>JARFJA010000067.1:7933928-9249642 GCA_036326145.1 Rhagophthalmus giganteus | reverse complement strand
CCCATTCCATTTAAAATTGGGAGTAAATCGTTCAAAAATTATTAGCTACATTAAAAACTAAATAAGAAATAAACGACATCTACACAATTTTATATGATACATGTACAATTACATTTACAATTAATTATGTAACAAGCAACACGTGAATTCTATGTTCTTATAGAGGGTTAAAGGCGGATACGATCAATCGTAATCGGGAAAGACGCGAACTGGTGGTGCACACAATGAAATCTGAATTGCGCCGACGCCACAAGTGGCGAAGTTAAACATCCGAATAAAATTATTTTTAATCGTCCGACATTTTCTTCAATTCCAATTGCATTAAAAATAATGTACCCCTGCACTTCGTAATATAAATTAAGTGTCTATTTACGAATCGACGAATTTCCTATATTAAAAACATGATTAATTTTCCTATACCGAAGCCTTTAATATTGGATAAAAAAAGTATTCAACAAGTTATTTAATCAAAGTAGAACGATCTCGCCTACATCGAAACTAAATAATTTTTTAATTAAATTTTTGTAAACGGAACGTGTCGAATATTTCGAAGTAAATATAGATTAACTCGATCTGATTTGTGTAATAAAAATGATTTGGAGATTTGATCTATCAAAACAGTTCTTTGAAAAATCCGCGACATAAATGGCACTTTCCATAAATTTTGACATAAAATGAAACAATATAGGAAACCCCGAAAAATCTACAAATTGAAGTATTTTATTTAATCGAGATCCCCTTTATTCTGAAATATTAATCGATTTAAGACAATTAATTCAAAAACGAAACGCAATTTCAGAAACACTTTCTAAAAAAAATAATAATAAGTATTACATATAAAGATTTGGACCTTAGTTTTCATCTACCGAAAAAATCCCAGTGAGCAGGATTTTTCTATACACCATTATTTTGATGTTTTAAAAACGTGTTAAGAGTGTCCCAATCGATATCGTGCCGACGCGGCGTTGCAAGATATTCGAAATCAAACGTCACGTAAAATGGTTTTTGTTAAATATCTCGCTTGCTATTATTGCTGTAGGTCAATCGAAGTTATTCATATTATAGATCTTAAAATTGTCTACAAAAAAAGGTTTAATACATTTTATTCATACAACCAACTGTTTTCGCGATATGAAGCAGAGAAGCTAACGCACTTCGAGACTTCACGTTGTCCGATTGGAAACGATCTGCACGAATTAACACAAGTGTTTCAACAGGAAAATTTCTCTATATACGTCTAATACGTCTTCTTCTGGTGACGTATGATTCTCCAAAATCAAAAAATTCAATCGACAATTGTAAGTACTTGAACTTTGCTAAATCAACGAGACTTAACGACGGCGGTTAAAATTACCATCACTTTTCCCCTCTCGCTGCAGCAGCTCAACAGCAACTACTATCGAGTCTATTACCAAATACAAACTTGCTTAAAAAAGGACGTAGATCTTCAGCAAGGGGGTTGGGTGGAGGCTGTGACAACGCTACTACCACCAGCACCACACGTTCTATTAAATACAATCTTCTGTAATTACACGAAAGGTTGTCGTGCAAACTGTAAATGCATAAAAACAGGATTAAAATGCCGTTCCTGGCGCAACTTCAGATTCAAACGGTTTCGATACAGAAGAATTCAATCCTATCGACATTTTTGCGTCAAGTATGATTGAAATTGACAATGAAGATGATGACGAACAGATTGAACGTGTTTGCCCGAAATTCAAGATGACGAAAAAAAAAGTTTAATTATCTGGAGAACCCAAGTTCTTTGATAAAACGGATAATAATGTCCAGAGTAACAAATTATAACATCCCGCATACCGGAAAAATCGCGCAAAAAAGTCCTCCAAAATTATCTCTCCTTCATATCACGAAACGGTTGGTTGTACGAATAAAATGCATGGGTGGCTTTTTTTGTAGACAATTTTATGATCTATAATATAAATAACCTCAATCGACCTCCGAGCCATAGGATGCGAGTTAATTAAGGAAAACCATTTTTCGTGGCCTCCGCACTCGAATATCTCGCAACGCCGGCACGATATCGATTGGGACTTTTAACACGTTTTTTAAAACATCAAAATAAACGTATCTACAAAAATCCTGCTAAATCCTGATTGATCATTTTTGTGTCTAAAATTACTGGAAACGGCATGTAATTGTTGACGACAATTAAAAAATATATAAAATACGTAAATATCACATAAATACTCGCCCGAAGCTATTTTGAAACACAATGGACAAATAGCACAACAATATGCGCGATAAAAAAATAATTCTATCGATTGAAAAAAGGGTCACTGTTCTCTCTAACGTCCGCTTAGATTTATCGCGCTAACAAACAAACTTAAACAAAGTCGAAATATAGGCATTAAATAAATTAGACCAACATTTATGTTCGCGCGTTTCCTTCAGATTCGCTTCCATTAAATTAACAGATCCGCTTCCATCCGATTTCATTACTAAACTTAGATACATTTTTATTTCCCACTTTTTGAAATGATAACAATGATTACAAAAGTTATCCGATTCGTAACCATTTTTATTTCTAAAATATGTAAATCTAACAAAAGTGTCACATGTCACTTCGCCATCTTCGTTTTACACTAAATGCCTTTCGTACCCCATCAACGAAAATGAATAAATAATTTTAACATGAATTATTAATTTCTTAAAATGTTGGTCTAATTTATCGTTAATATCCATATTAAAAATTCAGCAATTTACTATAAAATATGTGAATTAGGTAGAAATATTCTGCCTACGTTTATCAACTTTATTTGTTACGTTACTAATTTTTTCATTGACATCCGACTTGAGTTAACTGTACATTGAACTCGAAAATTGAAGGTAGGTAAGTCAAAAGTGTCATTAGACATGATAAACGAAAAACCTCGGGACCCAGTTATATTGGAAGGATTTTCGAAAAACTTGTCTTATTAAATTTGTAATAGTAAGAACTTAAAAGTTTATCTACCCTTTAAAAATTACCGCTATTTCGAAAATCCAAAAGTTTTTCGAAAAAGAGTAAAAATATTAAAAAAATATACATTCAAATGTGATCATTTCTGCAATTGAATTATTATAGTCAAGAAAATACGATATGTATGGTTTTACGGATCGCTGAATATGAATTTATGGTTAAAAAGTCAAAATTAAAAATGTTCGATACAAAATGGCGAATGTAACGTCACAAAATATCTATAATTCGGTTGAAAAGTAAATTTCAAAATTAATGAAATGCCAAAATGAAACAACATGAAATTTCTTTAGTAGCAAAATATTATATTTACAAAAATCGTGAAAAAAATTATACCTAAACAAACAATCGTTAGGTATAAAAAAAATTATAAACAAGTAGCAGATAATAATAATGAAAATTATGTTTTTATCTTAAATTCAAATTAATTTTCTTCATTTTCAAAAACGATCGCCATTTTTAAACGCGTTAAGATATAAATAAAATATTTTGGTGTTAAACTAGCAACATACAGGGGTTATCACCAGCAAAAAAATATTATTTTGAAATGGTCGAGCAACTAGCTATTTATTAATAATGATTAATAAGAATAAACGGCTATTTTTAAAAGGTAAACATTTTAGTTCTTATTATTAGTAACTCAATAAAACAAGTTTACGAAATTCCATTCAGTATAACTGGGTTCCGAAGTAAAAACTTTATTGCACTGAACTACTTAGGTACCTCTAGATAAATACGTAGGTGCATACATTTCGATGGCATTTTGCCAAAAGGGCGTAACCTACACTGTTTGTAAAAAAGAGTTATTTTTACTATATTATGCATCTAAAGCAAAGGCACCATCTGTTAAAATCTAGTAACAATATTCCGATGTTTTCCACCGGAAAAATCGATTTGTATTTCCGCGAAACGTATCTTCTTATAGCTACGCGACGACATAAAATGTGTTCTCCTGTAAAATTTAGTTTTTGTGGGTTACGCCCTTTTGGAAAAACTGCGTCGATATATGAATATATATTTAAAATTACAAGTGAGTTGTGCAGAATATTCGCAAATTGTACGAAAAACTAAACTGTGTATAAAGTTTATTAAAAAAAATTGAGAAAATTGAGTAAAAAATATAGTAAATATGTTAAACAGTTATTATATAACGACTATCGCGTAGCCGATAAGACATGGCGCGGCGCCGGCGCATAAGAAGTTTATATAACCAAAATTATGTTTTTAAAAATATATAAAAACGTCATAGTAACATATTTTAAGCGTAGTAAAATAACAGAAACTAAAGATATTTAGCAATTTCAAAATATATGATTTACCTAATAAATATCCAGGTCTATTAGAAAGGAACCCCGAAAAATTAATTTACTAAATTAATAAAATCCTGACCATTCCGTCGTATCAATTTCCCAGGTAGACGATAAACAATTCGAGAAAGATTTCCGTTAAAACCAAAATATACACGTAGAAGCAATAATCAAGTCAATCAAGACACATGCGTACGCACTCACGAATATTTAAAAATTCTTAATCGGCTAGTATTGGGCCAGTATCGTTTGTTGTACAAAGGTAAATATTTTATGTGAAAGTTTCTATTTTATCAAGCAATAATACGTGCAGCCTTGCGATAACCGATAAACGTGGGCGCGCGTCAAACATCTTGTAGGACGTGAGCCGCGTTTTATATTATGCTTATCAATTACCTAAATACAAATGATCTATTATTAATCTATCTAATGCAGAATTTTGTTTTACTCCTAACAATATTTAAAGATTTTATGGGAAACTTACGCATTTTAGATATAGATCGCCCCATTATTTATTTCAATAAAATTATTATACTATAATGAAGAGCAGGGGAGTCAAAATTTTGAACAGGGGCAATTTTAAACAATACGAATTTCCCTCCCTAAAAGACGGACAATTTTTATCCATTTTTTTATTCTATTTCACACAAAAAAGATATTAAAACCAACGTTGAATATGTACATTAAAATATTAAACTTGTCATCGTTTTAATGCATCTATATATACAAAGATGCCCCCTTTCATCCGTTTCGCTCTCTTATCAGTTTTTCGTATACTAAAATCCCGAATTGTTTGTCGTTGAGCAATCGATTTCGGGAAAAAATTATTATAATGCATGTAAATCGATCAAATACTTAGCAACATTTGAAGCATGAACGATGACATATACAATCGACCTATTCCCTAACCACTACCACCTGCACTTATCTAATTTTTCAAAAAGCAACCTCTAGCTTGTGTTATTTTATAATATATTCTACAACTAGTGCTGACAGGCGGATACATCACCCGATTGTGATAGACAAATACAAGACATAGACGAGACAAAGTCGAGTGACTTAGTCACACAAGGAAGTCCATAAAATCAGGTGTACCTCAGGGTGGTGTTCTCGGTCCCCTGTTATATGTGCTCTAGACCGCCGACATTCCTACCACCAGTAACACGGTTATAGCTACATTTGCTGACGACACAGCAATAATGGCCTCAAACAAAAACCCGAAAAGTGTCTCCAAGCATCACCTAAACAAAATGACTCACAATGTGGCGCGTAAAAGTCAACCGCTCTAAATCCATCCACATCACCTTTAGCCTCAGAACACAAACGTGTCCAACTGTTTCATTAAATAACGTTGTCCTTCCTCAAAAAGAAGATGTCAAATACCTGGGAATTCATTTGGATAGGCGCTTGATCTGGGCAAAACATATCTGGCAGAAACGTCTACAACTGGGCCATACTTATCGCAAAATTGGCTAGTAAACAGAATCTCCCACGTAAGCATGGAAAATAAGCTGCTTTTATACAAAGTCGTCATTAAACCCGTTTGGACCTACGGAATCTAGTTGAAACTCCAGCGTTATCAGTCCAAAGTACTACCAGCCATCTGCGATGCACCCTGGTACGTAGCAAACCACATCATTCACCGTGATCTGGCATTACCAACCGTCAACGATGTAATTAGAAACTCGAGTAAACAATATCCACTTCGACTTCAAGTCCACCCCAATGCATTAGCAACGGACCTTCTCATCGCACTACGCGTTAAAAGACTCAAACGCTATGATCCACTAAACCTTCCCCAGCGCAGTTAGTGCAGTGTTTTGAAGAGACTAATCACTGGGACAGCTTCAACCGTGTCTTTCAAACTAATTTCCAAAATATTACGTATTATTCTTGTAGAATAGATTATACGTAATTCTTGGATGTCAATAAAAAAAATCGCAAGCTTTGTTTTGGTACTTTGCTTTTAAAAAATGTGGAAAATTCCTCATTTCCATCGCGAAAAAGTTCACTACTAGCACAAAATCAAACGCACAAACGACGATATGATAGAAATTTACACTACTGTGAGCAATAACAGTTTGATAACAACTATCGGCTGGTCCTTTACAAAAAAAAATTGACTTAAATTTGTACTAACCTACGAAAAATACAAGTTATTACATTAAGAGTATATGTTGTTGTTTTTTTGAAATTAGCTCTTCCGATTTTTTCAAAAAGTTCAAAATATGGCGATGAAAATTTATAGTTAAGTATTACTTATAATTCTAAAGAATATTTGTTGATAAAATTTTCCGATATATTACAAAATAATGGTACTTTATTCTTGAGCAAAATTTACTAATCCCCATTTCCTCGCTTTTGCTTATATTTCTGATAAAACCTGATGATAACCATTATTAGTTTTAGAGGATGCGCCAACTTTTATCGAGAATGAAATTTTTTGACAAACTAATAATAAAAAAGTTTCCCATATGGAAAGAACTTTTTGAAACTGGCTATAGAATAACCCGGAAGAATTCAAATTTATTACAATATTTATCGATACGAATAAAAATTTCCATTAATCTGCAAACCACGATAATTTACTTATGACAGTTACCTGAGCTAACAATAAGTATGTCTGTTTTAAACAAAAGTACAATACGTAATCTGTCTCACGTACGATGATAAGCCGACGCCGCTCGATATCGATCGTAAAACGATCTACGTCATTTATTCCACGAATTTTGAAGTACCACATGTTATAAAAGAAATTACGAAAGATTTAAATCTACACGAAATATTGCTAAGTTTAAATTTGTTTAAATTTAAAGAAATCGACGTGTTCGATGCAATTAGAAAATAGATTATAAATGGGTACCTACTTAATACGTTCTACTTGCATTTAAATAAAGCGTAAACATTTTTATTACCAAAGCAATATAATAACGTTAAAAATCAAAATTGTAAATGATGGTAAACGACTTACATTGTCGGTGTCTAATGGAATACGTATGCATGTACTTCGATACGCATTTTTTAATCGCGAAATTATCAAAATGGCTTTTAAGATATAACTTCACTTTCCAGTCACTGAACTATTTGAAAATGTACGGGGGAAAAAAAGCAAAATTTCAACGACCGATCGAATGCACAACCGTTTATTAAACACGAAGCGATATACCGACTAATAAAATATTCTAAACCTTCTACAATAAACAACAGGCGATTTGAGGCTAGTCAATCCCGATTCAGGTAGGTACGAGTATTCCCGACGATTTCAATTCGACAAAAACAACGTTCGTAAGATCACGTGAGTCGCGTCGAGACTAGACGGTCGTAAAATTGTAGTTATCCACAATAACTTGTTTTTGAAAAAAGTTAAGCACAACTTTAAGAAAGAACGTTGGAATGAATTAAAGGCCGATTTGAATTTGTTCCGTTTTTTTTTAAATAAGCCATTTTTTAAAAACTTTCTTTACCTCGCACGATTATTTTGTTAATTACAAAACTTTTATTATTTTGAAAAAGTGCAGGCATTTTCGAATTGATGATGTAAATTCGATTTTTAGCTCATTGTGAACTTTAGGATAGGACTTAGATGGTGACAATTAATTTATCGCAGTTACAGAATACACAAAAATTTCTATCTAAATTCGATTTCGATCTTTATATAGGGTAAATAAAAGATAAATAATGTATAAAGATAAATGAATAATTTAATACATACAGGATGGTTGTTTACTGTGTGGACGGATAATTGCTCCTTAAAACAATTAGAGACATCAAAACGACCTACATAATAAAAATATTTAGGTACATATAGGGTGTTTCACAAAAATATGCCAACCCAATTTTGTTTTTTTTTTTAAATAGAACACTTCGTATATTTTTGCTTTTTTGCATTTGGATTCTCTGTCACATTTAGAATCAAACATGTATAAAATCGTATCTCTCTATCACTAACCGTTCTAAAGGTATTGTTAATTTGATGCCGAAATAGAGTCAACTTTGGAGCCACGATGTCAAGGCTATCATAAAGATTTTTTAAATCTGTTTGTACCACCGACTGTTGATAATAGTCAACTTACAAAATACATGACAAATTTTTCGAAAAAACGTAAAACTACACCTAATGATTAATTTGCGCGAATTGCAATTTTTCTCAGTTTTTTCAAATGTAACCCCGTGTATATTTTTTTTATATTTGTATTCCACGTAAAATGTAGATACTAAATGATAACAGGTTTCATAGTCATAAAACGCACTCTTCTCGAGATATTGGTCGCATTCAGGAAATGGTAGCGCTGTAGCGCTTTATCGAAGCGATGCTCTGAATGATATCTGCTTTACTTGCAGTGCTGCAGCGCTTTAGTAAAGCATTAAAGCATATAAATATTCCGCTTTAACGCTTTATAACTAAATAAAGCAATGACGCATCCATGCGTTCTAACCTAACAAATTATGTTGCTTATGTATGTTTTGGTTTATGCAAAAAATAAAGATGGCTTATAACGTTACAATTCGGAGACGAAGTCATTTCCCTTGTAGTAACTTAAGAAGAAAGGTTAAAGATATTACAAGGTAAGTTTTACATAAAAATTTGAGTGTTTTACAAACAAATTTGCCAACCTAAGAATTAAAAGCTGAAAAATAACTAGTACCAAAAATGTTTTTTCAGGCAAGATAAAGCGTTACAGCGCTGCAGCGTTTTGACGCTACAATTCCCTGAATGCGACCATTGACACTTTTTTCCGTCCACACAGTAAACACCCACCCTGTATAGACAAGATTGTGTTTTTAAATAACAATCTATCTTATATAAAAAGGTAGGGTGACTGATGGACCTTTTAACCACTGGTCCTAGAAACACAAAGTTTGAAAAATACGCGTACCTAAAGTCGGGACCCTACCGTGGTCCTAAGGGAACGAAACGGGGAAGTATGTTTTTTAAAAATTCGATCTACAGTTTGTCCGCATTATATTTAAAATATGAAATGGAAGATACGTTCGCCTACGAATGTTTCGAATCCTACGTGGACGAAGTCACGGGTAAATCTAGTTTAATATAAATCATAAATGTGTAAAATTATACCTAGATAAAATATATTAAATATAGCGTAATTTATACAATTTAATTTCTATCATTTTAAAAAATACTCGAATGAAGTCGTAATTATAAAAAAGAACTGTGTACGAACGTCTTCGAACATTTTTTTTATGCCGAATATGCTGCAAAACGAAATAGATACATATCTTGAGTAGCAATAAAAATGTAAAGAGAAATGCGTTATCGAAGAATGTAAAATTCATATTTCCCTCTACGTGGAAGAATATAATACATAAATAATAAAATACAAACATTTATTTAATACGGTTTATACGGATTGCGAATGTAGCATTGATTGAAAATTAAACTACCCATCTAATGTTAAATATGTAAGTCCACAAAAGGGCATATTTATTATTGAAAAATAATTTAAGTATACTTCGTCCAAACCTATACGCAATCCACGTCATCAATAGAAGGGTTACTAGATGATGATGTTTCACACAGAGCTGTCACTTCGTACCTCGTATTTTGACAGTTCTAATAAGTTGTAGTCTTTCTTTATACCATCTAATACGTGCGCAGGTAAATCATCTATAGATTATGTCACTTTCCAAACTTTAAACCGAATTACAAATAAACAATCTAGTAACTTTTTGTTGATGACGTGAATTGCATATAGGTTTGGATAGGCCATAACTATAGTTTATCCAAACCTATATGCAATCCACGTCATCAATAAAAGGTTACTAGATGATGACGTTTCACACAGTGCTATCACCTCGTACCTCGCATATTGACAGTTTTAATAAATTGTAGTTTTTCTTTATACAAACTAATATGTGCGCAGGTCACTTCCCAAACTTTAAATCGAATTACAAATAAACAATCTAGGAACTTTTTGTTGATGACGTGTGAATTGCATATAGGTTTGGATATGCCATAGCTGCATTTTTAATATGCATGCACATATGGCAACACAGCAAATTGTAATTTTTAACAATCTAAATGATCTACTTGTACTTTAAATGTCAAAATAAATCAACTTAAAATGCAAAATGAAAAAGAGTTTCATAAATTAAGAATAGAATGTTTAAGTAAAATGCCATTTTTGTAAATATAATGTTCAATTTTTCGTATTGTAGACATAACTTGTACTTCTGGATTTAGTCCAACATCTCGATTACTTTTAACAATGTCGTTGCTTATTAAACTAATAACATTTACTGAAACTGCTTTTCTCATTCTGTATCTTTTTTTAAATTCCTTATCACTATAAATTTCAAGAGGATTTAATCTTTTCATATATATTTTTGGATTCCTTAATATGGCAAACTGAATCTCATTCACTTCGTTGCTTTCGGCTTTAATATCTATCTCAAATCCATTTTTGAACTGACAGTTATCCAGCTTTTTTCGTTGAATAGAGGTTAAGTAAGTTTTAGTGGGATGTTAAACATGCAATTTATGTCTACTAAAAAGATAGTAGTCAACTAGTACTAATAGGATCCTAAACTAGACTATTAATACAGTTTTTGATAACGGCAAGCTAGTAGTTCAATAGTGACTACTAACTTTGATTATTAATAAGGCTGTTAACCTTGATTTGTCCAAACATTCTTTTGTTTCATAAATCCTTTATACACTTGTATACTCAAATACCTAAATAATATTAAATCTTTAAAATAAATAGCAAAAAACAAAAAATTTACACAACCGCAGCCAAACCTACGGCGAATGAACCGCCACTAACACATAGGTACTTCTTTTTTAAATTACAAAAGTTGTGATGAAGTTTTTTAGATAAAATTATAAGCAAAATATTTTGAATTTAAAAAAAAATCAGGGATTATGATAATTTTTAACGAGTTTAACACTTAAATTGCAGAATAATTTAAGACATTTATTATTAAAAAATATTTTGCGAAATAAAACAAATGTTTTATTGTATGTCACATTAAGGCACTATAACAAAAAAAAATCAAAAATTGATTTACTAAATCTTTTTTTTTTTAATAAGTAGACATAATCGTATTCAAGCACGAGCACTTTCACAATTTTTTCTAAACCTTTAATATGTTGGAAGCCTAAAACATTGACGTTGAATGAGTGCCTACTTACGTTTGCCCCGAAGAAAATAGTCTAGAATAATAACCTCACTACTAAATTCTACATTTGATGAAACCTTTTCAGTTCAAGTTATCTCGTCTTCGTGGACGGCGTTCCTAAAGATAACTTGTTGCTGCGCGTTTCACAATCTAAAGTAAGCAAAAAACGCCTTGTGTAAACAAATGTTGTATTAAGCTTTCTTTTTACGATTTCATTAGTTATGCCCTTTATGTATTTACATGTGTATATTGTCACTAAGAAAAAACTATCCAAATTAGTAGTTGAGATTTAATTGTGTTATCAATTATTTACCTATTTCTTTGATTATTTTGTTAAAGTTCAATTACAACTTTAGCGTAAAACTACACATTTTCTAACAAAATAGTAACACAAGTAAATGTTTAGAACAACGTACAGCTAACGATATAATCAGTTATTATATAACGAAATAGGTAACGTGTCGAATAAAGCTGAAATTGTTTTATGGACAAGAAAGCTATACTACCTATTTCAAGTCAACAATTCCGGAAAAGTTTAATAAAGCGGAAAATTACAATACGTTCTATCTATTGGTGCTATACAAACCCGTCGTAGAAACAATATGGGAAGAGGAAAAGTTAAACTTTGACAGCTCATCGTCGACAATCAACCGCTCGTGTAATTCATCTCATTAGCAATTCAGAGCTAGCAAAATTGCACATAAACCCGAATGTTACACGATCTGTTTTTTATTTTCCTTTGTTTTTGCTATTTAAGTGTAAAGGGTGTCCCGGAAATGGTGGCGAATCTCTCGGGAGCATATAAACCGCGTCAAAATAATGCCACAAGTTCCTATAATTTTTTTTTCTGCGATTCTCCCCTATTGAAATATTTACCCCCAAAGTTGAAAAATAAAAATCAACTTTTAAATAACATTTTTATTTTTTATTGGATTTTAATAATTTTTGGTATACCTACGTTATAAATTTAGGTCTTTGAAATTATGCAATAGGTTGTTTAATATCACCTCAGACGAGTCAGGAGCGCACTACCCATAACCTTTCTAACCTCAAATATTTTCAGAGGATTAAGTTTTTAATGTGATTCTCGTTTTTCCCGGACATTTTAGGACAAAAAAGATACTCTTGTTTAATTTCGATAAAATGAACCATATTCGAAAAAATTATACATAAAGAAGATGCAGAGTAGGTATCTATCACAGTAATTATATTAATTATTTTTTTCCGACGAGCACATAAATTAACACGTCTAATTATTACTACTGAACGTTGGCCATTGCCAATAAATCCTCCTCGGCCTTGTGCGACGAAAACTAAAAATGTCATTTAAAAAAAAGATTTTTAATTTTCAACTTTGGTGGTGAAATAGAGGAAAAAATTTATATGGACTTGTGGCTTTATTTTGACATGGTTTGCACGCTCGCGAGAGATTCGCCACCATTTCCTGGACACCATGTATAAGTACCTACTTACTTAATTATAAAAATCTTTAAAAGACAAGACTTCGGAAAAACTTGTAATTTCTAGTTAAATAATAATTGGTTGATATGCGTACCTACATAGTTTGATAATAATGCGAACGAAAAAGTAATTAAAAAACAAAGAAAAAGAAGTAATGGTGCAAAGTAAATAATTAAAAATAATATTGCGTAATTATTGTTATTAGGTAGGTACCTATTATTTTTTTACAGACTCCCATCTAATTTCTTAAAATTAAAACAGAATCTCGACAAAAATTACGCAATTACATTTCCTGTATAAAAATACAATTAAATTATTTAGTTGAAGTATATCGAACTAACACGTAAATAATTAATTAGAAAACATTAAGTTAGTCAAAATAAAAATAAACTTGCCCGAAAACTAGACCAATTTGTTTTGACCTTTATGTAGGTATACGTAATTAACATTTCTCAATTTTATTAAAATTTCACTAGTGCTTTCAATTTAATTTATAAGAAAATTTTTCCATATCTGTAATAATAGACGGGTAGGTACTTGATAACTGTAAAAACAAATTATAAAACTTTAATAATAATTAACCAACGCGAACGATACCCCTACTGACAGAAAGTTAATATGCAGGTAAAATTTCACAACTTTCGCTTAGAGGTTAGCTCTATGGTAATTGTAAAAGGAAACTAAATTAGCCGTTTATTAAATTTCAAGTTCGAAAAAGTTGCGACGAACTTCGCTGTCAAAATTCACGAAAAAAAAAACAACTTCATACATATTATTTGAGTGGTGTAGCGCATATTTATGTACAAAGCGAAATCATAATATACCTACAAAAGTTTATTTAATAAAATGTTTGTTAACGTCTTATGAGTCGTTCGTATATTAGATATACCTTAGAGATAATGTATTAAACAAATATCAACATTTTCAGAAAATCAAAAAATAATAATAAAATGTGTATGACGTCATTTACAATCTACCGCAATTACTATACCTATCTAGTTATGTGTGTGTAAGTGTACTATATTGTATAGATAAATGCAGTAGAGTACCCAGGTATTGGATTAGGGAAGTTTTAGAAAAGAATTTCGGGAGAAAAAAGTTTTTAAAAAATAAAAAAATTTAGATTAGATTCTTAGATAATATTAACGTAATCTGATGTCAACACGTCTAGGCTCTGCAGGGAATTATAACCCCCCTACCGCCACCCGTCGACACGCTAGTGTCATATAATACATACAATTTATAAATTCTACCTAGATAACTGATTAACAAAACTAAATTATTAAAAATATATACATAATATGTATGTAAATATACTTACATACACAATTTTCTGCATGGAGATGATAAAGTTTTGAAATTTGAGATTGCTGTTTTTACGTACATTCGAAAAGTGCCGTTAAAAATGTCGATATTTTGGCAAGTCAAAAATAAATAAAATAGTTATAATAAAACTAATTGTAAGTACGAAAGAAAAAAAAACAACGTAGGCTAAAATCCAAAATCGAGACGTTGAATTCGTTTAGAAACGAATTCGAAGCCAAACATCCCTAAAACTCGAATGAGTTAATTAAATCTTAATTTCAGGGTTTTCTTCAAAGAGAAATATAGGTGTATTTCTACCACTGATTATATAACATAAATACCTATATTAAAATTGTTCGGATTTTTTTTCGTATTTTTCGTTTACATAAAATCATATCCAGATAATTAATTTTTTTAAAAGACATAAACGTAAAGTAATTACGCTGGAGATGCAGATTATCCTAATGACTCTGGTTAGGTTATACCTAAGCCGGTGCGGCAACCGAGCTATAGGCATTAAGACTCAAACAAATCGCTTATTACCCGTAGGGCCATAACGACTAACTCCACGCAATTAAAACAAGATCGATCAAAGTTCTCAAATTGTATGGAAAATTGTATTCTGGTAAAATAAGACAATAATTTTAAATTATATGGTAGCACGAGGTAGTAAACGCTCCTTTTATAATTAGTCACAATCGCATTAAATTGCAAAGCAATGTTAATGGGAAAACTGAGATAACCCTTAAGTAAATAATACGTGGATACCCCTCACGTTTAACGGGAGTAAGATCTGGTAATATTATACAAGGTGTCTCTGAAGTAAGAGACAATATTGTAATAGTCAATAGGTGACGTAGAAAGGAATTCAAATACGCAGTAAGAGCGGTTCAAATAAAAAAAATTTTTTTTAGAAATTGGACGCGCAAGAAATTACCTAGTACGGATCTGTCTACGTTAATTCCTATGTAGATGCTACCATAACGTAACACAAGCATTTCTTTTATCGTTGTTTATGTTAGACGATATTTAGGCATTCTTTACAAGGTGGCAAAAAACCGCTTGCGATGGATATAAATTCGATGACTTACTTGGTTTCATTTATAAATGAACGTCCTATTTGTGATAAATACAAGTTTAACGGTATTTCTAGTAACATTTGCTACGTTTTTTTAGAATTTTACACGTAGCGTTTGTACCTATACAGTTTCAATTCGTAATTACGAATGTTGTATTTACGCTGGTGATAGAAATATAATCGGTTTTCCTTTGTATAAAAAACTGTTGATCCTGACATGCTGGACAATCATTTACGGATTTAATTGTTGGACCCGTTGTATGTGATAGGGATACAGTGAATAGTTTCGGAATATGTTATTGACTCGGCGAACTTCGGCGACCCTCGGCGGTCACTCAAGACCACGATCTTCGTAATTTGGAACCATTGTACTTCGGTCCCTTAGTCTTTGGATTCCTTCTCGAATTACAGTACGAGAAAGTCGTCTCCGATTTAGAAAACATTGTTCGTATAGTCGTTTTATTTCCAATACGTTTCCACCTGTTTCCCCATAAATCAGAATCATGTCTGTTATCCCTTGCGAGGCAAACATAGTCATCGTTACGAAGTTTGGCGAACATCGGCGAAGTTTGGCGAACATCGGCAAAGTTTGGCGAACAGCGGCGAAGTTCGCCGCTTCTCGCCGAACTACGCCGATCTTCGCCGAAAAGTTGTTTAGAACTAAAAGATAGGCTAAAATTCAAAATTTCAAAATGATCGAATGAGCTCGTTGAGGACGTACTTTCAAACATCAAAAAGGTACTATACGCCATTTCCAAGACACATTCGTACAAACACTCGTACACCTTTCTACTTATTTTTTATGTAGATTTACCATATGAAAGAAAATCACAATCGGTGGCATGTGAACCGCGACCTCCCCTTGTAAGCGAAACTCTTTATAGTAAATGACTTTTTCTCTACAAACGAGAAATAAAAAAGTTTTTAAGAATAATTAAGTCCATCCGTGGACACACTGTATATTACATCATAAATATATTATAATATAGAATTTACATATATTTATTTTGATAGTCTGTTAATGGCGTTTATTGCATACCTATGTCGAATTATAGCAAAAAAATGTTTACGTGTTTTCTTTTGTGATAATTTAACCGAACTTAGAGGTGTGAATACCTATAAATCCACATTATTTTTTGGATAATAAAATTCAAATGACAACATTATATTATCCTTGAAATCATTATCATTCTCCTTGGAAATATCTTGATGTTTTTACTTTGAAGTGAATAAAATCGGAAATTTCAGTGTTTTTGTTTTGTAAGAGTTTTTTTTTCAATTCTATTCATATAGAATTTTTAAATTAACATTATTGTAAGTATTTTCATAGTTATTCGCAAAAAAAATCGAATGGTAAATTTGGCAACCTGTCTGGTAAATTACTGTGTAGTACATTTATTAAACCATTGTTGTTTTTATGGAATCCAATTTAAAAGAATAAATGCGTAGGTACCTAACATTTTAAACATTTTTACAAGTTCAAACTAAAGAAGCGAAATTTAAAAAATGTTTATCAAGCTCATCTACAGGGTACATAAAAAGTTCGTTTACAAAGTTGCGGTAGGTGATAGATGAGGGAAAAACAAACCTCTCCATTATAATGATTATGTTACACTTAAATAAATATTAAGTAATCGATTCGATTATTAAAGCTTAAATGCGAAAATAAAAATAGTAAACTTACCTCCAGCAACGCATGCAGACTAGTATCTTCTAAAAGAGCTAAAAGGTGAGCTCGTTCGTGAGGGCGAGATTCTTGTAGGCAATATATATCATCGAGTGAATCCATAACTGTGGCCACAGCTAAAAATAAAAACTTTTATGTAGTTTCCAATCTGTATATAGATAACTTAGTAGAACAAAACCATCAAATTTACTCGAAAGTAAATTTAAAAGTTGGAACGTTGTAAACGAAATAATTATTCATTGTTAGTAATACTTTGATCTAAAATTTAATTAGTTTTGAGATAAGATTAAATTGTTGAACAGACTTTAAAATTTTTCTTGGTTTCTTATAAAGCTTTCGAAAACATTAAATCTACTTAGTTAGCAAATAAAGCTCGAAGTAGCAGAAATTAAATCGATCCATATTTTATGTTAAAATAGAACATGAATATATCTACATACTTATTGTTGGATATTTGTGGGTACGTATATACATAGATAAAATCATTACAAAACGTGAGAACCACCGAACGTAAAAAGTATCGATTTTGCTTTTCAAGTTTTAGATTATAAAATTAACCATGAGGTGATATGTAGAGTAATATAATATGTAGGTATTTATAAACAAAACTTAAATTTTTGTTATATGATAATGGTTCGGAAGTCCTAAGTTTAAAGATTTTTTAATTTAATGCAACAGCGTAAGACCTGTAAAAAATTACAAAATAAAATAGATATTTTAATTAATTTACTGGAACACCTATTACTTAAAAAAAATACTGTTTAAAAGGATATATAATCGTTATTAATATATTCGAATTATTACATAAAATCTCTTAATGAAACCATTTTGGGAATAAAAAGCTCAATCGACCTAAAAAATTAGTAGGAAGTAAAAACTGCAACTAGTAAACACTGCATGCTTTTTGCTACACGCGCATGACACGGATCCGCGCCAACACGTTCCAATTAGTTAACGGAATCAGGATGAATTCAGCGATAGATAGAGGCACATGCGTTTTACTCAGCTTGTACGAAAAGTGGTCGAGATTGCTGCTTTATACGTCGTTTTCGATTAGTTTTATCCAAAGTGAAGATATGGAGGAAAGTGTGCCTTTGCATATTGCAGCACATTGCAGCACATGGGGCGCATGCGCGTTAAAACGGTCCCAGCGAAAGTGTTAAGTGGCCCTCGCTAACGAACATCTCAAAAGCCCTCATAAATCAAGGCTGTTGAAAGACGTCATCTGCCGTTCATTCTACGACAAAAACACTCATATAATAAAATAAACTATAGAAAATTTCCCACAATTTATGTCGAAATCATTTTTCTATAAAGTCAATAGTTGAGCTTCATAAAATTTATTTTATCAGTTATCAGAATTTTTGATTTTTTCGCAACAACTTTAGCGTCAATAGGTGCAAGTGTGTTCAGGCGAGATTGTTGTGTTCAGCTCTGTGTAGAGGGCGCGAATGAACTATCTACAATAGTTCGCCGGATGACGAATTAAACGATAAGTCAATAACGTTGTACATTTTACTTAACGTCAAAGCCCCCATTATTCGTTTATATCATCTACAAAATCAATATAAAATTCGATTGTTTACATTTAAACGAATTGAAGTTGCACCGCAGAAATACAATTATTTCTCAATTTGTAACTTTTTAAATTTTGTCCGAGAAAATAAATGTTTGTTTTTTAATGAAAACAATATTTTTTTCTTTTTGCCGCCTCTTTCTTACTTTGAAGGTCCTAAAGTTGTTGCGAAAAAATCGAAAATCGGGCGTCGTTTTTCAAGAGGACGACTGAACCGCAACCTGGATTTATAAGGCTTTTAACATTTTCGTCAGCAAGATGCTTAATTAACAACTGCGACTAATAATAATTTTTCTGGTGCCCTTTCTTCAAGATAACGGCTAATGTACGGCCTGGATTTATAGGGACTTTTGACGTTTTCATCAGCAAGGGCCAATTAACGACTACGCCAGGTTTCCACTTCCCACTAATTTCTTAGGTCGAACTTTATGAAACGCTTCCACTATTTATTTAAACATTTTAAATAACCTACCCCTATACCTTCATTTCGTTGAAAACTATTATACGACCTATAGATATCAATATAAGTAATAAAACTGCTTTTTACGATTTTTATATGAGTACTAAGCTACCAGCAACGTCTACTATAAAATCGTTAATACAATATCGGTTATCGTATAAAAAACTTTACCATCTTCTACTTTCTTTTAAATTAACACCGACATGTTTAGAACGGCCACTTTTTGAAATATTGAATAGCTAACATCAATTTCAATCATATTTAAAATTAATTTACACCGAGGAAAACTTAAGTGTAGGTATTTTTCATAATTAGTAATCAATTTTATAAATAAAAAAATTAAGAAAGTATTTTTAATTGTACGAACCTAATTGCTATTAAATTATAGTAAATAGAGGACTAAAACAGTTTACTGCTACTGCAATATCAGACAATTATGCGAGGCATTTATTTGTTACGTCTCGAAAGTCGTCGTAATGAGTCGAGTTCAAAAGATTGACTATATTTTTAATTGAAACGTAACTTTCACGAAAACAAACTTTTGTTAATATAATTCTATTTCGAAAATAATAATAAGCGTTCGAGGAATTCTATTATATAAACAGATCTTATCGATACTTCATCTACTAGGTAGATAAATAATCTTCTGAATACATACGTATCTGCATAGAAAAGTGCATATTTAACACAAGTCACATGTCATTAAGTCGCCGAATGTAGATTCTTAGAAGAGATTAAATTAAGAAACAAGGCATTAATTTTCATTGTAAAATATTATTAAAGTAATACAGTGATACATAAATATTCAAATACCCTTTTAATTAAATTTGGTTCGGGGTATCGCTTCTGAAATACCGCGCGAGCTTTCTATCAAAACCGAATCTTCACCGCTGTTCGTCTAAAAGACATTAAGCAAATACTTTTATTTAGAATCACAGATACCGCTTAAATTACTCATCGTCAGTTACACTTATTCGCTAAATAAGTAGGTAGTCAATTTTCCTGAAGAAAATATAAATAAAATTAAACGTTTTTCATTAAAATCGTTTAACTCGAGAAGAAGAAAAACAATAATAATCGTTAATCTACTTGTGAAAAGAAAAATCGTGTATATTCCTACTATTTGTGATTGAAAATTTGACTTTAAAGAAAGATTCCTAGTAATTTATTCTAACCAACAAAATCTAAGGTGCGTTGAAAAACAATTTACACAAATTAGATAAAGGTTTTTGGAATTTACTGATACGTACTTAATATAACATAAAAAAACAACATATAAAATAAAATGTTCAAACTTGTTACATATCTAATGTACTCATCAAACGTCACTTTTTGACATGAAAATTGTGTTTTTGCCATTTCCGGAATTGACATCAATTTTTTATTATTAAATAGAATACCATACACATTACTACATTTTTGGAATCTGCATTTTTTTTTAATACAATGCCACATAAGCGGCATTTCAACTGTCGAAAAAAATTTCGGCGCCCATTTTATTTTTCCTTAACCTTCAGATTAATGGTACAACGACCTCGTCAACATAACGAGAAATAAAATCGCTCCAAAAACATGTAATTGTTTGACCTATCGTCTGGTAAAGTTACCGACAATAGTTTTTGTATCAAAATTTAATTTTTTTAAATGGTACCATGATGGTACTATAACACAAATAGGAAGTACATCGAATGACGAATCTGCCCACATGCCCACTTTGTCTGTGAGATTAATGCAATCTAATTTACAGAAGAAAATTTGAAAAAATGAACTAGGTAGGTACCAAATTTTTAACAATCGAAATGCCTCTTATGTAGTGCCATTATATTCAGAAAATTATGCAGATTCCAGAAATGTAATGGGTAAATGTAAATGTACAGGGTGTTCTATTAGAAAATCGAAAATTGATGTCAGTTCCGGCGAAACCGGAAGTGGGAAAAACACAAGTTTCATGTCAAAAAGTGACAATTGACAAGTACATTGGATATGTAGTAAGTTTGAAAATTTTACCTCAATAAATAACAAAATTAAGGGGATATACCATGATTCTGTTACACGCGGTACAGCATGTCTACAACTTTTTACATTTTTAGAATATTTTCTTCCCTTAAATCTTCCTTTCCGACCGTCGTGAATAAACGAAACAACTAAAAACATAAGGCACCCTCATAATAAGTTTCTAAATATGTCCCTTTAAAGACAAATCTTTGGTTTTCTTTTATTTAGTAAAAATCTTACCTACATAATTTCTGATACCTACTTATAACTTATATTTAATAAAAATTTGGAATATAATAATATAGGTAAAAAGTGTGACCTTGCTACCTAAATCGTTTTCTTCGGCACTTTTTCGATCGACGAATTCCACAAAACGTGCAGCACGTTATTCCTCGTGGGTTTTTACGTAGAAAATGTAGTAAGTATAGTGCTTGGTATCCACTTATTGTTTAATTAGTTTTCATAAACGCATTTTCTATTCTCAACAGTTATAAAATGAACAAACAGTCACGCGCGTTTATATAACCTTTTCTTCCAAAATAAACTCGGATATTAAACTCAACGGCAAATGCCCTTTTTTTATAAAACATCGTGTAGATCGTACTAAATTTTATTAGTTGTTATTAAACTATTAAATTAAATTACTGCAATTAAAACATTACTATTTCGTCGTTACAAGATGTACTTACATACCTACCTATAAAATCGAGATTTAGTATTACAATTTATGTTCATCGTTCAATTTCGATTACATCGATAATATGAAATTGTTACAGTCAAGTTACTTTACTCAATGCTTACCTTCAATGTATTCGCGTTAGATTTTATTCCGTTTTATAATATATCGGCGAAATTAAGGTCAAGGGCCACGTTTCCCGCATTTTATTTGCCGTTTTACCGAGTGTTTGATTAGCATGCTCGTTTTAAATTAACACGGTTTCATACTTTTTAACTCAGCGTATTATATAATAGATAGTTCTTATCTCGTTAAATTCGGAACAATAAAAGTAGGAAATATTTCGAGAGAATGATTAGAACTTAATATTCCAACTAACAATTTTTAAATTTCGCGACGGATTTCTATTGGTATCACACGAAAATATTTGCAGTCAGTAGCGGTGATAAATTAGGCGAAAGGAATTTTGAATTGTTTGAGTAACGAAATATTATACCTGCTGTTACATATATAAATAATTACGTCCAGTTTCACGTATTTTATCACTTATGTTATTTTTGAACATGTTTACATTAAAATATTATTAGTTTAATTTAATCATTTACTGCAGTACGTCACTGCCTTTGTTACTTAACCTGACATTGACGTTTATATACGAGTAGTACCAACAGAAATCCGCCGCGAAATTTAAAAATTGTTAGCTGGGATATTCAGTTAGCTATTTAAAAAATTACGGCAAATAATTTCATACTTGCTATAAGCTGTTATTAACTATATAAATTAAATAGAAATATTTATTTTTTAAAGGATATGATTGCCTGTATTATTACAGTTGAAGTTGCTTATAACGAACCTGCTTATAGCGAACCTCCGGATATAACGAACGATTTCTGAAAGTCCCGCCATGCAATCCATAAGATTCCTTATACATTTTCGTGGTTATAATGAACTTTCGGATATAACGTTCGACAAAATTGTTCCCGCACGTTAAAAGTTTCCATAAAAGGTAGGTAAAAATGTTTTTTTTTTAGAATAATAGATTGTTTACAACGCTGCCAGTGCATAGATGTTACCTTTGAAACAAGACAATTACGTACCTGGTTTGATACTTCCAAATCACTTTCAAGCAGAGAAACGTTCAAAATGCAGATTTAGTTCCGATTTCTACTTTCTATTGAAAAAAAGTAAAAACTAAATGTTTAAATACCAAATAATATTGACTTTATATTAAATAATGTTTTTTTTATCATTTATTACGGACTTCGGATATAACGAATTCATGTTATTAGTCTCTTGTGGTTCGTTATAACCGGATTCTACTGTATCTGTATTACTAAAATTTATTTAAATGTGACTATTTTTTGCAATATTGTAATATTTGAAATAGGTTGATATACTGTGTGGCTACGAGACCCAGGCCAAGCTTATAACTTCTATGTTTATGAACCGATTGTATTGAAATTTGAAAAATGCATATAAGACATAATTTCCAATTTATTGACCTGAAGAGTCAAAATGACCGACTTCCCGTTTCGATGGAAATAACACCAAATTTGATTTTTGAAATGGAAAAATGGATTTTTGAACATTCTTTTTGAAATTTCCAAACTTCGACTTATACGCCCGACATTATTAAATATCAAAATTTGTCTCTCGACTTATACGCCGGTATATGAAATTATGTAAATGCTAGGCTAACTAGATAAAATATTAAGTAGGTTCCTTTTCCAAATTTTTGTTTGATAAGAATCCCTCGCAAAAAACACGAAACTTCATAATTTAAACGTCTATTCCCACACAAAGCTGTTACCGAAGCACCAAACACGAAAAATTATTTTGTAAATGTAATAAGAATTGTCGAAAGTCACCGGTGTTCACGTTAAAAATATTAATGCAAGATTTTCTTGTGCCGACAAGTTGGCGGGTTATCTACTTATTTGTAAGATAAAGTGCACATGTGCTGCTGTCGCTCGCGATACGTATGCCTATCGTGATTACCACATGTTTATCAACATCAAATTTAATTTTAATTTGCAGTCATCTATTCGAAACGATATTTTTTAAATTATTTATTTAAATCGTTTAGTTTCTAGTACTTTAGTAAATAAAAACAAATTCGTTTAAATAAAAAATTATTTAAATTGTAAATTAATTTTAAGATAAAATTTAATTTAACAACTAATTAATATTTAATAATTTATAATTATTATTCAAAATAATTTAATAATAATAATTAATATTTAATAACAACTAATTTATTATGTATAGAATTATATTTATAGAGCCGGTAATTTATTCTAAAATTAGAGTAACTTAGAATATCTATCTAATTTTTTTAATTTTCATCATTTTTTTTAATTTAGTAACTTTAAAGCAGTGTATTTAAGAGTTATTTTATTTATTGGGAAATTTATTCATAGAGTTGTTAGTTGTACATATCGATCTCGCAAATGTTATATTCGTTATCGTTATGTAAATATATATATAACAAATTTAAATAAATAGCAATCAGCAATTTATAACAATAATAAATAATCATTATGGAAGTCTATAAAACTAATTAAGGGTCGAGAACTAGTTAAGGATTAACTGTACACCAATTAAATTTAAAGGTATCATCCGATCACAGATCCTAATTAATTATCTTGGATTAATGTAAATGTCAACACTAACGTTTTACTGCAAGTGCTAACGATAAAGCTTATTGGTCACAAATTAAAACTATTTCCTATAGATAAATATAATATATAAATACATTGAAGCTATTCAAATTTTATTCTGATGCACGTCATGAATAAAAGATTACTAGATTATGACTTTTACGCAGTGCTGTCGTATTTTTACACTACCTACTACTTCTTTGCCATGTAATATGTGGGCATGTGGATCATCGGTAGAATATGTCATTTTCCAAACTTTAAACTGAATTACAAAATATACAATCTAGTAGCTTATTACTGATAATAAAATTTGAATGACTTATGATAATAAAAACCTTTTAGGAATCACGGATAATTCGATAAATAATATAAGTATCTATGTACGTACTTTAAAGTTAAGAAATACAAAGAAAAATTTAGAAGTTTCTAATTTTTTCTTATAGTCTGTTACAGCCAAGTGGCAATCGTCGCGGCAGCATTGTTAAGCTAAGCGTCCACTAGTCCGCATCGGATGCACAGTACCGTCCTTTAAATTTTTCATCCCTAATTTTTGTATCATAATGTAGGTCTCGAACAGCCATTTACAAAAATATATAGTTTGTTGGCGATAGCTCGTGTTGTTTCACAGATAATAAGCAAAATCGAAAAAAGTTCCAATTTTCAAGGGTACATTTCACCTTCTTAAACCGCGTAAGAGCACGAACGGAATACGGCTGTGGATTAGGGTTGACTAGTACCACAATCTTAGCAAGTTTCAAATTTTTCTGAGATTTCCACCTGCCTAACCTTCCTTGCGAATGTGAATTAACTGGCCAAAAATGAAATATATAAAATTGGCATTAAAATAATTAAAGCAAGCCACGAAAATGGTACAAAACAACTTCTCAAATTGAAGAATTTATAACCAATTTTAAGAGGAAGATCGAATATAATTTTATAAAATTTGAGTGAAGCAAAATATAACTGTCAAAATTAATTGTAATTATTTTAATCGGTAAATTAACGTTAAAACAATGCCTCACCAATTGAACCTATTTAGGTACAGTAAATAATTATCGACAGTTTTAATAAATAATCGAATATTAAAAGTTTAACCTACAGAAAAGTTGTTGCCTATTATATAACCTATTATATTTTAAACGACAAAGTAATTAATTTGTTAATGACTAACAAATTAATTATAAAAAGCTGTAATTTCCTACTGTCCTATTAATTTATTTTCAACGCTAGGAATGCTAAGAATATAGCTTCGTCTGATATCGACACCGAAATTTTAAAATTAAAAACGTAATGTAAACTATTCTTACTAATTAACTGCGAGTGTTACAAAAAAAAACACGTAATATTATGCAAGGGAATTAATTCCACTTTATAATTAGCCTATTCGGTTCAAGATCTAGGGCAAACTTGTGTCGATTGATTTGACTGAAAACAGACAAATAACAAA
Organism: Rhagophthalmus giganteus; assembly: GCA_036326145.1. Taxonomy (NCBI): domain Eukaryota; kingdom Metazoa; phylum Arthropoda; class Insecta; order Coleoptera; family Rhagophthalmidae; genus Rhagophthalmus; species Rhagophthalmus giganteus. The sequence continues at coordinate 9,223,873 of JARFJA010000067.1, read as the reverse complement.
TTATTTTTAAAGAAAATGTTAAAAATGGCATTGACTACAAGAATTTATCTTCGGTATTTTTAATAAAATGATCGACTCACATCAGTATAAATAGATGCTCAGGTTATATACGAAGGCGTTGTTGGATAAAATATTTATGGCCTCGCAATATTTTATAAAAATTTCTTATGACAGAAAAATATGGAACTAGACGACACCCTCTCTTTGTAAAATTTCACGGTATCGCTTTTTATTACTTGTATACGTCGATAAGGCGACTCGAGAGCAATATCGTAAAGACGTAATCCTAACTTATCAAGCTACTGTTCGTTACGCTACAGAACAAGTCGGATTGTGACCCGTCGAGATTGTTTCCGTACTGTTAGACTAAACAAAACCAAATAAGTAAATAGGATAAGTTTGTCTTTAACCATTAATTCGAGGAAAACATTTACTACTGTGTGTACATTTCACTCTATTACGGAAATACTATCTTATGTTAGAATTAAAGTTTAAAGCCCCAACTCAACTATTATGTTTAGGTATATAAGGATAATTATAAGAAAATTTCATTGAATCAAGATAACATCATTAATTTTTAATTGGAAGTTTTAAAACCTAGAAATATTAACGTTCATTATGTACGTAAAAACCAACACAAAATTCGATTTTTCTATTCGTACGCTTAAAAATCTAAAAATGTAATCTAAAATGTAAGATTCAAAATATATGAATTAATATTAACATTTTGGAAAATTTTATAAATAATTATACATGTAACTTCCGTTGATCGCGGGCGTACTGTTTGGACAAGGTTGCGATAAGCGAATGTTCACCATCAAAAGGGGGTTTAAAAATATGGATTTAAAAAAAAACATTTTATTAATGAAATAAATGATAATAATGATAACAATGATATAAACTAAATAATGATAATTTAACCGAATAGATAAAACTGAAAAAATTATCCGTTTTCGTCACGTCGCGAAAAAGAATTAACTGTTCCTTGCTTTACTTGTTTGAATTATTGTTATGCAAAATTTGTCTACAGGATTGTCTACATGTGTTGAAAAACATTTGGCGCGTAAAATAGGACAAAATTGTGGTTTTTTTAAATACCTACTCGAGACCTAAATCGATTGCGATATAACGAATCCGCATACGACGAGGTCGCGAAATAGTAAAAACATATTTTTTTATAAAATTGCAAAAACCTATGTTCTCTGTATTTTCGATTAAAATCGATAACCAATGATTTAAATTTTTGTTACCATTTTACAGAGTAACTTAACCAACAAAAAGTAAATTTTACGGGAGCGCACATTTTGTGTTGTCGCATAAGCAAATACGTTTGACAGGAAATACAAATCGATTTTTCTGGTGGAAAAAATTGGAATATTGTTACTAGATTTTAACAATTGATGTCTTTGCCTTATATACCATAAAATAGTCAAAATAATTAATTTTCGCAAAAAGTCACTCTGCCAAAACGCCGTCGATATGCATATCTTATAAAATATGCAAATAGATTTAGAAATAAACAATTCAAAGAACTATAGCTACTTACCGCATGATGAAATTTCGTCATCTCCATAATCGGAAAAATTATCGGCATTGAACTCGTCACAAGACAACCATTTACTAGAATTAACGGAGCTTAAAATCATAGTTTTTAATTTTCTTCTAGCGTTAAATTTCTTTAATTCTTCTACTGTATCGTTAAGATGTATTCTTAATCCTTTATCTCTTTCCTAAAATAATTTTTACTTTAAAACAGAATTCGAAGTTGTGAAAAAAATTTCGTACCCGTATCCATTTGTGACTTAAAACTTCTTGAATTGTTATCCTCTGCGCAGGATCGACCGTCAACATTTGCTTGATTAGATCCTTTGCACTATCACTAATTATTTCCCATTGAGGTGTATCTAACTGCATAACTAGATAAATTATTATGTTAAAAAAACGTCTATTTACTTACGTAAAGTTTTCCCCTGCATAGAGTTTCGAGCAATCTGCGACCAGTACCGTGAAATGGAAGGGTACCAGATAATAAAATATGAAGAATAACGCCCGCTGCCCAGATATCCACAGCTTTACCGTATTGCCTTCTCTCTACCACTTCCGGAGCCATAAATTGGGGACATCCCACTCGCCCTAAAAATATTTAATATTTACTAATTTAATATTTTCTTGCACGAGCTTCGATCAAAAATATCTTTTTCGTTTTTAGTTATCGTTGGATGATTTATGTACATTAATATTGCATGCAGAACATTGCGTGAAAACAAAATAAAATTTCGAGCATAAAAATCTCGATAATTTAAATGTTTACTGCCTATGTTGATCGTTGCATGCCGATAATTACGATTTATCCGGTATTTTTACTACTCGGGATAAATTGAAATAATGTATTCAATGCGCGCAATGTTAGTTAATGTATTCCATTCCTATGTAAATACATTAAACTAACAAAAAATAGGTAAAAATGATTTTCAATTACTCCTATTTTTTTTTTAATTCATAGTAAGAGAGCAATAAATCTGTGACGTGTAAAAAAGTGGTGTAGAAATGACCGACCCACAGAATTTACCAATAAACGCAAAGAGAATGGATTTCAACTACCGTGACTACCTAAACAATAACCTAAATAAAATTTGTGCATGTCATTTTTCGATAATATTGATGAATAGGACATTTTTCAATTTTAATAGTGTTTAACAGTGTAATTTTATTATCAAACCCACAACATTTTTGTAACGACTTATAGAGAAAAAGTAGTTCTTCCAAAAAAATGCGAAAAATATACAGAGCGTTATTTAGAAAAATACTACCCAAATCTCATTAGGCCCGGAAGTAAAATAAATGTACAGTAATACACAACATATCATTCTAAACATCTTTTGTTAAGATAATATTTTTCTAATATAAATAGTCAACGAATTAATGGGGGAAGGTGTGCTACTATCTTAACTCTTAACGCACCCTACATATTATAATTTTTATACCTAAGTACCTATATTTTATTTTTTTATAGGTATGTGTATGTAAATTGTAGTATTATACCGAGTACGCCGAGTTTATGACCTTGATTGTTCACGATTTCTGATTAAGTAAAGTTAATCCTAATCAAATACTAATGATTATACATATGTAAGTATAACAAGAACCATCGTACATTTTTAGCCTTTAAGTGTGCAAATTATAAATAATGGACAATATTTTGGTACATTAATAAATAAGACTGCGATTTAATGAAAATCGGTTGTTTTTTTTAAATTTATATAGCATTCTTGACAAAACTAATGAAAAATTGTTACCATGCATCGTACCTATGGCCTTATCCAAACCTATATGTAACACCTATATGACGTTGTTGATTAGATTGTTTATTTGTAATTCGGTTTAAAGTTTGGAAAGTGACATATTCTATAGATAATTTACCTGCGCACGTATTAGATGGTATAAAGAAAGACTACAATTTATTAGAACTGTCAAAATACGAGGTACGAAGTGACAGCACTGTGTGAAACGTCATCATCTAGTAACCTTGTATTGATGACGTGGATTGCGTATAGGTTTGGACGAAGTGTATTAGTATCATATATTATATATTTTCAAAATTCTATATTTTGAAATCTCTATTTACATATAAGCTTTTAAAATTCGATGACCGTATAAAACTCGGTGCACCCGGTATTATAACGAATGATTTATTCTAAAAAAAAGATGTTAAAAAAAATGAAATATTTAATAAACAATTACATATAATTTAGTTGACAATTACGAAATTTCTGCCAAAAGCGAACAAATTTTTTATTTATTAAATCAAATTCAAATTGCATAAATTAAGAAGTTGTGAAGTTGTCAAGTTCCAATTAAATTCAACATTATTTTCTCGTTTATTTTAAGTAGGTAAGTAAAGTTTGAGAGTTATAATTAATACCTACCTAATCTATAATACCTAATACCTAATTAATACCTAAATCAAGTTATTGTACTTTTCTCGATTTGTCCGTCTAAAAATGATATAAGTACTAAATATTTGTAAGGAAGGTATAGTTTTTTATAGTTTATGCCACATAGAAATGAGTTGATTCGAGTTCAAGAAAACTAGTTGGACAATGAGCGGGTCCAAAAATTAACGAAATCGAACGACACGTAAATATTCAGTAATTGTCGAAAAGAGTATTATTTTAATTTGTTCCGCTTCAAAAATACTGGTACCTTTAGTTGACTGTTAGATCCTTTTCTATATGGCACGAACTATAGAGCAGGTAGATACCGTACCTCAAATCACCGTACGTATTTCATCTAAATAAAATAACACGTATAGCTCATCCAAACCTATATGATGTTCACGTCATCAACAAAAAGTTGCTAGATTGTTTATTTATAATTCGGTTTAATGTTTGGAAAATGCGATATTCTATAGATGATTTACTTGTGCACAAATTAGATGGTATAAAGAAAGACTACAATTTATTAGAACTGCCAAAATATGAGGTGCGAGGTGACAGCACTGTCTGAAACGTCATCGTCTAGTAACCTTGTATTGATGACGTGAACATCATATAGGTTTGGATGAGCTATACAAGTAACACGTTTTTTTTTTGGAATTATTCTATAAAATCTAAGACTTCAAAATACCTACAAATAATCGAGTCAAACAGTAGAAAATGGATGCATTAATTAGCGTAGTTTGTTGTACGGGTCGGTACCCTAGCTGATTTCCAAAGGTTTGCCGACAAAATTTCTCACCGTCGGCGTCGCGATCTTGCAAAAACAAGGACAATTTTCGGACTTTGTTTCATTTTTGCCAAATTTCTGCCAAACTATGCGTCTGACTAAAAAAGTTACAGCATACTTTTTTAAAGTAGACTAAATTCGCTAAAATTCAAGTCCAGAGTGAATTTTTCACTTTCGATAGTTCCGGAGATGCGGCTCTTCGAGTTCGAGAAAATGTTCCAAAAAAAAAAAGAGAAAATCTGAACTTCGATCCAGTTGTTGAGCGCAAGCTTTCGCGGCCGTTGTCCATTGAAACGATAACTTCCGGTTTTTGCCGTGTTCGTCTGAATCCTAATTTTAATTTCAATTTTAAAAATATTTATTTAGGTACTAAAAATTCAGATAATACTTAAGCAGTTAAGTATTTGCATAGGTATATGACGACGACTTTTAAAATTGATAGCGACGCGACGCGAATAAAATCAAGAAAAAAAAGTAGAGATAGCTGGCAAATTCAATTTAGATCGTTATATGTATTACATTTCCAGAACGATCACACACGTCCCTTCACAATCTACCTTCTTCATCGACATAATAAGGATTGCACCTACACGTCATCGAAAGATAAAATAATTTAAGAGGTGACATCTGTGGTAATCGTTATCGTTTTTCAGTTCTAGGGGCAAACGAATAAATTATGGTTTATATACGAAGCTTTAATAGTTTCATTTAAGTTTACGTTAGCGTCGATTAGTAAAAAATACGACGTTTTTTTCGCACATTACTTTTTTAAAGGCTCGATTTTTATGCGGCGTGGTTTCATAAAAAAGCTACTTTTATTAACCGTCTAATTTCCGCATTTACGAACCGTTAAATTTTACTAAAGCAAGTCTTTGATGCATCTTTACATTATAGATTGTCAACGCAAGCAGAAATCTTAAAGGGGCACTAAGTGGATTTAATTTCCGTCAAATTATAAACTACATCAATTGCGCCATAATAATATGAATAATGAATAAATGACAGTAAATTTTCAGAGAATTAAAATTCGCCATACTTAAGTATTTAGATTTTTTTCACATTATTCGTTAGATGCTCAAGTTATCCTCGGAAATAATGGGTAATATTGTATAACACTAAGGTTTTTACATATTTACCTATAATAGGTTTTAATTCATATTTTTTGATTAAAACAATGTAATTTAGAAATCTACGATGCAATAAATTCTAGTTATCATCTATTAATTTAACTATTAAGCTCATTTCTACAAAAATTATTTGTTACAAGCCTTAATAACATTCCAGCTGTAAAGTATATAGTGTAAGTATAAGCTGTATAAGTATATGAATATATTTTTTTATTAGAGTAGGTACCTACTCGAGTTATCAACATTGATTAAAGTACCTATAATTAAATTAATCCTATCTATATAGGTATTCGTTAATTTTTTTTTTACTTACGTATACCTAGATACCTACATATTCCACCAATGGGAATAACTACCGAACTTTACGTTCCATCAGGGAATTCTTGGAGCAGAATAAAGAGCTGACGTGAGGTGGAGAAATGGAATTTAAAAATTTCAAGCCATGTAGTAGTGTCACGTGGAACCAATTGCGTGCTTAGTTTACAATTTTATATAAAAACGTAACCTAATAAATTTAAAACTTTCGTTATTGAAACATAAATCGATTAAACGGTTAAATTGTTAACGAAACGTGAAAATTAATATACGTAAGTAAGTAGGCAGCTAAATATTTTAATTTAATTACCTATTAACGAAAACGATTTGTTTACAAACTATATTGTTGACTGGAAAAAATTATCGCCTTCGGTATTCAAAGATTTATTTTAAGTAATTCTATCCACACTAATGCAGTAAAACATAAGAATAGAAATATGCACAATAAGTAGGTAAAACATGATCTAACAATATAAAAAGGAGAAAATCATTTTTCGTGTGCAATTTAATTTCCTCATTATTTTCCATGATTTTTTTCTAAATAAGTACACACCACACATACTACCTAATTAAGCGATCGATTTTAGCCAATTACAAATTACAAGTACCCACCCACAAATATTTAACATATCGCTGTTTGTTTATTTATTTTATTTTTTTAATAAAGTACTACCGACGTAAAAAACGTTTAGTTTAATCGATTAAATCGAGGAAATGTCAAGTAACGTGTTACTAAACTTTTTCTTCAACAACTTGCGTTCCACACATCAGAGTCGACCTTTTCACCTTTGAATTTTATTCGAAGTTGAAGAGTCGGGTCCTTACGCTATAAAATAAATTATTTTCTCAACTTTAAGCTAGATACTGCCTTTGATAAAACAAACGGGGATTTAAACATCCTCTAGTTTATTATAAGTCTTCTTTAGAATAGTAAATAGCTCTCTAATAGTCCAATATTTAAATATCTTATAGTCCAGTCATTTAAGCGATTAAAACAGGCAATCTACTAACTAACAATAAGTTCCAGCAAACAGGATTTTTGTACAAGTACACCTTTATTTAGTCGTCATAAATAAAGTGTCGAAAATTCCCATCGATCAAAGGTCACGAAAATCGATTTTTCGCAAATATCTCGTCTTATATCGGCTGGACGATAAAATACTTACATGATAAAATAAACTAGCAAACATTTCCTACAATTTATGTTCTAATAATTTTTTCTATAAAGCCAATAGTTTCGGTGTGCCAGCTTCACAAAGTTTACTTTACCAGATAACTCGACGTTAATTAATTAGAACAGAGAAATTACACTTTACGTTTCGATACGAACATGAAAATCGTTACACCCATCCAGGATTTTCAGGTAAGGAACGCAGAAAAATTCCTCCGCGGACAAGAGGAAATATATTTAATTGCCAAATTAAATTCTCTTTAGAAACTTTAATTCATATTTTGTGTTAAATAGAGAACTTTCGTGTTTCAAATTGTTAATTATTATGATAATTCCACTAGGCATGTGTTAAAATGTATTTACAAAGCAATTACTTGCCTATAGAAAAGGAAGTTAAGATGAAACTTGCTATTTTTACATTTTAAGTCGCAAGAAATGTGTTTTGTAAAATTATTCTCAAAAACGACTTTATCTCCAGTACATTATAAATTCTTAAAAATACAATCCGAAATTGTTAAATATCTATTAACTGCCTGGTAAGTAGGTACGTCTCAAATATGATTTATAACACGAACAGTCATTAATCGCTTTTACTGTATGTCCACAACTGCTAACAAACCTGTTGCTCTAAAGTACCTACGTGGTACGTTACAGACAATAAATCGAAGGACTAATGCGATAAAGGTAAAATAGTCTTCTTATAGACATTTAAAAATACATAAAGATTTAAGGCAACTTCGGTGCTTTATATAAAAGCATTTTATCTTCTTTTTTATTATCTCTAATAAATAACTCGTTTAAGTTATTAGGTACATAACATTGCGTTATTTCGAAAAGACATACATTTTGAAATTATAAGTAATCTATCAAAATAGTTTTAGTGCAAATCGATATATTTAATTCTAATTAAAATTTCTACAAACCATCAATATATTTAAATTTGCATTTGAAACAAAGATTGAATTGAAATTAGTTTAGAAAACGTCTCGGCGTATTGCCAACAAACGAAAATAAAGTCCGATTTCTCCGTACGTTATAAATGTTTAAATGACAATGCGACCCACGCGAAAGCTCGATTCGATTTATTTCTTCGAACTCCGGACGGTTACAAATGGACATTATTGCATCAAATACGTCAAGAATTAAATTGAAATATATGATATAATAATAATGGAACCAAAACAACAAAAATATTTCAGTAATCGACGTTTATATATTGTTAAATTGTTAACTGCCATTGACAAGTTCTTTTTTACATATAATTAGCTGCATTCTTCGTTTTCCAACTAATTTTTTCGAAAAAAACGACTTGATTGTATTAGTATAACACCTGACATAATACCTATATAAACTAATATCTTTGTAAACGAAATGTGGCAAGAAAGTTATTTTCTGATAAAGTTGAAAGGCAAGTTTCTTATTATTAAAGAATCTGATCTTTTTTTTCCTCGAGTAAATCGAATTAATCCATCGATTTATAAGTTTTCTAACTTTCGCAATATGTATTATAAAATATTATTGGAAAGTCTTAAAAAAAAAACACGTTCTAATGCATTAATATAAATTGTATTGTTATAGTCAAAATTTTTCAAACTTAAAATAAAAATAGCTAATTTATGTCTGTAATTTATTGTAAATCGCAAACCTAAGTGAAAATTGGAATATAGAAAATATACGGACGTAAGTAACCCCTATTAACTGTTATATGGTGTTGTGTACTTTTGAACTCTTTTTGAAAATGGCCGTACTTATTGTGGATAGTATATTGAAACTTTTATTAGAACGAAACGTATTTTTACGACAACAAAATTTTATGTATCTGACATCGTAACAAAAGAAAACAAGATACTGCGAATAAACAAAACTACGCCCTCTCCCTTTCCGACCTCCCAACATATTATAGTAGGAAATTCGAATTTTAATATAGCTATAACTAAATTTGGCTTAGTTAATTGTAATTGAAACGTAATTATACTCTAACTATTTAAGTTGCTGATAAAGAAAAAACGATACCCATAAATACTTAAAAATAAATTGAAATTATTAAATAATAGCTTAAATTAAAATTAAATATACCTACATGCCGAATAAAAAATGTAACTGTAAATTAAATTAACGTATTTTAAAACAGGCGCTTCAAAATAAACGTTCTGATTGGAGCTCTTAAGGTCGGCCGGACGTTAAGCTAGCGTCACTAGCGGTAGAGTACAAGCCCAATCGTACTGAGTACTTAATTGATTTGTACAAACAGATATATACAACCTATCTAATTACCTATAGATATTAAATTACTTTACTTATTTCAGAAAACGCATTATTTACACGATAAAACGTCCTAGTTCGTCATACTCGAATATTAAATTAGGCATAACTAAGTAATTAACTGCGGTTGATCATACGCTCTAATGACTGATGACAGGACATACGTGAGTGAAATATTCAAAATACTAATCAGAAACGATGATTAAAGCAACAAGCAATTTCGAATGGAGCTTACCGTCTTTGTCAGACTTCGTGTGTCGTCGTCCCACTGGACCGAAGTTGGTTCGAAAATCAGACACGAAACACTCTGTAGACCATTAACACGAAAATGTTAATTGAAATTTCACACACGGGCACGCGTTATCTCTACTACTATAATATCATAAACGAACCTTATTCATGGTTTCATTATTATGTTATAAATATTATTAATATCCCTATAGTATATGTATCTAGGTTCATAAACGTTAATATGTACTTAATTTAAAACTAAATTTACTTTGTTGTTTTCATTTGAATCTGCGCGCTTTAGATTTTTCTCTGCCGACGTTGTTATTAATTATTCTTGTAACAGTAACAGCTTCGTTACAGTACAAACATATTTGCATGTTTTATAATAATAAAAATATAAAAGTGTTTCATGTTTTAATTTAAATTTTGCATAACGCAGTAATTATGATTTCGGTGTACCCAAATGGAATTGTTTAGTTTAAAATTGCTCACAGTTCGCGCTTTGTCTGATGTTAGAAATAATCACAAACTGTTATGTATTTAAAACAAGTGTGTAAACATTTTATTTAGATATGAATTTTGCTTTGAGGTGCGTATGTGAAGTATAGAAAAAAATTAACGCTATGCATGACGAATCGAATATAATTGATGAAAACGAATACGGGCGATTGAGACCTTTCTAGAAAAATAATAAAATGCGATAGAAAGGTCCAAAGTCAAGATGAAAAAACAAATTCAACGAAAACAAAAAACTTTTTTAAAAGGGAATTTTAAAAATCCATATTTTGTTTGTTTTGTTTTAAATTTTCGTTTCTATTTATGTTACTATTATTACCTACATTTATAATAAGCAGATATTAATTGATTAAAGTTGATAAAAGCAAAATATTTTATAAGCTCGTCAAAACTAGCGCATGTGCTGAAATGCAATAATGATTCGAGTTACGTACTTAGCGCATTCATCGATTAAAAAATAAGGATTTAATATTGCACCCAATTATTTACATTTAAAAAGCTACCTGAACTTCGCATTATTATTGATTGTCAGCGTATAACAACATATCTCCAAAGAAAGTCTACTTAATATATAATCCATTTAGTGGAAGACCAGGTTTATAGGTATTCAATAAGTTTAAGAAGCTTACTGTCCATTTGTTACACTCATAACAATTTATTTTTCCTGTAAGTCAGGATTATGAAAATTAAACTTTCTTTTCCATTTAACTTCCCGTAAGTTAGGTTTCATCCCCAAAGTAGGTATCATCAATTCTCGTTTCCAGAAACAACATTAGTTTTATATTATTTTATATATCGATCCATTTTCGTAAATCGGATTCATTTTATTTTTATACGACTAGATTAAAGTTAATCGCAAAATCATATTAAAACGGCATTAAATGCAATTAATAATAAACGCCAATCCTAAACAAATATTTTTTGTCGTAGGCAATAGTAATTTTAATTTTTGTAATTTTATATAATTTTCAACTTGGTGTATTAAAAGATAAATAGGTTTTAGAATGCGTATCACGATAGTCGATTTGAAAATATTTAGTGTATTCGAAAACGAAAAGTGCTCGGTGTGCGTTTACAAAGATCTACTTATATAAATTTTGAGGCGAAGAATATTAAAATCACATTAAAAGCGAAAACAATTTCGTTCATGAGCTTGAATTACTTACCTATTCGTGATTTTATACCGAATCCTGGTTTTGAATTAAGACGTTGGATAGAATTTTCAGTGATTTGAGAAGATGCTGTAAAAATGTACAACGAAAATAGTGTGTTTATAGTGTCTTAAATTCTAAAATCCTTAAATGTATTCATATCGGTTTTGATATTTTATAGTGATACCTATCCCTAGTAGAAGAGCAATATTGGCATAATAATGCTATAATCTTGTGGGATGCTGTATAAATATAGTGAGACAATATTAAATGTTGACGTTTTTTATATTGTATGAATGTTGTATAATCACTGGGCTAATATTGTCTAAATATTAAATTTGTCAATGTAATTATAGATGCGTATAGTAAACATTGATAATTTACGGTAAAAACAGCACATTAAAGTATCGGATTAACCCACATATGCCTATAGTACTATATCTAGGACGGAATAAATATATCCATATAATATATATCATTCCTGCAAAGCTGATGGTGTGCTCGAAAGTTTGTGTCCCCCAAAATTCCGTCCTAAATATAGTACATTAGGCATATCTGGATTAAGAACCTTTAATTTAAAAAAAAACTATAATTTTACGACGTTTACGTATTTTATTATTATAAAATGATAAAAATAGATAATAATACGTATTATCCGTAGCTATTCAATTAATAAACTTCGTGTATCTACAAAATAAGGCAGACGCGTTGTAATTAAGAGCCCAATCCGTATCAAACCGCCATTTTTGATTTAAAATGCTTACACAGGAAAAAAATTAATAAAACGAGCAGCAACTGTGAAATTCATTAGGTATCTACCTAAAAACTTTATAAAAAAGCCTTAATAACATAGATTAAATTAGATTATAACAAATCTTACGATCAGGCGTAAAACTCCGCTATAATTAAGATTTAAAAAAAAAGTTTTCGAACGTTTTACAATAGACGAAATAACGTCAATATTAACAATTGTTATGTTAAACTCACATATTATAACGTTAATCATTAAAGCTGCGGACAAGCAAAAATAGGAAAACGGTTCAAATTAATCATGAAGATGAAACACAAAAACGTTATATACATATACATGTATTAACTCATTAAAATTTTGAACAGGAAGGTGTATAATGACATAATAACTGGGTATAATTATACATTTTGGACATCGTATGCGTGCTTTCGTAACATATTCAGTCTCGCATGCCTTCAATTTTAGTTGTAATTATGTTTTTGTGAAAAGTAATTAATTTACATAACATAATACCTACTAACGTAAATCTGAATCTACAAAGTTAGAAAATACCTACGTTTATTAATAATTAAGTACTTTAATGTAGTAATACCTAAAAATAATGTGCAATAATCTATATAACTGTATTTTTCGTTATTACCAAACATTAATTATCAATTTTAACAATTACCAAAAATAAGAAATAGGTATTTGATATGACCATATTTTAAGAATGCATAGACTTGTGTAAAAAATAAACAAACGAACCATTTATTTTTGAAAATATCGGAGAGAAAATAACAAACGTGGTCTAAACTTCAGCGTCATAAACTTCCTTATTTATAGAATCATTTTTTTATCTTTTTCCGTAAAAATCCTCAACGTGTCTATTTAAATTTATCGATTTGTATATTTTCTTCTACTTATGTAGGTATATGCGCATATTTGAAATGTTAAAACATAAAATATACTAAAAAATACATTTGTTTACTACTAGGTATTTGTTTAAGTATTATTTGAAATGTATTATAGATAATTTAAACAAAAAATAAACAAAATACGTAATAAAAATTAGTAAGTACTTACCTATCGAAATAAAATATTAATACAATTATACGTAAATGTGGAAATTAAAAACAAAAAGATATTTTGACTAAATAAATTCTATTCTTCCTAATATAACTTACAATTTTTGTTTTGCGAATGTATTCAGGATGTTGACGGTCTTGCGTTTTTATTTTTAAGCGGCGAAGTTGGGTAATAAGGGAGATATTAATTAGTTTAAACTATGCGCACGACCTGGTTAACTTTAGTTCCTAAACAAGCTTATCACTCTGTGGGGGCCTTACGAAGAGCGTGGTATATACCGCTGAAATACCTCCAGGATCTTCGTAACCGTGTCGAAGAAGCTGCGAAGACGATTCGACAGTAAAGCCCAAGCCTCGCAAGTTATGCCAAGTTATTCATGGATACGTCGAGCGAGACTTTGCGTTCAACAACAGGGTGATAACTTCGAGCATTCGCTGTGAACCGGTTACCAACATTTTTTGTTGCATTTTAGTGTTCAAAAATCAAAATCGAAAAAAATCACATCTCATTTATTATCTAAGTTTCGTTGAGGTGTTTTAGAGTTAATCGCCTTCCGTTTAGGTATTTATTCGCCCATTAAAAATAAAAATAAGGCCGTAAACACCCTGTATATTATAAGTACCTATGTAATAAAATCGAAATTTTATACAAACTAATAGGTACTTAATTTCGAACCTCCGAAAATATTCGATCAAGAACGAACTAATTAGGTAAATATCCCTAATAAAGTTATAAGAGCTATAGATGAGCGATTTAATTCAATTAAACATCAAAGGCTAACCATTCAACGTAACAACATGAAAATATCATCAGTCGTTACGAAATTGCTTATTTCTCCCTTAAAATAGAAATTCGACAATAAATTTATTTATTATACCCGCTTTTCACCGTAAATAACAAATGTTAAATGTTATCATATTATTATGATGTTAAATTAATTGCTTCAAAATTACAATACTCGATAAAATATTTGTAAACTTAATTCGTTCGATCTAGGATTTATATTTAATAAATATATACAGTGTGTTCACGGATAACTGCAGGTATAAATGTAAATAATCGATCAGTTAGCTCCAGATTGACTTCAAATCGTGTAGTAGCGGAAAATAATTTCGAGCATTAATATATGTTACGTAATACATAAATCGAGGGCGTTTCAGAGGCAAATTTATAAAAAAAGACAAAAGAACACTAAAAAACTGATATTTAAAAGAAAACTGACTGTATTTAAAGAGATACAAAAATATTTATTTGAATTTAAATCGTTGGAAATTTTTCTGATACGCAGCATAAAGTCAGGTTATATTTTCAAAATGATGCTCCATAATTAGGCATTTAATGCAAAAAAATAAAAAAGCAAATTTATTAAAATAATCTGGTATTTCTAAAAATTTGGGTTCGGGCCCATTGTTCAATTCTAAACAATTTATTTCAAATAGATTGTTACAGTTATTCGTGGACAATTTCCGTAAAATTTTTACGATAAAGTAAAAATTTTACAACAAAAGAAAAAAATGTTAATGTACCGAAAATACCATCACCAACCGTATCACAAACAGTTATCTTCCAAATTTAAGGCTAGATCTCGTTTTTACTATAATAGATAACTATATAGCTATAATCTAGGTAGTAGAATAGCAACGTGGCAAAATTGCTAAAATATATATGACTTAAAAGTGTCTGAAAATATTTCGTAGGCAAAGATCACGTTCAGCTATTACCGAAGAAAATATGTACGTTATAGTTGCAATTCGGGCGATATGACAAAATTTGCATGTTCATATTGTTGTACATAAAACGTTTTTATTCGTTCTAAACGACCTAAAAAGTCAACTTTAAAAAGTGACATAAGATGCACAATAAAAATATTATTTACTATGTAGTTATTATAAGAGATAAAATGGATTGTCCAAAAAAAAAATTGAATTTATGAGATAAATTATTGCTAAATACATACATAAAATTAGTAGCTATTAACTAGTAAGAACGTTTTTGTAGGTATTTTACAAACCTATCGAACGTAAATAAATAAATATTTACTCGAGTGTAATATTTAAAAACAGAAACCTTATGCGTGTTATTTAAGGCCACTCATTTTGATTACATAGCAATATAATGTTTGGAAAATATTCTTGAATATTCATTTTCTTGAAACTCGACATAAGACTTTTATTTTTTCTTTTTCCTATTTCGATATAAACAATTACAGGTCAAATAATGTACTTATTTAAAATCAAAATTGAGGGAGAAGAGATAATAGTTAAATAAATTATTTAAGTTTCGTATCTTTTTAATGGCCCTTTTTTAATTGTTACTAAGTCTATTGTTTAAAGTCTCTTTTTGACATTCTAATAAAAATATTTTAATCATTTATTTCTCGAAAATTTTCTTATGTAACGTATTCACATTTTTACACTGCCATTTAGACAATCGAAAGATCTATGCAAATCGCGCAAAAAACAACCAAGGGCTGCCATTAAAAAAATCTGATGACGTCATAACTTAAAAACAAATGAATATCTGAAGATGATTTTGACGTGAAAATGTGCATTTTAGCAATTTTTCATAGGAAATAAAGCTATTGCAACCTGGCTGATGACGGTAGCCAAACGACGTGTCCTTTTGGATTTTCTCCGATCTCGACTCCTAGATCACGGAAATGTTTTGGAATCATGCCTCTTTATAATTTTCAATAGAATGCCCCGTTTTCGAGATAACCGAAAAAAAGTGATATATTTTTTTTTAATTCTTATAAATTTCGCTCGTAAATATTATTTTTCAAAAAATGTATTTCTTTCGAGAAAAATTTTAAAAAAAGGAATTCTTTGACATGCGACATGAAAATTCGATACCGAGGCTTGCGCGCGGTCGGATTTAAGAAAAATAAAATCGACGCGTTTCAGAATTTTTACAAAGATTCATTTATATCAATTTTATTTGATATATTCCATACTTTTAACTCGCTCTATATTTAAAATCTTTAAAATATTTGCTTTAAAACTCACGTAGGAGAATAAATTGACGTAGGTATTCGTTCATTAAATTAAAAATCTTTTTTTTTAATATTCGCACGTAATTTTTTTAATTAGTAAGTTTAATAGATACCTACAAAATACAAAATTCTTTATCTTATTAGGTGTACGTTTCAACGCAATTACTCTATTTACTGTTAGGGTAAAGTTAATCAGCAGTTTCTCATATTAACATCAACGGCGAGGATTAAATGTAGGTACCTAAGCTTAATCTGTTTGTTATTAAATACTCTGGAAAATCCTATTTTATACAATAGATAGATATCTATAAGTAACTTCAGTTCCGTTTAATTTGTATGTTTTTATATTTACTTAAATAAAGAAGAAAAAAAGAAACATAACGCATTTAACGGTAAATGCCCACAGTCAAAAAAATGAAATATGTTTAAACACGAGACAATATTTAATACTTACCCAAAGCATTTATCAAATTCCTGTCCGGAAGCTGTACGGCTACACCAAAACCTCCAAGTTTAACGGGAGCTGAATTTTCCGTTGTTGCCAATAAAACGCATTCCGGTTTGATATCTCTATGTATAATATCGTTTTCGTGACAATATCGGAGAGCTTCTAATATTTGACGCATGTAATGGCTGCCGACAAAAATTATATGTCAATAAGTACTACGATTACAAGAACCGCGAAGTAGTAGATAACAAACATCTGATTAACATGAACATGATACACAGGGTGCCTATTTGTCGAGTAAAAACACCTAGGGATCTCGGTTATCTTAAGTTGCGCATTTTTGTGCTGATTAATAATGCGAAAAGAAATTTGACCTGCCATTTGTAATTTTACTAAAATATCGCATAAAACTGAAAATCGAGATTTTCGTTTTTATTTTTTATACGAAAAACAGTCAAAAATTAGCCATTTCTAACTAAAACATTTTTAGACACTTTTAGCGAGGATTTAAAAATGATATTTAAGTTTGTTCTGGCACGTAGAAAAAAAAAACAAGCAACGAACAACAACGATCAACTTTTGTTTTTCTTATGACCGTCACGTTAGATTTAATTTTTTAACTGTCGAAGACAACAGACAACGTAGTGGAACGAACTTGCGCCGAAGCGCGTTATCCTCTAAACGAATGCATTGCTATACTTCATCCGCTTCGTATCACGAAAACAATCGATTGTACGAATAAAATGTGTAGAACCTTTTTTGTAGACAATTTCAATATCTATAATATAAATAATTTGAATTGACCTCCAGGTCGTAGGAAACGAGATATTTAATAAAAACCATTTTTCGTGACGTTTGACTTCGAATATCTCGCAACGCCCGCACGATATCGATTGGGTCTTTTAACACGTTTAAAAAAAATCAAAATCAAAGCGTATACAAAAATTCAGTTAACTGGGATTTTTTCGGCACACGAAACCTCAAATTACCGATAATGAGCTATATTAGCAAAAATATAAACAAAACTAACACACGATAATTTATTGAGAATTTAAAATTTTACGTACGAGAGTTTTCGGACATACCAAATGTTTGTTTAATTATGAACGATGTTACAGGGCGAAACCTGTCACGGCACTTGATGCATGAAGTGCGTAAAATAATATTTAATAAACAATAACGGAAAGGTCGCGTGAAATATTAATTTTAAAGAACAGATGGTTTTATAATATGTATGGATATAGGTACATACGTAAGCTTTTAAATAAGTACGTATTTTCTATTCTGTCGTCGCATCGGAGGCGGCGTCGACGTAATTTAAAACACCATCACGAACGCGGAACCACATATATTTATTTACTGCAGGATTTTAGTTGCATAAGTAATGTATAATCTATTAATTTATTATTAATTATTAAAATAATATTAAAATTAATAATTATCAATTTATTCGATTTAATATTAATCTTATTTAAAATGTATTTTGTAAATAAAAATAAAATTATGAAAAAACAGATTTATGTCCTTAAAAAATAAAAAATATAACCTGCTAGATTTTTTCATTGATTAATTTTTCGCGTATTTTATGTTACAAAGGACTTCTGCAGGGTATTTCAGAATTACACGGCACTATTTTAGGGATGTGTTTATTAGTTTAACAGATTTTTAAACGTGTTAAATTAAATCTGATAATTAGTATTAAACGCTGTTTGTGTAAGTAACCTCTTCTTTTTACGATCAAGACTTTCGAGAATATCTTACTTGCATTTTTTGCAAAATAATCTGTATGAACTTCTAAAAGATATCCCGATTGCCATTAGGTAGGGGATTTGGTTTAAGCTCACTTTTCTCATATTGTTACCGATACTGTTAACACAGCATATGATAACCGATGGGTTGGTCGAAACAGACCTGTTAAATGGCCATCACGATCTCCCGATCTAACGCCGTTAGATTATTTTGTGTGGGGCTTCATGAAATCTATGGTTTATTTATGATAGTATCGTCGAAGCTGCGGCAATTATCAAGGGTCCAGCAATGCTGCATTCAACAAAACGGGGGTCACTTTGAACAGTTACTCTAAATGTTTCATTATTGAATAAATATCTTTATACCTGAGGATCGTTTCACAAGCTCGGGTTCGCCCGGCCCGGTTTGTCCGGATAAAATAATGAAACATGTAACTACACTGCAGTTTTCACACACACCGATCGTGATCGGGTGGCACTCGGACAGTACTCGGACTCGGACAACAGCGGACTCGGCTCTCGGATCTCTAGTGGTATAGGTAGCGCTGTACTTGTTTTCACACGATCCGACCGAATCGGGCCGGCGTGTCGGACCGACAGAACCGGTGTGTGTGTGTGAAACTAGCCTCGAAATCTCGATAATAAATTAATTTGAAACGTATGTTTATATGAACTTTTATATTTATTTTGTGCTAGACAACACATCCCTAAAGTAGAGCCGTGCAATTCTGAAACACCCTGTATAATTATATAAGAATAGGTAATAAAGTCCCGAAGTGTAGGTACCAATAACATTTCAAATAGATATTTAAATAAAAACTAATATTCGTTGAATATGATCTCTGTTTAAAATTAGATAGTAGGTAGGTAACTGATAGAGAGCTTCATCGATTTCAGGGAAATACCTTTATGTAGATAAATTTCAAACTTATAAAGTTTTATAAATGTTGAACTTCGTAATATTAATATTATTAAAAGATCCATTTTACTTACCTAGCAACAGATTCACTGTAGACAAACCCGGCAGCGGCTCTACGAACTACTTCATAACATAAATCTGATCCATTCATACTGAAACAAAATTTCGTTTACATTTAAGCATGGCACGTAAAATTAAGTTAGTATTAAGTAATTAGTATTTATTTACTTTTTATTCTGCTCTAATATTGAAAATAGTGTGTTAGATAATCGCCGTCAAAACTGCAATCGTTATCCCATAGATGCTAGGACAATAATTATCCTTTAACACTTGAATTAGAGACTTAATGTTTATATGGATGACGTTAATCTTAAGAGATCGGCAATATTATCATGTTACGGGTGTTCTGTATCGCACGAAAAAGT
Organism: Rhagophthalmus giganteus; assembly: GCA_036326145.1. Taxonomy (NCBI): domain Eukaryota; kingdom Metazoa; phylum Arthropoda; class Insecta; order Coleoptera; family Rhagophthalmidae; genus Rhagophthalmus; species Rhagophthalmus giganteus. The sequence goes on along the minus strand of JARFJA010000067.1, from coordinate 9,204,024 downwards.
AAAACGGAAAGAATAAAAAGAGTAACTCGTCCAACTTCCTAAAGTGGACTAGAACTTTCTTAAAGAGAAAACTAATAAATATAAAAAAGCCTGTGCATTGATTAATTTAAAAAGTATTTAATAATTAAGTGCGATTTTTGATTAGGTTCCTCCCCTTATTCTAATCTCTGAATACATGCTTTTTTTCAACATTTTTCATTTTTATCAATAAATATCTCTTATTATTAAAGTTAGGATGTGAGAACGTATTATCGTTATATAAAATTTAAAATTTTAATTTTGGCTGCCCCCTTCAACATTTATAATTTAAAATAAAAATGATGTCCCGCTTAGATAGATTTCTATTTACTTTTGGGACCACTGAACGACTTAAATGAAACAAAACAAAGTAAATTTTGTATTATCTATATTAGTCCAGTGCAGTAAGGTTTTTTCCTCGCAACCCAGTTTAATTGAACGAATTTTTATAAAAATTATTTTAATGTGTTTCTAATAGTAAACATTAAAATATTTACCCTTCAAATATTACCGCTTATGATTATTAACCATTTAATGGCCAATCCACCACAAGAAAATATATGTTGGTAATTTAAAATAAAAATATTTTAATTCAATTTTAACTCGTTTAAAAATAGCGGTCATTTTTGTTTCATGTCGTGCAACAGAGGTTTATGTTTGTAAAGGTTTGCGAAAAACGCCGTATTTCAGTTATGGTTTATCGCATAGTTTTGTAATTAAAACTATCATTTTTTGAACATTTCATACTATATTTTTGTTACGTATGTTATTTTTTCTATCTTATTTCCTTATGCCCTAAATTTCATGCCAAACTTGCGACATTTGCGATTACAAAAAATTAAAACTTCGAAATGGTGATTTTTAGGGAAAAATTAAATCATCGATCTTCAAATTTCTTTTACAAATACTTATGTTAGGGTAGTTTGTGGAAATAAATAATAGAGCTTTAATATTTGTCCTCTTTTAAGTGCACAACCATAAATAAATCCATAAATGTGCTATATTTCGCATTTTTTGTTAATTTTAGGGGTAAATATCTCTAGAGCGACCTGCTAATTTAAACTTTTTACTCTTTAAATTACTATAGGAGAGTGTATAAGATACAGTAAAAAGTTTGAGGTGCATATTCCACTACAAGTAAAGCTTAAAAAAAAACAAAAAAAAAACAAGTTGTCATCTAACATTATTATGCAGAATATCCAGGATCACGGCAAAATAATACTATAAGTTTCGATAAATTGTTTTCTACGATGCACCTCTACCGATATATTCGCCTCCAAAGTTGAAAAATAAAAGTCAACTTTTATAAATAACCAGTGATATTGAATAATGAAATCGAGAATGAGAAAAATGAAGAAAATTAACTTTAATTTATAGTCTAGTCAAATTAGGTTTTTATTTTAGAACCCACAAGAACAGAGCCGATTTTGATAAAACTTTTTTCAAAATGTTTGCTATACTGAATTATTTGAAACCAGAAAAATTCCGATTGGCGCACTCAAGTATTTGTATCGTTTAAACAATTATTATAACAAACTACCGGATGTCCAGGAAACTGTAAAAATCTCTAGGAAACGTATCAACCATGTCAAAATAATGCGACAAGTTCCTATAAATGTTTTTCCTTCGGAGCACCCCCGTTGAGATATAATTCATCCCCAAAGTTGAAGAGTGAAAATCAATTTTTTTAAATAACGAACATCTCAACAGGGGAGCTCCGACGCCGCGCCGCGCCGTAGGAAAAACTTTTAGGAAAACATTATTTTGACATGGTTTTATGATCCCGAGAGATTGTTACTTTTTCTATAAACTAACATAACGTTTTCAACAATACACATATTTTTGTATATATAGCTAACAATTGTTTGTTTATATTTGTTTTTCATGATTTTTTTTGTAAATATTTTCCTACGAAATCAATTTCATGTTGTTCCATTTTAGCAATTCTTTAATTTTGAAATTTACTTTTAAACCGAATTATAACATATTTTGTGACGTTACATTCGCCATTTTGTATCAAACATTTTTAATTTTGACTTTTTAAGCATAAATTTATATTCGGCAATCCCGAAAACCATAGGAAACCTATTTTCTTTTCCTATAACACTTCAATTGCAGAAATTATTTCATTTCCACCTACATATTTTTTAATATTTTCACTCTTTTTCGAAAAACTTTTGGATTTTCGAAATAGCGGTCATTTTTAAAGGGTAAACTTTTTAGTTCTCACCATCACAAACTCAGTTAAACAAGTTTTACGAAAATCCATCCAGCAGGTATAACTGGGTTTCGAGATTTTTCGATTTTCATGTCTAACGACACTGGACGACTACCTAATAGACGAGTTAAAAATCAAAAAAAAATATCCGGCTAACGAAAATCACTCCAACGAACGAGCGTTCTGCGTCACGTGATATTTATTTGAAATTATTCAAACTTTAATTTGCGAAAACGCGATAAATATGTAATTTATTAAAAAAATTTTTCGTACAGTTAAAATAAATTAAAATCTTTATCTATTTATTTTATCTACATTTCCTTAGATTTAAAAATTCATGCAAGTTACCCTTATGTACTTAACAAGATTTCATTTATTATCCCGGATCGTACCTGATTACGAAATTTTAAAAAGGAAACGTCACGTTCTAAATAATGATCACACAAAATTACAAAAACGGCGACGTATTTTAAAGTTTCTCAACTGTAGGTAAGAGAGATAAATTTAATTTTAATTATAGTTTCACATAAATATCTATTATTTTAGATTTAATTTCGTTGACCTACATTAAATTCCCACATGTGAAAACTAAAGGATACTTACTACTCGAAAACCATATATAGCATCCCTTCCGAGGAATAAGTTTCCAGCAATTCCACTATGTGAGGGTGTTTGAGCATATGGCATATTGTAGCCTCGCGCTTGAGATCTGTAAATTATCACATTACAATGGTAAGTTGGTTAAATTACTGCAATTAATTTTCTTACCTTCCGTACTAAGACCGGGGCTTGAAGTAAATTTTCCTACGTCTACAATTTTCACCGCAAACTGTTGTCCTGTTTGCCTGTGAATACAACGTTTTACTATACTAAATGGTCCCCTGAAATGAAAAAAAAATTGTAAATTTATCTATAAAATGAATAAAATTTTATATTAATTGCATAAATAATAGGTAAACGTATTAAAAATATTTAAAATATTTAACCCTTTTTTAACACACTATATATAGCTAATGACTATTCGATGCACCGAAATACCGTAAAAGTTTAAACCTTGCTTAAATATGATATATCCATGAAAACAGAATCGTATCTAAGGAAACTTTAGTAAAATTTAATAATAGATTTAAGTGACGTAGGATAGGCAATAATTATAGCAAACTCGGTAAACACAACTTGTTATAAGAGAGTTTTCGAAGATTTGCTTCGCCATTAAACTTCGAATGATAGTGAACGAGCTCGTTAAAATATTTCCAACGACCCTTGCATTTACGATACGTGACGTATGTAACGACGAGAACTTGCAAAAACGTACACCCGCCGATGGTATCAGAATTTTGGTCGTCGAATAAAACAACAATAAAAAATAGATTAGACATTTATATTAACGGTCAAACCGACATTTTCACGTGTGGCAGCAATAAGACTGCAATCCAGGTTACTTCCGAGGATTACGTGGTAATTAAGCAAGTTAGTGGATCATCCCCCAAAGGAAGCATTTCGCTGTTGTAATTTTAAAATAAAAGTTACCAAGGTTGTAGTACTATCTAGACTACGATCCAGAACAAGGTCATTATGATGTTTTTTATTCAAAAAATATCCAAGTACCTACCTATCATTATATTTTGCTATAGAATTATATAATTGGGCGCGATCAGCCGGATCATTTTCATAAAATATTGTGGGCACCGGTATAATTTAATGCAGATAAGAAGAAAAATAGATAGTTCGATTATTCATAAAAATATCGATTAAATTGATATCTTCATATTGTCTAAAATCTAGCCTTAATTTTTTTTTAAATAGAGCAACTTTCTGAGTTACCCAGTACATTAGTATGTAATACTAAACAATAATAAATGTTATAGGTTGTCATTATTTTCAAAATTTAAATATAACGTAACAAAATTTTCCTGGATTTTACGTTTACAAAGTTTTATCGTGTCATTAATAACTTTTCCCCTTGTTCATTGAAGTAATAAAGTTAATTTCAGATTGTTTCGTCGAAATTTATTCTACAAACAAAATCAATAAAGATTTTTCGCTTTCGTCTATTATTTAATATAAGTACCTACATATAGCTTATCCAAACCTATATGATGTCACGTCATCAATAAAAAGTTACTAGATTGTTTATTTGTAATTCGGTTTAATGTTTGCAAAGTGACATATTCTATAGATGATTTACTTGTGCACATACTAGATGGCATAGAAAAAGACTACAATTTATTAGAACTGTGAAAAATACGAGGTACGAGGTGACAGCACTGTGTGAAACGTCATCATCTAGTAACCTTGCATTGATGACGTGAACATCTAATAGGTTTGGATAAGCTATAGGTTACTTCACTTATTTACTAACGACCAATAACATATTCTGTGATATTTTAAATATCAAGCAATGACAGCAGTATTCCAGAGATAATTTTATTCAAATTAATACCTAATTTAGAATGGCTAAATAACTAGTTAGAGTATTTTTAAATGTTGCACGTATAACTAAATATTACTTTATAGGTCATTTTTCTAAAATCGGCGAGTTAATATTGATTTAGCTCCTTTAAGCCACTATTAACGATCACTTCCTAAAAAGATAATAGATAAAAATAAGCTTGCATGTTGGAGTTACCAAAATAATCAAACACGAAAGTCTAAAAACTAGGACTGTTACTAAAGCAAAAAGAAAAATAAAAGAATAAAGTCGCTATTATGGAATATACATAGATATAATTATTGTAAGACGTATTATAAAAATTTTAAAGATGTGACGTACCAGCCATTGTCAAAATCAAATCAAATTAATTAGGTACCTAATACGGAATCGTCCCCTTAGTCCCTTTCTGAAAATATTCATTTCATTAACATTTTGTTAAATATTGTACCATTGTTTATCTTATTTTCTTCGGTCTTTTCGTAGTAAAACAATTGTAAACCATGATACATTTTGGTGTCGCATAATTTTCAATGCCTTAACCCATTTAAAATACATTAAAAAAATTATTATATGTATATTATAATATTAAGTATTAGATATTTATATTATTTGCAAGTTTTATAGTAGGTAATTATTTTTATGTTTTTTTTCTTACTTTGAAAGAAAAATTATAGGCAGGTACCTACATTAAAAAGTCGACCGCGCGCAAGCCTCTGTATCAAATTTTCATGTCGCATGTCAAAAAACTCTTTTTTTTAATTTTTTTCAAAAGAAATACATTTTTCTAAAGATAATACTTACGAGAGAGATTTATAGGAATTAACAAATAAATTATCACTTTTTTTCGATTATTTCGAAAATGGAACATCTTATCGAAAATTATAAAGAGACATGATCGGTAGAGAATTATATGCCGATTCCAAAGCATATTTCACATTACCCATCCGATAAGTAATAACGGAGATTAGAATTTTTTTAATTATTTTTCTGGACGACCGCCATTTTGAAACGGGTCGGTCGATTTGGCTGGTTAACGAATTCGTCCTTCGTTTTCGTAAAGACAATACGCTGTCAAAATTTCAGTCCCCTACGATCAAAATTGCGACCGAAATTGTGTCCACAAGAAATTGATTATATATATATATATGACCGACACCAAATGAATGACCTATATTTTCGTGATGGAGGGGTCGAGAACGGAGAAAAGTCAAAAGGACAAATCTGGTTCCCGTCATCAGACAAGCTGCAATAGCTTTATTTTCTATGAAAATTCGTTGAAAAGTAATTTAATATTAAAATCGAAACGCAAATACCTACATGGAATTATTGTGTTTTTGATAATGGGACAATGCTTTTACTTAATAATAATTACAATGTAAACAGTAAGAATACTGCATCACAATGAAACAACCGAAACATTAGACAGCAAATAGAATTGTAAGTTTAGTATCTAACATGTTACATATAACACAGAAACTCTATAAGTTTTCAACACCTAATTGTAGAAATCTGTTTTCTACCACATTCGTGACATTTTCGAAATTCAATCGAAACTTCTATCTACACATCATATAATTGAATTAATTATGTACGTTGCGTTCCATAGAATTCACCAGCAATTTATATACTTACTATAGTATTATTTATGATTAATTTACTCAAACTTCAAGTGAAGTTTTCTGGTAAATCAAAAATACCGAATAATGTATTTTAATATTAGTTGTAAACTTGTTAAGTATTAACAATTCCTATTTATACGATAAAATTGTATCGATAGAATGCGGATCATTTTTTAACGAATTTTATTGTTGTTTTAAAATTATTAAACTTTATGTATTTACACATAACCATCAATGAAATTACAACGACGGTAGTTACAGGTAATAAAATGACGATAATTTATCGAATTAGATAGAATAACATTAAGAGCATCATAATAAAAGTAAAGTAACCACTAACTGAATTCAAATTTTATTCCATTTATATTTAAATTCTCGAAAACATTTAAAGTAGGGAAAATGAGGAAATAAATAACGCCGACTTATCTGTCTATAACTGTAAACTAAAGGGAACTTGACAAACTTTGCATTATAAGTAATTATCAAGCGTAAATAAGCGCAGAAATCGTATTAAAATATAAACTTTTATATCCAATTAAAATAAAATAATAGGAGTATTAACTATTTAATCATTGTAGATATATAGGGTGGTCGTGAAATAGTTGGCAAAAATAAGCGCTCGTCGTAAGGATGAAAACAGTTTCAATAACCATTGGTTCAAAAAAAATTGGGAGTTACGATTCATTTAATTATTAATACCCGATTTAAAACAATATATATATTTTATTTTGATTTAGAAAAGTTGTTGAAAATGTCCATCGTTAACCATAACGCGTGCTTCCATACGTCTAACTTGATTGAAATTGATTACCTATTAAATTAGCTATAATTCCTGAGGGATACTTTTTTGGATCAATGTTTATTAAAACGTTTTTCATCCTCATCACGAGCCCCGTTCGATCCCTTATTTTCGCTATTTAACTTTTTCAGGGCCACCCCGTATATCTAAATGTTTTAATTTTCATTAAACATTCACGATTCAAAAAAGAACTTTTCGGTAGGCACGTACCTACATGTATTAATTTATTTTGCCGGTGTTCGTAAAATATGTATTGAATACGAAAACTTGATACGGCAATTTTAAGATTTTCCACTTATTATATTCAACATTACCTAGGTATAAATTCCTCAGATTCTTAATCCAATATTAAATGTAGTTAAGCAGACGTTTATAGTATCCTAAGAGCGTGTATTAATACATTTTTGACGCTTAATAAATATTTATTCAAATATTTTGATTATCTTGGTTATTTTAGGCATTATGCAAATTTCTTTAAGAAAAATCAATACCGAAGTTTACCAGCAATTCACAGAGCACATTATTCACGTTAAGGGGTATTGCCAAATAAATCACGAGAATTTATAGCCTAAATTCAAATATTTTATACATATGATAACAATTTCAATTAACTCGTCGCGTTAACGTTGAAAATGGAATTTTAAGACCTTCACCAATCATATAGAACGTATCTACATACATATTATGTATTTACAAAGAATTTTAAAAAATATCAAGAAAATTCGGACGCGCAGGGCACATTTCAAGACACCCATAAATGAAAATTTTGTGATTTCATTTATACGCCCTTAAAACTCAATAACTACAATGAAACGGTTAATAAAGCAAAATTTGAATTAAATATAAATACATGACTGCGAGTTTACTTAGCTTTTGAAGATACGAGAATGAATAAAATTAAATAAATTATAAAAATATTTAATAATTTTCGTATTTAAGCCGTGAAGTTTTCGTTTGAAGTAGGTAATAAAAGTATTTAGAAAGGGTTTTAACAACTACTTAGTTTAACTCCGAGTAAGTTTTAATTCGAGTTAAATGGACTGCAAGGAAAATTAAACTATCCAAACGGTCGGGTTGTGGAGAAAATAATCCCAATTGTAAGTACCTACTTAAATAAAAACATCACATGAGTATCTCAAATCCCGTCTTAAAATTAAACGATGTAGAAATCAATTAACGAAGCGTACTAGTTGGATTCTTTATAGAAAATACGTGATAATATTCGTTTTATAATTAATAGATAGGTATCTCTATCTATAATAGTCGTACTTGATAATTATTAATTAAGTAATAATATGATTTACAGAAGTTGCTGCGGTCGTTCTGTTAACATTCATACGCGTGGCTTACTATTAACCAAGCAATTGTATTATAAATAGTTATAATATACATAATTATATTTTTAAAAATTAATATTATAATTAAATAAATTATATAATTAATTATTTTTAATTTGCATTATGTTTTATTTGTGTATCAATTTTTGATTATTATTTCAAAAATACATAATATATGTAGCTATAAAAAAATTTCATATTGTCTCTAGATTGAATTCATTTTCCGTTCAAGTTTATATCTATTTCTACAATAAAAAGTAAAAACGTTTCTGTGATTTTATTTCCTATATTTTTACGTTTTAATTATACTAATGCATCGATATGAGATTTTATATTTTATCGACCGCTTCTATTGCAAATAAATGCACACCCATATGCGTACGTGTGGTTAATATATGCAACACCGATAAATTTTAAATATGAAGAAATTAAACCCAAATTTAATACAATTGAAAACATTCAGTTAATTTAATTTTATCGTTGCGTTGGTTCTTTTTAAATTTTAAAAAATTCCATTCATCTGTTTTAATTGCAAAAATGTAAATCGCCCTCATTGTGTTTCGTTAATTTAATTTTCGTTCTGATATATGTAGGTAGGTACTTAGCAAACAGAATTCAATTTCTATTCATTGTTAAGTTTAAAGAAACCTTGATACTTCAAAAATTGAACTACCCATTCTTTATGTAATTATCTACTTTTTAAGTATCTATAGGTACTTATGTATTTGTTGCTAAAAAGCCATAATAACTTGGTATTATAGTGCAAAATATAAGTACTAGGTAGTAAAAATTGAGAAAAAGTGGAACCCTCAAGAAAAAAAAACAATACGTTGTAAATAAGATAAAATTTTAAGTATATCTATATGAGGTCTATATTTATTGTGTTCTGTTTTAAGACAATTTTATTTCGCATATTATTCTAAGACCCAGTGGCAGGGCCAATAGTCGATCACCGCCGAACATTGGTCAATCACCGTGTACCTAAATAATTGTTTAGACTGTCATTTCTGTGGTGATTGCCTATTGGATTGCCTGGTGAAAAAAATTTCAGTAAATTGAAATAAAAGCATTTGCTCTCTACTTTATTCATAAAACCCATTATATACTTTTATACGATAAAGATGCCGATTATGGAACAAATTTATTTAAAATTCAACAACCTGTAAATATCAATCATCAGATACTACCAAAGATTAATTAATTATTCACTAGTTTTAAATGAATTTATTCCATGTTCATTATAGATATAGGTATACCTTCGGAGAGCATCTTACGACTGCAGTTTTCCTAAATATCATCCGACATTCATCCGAACTGCCTTATAGACTCTCTTTAACATAACCCATAAAATTAGAGTATGCAGGTCAAAATAACTATTATTTATGAGCGTCTTTTGCGTGCGTTTGCATTTACTTTTGTACATTTTTTTCAATTGTATGATTATTAATAATTTTAAGGTTATGAGTACGCGCTTTTACGCATTGTAAAAGCGGGCGATTCTACTTTTATGCTATTACAAAAATACAGGTATAATATTTATACGTATTTAACATTTAAACACCTATATAATTATTAGTATTTAAGGGGGCGACCGCTACGTTTGTTGTCAAATAGATGGCAGCAGCTACAAAAATTAAGCATTATTTTATTAATGGACAACTTTTGAAAAACATTAAAATTTTGATTTTAGCTTGAATTTTTACAAATGCAATACATTAATTTAGAGAATCACAAAATTTCATGTTGATCATAATTGTTTTTAAAAATTTATTGCTAATTAAAATTTGAAAATAGAAGGATTTTATTTTGAGTAATGTTTAACTTTTTTTATATAAGTACCTAAGTTATTTTATAAATGTTCTAATTTTAAAATATGAATGTCGAAATGGAACTAATAAAGTTTATTCCCAATTTTAAAGTTTATTGTCAAGCTCTAGTTATTATAAATATAAATAACGTTTTTGAAAGGTTATCTATTCATAAAATAATGCTTAATTTTTGTAGCTGCTGCCATCTATTGACAACAAACGCAGCGGTCGCCCTCTTAATTATGCACTTACGACTTATTATTCATTGTTGAAGTAACTAAACCACACATAACATTATTAAGTTACAATAATAGTAACTTATCAAAACAAAAGTACCTAACTAACAAGTTAGATACTTTTGTTTTAGCCAACCCATGTCGTTGTATCAATAAACAAGGACGGATAACAAGTTTATTGTATTGCTGACTAAGTACTAATAAAGTACTTTTATTCTGTATTTATTTTTAAAGCACTCGTACTGTGCTTTAACGGCACATACATTTTATCACAGTTTTTGGAGTGTTGCATTATACCGTACATGTATTTACAAAATATCGTTACCATTTATACCGCGTATTATTGTTCATTAAGTACTTATTTGGTATTATCACGTAGTGCCAGTACTTAAAGCAGTTTACCATTAATCCGTTGGTTTAACGTTTGTTGGGGTTGATTCGCGCAATACTACAAAGAAAATAATATAAAATGTTCTAGATCAAATTCGCGATGACTTCTTCTTTAGAAAAAAAGATTACTTAATTTGTTATAAATAGTTTCTCGTCATTTTATTTCCAGAAAAGAATTTCTACAAGTGTTTTTTTTTTCATATATGGAACAAAATGGAAAGGTTTCCACTTTACTTTCTACATGTATGAAAAAAAAAATAAAAATAGATATTAATAGATAAACAATTAGATATTTCTTTTATATTAGGGTACTATTTATGTACCTACAATAATTTTATTTTGATAGTCCACATCCTAATCAAGTCCACATAATAATATTAATAAGTACGTTAAAAAAACACGTGTTGATACTTCCTCACGTAATAGGTACCTACAGTCGGAGTATTAATAATGTTCTGACGACTGAATTTCAAAGATTATATCTCAAAAAGTACCTAACCGATTTCACTCAAACAAACTGCATGCTTAAAGACACTTTATTCCTACATAAATATGCGTAATTTCACAATTTTCCAAAAAGGCGTTAAGTTATTACAGCAATATGTGTTTTAAAAAACGCGATTTTCACTCGTATTTTAGATTCATAAATTCAAAAATTATTAAACGGAAAGCAACGATATTTATGTACACGAGAGGCAGAACCTTACAAAATAGTTTAGTCCAATTTTGTTAATTAACAAAAAAAAGTTAGAATAAAAAGCCTTCTACCTCTCCAATTCGCTCGTTTGACGAGAAATTAAAAAAATTCTCGTGGACAAAGAAGGTAAATTGCCAAGTAAAACAAGACTCCAAAATTATAAAATATTGATAGACGAAGTGCGATGCTTGCGCATTCGGAGTGAGTGCCTACCATTAAAACAAAGTGGCATTATAAATAATGTAAAGGAAATAATGGGAATTATGTAATTAATTCTTTCATAAATAAATCAAAAATTGATATCAGTTCCGGCGAAACCGAAAGTAGGGAAAACACAAAATTTTATGTCGAAAGGTGACGTTTGATAAGAACGTTAGATATGTAACAAGTTTGAGCGTTTTATTTCAATAAACAACAAAATTACACGGTTCTGTTACACGCGGTATATAAAAAACGCTAATATTATTTCTATAGTCTATTCGCCCAACATGTGCAGTAGATATAAATAAATTCAGGCGGAGAACGCACTGTCAGGATGTCGCCTTATGATAACAACATGTTAGACAGGATCGGATCTACTCACGAATGCGTGTGCTACGAGATTATGTATGTACGTAGCGATCGTTTATGACTACCGCACGGAAAATATGAATAAGGTATAGTATTTTTATTTTTACAGTTTTACTACCGTGATTATAACCACTCACTGAACGAATTTCCTGCTCTTATATTTATATTTCCTAATTTTTAATTATGATAATGTTGCGTATTGTGTAAAATATTTCAACCTTAAATGTCTAACAATAAAATGTTAGCATGCCTTTTAAGTACTTAAAACAATTTTTAAGCCAATTTCAATATTCTTAGTCTTTTGTAAATTAAAGTCTTAAATTTAAAAATAAGCGCATTGTAAAAAAAAACACGATCTCGTTATAATTAATTAATTTAATCGCGCCCATTACTAAAAGCCGAAACGTGATCAGGTTTACGCAAAGCAAAGATTGTAAGAAATTCATGAAATAGAAAGTAATGTATAAGTAAAACTATAATGTTCAAAACGTGTTTATTAAAAATTATGTAACGCAGTTTAGCACCCCAGCTAAATGGACGTAATATTTTCTAACGACGGTTATGTTTTATAAGTAAAGGAAATTCCAGTTTATTTCGACTGCCTTTAAAATACATCAAAAAGAGTTATTGAAAAAACAAAAGAAAATAGTTGATGTAACATTTTATGAAATCTATAACATTACCTTATAGCTAGGCAGCTGGTGGCAATTTAGTTGATAAGTATGTAAATGATTTGTTCGTCGTGTACGCACCTAAATAGGTAGGTAATAAAATTTTTGTGGATGCGAATAGGGAAATCAAGGTTATAAGGCTCGAATGTCGCTGATTTTTCGAAAAGATGATTTTCAAAATTGCCAAAAAGCTTATTCGTGGGTTTTACATGTAATAGAACCATTTGGCCCAGCGCCAGACGCGTTCAGGTAATTTAAATTTGGCCTTTCCTAATCGCAGCATTTCGAATGACGCAGCATGACGTTGTTTTTCATGTTTTTTTTCACAAATTTAATCGACGAACGAATCATTTAAATTTTTATGTAAGTATACGTATGTACATACACGTACAAGTACACGTACCAAAAATTAAAAAAAATAAATTAGGTATCTACTTATTAACGCAGAAACATACACGTCTGACAATTGGATGTTGTGTTAGAAAATGTATGTTAAACAAGTACCAAACGTGAACAAAATAATTTATGAAACAGTTTTGTTTTTAACATTTTTAATGAACTTTTAATTTACCGATAACGTACTGCCAGAAGTTTTCCTTCCGTTGTTTTTTATTGTTAGGTCTTCGTCATTTTCAACTTCCGGCACACGAGCAAATCATTTAAAAATTCCTGCCTGTTATGTATTCTAAATAATTAGATGATTACTACCCAGGCGTATAATGTCTTCAATTATTGGCCATTTGGGGACCAATGGGGACGTCGTAAATGACGTATATATGACGTCAATGTGACGGGTAAATGTCACAGCCCAACGACGTCAAATTATGACCAATCTAGTACGCTACTTAAGACGTCTGATTGACGTCTAATTTCCTTAAATGGGACGTCGATTTGACGTAATCGACGTCCCATTGACGTAATCCCAAGGCATTAATGACGCATCTAAAAGTGAAAAAAATACAAATGCATTCAATATAATTATTATTTTATTACAAAAACGAAGGTGCAAACAAAGAACCTAAATCTAAGAAATTAAACAAGGCATGCTAATATATCAACGAATGAACACCAAATTAATTGGATTTATCTACTTAATAACCAAATATCGATATTATTATTATATACGAGTAATACAATAATATATTTAAGATAAGATGTGAGCGGTAAATATAAAATATACAGTGTGACCACGAGTTCTGGGATCATTTGATAGAGCCTAAACTAAGCACAATAGAAAAAACTATTTTAGATAAAAGCTTGCTAATTGTAATAGTCGCACAATGTAAAATTTCACTCCAACAAAAGACATCTAAATAAATTAATAATAAAATGGGGGTCAATCACGCCACAAAGATAACCTAGTCACCTAAAGGTTAAAACCTATAGAAATAAGTACAATTTGTCTGTTTCTTGTTAAGCCATGATTTGTAAAATTATTGAAAAAAATATTTCTTCCAGTTTTTTAATTATTTAAAATTATTCGATATGCTGATAGGCTGATTAATTCTTCACTTACCGTTAAGAAATTATATAAAAAATTTACAATGTACAAATTTACAACGTAGAACTCACTACAAAATAAAACCACTAACCTAACAAAACCGCTGGCGGTAAACCAAAGCGTGATCAGTATACACAGTGACGTGACACTTTAAAAGAACTAGTTCTAGCCATTGACGAACACAATAAGAATAAATAACTGGATGTGACTTTACTTACTTGTTTAGTTGTATACTACTGTATTTATACCGTATAGAACTATTACTATTAATCGCATAGACGCGATAGTGCATAATTCCAAAATAGATTTATATATTTTTTAGTTAAAATTTTGGATTAAAACATAAACATGTTAGAAAAAATTACGAATATTTTACGCTTTAAATTAACGCTTCAAAACGTCTTTATCTTCACTTTTCCAGTAAGGATTCAGGACTTTGGAATGACGTCAACAAAGACGTTTCAACGACGTTTTTTAATGACGTCAAATGTTCATCGTGAAAGTGTCGTCGTGCGTACGTTACTTATTGGGTCCACGACGTCGTCGACGAATAATTCCCAATAATTGATGACATTATGACGGCAGTGTGCCGCCTGGGTACGGTTGTAAGAGAGAAAATAAAAAGATATCAAACACTGCCATTAAAACCGTAAAATAAAATTTAAAACGTTTAACAAAAACTTGAAATTAAATTTTTTCCCATGTATTGTTTACTAAAATAAAATATTAGAATTTCTCCGAAACAACAGTTGACTTATTGTTAATCAAAAATTCGATAAGTCTAAAACTTTAAGTGAAAGAACTACAAAGTACATAAAAGAATAAAATGTCTATGAATTTGAAACGCCCGATATTGAAAAGAAAACGTGAAACGTAAAATATATAGGTATAAGTAGTAACATTACATTTTTTTATTATTCTCTGCTACATTTTATTGTTTTTCGCCACTACTTTTGCTCTTAAACCGAGATTGCAAATTTCAGGTTTGAATTTTAACGATAATCCATATTTCTGGAGGCGTTTTCAGTTAATTCCCAGAAATTGTTTGTTAAATTAGTTACCTACTAAAATAACGTGCCAGATATACAAATTTCAACATAATTTACCTCAAAATTTCCAATTATCGAATTATTACATATACCTAAAGAAAACAATTTCAGAAATTTAATTGCGTTCCTTCGATCCGACAGCAGGCGAAAATTGCTTATTTTTTCAACAGATGCAGCCAATATTATCAAAAGGTTTTCAATAACTTTCTAGTTATAGTTGTTAATGTAGCATTTTCATCAGTCACAGTTTTTCGCATAGGTATAATAAAAACTAGGCGATTCATTTTGAGCAACCATAAAATGTAACGTTTATTTTAAAAAATCTATTTATAAGAAAGAATATAATTATTTTAAATTCGTTAAAAAGTGCGCGTCAAATGAAATAACCGGGTGGAAAACATTTATTCAATTTAAAATGTAATTAAAAGAGCGTCTAGTATAAGTAACGATTTGACAGAAACGATGATTTCACAAACGTTAAATGAAATTATTTCGCAATCAATTAAAATTTTGTCTAATTTAAAACCGAACTTTTCATCTTCGGATAATTCGGGACAAAAGTGTCCCTTGGAAGTATGTGTTGAAACAATTGTTTCGTGACAAATATCTGTCAGATAAATTATTCATAGTAAAACGAACGAACCGTCCCTAGAGTCGGTTTTACAATGAAATGAGCAGATAAAATAGTGAAACTATATATATATGTTTGAAATACGTAACATTTCTATTGTAATGGCCCACCCTCCCAATAAACACACAATGGTTATATTAACGCTTTTTTAACTGATAACCAAACTTTAATACAAAGTAAAAATTGTACGGAAAATAACGTTATAAATATTCAAAAATGTCCCTTTATTCTACACATAGGCACTTGATGTTATTTTAATGTTTAAAAACTGGTAATGAGTAGCTGATAAACGCAGTACCTATATACGTACATAAGTACCTATCGTAAACGTTTAATTCAAGTAATTTCGGGAGTTATTTTAACGTTTAAATATTACGTTATAAATAACCGATTTATGAACCAAAAAATAACGTCGTTTTTAATTATATCTATTTACCATCTAGTTACGTTGCTTTAATACTTTTAAAAACGGTAGGTAGGTACACCAAAAAATTAAAAAAACGTAACGAATCTAATCGAGCAGTATGACTTCGAGCATATGACTTTCGTATTAGGTTAATAGTGCAAAGTTTCTAGAAATGCTATGACCGATCCAAGCAGCGTGGCGATTCACGTCACCAATAAAAAGTGACTACATGATGATGTTTCATGCGGTGCTGTCACCTCGTACCTCGTATTTTTTCAGTTCTAATAAATTGTAGTCCTTCTTTATACCATCTATAGAATATGTCACTTTCCAAACTTTAAACCGAATTACAAATAAACAATCTAGTAACTTTTTACTGATAACTTGAGTTTGAATGGCATGTAGTTGACAGTAGAGACGGTCAGCCCGTTTCAAGCAACTAAAATGAAGTAAACTTCAATATCGAGGCTCGTTACGTTTTTTAATTCGTCGAGTGTACCTAAATAAATAAGCTATAAAAAATCGTTGTAATGTAACGTTGAAATAACGTCAATTAATAAAACGTTGAAATTTAGCGTTATGATTTTGGTCATTTTTGTTACGTCCAACGTATTTACAACATTATTTATACCGTGATGTGTGATGTGATGAAATTACTTAAATTAGGCATTTTTCGTCGCCTGAAAGTAAAATTTGATTTTACGGACAGTTCGCGGGCATTAAAATGTCACTTTTTACTGTTTCGGCAATAAAACCGTTTTACTAGACGGTCATATTTATTTAACGAAACCGGTCGGTACTAACAAAATATTATGAAATATATAGGTAGGTGTGTAAAAAGAATTTGCATTCGAAAACGAATATGCACGTAAATACGGATTAGTTATTATCAATTAAAATAATTATTAAACACGATAAATTCCCGAAAAAGTATAGATAGGGTACGTTTTACAATTAAAATTAATAACTAATGAACTAATATTAGGAATTACTTAACTGAAATGCTGTGAGAATATTTACAATGCGGGTAGTACATAAACTTTACTGATTTTTCCCTTGAACTATACTTCATTATACTTTTTTCAGTTCACATATTACTGAACTCTAAACGTTGCAGTTTAAATAAGTATTAAATAACGAATGGATTCGGGCTTAACAAAAAAGTATTGGTTTAAGTATTTAAATAATAAATAAAGTAAACTGTTATTCGTTTCTACAGAATAACGTTGAATAACATATAAAACAAATTATGGAGTAACAAGGCTTTAACGAGGGCTATTTATAAGTCGGGCGCACTTTCATTACTATACCGGAACGTATCAATTTTTATAATAATGTATACAAGTTAAATTAATCGCTTAAATAAATTAAAATTTTGCATTTAACGTTTCGATCGTTATAAATTACTTTGAAAAGGCACTCGAACAATTCGAATCGTTGTTCGCCGACAATAAATTAGGTACTTATTGTTTTACGTTAACCAACAATAAGTTAGGCTTCGTGATAGTTGTACCTAATTTCTAAACAAGATATATCGTTAGCTTTGGTAAAGTACTCCAAGTTTATTAAACGTCCTCGATTTAATACAAACTTATGGAAAGAATTACGATTATTTCGGAAAGTTCGGCCTGAAAAACTGCACCATCAGTTCGCAAGAAACTGTTGCCGAAGTAATCTACGCTTTCGCCTTACACGAAGTTACGGTTACATTTTGGAAAGACGTTAGTGCACGCCGTTTCGGAAGTTTATTCGGTTGCGACGAGGTGCGTATAATTATATATTTCTTTTTTACGTTCAGTCACAATTAACGGTTGTTAAGCGTAATTTTTAAGAAAACGCGGACCAGTTCGTTAACGTAAACGAAATGTTTTTCTACGTTCGTCAACTGTAGTCAACTAATAATTAAGAATATCTCGAGTAAACGCCTTTTCAACAAACACTTTTTAAGTAACTGCTTCGAAAATTACGTAAACGTAAACGGGCAATTAACTAAAACAAAAGGTCTGGATAAAAGATCTGGATCATATTTTTCCCCGCTTTCATATTAATATTCTAATTTTTCATTACATAATAATTAATTTTGAATAGAAAGCTTCTTGTCTTACACAGTAACGTCGACAAAATAATATATAACGTAGTTTCCTCGAGATAATCAAGAATGAAAAAATAATAAGGGATCCACCTACCTTCCAATTTCCTCGCAAATATCGTAAACCTCGTCAAAGAGCACCTCTTCTTCAGCCATAGTACGAATTTTTAAATTGCCCTACGTATAAAGTATGTCAGCAAACCATCACTATTCGATTAAATCCGCGATTATAAATAGAAGTCTTATCAACAGTAAACAAATCACGCGCCCTCGTGGGTGTCACCCTGAACATGGGGTGTAGTGCGTCGCAACCTCTAACCCGTAGGTGGGTGAGGCATTCACCCCCGGCTCGAATTATGCAAACATGCAGTACCTTTGCTATCTGGGTTGCCTGCAACCCAGGCGACGTTAACACAACCGAGCAATGACTAATATGGCTGCACCACTCCTACAACTGTCAAAATACTGTTTTTACTACCATTTTCACACTACACTGTCAGTTTTTAATTAAATGATAGTTGATTTTCGGTGAGTTAGGTACCTAATAATTCAAGGCATTAATTAATATGAGTCCGTGCGTAGTCACCCACAATAAAGTAGTGTTAACGAGTACAAGTGACAGTAGTTACACTACAAACGAACCGGCGCGGCCTGCTTGTTATACAAACAACTGACATGCGCCACAAGGACCCGCGCCTTCAAATTCGATAGGGTATCATTACATAAACACGAAATAATTATCGCCCGATAATATAATTATAGAAATAATAGATAACATCCGCGAGACGTTTAAATCGCCAGCATCCATAAACAATAAACGATTATTATGTACATCCAAATTGTAATTTATAATAAATTTGATTACCACGACTTTAAAAAATATTTTTAAATTCTAAATCGTACATCTATTTTTATTTATTTTTCGTAGTACAAGCGTTTTATTATAAATAACAGCGATGTATATGTATACAATAACAATCGAATTGTTGAAAAAGTTTATCTTGAAAATAAATTATACCGAGCTGCCGAATCACTGCGCATTCCAAGAATAGGGAATGACTATTCGAATTTACCCCAATATTCGTGTAGTTCCCGATTAGCGTCAAAAGTGTATATAAGGGAAAATTTCCCCGACTTAAAAATGGCATTCGAGTTTCTTATTAATTGATATTTTATTTTAAAGGTTGAGGTCGCAAAATTCAAAATATCGACTTTTTTTAGTTCCAAATAAATTTCGGTGTCGCTCGGAATACTTATCCTAAAATATTCGTGGTTTTTCTTTGTTAATTTCAATTAAGTAGCATTACATTTCTTAGGTTGATTCAATTATTGACGTGTCGACGTCCTACAATGTTAAATTTATTTGTATAGTTTAAACTGAAACTTATAATTAAGAACTACAACCGTACAATATCCGTTACTTTTCTACAATTGATTTTATTCTAACCGTAGGTTAATAATAC
Organism: Rhagophthalmus giganteus; assembly: GCA_036326145.1. Lineage (NCBI taxonomy): Eukaryota > Metazoa > Arthropoda > Insecta > Coleoptera > Rhagophthalmidae > Rhagophthalmus > Rhagophthalmus giganteus. The sequence continues at coordinate 9,184,088 of JARFJA010000067.1, read as the reverse complement.
GACCTTATCACCACTATCTGCATTGTTAAAACCCTAATTAACGTGTTTATCAAATTTTTACTAAAGTCTTTTCCCTCGATATCACGAATTTCCTGCTCCGAAATAATTAAGTTCAAGTTAAACAGATTAGTTTTTGTAACATTATATTACTGTTATCTCTTCTGTATATTGTCGCGTCTATTTATATAATTTTTATCTTTATTCGAAAGTCTTCAACTACCTGCAAAACATATTTTAGTTCAAACAGAATAAGAACTTTGTGAAATCGTAATTTATTCGTAAATCTGGCAATAAAAATATCGTTCGTTATTTTATATAGCTATAGCTCTTAAATAGAAAAATTTCGATTTGTACAATTTATCGTGAAATAATTACAATTAACACGAGCAATAAAGTTTAAATATACGTAAGTAAATATGTTTACTTAAACGACGTACCTAATGCTTGCTGTGCCCTTTATAAATAAGTTCGGTCCTTTCGGTTAATAACTTTCTGAAATTGGAAAAGACCGAAAAAATAAACAGGCACGTTTCGGTAAAGTGATTTTAAGAATTTATAAAGCTTAAAAGGCAGTAGTAAATTATTTTTGGTTAATATTTAGGATAAAAATTCTTTTGTGGTTAACTTTTTAATCATAAATTGAATATCGTTCGTATATTAACTGGTTAACCATTTAATGTCGCATTTAATAATTCGAAAACATTTTAGGTTTCTCTAGTACACACTGACGATGTAATTATGTTATCACAACGCGTTGCCCCCAATAATTGCGATTATTAAACTTGAAATTAACTTTTAATTATATTTTTAAAAGACTAATTTGGATACAAACTCGCCAGAATTATATGCTAATCATCTTTGTTCGATATCTCTGAATTTCTGAATTTAAGTTGTTTAAATTATAACGGGCGCGTCAAGTTTTATGGGCAAGTGTAGGGCAAAAATCGCAATTTCGCATATTTAATAAAAATTTGTTATAACTATTCTTCGTATAACAGGATCATCATGCGTTTTTCTTGAATTTTTTATTGGATTTACGTAACGGGGCGTTTTTTTTTAAACTTTTATAACAATATAAATATTAATTGATTTATTTCGTTTTAGATTAAATGCACGATTATGTACTGCCACGTTTAATTACATAACAGTAATTATTAAACTTTAATGGTTTATAAGAAAATTCGATTTTCGTATTGCAATTGAGAAACGTCGAATGATTTATTTTAGGATTCGGAAACCTCTCATCAACAAAACCATTAATGTTAACAGACCATTCTGAAACCTTATAATTTATGACTTTTTTGTAAAACTTTTGTACACCAGGTGTTTTGTTGAAGGGACAACCTACCTGTTAATACCCACTTACCGTTGTAATCCTTGAATCGTTAAGAAAATTTACGATCTTTAAAAGTGTAAAGATCATAAATAATAATCGACAATCTTTGAATTAATAAATAAAACTGCGATTTAATGAAAATCTAATAAATATTTTTAAATTATTACTTTTACAAACAAATCTCTAAACATTAGTATAGAAATCGGTAATTGTAATTTATGACCAAAACCGTTTTTTAAAAATTACTAACTTTATTGACGATGTTAATGAAAAATTAATACCACATATCAAAAGAATAATATCATTCTTCATTTTTGTAGTATTTGTTTCTAAGCCTTAAAACTCAATGGCCGTAAAACTTGACGTATCCGGTATACCTAGAAGTTACCCAAAATTTAATAAAACTCTACTATTTACTTCTTATAGATAACTAAGAATAAGAAAAATATGTTTATAAACAATGTAATTTGTTTACAAGCAATCGATTAAAAATTAAGAGGTTTTTGCAACATATGAATACTTTTCCCTCCCTTTAAGAAAATCCAAAATCTTTATTTTTAATTCTTTAGGGAGATAAAGTGTCTTTTACAAGGTACTTTCGTACTTCTGTCAGACATTTAGGGCTATACAACTTAATTCGCAAAAAATAATCAAATTTTCTCTAACAAAAAATACATATAGGTAATACACTCCCACCTAAAATTTTACCAATTATCGAATAACGTTGGAACGAAAATATAATTACAATTAATATGCTTTAAGGATATAAATTTAACAGATTTTAAATTTTAAAGTCACTTTAGTTTTTAAATAACTGAACTAAACGTTGATAAAATACTCGTATATAAATATTCAAATCAACAAGCGATAATAAAATGTACATAAATCCCTTAAAATTTTGACAATAAATATAAAAATAACACTTGAGAGAATTGTCGTAAATTGCACTTCATAAAAACATAAACAATAGTCACCTATAAAATGTAAAAAATGATTTCTGTCCAATTCATCATTAATTTTGATAAAACTTCTAAAGAAATAAACAAAAAGTAACAAAATAGATATAGATATTTACCCAGGCGGCACACTGACATTATAATGTCGTCAATTATTGGCCATTTAGGAACCAATGGGCACGTCGTAAAAGACGTATATATGACGTCAATATGACGGGTTAATGTCACAGCCCAACGACGTCACATTATGACCAATCTAGTACGCTACTTAAGACGTCTAATTGACGTCTAATTTCCTTAAATGGGACGTCGATTTGACGTAATCGACGTCCCATTGACGTAATCCCAAGGCATTAACGACGCATCTAAAAGTGAAAAAAATACAAATGCATTCAATATAATTATTATTTTATTACAAAAACGAAGGTGCAAACAAAGAACCTAAATGTAAGAAATTATACAAGGCATGCTAATATATCAAAGAATGACCACAAAATTATATGGATTTACTTACTTAATAACCAAATATCGATATTATTATTATATACGAGTAATACAATAATATTTTTAAGATAAGATGTAAGCGGTAAATATAATATAAGATATACAGTGTGTCCTCGAGTTCTGAGATCATTTGATAGAGTCCAAACTAAGCACAATAGAAAAAACTATTTTAAATAAAAGCTTGCTGGTTTGAGTCGCACAATGTAAAATTTCACACCAACAAAAGTCATCTAAATAAATTAATAATGAAATGGGGGTCACTCACGCCTCGAAGATAACCTAGTCACTTAAAGATTAAAACCTATAGAAATAAGTAGAATTTGTCTGTTTCTTGTAAAGCCATAATTTGTATAATTATTGTAAAAAATATTTACAAATTTACATCGTAGAACTCACTGCAAAGTAAAACCACTAACCTAACAAAACTGCTGGCGCTAAACCAAAGCGCGATCAGTATACACAGTGGCGTGACACTTTAAAGGAACTAGTTCTAGTCATTCACGTACACAATTAAAATAAACAACTGGATGTGATTTTACTTACTTGTTTAGTTGTATACTACTGTATTTATAACGTATAGAACTATTACTATTAATCGCATAGACGCGACAGTGCATAATTCCAAAATAGATTTATATATTTTTTAGTTAAAATTTTGGATTAAAACATAAACATGTTAGAAAAAATTATGAATATTTTACGGTTTAAATTAACGCTTCAAAACGTCTTTATCTTCACTTTTCCAGTAAGCAGACGGCAGTGTGTCTCCTAGGTACGTAACTGAGATTTAATACCAATATGTAAGTATGGAGGTATTGTATAATAGGTGTATCGGATAAATAATTTCAAACAAACATTAATGTAATACGTAAAACATAAATAGTTTTCCATATATATATATATATATATATATATATATATATATATATATATATATATCTACAAAATGATTGAAATATGGCGCCTACAACGTATTGTACTGTTGGTTCACCGTTTCGAAATCACCCTGTATAAAAAAATAAAATTTTCCAAGTTAGCAAGAGTTTAGTCCTGTAAAGTATTCTGCGTTTATTAACCGCAAATATGCTATCTATCTAATGTTACAATATTAAAATTTACATTATCTAAAATGATATTTTTTTATTGCGGTTAATCAACTTTTACGTTTATTATAAATATAACAGTATAAATAACAAAAGACAGATTTATAGCAGTAGAGGTAACGTATGTCGCTTAAAAATTTACAACTTTAAATACACCTACTTAATCTAAATTTCACTTCTACACAAAAATCATTTACTGGAAATATTCTTCGCAGAAAGTGTCTAAACAATGTTAACTTCGTTTAGCAATTTCACAAATAACATTAAGTTCGAATTATGTTGTTCTTGAAATTTCTCATTTACTAATAGTATTAAATAGTTAATAAATTACGATTAATTACCATGTTTCAGTGGTTTACGTTGTAATTATTATTGTCGAAATTAACCAATAATTTAATGATACCAGTTGACGTTCAATAATAACTTCAATTTCCGATAAATGGAATGTAAATGTAGTACCTACAGTAAAATTTCTGAATACCAATCCTTCGTGGGACTCGAAATGCTATACGTTATTAAAAAGTGTCCACTTATAAAAAATTGAGATTATAAAACAATTTGGAAAACGCGAAAACCAAAAACATTAAAAAATAGAGATACTTTTTGTACTACTACGATACAAAATCGATTCATTATACAAAATGCTAATTTGATTTATGTTTCAACAGTTACACACGCTGCAATTACAATTCTGACCTCTGCAATTTATGGTACAAGTATGAAATTTTAGTGGCGTATTCTATACTTTGTACTACTCGCAATAAACGACAGAGCCCTTTGGAAATCACCCCCTAATTCAAAATAAAACCTTCTTTAGCGCACAGCGCGCGTAGTAGTATAATTACAAATATACATACCTGTTACTTTTTAAGCACGATTTTTTCGAATTTTTTTATTTTATGGAAAGTGATCAAGAGTACCATTTTCATAATAAAATGTTTTAAATTAATCCCCTTAAAGAAAGTGTGATTAGAAAGGTTTAGGGGTAGTACATATCCTTGCTCCCCCTGAAGCGGTATCAAAAAATCTATGAAATTGTTTTGAAATACTTCATTTCATAGGAGTGTAAACTAAACATGATTAAATTTTAATAAAAAATAAAACTATTATTTAAACAAATTGATTTTTCCGCAGGGGAGCATCGCAGGAAAAAATGTCTATACGTTGTCGGAAGATTTCTTATCATTTTCTGGATATCCTGTATCACAACGCATCCCGAGTATGAAAAGAGTGTTATTTTGAATTAAGGGGTGATTCTGAAAGGGTTCCGACGGTTACTGTGGTTAGTATGGTAAGCACCCCTAAAATTTCATGCTTATATCACAAAGTGCTGGGTTTACGCACTTAGAACCCGATGAACTGCTAATACTTTGTAGGTATATGTAATCACCATTTAATTTTTAATATAAGTAGGTATACACATTTACAAAAATAAAAGAAAATATAATTTTGATCACTGTGAAAATTTTCAGAAAATTTAATGAAAACTGACCCTTTTTCAGTTTCCTTCAATTTTATATCGGATTCTTTAAAAATTGTATAACAATCTATAAGTAAGTACATATGGTAATATGAACCTACTTCCTTCTGTGACAACATTTTTTATATAGGTATAACTACGTAGAAATAAAGCATTTAAAGTTACCTACCATACCAGTCTATTTACTAACTATTTATTAACTATCAATTACGTTGTCGGAATTTAACAATTTTCTAATACTTATGCCGTAGATATATAATTCCATAAATAGGTATTTATTAAACGATTATTAAAATTCAATACGTTAAACGATCGGCTCACTACAGCTTTCTAGCTTAATACAAAAAAATAGCTTTCGTTTTGTTGGTAATTCTAGACATTTTACGAACACTATTTACCTAACAAAAATCTGCAGTAAATATACCTACCTTATATATTTTAATTATAAAATATCATAACCAGACAAAAATTTTAAATAATTACCAAGTAATAATAAGGAAATCGTTCATTTTCTAAATAAATCGTCTACGTTGCACCTCCTATAATAATTATTATAAAACAAAAACTGCTTTGTATCGGGTTGTAAATTTTGCTAAGAAATAACATTTAAACAACTGCGGGAATTATTTACTTAAAATATGTAAGAAAATATCGATTATATTATTAACACAATAATAACACCAACTAAATACTGTGCACTGTAACGTATCAGGTGACTGTACGAAATTATTCATTGATAAATCGCTTTCTTTGTAGTCTCGAGAGTTAATTACAAATTAAAAAATGATATAAAACTTGTGGAGAATAAAAGGCACTCTGGACATTTAAGATCGCATCAGTATCTACTATTTTTACTAATTTATTGTAAGATTAATCAGTTTTCATATTAATTTCAGAGTTTTGGCCAGTTTTTTTCGAAATCTGGCCCTCTGTGCGTTGTAAAGAAATACTACAATAAAATATCAGTTCAATTTTAGTGTCCGCGTCTGTTATTTAGAGAAACCCTTATTGGGAAATATATTAAACATTTTACGTCCTATAAAAAGTCTAAGTGTACATTTTCATTTATAAGTTCTTAAAAATACACTAACAATAAATAAGGTAATAATTAATTATTTTGTATGAAAGAAGTCAGTTACTTTGTTCTGAACCTGTTTTTAATGGTTTTCTGAATTTTTTTCAGTTTTGCTACATTGGCGTAAGGTAAACTTTTGATTTTAACCTAATATTTAAAAATTTTAAAAACGATACTCTTTGGTAATTAATATTTTTTTGCAAACTTCCGAATTAGAAATTCCCATTTCTAGATTATTAACTGCCTAAATTTGGTTTTTGTTGAATTGTTAGCGTATTCCGTTTCTTTTCTTGCTTCCATAGTTTTACTAAATAAGCACTTTTCTAATTTCAACACCAATATTTGCTAGACAAAACAGACGTGTCTCTTTCGTTTAATGCAGCAAGACATACTAGTTATTGTTAGTGTTCGCTACAAACGATCCCTCCGTACGTGACATGATGATACTGTAAAGTGATTGGTCAGACCGGTTAGGCGTATGATGTTCAGTTCGTTATAACCGATCGGACCTGATAATTTTCCGGTTAAAAGCGTTCGTCAAAACCGATCGTTCGCTATAAATGTGTGCGTTATATGCGACCAAGCGTTCGTTATAACCGAGTTCGACTGTATGTATATTCGTTAAAGAAAGCGTTTACTACCTATATATTATATATTGAACTGTTATATACCTTGTTACCCCTTATATATTGAACTGTTGTCTCAAGTTTATTTCAAAGAGAATCAGTGCAATAATTTTTAATATTATCTAAGGAAACTTGAATATAATCTCGAGCAAAAGTAGATATTTCGATTTTTTTTATTTTAATATTTTATAAATAATTTAACGTTATCGTATTCGAGTACTGTTTTATCGCATTTTCGGTTTTTAAAGCCACCAGGCCATCGAACATAGAGCATTTCATAACATTAATAAAATAGTTACTAATTGTATGCGCAGGTACAGGTACTAATTTTGTACGAAATGAACTTCCGATCCACCGATAGGTACTGCCACAGAAACTTTTAAACGAGAACGCGAGCAAAATTAGTTATCGTTTTATTTCAAATGGAGATTAAAAAAGTAATTGTTAAATGCCGAATAAGTTGGCACTTTATTTAAAAATAAAAATCCGCACCAATGCATTATAATTCGCTAGATATGAATTTACGTCCGTACATCAACCGCGTACTGTAATAAACTAATAAAATCGTTCAGTTCAAACACCTGGTCAGTCCGATAACGTTATCGCAAGACCATTCATTCACGCGTGTGGAGACTTGCATGAATCAAATTATCCATATACGTTTTTGAAATAATCTAAACTACGTAACTAAATAGGCCGTTATTACCTGACACATTTTCACAAAATAAATAAATCGTATTAAACGAAATTAAAAAACCTATACGTAACTTGTTATCTAGGCATAATAGTACTTACCATTCGTTATATCGATGGCGTTTTGCCAAAAGGGCGTAACCCAGACTTTTTGTGAAAATAAATTATTCTGATTATCTTATGCATCTAAAGCAAAGGCATCACCTGTTAAAATCTAGTAACAATATTTCGATTTTTTATAATGGAAAAATCGATTTATATTTCCGCGAAACGTATATTATCATAGCTACGCGACAACACAAAATGTGCTCTCCTGTAAAATTTACCTTTTGTGGGTTACGCCATTCTGGAAAAACTGCGTCGATATGCACGTAAAATATTTAATCACTAATTTGCAATCAGCATTCAAATATAAAACAATTTAATGAAAAACTATAACACGAACAAAAATCATTTAAAGTAGTTTAAAAGTAGGTAATTTATTTTATTGCTAAATTCGTTTGAATTCGAAGAGTTAATCATTTCTTACTATTGACATTCACATTTCATTAAAATTGTTTTTAAATGTGGGTACAGTAAAATCTCGATATAGCGAACGGGCGAGGGGTGTCCATTAAAGCCATTAAAGTAGATTTTTCGAATGCGTATATGTTAAAATATTTAGAAATATAACATGCGCACCTAAGTACTTTTAAATAAATAATAAACGTATAAAATTTCGCCCGAGTGTGAAATATACTTTCGGCACGAGTTGTACACTATACTTCTCATATACCTGCACAAGATGTTTTACGACTAAATTATGATTTTGTTGATAGAAAGCGGATGAAAACATTTTGCACGGGTTAGAAGGTTTTCGATTGGTTATGAAACGTGCGAAATCGTTTCGCATAGACTAGAAGGCATTCGATTAGCTAACCAAACCTCATAGTCGCGTCTTACAATTAGTTATTTAAGCGCAACGACCAACTTTCAATAACATCTGAAGGCGTGAATTAAGGCGTGTGTTTCTCTTTTATTGTTAGCAGTCGTCGGATAAATTGTTATCCCTATATATCACTTTACACCCTCGCTACACACGCTAGTGCGTGTGGAAGTTACCTAAATAAATATTTATATTTTTTCTGCTTTAAAAATTTTAATTTGTTTATCTCAAGATAACGTTTCGTTTAGTTTATAGGGGATGATCTGTCTGTTAGCATCAGAAATCAATCTAAAATACATAATCTTTCACTGTCGTCAACTCATACTCTGGAGACACATAGTAAAATTACCTATCTAATCGAATAACTTAATTAATAAACAATTTAACTTGAGAAGTTTAAAAGCAATGTATTTCGTAGTAAAATTAAGAAAAAAAAAACGAGTTGGGTACACCCAATTCTTTTTTGCGCGGTTTCGAAATAACACGGTCCCAAAAAAGCCGCCTCTCTTTTGCACGGTTTATTTCCTCTAACACGATTTCAAAATTGTTTTTCGAATTAAATATAATTATTTATTTCAACTTACGCGGTTGCGAATAACATGTAACGTATCCCCCATTTTACAATAGGAAACGTATCTTTTTTGCATAGTATTTTTTACACGGTTTCTTGAAGAACGTATCTATCGTGTAAAAAAAGAGTTGGGTGGATTTGAACATTTTGAAAATAATTTTGATAATGTTAATGTTGTTTGAATAATGTTGATATACTAGGTAATGTTGTTCAAATGACATTTTAATAAGTAACAAGTACGAAACGACGAAACTACCTATCTTCCGAATAAAATACTCATTTTCAATATATCCAATTATAAAACAAAAGAACAAAGAAACCATTTATTTTGTAGGTACCTATGTATAGCTTATCCAAACCTATATGATGTTCACGTCATCAACAAAAAGTTACTAGATTGTTTATTTGTAATTCGGTTTAAAGTTTGGAAAGTGACATATTCTATAGATGATTTACTTGCGCACATATTAGATGGCGTAAAGAAAGACTACAATTTATTAGAACTGTCAAAATACGAGGTACGAGGTAACAGCACGGTGTGAAACGTCATCATCTAGTAACCTTGTATTGATGACGTGAACATCATATAGGTTTGGATAAGTTATACTTAACTAACGATAGTTGAATTTGCAAATACGAAATCAACGCAGAACGATGTTGTCATTGTCCGTTTCAAAATGGAATCACGCGAAATAAGTTAATATGTAATTTCAAGTCGTTTCTCATAGCACTCACCAACATTTACGAAATGTCTATAAAAATAGCTTCCTCTAGAACAGCGATCGATGCCACACTTTACTGCTTCATCCTGAGGAAGTTTATGGAGGACATGAGGCGAAAATAGCTTGATAAATGACATACTTACATACGAACAATTGTTCTTTCAGTTCAACAACTTTTGGTCTCAAGACACGTGGCGTTGGTTGCTCCGCGCCTGCTTTTATTTCCTAATTTAATCCTGTTAACTTATTTCTTTTTCCCAAAATCAAAATGAAGTTAAAGTTACATAATTAAAATTAAAGTTCATTGGAACTATTAAGTATTACAGTTCGAAGGGAATAATAAAATATGTACATGGAATGAAATAGAGAATAAGAATGGGAATTGCTTAATAAAATATAAAAGAAAGACATTTCAAATTGGATTCATTGACATTACACAATGAACAATCATTACTTCAATTACTTAATTCGCTATGCGAGTGATCATGGTGAAATGGCGTTACCTATCTCTCGACTTAATCCTGCTTCAGAATGGCATCGGCACAGCGATTTCAGAAAAGAAAGCCCTCATAATTTTAAGTTTATTTTATTAAAGATATCGACGCGGTTTTTGCACAAGGACTTAACCCGCAAAAAGTAAATTTTACAGGAGCGCACATTTTGTGTCGTCGCGTAAATATAAACGGATACGTTTCACGGAAACACAAGTACATTTTTCTGGTGGAAAAAAACGGAATATTGTTACCAGATTTTAATAACGGATGATGTCTTTGCCCTAGTCCCAATAACTCATTTTATATACGCATATCTATGTAGGTAAATAAATAGGATATAATATCTTTACAATTTCGTTAATAGTAACAAATCAATTAAAATTATATATAGGTACCTATCCAGGACATCCAGGGAATGGCGCGAAATTTCCTGGAAGCACACGCTGGACCACGTCAAAGATAATGTTATTAAAGTTTCTATAATTTGTTTCCTACGACAACCCTCTGCTGAGATATTCGTCCTTAAAGTTGAAAAATGAAAATACTTACATTTTTACATCATTCTTATTTTTTATTAAAATTAAAATTTTTTTGATATATATTTATAAGTAAATGAAGATCTTGAAAACAGTGTGATATACATATAAATTTTTTCATATCACCTCAAAAAGACCTCAATTTTTTAATCTTTAATGGAATTTTTGAAATTTCCAAACATCTTAAGGTAAAAATGATTGTTTTCTAACTTCAACAAAAAATTTTGCTTTATAACAATTAAATTAATTCTCAAGTCCTTTTATTACATAATCCATTTAACACGTAATTTGTATAATAAATATCTCTAATAAACAATAATTAAACATTATAACAAACTGAACTTGTAAAAATATCAAAAATTATCAGCTAAATATTTTAAAAGATATTCATTACCTATGTCAAATGAAGTCAAATGTAATTTGGAAAACCCAAGAATTTTTAAATCTATAGTCCCTTAGATTTTAATCGATTTTTTAATTTTTTAGAAGTAGGAAAACGGCTTATAAAACTAAGTATAATGGGTTGCATAAATATTTACTCTATTTAATTTTTGTTATTAATAAATTTTCATATGGGCAATTTATTATTTATTGTATATTAAAATTGAATAAAAAGTATCGTTAAAATATATTTAACAGACAAATATAAGTCTATACCTCGACAGTTTGATAAAAATGATATTGTTTAACTTTAAAAATTGTGCATGAAGATAAATGAAATTGTTATTTTTAAATAAACTTACAACAATCTGAAGGAATAAAAATAAAATAAATGATTTGCATTAAATTTTTTTATTTATAATTAGATACAGCACTAAATGAAAAACTGTTACATTTAGAAGAGAAGATAGCTTTTATTGGAACATTCCAAAAATTGAATTTTGGAATATTCAACGCCTACAAGCACAGTTTTTGTAATTTTATACCCTACTCAACAAACTATATAACAACGTCGTATATTATAAACTTCATATTGCAAAACTGTTTCACTTTGAATATGACTGTAGAACAAAATATCCATTTAAAGAAAAATGATTACTATTAACAACAAATATTTATCAATTTTTTAAATAAATTATAAACAAAATAATATAATTACCGTCTAAATTAATAACTTGTTGTATTTAACCATGCATAACATGGTTTAACATTTACAATAAATTAAGAGTTCCAGACAAGTTATTGACAATCCTTTCTTCGCCAAATAATGCTAAAACTGTTACAGAATTTGCAGGAATTTGTGTTCTACCAGCATCGTGTACTAAATAGGAATGTACATTAATAAATTCAGCTTGTCTCTGCAATTCTTGAAGATGAACATGATTATCACCTTTCAAAACTACCTTCTTTTCCCTAAAAGTTCATTAAAATAATCAATAAATGACGATTAAAATTAAACTTACCCATTCTCGATCCACTTATCGACAGCCTGCTCCATAGTATGATATTCTATGAGGGTCCTATATAAACCTAAAGATGCATGTGCAACCTACAACTAAATAAGTCAAAATACCGCAGCAAAATTTTTGAGAATTCTACCTGCGCCGCGATTTTACCAATCCCCATATTTAAAGATGTATTAACTATGAAAACCATTTTAAAGCTATCGCTTGTTAAAGATTTGGTATCGGGTGTTTCCTCTCCATCGCTATCGACAGCATCTGCTTCTACGACATCAGTATTACTTGGTTTTGTTTTCTTTGGAGTCGTTACAGGAACTGAAGGCAGGTCGTCATTTTCAAAATTATCGAATACATAACAAGCAGCCGCTTCGGCAGAATTATTACCGGTGTAGAAGAGAGCCTGAAATTAGAATTTAATAATTTCGTCATTATTATCGACTAAAATGAATATGTACATGTTCAGCTGCAATTTTAGATATACCCATATCCATCAACATTGTTAATAACTCTTCGTTGGGTTTCCAATCTGTTTCTTCAGTTCTTTCCATTTTTATAACTAGTATTTAAGCAAGCAAGTAAGCAAGCAATTCGATGTATTTTGTTGTATGTGGAAAATGAAATAAATTTATTTGGAATTTATAACAAATAATTGGATCGTCATAACCTCATTTATACCATCGTAGACAGATTAACATATTTATTCCAAACTATCGGTTATATAATTTTATAATTTACGTGAACGAACAGTTTGAATACACAAGTAATATGTTTTTATTCATAATTTATAAATTGATTGTTAAATTTAGCAACATTTACGATTAGTTAAAGCTATTTTGACAATTAGGTAGGTATCTGGTGGTACAAATTTATACTAGGGTGTAGTATTATTTTAATGCTACCTACTATTTATAGATTTTTCATTTTTCTCTTACTATATGTACACCTACAACTAATAAAGATCATATTTTACGTATTTCAACTGTAATAATAAAATTAGATGAAAACTAATTAAGTAAAATACTTTTTGTTAGATATTCGACCATGAAAAGTTCTACCCCTAAGAAGATCACATCTTCAACAAACAGAAACAAAATTAATAAGAGAAAAAGACAGAGATCCTCATCTTCTTCGTCCTCTTCATCCACAACATCTTCATCAAACTCAAGTTCAACTTCAACCGATAGTTCAACCTCGTCCAAGAAAATCTATAAAAGTAAATTAAAGCAAAGAAAGGTTCGATCGCCTTCGATTGATACATCATCATACTCTAGTACCAGCAGCGATAGTAACAGCAATAGTAATGCTAAGGAAAAGTTAAAACAAACTGTTGCCAAGTTAAAACAGAAAAAGAGAATTAAGAAAAAACATAAACAAAGTTCGAAATTAAAGGAGATTGAAAAAAATAAAACTACTAATGATCAAAGTGACGATGATGACACTTCGGCTAATGTACCTTTACATTTAATGGATAAATCAAAATCAATGGCTCCTCTCACTAAAGAACAATGGGAAAAACAGCAAAGCACTATAAAAAAAGTATATGATGAAAGTAGTGGTAGATACAGGTAATTTGGAATGTACAAAAATGTTATAAACTGTGATTTTTGTATCGAGTGGTTTCAGGTTGATTAAAGGGGATGGTGAAGTGATTGAGGAAATCGTTAGTAAAGAACGACACAGAGATATCAACAAGCAAGCAACAAAAGGTGATGGTGATCATTTTCAGAAACGAGTTTTTTCAAAGATTTATCACTAAAACAAAATGATAATTGGTGTGTAAATGTACCTATATCAAATATTATCCCGATTTAAGTTTTTTATTACCTAATGTACTGTACTTAAAAATATGTAATTTCCCACAAAGTGGGAGTATGACCTCAGTTGCAAACTAGCAGGTAGCCGAGGACACAGGCGTACAATAGTTTAGACAAGGATTATGAAATTATTGATAATTCCCAAGAATACTCCATCCGATATTAAAAATTCACCCATTCATTTGATATATTATGTGGTAAATGTGATATATTTTGAATGTTATGTGTACAATCGTTGTGTATTAATTGTTTAAGTAAAAACTAGAAATAAGTCGATTAGAAAAGATCATACTTTTTAAGATTTATTTTATATAGAATTTCATTTTATTTTTGTAGAATAACTAATTATTATTTGTTTGATATATTAATCCCGAAATTAAATGTCAAGAGTAAAAATGAATTTTATTTAATACCTCACTTCGTTAAAAACGCAAATTATTAACGTGCTTATTTTTTTATAAATAAAAAAATCCATTTTCAAAACAAAAAGTAATATAGGATCAATTTGGTTGTTTACAGTCATTTACTTATTCAAAGTCATCAAAAATATTTTATGCAATAATAGTAAAAACAAAATGAAAACCAAACCCATATGCATTATGTATAGTGTATTACTATTATTGCACAAAATATCAAGCATAATGCAAGATAAACGTGTTTTATAGGGCAAGCACGTTAACTCAATTACCAACTGTAAACAAACTACACTTTATTTAAACATAATCTCTTATTACATATTGCAAATCTGTCTAGACAGAAGTATATAATTTCTAATACTTGTTTAAAAATTGAATAAAGCTACCTAACATTATACAGAAGACCAATTTAGCTCACTCAATTTTTTCTAATACCTATACATTACAATTTAAAACAAAAACATTTTTATCAATATAAAGTTCCTGATCAAAATTAAACAGTAAATTTAACAAAATATGTAAAAATCATTTCTAAAAAGAATTGAAAATCCCTTTTTCTAATAAAATTCCAACATTCCGCAAATTCATTTGTATTTTGACTTGATCATCAGCATCTCTTGTTGCCGTTTGATTAATTTAAATTCTAAATTTTAAGTCGACTGGATTTTGCTTAGATATTTAGAGGACCCCTTACTTTCCAACAATAGATAATACATAATATGGACCTTTTTAATAAATATAGTAAACAAAAGCAATAGTTGATTTTATATACCTAAATGTTAAATGAATAACTGGAGGGCTCGGAAGTCAATCGGTATAAGTCATTATTGACTTGCCATTAATTTTATGTAGTATAAATTCCATTGCAATGTTCACACTTTTGTCCTATGACGTGGATAATCAATCTAAAGAATGAACATTGCAATGGGATTTACACTGCATAGAATGAATGGCAAGACGAGCCCTCCAATTAACTGTTCAGTCTTAAAACTCAAAATGAGTAACTGCTAATTATTCATTTTAATTTAATTAATTGGTCCATACAAATTTTTAGTCATCATTTCAATAAATCGAAGATAAGTATCTACCTATTACAAAATTTCAAATGTACTTAATAATTATTAATAACAAGGCGAACATATTTAAATTACCAAAATGTTATTTATATTCTTAAGAGCAATAATAATTGTAATATGAACAAGTACCTAGGTACATTTTTCGTAAATATTTATAATAATACGTTTACAACATTTAATCACTCTATTAACTGAATCATTACATAACTTATTGTCAATTATCACAAATGAAATAAGGGAGAATATACAATATGATACACAACTTCAGGATTTTCTCAATAATTTTATTTATAATTTCTATATTAAAATAACTGCATAAAGAACGTTGTTGAGCCATCGCGCCATGAGGGATCATCTACAATTTTTGCCCTACAAAGTGGACACGTTTGCTCCCGATCAAACCAAGTACTAACACAACTTTCGCAAAAAATGTGCCGACAATGCAACAACACAGGCGAATCATATTCATCGTGACAAATTGGACAATGATTTCCTGCAGTTTGAATCTGATCCTTGCTTGGTAACGAACCCAAGGTCTAAAGTATTTCAAAAATAATCTTTCTTTATTACCTCTTACTTATTCTTACCACATTTTGAAGTAACTTTAAAATCGAAGTTTTAAATAATCTTAATCGTAGCATAAGATCAGTTCCTTTCGAAACCATATAAGCAGCTGACAGAAATACTCCGACAACTTTTTCAGCACCTTGGTAAGACTCCAATAAGTAATATAACCACGGTTGTATTGTGGCCACACTACGATACAGTTGAGAAACAGCTTCAATAAACAAATATGATTTACCCTAAAATTAGACGTTTAAATTCGATATATACACAACATACACACAAAAGTTTACCCTTTTTTGAAATGGTATTATTCTTACTGGAAGCATCGTTAATAAAATTTTAAAAATTATAGCGATCAACTTAAGAATAAAATCCGTAATTCCTGCGATCCATAATAAAGACCATACAGTTGTTGGTTGTTTATAAGGGGGAATAAATACAAGGTTTAAATACAATTTCTCGTCTTCAAAAACATACGCAATAAAAGCAAAACATGCCAAAATATATAATAATTCTATCATTAGTTTGGATATACTTCGGCGAGATTGTTTTGTTGCTTCTCTTTTTACGACAGAATTTGCATGGATGAAAGTAGCAAAAAGTATTATCAAATTAAATATACCTTCGCAATGATCATATAGTCCTTTTGCTATAAGAATGCATAAAAATGGTAAGTATTTTTGTAATACTTCCAGAGATTGTTGAGCTTCTATTACATTACGTAGTGTATCTGTATTAGGACCATCAGAGACATTATTCGTATTACCGTTTCCATTTAAAGGTATGGCTTCAGTGTAAAATTCTTGATGGCTTCTGATGGGGGCTTGTATATTTTGTCGACTAGGAATTTCATTTTCTAAATTTATTATGACACTATCGTTGGGTGAACTTTGATTTTGAATGGATATCTCTGAAGTTGAAGGTCTATTTAAGAGGTTCGAAATTGAAATTCCTCTGGTATTTACCATTCTTGCAGTTTCGACGTGGTGTTGAAATTCACGTATAACTTCACTGATCAATTGAGATCCTTCTGTAGTACCTCTTGTTACGTTATTCTCTAAGTGCTCGTGTCCTAGAGCTGCATATGGAACTTGTAAAGATATTTGCGAAGGTGTCTGCAGTAAGTTATGATTTTGAAAATTGCCACAATTTTCCAAAGGCATGTTGTTACTATGACTATTAGACATCCTGTTATTTATTTAAATAATATCAAGTTTTTCCATCTAATTGAAAGTCAATTTTAATAACTACAAATAACATTATTATAATCTAAATTAATACGCTGATAAGAAATCGAGGTGATCTTTCAACTAAGCAAAGTTTATAAACCGATATAACTTGCAAAAACAGATGTTTTGAAGAATAACTTTTTCTCACTTGCCGATATTAAACGAAACCGTAATAAATAACTGAATTACTACATAGCAGAAAATCTAAATGTAAAACAACTATTTATAAAATAGCATAGTAAACACTAAAATGCAAGAGGTTAGATCAGTGTGACCAATAATACTCAAGATTTCTCCCAAATAAAATTTGTCACTATAAATTCTACAATACAAATCAAAATTTGAAATATAGGGAAGTCTACATTTAGGTTTTATTTATAGATAATATCGATTTTCCTTTATATTACGCATATAAACGTAATAAGAACTTACTAAAATCTATAGGCGAACGTTTGTATATTATTATTCATTAAAATATTTTAAAAATAGGCTTGTTTTATACTAGTAATTTTAAAAAATTTGAGAATAAATTAATTTTATTTAACAATTCCTCTATTACGATGGACACAATTCTCTTTATAGTGAATATACCAATTGTCATTGTAGAAATTTCACTGTAGATAATTTAAAATAAAATAAATTAAATTATGACAATATAGATCTCCAAACTAATCAACGTAAACAATTATATACAGATTCTTAATTGTATATTTAAATTATTTTCAACTTACAATAATTATATATTATCTTTTTAGTAATATCAATTTAAATGCAATTTACAGCAGGTACGTTTTATAAAGATTAATTATAAAAAAATATATTGCTTAACTTAACATTCGTACAAAAATATTATGTATAAATATATAAAATATGCTTCCAGTTTCCTTTTCCATTGCTAAATATTGTTTCCTTTTAATTATAGGAAAATTCTATAAATAATTAGATATATTATTTCCATGGGGGTTTACCAGATCGATCTCGAAATCCAGTTTTACTTGTTTTGGAACCGTCATTTATTTTATCAGGATTATTCTAGTGATAAGTGATAATAAAACTCTAACAAATTTATGATAATAATAACTTACAAAAAGTTGCCATTGATTGTTAAGTGTATTAATCTCCGTTTGATTGTCGAGTTTGTCATGTTTAGGATCTGTTGGATTTCTAGGTGATCTATTAAGCAGCTAAAAATTTATAATTTATAAGAAGACTATTTCAATTTGAATAATAAATTTACCATTTGCACGTATCTCTGTATTTCTTGATCTAGTTGTTGTCGTGTTTTTTGTGGTTTACTAGTAACAGGAGTTTCCACTGGAGACGTAAGTTTTACATTCGAATCGCCTTCATTCGTAGAAGATATTGTTTCTGGAGATGGAAAACTACCCATATAAAATTTAGAATTTCTATACTCTCCACTTTGTTTACCTTTAACTTCATCTTTAAATAAAATTTCTTCGACATTACTATGAGATTTCGATTTTAAAGAATTTAACTGATCTAATGCATTTGCACTTTTATCTTCAGAAACAATTGGACTTTTACTATTAATAATTTTTAATGCTTCTAACCACTGGGCTTCCATAACTTTGTGTAATTGTTGGGCTATATAAATTTTACGTTCTTGCTGTTGTTGCAATTTAAAATGTAAAACTTCGATCTGTTGATGTGCATTTGATAATTGAAGAATATAAAGCTTCACTTGCTCTTTATGTTTTTCTTCTAAAAGGTGAATTTCAAGTGAATGCCTAAAACAGCAGTTAATAAAATTATGGCTATTAGAAATTATATATTGTACTTTTCTGTAATTTGTTGGATATGTAAGGCAGCAGCTTTTGCAACCGATAATTCACGACTTTTTAACTCATGCTGTAACGAATTCTCTGCCTTTTCCAATTGAGTCTGAAATTCACGTAATTTATCCCTTACTACAATTTCAACCTGATTTTGATAAAAGTTACGCAAATCCAATTTATTTTGCTCTAAAATTTCTTTTTGCCGATTCAAATCGTCTTGTAAAGTTTGCTAAAAACAAAATTAAATAACGAAAAAATGTCATAACTATCTAGGTAAGTACCTTACTTCAAGTTTTTTATGTCCTTCTATATCACATAACATTTTCTGTTTTTCTTTTTCAATCTCTTTTATATAATCAAGTTCTTGGTTAAGTTGGCTTTCTAACTGATTTTGCGCTAGTTTCATTGAATTTAATTCGCTCTGACAAATTTCTACTGCTCTTTTACTTTGAGCCACTTCCTTTCTTGCATCAGATAATATATTTCTATTCTAAAATTATATGTTGTTAAAATTAAGCAATTGAATAATAATTTACAGCAAGTAAAACCTCATTCAGCTCAATTTCCTTTTCAGATAATATTTTAGTAAGTTGTTGAGTATTTTCCACTTCGATATCATAATTAATTTCGAGATCTTTAAATTTATTTTCCCACGATTGCAGTTCATTAGTTAATTGTTGATTTTGATTTTCTAAATTTACAAATTTTTCTTGAGTACCATGAGCTAAATTTAACGCTTTCGATGCTTCACTTTCGTAATGACTCGCTTTCTAAAAATAATAAGCGATATTTTGCATTTAATTAATGACTAATCTTACCTTTTCAGCTTCGGAGGCTTCGAGAGTAAGTTTATTTTTTAATTCGCATGTCATTTGTTCTAAATTTGTTTTCTTGCTATTTAAAGAGTCTATTTTTGCAGTTGCCTCTTCCCAGGATTTATGGATACTTAAGATTGCTTCGTCTTTTGCTTCGTCAACTTGTATAGCAACTGCTAACCGTTCTTGCAGTTCAAGAGTTCGCATTTGAAGTTGTTGTATAAGTTGTTCGCAATGCTGAATTAAAAAATATTAAAACAGGTAGATGCCTATGTTGAAAGTTAACAATAACTACAAATTAAAGGGGAGCGTATAAAAGTAATATATTGAAAATCATAAGTATTTTATTATAAGTAACATTGAAAAATAGCTTGACAAACAAGTTTATATTTAATTCCTTTAAAAAAGAATTATAATTATTAAAATGTCTATAATTATTATTAAATATTGTCTGAATGAAGTAACAAATTCACATGAAGTAATAGAATATAAAATTAAGTAAATAATTTACCTGTCTCCGTAATTTTTCTTCCTGTAATTTATTGAAATATTTGGTAGTATTGTGCCTATGAGTATTCTCAACTGCTGGCTGGTTCCAGAGTTCGGAGAGTCTTAATAGTGCCAAAGAACTTTTCGAAGGTTCATGTTCTGAGATTTTTTTGTCATACGTATCGTCAGAGTATAAATTTTGTTTACTATGTATTGAAATATTATCAGTTGTTTGTGAAGTTTTTATACTATTACGAGAAAGGAGCTTTTGATGCATATTTAGTACATTCATGGCATTAGAATGTATTTTATCTGAATCATTATTACTAATGTTGTTCTGAGAATTGCTATTTTGATAAGCAGTTAATTGTGTCGAATCGCTGCTACTCAAGGAATGGGAATTTTCGCTATAAATTGATTCAGTGTTTCGAGCAGATAAATCCGAAGGTGACGAATCTTGTTGTGCAGTCAAGCCAGTAACTGTAAGCAGTCGATAAGGATCATCATTCAACATTTGAATTTTGCAGCTGTCAACGTTTTTTGATTGATCGTTGTATAACATATCTCGCATTCCCATTCCACGATCTGGTACAGAAGATTTAGTTTCGCCTTCTTTCCATACTTTCTTTTTATGAATATATTTTTCTACATTTATTGGTTGTTCACTGTACAAACTGTCTGTCTGATTACTGTGTTTTTCGGGATCGGCACTATTATTTCTTTGTTTTTTAAAGGTTTCTTTAAAATTGATTAATTTACGTTGTTTTTCTTTAATTTCAATTTCTTTTTCATGGTTGGGAACCATATAGTTTACCACTTGATCAACATGCTTTAAATTTAAACTTCTATTAAAATCAAAATTTTCTGCTGGTTCTCCACTTGCATAATCAAACTGAGAATTCAAATTTCTTGCTGCTTGAAATTTCTGAATTGTTTTCACGTTGGATATAAAAGTATCAATTTTATCAAGATTTTCATGTTGTACCTTTGTTGGCAATTTATTTCTAATTGGAGACGATAGAATGTTTGGCATATCACTTTGTACATTACGTCTATGAACAAGATCTCTTCGTGGAATGTAACGTGAGGTAGGGGTTGCAGGTAACGAATTTAAATTTAGCTTTGTCTTAGGTTTCAACGGTGTACTATTGGTACTGCCAATATAAACGTCTGGCGATAAAGTTTCTAAACTACCGAATTTTTGAATACCAGACATTAAATTATTATTGCAAGTATTTAAATGAGTATCTATCGAACCGCTTAAATAGCTGGAATCGGAGGTAGTTTCAATATGGTTTATTCGATTTTCTAACTTATTGACTTGAGTTATAAGGTTGTCGACGACTTTGTAATAAGGTCCGTATGGTTTTGTGGAATCTTCAGTATCTGAATGTACCATAAAAAAGTCTGGTGGTATTAATAACAAATCATCCGTATCATCTGTATCGCTCATAACTTGAAGAAATCACCAAATTAACTGTTTTCACTTCCATTAATTAACAGATATAACCTCCAAATGTGTCCTTTTTAGTTTGACAATTAAACTGACGTTTATACATTGCTTAGCAACTTTATAAACGCTACAAATATTTTTATCAATTTCATGTTAATAAATTTAATAACACTTACAATTAGTTTCCACAACAACTTCAATTATAAACTATTTATTATTACTAACATAACAAACAACTAATATTTTATTTTGAATATAATCTACAGTAAACACAACAGCTAAAACTGGTTATTACACATACTGATCAACGACACTACAAAATAAAAATCATTAAAATTTTAAATAATTATAACTAAAATTACATGATTAACCCCCTTTATCGGTATCATACGTTGTGTGAGATACTGCATGAGGATTATCTGCAAAAGTTAACAAGTTAATCATCATAAGAAATGAGAAATGCTTAAATTATTTTACTACTATTCGCCAAAAAATTATTTTACACAAAAAGCGCCTTCAATGTATGCATAGAAAACTGATGGTGCCATTATGTTTTGTTGGTGGGTATGAGAAGAAATTGAAATTTTTATACATTTCACATACTTATATGATACCTACCAGTTAAGGCTATAAGGACGTTCTAAATATTTAGAAACATTTATATTGAATACGAAATAAGTAGTGTAAAAAATATGTAAATTTGCGGTCGAATTAGAATTATTTACAATCTGTTATTGAATTTTAATCACTATAATACATGACCACTTTCTTAAAATACATTGGTAGGTATGTATAAGTACCTTAAAAGTTTAGAAATATATATTCTGGTCGTATTATGGACGTTTTACTGTATTTAGCTGGAAGCCTAGCCAATCGCTATTTGTGTTGCCTAATTTTGCATGTAATTTATTATATTAAAATTTTAAATCTATATAACTCGTTTATTAATTAAATTCTTTATTTATTAAACTCTTTAACGATGTAAAATAAATGGTTTCTCTAATTTTGACTTTTATTAAAATATGTATTCTTTTTTTGAACATGTATGTTTTCACATTATCGGCTTTTTTTTAACTGCAGAAAATATGCAGACTTTAGGTTTTCTAAATTTTTAGGCTACTAACAATTTTCTTTTAAATAAAAACAAGTGTTATTTTATATAAATAACATATTGAAGAACGTGTATGAAAATTTGTACGGCAAAAGAGTGATAAACATAAATGTTATTTTTAAAAAAACCAAACTGGGTTTCCACTCATGCACCTCTTCCTCTACCTAATTTGTAAGTTTATGGTCAATTTATAATTGACACAAAAATCATCGATACCAATCAATACCTAATTTATAAAAACGGATTTATAAATCAATTTTCTGGAGCATTCTCGCGAAACTTCGTTTCTTCATTCCAAAAGGCAGTAATCTCTGTCAGGGTAGCGCGACATGAATTTTTGCACAATTTTCCAAACTGCTTTGGTTCCGAAAAAATATTCGGCGTGTCTGGGACGCCACAATGGGATAGATTGCCTTAAAAACTGCCCAAATTCTATATTTATGCTGAAATTCTCAAATTTTGACGAAACTATAATTGAGGGTAAACAGGAAATTGAGCAGTGTTTGGAATAAATCGGTTCAGCGAAAGGGGCCGTTTTGGGGCGGTTACAAATTAAAAAAAAATAAATAAACGGCTCTAGCAATTTAAACAAAATTTATCATACATTTTAACTATATAATAAACATTAATTACACAAAATATTATTGTTATAGGCGTAGACCAAGAGGTTTTAAGAGGCACACGAATACAAATATAATTAAATTATTGTAGATGTTTCTGTTTTTCAATAATTTTCTGAGAAATACACAATATTAGAGCGTAATTTAACAGATATTTGGACCTCTCTTCAAATTTTTGCGACGGAGATGAAATCATCACATCGAATAAAGTTTTCTTGGTTATAGTTTAGATTAGAAACGATATTAATTTGTATAAGTATTAGCTTATATTAGTTGCACAACTTTTCAACCACAAATATTAAAATCTCCGATTGAACACTTGAAGGATATAGGTAATTTTTAATAAATCAGTAAACGTTATTCGTTGTAGTAGGTAGCAAAAAATTGAGTTCAAAAGGTAGTATTCTGTGTGAACGTCACTTGTAATACTTAAGATAAGTATAGAGAGTCTAAAGAACTTCATTTTTTTTTATGAAACAGGTTCGAATTAAACGTTTGGATATTGAATTTCATTACCGACTCAAAATAGATGTTATTATTCGAAATATAATTTACCTAACATATCACAAATACGTGTTTTTTTTTAAGAAACGTGGACGAAAATGGGTGAATTTTTTTTCTCCTGAAAATTAGTGAAATACCGTGCTAAATAGTGGTTAAAAGTTTGTGGGCGAACGTAGTCGGAAGACAAAAACCACAAAATTTGTTTTATAGGTGTTTTGGGTTCTCAGTGGAAAATGATCAAAATAATATAAATACAGCTCTGATAATTTCGACATGACACTAGGTACTTACATATAACATTGTAATATCTTTTAACTTCACAAACGTTGCTAACTTTTACTCATACGAAACATCACTTCAACGACAATCAAACTGAAAGTGAGCATCTTCAGGAAAAACTGGAAGAATTTGGAAATTTTAAATATGGGGTTGTTACCCGTTCTAGTAATCTGATTATTATAACACGGTATAATGACTTAAAAAAAATTAAATATTGAGTTTTGGCCAGCTTTTAAGGTAATCTACTCCATAGTGGGACGTCCGAGACTTTTCCCCAATTGCTTGTGGAGTACCAATTTCTCCATATCCAATGGTATCCTCTGTACCGTAGCAGGTTTCGCCAAATTCAATTCATTTTCAATGTGACCCATAGATTTGCCTTCATCACGATATCTTAAAATTATCAATTCTCGTAGCTTTTATCATCGGTTACTATTTCCGTCTGAGCATGCTTTTGACCTTTTTTTCTCAACACCAATCGCATAAAAACTCTTTAATATTCTGTTCGACTGTTTTTTTTAACGACACTCGCGTTTTTGACAGCGATCGTGATAGTCGAAGTAAATATAAATTTCAGTAATTTTTGTACTTTTTAATCAGTAACGTCAAACCAATCAGTTTCGATTTGGTCAAGTAATTATTCATTTGATCAAAAACAAATAATCGTCCGAACATTTAGTTGTTAGTTTCTTTTTTTGTGTGTAAATTACTTAATTTAGATAAATAATATAAAATATAATAGCATCCTGTAACTAAAATTTGTAACAAAAGTTTCTTAAAGGACGTTAATCTTTGATGGTGCCGTATACCAGGAATGGTCGGATAATGTGAGCAATGCGGGATTATAGAGACGAATTGACTTTAAACGGCATTAGTAAATGACGATCAGCGCATCGTACACACACAAATTGCTTATAATCATTTCAACGTAATAGAATTTTACGCTTATGTTTCAGATCGCGATTTAACCATAAATATGATTTTATTGGAAGCGTTAACTAATGCTTATTTATAAATAACAAGTTTGTTTGAGAGTTTTTTTTTATAACGAAATGTGAAAATTGAGAGAATAATTTTTCTTCGGGTACAAGAGTCGAACTTATTTTATCTTTTTTTACTTTTCTATTATTATTTTTTTTTGGAAAAACTATAGATTTAAAGAAATATGTCAATCGAAATTTCTACCAAAACAAAAGGTAGTGTGACGAAACAAAAATCAAAAAAGGCCGAAACCTTATGTTTTACTTCAACTTATTTTATACAAGTAACAACTCCTTTTAATAATATAATTTGCATACAAAACAATGTAACACACGGTGTAAGTATTAATACCACAATAGCCATTATGTAGCCGTAAGGAAATTGTTTAGATTCACTTCGGACTGATTAACATTGTGCGTGTAGTAATACTACAGGCATGATTAATTTTACATACTAATAGATTTCACTTTTTAACTTGTTTTCGTAAATTTATCTATAGATAGGTACATTATTTGTTTTGTGTACAAATTAATGTTTGTAAATTACACGGGAACTATTAATTTAACCGCCCGTTCTGTGTTGTTTTGTCAAAACAATTTCAATTTTACGGAACTCGGACATGATAAAACACATTTCCTCTTCTGGTTATTACTGGCACTATGTGTTATTAACGCGGTATATGAGCGATGCAATTAAAATGATGAAATAATGTACAGAGCTAACGGTTGCAGTAAATTAATATGTACTAGAACATATTATTTTATAGTTCATAAATTCGACAGAATATTATTAAATTAAAATATCTAGATCTTGCAGTTTTATACTATTCCTTAAATAATATAATTGCCCGCGATTAAAACTGGCGCACGGCCTATTAACATTTAAGAAAATATCCGTGTTATTATATAAATTACCAGTAGGTAAGTACCTACTTAAATTCTTTTAATATATATTTTTTAAATGAAAAAAATAACGTTTTTTAAGTGGGCAAAATATTAACCAGATAAGTCTTTTTAAATTTGACGTTAATTAGATTTTTATACGTTATTATTAATTAATATAGGTTGCTGACTAATTGTAAATAAATATAATATAATTCATAAATTGAACTCGACCAAATGAATAATTTTTAAAATCAAAATTAAAAAATACGATTTTAAAACTCACGATTAATATTTTTCATTGCGAGTGACCTCAATAGTGCCTAATCTTATTTTCGGAATGAGTTTTCCGCTAATATAATCATGAGCGTTATATCTTTTATAGTGTATTATATTTTTTTGGCATTAAAATTGTACCTCGTTATCCGGCTAATACTCCAACAATGGAAAATTGTTAATATATGCAACCTCTGACCCTAAACAAAGCGGTAACTTTAACATCTTTGTGAATTCCTAAGCTTAGCATCAGCGCTAGAATCTTAATTAGCGACCCGGATTTTCAACTACTATATAGAGGATAGATAGCTCCCGCGTAACTGTCAATTCACATATTGTTTTTAAATTCCTGAATTAACCGTCACTTGTGGCATAAAAATGTAATATTTGTTTTTATGGGTGCGTTTATTTGTCATACGCGGCGACGTTTTCTTTGTACTTCAACGTATCAAGCAGCGTTCTAATGAAACGCAAATACGATGGCAAAAAATGAAACTAAAGCGATTTAAATAATATATTAAAATTCAAGAATCTAGAGTTTAGTACACTATTTTTCGATAAAATTTTTTATTAAAAAAGAATTCAACAGTAGATGCCAATACACACTGGCGCTCCGAGGGTTCGGTTTCGGGCTTATAACCCTCTCTAGAACCTAAAAAATGAGTTGCAGAAAATTATTATTTCATAAGTAAAAACTTTCTCCCCGAAATTATTCTCTAACCCCCGTCAAGTCAATTTTGGGTGCGCCACTGCATCGATCGTGTTAATATGTATAAGATATTTTTAAACGACAACGACTTTAATAATTGTCTATTAAACCTTTTTTAACAATTATTAAAACGTAATAATAATAAATATGAATGCGTTTTTAAAAATAACATGCAATTTTATATTATTCTCGATTATATTAAAACTGCGTAAAACAAGTTTTTTTTAATAAAAATATTTATATTTAAATAAAAACAGTGTATTCTGAAGAAAATAACTTGTGTATAAGAACACACTCTCTGAACTTTTGAGGAGAGCGAGTAATTGAATCAAAAATGCGAACTACCGAGGCATTTGGTAAACTCCGTTAATTGTCCTTTATTTTCGTCACTTTTTAATTAAGAATTTAAAAATAGCACTTGGAAAAAAGGAGCAACGACGTTCAACTTTTGTTTTTCTTATGAACGCCATATTAGTTTTTATTTTCGTTCGAACGCAGATTTTTCTTCTAATTTCAAAAATGTATAGCACTTAATGTTTTAATAGCCGATTTATCAAAATATTTTAGTTATTACGATTTTGTTACGATTGCAATGAAAACAAAAGAACATCGCGCGTGTTTCAATTGATATTTTGACAGTCTGTGTTTGTTTTCGAATAGTTGCGTTAAAATTTAAAAAAAAAACTTTAGTCTCAAACAAGAGTAATAAATTTCAACCGTATCGCGCTTTTCTTCATTTGAAAATGGCACTTTCTAACTAAATTTTTTTTAACGGATAACTTGAATGGTTTTCCTATAAAAAAAAATAAAAACGAATTTTCCAATCCAATTTTCCAATTTTTTGCGATATTTTTAAAATTAAAAATGACAGGTCAAATTTTTTCCACATTAATTAATCAGCGCACAAAAATGCGCAATTTTGCCCCAATTTAACCGACTTCGTATCTCTTCGGATAACCGAGATCCGCATGCATTTACTCGAATAACGAACACCCTGTATACGGCACATTGTAAATTGAGTATTACTGTTATTTATCTACATTTATGTACTTAGATCTTATTAAAATAAGAATCGTTGCGAATAAGTGGCGAACTTGAATAAAATCGCAGTATTATAATTATGTAATCATATGGCAAGCACTGGAACAACTGAAGACAAATATGCAGATGTTCCGACTATTTCGATACGTTTCATCATAGTATTAAATTGTTGCTGTTAACTAAACGTAAATTAGCGATTTAAACGGAATCTCACATAAGATTAAAAAAAGTTAGATTTTACATTTAAAATTTATACTTACACTACAAATGTTATTGTGTAAAATGAAAATTACCTCGAAAATAACACATGCGCTTATCGTAAAACTTCGATAACGTATACCTTACATGTATGTAATTTGTCGGCGGTGATTGATTCAGTTTATCGGTAAGAAATTTTAATGATTCCTCAGTTACGTTTCGGTTTTCTTTGCCGAAGGATACAGACGTTTACGCTCGCGTACTTCTATATAGTCGTTTCGGTTTCGTCAATGTTTGCTTTTTGACTTTTATTTTTTTAATATCGATAGATGTTTCGATATTTATTTAAAAAATAAATAAGGTTTATTCGCTTTTTCATGTTTGTTAATTTTGTCGGGAAAGTTTTTGTGTTTTAGGGCGAATTTTAAAAAACAGGTAAGTGCCATATGTATCTAACTGTATATTTTCTAGGTATTTTAATTGTTTTCAAAATTGAAATTCAAAATGTCGAAACCTCTAATATAAAATTTGAAAACAAGCGAATTTTTAATTAATTAACAATGCATCGAATTGTTTTTTCATTAAAATGTTAATATAGATCAGGATGGCGAGGAGCCTTAAGGAGGTTTTGGTAACGTTCAGCTAATCATTCTCTAAAATGCGATATTTGGTAAACGAACTTTTGTAAACAAAATGTTTTCCTGTGGAGGCTTTCATATCGGTTATCCGCTGTAGTCAAGTAAATGAGAATTACTACAAATCTTTAAATAAAGTTAAATAATAATTAAAAAGAATTTTAATTATGAGGAGTCGAGGCCGTGACCCTTCCTTATAATGAAATTTATAAAGAACAAATTTGTTCTGCTACACAATCACAAATAAATTCAAATATCTTCAGCCATCGACTAACAAATAAACTTCATCTATACTGTATTTATATCTACGTATATACATATTAATGCTTAATACTTAACCATATTTTTTCGTTCCAATTGCTTTATCCAGTATAATTAAAATTTCATCGAACCTAACCCCCCTTTGTTACACATGAAGATATACTCGAATGTTTTCAGGGATTACTGTACCTACTTACATTTTTTATTACACTTATTACTTAATACACTTTGTGGCCGCGATTTATATTCATAAATTGATAGACATTGCGAAGAAAACTTTTACGCTTTTCATATTTGACGACAATTATATGTACTTTCACATTTTTAGTTGTTAATTAATTAACATTAATTCATTAATTAACATTCTTCTAATTTACATGCGTGACAAAATTGTTAATAATTAACGAAATATATATGTAACGTAAACATATCATACAAAATAATCCAATTTTAAAGTTAACATAAAACAAACGAAGCAGATTTTTCCTAAGCTATATTACAGCACATCTTTAATTTATGAAATTTGTTCGAAATATAAAAATGTAAATTAATGTAAATTGTGTGCACTGTAGGACCAACAAAAACCGTTACTTTTTTACGGTCAAATATTTTTTAACTCTAATAAAGATTCGAAATGATAATCATACACTCAAAAATTATTACTTTTCTTATATTTATGTGCTGAGTAATCGCAATATATTGTTAGTTATCTACAAAACCGTAAAGTCCATGCGGTAACGTAGGTAATTATTTCCGATAAATTTTAAACCGGAAAACATATACTGCAACGTAAATAGCACAGAAAATAGGTATTAATAAAATATTATAAATATATATTTTTAACACTGACAAATACTTAATTAATACATAAAGTATTATAGTGTTAAAAGTAAACATCGACAGCCGTAAATGTTAGCGAATTTTCATAGAAAATAAAGCTAATGCAGCCTGTCTGATGACGGAACCCAAACTTGCGGTTTTGGATTTTCTCGACCCCTAGATCACGAAAATATAGGTCGTTCATTTTGAGTCGATCAATCAATTCCGGTCGCTATTTTGATCGTAGGAGGCTGAAATTTGGACAGTGTATTGCCTTTACGAAAACAAAGGACGAGTTCGTTAACCAGCCAAATCGACCGACCTGTCTCAAAACGGCGGCCGTTCGATAATTAAAAAAATTCTCCGTTATTAATATGAATCGGTAATATGAAATATGTTTTGAAATATGCATAAAATTCTCTATCGACAATGCCTCTTTGTAATTTCAGATAGAGTGTACGGTGTTCGAGATAATCAAAAAACAATTGATATATATTTTTTAAATTCTTTAAAATTTATTTTGTAAATGTTATGTTTCAAAATATGTATTTCTTTCGAAAAAATTAAAACAAAAATGAGTTTTTTGACGTGTGACATGGAAACTCGATACCAAGGCTTGCGCGCGGTCAATCTTACAATTAGATGGGTCGGTTTTTTCATCTCCCAATAAATTTTTACCATGGCAATGTTTGTTATAACAATTATTTCTAAGGTAAATATCTATCAAATAAATTAAATGGAAGATGAAAAGATCGGCCCTAAATTTAAATATATATCTAGGTACTTACTTACTATCTATTTTTAAATATTAAACATTATCTATCATTACTTATGTATAGGTATTAGGTATAAAATCGTGTTGCATAGCATTCAAACCTACATATAATTTAAATTTCGTCACAAACGAAAAGAATACAATTTACGAGGTAATTAATGGGCCTTTATATCAACATAGGTAGAATAAATTAAAAT
The DNA here is from genome assembly GCA_036326145.1 of Rhagophthalmus giganteus. Lineage (NCBI taxonomy): Eukaryota > Metazoa > Arthropoda > Insecta > Coleoptera > Rhagophthalmidae > Rhagophthalmus > Rhagophthalmus giganteus. The sequence goes on along the minus strand of JARFJA010000067.1, from coordinate 9,152,722 downwards.
TTTTAACGTCTCGATGTTAATTTATTTAAAAAAATTCGATTTTGTTGAGCCTACAAACATATTTATTTTAAAAGTATTTAAAAAATGGTTTTAAACAATTAATTTTCAAAATATTATAAATGACGAGATTGCAAATAAATTATTATATTACAAAATAAACCTTATAGAATTTTGGGAATGTTGAAGTTAGGTAAATACCTATGCAAGTACTTAACAAAGTGAACAAAGGTTACCACCAGTTAGAGCTGGAAAACACATTATACACTTGTGTAATTTACAAAACTAAATATTTTTTAATTTTGTTGTATGTTAGGAGCGTTATTTATGAATAATAAAGTCATAATCATTATTCAATTTTCAATTTTTGCCATATTAATTTATCTAAACGGTTTTAAAAGAGTTTGTGACATTAATATTAGATATACTTGTTGTGTTGACTTCCAAAAAACCTGGACTTCTACCGTGTATAGCTACCTATCTGTTTAATGAATGCCTAGAATATATTAAAATAAACATGTATTTATATTTAGGCAAAAGTTTTCTATCATCAAATAAATCTTACGCTAATTATTCTTAAAATAATTTCTATGAATACCGTTTTTTGAATAATACATATGAGTCACTATAAGTAGTAATTCTAAAAATTTTGTAGGATAATAAATTGTTAATAGATTCCCCAAATTGCAAACCCCGTATTTATGGGAAATGTTCTTAAATTATTTACAGATGGCAACAGTAAATAGATAAACAAAATGCAAACATGTTCTTAAGGGTAATGTTATTGTTTTTTATAACAATTATTGTTTGTTTACAATTTTTTTCATTTTTTTCGTAAATATTTTCTTACTAAAGAATTTTCATGTTGGTTCATTTTGCTAATATTTTAATTTCGAAATTTATTTTTTAACTGAATTATGCATATTTTGTGACGTTATATTTCCCATTTTGTATCAAACATTTTTTCATTTTGATGATTTAATCCCGAAAACCATATGAATTCTATTTCTTTTACTATTCACTTCAATTGTAAAAATTATTAGATACGTACATTTCAACCTATATTTTTTATTATTTTCACTCTTTTTCGAAAAACTTTCGGAATTTCAAAATAGCGATAATTATCGGAGATAGTTTTAGCAAAGTTTTATAATAAAATTGGTGGATTTGACGCAAAATGACTCTTTAATATCATCATAATTCGAAAATCTTATCTGTTAGAATTTTTTTAACTTCACTTTCGTGTTCAGCGCACCCAAATTAATAAATAAAAAAAAAACAGCATTGCAACAATAAATGATTGGAGTAAGAGTCATTTTTATAACTTCACTTTAACACAGCTTCACCGTCATCGTAAACATAACGTTTATGTACAGGTATGTAAATATTTTGCGGTCACTACTCGCACCACAGAATTCACTCTTCTGTAAAATGTTTCCATGGTTTTTATAAATTGTAAGTAAACGGATGGAATGGCAACTCGGCCGCAATATTTTTTTTCTTTCGATAGTTTTGCCAAATGATTCTAATTTTCTATTTATTTCAACTGTTTTGGTACCAAGTGAATAAGTTTAAACAAAACTAAAAGAATTCAAGTAAATCTAAAATAATCTAATTGTAAGATAATTTTTATTACCACATATTTATCCTAAAAGGTGCCTACTATGCCATAAATTAAAATCTAAATACTGAATTAAAAGCTGAATTTGTAGATTAATAGTGTTATAATATAATATAGTTCGTATAGGAGATACAGAATTATTTGTTGTACGAAGAAGTGCGGCGTAGAAAAGAGATTGTTATAATTAACTGGATTGTTTCATTATAAAATGGCTGTTTCCAAAAAAATCTAATTTACTTAATTTTTGTAAAGAAGAACGTTTTGTAACTGTTCTTTCTACGTGAAATTTTTATAATTGTTTCCTTAAATGTTTGAAATAACCATTTAAATGTGTTGTAATCAAATTATACGATATTAAGGTTATTTTTGTTTATACTGTTTTTCACAGTATTGAATTTATGTAATTTATTTTAGTATAGTTTACAAAATTAGAAGTGATTAATTTAAAAACTAAAAGTGCATTACGAACATCCTACCATGTTGCCCGATGACGTCACTCAGGGCGTCTCGTCCTTTAGTGTTAATGAAATTAAATCCTCCTAAGTGATAAATTATTTCCAATTTATAATTGTCTACAACTATCCTAATCCCACTAACGGAAAAGTAACTATTTCTAAACTAACAAATAGCTCTTCTAAAATTGATAAAACTACCTACACACTAAATATTTTGTTTTATCACAAGTGAACCAAAATTTTCCAAATCTTGAATATCTAACGCCATCTAGAACTGTCTTAACTAGCTACGATTTAAATTCAAAATCGAACCGTAACAAATTATTCAGCATTATTTAATTACTTTTTTTATAATTTGAATTGTTGAATAGTTAAATAGATAGTTCGTTTATTGTTTTAATAACTACAGCAATAAGAAAATCGACCGTGCGTGTTTCCATAAAATTCAGAACATCATTCATTCAAGAAAATCATTCGATTACATACCTATACTAATTTTACAGTTACGTTTAATATTTGACAAACGTACACATACATTACGGAGTTATATTTACACAAGAATAATTTTCGTAGTAATATTTGATTTCTCAATAAGTTATATCTACACGTTACTTTTGGCTTTTAAATAACGTCTGTTTTTTTTGTAGGAATAACTAATGCAAGTTTATACATATTGTGAATGAGATAACAGTTACATACACATATGTCGTTAAACTATGCTATTATTGCCTATATGTTTAGCTATACAAATGTTATATGTGATACATAGTGATTTATATCTATAGGTCATTCAAATGTTATTCCGATCACGTCATTAGTAAAAGGTTACTAGATTGTATATTTGTAGTATTCAGTTTAGAGTTTGGAAAGTGACATGTGTAAATTTTACCTGCAAACATATTACACAACAAAGAAAGACTACCTACAATTTAATAATACAAACTACAAAAATACGAAATACGAGGTGATACCACGGTATGCAACGTCATCGTCTAGTAACCTTTTGTCGATGACGTGCATCGGCTTAAAATTTGTATGGTCTTTAGTATTTTACAAAGTATAAAGTGAGAATAATCGTATTTTTAATAATACCCATTTCTAAAATTATTAATAAGTGTGTCGGTTATTGTTTTAATTCTGTGAATTTCTTGTTAATTTTCCAGTAATATCCGTAATAAATGTTGTTCCTTTAATTAAATGTCGGGTCGTATTGCACCAGCGAACCGGATAACCCGAGAATCGTAATTGCCTTGAGTTAAAATGAGATATTTCCTCCAGCAAATGTTGTAAACTTGATCTTGAAGTAGGTATTTAATAAGACGAGAGTCGACGTTAAACTATTAAAATGTTGTTGTATAATAAAATAACATTACATAGTTTTTATTATATAAATAACGAGCTTAACACGATATTTAACTGCATCTACTTTTAAGACGGTCGAGCGAACTTTCAACCAACACAACGTGAAGCGATCACTAATTTTTACAAATGAAACTACAGCCCAAAGTACCTGAATTTATATCAACTAAAATCATGTAGTAGGTACTGATATTTTAAAAATGGATAAATAACAAAAACATTTCATACTTATTTACAACAAATAAAACTAATTGAATATCTTATAAATATTTTTTCAGTGAATAATTAACTAGAGTAACGTCGTAGTTGAAATAAACTTTTGTTGAATTTATTTATATATTTAATGAGAAAAAATAAAAAGTAGATGGGTAGGTTCCTACTTAAAAAATTTGTGGGTAATACTGATGTGAAACTATGGAAGAGTCGAAAGTTACCGATTATTTCAATAAATAAGGACAACTCGGGTACGTGTGATGGGCGCATTTTCAATTAGTTCAGTTTTGTTAACATTTTCCGTTACGTGTGATAAGACTTTCGAATCGATATTTTTTTATAAGATGCCTCAAGCTGTTACTTTACATTGTAGATGTTTCAGAGAGATCTTAAATATGACAGAAAAGTTATTGAATATTTTTTTAAAACAACGCCTGTCGGTCACACTTCCCCACTTCCCAAGTGTGACGACGGCTTGCGGTATCGCTAAATTTACTTGTATTTTGAATCGGGGGGGTAAGTGCATAAAATTCGACAAAATCTTAAAACTACGTTAATCTTTGATTGACTTTATTGCCAAAAAAGTTACAAACTTCCAAAAACGATTTAAATTAAAAGTATTGGCTGTGTCAACAATCTGGCCATTTTCAGTATTACTTTTCGTGCTGTAAGATCCCCAAAATGAAAAAATTTCTAAGATTTTATGTTGATTCTAAAACTTTTACGTTAATCCATTAAAAACTACACATGTATATGTAAGTTGCGCTTTTCTAATTTTTTAAAGTTTCAAAACTAGTTAACGTGAAGGCCGAATTCTGCTTTAATAGAGATATAATAATAATTGTAGGTAGTTACCTAATTTCAATTTGCAGACATTTGTCATATTATTAAGTTATAAAATTTAATAATAATTTTAACTCGCAAGTACTAAACTTATTAAAATTTAAGTAAATATAAGTGACACGTTTATTTATAAATAATTTAAACCAATCAAGCAACGTCAGCGCGCTTTAATAAAAATAATTTCTTAGAAATTTTATACACTTACATTCATTAAATTTTACAGTTACGACACTTCAACTATTTCAGACTTATTTAATTTAAAATTGCAATTATAAAAGTTAATTGTATTTTTCTTTAATAAATGAAATTCAGTTATCACAGTCAGGATTTAGTAAATTATCGTCCCATAAGGCGTAAAAACTCACGAATTTGACAATGAAATATTTTTATTTCTAACTTGTTTAAAAATATTATTTTCCTTCGCATTTCTGCAAACAAAGCGGAAGTTAATCGATCAGCCGTTATTTGTTAATAATGATATTTATAATTTCCAAAATAATAAAAAAAAAACAAGTTTAGTAGAAGCAAGTATATCAATAAAATTATCTTGAAGGTGATGGATAAATGTCAACAAAATGTTTAATTTTAAACCGTTCTGAAGAGAGGGTTATAAATAAAATTTATTCATTAAGTACTAACTAGGATTTTATAAATTGGTAGATATTAAAAATTTTGTCCCACTTTAATTTCAAGTAGGACACAAATTAATTTTGAACGAAAACATATTCTTATTAACTGGAAAAAGTTATGTATCTACTTAAAAAATGATACAATTTTTTTTAAGTATCAAAAAATGTTTGCATCATTTGTCTATGAAACAAACATATATTTTTGTTCAAAAAATCGAAGAATAATTGCAAACAAAATTGCGTTCACTTCCATACACTTTTTTATAATTTACAACATAATTACAATGTTTCTTCTACATTAACATTTTTATATAACTACTTTTCATGTTTAATCGTAGTAAACACTAAATTCTTATTTATAGCTATTCATTTATTTTGTCGTAATTTTGCAATATATTTCATCCTTTTCTTAATATGTTAAAAGTCGCATTTTTTACTCTGAAAATAAATTTAAATAAAATTAATTTTTCAGTTTAGATATTATTTTATTAAAACCTTTAATCCAACAGTAATAGAATTTAATTGACTGGCTGCACATAATTTGAATTAGTTATCTACGTTAATTACAAACTAATTGGCTTAAATATAATCCTATTTTTACATTTTGGGAGTATTCGACGAATCATCTTTTTTTTTTCAAGATTTACCGGTATCCATCTTTGTCATTTAAAACTGAATAAATTTAAGCTTGCATAAAAAACAGACTTAGGCGACAAAATTATTATAATTATATTAAACATAATTTAAAAAATGTTAATTAAATATAGTGCATAAAAATTACATAAAATTCTAAGGAGCTTCACAGTAGATATTATACGAATGTTAATTAAATTCTTAAAACTCAATTTTAAAAATTGTAATATAAAATATACATATAGATAGATAATATAAAAGATGCAACAACAATAATATATACGAAAATTGTTATCTGCTAAGTACCTAACTTAAAGTGGCAGGTAAAATTAAAATAAATTAAAGTAGATACAGTAATCCTTCGTTATATACGGTGTTTAAGTTTTCACGTGATCCATATTTAACAAAACTCGCGGATACCATTTAGTATATAGTAGTACCTAACCAATAGTTTTCGTTATATACTATCTACTATAATCCGTGAGTATATGTAATCCCGTGAACTTCTTAGTTAAAAAGTGTGTTTGGGCTTAAAATTTTGTAAAAGCTTTTAGATTAAGAATTTCGATGGTGTCACTCTCTCGGCCCTGTCATAAAAATTTTATGACGTCAAGAAGATGGTGTGGAACACCAAGATGGTGTTGACCTCGAGCCGCCCCCTTGAAAAAATTGGCATCAAAAAAGAGCTTTTCGCAGAATCTCTTTTCCGGTTTATTTTACGACGAAAATATTTATATGAAAAAATAAACTAGGAGAAATTTCCTATAATTTATGTTTTTATCATTTTTCTGTAAAGTCTATAGTTTCGACGTGACACCTTCATAAAGTTCACTCTGCAAGTAAATTGAAGAAAATTTTATATCATTACACTGTACAATTATGAAAATATTTTGTACGTCGTTAGACCTACATCATTTGACCAGACAAATAGCAAAGTGATTTGAAAACGAATACAATTTTTCTAGTTGCCTAGACATTAACATTTGGTCAGTTGTAAGTTAGTTATTTGATAAATGCCAATAATACGATTAAGGTAAAATATTTAAATACAAAAATTTGTTATATACACAATAAACACAAGTAACAAAATATTTGAAATTGTAGTAGGTATCTATAATACTTAAATTTATGTAAAAAACTGAATGTGAATGACTTACTGATGTGGCGGTCAAAAATCAAAAATTAAAAAAAAGAGCGTGTTTTTTTGTTTTTAAGGTGATAGATTAGAAAAAATAAATAAAAAGAAAGCGTGCAATTTTCGCAATAAAAATATTATCTTTTGGCGTAGTTTATTGTTGAATTAATAATAACCCCCATAAAACTATTTAATTTTATAATTACCGCATATTCGTAAAACCGCCGATAATATGCTGATAAAATGAGGGATGAGTGTACCTATATAATTTAAAACGTTCACTGGATTGTTCCTTAATAGCTCTATAAAGTATTTAATAACGTAAAAAACAATATTCGCAAAGCACGCAGAATAAAAGAAACCATTTGAAAATCTTTCTTACTATTAAAAATTATACTTTGCATATAAAGCAAATTCGTGTAATACTTTTAAGTGCTTCCTGCTATTTATTTCTAAGACTTTTTACTTCCGCCAAATTACGATACAATATGTTTATAACAACTTTTTGGCCTAGATATTTAAGAAAACGAAAAATATCACAAACGCTACGGTGTAAGTAAATAAAAACAAAATTATTTTTAATATACTTGTCGCAAAAGAAATATTATTCAATTACTTTTTCGAAGCCGTACATTTTGTATAAATTAAACAGGATTATTTTAATACTATTAGTTTGAGTTTGATTAAGTTTAGTTGATTTTATAAAGTTTTTCAAGTAAAAGTAAAAAAAAAATTAGTTGAAAATAGGTAGTATGATGAAGTAATTTTCAAAAAACAAAAATATTAAGTGTAATTTCTACATTTAATTAATAGATCTAATCTGTTATTTTTATAGAAAACCAGATTATTTATAATAGGTAAGTAACCAAAAACGATTCGGATTTCGTTTAACACCTTACAATTTCCATATGTTAAATATTTAACAGTAATTATTTATCCAAGTGTTTGACTTGTCATTTTTTTTTTGTAAAAGTTGATGAGATATCTTTATTTAAAAAAGAAATTATTTTTTAATTCTTCTAGTTAGGTATTTTATTAGATATTGCTTTTTATTTTCACATTTAATTTTCTATGGGACTTGCGCAGTTTATAATAATTAATTGAATAAAAGTAGCCTGGGAATTATTACGTGAGCATTAAAAGACTGCCAGTACGTCGTTGTTTTTAAACCACGCAGAAAAATCCACTTAATTGATTATTAAAATTTTCTACGTTTTAATTTTTTAAATCTATTACCGTTTACTTACAATTTTTTTGAATTTATTTATAAATACGTCGCTTATCGTTGAAAATGATTTTTCAAGAATCTCGTACCGTACATTGCATATTAAAATCTGTATATTTCAATACCCACATACGTAAAAAATTATAATGACATCGTCACAGTTACAAATCGCCTAGTATTTTCTCAATTACTTATTCTGTACATTCCAATCTCGGATACGTTTTTGCAGTTTAAATTACTCGCCGCCAGGTAGGTATAGTTATTGCTATAACTTTGCCGCTTCTCGAGATCTCTTATGTTTATCTCTACATAAAGTCGCACCATTAAAATTCGAAACAACAAATATTATTTAGATTATCAATTAACCCGTGAAAATTCGTAATAACGTTTCGCCCGCTTTTTATCGTTAACCGAAATTAGGTTACGTAGATCGTCAGAAATTTAGGCTTATTGCTAGTCAATGCACCGTACACTAGATTTTAAAATAATAATAACTTAAAGAATCACGAGTCAAAGGTCATTTGCCGGATTAAATTGTGAACAAGGAATAAAATAGTTGTTTGTCGATATCTTTAGTCCTGTTATATCGTAATCGGTTTCTGATCTATCTACACTTGGTTAGCTTATTTTGAGTCGGTCAATTACTCGAAGACTGTCGATTATAATCAAAATATTATAGTTAATGGCTTATTTTGGATTCGAGTTTAATTTTTTTTTTTTGGATAAAAAATATATTTTATGTAAACTATTATAAATATTATAGATTTTAATCGAAGATATAAAATTTGTAGGACAACTTCTATGTTGTTTATATTACGTACCGTGCACAGTTTTAGTTATGTGTTAAACTGTGTGCGTGGGTAAGTTTATCCTGTTTAAATATCATCGTATGTAGAATACGCTGTACGTGAATGACATTAAATCTCATATTTATTACCTATAAAACTTAAAGATTTAGCTGTTTAGCTTTCGAAATTAACAATTCGATTTGGATCGTTATCTATGTAAAAACAAAACGTAATACGGGAATATTACAAGAGTTTGTAGAATAGTTATCACAGTAGCATCAATAGCGTGAAATATATCTTTCGGGGTGTATTTTGCTCTATTTAAACCAACTGTAGTACGTTTTACATAAAAAATAAGCAAACGATAAAATAATTAAAAATATACCTCTAGAAACAAAGTTTTTTTATCTATCTATAAAATCGAAATGAAGTTTTTCAGCGTATCCACCAATTTTCACTGGGCGTGAAAATCAATTTTATCTAATTAGCGATATCTTTAACCCCAACGTATTGACGCGTAGGTTATTATTTGGTGAACTTTATCGTTAGTACATTCTTATAATATTTTCATATTTTTTTGTACGTACGTATACAAGAGTATTGCCATATAAATACATACCCCACAAAACAATATTGTGCATACTACACATCCTCAATGCAGTCTTAAGGCTGCAATACTTCCCAATATTCTGGAAATTCGGCCAAATAATATTAATTTTGAAGCCAGGCAAACCTGCGCACGAGGTTACCTCGTATAGGCCGATAACGCTCTTACCAATACTGTCAAAAGTACTTGAAAGATTAATACTCAAGAGAATGGCACCCATAATTGTAGATGAAGAAATTATTCCACAACATCAATTTGGATTTCGGCAAAAACACTCTGCCCTAGAACAAATACACAGAGTCGTAGATGTAATTGAAAAAGACTTTGAAGAACAAAGATATTGTGTTGCGGTGTTCCTTGACGTCAGCCAGGCGTTCGACCGGGTCTGGCATCTCGGCTTACTCTACAAAATCAAACGGTCTCTTCCACACCAATATTTTCTTCTCTTCAAATCATACTTAAACGAGAGGTACTACCAAGTAAAATACGGTGAAAGTCAGTCTGGACTATACCCAATAAAGGCAGGAGTTCCTCAGGGCAGTGTTCTGGGACCAACCCTATATCAGATTTTTACAGGTGACCTACCATGCAACGGCAACACAATGATGGCCACTTTCGCCGATGATACAGCGTTAATAGCTTCTCACCAAGATCCAGTACAAGCATCGATATCTCTGCAAAGTAGTCTCGACATAATTCAAAAATGGTTGTACAGGTGGCGAATACAAATTAATGAAACTAAATCCACAGCTTTTACGACGAAACACAACTCCGCTCCTCCGATAACCCTAAATGGTATACAGATCCTCATCAAACAGGAAGTAAAATATCTTGGTATGACCCTCGATAGCCGCTTAACATGGAAAACCCATATTACAAATAAGAGAAAACAACTGGATGTCATGGTGAAAAAGATGTATTGGCTTCTAGGGAAAAAATCAAAGTTGTCTTTGGAAAACAAAGTGTTAGTATATAAGTCAGTTCTAGTTCCAGTGTGGGCGTACGGCATAAATCTTTGGGGCTATGCTAAGCCTTCAAACATTGATATTTTGCAAAGATTCCAAAGCAAAGCTCTTCGTGTAATGGCTAACGCTGAATGGTTCATTAGCAACAAATCACTCCATGAAGTCTTAAAAGTTCCATGGATCAAAGACGAGGTTAAACGATGTACAGTTACCTATGTCAACAGAATAACTAATCACCCCAATGTGTTAGTGTTAAATTTACTAGACAATGACAATAACACTCGTAGACTAAAAAGACTTAAAACATTAGACCTTGCAAATTAATAATTGATATATTAGTATTCTCAGGGAATCGCCAATGGGCGACACTCCCTCCACATGTCAATATAATTTTAGTTTAGTAATTAAGTACTACATCAAATTTGCTCGTTAGCTTTAGGGCTAGTTGTAAATTAAGCATATAAATAAAAAAAAAATATATATATATATAAATACATAAAGGTCGTTCAAATTTTATTCCGAGCACGTCATCAATAAAAGGTTACTAAATGATAACGTTTCACACAGTACCTAGTTATAAATAATTGCAGTCTTTGTAGTTTATGTAATACTTATGTGTGCAGGTAAATCATCGGTAGAATATTAGTCGAGGCATTTTAAGAAATTCGACCTAAGTAATTAGTAGGAAATGGCGACTTTGCATAGTTGTTAATTGGACCTTGCTGTCTGACGTGTCAAAAGTCTCCCATAAATTCACGCTATAGTTTAGCCGCCGTCGTGAGGAAATTACGACAAAAATGTGTTTTTCGTCCGGAACTCTTTTTACGGTTCATTTTACGACAAAAATACTTGCATGATAAAATAAACTAGAGAAACTTTCCCACAATTTATGTCCTTATTATTTTTCTATTAAGTGAATAATTTTGGCGTTCCAACTTTATGAAATTTATTTTACCAGGTAATTAGGTGTTAATTAATTCACGTAGAAAAATTACACTTTACCTTTCGATACAAACATGAAAATTTGTACATAGTTAGGCCCATTTAGGATGTAGATTTTCTGGTGAAGAGTGCAGAAAGATTACTCCGTGGACAGGAGTTGTGAAGTCATAAAGTTGGTCGTCACCATTTTAACTTTTACAATTAGTTCAATTTTTCTTTTTTAAATGAAAGACCTTTAGAGTATCTTCCAGACGATAATGAAAAATTTCCGACATGTTGATATGTTCCCGATATTAGTCAATTAACAAAAATTATTACGACGACTGTTCGTTTTTTTGAATTATATTTTGAAAAACATTATTTTATTTCAGAAATAGAATTAAATTAAAAAAAACAACGTTTACTTAATACTTTTTAATTTTTTTATCAACAAATAAAATGTTTTGACAAAAAAAACACACTCGTCGTTACCATTTTTGTTAATTAACCTAAGTATTCGTCAACGTATCGCGGATTTTTTATTGGTGTTTGAAAGATACTCTAAAGGTCTCTCATTTAAAAAAAAAACGACAATTGAACGAGTGCTTCTCGTGGTATATCGGTGAAAGTTTAAGTTGTGGCGGCAAACTTTATGACTTCATAACTCCTGTCCGCTGAAGAATTTTTGTACGCTTCTTATCTGGAAATGTATACGTGCTAGATTGGTTTAACAATGTACAGATTTTCACGTTTCTATCGAAAGGCGAACCGTAATTTTTCTATACCAATTAATTAACGTCGAGTTACCTGGTAAAATAAACTTTGTGAAGCTGACACGTCGAAATTATTGACTTTACAGAAAAAATTATAAGAACATAAATTATAGAAAATGTTCTCGAATTTATTTTATCATATAGGTATTTTTATCGTAAAATAGATCGCAAAAGAGATTCTGGTGAAAAACGCATTTTTAACGTCTTTTCCTCACAATGACGGCCGAAGCACAGCCTGGATTTATGATTGACTTTTGGCATTGTTAACCGGCAAGTTTCAATTAACAACTGTGCCAAGTTTTCCACTTCCTACTAATTCCTTTCTAATTAGGTCGATCGAGTTATGTTTATATCTAAAATGCCTGGACTGAATTATGTCATTTTCCATACTTTGTATTGAATTACAAATATACAATCTAGTCATCTTTTTATTAATGATGTGCATCAAAATAAAATTTGAACGACTCGGGGTCAATTGCACCTATGCAACATATAATTTAAGTGTATAGGTAGGTGGTCTTATCTATTGAAACATAAGTGCAATCGGTCCTTATAGGTGTATTATAAACGTCCAAAATAAAAATGAATTAAGTAAGTGAAACAAAAACATATATGAAAATTATTAATTTTTATGGTGGTCTCGCATACGACGCCGACGCACAGTGGGACAACGGCGGAAATAACTGTTTGACATGGCCATAAACTAAAGTCTTATTTTATGATTCAAATGTTTGTCATTATTTTTATAGAACCCTATCCTAATCCTATATGCTGAATATTTCATTTCACATCAACTAAATAAGACACTACAGCAATAGTTGTAGTGGCGTATAAATTTCAAGTCGAAAATTAGAGTAAGTTCCTAGTCGCATATCTCTGAAATGAACATACATTAGACAGGCTTTTAATTTTATTTGAAGAGGCATATATTAACGTATCAGAAACAATAAAAATATTATAATTTATTATATTAGTTCGCATGTGAGCCAGACATAATGAAATAGTCAAATATTTCACCTAAATACTTCCTTCTCATTATCATAACTTTTGATCTACACCGACCTACATATTAGGATTAATTACTAATTATACTTTAGATATTAAGGTATTTATGAAACAAATTCCAGCTGCAATTGTTTTCAAACGTTTGATTTTGCCTCATTTAACTAACGAGCATATTTGTTAGTGAAAAATGCAAGGGAGCAGGGTAATTATCAGCTTAACGACAATTTTTGCATATAAAAGCGGTAGATTTCGATTTAGTACTTCATTTACTATTATTTATTTGAGAAAGTAACACTATTTTGAAACCATGGCAAATTTCAACATTTCTAATGCAGAATTATTCGATATTGTAGTTTCGAACAATCGTGAAGCGCATAAGTGCATCGAGAGTCTGAAAAAGAAATATCCAGATCTTTCGGATAATCTATTACAGGAAATCTATGTTGGACCGAGTAAACGGTTCCTACCAAATTTCACGAAAAAGTGGCATGCTGCATCAAGATCGAAGACTTATTTTCTTGCAAAAAATAAGGACTGGCTGAATGGCACATTTTCAGTTAATTGTGATCAGTTGTTTTCAGTTAGTTCAAAAAGATCTCGAAGTGGACGATCAGAAAAATCGTTTGAAGAATGTTGTGAGCGATCGAAACGAAACAAAGTAAGAAGTTTGTGCGAGAATTTTCCTGATGAATTAGTTATTCGAGCTGCAGATTAGACAAGCTACCAAATTATCCAGAATTCAGTCCAGAGAAAGCTTTGTCTTTGATGCTAGACGCGTCACTTTCAAAACATCAATATAAAATTATTAGAAAGGCGACAAAGGACTTAGGGTGCGACATTTTCCCGCACTATTCTCAAGTTCTAAAAGCAAAAAAAGAATGTTAGCCTGCAGACATAAACATCACTGAGAGTTATGCATGTGTACCTCCACAACAACTACTTGATCACGCAACTAACAGGATTTTCCAAACCAAAAAAGCAGAAGAACTTATAAATATTAGTGAGTAAATTACTCTTATTTGGGTTCATCTGGTCACAGTGAATATAAACAGAATTTCTCTGATGAAAATGTTACAGATGCAAACATGTTCTTCACAACTTTAGTTCCTCTACGTCTTAACCCAAACAACTCTTTAGACGACTGTAATATATTGGAAAAATAAATGCCCCTATTCGACAAGACTATGTAGGCCGGTACAATTTCAGTTTTCCAAAGAAACAACAATTGATTAACAACGAAATATCAAGAATGGAGTCTGAAATAGCTAACTTGAACCCAACTGTTGTTTACATTAGTGGAAAAACGTTTACCATTAATCACGAATGATCGACGGAAAGATAGCGCAGACGATTACTGATACATCATCGAATGCTGTGTGCTTCATATGTAAGGCAAAGCCATCTGAAATGAACGATCTTGATAGAGTGCGAAATAAAGCAGGCAATACAGATGCTTTCAGAGTGGGCCTATCGCCATTACACACACGGATTAAGTTTATGGAGTGCATTCTCCATATTGCGTACAACAAATCATTTAAATGTTGGAGGACAAATTCTGATACAAGGCCACAGAAAGAGGCGGAAAAAAGCGAATTCAGAAAGAGCTTCTTGAGAAGTTGCGCTTTAAAGTGGACTTTGTCAGGCAAGGAATGGGGTCAACTAATAACGGTAGTACTTCCAGGAGATTCTTCAACAATCCCAAAGCAGTGGCAGAGATTACTGGTGTGGATGAAGATCTTATACACCGCTTTTCATTATTTTACAAGTCATAAGTTCTGGAAGCACGATTGACTGCAAAAAGTTTGGTAACTATTGCAACGATACTGCCGACTTATATGTGAGCTTGTATATTTGGTATAATATGCCAAATACTGTGCACAAAATACTTATTCATGGAAGTGAAATACTATCTGCGGCTGCGTTTGCCTGTGGGAATGCTAACAGAAGAAGCACAAGAAGCGCGCAACAAGGACTACCGACGATACAGACTGTACCATTCGAGAAAATGCTCCCGCGAATTTTCGAATGAGGATGTTGTGCACATGCTGTTGGCTTCTTCAGATCCATTTATTACTAGTTTAAGGGCACAAACTTATAAAAAAAGGGACCCATAGACAATCAAGTCGTATCGTTATTTATGTAGTTATATAGTGGTTGAAAATTGTATATGATTTTTTTATTTGTATATAATGTATATATTTACTATACTAAAATAACTCGAAAGCACTTAAGGAGCGAAAGAGGAGTATGTGACATGACCATTGAACAAGACGATAAACCTCTTATATGTTTATCGGATTTTAACAATTTTGGTTGAAATTTATATCAAATAATAGGAATAAATACGGACCTGCTTTGTGTTTAAAGGATCTAATTATTATTAGTGTTATAAAGTTTATTGTAATAAATATAATAAATTAGTAGTTTATGCATCTTTTAAACTATCAGGTTGGGGAAAAAGTTTCTTCGTATTTTCGCGGTAGATGGTTTTAAGATCGCATAACTCTGGTACTATTAATCGAATTTAGTAATATTTACATGCAAATGAAAGCTGACATTTCACAGAACAAATTAGCCTAAAAAATTGTGATATTTATTCACTCAGTCAAAAGTTATTGCGTTTTGAAAATGAGTGAAAATAAAGAGGAAATTAGATACATTTTGAAATTTTATTATAAAAAAGGGAAGAATGCGACTCAGGCTGCTAAAAAATTTGTGATATTTATGAACATGATGCAGTATCAGTACGCGTTGCACAAAGTTGGTTCAAGCGTTTTCAAGCTGGAAATTTTGATATCAAAGATGCACCTCGCTGTGGTCGGCCAATCACTGAAAAAGTCGATGAAATCATGAGAAAAGTTGAGCAAGACCGGCATATTAGTAGTTATGATGTTAGCAAGGAACTAAAAATCGACCACAAAACAGTTTTAAACCATTTGCAAAAGGCCGGATATGAAAAAAACTCGATGTTTGGGTGCCACATGATTTGACAGTGAAAAATTTAATGGATCGAGTTTCCATCTGTGATTCATTGCTCAAACGGAACGAAATCGAACCATTTCTGAGACGGCTCATTACGGGCGATGAAAAATGGATCACGTACGATAATAATGTACGAAAAAGATGGTGGTCGAAGCAAAATGAAGCTCCGCAAACGGTGGCAAAACCAGGATTGACGCCAAGAAAAGTGATGTTGTGTGTGTGTGGTGGGATTACAAAGGAATACTTTATTACGAGCTGCTCCCACCCGGTCAAACAATTGATTCTAATCTCTATTGTCAACAACTGGAAAGATTACGCCAAGCAATCGAGAGAAAGCGACCAGAATTGATCAATAGGAAAGGCGTTGTCAACGACAACGCCAGACCCCAGACATCTTTTGCGACCCGTCAAAAATTGAGAGAGTTTGGCTGGGAAATTTTGATGCATCCGCCATACAGTCCTGATCTTGCACCATCAGATTTTCATTTATTTCGATCTCTACAGAACTCTCTTAATGGTGTAAAGTTGATTTCAAAAGAGGTCTGTGAAAATCACTTGTCGCAATTTTTCGCTAAAAAATCACAGAAATTTTATAGTGATGGGATTATGATTTTACCTCAAAAGTGGCAAAAGGTGGTCGAACAAAATGGCACATATTTAGTTTAATAAACTTCATTTATAATATAAAAAAAACTTGTTTCATTTTCGTACTAAAATACGAAGAAACTTTTTCCCCAATCTAATATTTTCTGAATAAAAATATTTTATTTACTTATTTATTTGTTTTTTACATAGATATAGATCATAAAAGATTTATTTAGTCTAAATAAAAAACTATCAACGTATATCCACTTCAAAAATAATTTTTTCCGCACCTCCATACAACTTGTCCCACTGTGCGACGCCAACGTCGACGTGTCAGTACAACGTGCGTACTCACGAAAGAGATGCGATTCAATTTAGTGTGAACGCTTTTGTTTCTGGTTATTTTTTGTTGGGTCTTCGGCGCAACATAAATTCTCAACGATAAGATACTAAAATTTGCATAATAACGCGAATAGCTCTAACCATAAAATTTATTCTCATCGGCGTGTACCTTATAGGTTACTTAAAACTAGCACAAGTCTACGTGAAATCTCGGACACGTCCCGCAAAATCTCCTAAGATATAGTACAAAAGAAATTTCGCGCATAAAAACGGGATAAAAAAAACCGCGAACTGCATATATCGACTGCATATTTAAACTGATAAATCCTAGACATTATTTTCCGCGAAAATTTCGTTTAGAAAAACTAACTAATTTTAGCTAAATCGAATAAATGTTTTTTTATGGTCTGCCAGTCGTTGAACCCGGGGACTTAAGGCGTCGATAAGATTGGTTCATAATTCTAATGTTGTTTCTGCATATATTAATCATCGTCTTTTTAATTTCGCCTAAGAAACTATCCCACTATTCACCACTTAACGCCAATAAGCGATTACTATCGAGTAACGTAACATTAAATTTGATAAAGCATGATGCTAATATCGGTGAAACTGCGTTCGAACAGTGATTATCTCGATTTTCAAGAAAAAAAGCGCACATTTCTATTATTTATTGCTTTAATTAAAAATTCAAGGTTTCGGCCTTTACAGTTGAACAACATACAATTACTTTGTATATGCTAAAATCGTTCATTAGGTAACTAACTAACTAACTACTACTTCAAAATATCTAAATCGCGTAGACATTTTGGTGACTTCAGTGTTATCTACGTTATAGCAAAGCACTACTTATCGCAGTTCTAAAACTTGTTCGATATAATTTCCCACAGATTTTGTGCAATAGTCTGCTGAATCCTCGCGACAGTTTTAAACATTTACGAATACGGAAATATATATACACAAGTCAGGTCTGTAACGACCCTAAAAGGCATCGATGCAGCGACCCCGAGCGTTCTCAGAAAACAACAGATAGGTAGCAAGTTTTTGTTCTCAGCTAGAAAGGGGAAGTGTTAAGAAAGTGTCTTGTCATGTACACGTTTCATACCAACAAGTACAGGGAAGTCGTAGAACAATCGTTACTGGGAGAAACGTTTCTTGCCACATGTCCAAGTAACAATCCCGAAACGAATATAGCGGGGTTGTTTAGAAAAAAAACTTACGTACGATTTTACGTATAAGATGCTTATGTGTATGTATAGCAGGTGATGGTTAATATTTCGCGGCCAAGGAGAGGTTAATTTGAACGGTGCCTTCAGTAGTCTATCGGACATATGTTACTACAGTGTGTTCCTCCGGATCTGTACGGTCAGAGTCGTTGCCCTTTAGTGTCTGCTCACCATCACTCCTATATCTGCCGCCGATCCCCGCGATTCACCTGCCGTAACAAGATGGGATTGGTAGACTAGTCACCTTACCAGTCGACACACAAGCCAAATACCTGCCTGCTTCAGTTGCTGACCAACTTGCTCTTGTAGTAAGCTGGAGGCCGCAGAAGTCAGACAGTTACGGTAGCTAACGCGCGTTTAGTCCGTTTCATGCCTTTACGAAGTGTCCAGATGAATTCAGCACTTGCTGGGTGATATCTATATAAATGGACTGCTATTAGTGTTTCCGTTATGTGGCGGCTGTCGTGCGACTGCCGTCCAGCTTAGGAGTTATCATTTAATTCGTGTAATAAGCTACCTGTGCTCGGTGGAAGGCCAGTTCTTTGCGACACTTTGGTAACATGCGGCGATTCCGATACTTATTTCCATCGGCCTGCTGACATTAATCTCGTGCGAAGCCGAAAGGTAAGTAACTTTTTTCAAACGTTCTTTTTCCAGACTTGATAACGTTTAAGTCATACAGCTGAGATTAGGTGGTTTTTGGAATAATATGTGACCGAGAATGTAAATTGCTTCGAGCGGTCTTTACAGAACTCGAAAAATTACAGGGGCACGCATTGTGATATTGCGAACAGATTCCTCAGACAAGCACCTCGGGCAAACCCGCCTCTGAAACCTACTTAACCTATCACCATTCATGCCCAGACGACTACTTAATGTATAAAATATATTTCGGAACACATCTACATATTAAATTATTCCAAATTCTTACTGTACACGGTTCCAATTAACAACGGCGTTATTTAATATACCTAACCCTTTGATATATAACGATTAACGGTACTCTGTCCAGTTCTTCTATAATGGATAAATGATGATAAATGTAGTACGTTATGTTTATTAGTAGGTAAATTAAAGAATGAGATGCATAGGCGAACTAGTTCAGGTGCCAGTTCCAAATAATGGGGATCCAGAAAAACAGGTCTTCTAAAAGGAATTTACTGCCTTACAGATGCCATTTTACCATTGCCCTATAAAGAATAAATGTAAAAATTCCTTTACACTCGAGTCCATTGTACGAGAAGCGTCTAATTTATTTTCTAACATCTGCGTTATAGGTACTTAATAATAAAATTAAATAATTGGTAGATAGATAGATATATGTTCATATTATAATCAAAATTTACTGTACGTAACAGAACGCTATCGTATTTATACCTGTAATCGTCAATTTTGAAAATTCCATCAATTTATTATTAAATAACAGAATTTGAAATAATCCGAAACAAATGTTATTTCTAGTAAATTTACAAAAAGTTGTAGAAACGTTTATAACGGAGAGATAAGAATTATAATTATTGTAAACATAAAAAAATGGTAGTTTCGACGTGCGTAGTTGTCGTATCGTTGGTTGTAAAATTTGGCGTGCACTACATCGAATGTACCTATATACAAAATAAATTTTACTACATAATAATTCTTAAATAATTGTTATTTTTTTAATTTATGATTTTATTATTTTAATTGCCGGCTGAAGTCGTAGTCGTATTTGAAAGTGCGATTCAATTTAAAAATTTGGATCATTTGCCTACCGACACATCATTTTAAATTTTAGATATAATAGTTTAATATACCTATACTTCGATTACATTTAACTCTAGATCTATGTTATTATCTATATCTACTTCACAAAAAATAATGGTATCATTACTACTATAGTAAAATCCAAAACGTGCCAAAATAATTTGTGGTTCAAAACATATCCAACGTACTAGAGACGGTTTAAGTTGTATCTACGATTTTCGCAATAATTGCGCGATTAGTAGGCAATAAACTTGCGATATTTTTCTTATGACTCGTCCAGGCCAGGGCAAACATTTGTTTTCAAACATCTGTCGACCAATTGCCTTTCAAAAACGGAACAGCAACGCCGATTTAGAAGGAGCTCATTGGCCGTCAGATCTTTACAAAAAATGTGATCATCTCATGGACTTTGCATCATCAATATGATTTAATTATGTTTCTTCATCATATCCCATAATAAAAAATATCTAAAATACGATATTAACAGAATTATTACAAATAAACGCATTTGATTAGTTAATTTTGGTAAAATTAAAATTAAACCCGAAAATTTTTTATTTACATAGGTAATTCATACTTAAATACTAAAGAAAACTTTTTTCCTACTTTATTTTGTTCTTATCATTTTTTTTTTAAATATTTACTCGTGGTTTTTGTTTGTTGGATCTTTAACTACTTATACCAAATCTATCAAACAATTTCTTATTTGTTCGTGTTTCTTTGTCCTTTTGCTTAATATTGTATTTACAGGGTGTCTCTGAAAGGTCTGTACGACGCTTGACCAATTCCTGAGCTGAAAATATGCCGATTTACCTATACATTCCAAATTGCATCCTTTTCGAGATACAGTCTCTTGATACTAGACATCATCATATACTTTTTTGAAATTAACTTTTATAGGCCATTTATGGATAAACCTAGGCAAGATATTACATTTTTATAAGAGTAATAAAAGTTTCCAAATTAACCTGTTTTTTGAAAAAAAAATTACTAAAAGAATTGTTTGTAAGTTGGAGGCTATGATCCTCAAAAATAAACACCCTGTGTTGGGTAATTTGAGTAAGGCGCTGTGTTTTTGTTAGTCCAAACTGCAGTAATACGTGCATCAAATTTAAAGTTTTTAAGTTAAGTCGTTAATAAGTTATTTTGAAAAAAGTACGTGATAATGCCTCCCTTCAAGAGGCTATATCTCGAAAAGGATGAAATTTGGAATATAGGTAAGTAGTGATAAATCGGCATATTTTCAGCTCGGGAATCCGTGATCAAGCGTTGTACAAACTTTTTAAAGACGCCCTATATTATTGGTTTAAGAGGTTTCTTTCATTTTAATTAAATTTTTTAATTTATTCTATTTTGATTTTTTTTAGTAGGTACTTGCAATTAAACAGTTGTTTAAATCCTTTTACGTTAAGATGTTAGGTATAGGTGCTTCTTTAAGCGTGACAAGTCATTAGAGGACCAAATTAAAATATTTTCCTAATCAATTTTTTTTAAGTTACTCACT
This sequence comes from Rhagophthalmus giganteus, assembly GCA_036326145.1. Taxonomy (NCBI): domain Eukaryota; kingdom Metazoa; phylum Arthropoda; class Insecta; order Coleoptera; family Rhagophthalmidae; genus Rhagophthalmus; species Rhagophthalmus giganteus. Next base: position 9,131,174 of record JARFJA010000067.1, on the reverse strand, counting down.
GATAAACTTTATTCAAAATACGCTTTGTGCGAGTGTAACGTATCCATTGTATAAGTCCCTATAGTCAGACACACTTTTGAAGTCGAAAATTATGTAAGAGCAGCTTTTTCATAGACAATAAATTAAAAATTCCTAATAATAGCCCTCTAATTTTTTTCTTATAATTGATGATACTAGATACTAGTTACCGGCTTTATACGATGTAGCTTTCAAAGCATGTGTATCTATACAGGGTATTTCCTAAGTACTGTCCCGTAACTTGAAAGTTTAATTCTTTATAATATTTTAAGGAAAATAGTTCCTATAAACGTGTGTCCAGAAGCGCTTATTTTTTCGAAATACAGCGTGTTGAAATTTAAAAAAATATATGTTATTGTTTCAAATAAAATTTTGATCGGTAAGAATGCACAACAAAAAATGTTCATTCCGACACTAAATCAGATGTTGAAAATATGCGACCTTCTGATAAAACCCACGATTCAAATTGTCTCATCATTGATTGCCTCACACGTTTAAAAATTCCTGGAGTACTTCGTATGATATTAAATTATGTATTCGATTTCTTAGATTGTCTTCATCTAGTACAGATGTTTTATAAACAAGAGACTTTAGGTGGCCCCGTAAATAAAAATCTAGAGGATTCATATCGGGACTGCGAGCTGGCCAAGCTTGGGGTCCTGCACGTCCAATCCGGCAATTAGAATAAGCGCTGTCGAGATACCAACGAGCAACAAAGCTAAAAGTAGCTGGGGCCCCGTCGTGCATAAACCATATATTTCATATAATTTTAACATGCTGTATCTCGAAAAGTAAGCGCTTCCGGACACATGTTTATAAGAACTTTTTTCTTTAAAATATCATAAGAGATTAATACCATGTTAAGTTACGGACCTTAAATTACCTACATATTATGTCTCAATCTCATTATCAATAAAACATCGTATTTTTACAGTACAATACATTTTTATATTGTAATCTTTGTTTGGCATATGTCCTAGGTGTGCATGTAAATCATCGATAAAATATGCTAAGTTCAAAACTTTAAATCAAATATTACAAATATTTATATAATTTAGCAACTATTGTAGTCCTAATTTTTTTTCATCGAAAAATACAATTAATATGCAAATACACATAATTATAGATATTTATATGGTCACTAAAAATTTTGGAAGTTTTTATTTAACCAATAAGAAAATTTCGAATAGATTTAATGTAATTATTTTAAAAATATGAGTAAATGTTCGAAATAAAATTTATTATCGCTAATTTTTTATACAACAATTACGCTTTACCAGTGTATTCTACCAGTGTATTTCTACAAATTACACATTGGAAATATTCTAAAGGTTTATTTCTTTGACCTCTACAAAGTTACGTTTTAATGTTGCAAATTACCGTATGTTACAAACGAAATATATTAAAAACAACATAGTCTGTTATTAGCTCTTCATGCATGTATCTACTGGTAAGTAATTTATGAATACATTCTTCATGTTAATTTGCAATTATTGTAATATTATACTGGCACTTGTAAAGTAAATGTGCAAAAAAGAGCTACGTTTAGTCATTTGTTATTGTTAAGAATGCTCGTTTGAATGAAATACTATCAGCTATTAAAATTGCACACGTTATGGGCTAATAACTTAAATAACGTTAGTTCATAATATTCATATTATGTACTACATTTAAACAGACGTTAGAAATGCCTTTAAAAATAATAAAATCGATAATTTTATTGTGTTCACATACTTAGGTATGCAATGCAACAACATTATTTAGTAATTATTTATAAGTAGAGAGAGTAGGGCAAAACCGGATACCTAGAGTCTGTGACTAGTTATCTTATCTATCTCAGTATGCTGGAATTCGTAACAACCGCACCGCAACGCACCGTGCTTCCGTTCGTTTCCTAAAAATTTCCAACATATTTAAAATATTTTCTGTTATTTTAAATGGTTAAATTGGTTTTACTCTCTCCTTGGGACAAAACCGAGTTTTTGTTCCAAGCTCAATTTACTAGGAGATATAAAAACTTTTGGTCCAATAACCACTATTTTCCATTTTTTAAATATATAGGGAAGCCCAATGACCTTTTTCACGATAAAAATATTTAAAAGGAAAAAATATGTGACAATTCAAAATTTTGGTACCCGGTTTTGCCCCACTTTCTCCTTGCTACGTTTCTATCAATTCAAAATGAACGTGAAGCAATGACGGCTCCTAAATAAAAAAATAATTTTATCCATATTTTCTTTTGCAAATTTTTGTTTTTATAACAAATTTATTTTCTAAATTATACGTAGGTACAATAGATGCGCGTTAAAATTATTAGGCAAAAATAATTATTTAATATATACTTACTAACAGTAAGATCTAATGAGTATGGGCGTTCGAAATGCGAAATTTAGAAATTAACTGGCTCGTCTAAATCGAATGCTTTTAAGTTAATGTTAGCAATTAGAATTTTCGTATACAGCGCGTTCAGCGCGGAACGGAACATCGTAACTGTCGGAAACGGATAACGATTTTTAAATTATAACAATATTGCGATGAATTCCATTTAGGGGCACATATTTTGAGGTAGGAAAATTTAAAATTACCTCCACCATAACTTTTATTAAAACTTTAATTTTCCTATCTTTTATAGCTTCGGAGACAAAATTAATTTTTAATTAGTTTTAATCAATTAAAAAATTTAATAATTATCTAATTAAAAATAAAAAACGTTTTTTTTTCCGATATGACCAACCCAAAATGAACGACCTGTATCTAGGGGTCGAGATCTGAACAAATCCAAAGCGGCCCCTTTGGGTCCTGTTGTTATCAGACAGAGATCGCTTTATTTTTTTATGAGAATTCTCCAAAAACATACTTTAAAATCGAGTGTTTGCTGTTTGTCAAAAACTAATTTGAAATTGATAAATATGTAAAGAAAATCTATCATCCATATCCAACGAAAACCTTTTCAGGTTACTAATACCGGACAATCCCGCAATTAAATACTTACATATATGAATTAATGTGATAAGTACCTGTATCTATACCTAATCCTTTTATTGATACAGTATATCAGTATATATATACTTACAGCTGTTTTTGTTATTAAATTTTTTTTAATGTTCAGTTGAACATGTAGAATCGGCGACCTTCTTAAACCTGGTTCAATATATAGAACCACTCTCGGATACAAGTCTTACTGGTGTACAATATGTTTTAACATCGAGTTCATGTAGTTTTAACTAGAACGTAACTAATTTATAGTTAAGAGAAATATGGGTCTACCATTAAAACAAGTATAACTAAGTAAAGCTCTAACGAATAACTGGCTTGCCATATGTGAATGTCGTTCTTGCTAATGATTCACTTCTATGCAAACTAACAGCTTTGCCGGCCTGCAGAGTGAAAAAATATTTAACAATACCATAATTATTTTACAGTTTATTCAGATTATCTATAGTAACGAGTATAATATGTACCGTTGATATGAGATGTATCGGTAATTATAACACTTGCAATTTTTAAATTGTCCGCTTTATAAAAAATAGATCGCAATAAGCTAGTTTTAATTTAGGATAAAAGGACAATTACTCAGGTACCTATAGAATTTCCCAAGCTATATCCGCAATAGAATAAAACCATATAAAAGCTCGAGTACTAAATTGTTTTATTGACGTAATATATTCTAGTATACTGTGTAATTAAATGAGACAATTTCATTGATTATAAATACCCTATTAAACCAGCAAATTAAGTAATGAGCTGCACTAGTTATAAAATAATGTCAAAGGTTGGTTATATTATTTATAAAAGAAAATAAATTTTGTCTATTTTACCGAAAGATATCTACACAAGTTTTTCGTAAACTGTACAATTTCAACGTCGTAGTTAATTTACTTTTGACTATACTTCTCCGACACGCAGAGCTTAATTTCTGAATAAATATAAGCTTCATCGAACGAGTAAGTTAAGATCCTCCAAGTTTGCGTAAAATCGAAGAAGAGCTTTTTCATCTTTCTGAATGTTTATTCGTTTCGTGCGACCGGATTAAAATAGCTGTTGGGTTTTCCCAATCGCAACTCAATTTTGTTTCAAGTAAAAATTTAGTTTACGTCTAAATATTACGCATACTTTTGGAACGTCCTCACATTTTTGGGAGCAATCTGCGTACTGATATCGGATATCATTATTCAGATCAAAATTGCTTAAATATTTATGATGTGTAAAAGCATGCGGAAACGATTGATCATCGACCAGATAATGATCGAAGCGAATTGAATTTGTGCAAGAATTATTTTCCATTTCACTGCGCTTGGCCGAAAAAATCATCAACGCAAAACAATTTGGACAGAAATTATAAATAAACTGTTATATTTCATAATCGAAATTTGGAAAATTTGGCTGAACTTTGAGTTGCCGCGGCCACCGCGTCAACGTCATGTAACATTTGTACTGATTGTGAGTAATGTTTGGCAAGTTATTAGGAATAGATACACGGTTGCTCAACGTCTTGTGCCTTTCGTTCGATTTATGGTCAACATAATTGATAAATAGAATTAGTACCTGCATAAATTGCAATACCTGCAAATCTTTCGAGTTTTGACGCTATCGGACTTTTTTGTAAGACCGCGTTAAGTCTCTCATTTATACTAAAAAACAACGAACTGTTGAAGATATCAAGGTAAACGTTTATGTGCTACAGCCATCGAAAATTGGGTTTGTCGTATTCTCTCCACCAAACGCAATCGTGGTGGTCGTTTAACTGATATTGTATTTAAGAGGCTTTTACACGATCAGTTCAGTCTCTGATACAGTTCAACTGAACTGAATGACACTGTCGAGTCAGTTCAGTTCTAAATTTACGTTTGGTACGTGTTGAACCATCGCATTCCGTTTCAGTTTTAGTTTCGACTTCAGGTCACATCAGTTAGAAACTGAAACTGAATTGATCGTGTAGAAGTACTGTTAGAAGTGGTGGTAAAAAGTCCTGCGTCACCTGGTCGAAATAGCAAAGTTTACTCTTAAATGTAGTTTTATCACAGAAAAATAATATAAGTGTAACCAGAGTCTTATTTTATAACTGCAGTATTAAATATTGAACAATATAGGATAACTTGCGAAATAATAAAGGGGAATGTACAAGTCAGAATTAAAATATTTTAAGTTGTAATATTTGCAAAACTCAAGAGTATTTTATCACTGTATTAATATTTAATTGGCCATCCCTTGTTTTTAATCACCAAGTCGCACCTTTTCGGCATTGAATCAACCAATTCCTCCTTTGAAACACACCGAAACCAAGCATTCGATTAAATCGATCTTTTTGGTGAGTTTTCGTTTGGAGATTATGTTGGATATCCTCCGCCATAGGTTCTCAATTGGGTTGAGGTCTGGCGATTGTGGAGGCCAATCTAGTCCTTTAATTTTATTAGCAACTAGCCAGGGTGATTATATGGTGATGCAGGACTTTTTACCACCACTGTATGTATTATATCTATTATCGAATGCAGTTAAAAATAAAACAATAAACGCCAGATTATATTTTGCATTTTTCGTATTATTTCAATTCAAAGTTTTATCGCTGTTATTGGAAAACCCCGTTTAACAGTGACTGGAATGTCATCGACGCCGTAACGAGGACGTGGTAAAAGAGGCACTCGCCGCGGACGCAACTAGATTTGAGGCTATATTTGGGACTATTTTTGACTTAGGGGGGGGGGGGTGCAGGATAGACAGTTGCAGCAGGCACTTCGCCACGGGCGCTTCACATCCTCGTTACGGCGTTGAGTGTTATATTTGCCTATTCAAAATATGTAAGAAGTACCTAAGTACTGACAATTTTACTGAGCACACAGCGATTACGCAGCAATTACACGGGATTGGTTTATTTCTTCGTATCCTCCAATCACGTGCTATTCAATTTATAGACACATTTAGCGAATTCGTAACTTATTCATAAACACACTTGTCAGTAATTCCTTGACGCATTCGTAGTGGGTAATAATGTAATTTATTGTCTAACAAAATTTTCGTAGACCATCGTTTGAGGTCACATAAAGTTACATTTATCGTATATACACGTAATTTTAATCATAATTTTAATGAAACGTACAAGAGAATCAGAGTTTTAATATATTTTAACGAACAAAAATTAACGATTACCGACGATTAAACAATAGATTAATCCATTAGTTTCGTTACCTACTTAAATGGAACGACGATGATGCATACGTCTGCACAATTGTACGACTTCGGTGTTCTCAAATTACTGAATGATCTGTGTTTTCAACAATCAATGCCAATTACACACAACACGTGTTCACGGTATAAACTTGCGTGTGGATGGTCTGGCCGGCGATTCACATGACCGCTATTGTGCGGCTGCCTTCGGGCCCCTTTGGTTATTGACACCGGGCCGGACCGGGCCACGATGCTTGGCTGCACACATATGTGGCTAATACTGTTATTTTAATTAGCACTGTACTCGAGACGTCAACTGTACATTATCATGATGTTTACTCATTCCTTATAAATCTTAATCAAATCAGATCTAGGTTAACATATCAAATTCACGTTTCTAGAACACCATTTCATGTAATTTATGAACAACACGCGGCAACATTTTAATCAAAATTTATATGCGGTTCATGCAATAACCAAAATACATACATTTCGATTTTATTGGTATGCAAGGGTCGTTTCTAATCTACTTTACTTTCGACAATGCATGGGCGTCGAAGGAATTTCAAAGATCTGTTCCAAAATTTTACTAACACGTATCAAAACAGTTTGAAGTGAGAACACTTTAAGTTGTCCTCACCGTAGAGTTACAAAGCATCGATATGCAACGGACCCAGTCAACGTGGTCGTACGTTAAAATTGAAATAAGAAGGACGATTTATTTACTTTCTTTGTATTCGAACGAAAATCTGGGGTGCCGTAACTCTCGTGCATTTCTAGGTGATTTAATAGCCGTGGACATTAGTAGTACCTACCCTTCTACTGAAATTTTGTCTAAACTGATGTAGTTCGAATTTTAAATAGCGATAAGTTTACATAAACCATTGCGTCGTACTTCCTTCCGAAAAGAAGATACATCTTTTCTCAAGATCACTTTTGTCAAAAATATCTTTTGGGAATAGAATCTAAACGTGTTTCCATTACACTGGGAGTAGAACACAACTCCTCTGGCTCGTCATCGTCATCGATTCTTTTTTTCTTCTTCAAAAAATCATCCTACCGTGTTGATTTGACACACCAACTAATTAAATGAACTTTTAATCGTTTTAGACAAATATTATTATTACATGTAAGAATTAACTTGTGTTTCGTAAAGTATTATTACTATAATACCTATAGAAATTATTTACGACAGAAACTGTTATAAATGTTTTATATAAATTTTACAGTTTGATAAAGTGATAATAACACTATAACACAACTAATGTAATAATTATGCTATCTACAAGCTTCTAAAAATAAAACTGAAATGTTGTAAGGTACGTTAAATTTAGATAATAATAGAGTTGCAGCAATAATTTGACTGTAGGTAAATAAATATAGCTCGCAAATATTTATCTTGATGAGTAAGAATAACAACTTTAATGGGTGGGCGTTTCCCTAAGTACCAGTGTACAAAATGTTATAGTATTATACAAAACGACGAATACATTTTAGTAGGTATGACCTATCCAAACCTATATGCAAATTACGTCATCAATAAAAAGTTACTAGACTAAAAAGTTTGGAAAATGACATATTCTATAGATGATTTAGTTGCGCACATATTAGATAGTATAAAGAAAGACTACAATTTATTAGAATTGTCAAAATACGAGGTACGAGGTGACAGCACTGTGTAAAACGTCATCATCTAGTAACCTTTTATTAATGACGTGGATGGCATATAGGTTTGGACGAAGTGTTCGTACTAGATAATATGTAAATATAGTGAGGTTATATTTATATACAGTACATATAGGTATGTAACTACATAACTGTCTTATGGCCAGTTTTTGGAACAATATATAAATGTATCAATCCATAAAGTTTTTAAATTAACCAAGTATACGTTTATATATCAATATACTGTTTGATTTTAGTCAATCAAATAAATTTTACAAAAACCGACCATTAGTGAAATAAAATTTGCCTGACAGATTTTTCAAATATTAAAAAAAAAATGCATTCTATTATTTTTAACATCAATAAGTACATACATACTTATACATATATGAACAACATCACGTCAGTATTTTACGATATGTATATAAACAACTACATAACGCATTTGTGCAAAACTAAAATAATTAAAACACATTTTACTTTTTGTTTTTTAAGGCAAAATCCGACATTAATTTTTGATAAAACCTCAATATTATACGTAGGCAAATAAATAAAGTTAATAGATTTAATTAAATTAAGAACTTTTGAACGGGTATCCAAAAAGTCTTTCAGTCTTAGTTGGCTGCGGAAAGATAAAGACACGTCTTACATTAGATTAAAATAAATCATGTCGTGAATTATTTCTTGTCATAGTAATAAAATTACTTAAATCAAGACATGCCTTTTTGTTTCCACAGCCAACTAAGACTGAAAGATTTTTTGAGCAACCGTTGTTAAAATATATAGTCATATTCAGAAAAACATTTAATATTCTTTAAATGTTAATATTATACTATATATATATATATATATATATTAATTTATCAATTTAATTAATTTTGAACAAAGATTGCTAATTTGAACTGTTATTCATTATTTGTTGGCATCACCAAAATCTAAATGTTTTACATAAGTTAATTAATAACGCATACCATAAATCTGACTAGAAATTAAGGTATAAATAAACAGATTAACCTAGTAAGTATATTGGTAAATACGCACAATACAAAAAAGAGGAGGAATAGAATTTTTAAAAAGTTATAACTCATACAAGATAATATTTTAAATAATTCGAATTAACTTTTTATAGATTCATGTTTCATCCGAATATTTGCGTTTTATTTCTACAAATTTTCTTTTTTATTATCTGCGACTGAACCGATAACGATAATTGCAACCGAAATTAGTGTAAACTCTTAAATTTGTGTTGATAATTTTGGCTCAATGAGAAAAGGAAAGTATCTGACAAATACTATATCTTTTTTAAGTAAAGAGGTGGCAAAATAAAAAGTTAATCGATCAAATTTTGTCTCGTAATCAGCTTAAATTGATTAAAATTTGTTGCGACAATCAAAAATTTGATTTTCGTTTCTTACCCGTAAACGAATGCAATAAAAAGGTAAAATCTCTTAAAATAAGAGAAATTAAAAAACCTCAAAAATCATTAAAAAAAAATAAAATCCTGGATTAATTTTTCTTTTTAATACTTACGTAAAATGCAGACTAACACTACTATAAGAAAAAATTAGAAACTTCTAAATTTATCTTTGTATTCCCTATCTTTTTCTCGTCATCGTTTGTTTTACGTCTATCGTTCATTTCCAGTGTAGATTTTTCTTTGACTGCTAACTTGCGTTATTACGTGCCTATAACTTCATATTTCACTGTATTTCACCAATCACTGTGATCGCGAAAACGCGCATAAGATAAAATTTCGTTCGCGAAATTGAACCGTCGAATGTTTGAGGGAAGCCCTAACCAAGATCTTAATCGAATCCCTAAACACAACACACCACACTCGCGCACCCGCGTGCAAAAAGGCCTTATAAACCGAACGAACACTCCTCGCACACACGTACAATACGACGCCGTAATTTAAAGTCGAACTACTGAAACAAGCACTATCGCTCTGTACCACTAACGTGAAAGGTTTGAAGCGGTTTTGCCAGAATTCTATATATAAATGCATTCGAGTTTATACATAGGTACTAGGAAATCCCGGTTTTATTTTAAAAACATTCGCACTTTGCTTGCACGCCGATAAGCTATGATAAGTAGGCGGCGCACATGTTTTATCAGATGCTTTGTATTTTATCGGTTTTTAAACTTTTATCTGGTTTATGGTTTGTAATAGAGAAACTTTCGATGCTTAAGGTCACACAAATAATTTTTAAATTAAAAATAGAGTAAATCTATAATTCTGCGGTATAAAGGCAGTAGATAGTGATTATTCAAATAATTTTAAACTGGTACCTATGTGGTTGGAAGGGTGGTGGTACGAAAATTTCTTGATATTCTTTAGGTGGCACGCGTAACACACAAGATCGAGAGCCACTGCAATAGATTCTTGTCGAAAACGAGTCACTGATAAAAAACAATACCTACACGAGGTTTTCTAATAGTTTCAAAGCCGGTCATCACGACCAGGAGTAAATTTGTATACGTAAGATCAAATAATTCCAAAAGAGAACAACAAAAACAATTGACAAAAACGTTTGATACTATTTAATTACTGTTTTCTTGAATTTTGTTTTGTTTAAAAAATTTGTTATTATTCTTTATTTTATACCTGACACGTATCTAAAACTAACTAGATATGTATCTACGTATGAAATACCTACATAATTAGGTAATATAAAAATTAAAAATCCTTAATTAATATGTAATTCCAATGATATATATTACAATTACCCCTACGAGTGCTTACCACTCAGTAGCACTTGTGAGATCGGTGTCGGTCTACCCGGCACGTGTAAACAGCTCACTTATACGTTACACGATCTCGAAAGTGTTGGGAATCAATTTTACTTGACGCATTTTGACGGTAAACTTATTAGTTTCAGAAAGAATTACCAATGTTTATGGAGGGTTGATTTTCAAAGTACGTTTTTTCGTAGTATCTCATTTAATATTGAAAAATCAGTCGTTATTGTTATAGACTTTTTTATTTCACTTGAAATTTTTATGTTTTGATTTTAAACGAGAGCTCTATCTTTTAAGATAAGCGAGATAGAGACTTTTGAAATATTTACCTTTTTGAGGGATGGTGAGGGTAAAGGACGCGATTTTGAAGCGGCCAAGAAGTGATTTCGTACTCTACAATTGACCCTCTATCAAGTAAAATAGGTCGCTAAATTTCTTCATTCAATGCACACGACGTGCATAATATTAACTCGAGCGGATCTACTATAAGGTCTTTCAGCCGTAGACGCAGCTAATTGTAACGTAGCGCTCACTTTCCGCTGTTTCAGCGATGAGCCCAGCTGAACGTGTCCGTTATTTTTATTTTAAAATTGGATAAGCAATGTTGCTTTATAAGCCAATTGTTAATTGCTCGGTAATTTGATAATGACGTTGGCAACTTAGAACGTCTTTTTAAATCTCATTACCTAGAAGTATTCACTCTAAACGTATTAACCGTTATTTTCTCATTTAGCTTATTACCTAGTAATATTATTTCGAGCTTCGTCCATAACGGATTTTAATAAGTAAACTTCAATTTTTTTTTAATGTCTAAATCGGTCGTCGAATCATCTATAAAATAATATTTAGGCCAGATGTTTAAAAAAGTAAGAAAAAGAAAGTGAAACGGCACATACCTACCTGCTAATAAGTATCGACAATTATTTTTTAGTCTAAATGATGAGTATAATATTATTAATAGTAACAGACCTTTATTATTTTGTAAGTAGTATTTGTTCCTTTACGTGTTCATTATTTATAATATTAAATCTTAATTATCGTGTATAGCAAATTTGAGTTAATAAAAATACACATTAAATCAAATAAATGAATACGACCATAAATGATCATTGTAACATAATAGTCTTAATTAAGCGTTAAACTTATTACAAGAGGAAACACTATTATAGGCAGGTTTCTTAATCGTGGATTACCATAGAAATATACAGTTGTTTCAACTAATTATTTATAGAATAATAAAGGATAATTAAAATTAAACACAACCGTCCGTCGTCGGCGACCCGCCAGGTCGATTATTAAAATAATTGTTTCCGTGGGTTAATTGATAAATAATTAAATTTAATCGGAGATTAAATAAAATCGACCCTTAGTTAAGTGACATGTACCTATTGATTTTATTTTTCCATTCAATTTGATTTCAATTTATTAACTTAAACTTATATGAAATATGTTTCAGGGCTGTATAAAGATGCAGAGCCTGTCGAACCATCTGAGGCTACTAGTACCAGCATCTTTGATTTGTTGCCTTTCGTGTTATCTTTTAGCGGTAAGTAAACACAATCTTTTATAAACGTACCTAAGTATATTACAATTGCAGTAAAACCTCGTTAATGCGCTCTTCAACGGGACTCCTGTATAATACAAATATTATATTGTTATATGTCTACACGTCGAAAATTTGGGGCGATACCTATTTTTTAAGTCGAAAACGTTACTAACAAGATTAATGTAGTTACTAAACTTCAAAATGAAAATCAAATCGATTTACAATAAACCATCTTAATGATATTAATATTATATCGCGCTTAATTTGTTATTGTGAATTGTCGATTTCTGCCGAAAAAGTTACGAAATGTGCGCGTAGTACTAAACGGAATTCTTTTACATAGATTATTATTAACGTGTTCAAGGGACCGATTGAGAACAGCGAGGTTTTACTGTATATTGAAATTACCTTAAATTTGTGTTGTACCTACCTAACGATAAGTACTTCATTTTATTTATAATGGAATATACATCCGCGGCGACCTTGTGCGTCTAAACTTTTTAAAAAGAAATTTCACTTTTCTAAAGCATTTCATTCATTTCCTGCAAGATATTGCGCAACTGTAATTTTTTTTTGACATTTTTTAATAGCCAAATACTTTTTTCGTATTGTTTTTTATTTCATTCTTAACGAAGATTTCGATTTTTATCTTAATGGTTCGAAAATATTTGACGCGACTATAAAACTGTTATAAATTTAACACCAATACAGTTACCCACTATTTTGTTAATTTAAAATACCAAACTGACAAATAGATTAAAATAAATCGAAGAGAAAACTTTATTTTTGTTGCTTTATTTTATTAAGAACATAGATAAATGTTTTACAAATTCAACAAATACTAATGTAATATTAAAGTAGGTATAATGTAAAACTATATTTTATCATGACCACATATTGTACATACAAAATTGCATTTTTATTCAACCCTCATCAAAAACTTTTCATTGCTGGAACGAATAAATATTTTTCCTGTTAGTCTTTGTGGTATTGAAAAATTGACCGATCGGGATCAAGTTATTCCTTTTTCTAAATTACGTTCTTGTGGAACGATAATTAAATTTGATAGCTACTAAAAAATATATTATGCCCCCCTTTTTGCCTATTTCTTTCACACGATTCAGTTTCATTATCAGTCCTTTTAATAAATACCTACAATTAGTACGTATAGGTAAACTAAATCCCTAAGTTATTCTAATTTGTTGTTAAATGGACGATTTAATTAATAACTCCGAAACGATAGAAATAATATCCGTTTACCCGCAAACAAAAGTAGATCGATTTTTGATAATCCGACTTAAAAATACCGAAGAGATAGCGGTTTACATTTACACCGCGGTTTGTATCATTATCTTACTCGATTTAATTGCATCCATATAATTGCGCCTTGATATACATATTATAAACGTTGATCGCGATCATTTTATACATTTACAACCTCAGTTCTTATCGCATTAATTTGTTTGAACTCCGTTAAACGTTTAATTTCTTAACACCTGTATAAGTATCACATGTTCCATTATTGCGCGACTTGATTTGGAAAAAAAACACAAATAACAATAACAATAATTATTTATTGATATTTAAAATTTGAGAGGAATCCGTAAATCTTAAGATCCCTGCTTAACATCTATCGATAAAATTAAAAACGAGCTAATTATTGATAATTTTATTGCACATTTAGTGAATAAATTGCCTAATTAAGACTTATGCCTTGTTAAAATGTCTGTAATTACGATTCCGTGCTCGAATAAATGGCGCCAAAACGGTTTTTCGTTTAATTAACTTAATGCACAAATGATGACGCTATGTTCGATAGCGTGGAATTAATGGCCTAATTTTGTTTACACTTATTAAGAAAATGAGGATAAAAAGGCGTTGGTTAATTAAATTCAGAGATTTATCAAATTATATTTACTCAAAATCAAAAAGAAAATCTCCATTAATTAATTGATGATCTATTTATGTATTTTCAATATATAATATTTATAAGCAATTATAAATAATTTGCATTAGTTTTATGGAATTTTCGAAGTATTTCAGAGGATCGTAAATAGTTAAATAGGAATTAGTGCAAAAACTCGGTTGATTTCCGGCTATAGCAAGATACGCATTGATTATAATCCAATTTATAGTTTAATTTAAAAATGATAAATAGCCACATCGCAAAAGTAATGACGCAGGCTTGAACATTTCCTACATTTACTAACATAAGTTGGTGGTTATTTTGCTTGGAATGAAAATGAGCTAATTTCTAATGTAAAGGATGTAGAATCTGCAGGGTATGTTTTTCGTAATTATACAGGGTATTTCAGTATAACTATTACTACTTTTTAGATGCGTCGGAGGGCATGTAATTAAACACTTTTTTGTAATAAAGTAATGTCCAGAAATGCTTAGTTTCCGAGATTCCGAAATTCGGTATGTTATTTACACATTACATGCGTGATATGCTGGCAATTACAATGATAAATCATTTTGTTCGGTGGCGAAAACATTTTTTCTGTTACAACTTCTACGTCACTGGGTTTATTGCGAAGTTTTCGGTGTGTTTTGCAAAACTTTGATCACTTGCACTCTTATCGTGCGACGCGTCGTTTTCGAGATAAGCGACAAAATTCGATTTCATACCCATTCGAGCGTGTGAAAACTTTTAAAGCACTACCAACTTTGCAATACACGTACAGTGGACGTCCAAATTTTAACTGAAAATCTGTAACGGCATGCCTAGATCTCCGTCACTGAACAAAATGATTTATCATTGTTATTGCCGGCATATCACACACATATAGTCTAAATAACACGACAAATTTCAAATGATTTAAATAAACCGTTTTTGAAATAACATGCCCTCCATCACATCTGAAAAGTAGGAATAGTTATCCAGAAACACTCTGTAGATAAATTGCAATACAATTAGATGTTGGGACGTTTTTGTTTGTTTGTTTTTTTTTAATGAATTTGTTACAAAAATTTAGATTGACGTGATTTAGTTTCATTTTACAGTTCAGCACTTGCGTCGATTTTCGAAAATTTTCACACTAGATTTCCGCAACAACTGAAAACATATTATTTTGGTAATGTATTCAAAGAAGTTATGAAACCAGATAGAGCGAAGGTCATACTGTGACTGACCCGCGTCAAAAAAACTTGTGAAGGTTGTTTATCACCTTCCATAAGGAATGTGTAATAGTATTTTAATAAGTTCGCTCGTAATCTCGTAATTTTGTTTTTATTCGTAAAGGTACCGAAACGAAACATTTCGTTCGAACCTTGACTGTTTAGAAAAAAATAATAATTGAGCTCTCCCGTGAAATTCTAATGCACACGTAGATTATTAGAAAATGGTGATATTATTTACGAAACATAAATAAAAAATCAATTTTGAACGATTCAATTAGAATATGGAAATGTAGTTTATAAAAAATTAAATCATTTTTATAGCCACAGCTCGAGCTTTCGAAGTGGATAAAGAACTGTGGTGGGATTAATGAACTTTCCCAAATATTAATATCTTTTACGTACGTAGGTATCACGAACCAAATACATCTCCGTTTTATGGGTAAAAACGTATTAAAGCAGTCGGAATTTGATGGGAAAGATAAATTTTTGACGAAAGACGTCCTTAAACGTCCTTCACCTGAATAGTTGTTTTTCGTTAGTCAGCACTAAATAATTTTAAAACATACCTTAATGCATTTTATTGTTTTTTTTTCATTATTTTTCGATTTTTAAACGATTATATGTATTACTTATATACACGCATTATACGACTGGTATTCTTTTACGACATAATTATAAATAATTTTAGTTCGTTCCTTTGTTATTTTTAAAATTCAACAAGGATATCAATAGTTGTCATAGTATAAACAATCAAATTAATTTTAACCAATATTTATGTATATGTATAAATACATAAGATTCTTTAGTAATTTTACTTATTTATACATTTTTATATCAAAAAATCTTTTAAGAATTCAAATAGTTCTATAAAGACCTTGTTGCTTCAAATCGTAAATATAATATGTAGGTATTTCAACGATTTTTAAAATAAATTCGTTGTTTTTTTTTAATTGATAGATAGTTTTAGTGTTAATGAACATTTTTACGTGATTTCTCTTGATACCATTAAGGATAAAAAATATAATTAAGTAACATTTAAATATTTCTGGGAGAAATTTAATAAGTAACGCTATTTTCAGTTATCACAGATCCTCAATAAACTAACCATATATTTGAATAACCTTTTCTGAGTTTGTGCGTCCGTTACTTGTTAGCGAAAATTAATTTTGGTAATTGTGCAAATACAACTGCTTTCGTATATTTGTATCTATTTAACAATTCGTATAGAGATCGAATAAAAAAATTACTTATATAAAAAGTTTCGTATTATGATTAATAATAGTTTTTTTTTGACGTTTCTAGTTTAAATATTGTTTTATTTTACGACATTCTTTGACTTTTCGTAACTGTGTTAAATTAATAACCAATAAACAGTAAATTAATTTAAATATCAACTAAAAAAAATATAGTATATGTAAGGCTAAGTGTAATAAATGAATTTATATATTCCCGAGTAAATGTAATAACCGTTTATTCACCATAACATATAATTAATTTACGAAATGATTAAATAGTGTATATGTAAATAAAATGCCCTAAATTATCACTATAAGCAGATGAACGTGTTTTTGACGATCACGGTTTGTGGTTAATGTTACACTACATTGATGAAGCGTTGAAAATATGATTATTTCTCCTTATTACTTGTATAAATCGAGCAACGTTTGTATACTGTTTATAAATTAATTGAATCATTTTTTTTTAAATATAATTATGGTAATTTGTTTTACGGACATATCAAATTTATAATATGTAATTTATTTTTTAATTAAATATCTATTACAAGCGCATAATTTAATTATTTATTAATTTAATTATATGAAAAGCGCAAAAATATTTTATTTTTAACTATTTTGCCATCTAATAATACTTATTATATTAACTTACTAAAACTGCACAAATAATAATTATTAGGTATTGTGATTAATATAAAAAATTGATTATTACCTAATGAAATAAAACTTTTTGATGAATTAAATAATAATAATTTTGCAAGTAATTATAAAATGTATAATTTATAAAAAATCATAAAACTCTTTTATCTGAAATAAACGTAAAAGTACCTA
The DNA here is from genome assembly GCA_036326145.1 of Rhagophthalmus giganteus. Taxonomy (NCBI): domain Eukaryota; kingdom Metazoa; phylum Arthropoda; class Insecta; order Coleoptera; family Rhagophthalmidae; genus Rhagophthalmus; species Rhagophthalmus giganteus. The sequence goes on along the minus strand of JARFJA010000067.1, from coordinate 9,113,852 downwards.
TACACGAAATTTGATTTTAGTTGTTCAGAAGTCAATTACAAAAATTAAATATAGGCATATATGTATATTTAAAGAAACTTTTTTAATATATAGTTATACGTAGAATTTTAATAACTCTGCTAATTAAGTTTATTAAGTTTTATACCTCTGTTATTCATTTATTGATTGTTTTAAAAGTTCTATTTTTGTCGCACATTTCTAATCGTTTATCTTTTAACAATCAGTAATTGCTTTGTTAAGTAAATTAGAAAATTATTCGCTGTAATTTTGCAAAATAGCATTTAAGGTAACTGCGTCGATTAATACATATATTAAAATAGAATAAAATTTCAAATACATAACTATGGTAATTTCAAGTCGTTTGGAATTCACCATATCCGTGAAATTCGTCACAAAATTTAAACAAAGTATATTTACAAAGCGTCGAACCTTAATTATTTAAAAATAGTCATAAAATATAAATATAGTTAAAATGTTACTTATACGAATATAAAACGGAATCGCCGATAAATTGAAAAGCAAACATATATTTCCGTTAAACGTTTAGAATTCTGTTATTTAAATAAAATTACATTAGTGCGCATTCCTTCATGTATACCTTATACATGAAACTTTCAGACAGCCTCCTCTGTTTCTTACTTGAAAATATGTATATATTCCAGTATCAGGTTTATCTGGATTTACAGTTTTATTGTTGAAACTTTGATTACGAGATAATAGGTACAAATGCACAAAGCAATTATTCTAACTGTAAGTACGGCGAGTTACTAAATTTATTGCCAGTGTAAATAAAGTGACATTTCTATTATAGTTTCTAGTAACTGGTAACATCTTTCACTTCGTTCCATCAAACGTTTAACATTTTTATTTCGCATCGACATCGCATTCGATCTTAAATTTCTTGTCGTTTTGCGTGGTTTCTTTTAAATAATTTAATGCGAACTTTCTATTAGTTAATATTTGATTGAGTTTTTATTTTATACAATATGCTTCTACACAATAAATAGCAAAAATTGTTTAACGATGAACATTTTATGAACATATACATACTGATAATGGCGTGATTGAAAAGGGCGTTAAGAAACAAATATTTTTTATACCCAATGGTTCTAAACAGGATTTTCGTTACTTTATTTGATATTAGCTATTATTAAGAACGTTATATAGAATGCAATACATTCCGTTTAAAAATACCTATCGGTATTTTTATTTACTTTATTAACTTGCATCAGTAACATATAGTAAGCTTTTATAGACGATTTGTCTTTAATTTATCCCGGAATAATTAAAATAAACAAATAATAAATTAAGATTTAGTCGCTTGTTTCACGTTACTTATCCACTAACGGTCTGATTATAATTTATTAGCATAAAGTTGTGCCATGACGACTTTACGATGCATAAATTGTAGACTTATTGCAGCCATTATACTTTGTCGAAATATTTCTATCCGTCGAATATAAATCATATATTAGAAACATTAATTAAAATGCAATTGGAAATTCGATATACTAACGGATTTATATTCATATAAATGCATGCGACTGCTTGTTGTAAGTGAATAAAACTACACCCCCTAATATTTATAGTTTCGTATATTAAGTAAATAAGAAACAAGAAACAAGAAACAAGAAACTTTGAAAAGAAATTGTAAACCAAGCTATGGGCCTGCTAGGCCTATGACGCTTTATTATATATATTAAGTAAATACCTATCTATTTAATTTATGTCGGAAATCTAATTATTAATAAAATTTTGTATAGTTTGTGTGATTGTCTGATATTTTTAATAAAATGTTGAGGTAATTGCCACGTAGCACAGTGGGGCAGAATCCCCTAAAACGTGGCAGAAAGTCAAAAATTGAAATATTATATTTACTTGTTTAAACTCATATTTTATAATAGCTTAATCATCTATGGATGTTATACGATTAAGCAATTACTGCTATCATCACATATTTTGGTGTAGTACAGGCAGAACTGGCAATTCCGATAAACTCGTATGAATTGTTTATTACACGTCAAAATAGTTGCTCCGTTCTTCGTTTAGTTTTATATAGATAATTAATGCAAAAGTGAGTCGAAATCGAGATGGATGCAAAGTCTACATCTACGTCAAAGTCTAGATCTAACTTATTTAATAAGTTATTATTCATTAACCTGCCTAATTTTGTTTATTATAATTAATCTATTTTTGTAACTAAATTTCATTTCCTTCATGTCACTAAATCAACTTGTCCTTGACTTTTAGTTTACTATCAAGCTGTATCGGGTTACTTTTTTTGCATAAAAGTATAGCTAATACATACAGCTACTGCATAATAAAAAAAAAATACTGCGACTTTTTGCGACATTAAAAGATAATGGCCTATAAGACAAAGCTTACAGCCGACTCTGTGTTTATTGCAAAACAATTTAAGTAAACATCGACCGATATTTCGAATATTTTAAAGTAATTTTCCATTCTCCCCTATTCATCTTCAATTGTAGAAGTAGCAGAAAGCCGAAAAACTTCAAAAATTTTATGTTTTCTGTCAGTGTTCTAAAATCGCTGAATTAGTAAACTGTTTAGTTTTTACAAAAAGCAGAAGCAAGTTGAAGCAATTTTATACAGATGTTTTATATATGCTTGGGGAGAGAAATATTTTTCGATATACAGAAGAATCGTCTCCCGAAGAAGAGGAAACAGAAAGTATTTCTTCTTCATCAGACGACTAAACTACACTTTTTTCTATTGTAACTGTAATTTTATTTTAATTTTACGATTAGAATAGTTTAATTACAATAGAAAAAGATACCTGAATAATCTACCTGATGAAGAAGAAGAAACATTTTCTGTTTTCTCCGTTTCCTTTTATTATGCCATCTTTTATTCAATTATTAATTTATTTTTAAAATTATTTACGAAGATTTTGTAAGAGTTTGTTTTGTGAAAATTTCCGAACAGTTTAATAGGAGTAATATTTTTGATTTTTTTTAGTAAAATAGTTTTTTGAGTACGTACGTTACATAATAAATGTATTTTTTTTTGCTTGATAAACTTCGTTTTCGAAATAAGTCGAATATTCTACAAGCAATATATTTTTTCTTACTAATATTAAATTTTTAGTTTAGTAAACCCAATTTCAGAGACATTAATAATTATATAAATTTATATGTATAAAAAATATTTATGGAATTTCTCTTGTGACCAATAAAACTAATGGTTTACTATGAAATGTTTGAAAAACATTATTCTCAAATAATCTACTCACGTATCACAGCTTGGTTTGTTTATGTTTGACTGTAGTTCAAAAACTATATTATATAATTTTTTACGTATTACATTTTTGGTTCAGCAGGTCCTAAATTACAACATATGTGACAACCAATCGATGTGACGAGATCATAATTTCTATAAGATACAATTATTGCAGGGTATTTTTATTTTAACTTTTTAAAACCCTTTATCTACATTTATTTTTAAAATAAAACTTGTAAAATATTATAAATGATCTATATTTATTCAATTTAAATGATATACCAAATAGTTAAATCAGTTACATAAATCAAAATAGTTTCTGCCACGATTTACGGTATCCCGCCCCACTACGCGTAGTGATCTTTCCACCTCGGTAAATAACGAGTTAATTAAAAATTGTTGGAGTATTATAAATGTAGTAATTTCTTTGAATTATTATTTTAGGTTAATAAGTACGAATATATCTACGAGCTTTGAATATAATTATCGATTTAAAGATTCACAAATTTTACAAATTTGAAGAAATTGTCTTCGCGAAACTTATGAATCCAAATTTTTTTATTTAGAATTATATTTTCAAAATCCACGACTAACAGAATTTCGTCGCTACATGTATATGTATATATATTTTAAACATACATCGAGTTAAAACAATTTCTGACAAAAAATATTAGATAATAAGTACACGCATAAAACGTCCAAATAAATTACATAGGTAGGTACTTAGTTGTCTTTTTTTTAAATTATTTTAAGTAAACCAGATCGATACTTACATATTATTATGTCACACGTGGTTGTGGTGTTTTTTTACTATATTATTCTAATTCCAGTATTTAAAAATGATCCATATTATGATATCTATTCATCCAAGATAAGTTATTTATGATCAAATTAAAAAACAAAAATGACAATAATAAATGCTTAGTTTTATAAAAGAATAAAATTTAATTTTAGTATATTTGATTTTTCACCTATCATTTATAAATCAGCTTTTTATTTACCTATACGTTATTTTTCCTCCAGCTTTACAACTCATCTCTTTACATCCGTAACTGTAAACAACTAACAATTTTTAAATTTATAAAATGCGTGATTGTGTAATGTAAAAGTTTATCTTATTTCTCAGCGATGAACTCGAGTTAACTTAAAAAAAATGCATAAATGCTTAAATAAGTTAATCTCTAATAGTTTAATGGTGTTAAAATTTTCCAAGACTTAACTTGCCTAATTCAATTTTGGTTATATGTAATTGAGAACCTTTATATCGAACTTAGGTTTATTAAAAAAAAAATACTTAAGTAAGTATATATCTTACAAATAAATATAAATTAGTATTTAAGCTCATAATACTATGTATATCTCGCGATTCGATTCGAATAGTTTTTAATTAATAACAGTTTAGTTTAAATTGATCGCTCATTTATTTATTATACGACGTACTTTCATAGGTAGGTACACGTTATTCAATCACAGTGTGGTAAAATAATCGTTATAATAATTGATCGACATGCATTAATTGAATCAAATTGCATATTTCAAAGTAAGTGTTAGTAAACATATAGAAGCATAATAGTTGTTATATTAAAACCACTAATTACATCCGATAGAGATTATAGAATATATCAGAGCCACTTACGTGTGATCAGTTCTGTGTAATTAACGTTGTGCTTATTCCTCATTATCGCGGTCGCCACGCAGTCTGACTTGGTGGCGCACCTGACTCCGAACTCCCGTTATAAACAATTTTATAACTCTCATTAAGATTTATAACTTTCAAAGAACCATAACTAAATTTTAAGTGTTCTTTCTGTAACAAAGTTGCCGAATTGTGTTTAATAGTTTAGTTCCCAGTCATCTTGTTACAATTTAGTTGTTTTAATGTTTACACTTCATCTACTTACTTAATTAGGTGATGTATAGGCATTCGGCTATTAATTTAAGTTTTATTATACATAGGTATCGTAAACTATTCATAACTGATTCGTCGTTTTGGATTAAATTAATAAAATCGGCTATTGTAGGTATGCAAGGTGTCCCAAAAGTGGACGATCAAATGAAGTGAGGTGCTGGGGGAGGTAATCGTATATGTGGTTGTCCAATAATTGTTGATGGTTCAAAAGTTATTGCAAAATTTATATTTTTCTGCGAAATCGAACAAGAAAATTTGTTTTCGTGTAGGTACCATTGGAGTCGAATCACTTGCCAATGCGAACTGGTATTGTTATTATTTGTGAAACTTTAAGAGAACTTCCCATCTCTTCAATGATTGCCTCCGGGCACTTGCTCTTGCCTGACAATTTCTATAAATATCTTCTTTATTATTCCACAAACATGGATGAGATTGATACAAGTCGAGGAATCAAATCGTGTCATTATCTGACCACTTATTAGCCATTTTAGCACGTTTTTTTTTCATACGCCACAATAAACTGAAAACCAAGGAAGTCTATTGTCGAATACGCGCGCCATCTAGTATTTCGACTAAAACGTCAAAAAATATATTATAAAATATTATTTTTATTATAAAATGGAGTCGTGTGTACTTTTCCTCGAGGCGTCTCGTCCCATTTGGCTTTACCGGAGTCTGGGCCATCCACCACACCAGAACTTTTCCAACCACAAAGTCCGATATATGTATGGCCTACACTCGCACCATCCACATATCTTGAAATGCCAAGAGCGGGGACCCACCTGTTTCTCTTACCACAAACGTCAATATTGCGGTAGCCTGCTCAGCTACCATCTTCACGCCTAAGACACTCGTAAAACATCATGTCGAGAATATCGTAAAATCATAAAAAAATTGTTACCATTTGTTCTGATATAGTACTTACGTTAGTTGCTTGAACAAAGTATCCTATTTTCCAATAAAGAAAAGTCGAATCCTTTTTAATTTCAACCTGCCAATAAAAATTATAGGTTTTAATTATTATCTATACGTAATAGTTGCAATCAAAAATTAAAAACAAAAAGATGAAAAAACTATTTTTAATTATTTTCTTTGTTCTGAGTGTTTAGTTTCTTACAATTATAATACGATAAGAAATTTTACTAGTGAATGCGCCTAAGGCGGAGTTGCCTTTGCTCTATTTAGTAGTAAGTAGGTACCTAATTGTATGTAGTTACTAGTAATTACTTTCACACTATTCTATAGCGCAACAAAGTGTTTCGTGGTTGAGTGAGCCAGACTGCGACAACTATTTTTATACATAAGTAGAAAATAGTTTTTAACAGAACAATACACTGCATTCCTTTTAACCCAATAGACGAGCCGTGACCTTTTAACCACTAGTTTACTTATTATCCAAAATTCTATTATAAAAGTAAACCGCGAAACGTTTACATTTTGTCAAAATAGGTGTTTCGTGCAGTTTCTATTGTAGGTATAGGTACCAAATTCGATGACCCCGTTTGTATTATTTAGAATATTATTTTTCATCGTTAAAGTTGATTAATTTCGTACCCCGCAATGAAGATAATATATTGGCAATACTTTTACATTGAAATTAAAATTGCTGTTTAAAAGTCTACTTCAATAATATGTGTATTTCTATAATGCAAACTTACGTCCGAGTAAACAATGATTTGCATTAATAGTTTGTATCGATACAAGTTCGAGTTCGAACGTTACGAATAGAGCACTCATTTATTTTTATTTTTAGCTTGTGTGGTCTTTTTAATCACTCTATTTTTCTATATCACGAACGTTTCATCTTATAATCTATAAATAATGTTCATTGTTGGATCATTTAAATCTGTTATTAAGTGTATCAATTAGGTACACCCATTGATAATAATCTATTCTAATTATGGAATTGTAATTATGTGCGGTCTCAATCTGTCGCTCATTGTTATCAACGCACAATAGAAAACGTTATTGGAAAGTAGCATTTAACGCAACCCTTGACGCCGAATTCACTAGGAATATAATGTTCTCCTTAAGCGTATCGATTTTCCGCATTACCTTTCACAACCAAAATTGGAAAAACCTACTTCTTTCGGCATTGATCGCAGTTACTTAATATAAATAAACATCGCTGGTTATACAACGAAATTGGAATTCACAATTATTGGATCGCAAAGCACAAGTTTCGACGTTTTTTATTCGGGCCCTATAGAGAAGAATGAAAAAATCATCTTCGCGAAAAAGACGGTATCTAGGTAATCAGTAAACAATACGTCTATAATGTGGACGAGCACCGTCTTGTTGAAAATCATTTTATAAGTGTATTGTCAGAGGAAGTTTATCGATGATGTGGGATTGTGAAGCATCTTGTTGTACGCATTCAGTATTTGCCGTTGCACCAAAGTTAGTGTGAAAAGTAACTCCATCAATAAATGTCATCAGATTAGCAATGCTCAGATTAATCTTTGTCGAGCTTGCTAAAATTTTCTTTTCTGTCTATACTTGAACGGTTTGTGTAATTATGAAAATGGTACATACTAAGGTCATTTATTATAGGAATCGCTATTATCCAGATTGTTTTGCAATTCGTTAATGTGATATCAATCACTTGTATAAATCACTAATTGCTATTCGTTGAACATTTAAACTACATCATTTTTTGGGCATCGTGAACGTTTCAACATGTACTTCGTCGTACTAGCTTTACATATTCATATTTACTGATCTATGAACGTGTACGAGTTAAACATCTTGCTTAAACGCCTTGTAAGCGTGATAAGAAAGCTAACAAAGTTAAGTAGCATGAAGGCGTATAATGGTTTTGAGTGTTTGGAGATGCCGCGACGATCAAGTATTAGTAATGCTAATAGTGACGCGGGCGCGGTAGCCAGCGGGTTCTTGACCTGTTTCGCAACTTTGTCGATATGCGCGCCCATCATACCAATTCCCACACATTACGACACGTACCAACAACTGGACATTTGTCTAGCTGTTGTACACGATGGACGTAATTTACAATGTCGTAGCAGCAACATTCGTATGTTGTGCTGCAGACGTCAACCTTTACTATGTCATTTTTAACAGTTATAAGAGAAACCACGAAGAATACAAACCACAAATTGTCTAGACAATAAAAATTTTATTGCTTTTCAAAATTTTTATAAATTATCTCTTTCCTAGATCATCGAAAACTTCCTCGCTTTAGATTGATAACTCATTTTTAACTGATATAGTACTCGTATAGTACTATTTGGTTTTTGTCGGCCAATAGATAACTTTAACAGTTTATCTTCAGCACGAGATGAAAATAAGTTTCATTTATGAATTTGGGCTTAAGTGTAAAACAAGTTTTTATATATATTTTTTTCCATTTATTACTCTGTGTATATGATACGTATTATTTATAATGTATCAACCCATTACAATAATATATCGATATCGATCAAAAGTGCCGTACAACACAAACAAAATAAAATGAATTCTTATTCGGTTCGAAGGACCATAATAAACAGGCTTTTTCAATATGTTTGCGTATTAGCCTTTTGTGGTTAGAATATAATTGTGGTGATTAGTGATATCATTACTGCTACTCTACTGTTTACGTATACATACATAGAGTTAACTGAGTTCCTGGTTTCAGAAGAAACCCTTTACCGTATTTGATCGAATACGCAGTTTCAATGTACAAAATTCATAGTTTGCATTTTTTGATTAACTATATTAAGCAAATATATACTTACCAATTGCGGTAAATTTCTCATAAAATGAGATCTGGTCGTTTCTTCCCGATTTGTGTTTAATATCGTTTTTCGTACTTTGTTTTGAAAAATAGATTAAGTCTAGCCAAAATTTTGCTGGGAAATTTTAAGAAGAGCTTATTTTGGTACACGATTAAAAAATTAGGTTTATAGGTATTAGAAATTCGTGAAATACGTGAAAAATGACGCCAAATATCATGATGATCTTGCAATCAATGCAGGAATAACAAAAAATGTTTTGGGCGAATTTTATTTACGATTAAATAAATGCACCTGCACTTCTTTAAAGCGTTAAATGTACAAAACAATTTTTCCATCTTCTAATAAATTTATCTGACAGATATTTACAAAAAAAAAAAACGTTTTCGAACAATTGTTTCCATGGTAAATATTTGTCGGATAAATTTATCAGAAGATGGAAAGACCGGTCCTAATTGTAAGTAGGTCTTTATAATTGTGGCGGTACTAGACGTAGGGGGCGGGAAAACAAGAGACGAGTTAAGTGTGCGACAGTTAAATAAGTTGTATTAAATGAATGTTCATTAAATGAATTTCTAATAAAGTTTTCGCCTAAGGCACAAAAGGCTTTAATCAGGGTGCAAAACTCCCTATATAATATTTCAGTTAATTTTTCCAGTTAATTGGCTTTTAGAGACATAAGTAAAGAAAAATATCACATGGCCGCATTTATCGAAAAACATGCACACAATTGATTATTTAATTTAGGGAAAAATAGACCGACAATAAACATCTATTTTAGTTTAATTACCCACGATTTATCAACTGCTACATTATTATCGCTTTTTTTATTGAACTGCCAACAAAAGATGATTGAAATCGAACGGCAAACTATAGCTATGAGAAAAAGCTGTTAATCGCAGCATTTACCTGTACAACCGACAAAGTAAAACAGTTTTTAGTATTATATTGTTCTCATAATAATGTAATCACATTGTATGTTAAGAACATGTGAGATTTATTTTCCATTTTATCTGTAATTACGTCCGTTTCCGAGCAAATGCGTTTATTTCTTTTTTCGAAATAACGATAATTTCTGGGAATTTGTTCATTTGTTTAATTTTTTTAATAGATACCACGAGCGTGATCCGACAGTTTGCACATTTTTTGAATTAAAACACTAGATTGTATTTATAGTTATTTCTTTTATTTTGAGAATTTTCTTAACTCACAAGTTTTGCTTAGAAAATACTAAAGGTAAGGAACGACTGTCCTATAATCAAACCAATTTACTAATCACGTGATTCATAGACATATACGTTAACGATCAGTAATTATTATTTTTTTTTTGATCTAGATTTTTTACTTTTTCAACTTTTAAAATTGTAGATGCATATGTATGACAATTTTGTTAATAAATGATGCTTCTCCGCAGTACCTGAGTTTTAACGTGAATGTTATCAAAGCGGGTAGTTTATACTCGAGTTGTTAATAAATTATGAATAAAGTGCGGAGGCGAATTAAACTTGGAAACGCGTTTTATTTGCAAAGCCGAATACTTATGTATATATTAATATTAATAGACGATGTGAAGATAAAAAAAAAAGAAAACTGAATTAACGAAGCTAATAGCGATATTAAAATACGAACAAATATATGAAAATAAACCATAAAACAGGATTATAAAGAAAATTTAAGTTAACCACATACATTACTATAGTGAAAAAAAAACATTATTAAATGTTTGTAAGATATGTATTGAGTTATAAAATAAGCGGGTACATAAAAATTCGAATTTACATATAAAATAACTTGTCTACAGAACGTATCATCGTTGTACAACAAATCAATTATTAAAGATAACTTATAATCAATTATAAATCAATTGATTAGAGAATAACCAAAGAAAAGTAGCGTAGTCCGTTTTGGCGAAACCTATTAATCAACCGTGGAAAAAGTCAAAACGCATTACATTATATTTCGATTACAAAATAATCGATTAATACCAAATCAGTAATATCTACATAATAAGGAACGAACTCTACAGTGACTGATTAATGATACTGGATCAGAACCGTATGCGTTTTTTGGGTGGGTAGTGTAATTTTTTTTTTTTAGAATACGTTTCGATGTTAATACAACACGTGTGTGTATTAATTTACGATGTTTATTTAAACAACCCCGGTTATGCCAAATTATTAAGAGCTACTTTTTAATAGTTAGACCACCCCCATAAAAATATTTAGAAATATTTAATAGGCGTCAAGGATACGAACTGTTATTGTCGATTTAAAGAGAATAAATGAGAATAAATCTTTTTAAAGATTAAATTTGGAGCGATTGGATTTTGTACTAAAATAAATTAATAATAGAATGTTTTTTAATAATAAGTTTTTATTGTTAGTAGTTTTTCACGAGAGTTATTCGTAAGATCCGTTTTAGTAAAAAATTTAATGAATGGAACAATGGTTTTTAAAATTAGTACCTATTTTGATGACTATAAGACCTACCAAGTTCAATTTATAATTTTAGAGATGGTTGTCGCAATATTTGCTTCTTTGCCAATTAAGGCGTACTTAATTGAAAATTGGCTGTAATCGGGGCGGACAGTATCTATATTACCTATACAAATGTAAAAAAAAGCTTATAACAATAGAACTTTTTAACGGGATTAAACATTGTAAAAGCTCATTATAAACTTTAGGGTTTTATACAATACTATAGTTGTAAACATCGACTTATAAAATAAATAGATACCTAGGTAACTTAATTGTAGTCATTACAAAATATTAATATTACTCTAGTATAAATTACGTCAACAGATAATATACCTATCTATGTATGTATTTTTTTCAGAATATAACAGCTATAGGTGCTTATATAATATTGAAAAAAAAATTGTTGTATAGATATTTTATTATAGAAATAATCGTTCTCGATTGTTTTTCATCACCAACGTGATTTTAGGGTTAGTAATAAAATCTAAACAGACAGCTTATCGTTTGATTACCTATCTTGTATGTATTTTACGTAAATATGATTAATACGGCATATATTATAACCAATCGAACGAGGGCGTAAGATTCCGTATTATAGGCTGCATGTGGTAAACGTGCTGTTGCATCGAATTATCGCAGTATCTTCTTCGCCCGTCTGCGGTAAGAGCCGACGCGTAATCCTATTTACCACAATACAATGCCGCTTTTAATTGACTAAAATCGGGTATCGTTTGGTCGAAATTGAATACCCTGTCGATTTGGGCAGAATGGGGTACATCGATATCTCGGTTAAAGTTAATAATACCCCCACGGTCGGCGACGGTTTCGTTATTAATTAAGTACTTAATAAAAAAATTCAAAATCGATTTACTTGAAAACTAAATTCGTTCGGCGATTGTAGATATATTTTTTTTATCGGGACGGAGCTCCCGTTCGCTGCAGCTTCTGTAAAACAATTCTTGAATTTGACGTTCTAAAAAATTCAATAGTGTGGCCCGTCAGGTCGCCCGATCTAAATCCAACGTGATCAGATTTGTACATATGCCGTGTCACTAACTAAACGATGAATTATATTTTGTTATAAAGAAGGTACGGAATATTTGTTCGTACATAATTTTTGTGTCAAGATATTCTCGTTTGAGCAGCGACGAGTATTTATATAAATAACGCAAAATTATTGAAATGCAGATGGCGCGGACTAATTTTGTCGGAAGAGAAATTACAAGTTTCACTTGCGTCCTTTCCACTAATTTTGCTAATTAAAATTTTAACCCAAATCTATATATTATTATTATCGTCAAGAAATTGTTCCGATCGAAGCTAAGATTAAACGAATTAAAAGCGATCTCGAGCGAATTGAAATTTGATGATCTATATTCGATAATTAAAATTAAAAGATTAAGATATGTTAATCCAGTAGTTAAATTATCTATTACCTAAACGATTTAATTAGTTCTTATATACCTACAAGTTACATTTTGTCATTTGTTAAAGACATACTATATTTATTAAATGTAACTATACCTGGTATAATTATTTTGTAATAATTTTATTTTAAAAAGCGACATTAAAATTAGAACTAAACCTAACTTGATAAAGTTCATTGAAATCAATTCGTAGATATCTATTTACTTATTAAAAATACTCGTTCGTGCGGAAATAAAACAGTTTTTTTTTCGTAACACTCCGTAACATTTTTTTGCTGTACCTTCATTACAAATCACGATAAATTTCTTTCATTTAATGCTCAAAAGGACAGTGTCATGCCGACTAGACGTTTAAGAGGTCATCGGTCAACATTCAAGAAGAAATAAACATCATCTATAACGGAAAAGCAACGGCGCGTTTTATTTTTTAAGTAATTTGATGTTACCGCCTGAATAATTAAAAGGGGAATCTTTGCGCTTTTGTGTCCATTCGTTAACATAATAAATGAAACAGGATTTTTCAAACAACTCGTTTTACAGATAATACATGTGGCAAACGGTGCTGGCGACATATGGCCCTTAGAAAGACCCGATGGTATGCCCTCTATACAGTCTCTCGAAGTAATGTGCGGAAAAGATCATATGGATGTTCATTTGTCATTTTCCCATCCCTTTGAAGGAATCGTGTCGTCGAAAGGTCAACACGGCGACCCGCGCTGCGTTTACGTTCCACCATCTACCGGACAAACGTTTTTTTCATTTCGCATAGCATACACACGATGCGGTACAAAACCGGACTTACACGGACAGTTTTATGAAAATACCGTAGTTGTACAATACGATAAAGATTTGCTCGAGGTGTGGGACGAAGCTAAAAGGTTGCGATGCGAATGGTTTAACGACTACGAAAAGACCGCTTCGAAACCTCCCATGGTAATTGCCGATCTTGATGTGATACAGTTGGACTTTAGAGGTAATTGATTGTAATTGATGTTCGTATTTTCATTTCAAATTATCCGTATTTTATAAATAGGAGACAATGTCGATTGTTGGATGGAAATTCAACACGGTAAAGGCCCTTGGGCGCCACCCGTCAGCGGTATCGTACCGCTTGGCTCTACGCTCACGCTCGTAGTAGCGATTAACGATTACCGAGGTACCTATAATTATCATTAATTCGTTCGAATATACAATAATTAATTTATTTATTCAAGGAGAATTCGATATGAGAGTTAAATCTTGTATGGCATCAGATGGAGGTGGACACGTAATTCAGTTATCTGATGAATTTGGTTGCGTGTTACGCCCGAAAATGATTAGTAGATTTCTTAAGGCGAGAGGCGCCGACGAAAGAGCGTCAGTAATAACTTACGCATTCTTTCACGCCTTTAAATTTCCCGACGCGCTCAGCGTCCATATCAAATGTAAAGTCGAAATTTGTCGGCACGGATGTTTAGATCACTGTCAACTTCATCCCGACAAAATCGATATAGATTCCGAAGCTTCCCATTATACCGAAGTCGTGGACCGTAAAGACGTAGGTAAAAAGAGACATCAAGATTTCTCGTTAGTTCTCGATCCAGTCGATTCCGATGAAGAAGAAGAAGAAGACGATTTAATGTACGACGATATCGTTCGGAAAGGCGACGAAGGCGCGGCGATAGGTGCAAATCTTCCGCCAATAAAAATGCCCTTTCATTTCGAAACGAACGGAAACAAACAAGCCCACAGCAGCAATATTTACGAGGTCGTGGAACATCAGGAGCCCATAATAAACATGGCGGAACTTTCTGCAAAGGTAACTATTAACGTTAAAATCGTTTAATTCTAATTCACCCATATAGAACAAGTACCGATGTTTTCTAAATCATTGTTTACATTTTTCAGGAACCGTTTGTGGAAAAACTATACGAAAAATTTCCGTACGGTCCTAGACACTTTAAGGAAAACGAAGCGCCACTCCCCGCCCCGCGAAGTATGACCGGCGATGAAGAAATAGTAGAAGATTCTCGCGAGACGCTAGAAGAAGAAAATAAGTTGAGTAGTTTTAAAGATAACGTTAAAATTTCTACGGACGCGTACGAATCTGCCGAATCCGTTCTAAATAAACCAATAAAAAGGAAACGTTCGTTAATAGTGTCGGATCGAAAAGTGCGTAGTGCCGACGTTGGTGTTAGTGGTTTATATGAAGTTATATCTGAAGCCGATTTGGCGTTTAGTCCAGATTCGCGAGCCGAAGCGGTAACCGTATTTCAAGGTAGAATTCGAGAAGAAGTTGTGTATGGAATATGCATGCCTGTACCTGGTTTTAGTATTTTGTTTGTATTAGTGGCCGTTTCGGCCGTGGTGTCGGCCCTCGTCGCCGGCTCACTACTTTACCGTTATCAGTTGCAAAAAGAGCAAATGGCCGAACGAAATCATCAACACGGAGCGATTGCCATGAGTTCTTTCGCAAATTGGATGGGATTAAGATTTAAACAGAGGTCCACGAGACCGCCCATTGCAGAGGTTAATGGTTCGGCCGATGGTTCCATCGTTCTTAATTCATCGCACGGAAATAAGACTGAAGATGAACATTCACCCGATTAATACGTTTGTCGTGAATGTAATTAGTTGTAATAATACGTATTTTTGGTGCTCAAAGTGTTTTCAGTTGAAAGTAAGAATACAAATAAAAATACCTATACTTTTATAAAGGGGCGAATATGCAATATGTAGTAGTTAGATGTTTTCGTAATGCACGTCTAATTTCCGTTTTGAGTTGTACGAATTGAAGCAGTAAAATACCGTGACGTTTTAATTTTCTTTTATTAGGTATATTATTTACTTATTGTTAGTTATTAAAAAAAAAGAAGCAGTTTCCGGTACTATTTAAAAAGTCTATTTGCCGCATTTTCTACTGTAATTTATTTAATATTATTTATTCTAGTAGATCACGAATTAGTAATAAAATGTATTATTCGAAAATATAATTCTAAGAATGTTTCAAAAATCGTGACTGTATAGTCTACAATTTTTTTAATTTATCGAGACGCTTACTTAGGTTATATGTATTTATAAATAAACGTCAATTTTAAAAATTTCCAGATATTTATGAATAGGTTGGTAATTTCGTTAAAAATAATCTAACGCTGACTGCATACGCCAAAATTATTAAACTAATAAGATTTGAAATAAATCATTTTTTTCACTTCGGTCGATAAACAAATATACCTATTACCTAAGTTGGTTGTCATACCTTGTACAGTATTAATAAATGTTTTAAGAAATATAACTACAAATTTATAAAGAATATGATTGTTGTCTAGTTAATAAGATAATTATTTAAGTAATAATTAATTTAAATAAATCCAAAAATATAATATGTGTACATATTTAATAATGAACAGATAAGCATTATTGGTGTTCTTATAATATGTATATTAGTTTTAAGTTTTGACGAGTAATTCCTAGTATTTAATAAAAATAGCAAGTTTTGTACGTAATGACACTTACGTTTGAAAACGATAAAAATTTTAATAATTAGATAAAATTATAAATGTTTATTATAGTTTAGGACGACGGGCATTTTATAACCGTCTCGCTCAATTTATTGAAATATAATATATAGCATAGAAAATAACGTTTTTGTTATAATTTTATGTCAAAGTTTACGATGATATTTAAGAGATTTTAATTTTGGAAAATGTTACAATGCGCTTTCAAATATAGATACGATCAGAAAATCCCTTTGTATAAATAATGGGGCCGTAGCATTCTGGAACATTAAATATGTTTAGTGTCAATAATTTACCATAACATAAAATGTCTAAAAATCACACCATCTGTAATCTATGTGTAATTTAACTACTGTATGATTATGAATTAAATTGATGTTAAATTGTTAAATTATTAAATTTTGCAAAGGAAATCACTCTAATCGATTTATTAGTTATAACTACACATCGCTATATAAATTTATTGTAAGAGGCTATGTAAATACATGGGAAATAAAGTTCGTAATATATTTGATTTATTTAATTTTTACCTAAACATATAAATTATGAGCGTTGCTTCGAATTTTCGTAATTAAACAATTTCCTCTTCAATCCTCGATTTTATATTGGTGAATTTTTAAAAAATTATCTTTTGCGTTCCTCTTTACGGGGATTTCAGTTATAGGTATGTTTACTTACAATTAGCTATATTTTATTATCATTGTATTACATAGCTATACGTCATCATACCGTCGTCGTTTAAATGTTTAGGTGATTCACATTTGACATTAATGTAAATAAATTGTTAGATTTTCGTACACTTGACATTCGTAAACGTTTTAGGGAGTGCCTTATGCACAAAAACTGAACATCGTCATTTTACAGGTATTTATCAAAAGCAAGACGCAGTACCGCATATACTAAACATTCAACTTTTCATTAACAAACTTAGATAGTGTAGGTAATAATTAGAGCAAGAATAATTATGCATTTGCATATTACATACATAAATGCATGTTTTCCACTATTTTTTATCAAAATGCATATTTAGCAAAAATAAGCGTGATATACAGGGTGAGTTAATGACATGCTCCTACATTAGTTCGTTGAATATTCATATTAGAAAATTATATTCTCGCCAAAAAATGTTTAGACTGATATGTTGTATATTATTGTAATATTACTTTACTCCTGGATCTAATGAGATTTGTGCAGTAATATGCAACTTTTTATTTTTAAATGACACTCTGTATGTTTTTTACATTTTTTTGGAACAACCATCTTTTCTCTATATATTGTTATAAAAATATTGTAGGGTTAGATAACAAAATTACACTGTTAAATACGATTAAAGTTATATAAAATATTTTTTGACTTATAAAGCTTCTACGTTTATATGTACCTACTAATATTGTAAGTAGGGAAACATGGGGCAAAGTGTGAGACCTTATCAAATGAAAAAAATTTAATTCCTTAATAAACAGGTATAAAATACTTGATTACTTCACAGTAATGTAATGCAATCCTTGTTCTTTTATCTCCCCAGAGTTTGTAGAGTTTTGTTTACGATGACGCCATGTACTTCAAAAAATACTTGGGAGTCCAACAAACGCTCCACTTTGCCCGATATGGGGGGCAAAGTTGAATAACAAAAGAAATACAATCAAGTCAACTAGAAACTTTATTATTTATTTTAAGCAATTTATTTTAAAACAATTTGACCTCGATGCATATAGGTTTAATGTATGTAAATTGTCTTAAAATGTCTCGTTTAAAAACAAAACTATAGTCTTCTCCACTTACGAAAGAACAAAAATATTCTTAGGTATGTTTTCTGAAATTTCTTAGATACATACGTGACTTCTATCTGGCAGCACCACATTTCGATAATTTTTTCAACAAAATGCCCGTAAAATATTTGTCAGAAATCGTGGAAGTTATGGTAGTTGCGTCATCGTCACTTTCATCTTTAATACAATCACTCCCCGATAAATTTTTGTAAAAACCCTTTGTTTCCTTTTTTTTCTATTTTTGTTCTATCTTACGCGACATTTTCCAAATAGGTGTTGTTTTACGGAAATCGCCTTCGTTTTAGGGGGATAGTCACGCCACCACGAATCGATTAGGTAGGTAGGTACCATAAAAAAAAATCATCGCTCGTGATCCACCCGTCATCGCCGCCGCGAAACGAGAGCCATAAAAAAATGAAAACAATTCTAAATATGCTGAAATAATAAATGTTCGTGCACATACTTCGCAGATAATTAGGAATAAATTTACGTAAAATCAAAATATAACACGCAAAAATTTTTAAATGTGTACTTAGTTTTTTATAACAGAATGTACCGAAATCTAAATTTTTACACTACCTTTACAAATGAACGACGAAATGCCATATTCACATGTAACACGGATTGCAAGACAAAAAGGAAACGTATATCAGAAAACAATGAATTTGCCCAATTAAATTAGTAAATATTCTACTTTATCCCACATTCCCCTATACACAAAAATTTCACAAAAAGTTACGCAATTGGGCCCTGTTACTTTTAATCCTATCAATTACAATAAATGGTTATTTGTAATACCGAAAGAGGGTTTTTAAATCAAAATTTACATTATTTTTATGTATCTCATTTATTAATAACTGAGCGACTTCAGTTACATTTTATTATTTTTTTATACTAGCAGACTTACAAACAACATTTAGAACATAGAAACAAAAATATGTATCGATTATTGAAAGTAAATTACGAGTAAGCTTATTAAACTAATTGTAAGAGCCGATCTTTCCATCATCTAATAAATTTATCTGATAGATATTTACCATAGAAACAGTTGGTCGAACAATTGTTTTTATGGCATATATTTGTCAGATAAATTTATCAAAAAAATGGAAAGACTGGTCCTAACTGATATAAAATACCTATAAGTACATAAATATTGACAAATAAATAAATAAATAATTTAAAATAAGTTAACCTACAGCGTAGTTTTTAATGAAATCAAAATATTCGTATGTCGCACGTGGTATGTTATCGTATATGTATGTCGTCAAAATGAAAATTAATGCGCATAGGTACTAGTTACCTAATATCGAAGATTTGTGTTGGTTCTATACTTTTTAAATAACGTAAATTAATACGGATGTAATTTTTGAAAACAAATGTGTATGTTGTATAAACGAAAAGATAAAAATGCAAAATTGTAGTAAAAATTTTACAACAATAAAGTACAAGGTAGTAGATATGATTAACAATTTTATGATGCTGCCTTTACAAACAAAAAGTGCTTTAAAAAAATATGCTAATTTCGATTTAAATAACTAACATTTTAAATGACAATAAATTAGTTATAGGTAAATGAACCAAAAATTTACGAGTTTAAATTGGCGCAAACACGTAGTAACGGGCTATACAGATATGCTAACTTATTTATCTAAAAAATATTAATATCGATAGTAATCGGTGTAAATTTAGAATATTTTACATAAAAAGAATAAATACTTAATTTGAGAATTTGTACAGGTACTGAAATATAAATACGCTAGAAAACGATATAGTTATCTAATACATCTACATATTCTAACTAACCTTACTTTAGGGTATTTATAAAATTTAAAATAAGCATACTATAATAAAATTACTTAAACTATTTTATGACTCTTAAGAATGAAACGACTGAAAATAGCCATTACCAACCGAGACCATGTCCACACTCCGATTCTATAAACGTACGTAATTTTACACTGTATTTTAAACATTATTTACATATCACTGTACAAATTACGTTTAACGAGTGCTTAATTTAATAATAGCTAAAGATTTATAAATATGTTTCGCAAACTACTACTTCCCAAGAATCCCACTGAAAAATGTAATTTTGTATAGGTACTTAATATTTAGTTCTATATATCTATTATTAAAATTATTTTAGAAAATTAAGTTTTAGGTAACGATTATATTACTATTAATATCGAAAAATAGACTGTTTGAAAACCGATAACCGAATAAAACCGCTCTATTAATATTAGTTTATTTAATAAAAAAATTATGTCGATATCTACGATTTAATTTTAAATTTCGATTTCTACTTTAACTACTTACATGTATTGCATAGATGCTTAAAAAAAATGTAGGTATCGTCACCAAAAAAAATAATGTCTAAACGTGAGTAGTACAAAAAAATTAATATACGTCATCTTCTGTTGGCTATTACTTTGTTAATATGCAGTCTTATTATTCTGACCATTATAAACAATGATCGCGCATGCAGTTCATATTTATTAATTACATAAACAGTTTCTACTGGGATTATGAATAAAAACAACTTTTGGATGAATTCTTTTTATCTTTAGCTGCTGAACCTACGTAAACCGAACCGGCTATTTTACTATCTGCCGAAAAGGGTTTCAATTTAACGCACAAAAATGCGGACATGAGACAAGAACCTACTAATATAGTAAGCAATACTATCAACGTCGCCGTAAAACCTATCGTTGTCATGCATATTAAACCTGCATTGACAGCATCCTCTTTTGCCGGAAATACCATGGTCGGAGCTACTGTGGTAGTACCATTTTCATCCAGCGAGAACGTTAAGTCGCCCGTGGATACAACTCGAATTACTCTGTTTACACCGACCTCTTTCTCGGGATCTGCAATTACCGCTCTTTTCAATCTTCGTTCGTCCCTAGGTCTTCCCGCTTGAAGATAAGCCTCTAAAGGTAAAGGTAAGGACGGTGGCCCGTAAGCAGCTTCAGGATTGCCATGTGACGTATCCAACAATCCGGCATGTAAAGTATGTACGTTACCTCCATCGGAGCATTGGTCGGGACATTGATATCGACATATTTGAATAGTACATTGGAAATGTACCTCCATAGAATCGGGAAATTTGAACGCTTGGAAATGTGCATAAGAAAGAACGGACGCGCTTGCTCCGAAGTTTTTAATTTTAGTAAACCTGGACATTAATTTAGGACGCGTCACGCATCCCTTTTGATCGACTAACTGAATTGGAGCTCGTTTACCGTCGTGGGCCATACAATTTCGAACTAACATATCGAATTTAGAATCGTCGTCTTTAATTGCCAAAACCATAGTCATAGTTTGGCCGATTTTCACGAGCCCCGAAACCTCGGAAGCCCACGGTCCTTTGCCAACCTGGATCTGCATCCAGCATCCCACGTTATCGCCAGCAAAATCGGTTCTTACCACGTCTAACATGTCAACAGGGAATGGTCGGAACGTTACGGACTTTTCGTACTGATCGTGCCAGGTGCATCGCAATTTTCTCGCTTGATCCCACACTTCTTGAACTTGCGGGTCGTACTGTATGACAATTATATTTTCGAAATACGTTCCAGAACCAGATTCCGCGCCATAACCGTATAAACCGTTCTCGGTATTTCCCGAAGTACCACAGGCATGAATTCCAATCTCGAAATGCGCAGAAGTACGACCCAAACCTGCCGGAAGGTGGACGCAATGAACGTTACTATAATGACCTTTACTAAAAACGATTCCGTAAAAAGGTTTGTCGAACCCTACGTAAACTTTCATCAGGTTCTTTTCGCATTTAACATCCAGAGATATTATCTTCGGCATTTCCGGTACAGGAGCGGGCCAAATGTCCCCTCCCGTGCCGTATTTTTCCATGGCGTGTTGTTTCGGCTGTAGAGGCGGTGGAGGGCCATTATAAGAATTGTGATCGAACACTGGCTGTTTGCCGTGACTCGGAATGCCGAAGGGTTTTTTACCTAAGTGTGGCGGAGTCAGTCCCAAATGGCTCGAGCCCGCTCTTGCCGGAATGTTAACGGGGTTTCCCCGTGGAGGTGTATTGTACGCAATTTTTTTCGACGGCGTTCCATCTTGGTCCGATTCTAAAGCTAACTGGTCCGATTTCGCTTGACCATCTTCTCTGTCTTGTACGACGTGTTCATCTTCGGCGTTCGAGATCGCTTCTACAACGTCGACTTCTTCGGTACTTGCTAGAGTCGCTAGCTGAAAGTAAAAAATGAAGTTATAATAGGTAGGTAACTCGAGTATTATAAAACTAAAAATTAAAAAAAAAGAAAACATTAAGTAGTATTCGTAAAATTTATTATCTATCTATTAATGTTTATCCCACGTAACCGGATACAGGTTTTTTGTGTCGTTCTTATAATCAAACTAGTTTCGTATAGGCACCATAAGATAATTTAGCAACTTAGATGTATTTATTTTATAGTTTTAAAGGTGTTAAAGTTCAGGCGTCGCAAATAATTTAAAACAAGTTACGCTTGTTTGTAATCGATCGTAATTTATATTGGTTTTGTTATGCAGTTATAAAACAATAAAATCTCCGGAAAACCGTCAACGGTTAGAGATGGACGATTACATCCATAAACGAAAGCTGTAGTAAACGTTATCTAAGAATTTTCGTAAAAATTAATTATCTCGGTACGGATCTACGATAACAAAGTGACAAGTAAGCAATGCTTTGTAAGTACTTTGGTATTATAACAGGGACCCTGTGGATATAACGGACTGCAAGGACAGGTCAGTCGGCCAGCACTTATTGCTCGATCACTTCACGCACAGACCGCACCTCCTAGGGCGGCCATTCCCTATACATTCCGTTTCAGTTTCTGATTAGAAAACGTAAATAGTTAAATGACATCGGAGAAACGCTTGTTATGAAAATCAAACAGCGCCCGACTTTATCAAAATCGTATCGGTGCCCGATTTATCGGTAAAACTGGCGTTCAAAGAAAATTTGACATATTTCCAATTTCGGAACGTCGATTAGTATTTAATTAACACGAAGTAGAGCACGGAGCCCAATGCTTGAGGCAGGCCCGGACTAATAACGGTGTCTTGACCGTCCGCCTAAAGCCATCGCTGACCCACACACATACTTATCAGATGCCGGCACAACCACCGCATCGCTGATCAATCAAAACCGACACCCCATCATTAATACCATTCGTGTTCTACATACCCAAATTGTTAAGTTATCCCACTCGATGCGACATTTAACACAATACAGCCCCGAGTAGGTATTTGATCTTCCGGAGGTCGCAGTACATGATCAATAAAATTATTCAAACTATCGGACTAATCACTTTTAGCTACAACCTAAGGATATCCTTCTAATTAATGTTATTTATCTCAATTTATTATATTAAATCATGTTTCTTGGCATCTACTCATTATGACACATTATCTTCTTATTTCCGTCACGGATGATACGAAACATTAAATGTTACATTATACATGCTATAATGGTTGATTGTTGTATCTCTTTCTTCTTCAGGAAGCTTCTCTGGTGGTAAAAAAGAAGTAGGTAAATATATAAGATCGAGCTCCTAATTATATTTCATCGTGATAAGGCAATTAAATAATGATCATACTCATTAACATAATAAACTATTAGATTATCGCCTACATTATAAATTTAATTTGAGATAGTTTTGTTACGCACGTTACGTAAAAAGTTTTATCGTTTATTTTTATGGCCTTGTTACACAATAACGTTTAGTACGTACACCGCTTAACAAAAGTAGATCCGCCATGCTAATTCAATCGACAATCGATTGTTTATGCTTGTTAACGATGAAATTGAAAAATCGAACAAACATTCGTTTTAAGTTGTTTAGTTTTTCTCTTATATCTCTAGTTATCAGTTATTGTCTCAATTGGAAGGCTAAAAAATACCTAAGACAAAAGTAATTTAAATTGGAATTGTTTTCTTTTTAAAAAAAATGGCCGTTACGTTATTGTGAAAAAGACCTACGAATAAAAGTGAAAACTCTACTACATTGCAACTGGCGAGGGACATCTCGCTCAACTGTCAACACGTCGATTTTGATAAAATTTTAGGGAAGCGATCCATTGTTTTTATCCTTAAACTTGCCGCAATGGTTAACGCGTTTAGCAGTTATAAAATTTCTTTTTTACGTCATAAATAACAAGTAACGGCAGAATTATAGCGATCAAGGTCCACTTCCAATAATAATTAAACAACAGTAATCGTAATTGGTGAAATTAAAGTCTGTTATTATCACTCTTTATTGATCATTTTCCGCAACGTTTTCGACAAAATTTCGTTCGTTGTTCGTTCGACGTGTTCACATAGGTATAACCTACTTTTCAGATGTGTTGGAAGGCATATCGTTAAACATTTTTTTTGTAATAAAATAATGTCTAGAAACGCTTAGTTTCCGATATAAACGGTGTTAAAAATTTGAAAAATTATAATGTTTTTTTTTATTATTATCTCAGAAACGGTTTATTTACATAATTTGAAATTTGGTATGTTATTTACGCACTACATGTATGATATGTTGGCAATAACAATGATAAATCATTTGGTCCAGTGGCGAAGATCTAGGCATACCGTTACAGTTTTTCAGTTAGAACATCTACGCCACTGGGTTTATTGCAAAGTTGGCAGCATTTTTAAATTTTTCAGTTCGTTTTGTAAAAAAAAGACCACTTGCACTCTTATCGTGCGATGCATCGTTTTCGAGATAAACGACAAAATCCAATTTAATAACCATTTGTGTTTACGTCAATGGAAAAATTATTTTCATAATACCGTTTACAAACTTTTAGAAGCAATAGTAAGCATCAAGATAAGAAAAAAAGTTCATATAGACTTAAGTTCATAAACGCTTGGGATGTGAAACGTTTTAAGCGTTCTCGAAAATTTTAACATCCTGTATCTCGGAAAACAAGTGCCTATTTTCGAACTTTTTTCTTACCTTGATGAAAACGATGCGTCGCACGATAAGAGTGCAAGTGGTCTTATTTTTGCAAAATATAATGGAAAATTTTAAAATGCTGCCAACTTCGCTCAAAAGTGTTTAATTGCATACCTTCTATTACATCTGAAAAGTAGAAATAGTTATTCTGAAACACCCTGTATGTACAAATGTTACAAGGCCTACTTATTTACTTCATATAGGTAATCGTATTAAATATTATGTATAATTCAAGTGTTTGTGTCGTATTATACCTATACATTTTATGAAAAATATATCCATTTCATAAAGTGGCTCTACATAGTATACCTAAATTAAAAGTTTTGCAACATATAGACAAAAATGTTATCAATTTTTTTTTAAATGGATAACGATTACGATTACGATCAGTATAGGTAAATTTATATTTATATTTTTATAATGAAATAATTGATCATTTTCATTAAAAGGAAATATGATATATTATTAAAAAAAACACGAAATAAACTAAATTACAAATTTTACAGTATTTTTGATCCACAACTCTTTTATATGTATAAAAATGAGATTAGGTAAATTACCTATTATTTTCGATTTTTAAACAATATCTACTACCTATCCTAACCTATATGCAATTCTTGTCATCAATAAAAAGTTACTAGATTGTTTAAATGTAATTATGTTTAAAGTTTGGAAAGTGACATATTTTATAGATGATTTACCTGCGCACATATTAGATAGTATAAAGAAAGACTACAATTTATTAGAACTGTAAAAATACGAGGTACGATGTGACAACACAGTGTGAAGCATCATCTAGCAATCTTTTATTGATGACGTGAATTGCATTTAAGTTTGGATAGCACTATTAATTATTTACATTATAGAATAAATACATTGTGATTCATGACTTCATAACATTTCGTAAGGTAAAATAAAAAGTTGGAAAATTAAACGATTCTTTGATCTGCACTCGTAACCGGACAAAACCAGGTAAAGTTTTAGGCGATATCATACAACAACAAACAATGACAAATCGTAATCGTATTTATGAATAACTAATAAAATACCTAGCGAGTACCTATATAATAGAACATCTGCAGGTATATTCTTTCGTAACTTATTTATTAGAATAACGAATAAAAACTTTCTAAAATAAAAATGGGCTTTTTGGTCTTTATATGTAATATCCCCTATTACTTTATAAACATGATTCTTTTTAAATCATTTGAGTTCTGTCGGATTATTAGTAGGGAACGATGTTGTAGTTTTAGTACGTATTTAAAATTTCTGTATCTATCCGCGAAGTGCTTATGTGCTTGTGTGCGTGCGTGTTATTTTGTGACTATGAGTTTCGACGATCAAGAATTTTTCTTGGAATATAAGGATTACTCGCGGAAGAGGTGTACACAATGAAGAAAAGTAGGATCTTTTAATTCTCAACTAACTCTTCAAGTACATATTTATAAAGCGTAAATACACGATCTTAGATCTAACACAAATTCTCTAATTGTAAGTCAGATAGATGATCTAGAAACTTGGTTAGACTTTTCTTAAATATTTAGCGGTTCAGTTTATCGACCTTTATTTTACGATCGTTTTTGCGGGAGTAGGTACAACAATTTTAATTTACAGTGATATCTATTTACCTATATATTTTACAATATTCATATATTTCACCAATAACGCACTCTTGGGAATTTAAATACGCAGAGAAATTCAAAATACATACCTATCTATAAGTTACCTGTTTCTATAAATTATGATATTCTGACTAAAGTAAAACGTTTTCATAGTTTTAAATAAAGAGAAAATTAATGACGATTGAAACGATTTGATTATACTTTGTGAACGGTTAATACCATTACCTATAAATTTACATTTGTGAAAACGCATTATTTTATCACCGTAAATATTATGATCTATAACACATTATAATACTGTAAAATATTAAATTAGTTCGTTAAAATTTCCCGTTATCAAAATACGCAACTCAAACAATACTAATCGCTGGAGATTTCAACGATCGTATTCGACGACGAACCCGAAAAAATAGCTAATAGATACACTTATTTATTTAATTATCTACGAGCAGAATAGATAAAGATTTGTTTATTTACATAAAAGTCTATAAACATTATATTAATCACAATATATGCCTACCTAAGATATATCCTACTCTTCATTTAAATACTTTAGTAACTTGCTTTTACTTGCCGCGAAATTTGTGCTAAAAAAACAGCTTTTGTTCAGGAATCGGTTATGAATAGTTGCAGATATTTAAGGATCGAGGTCAACAAACGTTTAAAAAGCAATCATGCCAATATCAATTTTTTACCTAACTAACGATAAGTACAATAAGTATTCTCGCGATGTAAAACAATTTGATCGCATTTCGCGAACGGTTAACAACATTAGCTATAAATTTACACCTGTAAAAATCCACCAGAATGAACTATTTTAGACTATGAAATTAGTAAATATCGTGTAGATACTTAATGAATATCGTTAATAAAAATAAAATAATTTATACTTACTACCTAAATACCTAGAAACCGAGAGGTTTCAGGTTTATTACAAAACTCATCAGCAATCTTGAAACTTTAGGTATCAGTAAATTAAGTGGGTTACCTCTCCAATAATATTATTTTCTAACGGAATACGTTAGTTGAAAGGATCCCTTCACTACACGCTATTATTTAATGATAACACTATATTACCTATTATGTAAAACTTTTTTTAAATATAAAAAAAACGACGCAAGTCGTTTAATGCAGTTAACTAATTTAATGCAGTTTTTAAGAAAATGTAATAAATACTTATTACTTATTTATTTTTAAAGAAACTCTAATTACAATATTATTTATTATTAAAAAGACGTTTATATGCCAAATATGCCACAATTCTGTAAAAAACTATGATCTACGTTATTACACTAAAAATTTGGAATAAAACTATTAGGTAGATACTTCATATTACTATTCGTACAAGATTTCAATCGCACTAGCAAAAATGTATTCATTTATGACGAATTTATACGAATGTTGTAATGCATCGATGGTCAACATAATGTTCTAATTAAAATAAAAATTTAGATACAATATTTTTTTAGCGACAGGTAAGATAACGGATTTAACACCGCCGAAATAGTAATTACAACTTTCACCACTTAAAAATGTTGTTCAAAATTAAACTACAAGATAAAAATTACATTATATAGGCATTAAGGACTCTGTTACTAATTCTAGGAACCGTTCAAATATGTGACAATGTTATTTACCTTACCCACTGTAGAATCTGTTGTGTTTACATTATTTATTAACGCTACTTCTAAACCATTATTAATCAGAAGGAAACTTTTTAATTATAGGATTTACTAATGGCATCGTAAAACTTTTAGTAAGTTAACTAAAGCCATTAAAACCACGAGAACTGGTTAACCAAACTAAAAATACGTACATAGGCAGAAAAAATCGAAATGTTGTTACCAGATTTTAACAGGTTATATCTCTATAAGAGCAGGTCGGAATAACTCATTTTCGAAAAAAGTGGCGGTTTCGATGTTCTTCCAAAACGCCGTCGATAATAAGGAAAATTTGGGAACGTGTTCCATAAATTAATGATCTTAATTCATATTTCATTAAACGAGGGGTTTATATAATTTAATAAAAACTTATTTAACGTAAATAACCGTTCTTAAAATAATTCAAGGTTAAACAACGTGTATGTTATAGGTGAAGTCCGCATTGTCATCAATACGTTATTATCTATTGCTTTTTGTTTTCGTAATCTCGCCTAACTTATCCTAATCGAACCTAATTTATCTTAATAGTGATTAGTAATGTTGACATTGCTCGAGCAATATCGACTCTGGCCCCTTTGTAGATTTTACCCGTAACATAGTGTATACTTATAGTACCTACAGTCAAATACGATTTTTCCAATTTTTAAAATGAAATTCTGGAAAAATTATGAAATTTTGATAAATATGCTTGTTTAAATCTTGATGATCTTAATTCATATTTCATTAAACGAGGGGTTTATATAATTTAATAAAAACTTATTTAACGTAAATAACCGTTCTTAAAATAATTCAAGGTTAAACAACGTGTATGTTATAGGTGAAGTCCGCATTGTCATCAATACGTTATTATCTATTGCTTTTTGTTTTCGTAATCTCGCCTAACTTATCCTAATCGAACCTAATTTATCTTAATAGTGATTAGTAATGTTGACATTGCTCGAGCAATATCGACTCTGGTCCCTTTGTAGATTTTACCCGTAACACAGTGTATACTTATAGTACCTACAGTCAAATACGATTTTTCCAATTTTTAAAATGAAATTCTGGAAAAATTATGAAATTTTGATAAATATGCTTGTTTAAATCTTTATTATCCAATTATAGATACTTCTATAATAGTATTTTCAAGCTATTACGCCGCATAAATAGCTCACAATTAAATACTTACCTATAAATATTATGTTAATATTAAAATATTAACTTTACAATGTCCATTGGTTCTTATTTCGCTTTAATATTTGCATCAAATTAATTTTCAAGTAGATAATAAAAACATGCTACAAGAATTGTAAGAATTTGAGAGAGCAATTGAAATTGAAAATTTTAGACAAACATTTAAGTACATATCTATTGCATAATTTAATCACTTTTTTTATGCACGTTATGCATTTTATGCTAACAGCTGCAAGGGAACAATTGCAATGTTCCTCAACAAAATGAATTGATAAAGGTGGCTCTGCGTCTTTTCCTGCATGTCACCTTACTTGACCTGTATTTTTACTTCTGGGGAAAAATGAAAGAGCGGACATACTTTGAACGGCCTACTATTCGTAAAGACGTGAAAAGTAGAATCAAATCCATTTTTGAAAATATCGGAGACCCCGAGATAGACGTAGTTCCCTGAAGAATTTGAGGATTTATTGTGAAATCAATTTTAAACTCGACAATTAAAAATTTCTTATTGCCAAAATTAACAAATTTTGGCTCGTATCTTCGAAACTAATCATTATTTAGAAACATACGTTTAAATAAAACGTCTTCTGTGAGGCATCAAAGAAATACCCCATTCAATTAAAAAAAAAAAGGTAACTTAGACATATAACTCGAAAACCAACTAGTTTCAAGGTCATTCATACTCGACAATTTTTATAATAAGCGATTTTTACCTATCTCTTACAGTTTTCGAGAAAAATGCCTGGTATTTTTTAAATGAGTCACCCTGTATATATAAATAATAGGTTAATTATATATAATTACTATTGTGAAAAGAACGCTTAAAGTAAAATTATTTACTTTGTTGATTATACTGCATTTTATATCAGTAGCTATTCGCCTACTAATATCTACATATTTTGTATAGGTAGATAATTTATGTAATTATTCGTCACACGCAAAAGTTTTAAACGCCATCTTTCTACAATTACTTACCTTAATTGATACCTTTTGTCTACCAAAAAATGAATTAAAAAACGATTTAATTTAATAGTCCATTAAAATGTTCGTCCGAGTACGAGGACTTGACATTAGAAAAGTGTAGTACATGTACAGGGTGTCCCATTTTAGTTGTACTTGCAAGGTATCTCTGTTATTACAAAATGATAGAGTTGCGGATTCTTGTCCTACTTTTTTGCGCCGATTTTAATGGCCAAATACAAAATTGCGTGTTATTTGAGTTTGAGTTATAGCCGAAAATCGAGTTTTCAACTATTTTAAAAAAGTTTTATACCTTATTCCGCATTTATTTTTTACCGTAGAATTCAGTGATGTGCATATTTTTTTCCATAGGGCTCCGTTTTGGAGTTATAACACAAACTTGTATTTTTTTAAACGGTAACCATTATAGATTTTGAATATGGATCAAAATGGAACACCCTGTACATAAAAAAATAATGATTCACTTTTTTAAACGTATTTATCAAAAAAAAAGCTGCTACACCTACTTTAAAAGCTGATATGTTCTCGAAACAACGTTTTTCGTTATAAAAGTACCTTTTCTAAATAATATAATAAAATAATATTTTTTAATACGTATAGAAAGTAAAAATTTTGAAATCGGATTTTTCGCTTAAAAAAATTGTATCTTCAAATGTCTCCTTGCCTCGAAAAGAATTCTAGAAATGTCGTTTTAGTTTCGGTATTTATGTAATTTAAAATATGCTGCATTGGAAAAAATCAGGATTGTAATCATTAGATTTTTGAGGAAAATGTACCTGCAAAGCTGCTCTCAGGTTATTCACAGGTTGTGCCCGTTGAACTCCATTATACCGCAGTAAATGGAGAAGTTAATAATTCATCGAAAAGAACAACATATTTACAGCTTAAAAAAGTTTACTGCCTCTTTTTATCTTTTATAATACGAGAACTGTGCAGCTTTGAACTTGACCTTTAATATGTGCTATTTTGACGGACGCCCTCACATAAATTGCACTTCCTGTAAGTAGATTTTAAAACAAAAGTTCGACTTTACTGAAAATCATCTAAATAAATATTTCATTTCGAAATCGAATTTATCGTCGACTAAAAAACTAAAGAAACAAAAAATTTCGGTTCTGTACAAGAATAATTTTGTTAAATCTTGACGTACTTAATAATATTAAAAGTGGGGATTTAAACGTTTTTGAAAAACAAGTGTGTTGTGTAAAATCTTACAGTAGGCTGTAAAGGAACGTTCAAATTATTTACACATTTCAAATTTGTTTTATTCATTTTTGGTGTAAATTTGAAAATGAGTCATCAAAATCTTATAAGTACTTAGATATGTAAAAAGTATTTATCACAAATTAATAGATTTCAAAATAAACTAAAGCTACTTAGGTATAAAAAAAATATGTACCTACAACTTTTAATTAAATACATAAGCAGCTGTTAACAGGTTATTAAATCAATAATTATTTATCTAATAACGTTTGGTCACACCTTTATTTTTTCACAAACACACTCGCACATTCGAATATATATAATTTAATAATTGACTAAAATAGGAAAAGATTTACGTATCTATAATTAACACCTAAAAATGTCCGTTGAATTATTGTACGAGGTGAATTGATGTTGGCCTCATTTGTGGTAACTCTTCATCGATGAAACGCGTTTCTGTAATTTTGTAGGTATACCGTTTCTAAAAATTATTAGAACAGTATTGTTTCTATAATTAAATTTTAAAAGTAGACTAGATCCATGACTTAATTACATTACATTACTGAACTGGTTTTGTGCTAGTGCGAACTATATAATACTATAGTATTAAGAATAATTATTTTAGCGATCACATGAGAATCTTCGTAATTAGCGAATTAGTTACGGAAATGCTATAAATTCTTTATGATAAAAGTTGTGAAAAAAATATTGACTACGGCAATTTCCAAAATGCAATTTTACGCTGCTCAGTTTAAGTTTAAAAGAAATTTTTGTAAATCGTCAAAGGACGAACGAAACTAAAATTAGTCGACGTAGGTTTACAAAAAAAAAAACATCATTTCGATTTTAACAGCTAAAGAACCTACCTAAATGTTTCGTTTGTTTTTATTTTTAATGCTTAAAAAGTCGTCGAATATATTATGCGGTATTAACTATTATAGATTATGATGGTTTTTGTACTACTAACACACTGTTTTCTGTTATGTAGCAGACGGAAGCTGTAGACACTAGACTAGTGTCACGGCAGATGACCGCCCCGTTAACCGGCATGACACGATCTACAAGAGTAACAAGTCAATCAAACTGTTCACGACATATCCTGCTTCTATCCTCATTTTCAATTAGTAAATTATCGAGTACGTATTTTAATGGGAAAAGCTCGCAAAAACCTACCTGAATTTGATTTAAAACAATACAAATATAGGAACGACCTATAAATATGTAGATTACGGAGATTCAGTATTAAAATCTGAATCGAAGGAAAGCGAAAACTACTATTCTTGTTAATCATCGTCGAGGTTTCTATTTATTAATGCATCTAATAATATTAAATTATAGAAGGCTTACGTATTTTTAAAGCAAAACTCGACATAATCTAAATTTTGTTTTCTTTCATTTTAATCCTCGATCAATTAGTTCATTATCATAACAAACCACTTTCTTTTTCGTCAATTTTAAAATGCCAAATTATCGAATTGTATATCTATCTAACCATAGCCCCAATAAGAAACAGCTTAACCTCTGGCTCGTGTTCAATTTAAACTAGTTCGATTAAATATGCGGTTTTTATTTTAACGGTAATTTAAAAAAGAAACTTAGAAATGTAATGCTGGATTTCCGGTATTTAAAGATACGCACTTCAATTGTTCTGGAACATTAGTTTTCTAAACCTGTCGTTTAATTACTTGTTTCTTTATATTGATTTTTGTTATTAAATATAATTATAGTTTCTAAGCGCGACTCTTTGTACGCCACTAAAAATGTAAAGAATATAAGGTTCTCGAGTTGCATAATTAAATTTTACAAGTGGTAAAATTATTTCGAACATAAACGAAACGCTAAATGTTCTTTTATGTCATTCTGTAATTAACCATCGGATCAGCCTAAATACCTAGAAACCGAGATTGCCATTAAAATTGAGTCCATTAGGAAATAATTATGCCGCCGAGTACTTAAAAATATGCCGCACCACGTACTGGAAGACAACAGTTGCATTTATTTGTAACATTTTCTTTAGAAATGTAAACAAGAAGACTATCGCTACCTAACTGAGAAACTAAAAATGCACGTACTTGATTTGAAAAACGTGACTGGCGAACGATGAATTTTTCGTTTTCGGGCAAAATTAGATATATCTACCTACATAAATACGTAAATTTATTGCATCACCTTCCTTAAAAATGTATATTAATTATAATCTTAAAAACTCTAAGTAATCTTTTATCATAAACGTATCTAATTATTCAAAAAATTTTAAATTAATTTTGTTAAAAGCACGAGTAATTATGACTAATCCCCACATTTTGTTTATAAGCAATAATATTGGTGAAAGTATAGATACTACTCATTACCTTTACGGTATTAATAAGCTGTGCTTAATACATGGTTTTTGAAGTTTACCTACTATTTCTTTAATTAAAACGGTGCGATACGACGGCGTAAAATTTTAAATCGTCAAGTAGCTTCTCCTTTATTACATTTAATTATTCTACCGTTCTGTTTATTTTCCAAATTATTAATTACAAAAAATCATTAAGATATCAAAATCTATTTCAATGTACTGTTATTTATAATAGTGGTAACCCAATAAGTAACTTAGAGATTGTTCGTCCCGAATATATCAAATTCATATTAACCGTAATAATTATTTCACATTCACTTTAAATGGTCACCGGAGACCTTACGGTATAATCAAAATCCGCACTCATATATGTATTAATACAATTTAAGATTATAATCACTCGAACGATTCCAACAAACAAGTGAATTGAATAATTATGATCGTTAATTTGCGATTTACAAATTTTGTAATATTCATCTAAAATACTCACCCCCTGGTAAAGTAGGCCAGCCAGGATGAGGGCGTGCAACCGCATTTCCTTTGCAACGTCGCCAGCGGAAGGTTCTGAAATTAACGATTTATTTAAAACGATAAAGGAAATGCAATTGCACACAATGGCATATACATAGGTACTACTTAAATGGTTTTTAGTCCGGATTTAAAATGTAATAAAGTTCCTACTTATTAATTTTTATGGCTTGTTTAAGTAAACAGTTAAGTAATTGATAGAAAATTTATTAATATTTTTCATTTAATAAAATTAATCGATTTTTGAAGAAAAAATTGAGAAGTTAGGGAAAATTGAAATAAAGATACATAATAATTATTATTTTTATTTTATCATTACTGCACCTGTAATTTATAGATAACAAATAATATTTACGATTTAAACCATAAATTAATAGATTTAAAAGACGTTGCTAATGTACATCGCAACAAAAATGTTGAGAAAATTTTTCGAACGATAACATACTCAAGTGCCCCCATATCAGTCAAAGTGCTCTATTTTTACTTGAAAAAAAAAAGAAAAAAAAACAAAAACTATCAATGTCCTTTCTATTCGTATTAATTTTAACAACCCTACGAAATAAATTACAATATCGAATTTAAGTTGAAAGCACAGGATAATTTTTAACCTAAAAGAAAACCTTTAAAGGCTTATATATTTTCAACATTGACTTTTTTATTACTTACACAGGTGGTTTCAGCTCTAACCCCTCCAAATACATGTTTTTTATTTTAAAACGCACAAAAGAAGCAAAATATAAAAAGTAATATAAAGGACACGTTTCATAAGGAATTTATCCGCACGCGTCTTTTAAAAAACTCACCGCTGAGCGGTTCGTCTTTACTAAATAAATTAAATCGCACAATAATTAACTCACTAGGTCCAATATTAACCGAAATACGTGAATTTATGCAACACCACATTTTTCGAAATATGCAAAATTCAAATACAAATTTCTTGGAAATGAGTGGACCTAAAAATCTAAAATTTAAACATGTTTCGTTCTCCGGCTTTTCTAAATCACATTCACAAATCCAAAGCACTCTCCGCAAAAATAAATAATTTCAAATACCAGTAAAAATGAAAAACTAAACTACAAACAATGAGTGTTAGTAATAGATCGCCGTAAATTTCTTTTCCGCTAGATTAAAAGCTGATAAAATTAAAGACAAAATAATATTTTAAACTAAAAATAATACTAATTGTAAGTTCAAATTTTTCTTCTGATTATCGATCAGCATTAACACACAAAATCTTAACCTAATTAACTCACTTTCCATTTCTTACGCTAACCGAGAACCCCATACATAAAATCAAAAAACGGACGTCCTGTATGGTTTTCCTTAACTAATATTTATTTTCAGTAAATATTAAAAAACGGTTATAATGTTTAGTTACTCGTTAATTTTGAATTAACTCTAGTTTAAAATAAATGCGTAGGTATTGTAAATTACGTTTTCAATTTAAATTGTTAAAAATATGTTACCTCGATTTTTTACATAATGGATAACTAAAATATATAATATAAAATAATCTCCAATTCGTTTGATAATCATAAATTTTTAACCAAATATTATTTAAGTGGTCGTACGAACTATTAAATTAAGAATGCAACGGCAATAAATATTGTTTTATGTAACGTAAAATGCATGAATGCAGTTTTCATGCTTCGTTACACAAACGTGACAGGTTATTCAGCTAGCGCCACATGAGTTGGCTTCATTTAACTGTTCGAAAAACGTTTTACAACCTACGCGTAGGTGGAATTTCTCTATTCTGTAGTAAGAGAGTAGATTCGATTAACATAAAATTGTGTTTAATTTATTTTTAAATAAAATCGTCCTTTACCTTATCTTTATTCATTATTTGTAGCTGCAAAATTAAAATTAAATTAAAATTTAAGTAAATAGATGGGTATCTAGGTAATTGTATTAAAATATGAAATACTATTATTTTTTTAATTACTACGTGCAATTCTTCTCGTGAAATTAATAAAAATTGAAACAAATATTTAGCGTATATGCTCGTATACAGGCCCACTTTTTTTCGACTAAAATCAGCTAAAAAATGGAGGGATTATACACGGGTAAACTACTTTTTAAAAATTTTAAACGCCGAAGATGTGAGTGAGTAATACCCCTACACACGTAGGGGTATTTATAATAAATATCTTTAGAATTACATATTAATTAAAGATTTTTAATTTTTATATTACCTAATTATGTAGGCATTTATACGTAGATACATACCTATACTTAATTTTAGATACGTGTCAGGTATAAAATAAAGAATAATAACCAATTTTTAAGCAAAACAAAATTCAAGAAAACATAAAAATTAAAAAACGCATCAAACGTTTTTGTCAATTGTTTTTTGTTGGTAGGTCGATTTCGACAATAATCTATTGCAGTGACTCTCAATCTTGTGTATTACACAAGTCCAACCCAAAGAATATAAAGAAATATTTGTACCACCACCCTTCCATCCAAATAGGTACTTAGTTTAAAATTATTTGAATAATCACTATCTACTGCCTTTATACCGCAGAATTATAAATTTACTCTATTTTTAATTTAAAAACTATTCGCGTGACCTTAAGCATCGAAAATTTCCCTATTACAAACCATAAACCAGATAAAAGTTTAATCGCATTTTTATGCGACCGATAAAATGCAAAGTAACTAATAAAACATGTGCGCCACCTACTATCACAGCTTATCGGTGTACGAATAAAGAATTGAATGTTTTTAAAATAAAACAGGGATTTCCTAGTACCCAAGTACAAACTCGAATGCATTTATATATAGAATTCGCGTTAGTGGTACAGAGCGATAGTGCTTGTTTCAGTAGTTCGAATTTTAAATTACGGCGTCGTATTGTTCGTGTGTGCGAGGAGTGCTCGTTCGGATTATAAGGCCTTTTTGCGTGTGAGTGCGCGAGTGTTGTGTTGTGTTCTCTAAAATGATTACAAACACAAAGGATTAATACGATGAGAAAAAGTAGGATCTTTCTCTGTCGACTAACTCTCCATGTATTTATAAAGTGTAAATACATGGACCTTTAAGCTGTAACACAAATTCTCTGAAAATCGAGCTTGGTTAGGTTCTTGGATAGGGACTCGGTTAGGGTCTTGGTTAGGACTCCCTTCAAACGAAATTTGATCTTACGCACATTTGCGCTATCACAGTGATTGGTGAAATCGACGAGTATAGCAGTAATAATGCAAGTTCGCAGTCAACGGAAGAATCTACGCTAGAAATTGGCAATAGAGAGAAAAGATTATGTGAAAAATGTAGTAAAATAGAAAGTGAAATTTAGTAATTTCTAATTTTATCTTATAGTCGGTTACAGACAAGTGACAGTCGCAGCGGCAGCAGTGTTAGTCTGAATTTTATATAAGTATTAGTAAAAAACGATTTTCATTTTTTAAATATTTTTTTTGATTGTTTTAAATTTCTCTTAATTTAAGAGATTTTTCTTTTTCAATACATCATTTACGGATAAAAAACGAAATTCAAATTTTTGTATGTCGCAACAATTTTTAAACAATTTAGCCTGATAAATGCCACGAATTTGAACTCTTCGATTTGATTAAATTTTCATAGACATGTAAACTTACTAAAAAACATTAATAACTGTATACCTTATTCGTACCCAGTTTCCCTTTAAAGGTATGATATTCGGCCTCAAACCTAACCTGGCGCTTTCACTTTTTTATGTAAAATACTTGAACTACAAAAATAATTATTTATGGGTTTGCAATAACATCGCGGAAAAACGATTGAAAATAACTTTATATCGATAAGGAAAAAAGTAGATAAGTAATTGATATTTGTCGTGCCCTCAAAAACATCGTCTCTTTCGAGAAATCAAACAAAATATATATAATAAGATTATTTTTGTTTCCAATGGCAAGAAGCTAATTAATTTTTTTTTTTAATTAATCATATATTGGAAACAAACTTATTCGGTTTTATGTTAAGATGACCGACTTATCAATATTTTTCAAATAATAACTTAAAAAAAATAAATATTTGTCTTACATTAAAACATGTTTCTTTGTTTACCACTACCAGGAATACTTTTACTCCGCATTTTCGCCATATTATATAGAATTATCTTAGTCATAATTATCATAGTACTTGGGATCGAGGAAACCACATGCGTCTTAGGCACAATCTTTCGGCCTAAATACTTTAGATTAGGTACCTACTACTTTTTTTTATAAAAAGATTGAGATACACTACTTCAACTAATTTTTAATACTGTAACTGAAATCTTAAGTAAACATCTACTCATCAAATACCTACAGGGCATAATATAAAAATTGACCTATTGTACTGTTTTTAAATAGTTTCACATGAAGGGCACAAAGTTATGTTATTAAAACAAAATTTGATTTATCAATTTAAAGATAATTGCAACTAAATTGCTATGATTTATAACTTTTGTTTTGCATACATTTTGGTTTAACAGAACACTTTATAATACAATTATAGCAAAGCGAAGTATAACCCTAACGTCTTAACCGTCACATCTTATGGATCTAAGGCAAAGACATGATCGGTTAAAATCTGGTAATAATATTTCGATTTTTTCCATCAGAAAAATCGATTTGTATTTCCGTAAAATATATTTGACGTTTAAAAGACGTTTTGCCGAAACTGCGTCGATATAAATAAAGAAAAAAATTGAACTCGAAATAAGTGGAGAAATAAATTCGTAGAGAAGACTTCGAATTTTACTTTTCTCTTTATCACATTAATGATTATTTTCTCCGTTATTATTATGTTTATGTTAATCGCGATTTTTCTAAAATACTTATATTATAGGTATTATTATATATTTTCATAGATAACTTGATATTTGACCTTATTGTGCTACGGATGAATATTAAAGTTTAATTGCCAAATAAATTAACGATAGTTAAAAAAGGCGTAAACTAGTTGCGATTATAATAAAGGAAACGTCAAAGAAAAATATATAAAGGTGTCCAAAAGTGTGTAGCATCCTAAAATCGTAATAAAATACAGGAAATCCTACTCCTACATAACCTTGAATAGACTAGCCGAAGACGAAAGTATTACGGCAAACTAACCCATTCTATTAATCATTAATAAGAAGAAAAGAAATAAATAAATAGTATAATAAAATTATTTAAATTACAATATAAAGTTAGTTTCATTTTAAATTAGCTATATCGTATTAAACGCTCAAAACGAGCAAAAAGGACTAAATGCACATCCTTGTCTTGTCTTACTTATTAGACGTGTGGCTTAACAGCTTATTGGAAATGTAACTCCCATTGGGAGGAAACGGTACAACTTGACATACGTCTAATAAGTAAGACAAGACAAGAATGTGTATTTTGTCTTTTTTGCTCATTTAATTAGAGTTTAATCCGACATGTGCAGCTCACTTAAAATGAAACCAACTTTAGAATTTATAATAGTAATATCTAGTATCTTAATTTTTCCAAAGATATCGTTTTCCTTATAACCCATCCTTAAACGTTCTGGTAGACACGTCTTAGAAACGTATACACGAAACACTACAAACACGAAATTTAACAAAATTAATTTCGTTAAGTATTTTACTTGTGAATGATATAACGCATTTTAATTACAGTAAACTACTACCTATGTTATGAGAAGTATTTTTAAGTTTCTAATTCGTGATTAATCTAAAAACGTTTAAAATGTTAAGGCACGAACTACTTACGAAGAATTAAAAAGAATCAATATAAATGACGTTTTAATTATTTTTAACTGGTTTCATATTTATTATAATCTTGATTAAATAAATAACATATTAATAAAAACGCTTTAGTTAATATCGATATAGTTAATTGGTTTTATTGCATCTTGTTTTTAAAAATCAAAATATTCTTGTTAAGGTTCTTAAGTAAGTGGAATAAGACACTAATTAAGTTACTTAAGTAGTAGATAAATGTTTAATGTTGCAAAAAACAAACTAATGAATTGATCTCTATTCCAGTTATAACAATAAATAGATGTATAAATACTGAAAGGAAATTAATTATAATGTCTTGTAATACCTACACGTCATACATATTATACAATTATGTAAAAAAATAAAATAAAACTATATCTTCTATCTATTTAATATTCATAAGTGATCTGTTCAAATATAAATTTCATTTTCAATTTGAATTATATGTAATTGTAATGCAAATATGTTAATGATAATAGATAAAATGCAAACTTGTTTATAAGTAGATCAGTTCAGTACATACCGTTGATTTTATTACCTTTTGTATACAATATTTTATTGCTTGCTGGGAATTTCATTTTTAACCCGTTACATTGTATTTTACTTATACTTGATTGTTATTAGACCGTTTTGTGGAAGCAACATAAATAACCAATTAAGTCGCGCAAAAAACACTTATTGATGATAAAAATTGTCAAATAAATATGGGTATTGTTTTCAAAATACACGAGTATTTTTTTCAGGATAAAATTTAAAGCTGGCGTTTAACTACTAAAAACAAAATTTTGTAAATAATTTAAAAATAAATTTAATGCTAATATTTGAAATATACCTGCCCTACACGTATAACAATAGATTTGTATTTTACAAAGTATTTTTATACTTTAATATTTATACAACTAACAATTTAAACTTTAACAAAATTATATGGACGGTAAATGACTACATATTTAAATAGGAAGAAACAGTTATGTAGTAGATTTATGTTTATTCAAATATAAGTAGGTATAGTATAAATTATACGTAAACATTAATATGATAATAAATGTTTAATATTTTAATACAAAATATGTGTATTCATTGTATATTCATCACAATTTATTGGTCTTTGTTAAAATAATAATTATAAAATACAATCAATGAATTTAATAAATTTTAATATTATTCGCAATTATCTACATTAATTGACATTGTTAACAGACAACTTTTTTTAATGCGTCGTAAAAAGCATCATACATACCTACATACGCGAATTTTAAAGACATAGATAGGGAAGAATCGTACGTTACCGACCAATTATTTTCTCGGCAAATTATTGGTTTTAACCGATTAATAATACTAAATAAATATTTTTAATGTTATAAAACGAAAAAGTTACATTTTACAAACGTCACAAGTAAAATAATTCATATTTTCTTGATCAGTGCATTCCACGTGCGCCCAAACCTTACATCGAATACATTGAACCCAATCTTCGTTAAATGTTTTATTACAAATTATGCATTCTGTCGCTTCTTCGTCAAAATGTAATGCCCTCCTTGCAATTTCGGCTTTTTTGTGTTTGTTTTTCTATCTTCGTTCCTTTGTCAATTGTTTCGCTTCTTTTTAGTTCTCTATGTACCTAATTTTCTTTTCTCCGCTTGCAATATTTTCTCATAAGCCAGTTTCTGTTTTTCTCTAACACTTATTAGTAAGACGACGAAGTATTCTTTTAAAAGAAATGCTTGTCAAGTCGCATTCATCTTCCTTCTACTTATCTTTTGTGGACATTTTTCCATTAAAACGAAAAAACAATTAGATCAAACCCTTTGACATAATTTTATTTTCTAACAAACAAAAAAAGGCGAGCGCAAAAAACAAAACAGAAAAACAAAGTAAAAGATATGGTCGGTACTGTACGATATTAATTCTGCATTTCGTTAATAGGGATGGGATAGGGAACTTCGTTTTTAAATAACTTTAATATCCGCATTATAAATCGATCAGTTTTTGTTACCTACATATTCATTATAAGGTACCTATCGATAGTTGAAATAAACGATCACTCTTAGAAAACATGTGGGAAAATAATTAACTTAAAAAATTTTCTTCACAAACATAAAAATCAACAAAATTAAAAAAAATTTAATTATATTAGTATTAATATTAGTAATTGTATTAGTATTTTAATGAGATGCGCGTCATATTTTTACAATTTTTATTCAGGTAGATGTCAGAAAACACAATTATTCCGCAATGACTTTCTATAGTTATTACGTTCGTAAAGAGAAATATGTTGAGAATTAACATCGTTTTTGACTAATTAAATTGTAACATACTTTTGAGTAGGTAATCTAATATTATTCAGGACATTAAATTTGCTTACTGATCGTTACGTGCCAATTTTTTTTAATGATCAATTAGGGCACATATCCTCCGACATTTTCTTAAAGATCCCTAATTAAGTTTAACAAAATTCGGTTTCGTACTACTTTAATATTTTTTTTAGCATAATGTGACCGTGTCGAATTTAAATAAAAATTATTTCCGACATTTTTTTTGCATAATTTAACGGTTTTTACTAAAC
The DNA here is from genome assembly GCA_036326145.1 of Rhagophthalmus giganteus. Classification (NCBI taxonomy): domain Eukaryota; kingdom Metazoa; phylum Arthropoda; class Insecta; order Coleoptera; family Rhagophthalmidae; genus Rhagophthalmus; species Rhagophthalmus giganteus. Next base: position 9,071,052 of record JARFJA010000067.1, on the reverse strand, counting down.
GATCGAAATTGGTTATAGAAGTGAAATAGCATTTTAACTCGGGCAATTTTAAATTCTCGGTTAATTGAAATGTTTGGGAATTTCTCGAATTCCTTTAAGAAATCTGTCTAACGGAATACATGTGTTAAAGTGCGACTGTGCTCATTTTCCTTAATTTTAAATAGCTAATTAGCTAAACTGTAGAATGTAGATGAATGAAATTTTTGTTGTTCACTGCAGAATTGACAATCACAACGTGTTAATTGATATTTCGAATATCGATCATTTGTTGTAGGTATTTAGCTATTTCAAACAAATAATATTATAAATTGAACGTAAATTATACGGTATGGTTGTTAAGTTCTCGACAAAATTGTAAGACAAAAATAAAATGCAGGTATATTGCGAGCACGTTAATACAATGTGACTATCTTAATTAACTTTGGAGTGGTAGTTTTACTAGAATAGAAAGCCCTAAATTAAATAGGCATTTATTAAAATGCGCGGAACGTTTTGAAATAAATGCATATTGATTATATTGATTACGCACGAATATTCTATAAATGAATCGTTAACCAGTTTCGCATACAAAAATTGTGGAACAAAAATAAATTTTAAGGTGTACCTACTTTGACGGTCATATCCGGTTTTAAATTTCCTGTTATATAGAAATGAATGAAAGTTACAAAGCGAGTAACACAACGTTCGTTACCACACGTTATGCATAAGATGCATGCTAATGTAATGTGTAATTAATGCATAGCATGGATGTAGGTAACTTGCGGCATGATTACTTGATATTTACTACCGACCTAGTTTTAAAACCGTGTTTTTCGAATCTTTTGTATTCTTAATTATAAATTACTTTCTTATCAGATAGGTATTTGCGTGATTATGTAACGATCCTGCTATTAGGCAACTAGTGCATAATTTTCGACTGCTACGACTATTTACTATCTATAGGTTATTCACGATAGGTTCCGATTCACGTCATCAATAAAAAGTTACTAAATTGCATACTTGTAGGAAATAGTCAGTTTAAAATTTTGAACGTGACATATTCTGCCGATGGTTTACCTGCACTTGCCTACCTACAGTAAAAATATGTGGTTCTATTGGAAGGTATCTTGAATAACGTATATATATATATATATATATATATATATATATATATATATATATATATATATATATTTGTAAATCTTGCGTGATACACTTTTGATGAATCGCCGACTTTCATTCAACTATTAGACCAACTGTATTAACATTTAACAATATTAATACCAAATAAAAAGATGATTACAGTCGATGTCAGCGCCCCAAAATTTTTAAATTCACCCCAAATTTCTAATCAATATAACGATATCAACAATGCAATTAAAGGATACGTAACCATATAGGTATCTACCTTGTAGTACAAAAGTTCTCTAATTTCATTAATTTAAATCCCAAAATTATTTATCTTATCTTATCTAACAATGTGTTAGAAGGTTCTCAAGGTATAAATAAGAAGGTACAAATAACATTGCATTTTCGCATTGCGGTAGGTCGTATAGTATCTACCGTAATAGATATCTTGATTGATGTCATAAGTTTTTCCGCGGCCGTTCCTAGAACTTTAATGGTAACACCGTAACATACCATTCACGTATAATACGAATGTACTCATACCAGAGCTTGTACGACATAAATTATGAAAACTCGAATGAATAGTAATAATACCATATTCAAAAATTACCATATTATGAACCGATAACCAATAAAATTTATGTGCGATAAACTTTGATTATTGATTTCAAACGACATTAAATAGCAATAAAAGATAATAAAAACGTTTTATGGTCGAGAAACAATTTAATTTTCTTTGTCTGAACGTCATTTAAAATGTTCCGAAATTTAACAATTAACAATTAGATTTAAACATGTTTTATACAGTTTATTAAATTGTCATAATTTAAAAAAAATTCTTTATTTTTTCTAGAAAAAAATATCAAATAGTAGACAAAACAAGTTCGAATTAAGTACTTTCAACGTCCGAATCTGTAATTTAGTTTTATATTGTTCTAGCGCAAGGCCCGTGTGTAGTACAAACCTAGAAGGGTTTCGAGTTCCAGCCGGTGGAACCGGATAAATATGAGGCTTTTATAATCAAAATACGCGGACATATGACGTGTAAAAAATTTTTATTTGAAATTTTTCCGAAAATTTTATTCTTCGTAAAAATGTCTGCATAGTTCCAAATTTGAATATAACCTTTCGTATACGAGGGACATTCAAAAATATGAAATCGGCTCGAGAGTAAAGTGCGCTTATTTTTGAAAATACGCAAAAAAATTATTTTTTTTGCAAAATTTGTTTATATTTGCAATACGTTAAATTCGAAGACATAATCGCTTTTTTCAAAAATGTTTTTTTTTTACTTTTTGGTCCATTTTTTCCTGCTTCGTATACTTACGAAAGGTTATATTCAAATTGTTACAAATCTTGTTATCAAAGGTTATATGTCATCATATTTTGATTATAAAAGCCTTACATTTATCCGGTTCCACTGGCTGGAACTCGAAACCCTTCTAGGTTTGTACTACACACGGGCCTTGCGCTATAACAATATAAAACTAAATTACGAATCTGGATAAGATCACAAGTGAAGCTCTTCTCCTTACAATTAGACATTTTCTTTATCTTATGGAAACGCTTCACAAAATACTTACGTAGGTACATCTGAAATTAAGTTTCACAATAAATTTTGGTGGATTATTAATTATTGAAATTCTCTAAATTTGTAGTACCTACTACTCTAAAATAATATTACAAATGAGGATTCCTACCCATTTAAAATTTACTTCTGCAAAAGCATAAGAACTAAGGATGCATTTTAAACAACATTAAATCGACGACTATATACGTAATAAATAGGATTTTAATGCCACGTGCGCCACAGACACAGATATCACAATTCCCTTTAATTCGGGTCATCCGTTTTCACAAAAATTAACGGCATGTCATTCAATGATTTATGGAGCATTCAATTTACGTGTTTCACCTGACAATTTTAGAAAAGAAATAAACGGCGCAATAAATTCAATTTTTTTCTACAACAAATAATTTGATAAGAAGTATACATCTTTTACCTATTTCGGTAATATTTTAGAAAAATTTCAAAAACTATAACTATACCAAATTACATGTGAACGTAGCTTATAAACCATGTCTAGCGATAAAAGGTTTATTACGTAATATACAAGAAAAACCAAATTATTTAACTGGTTCTGGTAATAAGAAATTTCGAAATTTGTTACAAAGAACACGTTTAGCTACATTTAGAAATAAACGAACACAAAAAATTAAATTTTACAAAACATATTCTAGATTCTAATCACAAAATTACAGTTAACGACAAAATTTTAACATTATCTACGTCTTTGCAACCATCCGATCGCCGACAATTAAACTTTTCAGAAATTTTAGAAATTAAAAGACACAAACGAAATTTAAATTACCTTGTTGTACACGATCAAGCTGATATTCTTGACTCGTCAAGAAACCGATAAAAATTAATTCATTTATAAACACAAATTAATTTAAATAAAAAAAATTTTGATAGAGGCAAACAATTAAAATTTACTAAATTTTAACGCAAGCAGTATAAAAGATAATATACAGAAACGCTCATTTTAGAAAATACAGGTATATTAACGTGAACTAACGCATTATTTTCATTTGTAGATTTTATTGTTATTGAATAAGTAACTCTACGTCAAAATGGCATGGCGGGCGCGGCGTCGAAATGGCATTTTTCGAAATAGCCGTGTCGAAACTATCATATAAAACGCCGTAGACGCATTAGAATAATATCCACTATGAAAAATTACTTCAGTTATTCAAGTTAAACTTGAAAATATAGATAAGGAACAAGAAAAATGTTTGGTTTCAAAAAATAAAAATAGATATTTTCAAACATTTTTTATAGTAATATCAATAAAATTATTAAGTGTATCCATTCGTAAGGTTTAATAAAAATTAATGGCAATAAATTCTTTAAATAAAAATCTAGTTAAAACTGCTTACTTGTAATTTAATAATAATAATCACAAAAGGCGTAATTTATCGGAATCTATATTCTGTATCCTATAAAATTATTAACAATATTCCACAACATAAACTTATTTAAAATACATTTCTACTACAACTGATTGTTTAGGTAGTTCGTTAAGATATTATTTAATATTTACAAAACCGTATATTAATTCAATTTAATAACATTGAAATTGTTCCTTTTTTTTTAGCAAATTAATAGTTGACGGCATTATATTATTTATGACCAATTTTAATTAAACACCAACGTTTATTAACTTACAACATTTTCTATTCAATCCTCTCTCGACCAGTAATTAAACTGTAAATATATATACAAAGAAAAAAATTAACCAACATGCGGCCGGACTGTACGTGTCCCACTTGCAAACTTCGAAAAAAAAAATTGACAGCTGCTTTTGAACTACTAACCCGGGGCTGTTTTTGCGAATGCCTAAGGCGAAAAATATTAATTTATGATTTTGATTTTGATACGTAATATTAAATACCCTTGTTATTTTATTGCAATTGCACCCGTATCACTAAATTACTTACGCATCATATAAAGAGTTGATGCGACATTAAATAAAAAGACGTAACTATCGGTAAATAAGTAGCAAAAACAAAATAAATCAATTAAGTGATTAGTTAATACTATAAAATAATTCTTCATCCTCATAGGGGATCAGATTTATTAATTACACACCTTATGTTGTTTTAAATGATATAATAACTTTTACTTTTATATATTAAGACACAATGGATATGTTAATGCTTTCCCAATAATGATAACGATGAATCATATTGATATATGGTTCTGTTATTAAATTATTAGATAATAGGTAATAATAGAAACTGCGATATTTACATATTTTATAGACATATTAAGACTCGACCAAGTTGCTTTTCACCATGATCTCATTGTACCAAATTAAACAAAAATTAAATAAATTATTAAAGTTGTAGAGATAATTTTTCATTAGCACAGTTTTTAAACCTCACGATGAGTGTGTGTGTGTGTTTACCCTAAATTCTCAAATTGCATCTTAATTATATTTTACGCCATATAATTTCCGTAAGATTTTTAGTAATTAAGAGACTTGTTATCTATTGCTCCTCGAGAGCACATTCTATTTTTTAAATTAACAATTACAAATTTATAGAGCATAAATTCTCTGACTAGTATTAATACAATATAGACTCGAATCAATGCATGAATAAGCAAAAACCTAATTTGAAAAAGCAACGGCCATATAAGAATTAAGTTAATCTACTTGTAAAAATTAAGTAGATACAGATACGTAAATGACAAATTTACGAGACAAATTATTCAGATTTTGTATATGAAATCCGATAATTTGTTAAAAATAAATAGTTAATAAATATTACGATAAAATTTTAATTTATTCAAAAGATACAATAGACTTTTAAATATTCTGTTTGGCTTACTTTCGCCAAATATTTATGTTTAGCTATTTTCATTAATACATTATGTATATCTTATTTAAATAAATATGTATATTATAAAAATTTTTAACATAAAAAGTGTAGATAGATACTTTTTCTCAAGTATTTTTGTTTATTACCCAATTAAACATTTGCTAATTTGAGAATAATTGAACATTTTTGATTTACGTACTACTGTGGAACGAATTTAACCAATAATAAATAAACAAATTTTTATGATATTTATAATATAAATTAAAATAAGTACGTACATAAACCACAATCAGAGTGGAAAATTGTAAAATTCGTTATACCATTAACTGTCAAAACGTTTTTCGTTTAGCTTTTCGTTTATTTTCAGTTAAATTATTTAAAGTTGCAGCGATAAATTCTTGAACGTTGTTATGATACAACAACGAAAAGAAAATTTATTGAAAATTTTAGACAAACATAGAACTTTTAATTTTATCGGCGTAAATTAATCCACGATAAATATATATTGAATATTAAAAATTTAAAAATAATGTTTTTCTGCGCTATAAAGTAATTTTAGGGCCTTAAGAAGTTCGTTCCAATGAATATTATTACCTGTTGTAATTCTATAGAAAACTGAAAAGCTCTGCGATGGGCTTTTTTAAAATCGGACGTGGATAAACGCCGAGTATACATACATAATATACTTTTACAGTTTAAATTAATTCCGTTTAATCCGCAATTTATATTCTATAATACGCACGCGATGCGGTAATGCGTTTAAGCGTGGCGATTTTTCAAAAGCTCCGAATCCCGAGTAACAAACAAGTGACCCTCATATGACCCGACCTGCTGGCCGAGTGAGCGTAGACACGCTGCCGCCAGCCAGCCGTTCACGCAAGAGTACCCGTGTTATTGATAATGAATCCTGCGAAAGACCTCGCTTTCAGTGTCAAGGTTTGACGCTTTTTATGGAACTCTCGCGTGGTTCACAAAAACTGCATGTTTGTTTTTATATCGTAATTCAATATTTGCTAATTACGAAGTTCTTACGTGTGTTAATTGCGGTTTAACTTAGAAGTAGAAGTGGAAACTGTTTACCATCGTTTTAATAAGTGGTTTGACATCGTGTAGGGTTCGTTTTTCCAACCGGAACATTCGTCGATAGCTCTTAATTTAAGTGTTTCAACATACCTGAAAATGTCTAAACCCAGTGATATAAATAATCCTGCTCGTGGTGAGCGGTTCCGCAGGCACTATGTAACGAGTTAGACACACCACACATCGGCTATACGCAGTGTAGATTAAGAATGAAATTCACCTGTTTCATGGACTACCACTATAATCAAGAAATCATGCAGTATTCTTCAGGAGCCCCACCAGAACGTTCGAAGTTACCGCCTTCTGACCCAGACACGGGGCTATACAGTTATTCCATTGCCATCACCCTGCTATGACCATCGAGCTATTTTACACGAGGAAGTAGGTAAATAATGCGAAATATCTCCACACCTGTGGTCCGGCTCCTAGTTTCGCACGACTGCTGCTATTACCACCTTATAACCGTCATTGTTTCTACATGTTGCTGGGTTGCCGACAGCTATCCTCTGCAGGTCAGTAGAGTATGCCCCCCTGACCGCACCGTTGTTGTCCAAAATTTTCTTATTTAAATTTTAAAGAATGTTGTTCATCTACTTTTCTCGGCACAGTAAGACGTATCGATTGTTTGACAAATCGAATCGAATAATATATGTAATACCTCCTACCATTGTCTACAAGCTTTCGGAGTTTTTCACAATTTCCCATACGATCGATCATCTATCATTAGATTATCAAAGTGCAAGTCGTAAACCGTAATTGCATCGTATATGTATTACTTAATTAATATTCATTATCGTTACTACTTCAATTATCGTGTACTTAATTACAAGATGGTTTCGTTTATCTTAACCGAATATGTAATTTTCTTCGTAACATCTCATCTTGCAGAGATAATTGAATGTTTAATTGTGCAAAAATCGTTTATGTCCACATTACGACAAAAAAAAAGATATTACTTGTCTTTTCGCCTCTTTTTCTATCCAACGCAGTCTACACCGTTTTAATTACGTTACGATAACTATAAACGAAATTCTTGTAATTTAAGCAGGACCTAAGTATTAATTGATCGATTCACACGTAGCGTTGAGTGGTCTTTCCATTTTAATACGTTGATCTTTTGGAGGTGCAGCCGAAGGCAAAACAGAAATCAAATTTCGGTCTGGTTGATTAGTTGTAAAATGATTCTTCGATCTGGATTGCGCAACCTTTTTAACTTTTAAATTGTACATTCTATAACTTGCTATATTATTGGCCAATTGAATTTTTGAAAGATTTTTAAAGCTGACTTATTTTGTGAAAAAACAAATGTTCATTGTGACTTCAGATAGGTTACGTATGTCCTATATTGTCAGTTCGAACATTTGCTACCGGCTTAGTTTTGATTCGTGCTTTCATGTGCAACGTCTATGTTTTCTAATGCAATCTATTAGCTTATGATTTATTCAAAAATTGGAAATTCACATACTACCAAACGATGGAATTCATCGTTTCTCAACCATCATCCTCATCGTCACTAAAGGGTTCTATATCAAACAGTTCCTTCTCAGTTATGAGTCTCCTGTGAGCTATTTTTCCTAGCATTACAAGAATATCTACCAATTTAATTATGCAAAGGAATCATTTTTTAAATATTTTTGTCATTAACAACTAAATGGCGTAACTTGTTAGCTTAACAGTTAAAGAATATTTTATATTACGCGTATACTATAGTGAACGCGATGATCGAAAGGGTTAAAATTAGAAGAACAAAATATTCAGAATACTCACTACAAAATATTGACATTTTGATGATCCTATATAATAAAAATATTTCGCAGAAGACGTTATAAACTAAAATTAGTCATATAGGTACATACGTTTTCGCTTTTCGTAACGTGATGGTTTTACCCATACGTGTATGCAATCGCACAATTCTACAATATTGTAGTTCATTGTCGGTTTTAAAATAAATAATCTTATCTGTGTCAGCTCTAAGAAACTTTAAATTACCTATTAAAGTAAAATACCTGTTAGGTAAATATATTTTTGTTGAAAACTAAAACCTTGTTTCGACAAACTCAGTTAAATCCGAGAGATACCATCAAAACGAACAGCAGCCGTGAAAACCTATACATTTAATTATTTTTATTATATTTTTAAGCTGGACTTCCTCCATGAAAGCACCTATATCGAGTGAAGTTTTTATAACAAATTCGCCCTTAGAAAGATCAATTATTATTATTATTTTCATAAAATTGTGTTTTTAAAAATTCCCATCACGGAAAATAAAAGCTATACCTATATTTATTTGATAACGGAATCCAAAAAACCACCTTGTATTTTCTATGTTTTCGATTTCACACGAGTAACTCATTTCGGGTTGGTATAATCAAATTCTTGATGCGTTATGGACGCAATTATACGGTCGCAGTTTTGATCGCACGAAGTGGAAATTTTGTTAATTTACGGTTTTGCAGAATATCCAATGCGACTCTTTTCAGAATGGCTCTATCAAACAAACATTTCAAACGAAACTATCGTCACAAAGACACAAATAGAATCGTCGTAAAATTCTCAATCGAGTACTTCTTTAAACAATTTCCGATCAAATGCACCGTTTTAGAACAAAAATTTTAAAAATCTGTTTTGGAGCTTAATCTCTAAAAAATTTCCAATCGTGGCCTGCGCGCGGTCTCATATTAAAGTTATACAGAGAGTTCTATTATACGGGGCATAACTAAAATAAGAGAACAAGCTTTGTGAGCAGATGGAACACGTGCAAAAATAATCGGGGCACGCCATGTAACATTATTCTCTAAAATAGGTACTTCGTTGTGAAAATACAAAGTGTTGAAGTTTTTTCAAAACGTGTCGTGTTTATAGTTATCTTTAACTCGAAAATTGAATAAGCATTTTGTTTTTAATTCGGAAAGTAAATAGTTAGTTTTCAAAAACAAAATTAAAAAACAATTAATAGATACTTGTATCTATCGCAGTAATAATTGAAAAAAAAATGTTTATCAGTTTATTCCTTTATCTTCATAACAAAGCATGCTAGAGAAAAATATTGCGTAATAGCATATTTCCATTATGTTTTATGTGCTCTATCGACTCACCAAGTTTGTTTTTCGTGTTAGTTACACCTTGTAAATATACCTATATATTTATCCAACGTTATCCAGTAAAAAATTATTTTAATCATCCTTTATACTCAATAAAATACCTACGCATGAACGTTAATTCTAATCCGTAGATGAAAATATATATTTTTCTAGCACAGTGTAGGTAAATACCTAGGTATATCAAAATTACAAATTTTATAAAACATAATGAACACAACTATCATCGTATAAGCACACTGAAAGTCATAGATGTCAGAACGTAAATAGCAGATTCGCATTGAAACATCCGTTAATGACATAAAAAAGAAGAACGTGTCTGAGTAACTGAATGAACTGCAGATGACAGCGTACTTAAACGCATCTACTACATAACAGACTGGACTTCAGTTCATTGGTTCATTGGTTCATTTACACCTTCGCACTTCCAATTAGTTTGTCTAATCAGTTTTTAGTCAAGCAGGCTGAAGTTGAATAAAGTGGAACTTATGAACTAACAAGTTTACAAGCACTTCAATTTGAACATTTTGTCTTCTATATAACCAGTTACGCGTCATTTCTAATTAGAAAGAAAGCGGATCTTCTTTGGTGCTTATAACAGTGTTCGAAATTGAAAGATGATATTAAAATGCGATAAGCAACTTTTAGTATAAACCCCTTCAAAATTCTAATATTAGGTATATTTATTTAAGCCAGTTTTTATTATTTTTTATTGATATTAAAGCTTAACTTCACAAAGAAAGCAAATTTATCCACTCGCACCTACTATTTACTATAGTATTTCCGCGTTTTTGTCAAAAATAGACAAATAACGCGGTTTTTTAATAAACAGACTATTGTTGATTCGATACAATTCGTATTTTTATTTTTAATTTTTAATTTTACTGGAAATAATCGTCGCTTCTTTAATTTAAACGAAACATCGTATACATTTTTGGGAGTTTTATTGACACAATCATTTTTAATACATACCAAATACAAAGTATGTCATGACCTAATTCAAATGTTTCTTATTATGTCACAAAGTAATATAAAATTAAATTGAAAATCTTCTTTTTCACATCACTAGAGTTAAATCTATGTTTATAAACCGATCGTTTTGAAATTTGGAAGATATAAGTACATATAAGATATAATTTCAAATTTTATTTTTCAAATAGAAACACTTCGTACTTTACTATTTTTTGAATCTACGGATCAAATTCTATCCGATTACGTTGCCAAATATTCGTTTCTCAAAAATAATTTCAACATTTTAAATTTTGTTTTTCAACACAGAAGGCCGTGGCTGCGGTACAATAATAATTTGTTCTATTTCGACGTTAGCGTGCGAGAACTGTAGACGTTCCTCTATTTTTTTATTTCCAGGCCTGCTATGTTTGTAATTCAAATAATCAAAACGACAAATACCTACATTCCAGATCTTAGGCAATGTAGAATATCTACCTGGTTTTCACGTACTTACGGAAATACAAATCGATTTTTCTGGTAGAAAAAATCGAAAAATCAAAATCATTTTCGCAAAAAAATGTGTTGACGATGTTCTGCTAAAACGCCAACGAATTATCAACTTTTAATAAGAAATATCAAATGTCAGTTCATGAAAAAATGTAAGATCAATAACGTATTCAAAAACAGACTTCTTACATATTACATTTATTATCAAATAATAAAAGTTCTTTGAGAAGTAAATAAATTTAAAACCAGTGCACTTACAAAAGAAAGATTTTTTTGCAATTTGCAAAATAAACATTTCTAAATGAACTAGATAAACCTCTTAATTTAACATAATAAAGACATTTTAATGACATACTCACTACCAGTGCGAATAATTAATTAAATAATGTGATTATAATGGTCTATCATGTGTATAAATGGGTTCGTTTTTGTTTTTAGTTTGTAGAATATGTAACACCCGCCAGAATTACATACTTAAAAACTAAAATGAAAACTGTAATTACAGTAGCGATTATAAATAATTATTGTATAATTACACCAAAAAAAAAAAAATGAATTATTCAACTGAAGATTAATGTTGTCTACACCTAGATATAGAAATAAATGAATAGGTACTATAATGACGAAATCTATAAAATACGTGGGTCACTCTGAAAGTTTCGAGATACGAGAAAACTGTATAAGCTAGATGTACAAAACTTCTTAAGTAGTTCCCTCCGGTATCGATGCATTTTTGAAGACGAATTTTCCATAAACGGAAAGCGTCACGCCACTCGTTTTCGGGAATGGAGCCAAAAAACTCGCGTATTGATGCGATCATCGATCGTTTCTTTTGAACGAAAGCGGCGATCAATAAACAGAAGTTAAAAAGTTTACAGTTACCGCAGCAATGAGTATAGCAAGACGCGCTGTCTTGATAGTACATTAGGCCCCTTGTTCTCAGACTTTGAAAAACTTTAGGCCTGATGCAGCGATAGTCTTCTGGTCTTCTAGCTTAATAGCTTTCACCGGTCCTATATTTCTGAAGACAACAGCGTGCATAACTTTTTTATTGAAAATTCGTCTTTTCACTGTGGTTGGTGTTGGGTCATTTTCAATCACCTTTCTTTGCTGCTTTCTTGAACTGTCGACACGTGGTAAACTGTTTCTGATTGTTTTAAAAGCAAATTTTTAAATGATCCGCCGTCTCCCGTCATTACAATATTGCAAAATTTGCCGACTAATTTTCACGCGGTCATCGGCGCGTTTCATATTGCAGTTTCGTTAGTTGCAAAGTTTTTGCGAAAGTAGCGAAACAAGTTTTTTTAACATTCAACTTTTCGTGAAGGACCTGTGCATTACTGCTGCTCCAATACCAAGAGTATTTTCTACAATTTAGTACTATATAATTTATTCAAACCGTCATAGCAGTTCGTCGTCATATATTGTAGAGAACTATGGCCCCCTGCAAAATTTCCTAAATCATCTAAAGATGGTACTTGATCGCCAAATGCCGAATATAATCCAACTTTAAAATCATAAAAGATCGTAGCGCGGTAGTGCTCTCGTTCCATCTCTATGACTCTTAACATTGAATCGCATCTCACAGCTATTAAAAATGGTACTGGCAGAGTGCAACTGTTGCTGACGTATTTACATGTGCAGTAATCAATGTTTCTGGTCGCGTGGTTTGGCGTACCTCAAACATTTCGGAACGACCCACGTACAACGAAACATGAAACCATTTATTTGTGACTAATTGCAAATACATACTCAGTTCAAATAATCACTTGGATGAGCAGTGTTTCAAAGATGATTTACAATGATTTACAAATAGTCTATTTTGTGTCGAAGGTGTACATGTATGTATATACATGTATGTATATAATACATTTCCTTTCTTTCCTTATTCATACTTTTCTAACTTTATAAAAATACATAGATCTATTTACATAATTATGCAGAAAAATATCTCTCGATCTTTAAAAATATCTACTGTAATTAAAAAAAAATCAATAACAGCTGATATTTATCTATTGTTATAAAAAGATCGATCATTTGACACCGATGAGATTACTTGCACTTTTCAAAATCAACACCTACGTTGTCCATCATTGAATGAATATTGGAGTACGACTTTACAATGAGATAATGTATGGAAAACTGTTTCTCAGTTGGACACTTTTTATCAAGTAAAAGGCTCCCGTGGGTCTACCAGAATATCAACGGACATCGATGAGGCCAAGATGCAGGAAGTGAAAATAGTAGGTCAGTAAGGAGGTTGGCAATATCTTGGAATGTCGACTGACCTTGACTCAGTACGGACAGTTTCGGTTAGTCTTCTTCCTAGCAGGATTTGTAGCAGGATAAGCCGGTCATTAGTAAATGCATGTGGTTTATACTTTTTTACCTACGTCTTCTTAATTAAAAATGTATCGTAGCCGACTAGGTAGGTACCTAATGAAATTCAAAAGTTATTCTTGTCGTCTATTTAAAAATGCCGAAAAGTCGAATGACAAAAATTTGATTACCTACTCACAAATATATCACAAAATAAAATATAAATGTTGCGATTTGCGCATTATGCTAAGATAATTTCGTCCAATTTGTTCTGGTCATTTAACAAAATTAAAATGAAACGTATTGTTATTTAAAGATAATTAACTTTATCATTTGATGTACAAAACTATATCCAACTTGCCTAGATTCGAGTGATAGATTTACTTTTTAATTACGTTTAGCCTTTCACGGAATAAGGTATTTTAAATGTTACATTCGAGAACCATTAAAAATCTAAATTTAGTTTCAGTATTAGAATTTACAGCAATTCAGTAAAAGGAACCGTTATATAACTAAAATATTTAAAGCGCTCTCGGAATTAAATCGACATTATTTAGATTTCTAGTACAGATTTAAGCATGTTTTAATTCTAACCACGTATTCATATTGGCCTAATAAAAATAATCGACATAAAAGTCGTCATTTCATGAATAAACTTGTTGAATTCTGTTGTCAATCGATAAAACGAATTTTAATTGATTTCGTTAGAATTTAGTCCCACAGCGGGACTTGATAATAAATTAAGGAAATTAAATAAGCACGTGAATTTTAGGTGATCGATAAAATTAAATGAACTAAATCCGATCAAACCTGTGGAACGTGTTACGTGAACTTCCTTCCTAATAAATACGTGGGCGAACAAAAATAATACGTCGTAATATAAATGAATGAAGTAGGTATAAATAGTTGAGTGGGCAGTAACTATTTAAATAATAAATGTTCGAATTATCGATATGAATGAATTACTGGCTTCCTTAAAAACGTCGATTGATTTAAAAGTTAAGATATAAAATATGAAAATATTTTCAATCATAACATGAGAAAATCGGATTGTTTTTATTTTTTAAGTTCATTTCTTACAAAAATTTTGATATTAAAACATAGTATAGTTTAATTGAGCAGCCATTTATAAATAGATAAATTCAAGATTTCAACTGCAAAAATTATTCCAGATTTTCCCAGACTTTAAGAATCTAATTTTCCGAAAAATTAAAAACGGCAACGCAAAATATCAAAATTTCGACTTGCACTGTTTACGAATAATAAGTACCTAACCTTATCGAATAATTATTTAAATAACACGGACATTTTTGTAGATAGATCGTTCCAAATTATACATAATATAGACGACACAATTGTAATTATAAAGTTTAGTCAGAGAAAAAAGATTTCGCCCCCGCACGTTGATAAGATTATGGTTTCGAAGGAAATGAAGTTTATTTAAACATTATAGCGTGGAACTGTGGTGTATTATCGATGATAGTGCAATAAATATGAAATTCAAATTTATTTTTTTACTGTTTCAATTAATAATTCAAATTTCCGCATTTCGAGATGTGCCCGAAGACAAAACGAAATGTCCTGTTGTCAAGGCTATACGTAATTTGGATTTAGAGCAAGTAAGGAATTAAATTATATAATTTATATAACCGTATATCATAATTAAAGTAGATACAGAATTATTTAATATTTAGACTAATTTAACCAAATGAAGGAAAAGGCGCGAATTTATACATATTTTACATGTAATTGTTAAAATAATAGTAGTTTTGGACAAATTAGTTTTTAAACGTGTGAAATTGAATTGTTTCTAGGCTACATACATTTTTAAACAATTTACTATCTATCAATAATACAACGGGCATTTTAATTTCATATATTATAAAAATGTAGCAACTGAAAAACACGATTTTTACGAGCAAACTTGTAAAAAGGCGTTTTCCGGGTTCTGTCATGGCCGTCATTGATTTATAACGAGTGTCCAGAAAGTCTTTCAGTCTCGATTGACATTTTTCTAAATTTTAATTTAATTTTATTATTATTTTTGTTATTCTCCTCGACAGTTTTGCCTTAAGAAATTGTTTTAGAAGTGTTTTAAAGACGATGCATAGACTTTTTAAACAAAATAACTTGATTTTCCCCGAAATGGATTATTATTAAACCATCGTGGTACCTACATAAAATTAGCGTTAGGTGCCTATTAATCGTCAGTCAAAATAATATAGGGTTGTTTTGAATTTTGAATTTGAATTACGTACCCTAGGTATCTGAATTTTATTTCTTATCGCAATTAAATTTTTCGTTTTCGAAAGATGTTGGGGAAATGGTACATCGTGCAATATTACGCTAGTTCTGAAGAAGCTCTTCCGTACAGATGTATGAGAGCAGATTTTACCATGTCATCTCACAAGTTTGATATCACCATGAATTTTACGTACAGTTTCACAGATGATCCCCTGAACGAGGAACTTAGAGGCAACATTACGTGGACAATTCCCGATACTTCGCAACCTGCACATTGGAAGCACTCTGAAGATACATGTAAGCTTAGTATTAACGATAACCGAGTTCGTTGTAAATCAGTTTTTCCAAATTTAGACGAAGGCGTTTATAACACGTACGTGCTAGATTCGGATTATTCTTCTTGGGCGCTGCTTCTTCACTGCGCCGAAAAGTCCAAAAGTCCCCGTTACCTGTCTAGTTTTATAATGAGCAGAAAACCATCGCTAGGAATAAATGTAATTTCATATTTACGAGATAAATTGCCGCGCTACGACATAGATCTCGCCTACATGTTCGATATGAAACAAAAGGAATGCGATCTACCACAAGGCGGAAGTGATATACCACCGTCAATTTTAGCTAATCGATTACCACTTTACCTTAGAAGGCACCCATTAAAAGGACACCATCACGTTTAATGCGCATCACTTAAGAATTAAATGTTAAACCGTATTGTTTTAAAAATTATTTTTATTTTACAATTTTTACATTACACAATTTTACAAATTAACCTAATTATTAAATTTAAATAAATTGACGGTTACTTATTTGTTTTAATTCTAATGTTCTTAGTTTAAATGGTATTATAGCTAATGTTTATTACAATCTTTAACATAAGTTGCCTATTGTAGGTAATTAATTAAAATGTTGTATGCAATTTGCACAATAACAGCAAACGAAGCCATCATCGCCGTATAAGGGATGTATAGGCTTTTGTCCGATAGGGCATTCAGTATAATTATGTAATTTATACACAGATTTTCTATTACGGTAACAAAACTGACATGGCAATCCATTTTGACTTCTACATATTCTTTTCTTATGATTATTATGAAGGGAATTATTTAGATTGTCAGTTTTAAACGCGCGACGATTATTATCGTCATTATGTACATGTTTACTTTTATCGGTATATTTGTTATGTTTCTGTCCAATTTTAAAAAAATTAACGAAATTATCCTCCATATTATTTTCGTGCCTTTTTAAATTGCAATAAACTTCGTCCGATGACTCGGAAGAAGGCGTCGTGTTTGACGTAAAAGAATCATAATTATCGTAAATGTTCCATAAATTTGCGTATTTAAAAATGTCGTCAGAACAATATTCGGAATTTCTCCAAGTCTCGCGACGGTGACAAATTCGCTCTTTCAAAATAGGACACGTAATTTCGCCTCGGGAATTTCTTAATTGATGACTGTTACAAATTACCGAATTTTGTCCGTTTTTCAAACAAAATTCGCAATAATTTAATTTTATCGGCGTTGGCTCGGGAAAACTTTGTTTTCGATTTCCCACCGATGTGCGACGAGAAAAGTACGAACGACGATCCGGCATTTCTTCCTTCAAGTAGCTATCGTGATCGTTAACTAGACACAACGATGGTTCTTCGCATATGTTGCAAACATTACTACCATTTTTACGTGTTATATCTGATTTATAAAAATAATCTTGATCTAATGTTCGAAAAGAAAATGATACGCGATTATTTCGTGGTACGGCACCTTTAACATTTTTAGTCGAAGATTCGCGTAGACAATATTTACAAGATGTATGAGTGTAATCTCCGGGACAAATTGAACAACCATGCAAAAAGTCATCTGCGAAACAATCATTAGTAGCAACAGTTGGTTTCGCAATTCCATAGTTCGAGTGATGGGAAGCATTCGTTTCTAATTCACAATTATTATTATTATAATAAGTCGAGAAATTGTTGGAATTTGTTAAATTAGAAAAAGGCAATTCCTCGATTAATTTACGTGGTACATTATTATCATTCGTCGAGTGTGGTTTTTCATAAAAGTAACGATTAGGAAGATAACCTTTTTTTCTAAACATATTACGAAAATGTGGAATACGATGTACAAACAATTATTAAAATTGCACGTCAACTTCGTCTATGTATGTAATATTTTCATTATCCACATTAATCGTTTCCAAACGCATATACGATGTTGCTAAAACAAAAATTAATGCCCTTAAATATGCTAAGGTACGTAATTTCAAACTAGTTACTTACGTAAAACTATTAGAAATATTCTAGCTTAATAACAATAACAACTGCATTAATATTAAATTTTTTAAGGCGTTATCATTAAGGCGCTATCAAGAGACCGGTCTCAAATTATGTATGCATTCATTGTTAAATCAATAGGCTCTGCGTTATCTACGATACCGTGAAATATTTCACTGTTACTACAGTAACTCCCGTCATCTCAATTATATTATAAAACATTGTTAAGTACAGTAGGGCCGCTATTATCTGATCGTGTGAACTAATGTGAATCGGATCTGCATCGGATAACCAAAAACCTAGTTAATACGGACGTTATTACATTTTACATTTTACGATTTTACGATATTAAATTACAAAACAACAAAAAGATCAAATAAAGATGCAATTACTTAAGTACATGAAATAAAGTAAGTAGGTAAGTACACAATTTAATACAATATTTTGGAGAATACAATAGATACTACTTTGAAAAGTAGTGTTTCAATGTTTTCTATCTAAAGAGTACCTCGTATAACCCGAAACTCGATTATTCGAGGCTCTGATAATCGCGATTCTACTGTATGAAAATGAAATTTTTGTCTATTAAAAAGTTTAATAAAATTATACGTAGGTGCACTGCGCGTCGTATAAATGTGCTAAAAATCCTGTGAGTCGAAAATCGTGTTTTTTTAGCTTTGTAAGTTGATATTCCTCGACGTATCCATACGCTTTAGGAAATTTCCGTAGTCTTTTGAATAAACAAACAAATTTCTGTATAGCAAACATTTTCTCTGTCTTTTTCTTATATCCTTAAGATTATAAAACATATTTAAACAAAAAGACATCAAATTACTTATAGCTATATACAGGGTGGGGCAAAAGTAATGTCATAATGTGAATGCCCCATAATTTTTGCAAATGGCGTCAAATGTCATTGTGCTGTGACATTTGTGTTGTAAACAAATAGAGAATTAGTTGACAACAAGCAATGGAGCGATACAAACCTGAAGAACGCGGAATTATTGTTACTGCTTATTTGACCAATTTCCGGTCTGTTGTTTTAACGCAGCGTGAATTTCGTCGTCGTTTTTCTCATCGTCCTGCACGATGTGCGCGAACAATGAAGCGTATGGCTGAGCGTCTCGTGCAAAGTGGGTCCACTAGAGATGTCGCAAGAAGTGGCCGGCCTCGTATTGCTCGTTCGATTGAGAATATCGCTGCTGTGGCCGAGGACGTCCGAGAGAGTCCACAAACCTTCGACGAGACAACAATGCACACAATTTGGCATCAGCAGACGTTCGTTGCATCGAATTTTGAACCACCAATTTCCGGGCCGCGTGATCTCCCGTTTTGGCGATTTGAACTGGCCGGCCAGATCGCCAGATCTCACGGCGCCAGACTTCTTCCTTTGGGGCTTTTTGAAATCTCGCGTTTATCACAACAAACCACAAACCTTGCAAGTCTTGAAAGCCAACATTGAAGAAAAAAATACCAATTTGGAGCCAGATGTTATGCGAACAACAATTCAAAATGCCGTAAAACGAGCACAAATGTGCATCAACTCAGGAGGTGGTCATTTGACCGATATCATTTTTTCAACTTAACGTCATCAATTTTACACCTTCAAATAAACTTTCCGTGAAAACAGAGCCCAATTTTTTTCATTTCTAACAAAATGGCAGCCAATTCACATTATGACATTACTTTTGCCTCACCCTTTATAATATAAGAAATTAATAAGTAACTTGTCATCGCTCCATTATTATCTACGATTTCCTGTAAACTTTTCGGAAGTAATTTAACTAAATTTATTGTTAAATTTCGGTCTTCTGCCAGGATATCCCAAGTAACTTCTATGAAAGTTCATGATGTTGCGTGGTACAATATTTTAGTTGTTCAATATTTATCCCCCAAATCCCACTATCCCCCAAACATTCTCAAGTGGATTAATATGGGGACTCTTCAGATCCCAGTGAATTAAGAGTTTCGATATTATTTTCAGCAAGGTAATTG
Source organism: Rhagophthalmus giganteus (assembly GCA_036326145.1). Lineage (NCBI taxonomy): Eukaryota > Metazoa > Arthropoda > Insecta > Coleoptera > Rhagophthalmidae > Rhagophthalmus > Rhagophthalmus giganteus. Next base: position 9,051,096 of record JARFJA010000067.1, on the reverse strand, counting down.
CTTACACTTGAAATGTAAGGATTACCTACATTTATACGATTTACGATATCAAGATTTCTAAGACGAAAAAGGTAAGTATGTGCCTTTGCAACAGAGAAAGGTAGGATTTTTAATTATCAATTATCTATACATGTAACTATGAAGTGTAAATGCATCATCTATAGCTCTAACACAAATTCTCTGTAAGTCAGATAAGCTTGATTAGGCTTTTGGATATGGATTTGGTTACGGATTTTGGTTAGGGACTAGGACATGGACTTGGTTAAGCTCTTCTTAAACATTCGACGCACAGTAGTTCCTCGTTCTAATTGTAAGTAAGGAGGTCATAATTAGTAAGTATAGTTGTATTATGATATGATTTCGAAACATTGTATTTTTAAGTTAAATGTATACGTACGTTTTGTGGGAAGCCCCGCCATTATTTAGTGTTACTAGTGTTAAAATTTATGGTCGGTTGCCCGGAATAAATGGATTATTTAATCTTAGATTAAGTTGTTATATGGTCATGGTAACCAAAGTTTTGACCAATCATTATTAATCAATTCAGTCTTAAAGTAGTTAACTCTTTGTTTAATTTTAGTTTGGTGCAAGTGGCCCTTAATATACAGTGTTACAATCTCCCGAATTTTGAAAGCCGATAAAAATGGTATAAAAAAAAATTACCTAACACAAATATGGAAGTACCTACATAAAATATCATTTATTTTTATTTGGATATAAAAATTACCTAAGTTGTTCAAAGAATTGCCTTTATTTACGTTAAGGGAATAAACAAAATGATAAGTAAATGCATATCTATATGATTTTAGTCGTGTTACTTATGCACCCTTATCGATGGTAATATATAAAATGAATTCTCAAAATCAAAGCAAATAGTTAAAGCCCTTAACGTGTGTTAGTATATCTGTAATTTTTCTGACACTTACGACGAAATCGTCAAATTATATTAAATCAATTATGGATAATTTAAATTAATACGATTGCATGTAGAAATATTTCGTTGTTATATGTGACATCTACTGATGAAATAAAAAAATCATATAACAACTTTAGAACGGTTTCTGTAGCGATTGCTACGTATTTACATAAACATATTAAAAACGCTCATTATAAAAATTAATAAAAAGAAAATAGAAGCTTATACATATTCTATCACCTATATGTACACAATAATCTGACACATATATAAGTACCTATACAAAAAGCAAATAAATGATAATCTTTTTATATAGGTCAACTTTCTATAAAAATTTATTATTTTTGTCTTAATCAGAAATAAATTCAGGAAATAAAAAATTAAGGACACGCACTTATAAAACGTATAGATAAATACTCAAAGTTATAAAAAACAGTAGATATTTGAGAAATTGATCGTATCGTAATATCATAAATATTACTCTGATATATTTTAATTATATCATATAAATAGAATAAATAGTAAAACAGTATAAAAATATAAATCAATCTAACATAACATTATTGTATTTGTTATAATACGTTACAAAATTATTTATTCATCAAAATGGGAATAAAACTGACGCATTCCATGCATTTTTATTTTAAATTACCTAATATTTATTCAAGAAAATGTATTAAAGCGCCCTACATCATTATTAAAATACTCAAGGAATTCACGAATGAATTCCTGGAATTGTAGTATGCGTATTCCAAACATCGTATTGTTATAGTAACGACCTTGCCATTAAAATGGCCGCCACAGCAACATCCTTGTGAACCACGCCCACATGTTATAATTATGAATGAAAACGATTCTTCGAAAGTTAGCAACAATAAAATACGTTATGTACAATTTCGAATAACAATTACGAGTAATAATTAAAAAATTGATTATTAAACATATTGCAGTGGTCACCGCTTATTGTGTTCCCTAGTTATTACAATCAGCCGCTTAATATGCTCAGTATTGTCTGAAGGAAATAATTAAACTAATTCTTTTATCGCCGAACATTGGAGTCAAAAGTGCTAATCCCAAAGTGTGATTCTATTAAGCGGCATCTACTGTATTTACATAACAACTATGACTCTAATTTTTGGATTACTAATGAAATATAATTAAGTGTATGTTTTGTAGGAAGGCCGTTCCTTAAATTCAACAATTAATAGAATAATTCATAAAGAAATAATTTTATTTTCTTCCGTTTTTGTTTACCACACTCTTCCTACTCACCAAAAACCCCCAGATCTCCCAGCCAGGTGCTGGTGCAAATTTGAATTCAAAATATTTCCTACAGTTTATAAGTACAATATAATTAATTCAAGGTAAAATAACAATACAATGTTTTATTCATTTAATTGACTAACCAGTATAAAAGAAGAATAGCAAATCTGTGATATTTTGAGTATAAATCAACAATAATTATAGCAGAACATTAATAATGTATGATCATTTTAATTTAAAATATACACATGCAGTAAATATTATTTACTGCTTCATGTGAAGAATTATTCCATAAGTACTTGTGTATAAAAATCCTCGATTTGACTAATTTAGTTTGGAATGCTTGAATTGATCGAAATTTGAACAAAATGCAACTCGACACGTAAAGCAGTTAATAGTTTAAGAAATTGTCTGAATGTTTAAGTAGGAACACAAAACAACAGTCTGTAAGAATTAAATTAATTTAAATTTTAAAATATTTTGTATTTATAGTTTATATAACAACAAAGATTAAATTTCAATAAATCAAAAGTACAAACCAGTACAATAGTACATACTTTTAGAATTCATTGCTCATTACAAAAAATAACTTCAGATTGTCTGATTGCATAAAATCATTGTTTATTAGTTACCTAGGTGTTATTTGATTATTTATTCGGATGATCTGAACAAACCCTAGTCCCGATTAGTGGAGTTGTGCCGTAATTAGAAATTAAGCTCATTAAATTTCGATCAAAAGGCACCGTAATTTAATATTTAGCTTTGATAATAAAACAAAAGGATAAAAAGAATACAAATTATCAGTCAGTATATTTATATTACAGCAAATAAAACAACATAAATATTAAAATTTAAAATACGTAACAGATTATGAAGTATATCATTATGACAATTTAGTGTTAGAAAATTTATATACCATCAATAAATAAATTATTACAGATCTTTTAATTAAAAGCGATGAAGTTTTAAAATAAGTAATTAATTTATTATTTTCTATTTCTATTAATTTTTTTTATATTAAATAATGCTACTATTGGTAACTAAGTTTTTTTAGCACCTTTTAACTACTTATCTTAAATTAAATAAATATCTACACTAATGCAGATGCAGGTAAAGAGCTATGCTTTGGTTTGATTTTGTTGATAAACACTTTTATGCATCCATTAAAATCGGCTGAAATTAGAACGTGGCCACCACAACCTTTTGTGTGCTGTTCTACCATTGGGTCTTCCACCTAAAAAATAAAAGACTTAGTATTAAAAAAAATACTAGTTTTAATCCGTTTATGGTATGGAAGCAGCATAAAAGAAATTCTGTTAGTTTCCTAAATTAAAAATCGCTCACTTTTAATATATCAACAAATGATTAATTTAATTATAAAAGCTGGAAGTTCTTAAAAAAACATTAATGTGCCCTTTAAGTAGCATGGACAAACTGTTCATTTTCTTTTCCATTTTTGATTTTGTATTGTTCAAGGCAAACTAAGTTATTGTCTTTGCCAAGTATTGATTATGCAGAAAATGAACCAAAAACCAACATTATATAATAACACAAATTTAATTCTAACATAAACATTATTATAAAAAATGAATGCATGCAGTGTGCACACTGCCTAACATCGAATGGTACAAAATATACAGTCGTGTTTGAAAGCTGTGATATTTTTGTGATCACTCAATGCCAGTTTTATACAATGATAATGTAATATATTTTTGTGAGTAATTCTTTATCAATAGTAATTTTCGTAATTACTGGGGGAACAACTAAATAGGATTGTGGAAACATTACGAAATGAAAAACTGCAGTTGCAACATCATGCACTAATTGTGTTTACTTTTTGTACACCTGTTTCACATTTATAATCATACCTTAAAAAAGAAATAATTTCTTGGCCTATCGCAGAATTTCTGTTAAAATAACGAATAATAATGTTCATAAAATTTCACAATATGAATCATTCAAATTAAATTACCTTATCGTCTCGATTTTCATTTTTATTCTGCTCTTCCACCATTTTAATAATATCATCAGGATTAGGTGCAAATATAGCACAAGTGACAACAGCATTATGTGCCTTAATAGCTTCCCAGAAATCGTTTCTATCTCGCCTAACAGAAGAAAATTTTGAATAATCGTGATTTGTTTTCCACACATAGATATCCCTATTTTCTGATCCACTAACTATGTATTTTCCGTCGTGACTAAAGCTAGCTTTGATTTGACTGCTCACATTCACATAACCTTTATATTTACAGGACAAATTTGTATCGCGTAAATCATAGAGTCTAATTCGACTATCGTTAGATGTTACTAATATTTTATCTTCACCAGGCATAGGTTCTATTCCGCTAATCTTTCGACCTGTTGCGTTTCTACCTCTTGTCGATCGTACATGAATCTGAGTGTGATATTTTAATTGATCGGTGTTATAAAATATACATCTTCCATCGTAAGAACCGACAACGGCAAATTTACCATTTTGACAAAAATTTGCCGCAGTTATTAATTTAGATGTACCTTCGACTTCGTTCCAAACTGCAACCTAAATTACAACAAACATAAGAAATTGTTATGGTTGTAGGTGTTTGTTTAAGTACCTTCTTATCTGGAATGTTCCATAGCCGTAGTTTTCCGTCTAAAGAACCGCTTAAAAAATAACGATCGTCTCTCGGATGAAAAACGATTGCAGTTACAAAATCAATGTGTTGAAAGCAACATAAACACTCTTTCCTCGAAATATGCCACAATCTTACAGTCTTATCCATGGAGGAAGATAATATAAAATAATTTTTAGACCACGATATATCTAATAAGTCAGATGTGTGCCCTGTATATGTACAGAATGGCTTCGAAACGAATATATGTTTATTGCCCTCGTCGGCTTTTAAAGCTTCAGTTATCATGGAGTATTCGTCATTAGACTGATGTGAAACTAATGATTCTTGTGAAGGCGTCGGTGAAATTTTTTCTGCATTATATTTTGATCTCATATCCTAAAACAGATATTAGAATAAATGATTTATTTTTCAATTTATATAAATTGAAAAATAATGAATGTGTCAAAAAATAATGCGTATTAGGTTTATTTATTTTCGATATATTATATCGAATACCAAACTAACAATATTGTTAGTTTGGTATTCGATATAATATATCGAGAATAAATAAACCTAATACACATATTTTTGTAATACCTACATAAAATATTTTTATAAGTAATAAATAATTAACAGAGAGATAAATATTAACAGATAAATAAGTAACAGAGATTGTTAAGAATTTACCTGAAAAAATTGGAATGCATTTTTAACAACCCAAATACGCAAAACTTTGTCTTGACCGGCAGTGGCAAGTAATCGTCCGCAACAGGAAAACTTCATGCACCAAATGGGGCCTTCGTGTTCATCTTTCAACTCTTGAACATGCTGTATACTTTCAAGTTCGTATGGACCCTTATGCGAATTCGAAGCCTAAAATAAAAAATAAAATAAAACAATAGTTTATTATTAATCGTTTTTGTCACCTTTAATTTTATATTTTGTTCGCCAGGATTTACTTCGTCCACTATATCCATAACGTCTTCTTTGTGACGAGCATGCGACATTTCTTGAGCAATCGATTTTGCTTTGTGCATAGTTTTCTTAACTGTAGATCCTAGTAATCGTTTTAGTTTTGCTGTTTTTTTACGCACTCGTCCCATTTCCACGTCGTTTTCGTCGCATGTAGGAATATCGATTTTTTTATTTCCTATACTTTCTTCGTCGGATTCTTTCTCTTTTTCTAAACTAGAATTACTAACGTATTCTGATGTTAATCTCATTATATGGAGAGATAAAGGATTAATACATTGTGGTAATTTTTCCTCTGCTATACTTAAAGGAACACGTTCACCTGTATCTAAATTTAATACTGTTACTTGTTCAAGTATTTCCTTATCTGAAAGTTGTTTTCCTGAATCTGTTCGAGTTCTCACATAAATATTCAACTGTTTTAACATATTTTCGTCGCCAGCGGACTTCCGCCTTTCTTTGGAATCTCTTGTCAATTGCTTTTTAGCACCTCTACAATGCCATATCTGTACACCCTGTTTATAGATTATCGATATAATAAATACCTGTGCGAACCTAAACTATAGTGCCCGATGCTGCTACGACCAGCTGAACTACGTGGACTATTTGGTAGAGGTGCTTCAACATCCAGACATAACAATTCATTTTTAAGTCGCTCGATTTCGTCTTGTGTAGGTCCTTCTGCCCTTGATTTATCGTCGTCTTGCGGTTTGACAACATATTGACCCTTGATAGCTTGTTTAATGTCTAAGGAATGGACCGATCGAATCGTGCTAGATTTTGATGATTCGGAGCTTTTGTCTAGAGGTGTGTGTTTTAATTTAGTAGTTGGAAGCATATCTAAGGAATCCTCGAATTCTCTAGTTAGAGATTCGATGGTGCTAGCTGGACTGGCTAAACAGGAAGAAGCGAACGTAGTACTTGGAGAACCTTTAAATGTATCAAGCTGTAATCGATTATGTTATCGTTAAAAAATTAATTTCGTCGATTACTATTAACTTACGCTAAGAGAAAGGGAAGATATGGCACTTTTAACTTTCTTCTTACGACGTGGAGGAGCGACCGGAGCGTGCGATTTAGAAGATAAATAAAATTGAGAATTTGTTACCGATTTCACAAAAGTACTGGAGGCTTTCGTGCTAGCAATTACGTCGGGTTCCTGTAAGGGAAGACATGCAGTTTTCTCTGTCGAGTTACTTTCAGCGAGTGTTGCGCTGCTCGGATATTGCGATACGTCTTTCGAGCTCGGTGTAGATCCGGAATCATGAGAACTTATGGATAATGTCGAAGTTGATGAAATTTTTTTAGCGGCGTGGATGTCGCTAATATCTAAAAAATCTCTTTGAAATAGATGAAACGTTGGAAAATGTGTTACTTACTTTCCAAAGTGTTTCCTAATATTCGACCAATTCGACTTAACGAATTAATACTTTGCAAACTAACGGTATCGTGTTCTATTATTCTAAAGGGATGAGATGTACGACTCGAAGCTGCAAATACGCCATCCACCGATGACGTTTGACTATCGGGCGGTGTTAAATTATTACCTTGTCCATCTTCATCGTCGGTTTGTAACCTCTGCCTTAGTTCTCTAAACCGTTGCCGTCCAACTATTACATTCGGTTTAATCTATAAAAATATGCATATATTAATTTCAATTTTTGTGATGAATTTTCAAAATATGCTAATAATGAAAAATGCAAATTACCAAATATGTACTTTAATTTAAAACATGTGATTAATTTTTAAGTTTAGAGACGAATAAGTAATGGGTGCAATTAAGTGGATAGTAAAGTCATATTTATCTTAAAATCTTTAATTTTAGAATACCTATGCATTATATAATATGAATTTGCTTTAAATAAATAATAACTACTTGTTTCATGAAATGATCGTCCAACAAATAAAATTTCGGTATCGCGATAAACCATTACATTTATAAACTTTATCGATTTACTAATACGTCGAGGATTTAATAAATGATTAATGTTAACTTGTAATTACGCTATTACATCTTTACTTGTGTCTTCAATATTCATTTTCATCACACACCAATTGATATTTACCTACTTGTATATATATTTTTAATAACAATGAATTTATTCAATACAAATTATTTTTTACGTTAAATAATATTGAAACGTAATTTCAAAATTAGTTGCGTTACTCCTTGGAATTTTTTATAATTCGTTATACCCCCCAATATCCAAACGTAAACGACTTACCCAGTTTCTACTGTATTTTATTATGTTTGTCTTTTAAACGTAACATTATAATGTGATGTTAAAACACTTTTACATAAATAGTAACACTTACATTCTAAAAATTAGTATAAATATATTAAATAAAAACTTGGTTTTATACTTACAAATAAATGATCATTTATAGGGCGCGCCGTGTCTCTTGATTTAATTTTTCTTCGGATTTCGTGGAAATGCAAATATTCGGTTCCGAGCTGGTTCTATGCGTTTCTTTAAACAAGGTACAATTATTTTTCCTGAAAAGATCGAAATATTATACAAATGCTTTGGCGGCAAAAGCGGCAACCAATAGCACGTTCAGTTAGTCAGATGATCAACGAAAACTACGATTGAAAATTAATCTGTCAAATTAATATTGGTTGTTTTTTTCAACTGTTTATTTTTCCATTTATATGTTAAAAAATGAACGGATTGTGAATAATCGAAAAGTTTTTATCGAATGAAAGAAACCTCAAAGGTAAATCGAATAGTTTTTTTAGCTTGTCATATTGTAGAATCAGACGTAGTTTATTTTGTCATACCTTACGGCGTGACATAGTGTATTATCCTCTGCATCGTAAAACTCGTCCGAATCACTGCTGCAAGACATGCTTTGTAACATATAAATTTATTAAACGGTAATAAAAAAGTAAAAATCACAAATCGACATCATCCCTTCGCCATATTTGTACTGTCAAATTTTAGGGAACTTGCAGATTTTACAGTGGTTTTACCGACCGACCGCCGAGAGTTGTCATTTATCTTGTTTTTATTCGTTTAGAGTCAGAGTACTAGCACAACTCATACCCAACTCAAGGCTGTTTCCTCACCCAAGAACCAAATCAACATGGAGGATATATCTGTAGAAGTATGCGGCGAAAACGGTGCTCTTTATAAGGTTCGTAATAGCAAAAGTATGCATTTATTATTTAATTTGGTTAGTTATACTATCGTGTAAAACGTGCCTGTGCTATTATAAATATAAAGTATTTCGTAGTGCAGTTATACTTATTCAGAATCGCGAAAAATTGGTAGTTTGGAACGCGGTGTTTCTGACGCCATGACCATTTGACAGGGCGTGAATATCCATGAGTCCTAAAATAAAATTATCCTGTCGTTAATATAACGTAAAACTCGTGATTTTATTCGTCGGAAATTAAAATGAATCGATTCGTTCTTTACTATAAAATTACTGTACGCTGCGATTAGGTTAGATGATCGAAGTATCGAATTTCATTTACTTTAAAGTTTTGTACTAGTATAGTAAATATAAACCTGACGCTTTAAATTTTACAGGCCATCGTATTAGATGTATTCGAAGAAGAAGTATTAATTCGTTTCGAAGATGAGTGAGTTGTAGACGATACGCTTGTAGGCACGATAACATAAAACACGTTTTTAGGTGGCAACCAGACTCTAAATTTCCATATTCGCAAGTGCGTTTCCCACCAAAACAAGATGCTAAAGTGGAATTTGCTGAAAATCAAGAAGTGGAAGTGTTTTCGAGATCCAATTCTCAGGAAGCGAATGGTTGGTGGAAATGTCGAATTAAGGTTTGTTTAAATTTTTATCTACGACGTCTACTCGAAGTTAAGTTTAGTTTACTCTATTGGCAATAAATTGAAGTCTATCGATTTAGATATATTACGTGTAATCAAACTTTGAACTTTAAGGGTGCAAACTGTTATCAAACATCGGACCGGGCTATATTATAGCGGAAGTCGTTTTCTACCAGAACGTGCGTAGGTTACGTATTAATAGGTCGATAAAAGCCTATGGGGATTTTTCAAAAAAATACTAAAGATCAAGTGTTTAGTTAAGAATATCTCGATTATATTTCGATCAATTCTTCAAAGTGATTTTTACTAAAAATACAATCAAAATAAATCGAGATATTCTTAATGGTACACTTGATAATAGCATTATTAATATTTTTTTAAAAATCCCGATAGACTTTTAACGACCGATTAACACATAAACTACGCACGTTCTGGTAGAAGAAAACTTTCTCTACAAGATAGCTTGGTCCAATTGTTGATGTTGATTTGTGCGTTTTGAAGGTTCCCTTTTTATAATGTAAAAGCAATAGTTTACAGATATTTTGAAGTAGGGTTAGTTTTCTTGTTTGTGGCCCTTTACTCGCTCATTAACGGGCTCCACAATATTTCAAACGATAGCAAAATCAAATTGAAAAACATACCATATAGTTTGTCAAGTGGCTTTTTCGGTGTGTTTTATTTTTATTGTTTTTCAATTGACTTTTCTATTGGCGTATATTAGCAGGCCGTTTGGATAGACTGCAGCTGAAAACGTACCAAAGTGGCCCTCGCGATGAAAAGTTTAGAGACAGTTGACTCGGAATAAAATATTTTATTTAAAAGAAGAAACAGAATTTAATAATTAATAAGTGAAAGTTATAAAAATCGAAACATTTTCTTAATCTGGGCCCCGAGTTCATCTTCATATATGGTAATACTTAAGGTCTCTTCCGACACACCATCAATCCAATTTGCGAACGGTACAGTACATGCTTTCAATCAATCAAAATTTTAGATTTCGACAATTGAGTAAATTCTAAAATTTTGATTTGTTTAAAGGACGTACTGTACCATTTGCAAATCGGTTTGAAGTTGTGTTTGAACAGACCTTAAACACCACATTACTATTATGTATCAAATAGAACATAATTGTTGATGTAGGTAAATAATTGCACTATCAAAATATTATATAATAGAATGAAACCTGTATAAACTGAAAGCGCTCGAGGTCGAAAAAATAGTCCGTTTTAAGCAGGTTCGGACTTAAACAAGTACTTTTACATATAATTTATATGTAGATGCAAATTTGGGACTGCAAAAATTTTCGGGTTTAACGAGATTCCGACTTTAAACTGATGATGTTTGTAACAAATATTCAACAAATAATTTCACTATCAACTTATTCGTACAAAGTAAAGGCGTTCATAATAAAATAATTTACATTTTGAGATTGGAACCAAAGAATTTTTGTAGTCTTATACTTAAAAGCACAGTTGGTATTGTATCCTGACATGTAAATAAAAACTGTGATTGTTCTGCAAACAAACCTAATGCAACTTTTATTAATTTCTAGTTTGATTTAAATCTTTCAACATATGTTAAAAAGAAAAAATAACCGAAAAAAACATTAAATTATTTAAAATAAGTACCTATTAGTTGAAAATTAGTTTTTCAATTTTCTTATTTATCGATTTTTATGTCATAAGTTTTTGATTAATGTTTCTTATTCAATTCACTTATTAATCAAGAGTTGTTAATAATTTCTTGGGAAAAAAATTAATCTTTTCTAATGATTTTTTTTCTAACAACAAAACACTTGTCTAGGTATAAAATGTTTTTCGTGCCACATTTGAAAAAAAATCGTTGATTTCACTGTCAGTTTGAGAATTTTTACAAAAAAAAATTGACAAAATATTAAAATGAAAATAAGAAATACAGCACACTTCTGGTAGTCGAAATACACTTTAATTTGCAATACCTCACAGTTCGAGGTAAATATCGCACAAGACTAAATGTTTATAAAACAATATTGCAGGAATTTGTTGTCTACTTCACTTTTGTGTTGGTGTTTATCCTTTCGGTGTTTTATTAGATTGCCTATTTAATAATCCAAATCTATTTTGTAATTTGAACGTACTTTATGTTGAAGCATGTATGAACAATCTCGTAATCGAAACAGCTCTTGTAAAAACCAATTAGGATTACCGGAAGTGTGCTGTATCAAATTAAAAAATTTAAAAATACAGTTTAGTCTTTTTCAAATTGTAGTAAAAAATCTTGTACTTGTGGAAAATGTAGAAATAGTTTTTGCACAAATAGGTAGTTAGTTATTTTCTCATTTCAATAATCTAAGGTTTATGTAAGATACCTTCAATAATTTCATAATAATAATTGAGGGGCTGAGAGGAAAAGTGGTACAAGTAACATTTGTTCAAGTGCTGACATAGGTGCAGTATTACGAGAATATCAATCAATTTATAGAAAGAAAAAAAAAACAGTAGTACTTAGTACAAATGACAACCATATATCATTAAAAAAAACTTACGAATATTTTTAGTAATTGATGTGTGTAGTTTAAGTTTAAAATTAAGTAGGTATCTCTGTAAACTTAAATGTTACTTCTAGTACTTTTCCACTAAACCCCTCAATTGTTTTTTATGAAAAATTATTAAAATCGAACGATAAATTTCTTGAATGCAATTAATGTTTTTGTATTCGTACCGATTTTACATTCTTCAGATAAACTGTTCTTGAAATAACTGCAATGGGAACATTTCTTGAAATAATGGTTTTCGTAGAAGTTATTCTTAGAATAGCTTATCTGCAGTTTATCTGATAATTGTAGAACCAACTCAAACGGTTTATTGTAGATGTTTGTTATAATTGCTTTGTTTTAGTTCATGTTGCATTCTAATTATGATGCAGTCACTGGTTATATTAATTCAACAAATTATTTGTTTTGAAGAGTCCTTGTTTATTTAAAAGAAGATAAGCCAATGTAGTAAATACTCTACAAATTACTGTTGCTTAAAATATTTACTACAACTAGCAAAAGAAACGTGCATAACAATGCAGTTTCTTTCAACTTTTTATCATTAAATTCTTGAAAGATGCTCAAGTAACATCGAAGTTTGTTATCTTAACAATTGTAGATAATGATTTTTGTTTTATCGTGCATTTAAAACATTGGATAATACAGGATAACCGTGGTTGCTGCGATTATTTCTTGTTTGTACATAATAATAATTGTAATAATGCCACAATATACAGCTAAGTACAATTAATTGGCTTACCAATTCATAAATTATTTTAGGAATTTCAAACTTAAATTGAAATCGATTAAACGAAGAGCGTGCAACGTTTCAATTTCCTCATTTAACTAATAGAGGTTCAAATTCCATACATTACAAAAGTTTTTTACATGGGCGTCTACAGTTACCTTAAAGGGTGGCATAACTGCGGACCTGCAACTCTAATAATAAAGCCAAAATGTCTTTTAACTTTGGTAGCTGTGTGTATTCTAAAAAGTGTTTGCAGGTGTAAAAGCCTTAATGTAATAGCTTCAGAGAAACAAAGGTAAACTTTTCATTTTCGGTTCGCAGTTACCTCACTTCCCCAAAGTTATTATAATGCTTTTGGACTTCTATTGTTTTATATTTAATTTTAACGTTCTCGTTTTGATTATTTTAGATGATGAAAGGTGATTTCTTTGTATTGGAGTACTTAGGATGGGACACAACTTACACTGAAATAGTGAGCAGTGACAGGCTTCGTCCAAAAAACAGTAATCCACCAATCGAAAGAAGCATGTTTCACAAATTTGAAATTGAAGTTCCTGAAGATGTTCGAGAGTAGTACGTAGTTTTATTTTAAATTCAAGAAATAGCAATGAAAATTATAATTATTATAGTGCGAGGATTGAAAATGCTCACAAGGAATTTCAGAAAGCAATATCGGCCGGTATAGTTAATTATGTTCCTGAACGAGGAGTATTAGTTGTTATTTCTCGTTTAGAAAATTGTCGCAGGCATGCTGCTATGTTACAAGATATGCACTTTAGAAATCTTTCTCAAAAAGTTTTATTGCTTAAACGTACCGAAGAAGCTGCCCGTCAACTAGAAAGCACAAAATTAGCGACTATCGGAGGGTAAGTTGTATTAATTACCTTTGACAATGCGAACAGGTATTTTATATTTTATTTAAAAAAAAAAAAATTTAATTAATCTAGGTTAGTTTAAAATAACATCTGTAAAATCAAATGATAAATTATTGCATAAATATTATTTATATGAATTATCGAAATACAGATTGTGAAATATTTTGTCCTTATACATGTTTTCACAAATGTCATAAAAATTTTACTTATAAAAAACAACATTCTTTCAGCTTTTTGAGCTATTCTTAGAAGCCATTTATTAATATCAGTTTTAAAAATTATTGCAATTGCATGATCAACTAATTTTCCTTTCCTGTTGCTAAATTGTAGTGCAAGCTTGCTTTTATTAATATATCGAATGGTCCTATCAAGCTACAGAACATTTCAAATATTGTTTTATATCAATTGCAAGCTAGCAACTACTTTGTATGTTCAAGATAGTTTTATATGTATGTAATTTGTTTAATAACAATTATTCTTAAGTTAATGATAAATAACATAAACTCTTTTGGCCGTGTGATTAAATTTAATTATTACTATACCATGTTTATTTATATAGAAACAATTGTTGTAATAATCATTTCTAAAGAGATATGTTTAGTAATGATTAAGGTTATTCATTGGCAATTGAAAATGTTGGCCCTTGAACGTTTTAGATAGTTGCATCGGTAGGTAAATACCAGTCACCTTCAAAAATAGAAAATTGTGATTACGTATTTATCATGTTCGAAAACATCAAACTTTTTACTATTTTCTTGCAATAATTGTTAATAAATTATACGATTACCATGTTGCCATAATTGCAAGAATAATTTAACAATTCAATAATACATTCGAATTTGTTTTTAAACACCGAAAAATACATGTAAAAAATATACAGTGTTTATAGCGAAAAAGAAGACTGGTTTTAGACTTAAAAAATTTGCAAAAACGATACAATAAACCATAAGGAAAATTCATGTTACAATCGTATTATTTTTATGTGTTTGCACATTTTATTTTATAAAATTGCACATGTATATTGTATATAAAGTGAATTATTGTTCGAAAAGGAAACTCTTAAAATACCGAACTTGTTTTGTAAAATCTACGACTGTTGTGTATCGACATCGATCATTTTACGTCGAACAGTTGCAAAATTATGTGGTAATCGCGCTGATACTCAATACTTTCTTTTTTTTTTAATTATATTTGTTTCATCAAAGGCTTAATTTTGAAACATTTTAATTAGAGTTAAAGACTTACTGTGGTCAAATGTAAAAGGCGAACAAATGAGTAAATGTATCTGCGGATCCAGAGTTTGAAAATGTGAAAACATTTTTATATCATAGAACCGTAGATTTATTGCAGACAATAATTAGGATAGCCACATCTGTCTGTGAATAGTAAAAATTGTGAAGTTGTGTGAAGTGTAATACAAAACATTATTCGAATTTGAATCGAAACAAATTGTGTAAAATCAGAATGAAATTATTTTTCTAATTCGTGTAAAAACAGAATTGGTGTAATTTATTATTTACTTGAGAGGATAATTTAACTTTTGCGAGGATGAAAATGTTTGAGAAGAGTTACTGCAATCAGTTGATGAATTACTTTCTTTTATTGCACAATTTCTGTTAACAAAAATAAAATAGATTATATTACCAGTATATTTGATATGAATTTGTAATAATAAGTAAAGTATGAGTAATGTAATGGTAATGAATAGTTATGCACGGTAACTTGTAGACCTTATTTAGTATTAAATATTTTTTGTTAATCATCTTCATTGTTTATACATAAAAACCTCTTGTTTTCTTATTGTTGAAATTTGTCAAACTTATAACACTTTCACCGGTCGGTTTTTTCATCTCCCAATAAATTTACTTGACAAATTTTTACCACGGAAACAATTGTCTGAACAAACGTTTCTAATGTGTCAATTAAATTAAATGGAAGACGGAAAGATCGGCCCTTAAATGTTTAAAAATGTGAAACATCTGCCATCAAAAACCGTGTTTTTTCAAACATGATTCCCATATTTTCTTATCGAACAGTTATGTTTGAAATAGTACTTTGGAAAAGGTATGTGTTCAATAACTTTATATTTAATGGGCAGCACTAATTGCTGCTTATTTTATTGTTATAATGCATAATGTGCAGTTTCAAAAGAATAAAATAGTGTAAAAATAAATTTAATTTGGTTAATCGTACGTAGATTGACAGAAAAAACGACGTTCTCTAGCTTCTGATTTAATTATTCATAAATTTAGGTCTTGCAAAGGAACATTTTTAATATTTGCAGAGTATGATATAGGTATGTGGATCAAATACATATATTCATGGAATATTCGAAAGACGCGGACACAGCTTTTGGGTATCTTTCGATTGCTTTTTTCCAACAGTTTTCGTGCAGTCATCAGTACCTTTCTGATGGCCCACAATAGATCTTTGTTTTAAATTTTTTATCAGATTTATTATACAATTTTATAATGCCTTTCACGACACTTGCACACAGTCACAGTCAGTGTGTTTTACACACAACAATTTGTAGGTTATCGATGATAAACTATCTGCTGTGGTGCATATAAGGTACAAGTGTTTTTAATTTAATTAATATCTATTTTTTTTTATTTCATTATAAAATTGAAAAAAAAAACAATACTACAATTATACTACAGTATCTGTTTTAGTTTTCTTCTATTAAGTTTGATTTGTGTAAGAGTAGAAAAATTACAGAGCACAGAATGGTCATAATTACTTGCCTAAAATTAATATTTAGCCAGGAAAGGATTAAAATGGAGTAATTTTACATTGTACGTTGACAGTTTGTTTCTCTTTCAGCAAATATAAACCCATGTATCAGCGGGGCACTAATTATGAGGCTGGGCGGGGTGGCTCCAGGTGAGATAAAACCCGCAACAGTATGCACGTAGTACCTCTTTCTCCTGGCTCTTCCTGGCAGTATTAATTTTATGGCATATTTATAGACCATTCGGACAACTATTGGAAAAAGCATGATAGATACATTGGTGTAAATCATTATCTGCATGTATTTTATTTTTTTCATACAACTGCCAGGAATTTCATTATTAACTAGTTCTCTTGAAACAAAACAGCTTCTTTAGTATCTGAATGTATGAAAATAATGATTTAATGAATTCTGTATTTACACATATCTGTATATAATATATAAATCCAGTGAATATCAATTTGACTGTAGTAATAGTAGTTTTTTTTATGATTTTTCTTTAGGCAATTATGCGTAATTTACTTCGTATTGATGGTTTTCCATTTATGTGCTTGTGCATGTAGTAAGTAGTGTTCAATTTTAACAATTGCTTTTGTAGCTCAGCAAGCATTTAAATTAAATAGGTTGTTAAAAATAGTTTAAAATGATATAATTAACAATTATTATTTAATAAATTACAATAATTAAAAAATAAGTAGGTAATAATATATTGTTAAACTCGATAGATTATTAAGATTCCTTATCAAATAAGAAATACAATGCAATAAGGATATAATTAAATGAAAAAGTAAATTGAAATAATATTTATATTACAATTCATATTTTATACCATGTATTTGTACCTCATTTTTATTTTCTTTTTTTTTTGTTAGATACTCGAATTTGTATGTGTTATTAATATTTATTCGCGATCCCAATATCAATTTGTTTATGATTCAGAAATGTTTTCTTTTACAGATATTCGGATGAATTTAATGTGCGAGAAGATTTAATGGGACTGGCAATCGGTGCACATGGTGCAAATATTCAACAAGCGAGAAAAGTTGATGGAATCACAAACATTGAACTTGAAGAAAATTCGTGTACGTTTAAAATATATGGAGAGGTATTAATTGTCGACTTCTCAAATTATTTTGTATAACCGTTTCTTTTAACTTTTATATTAGTCTGATGAAGCTGTAAAAAAGGCTCGGTCTATGTTGGAATATGGCGAAGAATCTCTGCAAGTACCCCGTGCATTAGTTGGTAAAGTTATTGGGAAAAATGGAAGAATTATACAAGAAATTGTTGATAAAAGTGGCGTGGTACGTATTATTTATAAAACTGCTAATTATGACATTTTATGTTGCCATAATTTTAGGTGAGAGTAAAAATAGAAGGTGACAATGAACCTCAACCTACTATTCCTCGTGAAGAAGGGCAGGTACCTTTTGTATTTGTTGGAACGGTTGACAGTATAATCAATGCCAAGGTCCTTCTAGAATATCATTTAGCTCACTTAAAGGTAACATTTTAAAATTGTTATTATATCGCTAATCCCAAAAGTACTTAAATATAACTAAAAACATGTAACAAATTGATTGCGTTATTAATTAATAGAATATATTTTTTAAACTAAAATATTTACAGGAAGTGGAACAATTACGTCAAGAAAAATTGGAAATTGACCAACAGTTGCGCAGCATGCACGGTTCTTCCTTGGGTTCGATGCAAAGTTTATCGATGTCTAGAAGGAACGATCGGGGATATAATTCAGATTTAGATGGTGGTTCTAGAGGCGGACGCGGAGGATCGATGCGTGGACGAGGTGGACGTGGGCGAGGAGGGCCAGGCCGTAACAACGATACCCGTTATAACGCCGGTAGTACTATCTCAGATTTTATTAATAATATGGACAAACGGAAAGGATTAGGTAATGATAGAGGTCGAGGTCCTACTAATAATGGTCGGCCCCCTCGAGGGGGGCCTGGGGGTGATCGTAATATTCGTGACAAAGCAAATAGGGGAAGATTAACGGTTGATTCATCTGCAGGTGGGGATCAAGAGCGTAAATGACTTTTAAATGCTTACACTACGAAGACCTTTTCGGTCTACTTCCTTTCTGCCGCAACATTGTAATTTAAATGGAATCGGCTTTATGCACTAGGTTTTATAATTGTTTTTATTGAAGGTTTTTAACAAATTTATTCTAATTACCGAGAATTGCGTGTTTTCAAAAGTACAAATATACGGTTACATTTGAGACTGCTTAATTTATGATTTTAGTGGTAACTTGAAATAATTCTAGTAAGATGTGCCACTATTAAGAAAATCAATCTATATATTTTTTTATAGAAGTAATTCTAACAACGAGAATGTATACTACTTGTAATTTTTTTTTCAATTTACATAGCAATTTATTTTTGTTAAATAATTTGATGGTTTGACATTTTTGGAAGTATGTTTATATTTTGGTGCATGAAGCCATTTTATGATTTCCAGCAGACAAAATAGACTGACCCGGCTTATGACTTTTATTACGAATTATATGAAATAATAAATTTAATAATTCATGAAATGAAATGAAATTTTTAAATTACGACGAGGGATTTCAACCGACTTGATAATTACCAAGAATAAATATAAAGCATTTTTGGATGGTCAATTTATTCGTTATGGATAAATAATTTATTTAATCACACATATATTATATTATATATATATAATATATGTATAAAAGGATATCAACTGGAAAGAAGCTTCAAAATACCCATTCAAAATTGAATAAACGTATATTAATAGCATGTTTGTGTAAACTAATAATTATAAAAGCTCTTAATAATTGCTTAAAGAATTGTAGTGGTTTCTTTCTGTAATGAACTTTCATTTATGGTGGCAGCAAGCTTCATATTGTAAATATTTCAACTAATATTATTTACTGGCCTATGTGCATATGAAGTTATATAAGTACCTAACGTTTTTACACTTTCTGACAACCTGTTTTTATTAAACTAGGAATATTTTATAAATAAAATAAAAGCGGACGTTGACTGTTAAAATTCTTTTAAATTATTTTTAACGGTGCATTTTATCTTTAAAGTATAACATAGTTTTTTCACAAAATTTTCTCAAAAGTGCATCATAATTAACTATTAACAGATATTTTTTTAATGAAAAATAGAATAATTATTTCATCAAAAATTATATTTTACAAAATTTAATAATAACTACTGTTCAATTTACTATAGGGTTGTCAAAAAGTACCTCGTATATCTGCTGCAGACATTTTAACGCATTTAATATTATAGTGTGTTATATTGTTTTCAGCTTCTTGTTTATGCTTAGCTTTTACAGAATAACATGTTTTTTTTTCTTTAGAAATACACTTGCAATTATGCACTTAGGCCACTTTTAGTGTGTATATGCACTTTTTTAATATTTTCTTAATTTGTTTTCTTTGTTTCAATCATGTATATTCCTTTATGTTTATTATAATTTGATATTTTTGTTTAATAAGAGCAAATTAGCTCTAGGATATGGACATTATTATATATAATAAAGACAATGTTTACTGTAAAGGATAGGTGCAGTTACATTTAAATGTGTTAAATTTTTGAAAAGCAATTTGTTTAATTTTATGAAATTGCGTGTCATACAAGTCAGTCTAGTTGACTTAGTTAACCGACTAAAATAAGTAGTTCACTGACAAGGGATTTGTGTGAATTTCAAACATTTTAACCTAACGAGGGAAGTAATCAATCTGTAATATCTCGATTTTGACAAAAGTCGATAAAATCTAAATAACTACGAAAAGAATTTTGTATTTGGTTCTTTTAATAAAACAACGAAAGTGGTTATTCTTTAATAATATTGATTAATAATGACATAATTAACTTTATAATAACTATAATAATAGACATCAATAATATTTCGACTATCAGAAATTTTATCAAATTCATATATTTGTCATAACTCGATGTAATTATGATCAACCATACTTATTTGATTCATAGTGATTAAACAAAGACTTAAAATGTTATTTAGATCTTTATGAACTTATTTAGCAATTTGTCAAAATGAAAGTATTAAAGTTTGGTAATTTTTCTTGTAGGCAAACATACAAACATTATTTTGCAGCTGCACCCTCCACATAGGAGTTGTCAATGATGCATTTATTTGTCTTAAAATAAGTTTCTATCGGCAAATTTTGTGCAAATCGTCAATTTTAAAGATATGCAATGACGGTATATTTTATTTGTCGATGGAAGTAATATTTTGAAGTTAGTAAACCCCATGAGGCTCAAACTTAACTTGAACAAACTAAAACCTTGCTGGAAGGGTACTAAGGTCAAACTCTATTAATTAGAAAAAAAGCCATGTTGTGAGTTGCATCACATTTGTAAATTCTACTGACTATCCCAATATTGATAAGATGGTCAGGGAATGAGCTTATTGTGAGTTTGCTAACATGTTAGAGGCACTAGTGACTGCCATGGAACTCAAGACTGGCTCATACTCATGTCAAATCTTATTGTGAAAGACTTTTTTTAGAAATATAACTTATTATTAAAAAAAAATGTGTTTTTTTATATTTGAGTTAGAGTGCAGACTCGTGCCCTTTCAGCAGGTTTAATTAAATCAATATCGTATCGTTACTACTTCCATTTTATTACTAATAATTAAATGTAGCCTTGCATGTAGCATGTTTGCTTAAAGGGCTTTAGAGTCTGCGCTTTTCACACACCTCATTGTTATTCGTTATTTTTTATTTAACTGCCTGATTTATCGGAGCTTTAACGAGGCATATATTTATACTTTGAAGATTAATGTCGACAAATACTTATTAATCTTCTTAAATTTATTATTAGAGATATTAAAATCTTATAATTTAACAGTTGAGGTATTAAAATGGTGGTAAGTAAATAAAAAATTCTTTATATTTAAATAACCTCTATTGCGATATATATATATTTTTTTAAATTACATTTTTTTAACTAACATGTTTGAATTTAAAAAAAAACACTTGAATAACAGGAAAATTGAAATTTTTGTTA
This sequence comes from Rhagophthalmus giganteus, assembly GCA_036326145.1. Classification (NCBI taxonomy): domain Eukaryota; kingdom Metazoa; phylum Arthropoda; class Insecta; order Coleoptera; family Rhagophthalmidae; genus Rhagophthalmus; species Rhagophthalmus giganteus. The sequence goes on along the minus strand of JARFJA010000067.1, from coordinate 9,029,650 downwards.
AAATATGTAGATGTAACTATAATTTTAGCAAGCAGTTTCATAATGTATTGTAATAAATGTAAAAAAAGATGTCAAAATAGAATTAGATTTTACGTAAAACCTATGCAATTCATAATTGTAACATATCGAAAGCAATTAATTGCATAAATTGAGGATGCTGTATAGGAGCACACAAATTATATTTTTCTATTACTCTATTTCTATTAATTATTTATTTTGCATAGTAAAAATGAAAATCGATTAATTGAAAAATTAAATGTGTACTGCATAACTTGATATAACTCTTCTAAAGTTGAACGTAAAAGAGAATTTTAAATAAAAACAAATCGTTTCAACAATGAATTATTTATTATGATTAACCAAAGGTTAAATTATTAGATAGTGTCGGTGCAAACGGTCATAAACTTATTAATTTTTATATTTGTATAAATGATGAGTAAGATGAAAAATTATGAAAAACGTCATCTTTGGCGATTCGAAATATATTTGATATACTCAAATTACCTGTATATTAAATTAAAATATGATAATAAATTCTGAATACAACACTTCAAAGCGTAGCAATGGTTTTGCATAATGTCTACTTTTAACTGCAGTTTTACAATAAGATAAATACCACTCGAGGCTCGGTATATTAAAAACTAAAACTGCAATTATCATCCAAATTATTGTTGTTGTGTAACAATCTTTGTCAAGTAAAGCTTGGGATTTATTCTGTAAAATCTGTTAATTTCAATGCCATGTTAACATGATATCACCATGGAAACATATCGACACAATCTCGATTGTGATTGGTTGTTAGTTTTTTAATAGGTCTTTAAAAATAACATTTATTACAGAATAGATCCCTTAATAACAGTTAAGAAAATGCAATCATTTTCTGAGAATTGCTGTAATGTAATATTAATTATCTGTTTTCATATTTTAGCACTTATTTAATTTTTTTTCATTTTTTTAAAGCAAATTTTCTATTTCTGGTTAATCGTGATTAACTGCGAGTTACTGGGGTATAAGAAATATTTTCTTTTATTGTAACAAATCAATTAATATTAAGAAATTTGAAATTTAATATAAATATTAAGTAATTTAAAATTACATTTTGTTTAGGTTCTCGCCATCAAACACCCGATACAGTTGATGAACGTATACGCGATCTTCCTCCAAGACAGTTTGGAGGACCTCGTGGATCGAGGGGAGGTCCTCGACGTGACACACGCCGTGATGACAGACGTAGAACTACAGATGAAGAAGACACTGTTCTTGACAGTCAAGAAGTTTCTAGTGTAGATCGTGGTAAGTAACCGAAAAAAAGGACAATATTAAATATAAGAATAATAATTAAGAGTAAATTCTGCATTTGTACATTGTTCTACTAATAAAAAGGTGTGTATTTTGACACGTTACTATATTTTTTGAGTTAATTTTGAAGAAAGAATGATGAATGTTATATGGTGGTTGCTTTTAAAGCATGTGTAATTATTACACAACACTTTGAACGCATGTGTACTTGCAAGAATGTAAGATGTCTGACGCTTGTCTTAGAATCAGTGTCCAGTGCAGAGACCGTTTCTTGGAAAGGTAGCAGATCACAACGTAGACGTAGACGTCGTGCAAGACAGCGTAGTTGTACTCCTACAGCGCATGCTAGTAATACACCTGGTAAGTGTCTTGGCTGTTTGTTTCAGCTAACGACCGGTTGCAAGTGTTGAATGTATGTTGAACGAATGACCAGTTATAAACATTTTTATTTTTTGCTAGTAAACGTAGTTAGAATATTTTTGGTATATAAATTTTGTAGATGCTAGTCATAAAAAGAATATTGTGATTTCCTTTTTATATTACTACAGAGGTGGTAGGTAACATTTTTGTTTTATTGCAATACGAAATATCAATTTTATAGAAAATATGAACACCATAAATGGTTAACATTGTAAAACTACTAACTTTTAAATTTTGTATATTTGTTACCATTGTTATTTTATATATTTTGTGTTAATGTGAACTTTTTAAATAAGGCACCTACTCTTAAATTACAACATAAACCCGATTGAATAAATGAACACGGAATATTCCGATATGAATCGTGTTTGTCAAAAAGGACCCGAGCACCAAGCTTTAAACAAAATGTACAAACAATTCCAAACGGTAAATAAGAGTCTTATAATAATATATAAAACTATTTGAACTTTAATCTTACGCTGTTCAATGTTACCCCACAGGGATTATGTATATATTGGGCCTTATGGTTCATTGTCGCTATATAGGAACCATTTTTATAGGCAGTAATTCTAGATCCCATACTGAGAACAATAAACATTTTATATGGAATTTTATTGGATACCCTGTATAGTCATTAACCATTGGATACCTATAGTAATGTACTAACTCAACCCTTCGAGAAAGACTTTACCAGTTTACCATTTAGTACCATTCCTCTTTCAACATAGCAAATAGCTGTGTGATGTTTTGTGGCTGGTTTCATCTGACTCTTAACCGGCGTTCTAATTCATCCCAAAGATGTTTAAGTGGGTTCAGGCCAGCCAATCAAGTGCATCCACTTCCATTTCCTCATACCACTGAGTTATGGCCCCGGCTTTATGAGTTCATGCATTAACACATTGAAAATGAAATGGGTCAGTTTCAAATTGTTGCCACAGTGTGGATAGGTAACGCTGAATTGTCTAAAATTGTTTCATAAGCTTTGGCATTCATGGATTCCAACACAAAACCAGTGGATCAAGTTCATACCATATAGGTATCGGATGATTAATGGCTATAGATATAAGGTTTGTTCCAACTCACCACCAAACCAGGTTGCGAAAGAAACAGTACATGCTTTCATCGAATCGAATTTTTAGATTTTGACAATTGAGTAAATTCTAAAATTCTGATTGGTCGAAAGCACGTATCGGACCGTTTGCAAGCCAGTTTGGTGGTGTGTTGGAATAGTTTTTATTTCTCCATCAAAATATCCAACAAGTATAATTTTATTTGAAAAGTTGACAAGTTGATAATGTCATGCATTATTTTCATAGAAATCATTTTTACTGTCTGAGCAGTACAATCGACGTTTTAATGACAATGAACTGCCTTTAAAATCCAATTTTAATGCGTAAATCTTTGAAAAAATATGATCGGAAGTATTTGAGACAAATTAAGCCTTTAAATGTCAATTTATAAATGTTAGGTATACATACAATATAATAAATTACATTACATTGGCCCGTTTAAAGTGTGTATGTTTTTGATTGTCACTTTTAAAATATTCCATACGTTATATGTTAAAATAACGTTCTACTTTGAAATATTTTTATTAGGCGCATCTTATAAATCTTAGTGCACATTTAAAATGAAAGTGTAAGCTTTGCTAAATTAACCAGTCTTATACTAATAAAGATGATAGTACACTCCGAAGCAATCATGTTAAGAGGATCTATCACCACTATTTTTTTTAGACATTCAAGAGGATATTACAGTTTATGTATTTAATGCTTATAAATACATATAATGTGGATAAATTATGAACTGCTTTTGTCATGCTAATTATATAATCTATTACTTACATCTATAGAACAATAAAAAAATAATTTTCCAGTAACAAAGCTTTCTAACAAGAAATACTCTAGCATTGAATCAATTATTATATTACAGTTAACAATGGTCATCTGGGAGGAGGGTCGGGCGATCAGGAATCCGCAGCATCACCAATTTCGACTTCTGAACCTAAGCAACAAACCAAACCAAGATCAAATAAACCTCCTCCATCTCGTCGTAACGAACCTAAAGCTAAGGAAACACTCGTAAATGGTACAACCGCCTAGACTTCCCATGTGCTGTGCCAAAGTATTATTGAAGGTTGTATTACTAATTACCAGTGTGTGCTTCATACGTAAGCAAGAACTTCTTAAAATAAGTTTCCTATTTGTTGATGTTGTGTTTCATATCTTTTCTCCAGCATAGTAATAAATAGTGGGCGGACGGCTGCCCTATTCCTGGCCGAAACAAAGTGACTGTTAGGTTCTGTGAACCGTGAGTCCACCATGTTGGTTTAGACTGTTTGATTTGTGTGGCTTGCCTTGCGCCTTTTCTCATTACACAACAAATACAGGTACTGTTAATTTATTAAGCTCGGTGGTTTTAGCAACTACTCTAAACCATCATTTTTCAATGTTGATTATCTAGCGCACACTTTTCGATCATTTTAAATTGCTTACTGTTAATTATACAGAATAAACACTTAGGTTGGTTGTAAAAAACAAATTGTTAATTTATGTACGTTTAACTATTTATTTTTTTTTTATTTTTTTTTAAATTAGTTATGCCGTTTGTTACCTTAAATTTTGCAATTAGATTTTCATCATATTTGATGAAGCTATAAAAAAATTTAAACCAACAAAACTGTATATAGTCAAAATTTTAAATTCAGTTTTTTTAGATTTAGCCTCCGCTTTATTTATAATTTTGTTACACTATTTGCCATGTATTAACTCTAGTAAATAAATTTTTGCATTGAATAAAATAATAGAATTGCAATGTGTTTTATTATATTTAAAATTAAGTAAAAAAATGAGAATAAAAATTGACACTGTTGTTTTTATGTGGTGCTAAGTTGATTAATTATTCAATAAACTAATTTTATATTTCATATCAACTGTAGCTGATAATGTATATTTGATTTTACCTTCAAAGTTCGAAAACCTGAACTTGAGGAAACTGTATGTTTGTAAAAATCGTTATTTGTGTGTAGTACAAAGTTTTTGGTCGAGGCAAAATTTCTGGCACTGTCATCAACATATGCTTTACCGAGTTGCAATCTGTTTTGTGACCTTTTTTTGTTTCCAATTGCTTTGAATTGATTAAGGTTTAGGAGCCCTTAGAATTATTCTGATATGCTGATATTTAAAATGCAGACACAATGATGCTGCCATCTATCAGTATTTTTATCATCACCTCATTTTCACCTTCATTTAACCTTTGCTGACCTTCGGTCTCGAAGAAGGTTAATTTTAACCTTTGTGAAAGTGAAATTTAAGTGAAAGCGATCGCATAAAAAAACAGTTAAAATTTTGAAAAGGATTATACCGGGAAAGTCGAAAAGGTTTAAACTACGGGGCGGGGGGCGTCAAAAAGTCGCTGAACCTTTCTATATGGGAAACGGTTATACCAATATATACGTAGATATTATCACCATCGTCGCTATATTTTAAATTTTTAAATGCTTTATGATTATTCCAATAGCAGCCAACACCATTGCTCTAAAAATTTTAATAGTTTACAATTAACTAATAGATGGCAGCAATATCGCTCCTTAATTTTTAATAGTTCATATATATGCTAATAGATGATTACACCGACGTCTATGCATTTTAAATACCTCTCAGAACGTTGAATAACAAAAAAACATTTAATTAGATTAACAAACTTTATTATAGATTATAAAAGTTTTACAAAGTTAAATTTAATACAGTTTAAAGTCCATTTGCATGGTTCGCTTGCATTGTTTTTCTCGAAAAACTACTTTTCAAGTAATTCCGGAGATGTTCTATGCGTAGCAGGTAGCGTCATTTTATCGAGTTTATAAAAAAATTTAATCTATTTAAACGTTGACAGTTCCTTATTTATTGCTTCGTAATATCTAAAATACGAGTTTTCTAACCGTTTTCAACTTTTTCTGAACGTTACAGCTCAAAAGCTTGCGGTCAAAATTTTACCAGAAAAAAATCGCTGGACTATAAGGGATTTTTTTGATAAAAATTTTTAATCGCTGGAAACGCGCTTAGATTGTCATTTCTTGCATTGTTAATCTCGAAAAACTACTTTTCAACTAATTCCGGGCCTGTTCTATACGTAGCAGGTAGCGTCATTTTATCAAGATTATAAAAAATTATAATCTATTTAAACGCTGGCAATTCTTCAATTATTGCTTCGTAATACCTAAAATACGAGTTTTCTAATCGTTTTCGACTCGTTCTGAATGTTACTGCTCAAAACGTTGTGGTTAAAATTTTGCCAGAAAAAAATCTCTGATAGGGATTTTTTCGAGATTTGGCAGAAATTTTAAATCGCCGGAAACGCGATTAGATTGTCATTTCTTGCATTGTTAGTCTCGAAAAACTACTTTTCAACTAATTCCGGACCTGTTCTATGTGTATCAAGCAGCGTCGTTTTATCGAGTTTATAAAAAACTTTAATCTGTTTAAACGCTGGCAATTCTTCAATTATTGCTTCGTTATACCACAAATACGAGTTTTCTAATCGTTTTCGACTCGTTCTGAACGTTACGGCTCAAAACGTGGTTAAAATTTTGCCAGAAAAAAATCTCTGATAGGGATTTTTTCGAGATTTGGCAGAAATTTTAAATCGCCGGAAACGCGATTAGATTGTCATTTCTTGCATTGTTAGTCTCGAAAAACTACTTTTCAACTAATTCCAGACCTGTTCTATGTGTATCAAGCAGCGTCATTTTATCGAGTTTATAAAAAACTTTAATCTGTTTAAACGCTGGCAATTCTTCAATTATTGCTTCGTAATACCTAAAATACGTGTTTTCTAATCGTTTTCGACTTTTTCTGAACGTTACGGCCCAAAAGCTTGCGGTCAAAATTTTGCCAGAGAAAAATCTCCGAACTATACTAAGGAATTTTTTCGAGATTTGGCAGAAATTTTAAATCGCTGGAAACGCGCTTAGATTGCCATTTCTTGCATTTTTACATTTGAAAAACTACTTTTAAAATAATTCCGGACCTGTTATTTGAGTATCGGGTAGTGTCATTTTATCGAGATTATGCAAAATCTTTAATCTATATAAACGCTGGAAGTTTCTCATTTATTGCTTCGTTATACCACAAATACAAGTTTTCTACCCTTTGTACATAAAGGATTACATAAATCACTAATTTCGCTTACCAAAAAGATCGAATTAAAAGATAAGAAAATGTTTCTACTAATAACTTCTGGTCTCCACACTAGGCTTCAATTTTTTGTTAAAACGTACCCTAAAATGACCAAAAAGCATTCGTTCTTAAACGAAAAAGTGCAAAATTTTGCTACTAGTCATTGAATAAAACACGAGCGATTTATTTTATAACTTTTATAATATTCATATATTCATACAACTTAAATCAAAATCATCAAAAGTATTTATTTACTATGCACATAATTGTCGCAACTGGGAAACTGATTTTAATAACTTATGAGTAAATTAAATACTAATTACCTAATTCATGTTTTATTACATTTACAGCACTGGTTGTTCAAATTTTCTCCTGCTAACACTTACTGAATAGAATTCTGTAGTTCAATTTCCTACGTTCAGTTTTAACGAGATGGCCTTACTACATAATGTATTTGGACCCTTTGTTTCCTGACATCTTGTAATGTTGTCGAGGACCCCTCTCTGTCTACAACAGTTCCAACAAAAATCCAAAGTTCCTGCACAAATTATTATGAGAACCAACGCGGAAGGAATCAATTATATATTTATTTATATATGAAACGCAAGAATAATTTTGTCACAAACTTCAAACGGTGTTGGAGCTTTTACTTTGACATATTTCCACTTAATTTATATAAAAACCAATTAAAAATAATAAATAGCCGAAGCAAATTCAGTTTTATTGTGATGAAATGTAGATTTTGAACGAATTTTGTATAATCCTTAGAATTTAAAAATATTTTAGCCATCTATTGGATTTTCTGTAAATTATAAAATAAAAATTGTACCATTTTAAAAAATAAACTGTAATTTAAATCATACAAAAGAAATGTGTAAATTTGCTAAAAAGTTATCCATCTATGGGATATTTATATTAATTATTAAATTTAAAAAATACAAAAAGAACTTGAAAACCAAAAGGAAATTTTGAAAATTAGACACCTATAAAACGATATTGACTACAAAATACAAAAAAAATATACAACAGTAAATAAATAACTGTAATGTAAACGACACAAAGCAATTTGAAAATTTTCTAATTGTGTTAGACGTTTTTGTAACAAAATGTTTGCTTAACAAATCGATCACATAATTATTGAATAAGTCGATGCTATACCTGAAATGTTTCTCTGAAACTCCACAATAGTGCAGCTCCAATTCCAAATGCAGTTCAAACGTTTGTCACTTCAGATGATTCATTTTGGTCTTCCTTTCTCGTACCTTTTTTAGCAGCATCTCACTCTGTAAATATACAGAGCTTAACTAGAAATTAATTGCAATAGAAACAATGCCTACCTACCAATACCTACTTCCAATGTTAGATTTAAGCAGGAACAAGTTACAACGTTTTAGATTAGGTAATAAATTTCATTACAAAAGGACGACCTATTTATTTGCAATGGTATATTACACAATTTAAAAATCGACCAAGATTTTTATTACAAAAGAGATATAAAAATTAAAATATAATCAAATACCCAACGCACATAAATATTGTCGAAAAATTAACGATTCTTTAATCTAAATAATAATTAATAGTTAATTAGAAAATATTCTTACTTTCTTTTACAAATCTGGAAGCTAGTTGTTACCCTTTAAAGATGAGACAGCAAATGTCTGTTCTGGCATAAGATGTGGTCGAGTAGATATCCAATTCGTTAAAGTTTCTTCGTGACCCAATGAATCGTTTATAAACTTTATACTCGACGGCATCGTTAAGTACAACACGAAGCCTCAACACTTGGTTTTGAATGTATATATTATGATGATTACACATATACTAAAGTAATAGAGATCTTCCTTGTCTACAACGGTTCCAAATTGTTATGAGAACTAAAACGAAAGGAAACTATGGTTGAACGACTATTTAACCGAATTATATATTTATTTGCTTTATACCGAGAGGATAAATAAATAGTAATACGAAAGTTGGAACAATAATTTTTCGATACACTTCAACTCTCGTGCTTCTACTTTAATACGTTTCCACTTAATTTATGTAAAAACCAAATTACAAATTTTAAATAGCCTAAGAAACAACAGTTTTATTATTACAATGAAATGTAGATTTTGTGCGAATTTTATGCAGCGAAAACATAACCAAAAATTAATTTTTTTTATACATCTATTAAAATTTTTATGAATTATAAAATAGAATAGTAAAATCTCCAAAAGTAAACTGTAATCTTACCAGAACAAAAATAAATCTGCAAATTATTTGAAAAATTAGCCATCTATCAAACATTACTATAACTAAAAATATTAAAAACTGTAAATAAAAAGAAATCTATAAAATTCTAAAAATATTTATAGTAACCTAAATGATACAAGAGAAATTTGAAAATTGCAAATTGTGTTGTAGGTTAGTACTAAAACGCATGCATAACAAATTAATTACAAAATTATTATATAAGTAGATGCTATACCTAAAATGTTTCCTAAAAATTTCCACAAAAGTGCAGCTTCAAAGGTAAATGTAGTCCAAACGTCTGTCGCTCGAGACGATTCGTTTTGATCTTTTTCTGCCGTCAGTTATCCCTAACACCTATTTTTAACAGCAGCCCACTCTGTAAATATAAACAATTTTTAATTTTAATATAGCTTATCCAAACCTATATGATGTGGACGTCATCAATACAAGATTACTAGATGATGACGTTTCACACAGTGCTACCACCTCGTACCTCGTATTTTAACAGTTCTAATAAATTGTAGCCAAGTAAATCATCTATAGAATATGTCACTTTCCAAACTTTAAGCCGAATTACAAATAAACAATCTAGTAACTTTTTTTTTGATGACGTGAATTGCATATAAGTTTGGATAAGCCATACCTATACATAATATACAGTCCGCCAAATAGTCTGCACCATTAGAAATTTTAAATGGTCTCTCAAAAAAATTGGTCTCTTTTTAATGGTCTCTCAAAAAATTTTATTCTTGATTAAAGTTCGTGCATGGTCTAAAACTCGTTTTTCGAGTATTGACAAAGCAAGAAATTGCAATATGTACGCGTTTCAATCGATTTAAAAATTTCGAGGAATCTCCAAAAAAAGACGTACTATATAGTCCATAGTTCTTGTAAAATATTAATCCGATCGAAAACTTTTGTTTCGTATTCGAACGTGGAGAAATATTGATTTCCAAGAAAATTGAACTTTTAAAAATGCCATCGTACTGTAAATACATACTTTTAAAAAACATTTTTTTTTAATTCTTATAAATTTCTCTCGTAAATAAAACTTAAAAAGAGTTTTTGACATACGAACATGAAAATTCGATAGCGAAGCTTGCGCGCGGTCGAACATTTTACAATAGAAATCGGTTTAAAAAATACGATCCTTCAAAATCATCGAATTGCTCCCCTTTAAAGTTTTTAAAATGCGATTTAATATTTATTGTTCGACTCTGAGGTCCAGATAATAAGTATAGAACAATATTAATTAATTAATTTTTAAATAACAACTTTATGACGACTTTAAAAAACTTGGCGCCGACACGACGTCGACGTTCGTTTTTGTTTTTATAATAAACGCATTTTTGTTGTCGTTTAATTTCTAACAACGAAGGCGTGTTTATACATATTCCTACCAATATCATATTTAAAAGTCGATTCACTTTCAGATGATTTTTAAATTACTTGGAAACTTTAAAATAAAGTTCAGATATATTTACGCAAAGATTATTATTAAAAAACTTTAAATAGGTACGCGTTAAAAATCGATTTTGTTTATAAAAGCTTTTTTCATTGTTCACCTACTATCTAAATGATTTCCTATCATGTTTGATGTTGGAAAAACTTTTTCTTTTAAAAATTTTTGAAAACTCGATGTCGGCGAAAACGTGCTTAATTCATAATTTTACGTTTATTTCACGTTGAAATCGATATTTCTCGACGTACGAAGACGAAACAAGGACATTCAAGTCGGGTCAAAATTTTGCCAAAATCCCTGAAATAAGGGATTTTTATCGAAAATTAACAAAAACTCGACATAGGCGAAAACGCGTGAAATACATTATTTTATACGTGTTTTACTTGAAATCGATATTTCTCGACGTACCGACACTAAACAAATAGATCTTTTTATAATTAAGAAATTACATTTTTGATAAACGATGGAAGGTAATATATTTTTTTGACTAAAAACCTCAAGTAATGTATATAGGTAAACCTGAACATTTTTATATATTCTTAGAATAACCATTCATTTCAGGAAATACCTTTCGGAGTTTTAATCAGAAATGCCGATTTTCATTATTCCCTTAGCTTTTTAGGGAATGCTTCCGGTATTAACTCGTTTTGCTCTCGGAGTAGGTATCGTAAATGTATAGAACTTCGAATTCAAATAATGAAATAAAGCACGTGCGTAATAATGTAAAAGTTTTGAGCGAGACAATTATTTTGCATTTCACTTTTGTAGAAATTGTCTAGAAAAAATATCTACAGTAATATTATACTTATATAATATTATGTGTAGCAATTACAATAAATTAATAAATGTAAGTATTTAGTATACTCGTTATATATCCCAGTAATGTATGTAAACATGTTATTAGAAGTTTCAATTATGGAACACAAAGATAACGTGCATATTAAGTAAAAATTAAACAAAGTCAGCAATACATAAACAATAATTAATGCTTTCACACGGTTTCTATGTTTATCATTTAATGCAGGTTATTAAGGTTTAAATAGGTTTATCACACGAATGTAGTACTGGTGTTGAATGACGTTAAATTTTCATCGTATTTGTTTTTGCATACATTTAACTTTCGTACGGATGAAAATTCGGTTCGAATATTTATTGTAATGCTTTCTTATATCTGAAATGAAAATTAGAATTATTAAACTACTTTATTTCTTACCGATAACATTTTTCAACTGAAAAAAATTAGATCGCGTTTGTGTCTAAAGCTGCTTGTAAATGTTTATATAAAATTGCCTACTCAGTATGTCGATTCTGATCTTACATTTTAGAATCGACGATTTATACGGCACGCCTCGTATAAGTTAATCGATTTTAAACTGAATCGATGATAACCAACGTGCGAATTTTAACTTTTTCAAGAGATTCGCGAGGTCAGCTTAATTTATAACTTAACGTTTGATTACTCTCCAGTTCATTTTAAGGCCCCATTCAACTGTCAATCTTGAAAATCTCATTAAAAATCTCGTGCCGTTGCTGCGCTGAATAAAATTTTAATTTTTTTGTACAAATACGTAATAAGTAATACAAAAATATATTTAAATTTCGAGCTACATGTTAAACCAAAAACGAGAATTAAACCAGGATTAGGTAAAGGATTAAACCTTCTCTCGTGTGAAGCTGATGTTAAATTAAGTATTGCACGGAATCCTCTTAAAAAGGGTTTCGGAACGTGTTTACGCAGCAAATTATCATCTAAAATATTAAAAAGGTCCTCTATATGAAGTTATTTTAATATTAATAGTAAATTACGTAAGGTACGAATTTCTTAAGCTCGCTACGCCAAATTATACTTATATTAAATTAAAATTTTATGTGCATAACTACATTTATTTATTTAAAGTGGTAAAATAATTCTAATAAGATGTTTCACGATGAGAAAATAAATTTCACCTTAAATACTGTTCGGTAGAAATGCGCTGAAATCATTGTGCTCTAAATCATTAGCTGCCATGTATGTATTTCCGATTAAACCCCCGTTTAATCTAAACATAATTGAGCCTCGTGTAATTCGGATTAGCGCCGCATCATCTTTGTTATGTTTTGATTTCAATTATAGATGTAGACTACTTACTTACTTGCCTAATAAAATCAAAGCACCCCTATTTATTCACAGATAAAATTGCTGGATTGCAGGAAATCTATGGGCAAAATTTATAAAAGGTCATTTTGAAGGGAATTTAATAAGCTTTAAAATGTGGAGATGTAAAATCTAATTTAAATATGATTTATTCAGAAAAATGTAAAAAATATGAGCTTTGTGTAAAACCGTAAAAGTATGTTTCTATAATAATGAAATACCGGATAAATCGCCGTAATAGTGCAAAATACATCGGTATTGCAATTAGAAAATTTTTTCATAGTTAGATCTTACAAAAGATAATGCCTAAGCATATAGTTTTGTAAGGCATTGATATAATGTAATTTTATTCGTACCACGAATTTCAGTTTATCTCTTTTATTCTTCGTGGAATTTCGTATGAAGTTTAACATAGTATTTTACCTTTTGTTATTTTTTGTTACCTTCTCGAGCATATCTCATGTTATATTATGAGCCTCGCGTCTCGCAGTTTTGCGATCAAATCTAACCTCTACAATAATAATTAAACAATTCGTCATATCCCGTATTTTCTTATTAATATAATCTTTACCCTATCGCTGCATGCAAAATTGCCAAATATTTATTGATTATGTTACAAACTTACCGCATCGATGGAACTTGACAACATGAGATTTCACAATTTTTGTTTTTGCAATGACTACACGCACGACCTAAGAACGAATTTTTCACTAAACGGATTTTATTCTAAGGGCCATAAGTTCAAAAGTTTAATAGGAGCCCTTAGTACGGCCTAAAAGTACTTAGGTACCTACTTAAAATTATTATACGGGGTGTTTCAGAATAACGTCGAAGAACAGTGAAATTAAGTGGGATTTGCTTAATACATATTTGCCCGAAAGTCGTCCATTAAAATTTGGCATGTAAACGTTTTCCGAGGAGCTGAAGAGGTACTTGGAGGTACTTACGTTTCCGTATATTACAAAGTGAGTTAGTTACGCAATGTTCACGATTAACTTTTGTTCAAAACGTTTTTGAGGTCAGGTTTCGGAAAAACTTAAACGACGTCCAATTTGACGCAAAAAAAGTTACTCTTAGTAAAAGTCGCCCGGACGCATCGTTTTCGAGATATTTGACGATTAATGATGCGATGTACAGGGTGCGTCCAATAAATTTCCGGAATTATTTTTTACCGCCCAAGCGAAGCGCGAGCGGGCAGCCGCTCCTGTCGGGATTGATGGTGGGGGTTCTCAGGCAACAGGGAAAAATATTCAGTTGCCTCCGAACCGCTGGAGAGTGTGGATTGCTTGTACAGTGAGACCCTGTTTGGGTGACGCGTCACGACTCACGATGCAGCGAAATGTTGAACAGCGTGTGAACATCAAGTTTTGCGTTAAACTTGGAAAGACTGCTGGTGAAACTTTACAAATGCTTCGGACAGCTTACGGGGACGAAGCAATGAAGCAATCAAGTGTGTACGAGTGGTCCCGAGCAGGACGACCGAGTTCAGCGACAGCCGATGAAAAGGTGGACCGAGTGCGAACCTTGTTGAACCCTGACCGTCGGTTAGGCGTGCGATTGATTGCTCAAGAGTTAAATCTTTCCAAATCCAGTGTGCACACCATTATTAGTGATCATTTGAACATGCGAAAAGTCTGTGCAAAGTTGGTACCCAAGGTGTTAAGCCACACATGCCTTCTCGTGACTGAGCTGTTGATCAAGTACGGTGTGACAATGCTTCCCCAACCCCCCTATAGTCCGGATGTGGCTCCAAGCGACTTCTACCTGTTTCCCAAGCTGAAAAGAACACTCAAGGGAACTCATTTTGGGACCACCGATGCGGTTCAAAAGGCTGTGACGAATCAACTCAACAGCATGTCAGAAAACGACTTCAAGGGCGCGTATGAAGATTGGAAAATTCGGTGGCAGAGGTGCTACGATGCCGATGGGGACTACTTTGAAGAATTTTGAACAGTTGTACGTTTTATTTGCAATAAATCGTGTTTTATAGCCTCATTCCGGAAACTTCTTGGACGCACCCTGTACACACGAAGTAGGCAATTTTAAACGAAACCGATTACTTTACTTCAACGTTAATTCATCAAGAAAGAATAGATAATTAACAACAAATGTCGTCATAATAATTTAGTTAAGAACTTAAGAAGAACTGCAAAACACGACAACTACGTGTGCGCGCAGACAAGCCGAAAACAAATTGGTCTCGATGTGGAGTTATTGCAACTTTGCTAAAGAGCTGTTGGCGTAAAGTAATTATTATTCTCAGGGCCGACTTTAATTATATTTATATTTCTGGAATAACTGCTATGGAAACGTTTCTCGAGATAATGATTTCCATGAAAATTATTCCAACAATTTATCTAACGTTTATACGGTAATTGTAAAATTGACCCTTAGTTCTCTGCTCAGTGTCGTGTCGTGATATCTAGACAACAGTGATATCGCGACATCATTAATTATGAAATATCTCGAGAACGGTGCGCCTGGCCGACTATTACTAAGGTAATTTTTTTATGCAAAATTAAATAGCCTTTCAGTTTTTCCAATTGCCATGGTTATAAAGCTGACCTTAAAAAAGTTAGAGACGTAAGTGGGGCGTAAACGTTGTGTAATTAGCGCCCTCTATAACATACGTAAACGTGAGTACTTCCGATCGGTTCGGCTACTCAGAAAACATCTGCATACCAAATTTCAATACGTATCGCTTGTAGTTTCCGTGCAGTCGAAAAAAAAAAATTACAAAAAGCAATTTTTAACGTCCTGTATCTTAAAAATGGACGACTTTCGGGCTTTTGACTGTTCCATCGTCTCTAGCAATATGTTCATGTTCAACGCCCTGTAAAACCGTAATGTCAACTCTTAAATATGCATGGATATGTATTTAAAAAATAAAGTACTTACCATGATTACATTAAACTGAATTTACAAAACATTATGCTCGATTTCTGAAACAACGTGATTATAGATTTGACTAATTGTGTTTAAGTTTTAAGTTAATCGACCATTTGTTTCAATAATATGTTGCATTATTTAAGTCACGTTTTCAGATCTTCCGGTTTCACCAATTATTTTTATTTTAAATATTTCGTAAAACACATCAACAGAACATCACATACCTACCTAACTAACATCTTAGCTAACAATAAATAAAATGAAAGCCAGGTATCTACATGCTTATTTTCTTGTCGATACAGTATTACGTTTAAATTGGCTTTCCAAATTATTTTTAATAGTAATTTATTGAAGGTTTCTGATTATTTTTGTTCGATTAAGTAATATGAAAAAAATCCCTCTAAATTAATAATTAGTTGTAGGTATAGTAACATACGGCCTATCCAAACCTATATGCAATTTATCATCAAACAAAAATTACTAGATTGTTTATTTGTAATTCGGTTTAAAGTTTGGAAAGTGACATATTTTATAGATGATTTACTTGCGCACATATTAGATGGTATAAAGAAAGACTACAATTTATTAGAACTGTCAAAAAAAGAGGTACGAGGTAATAGCACTGTGTTAAACGTCATCATCTAGTAACCTTTCATTGATGACGTGGATTGCATATAGGTTTGGATGAAGTGTATATGCAATCACGTCATCAATAAAAAGTTACTAGATTATTTATTTGTAATTCGGTTTAAAGTTTGGAAAGTGACATATTTTATAGATGATTTGCTTGCGCACATATTAGATGGTACAAAGAAAGACTACAATTTATTAGAACTGTCAAAATACGAGGTACGAGGTGACAGCACTGTGTCAAACGTCATCATCTAGTAACCTTTTATCGATGACGTAGATTGCATGTAGGTTTGAACGAAGTGTAGTTGAGTTCTTTTAAAACCGACATACGATAATTACTTTTTTTAATGACGATTAAAATACCAACAATAAAATAATACACATTATAATATTACGTATATCTATGCACAATAATTCAAAGTTTACATTTTTATTGCCATTTTGCTTTAACGATTTCTGCGGTATTTGCATTCATTTAAATATTATCTTCAATTTTTGTGCTAATATATTTAAAATTATGGAAATTGTCGCCAAGTTTATATGAAAGATAAGAGAATTAGTAATTGAATGTGTTTGCTAACAAAATGCGATGTTCATTCCACAGCCTTTTCATTTACATTGAAAAACACTTTTATTTTATTAAATTGATATCAATTTATTTAATATTCTAAATGAAAATATCTTGTTACAACAATAGCGTAACGGCGTGTTTTAAATCGATAAAGCACCTTTAAAACGGCTTTAAGATAAGAATATAAAATATGGCCGTTTTTCTTATTAAATTCAATCGATTCTCGTTGGCAATTATTTCGAACCTACCTATCTACTTGAGGAGTTAAATTAAATCGCTCGAAAACTTTTCGATTAAATTAAAATAAATAAATTGTAATCGTCAATTTAATTGTCTATTTTCGACAAACAAAACTAATCATATGCATGAGTAAAAGCAATTTCGCTTAGGTAAAGGACTTTAACGATCAATATTGAATATATACATATAACGAAAACTGGTGATCCGATCACGTAGTTTGTCCTTCCAATTTTCTGTAGTCCTCGTTTTACTTTCTTTCATAACAATAATGAAGCTACTGTTATTCTCGTCATTATTGCTATCAAAGCAAACAAACGCGAAAAATACTGTCTTTAGTTTCTACATAAAAATACGCATCAAAAGACGCCCTATTGCAAAATGCTTGCTTCCAATTTAAACGAAATACAGCGAGATTGTATATATATACATGCACATTGTTATTTTTTATTCGTTTTATAGCAGTAATTTAAATTCATAAGTTTAGTTTTTTTTCCCAAGAGCCCGCATTATTTTTCAAGAAAAATGTAGTATTACGTTTATTTTTTCAATTTCAATTTTCGTAATACTAAATGTTAATTTACAATGTACACCTGTTAAAGACGTCAATGCGATCAATGTGCGACGTGTGTAACATAGCGTTATCAGTGAACCATCTCCTAATGATCTACCCGAAATATGAGACGATCCTGGCAATCGCGGCACTTTTTATTTCGCATAATAAAAAAAAATGTTAATTTTTGAATTAACGTACAGCGTGTCCACGGATAACTGATAGTATTTACATGTATAAATAAGCCGATCTTTCTGAAAATTTAATTTTGGGCCTACCCTTTAATTCTAAACGACTTATTTCAAATAATTTTAGTTGTATCTTTTTAAATGATACCAGTTTCTCTTGTTTTGTTTTAGAAATTTGCCATTCAAACGCCCTGTATATGAATAATTGAACTCATTTTCACTATAACACTGTTTGATGACAAGCGGGAGCTAAATTCAAAATAGCAAAATCCAATTCGAAAATTTTTTGGTCAATTACACGCATATACGCTATAGGTACCGTCAGTTATCGGTAGACACACTGTATATCGAAGAAGCAATTTGTTCTATAAAAATGCATTTATCGTCGACATTTGATTATCGTCGGCGACGCAAGAAAACCTCGCTAACTTGGTTTACCGAAGGAGTTACACGTTTTTCTTGTGTCGTCGACGTTATTCTTTTTTCTTACTTATAAAATTTACTATTTCTAGAGATAGCGAATTTGAAATCAAGTAAAAATCTCTTATAAAAACAATAAAATTGTTGATTCATTAATATTTGCTTATGCAGGTTACGGAATATGATTTTCAATACCTTTACTTCACATTTATCAATAATGCACAAGCTACTTACTTAAATTTTACGAAAACTCGACTATAGGTCGAAACAAAAATGTTCTCTTCCAGAATATTCGTGATAAATTCCACAAATTGAAAGAAAACACCTTCCTTTCGGTACATTGATTGTCAAATCTAAGTCGTTTTCCAGTTCACGGTAACGCACGCGATTATTTTAGGGGTTCTTTACTGTCGCTATATATTTTTAGAATTCAGTGATTTCATCCAAAAAATGGCGAATTCTTCTAATGACAGACAAGTTATTTAGAATATTATAAAACGTGTCGAATGTTTTCTAAAAAAAATTTTTAATAACAAACGTTAAATGAACTTATTTTTATTTACTAGATATTACTTATTGTTAGACATTATTTGTTATACTTTAGCGACGAATTTGTATTTGTAACAATACGAAAGCGTATTATTTATATAAGCGTATATAAGCGTTCGTGTTTGTCAATTTCTTCACACCGAAATCAAATAAAAAATATTATACTTAGCTTTTGGCCTAAAATACCTTTATGTTTTCACAAATAATAGACTTAAGATATGGTTTTTATGGATTTGTAGTAACTTTAACACAAGATTTATGTTACAGATTTTTGTGGGTATAATAAAATCTACGTTACTATATAGGTATACCTACCTAAAAGTAAAATTGAATTTTATGACAAAGATAGTTGAAAAAATATAGGAATTTAAAATGTTGAGTTGCAAAACACGATAAATAATAAGTAAGTACTACCAACTATTATTGCTAATATTTTAGTTGTACGAGTATGTATTTACAATTGAATTAACACATAACATATAAAAAAATACACAGGTTACCTACAAATACAATCTAAGTGTTAAATCATTATCTACTAGGTACGTAAAATAATTTTTTCTTTTATTTTAATGTATCTATTAATCATTCTTTCAAGTAGTTATTTACAAGGGTTTTTTTAACATCGACTTACACCCTTTACTACTTTTTAAATTGAATTTTGTGAAATACAACAACTATATTACCCGATATCAAAACAATGAATAATATACATACGATTTATTGTTAATAGGTAAATCAAAATGGAATCTAGGACAATTCAGTGCCACCAGTTTATCGCGGCCGTTTCATCGTCGGGACAATTTATCGTCGAAGGATATCTTTTATCTTCGATTATTTTATAGCCGATAAATAATTAATTAAAACTTATATCACCTTTAGTAAAAGACATTTATTTACCTAACTTCTAATAATTGATTGTAAGTATAAAAATCGTATTTTTAATGTTTAAAACACTAATAACCTACCAACTTAAACGATTTATATTTATACACTAACCGAAGCTCACCTTATCTGCACTAGTCTAAACTTATCTCATCCACAATAACCTAAACTCGTCTCATCTGCATTAGTCTAAGCTTATCTCATCTACACTAATCTTTTCATTGTATTTATAATGAGACAATCGACGATGAAATGGTTTCGTTTCAGACAAAATCTAAATTTGTATTTATAGTTATTTAGTATTTATTTTAAGTCGTACAATAATAAGATTATAATAGCAACTTTTAAGTTTAATTTATTAATTCACTACTTTACATACTTGTCCATTTAAAATTATTTTGCTTATCGAAGAAAATTACTAGATTTTTTAACAAACCCCGATCCACATAATTTTAATGTTGTCAAGAGTTAGATTATAGGTATTTACATATCAAAATGCAAACAAACTGGAAACCAACACATACAGCTAATCCAAAGGGACTAAATCAAGAGAACTTGGAGGTCACTCGATGAAATTTCCGCACCAAATTCATGTATTAGTACTTACATTTAACGACTACGTTATCTATTTTTTACTTAAAAGTAATAATTTACCTAATATCAAATTAATAAATTTATATTGATATAAGTCCCCATTATTGTATCATTATTTAATATTTAATAAAACGTTAATTAATTAGACCGCGTTAAACAGCTTTAAACTTTACTCTTTCATTAAAAAACTAGTTACAGTTAGTTGGAATTGTTAGTCGCAAATATTATCAGAACTACTTGTGTGGAAGACCAACAAATAAAATACATTAGATGTTAGATTAACAAAAACTCATCGATCAAAGTGCATAATTTAACCGCGTAATTGTAATTAGACACTACCTAGATAACTAAAGTGCAGATTCGATTTCATTCGACCTTTTGCATAAATTTTCAAACTACCCCAAGTTTCAAAATATTTCCGAGACGACTTAATATTTCTAAGTTTATTTTTCAGTCGGATAATTTAGGAGAATAAATTAAATGTATAGGTAGCTATTAAACATAAGTACATATTGTCGGCCGGTAGCTTAACCGTAAGCAATTACCTCCTGGAAACCGCCTAGTTTTGACCATGACACGTATCGTAAGTGCTGTACGTTTGTTGTTTTACGTCGCCACAAACGCAACTTTCGTACAGAGTTATCAGCATATCTCAGGCACTGGTTATATGATTGTTTTTCCATGATTTTCGCACTTTGTTTTTTGTGGACGTACGGAAACGTGTCACAGTTCATTGCTGTGTGTAAGGCTGCGCGTGCTGAATACCAGCTGGTGAGAACGTCGGATGCACGGCAAAGTACTGAAGATAGTGGGCACGATTTCCACGTACTTACGGAAATACACGTCGATTTTTTTTTATGGAAAACATCGAAATGTTGTTATCAGATTTTAACAGATTGTGTCTTTGCCTTAGATATTCATAAGATAGTCGGAACAACTCATTTTCGAAAAAAAATGGCGCTTAAGATGTTCTACCAAAACGCCATCGATATTATGAAAACGAGAATAATTGATGAATAATCTACGTAGGTAAATCTTTGGTTTGGTAATTTTTGATAAGTATGGAAAATAACATAGATATTATAAGAATTACCTACTGATAGGATGATATAATTATGGCCCATTCGTCGCGTAGCTATGAAATGACGTCATACACATTTCCTTAAATATTTTTGATTTATTGATGTTTGTTTTATTTAATTTACCTATACATTTTTATTTACGCCTTCGAATTATCGAAGTAATGTATTAAACAAACATCAATAAAATCTTCTGAAAACCAAAATGTTTAATAAAATGTGCATGACGTCAATTCGTACCTACCTATCGAGAATAAATTCTAAAATTTTAATTGTTTAACAATGAATTACGTAGGTAGTTACATAATTATGAACGTAGCATTATTTTTTCCAATTTCATTTACTTTATCGTTAGTTTTATCAAATTAAAGAGTGAACTGTTAATTTTAATTTTTTTGTGTCTTTGATTTTGATCGTACAAGATTGTTTTCAAGTTTTTACGAATGCGAAACAAAAACGAATGTTATCTAACAATAAGAATAGAAATCTTGGAAGAAAAATTGAAGTTTATAAACAAACCTGTTCGCCAACAAACCAATAAAACTCTTGCGAAGTTTCGAGTAAACTGATTACATATTACAGTTCATTCATAAAAAAATTCACCACGTGTTTAAGGTAGTACTAACTTATTGTTAGATATTTTCTAATTTTAATTTACCGTTAATTTTATAAGTTTCGGTTAATATCAAATTAGCCGAAGGAAATAACGAGAAACATCCTAATAAAATTTTCATAGCATATTCGGCCAACAGTCACGGATGATTTTATGACCGGTATAGAAAAAACTTTCGGTATGATCGTAAACACAATTGATGCCATTAAAGTAAAATACGAATAAAATAAACTGTAGCTAAAGCGTTATAATTTTCTCAAAAATCAATGGAGCTAACAAAGCTAACAGATAATAGAATAATAATAAATAGGTATATAGGTATATAGGTATCGTTATGGAGACTGAACTTCTAAATAAAATAATTAGAACGATGCTTCGTAGCTTTTATCAAATTATACTCGCTCTATGAACCACATGCGCTCGTAACTATATAACACGGTTATTTAATAATAGATACTAAAATTTATGCAAGTACCTAATTTCCGTAGTATAGATACTATGTTTATTAAGTATTAAAGCACTTTCATCAAAAATAATATTTTATGTCAACTAATAAACAAAAAGTGAAGTATGAATTTAATTAACTAGATGCTCCCGATTAGGTTTAAATTAGTAGATACCCCCCTAGCGCTTAAGAAGAAAATGCAATAAATATTAGGTATATTTGCGACCCCTAATAGTTACATACATTAAAATTTATTACAATATAAAACGAAGATATAAACGAACGCTTTGTTTATGACGGAATAAACGTAAAAATAAATAATTCCTACAACAAATAAATACCCGCATAAAAATTATCTTGGGATAAAGAAATTATTTTTATTATTGCCGTCGATAAATAATTTTTATTTTCCCATCAACCATTTTGTATTTGTCTTTTGTGCCGTTTTAAACGCAAAAAAATTTAATACCTAAGTAGCTAATAAACATGGAATTGTATAATATATATAGATTATTACCTATACATTATTTGTTCAATTTGTTCAAAGAATTTAAAAGTCGCTAATTTGTTCGAATTTGATACGTTTTCAATTTACATTACATTAAAATATAAATCAAGTAACAATTTCCGTTACTCTTCACTTCCGCTATTCTGTCTGTTGCGTATTTTCAGTCCATAATAATTACTACCCTCGAATAACATCGTTAAATCTCACGGGAAGGGTTCCAGGGTTTGTTATTAATGCAAATAAGAACTTACCTTTGTTATCATAACCATTACTGTTGAATGCAGAATGTGTACATTACGGATAAACAATATAGGAAATCTCAAATTAAATTTTGTGTGGATTGACATGTTTGGTCAACCAATATTTGATGTTTCAATAATATACGGACGAAATACATAGGTACCTATCTACAAGTAAGTAAACAAGTAAGTTTTTCGTGTTTCGGATATTTTAGGATAATTCAATAAAATGCGCATTTTAATTGTAATAAAAAATATAAGGGATTTATTTTGGATAAACAAAATAGTCTACATTTATGAATAGCTAATTAGAAAGGTCTGATAACATCGGGAATAGAATAATTACAAGCGAACTTGTCGTTCTCAGGTTTTACCCTAAAAGAACAATATTTTTTCAAGTCCTTTTGATTACAGTAAACGTTCGCGTTCTTCTGTGGTCAAGGTGTCATCTTCATCTGAGTCTGTGTACAATTCTTCTTCTTCATCCCCGGACCAGTGCTCGAATTCTTCTTTATGGTGTTCCAGTGCCATCAGGGACGGAAACAAACTGTCGCAAGCCGAACATCTGCGTATAAATGTAAACATCAGTTTTCTCATTATTTCTTGCGTAATACGTTACATGCATTATAACAAAAATTCAGCGTATAATTGATAGATAATTATTTTTCGTCAATGTCGAGAATATTTAATGCGAAAAGCATTTAGAAATTTATCGACAACGCCTTCACCTTGTACAAAAAATATTATGAATCGGAAATTTAGGCGATATCGCTATACAAACGCATTTTAATGAACGTTAATAAAAAGACTTTTATAAAAATTAAAGTGATTCCACGTTAATTTGTAGTAGATAATGGATTTTTTTAATTTATTTTTTACTTACCGTACCTAATAATTTTTTTCTAGTCAATTTTTTTTTAAATAGATATAATACGCGTCTTTAACTTTACCATATCGTTTATAAAAATTCATACAATTATTGTCATATAATCTGAGGAAATATTGTTATTTTTAGGCATCGACAACATTAAATAGAACAAAGATTAGAGTCAGTTTTTCAATCGCTAATTAATTCTGACAACTACTCAATCGATTGTTTCAATAATAATTTCTATAGTGATTGACTGATGGTCAAAGTTAACTAGCGATTAAAAAACCGGCCCTTAAAACAATAACAAGATTTAGTAATAATTAGATTGTTGAATATTACGCACCAAAGTAAATTTTTAAATACTTATTCCCAATTTCATAAAAATCTAACCGCCTGCACATTCAATTAACCAATTGTTAACTAGTTAGTACTGATTAGCCTATTAATTTATTGGAATCAATTTGATAGTAAGCGATTGGTTAGTTAAATCTTAAACCAATGGCAAAAATAAACTTACCTTTGTAAAATGAGCGTTAGTGTCGATTTTTCAATTGCTAGTTGACTCTAATCATCATTCAATCACTATATCAATAATTATTGAAATAATTGTTTCTATGATGATTAACTGATGGTTAGAGTTAACCAGCGATTGAAAAACCGGCCCTAAGGTATAATAACTAGGTAACAAGGAAAAATATTCGAGTGTGCTAAACACGTTCAACACCGCGCAGTGACGTCATTCGTGAGTAGTAGCACGTAGCATACTTGTAGAAATTTAAAAATAGTAGAAATTATAGCCACGCAGGATGGTTCGCATTTACAGTTTCTCTCAAAATCGTCATTTTCAAAATGTTTCAAACAAACTCTTGAATTGTTAACATTGAATTTGTCCGATCGGTAACACAAACGAATCCACTTTAACCTTAATTCAGGTTCATTGCGAGGAAAGCAGAAAAAAACAGTTTCTCCGTCAAAATTTTTACATCGGTTGTCAGCATTGCAACCAAACACCGCGCACGTCATATTTATGATGAGACATAACAACAATTTTAACGCCGAAACTACGTTTTATTATACTTGTGAACAACGTATCCACACAATCGGTACGCGGAAAATGTCTGACGGTCTTATTTACTCGCGAGTGACGTCAAACAATATGCGCAGATCCTCCTTCATATCTTACTTTTAGTAGTTATACCTATTTAAAAAAAACCGATCGCGCGTAAGCCTCGGTATCGAATTTTCATGTCGCATGTCAAAAAACTTTTTTTTTTAATTTTTTTCGAAAAAAATAGGTTTTTTGAAAAATAATGATTACGAGAGAGATTTATAAGAATTAAAAAATATATTTTCACGTTTTTTTGATTATTTCGAAAACGATGCCTTCTATCGAAAATTATAAAGAGATATAATCGGTAGAGAATTTTATGCCGATTCCAAAACACATTTCACATTACCGATCCGATGAGTAATAACGGAGATTAGAATTTCTTTAATTTGTCTTTAAACGATCGCCATTTTGGAACGGGTCGGTCGATTTGGCTGGTTAACGAACTTGTTCTTCGTTTTCGTAAAGACAATACGCTGTCCAAATTTCAGCCTCCTACGATCGAAATTGCGACAGGAATCGTGTCCACGAGAAATTGTACATTTTGCACGAAGCGTAATTAAGTGTAATTCATAGCTGTGCCAAACTTATCGTCATTCTTATTTCAGTCATTGTAATTTGACATTTATTTTTGATCCATTTTAGGGATGTAAATCTGTTTCGTGTTTTTGAAATTTGAATTATGGCAAGTTTAGTAAATATAATTTAGTTTTTGTGTAAAAACGAACATGAAAAAATCTTTCTTCGCTCTTTTTCGTTGAAAAACAATAACGTGTATCATATTTTCATTGTTCTTTGATGGAATTCAGTTGAACTTTAATTTTGAACTTTTCCTATAGTAAGTGTAAAACACGCTTTATAATTTCTAGGAAAATACGTATTTTGTAATAATCAAAGGAATAGCATATTTTAACAAAATAGAAGTATTTACCTACTTCTAAACACAACAAACGAATTCTCGCCCCTTGTGGTCCTTCTACGCTTCCGTAACAAAAACCTACGACGTTACGGATTTAATAAACTGAGGGTACATATAAATATTTATTGTAAATTGGCGGAATAGAGACTTCAGGATAACCAACCAGTTAGTATAAAATTCTACGGGCGCTTCGAAAATGTTTATTCCCGACTTTGTACAAGAACTATTGTACCAAGTCGAATGTGCGTTTAAAATTAACAACTTGGTACAATAAAACTGTACAAAGTGCGAACAGTACAAGATTCGCTGTACCGAGTGCAATAATTTGAACTTCGTACAAAACGACTTGTGCACTTCGCGCTTGGTACAAAAATCGCTGTGCAGTGTGCGAAATGTACAATTTCTAGCTTGGTACATAACATATAAACGACCAATCCAAAATGAATGACCTATATTTTCGTGATCGGAGAAAAGTGAAAAGGACATGTCTGGGTCCCGTCATCAGACAGGTTGCGATAGCTTTATTTTCCATGAAAATTTGCCAAAGTGTAATAGTAATATTTAAATATTTACTTTTTATTTTAACCATTCATTTCCAGTTTATTTAAAAATGATTAGAGATAAATTACAACGTGTAATAGGCACCTAAATACAAGCATGTCGTGATAAACATGTATAACGAGGGGATTTTTAAATAAAATATATGTAGTACATGGAACATGTACAAATCCAATTTAAAAATAATAACTGTAGATATAATATTACAATGAGCGATGACATAAACTCGATACCCACTGCAGAGTTTTAATTTGACATTTGAAAATATTAGGTAAGCAATAATAATGACAGTAAAATTGGAGTAATTAAATAACTAATTATAAGATTAAAATTTAGTATTATAAATATGTATATACGTCTGCTAGTGTATTTATTTTAATTTGGAACAGAACTGAAAACAAATGTTCCTTAAAACTTGGATAACAAACATGTTTTACACTTGCAACATACACGAAAATCTATTTTTCTAATAAACCGAACCTGTGGGTATATAGAATGTAATCTTCGTTCAATTCCTATTATCAATTACAACAGACTGAGAATTTTTTCAAGACTAGTACGAAATGCTATGCACACCATGGATGTACGATAATGAAATGGATATGTGTGTATTTTTATTACCTAAGTTCTGATAATTTTTCCTGTTTAAAACACAAAAGTTTACGACACTAAAGGACCTTGATTTCGACAAAAGTCAATTACTTACAAAGTAACAGGCTTCTGGCAACCGACAAGCATGTTCGTGTAAATCGAGGGGTGAAAAACGTAAAAGGACCAGACTGACAAAGACTTAACGGGTACATAACATTGTATTGGTATAATGTATAACTCCGTAACTATAATTCACTAATAAACTGTTGTTGAATTGACTTTTTTTTTATTACCTATCACAATTTATTTCATTAAAAATAGCCGTTAATGGACAAATATAATTACGGTAAGTGAAGTTTCCTGTATTTTTAGTTTTGTCATATGTTGCATGCGTATTCTTAAAATTAAAAATATATATTATCAATTAGTTACGCTTTTCAATACTTTTAATATACCATAGGGTGAAGGTTGGTAATGTCGCGATAGTTTGTACAAGTTTACGGGCATTACGGCAACGAGTAGCTCTGTAATGAGCAAAATGGCGCTTTCAGCAAGTAATGCCCGTGGTGTTCTCTCGTGAAAAAATACTAAAGGTGCAAAAAATAAGAAGTGGGTGTCCCAAGTTGTTATAACAAATATTTTGCATAAGTTTAATGTTATTTGGTGTACTGCAATCATTCGTGTTTGTGTCGATTTTTTCATGTGTTTAACAAGCGATTTCACCACCTTATAGTTTCATGGCGTGCTTACGAAAACGACATTGTTGCTTACAGTTGTAGCGCAGCGAGTGGTGGTGTGGTATTGAAAACGTAGCACAAACGGCGAGGTAAATTTTCATTTGAGAAACTTGTGGATGACAATTGGAGACTATATAAAGCAGTGCCAAGTTTGAAGAAATAAGCTCTGATGACGACAATGATTCAAACGAGCCCAAATAATAAACGTTACCTAAATATCAACAATATGGGACAATGTTTGTTTCATATTATAGTTATAAAATTAACTTATACATCACGAAAATGGGGACATAATTGCCTCCACGAGGAGAATGTATTTGAAAAATGCAAATATACACTGTATTAATGCAATACAAACATACTTTAGTATAAGGATGTTTGTGATGCAAACGTTCCTACTTATTCAACAGTTTTATTGCTATGGCATAGAAAATCTGTTGTGCCTCCATATGCGGATATGCCCCCCCCCCATATTTATTTCTAAATGCAGCTAAATGTCGAAATTTCTTAATTTGGCCAATATACAGGTACGGTAAAACATTATTTACATATAGGCACTGCAATGAGTAAAACAAAGCGAAATAGGGATCTCATGTATTTATTAGAATGAAATAGATGTAGATGCAATATTGCCTATCATTACATATCGACATTATTACGTACTTAGGTGAAATTGATGTTATTTTTATTAAATTTACATTCTGTTTAAAATACTAGTTTATACCACTGATGCAGATTATTAAATGATTTTGAGTTAGAATGCTTTTTAATTTCGTTACAATTTTTATTTATTTTGTTTAAAAACTCAAGCTTCATTTGAATATCGAAATATGTCGAATAATGTCGAAGGTTATGAGAGACAACCTAAAAATACCTGCGAAGTGGCCGCAGCGCATTTTCATTATCTCTGTCATTTAAGTCGAGGTTCTCATTTCATTTCGCTCGCACTCATTCAAACAGCATATGTAAATAATGGTTTACCACACCTGTATATACAGCATTACATTGACTACAACAACGACAACATCGACTTTCAACATCCTGAAAAATCAAATTTTGCAAATTTTTAATTTATTATATAGTATATTTAAATTGTCGAAACGTAACATCGATCAACCTTAAAGTCGCTCTGTTGCCCATAATAATTAGAATTTCATCTATAATTCATTATATTCAAATCAAAAATATAACATCTAAATTGTCGTTTAACCTATTGTATTTACCTACTTATATAAAAATAAACATATTAACAAAGTTTCCTCATCATATACCACAAAATTATAATAAATCAACCTGTTATTCTGATATACAACACCTTTTACCCACATAATGTTTAGGCACTGTCCTGTCAACCCTTCTCACCTTCCTTTGATTTTCGACCGAGTAAATTTATTTTTAAGCTTTGTGTGAAATATATATATATATATATATATATATATATATATATATATATATAACTTTTACGGTCATTTTAGTTTCCCAAATTTATTGTATACACATGATTTCAAAATGACGTTAATTAATTATAAAACATAACGATAATATTGTTGTAATTCAGCAATGTTCGCAATGCAAAAAGTACCTAATCGTTGAAATTTTTTTGAACACTATTCTATTTATATTTTGGTAATATACATTGCATTTTAAATTGCACAAAAATATTAAAGTAAATAATAAATTAAGCACACGTAAAATCGATAAAATATGATTGCAAAAAGCAGAAAGGTTTCTTACATCGGTGCTCTAGACTCAAAGAGTCTAGACGCTTGTGCCTGAAATTTCTACTCGGGTTTTATAAAACATTCTGCAACGGTGGCTTCAGTTATTCGTTGCGAAAGCGCCGCCTCCTTGGATTTTTTTTTCCTATTTTTATTTCCACATTCAATTTTCTTTAATCAAATAACTATCCGAACTACAATCCAACTTACAATTAATTACATTTCTAACCTTTATTGCTACCGTTAATTAATTCCGAGCTTTCTGTTATCAATCAAAAACAAAAGCGTTGTCGCGGCTTTTATTACTTACTCGAAATGAGCACCTACTCGAACGGTCTCCAGCTAATTAGTATTGTTTGTTATTCTACGCTGTTCGGCAACTTATTGAAATTGCCATCACGAGAAAGGCCACCTTTTTCAAGCTTATTTGATATACCTACATTCAAAAAATTTCATCAGCTTTTACGACTCCGAATACTAGGTGAACATTTCCATTTTATTTTCATTTTCGTAATTTCGTATCATTAAATTTAAATTTGTTTATGCTTCACGATTAAAATTGTTTTACGTTATAGACCGAGTCTGCACAACATACGGCCCGCAATGCTATCTAGTTTGGCCCGTCTGCCCGATTAAAATTATTTATTTATACGAGGGAATGCGAACTATATCGACTAGTCTAAAAGTCAAGGTCCGAAATGATCTGGCCCTTGGCCAGGTGGGCGATCCACGTTGGGTTTGGCCCTCAAAGACAATCAACACTGAAAGGAATATCGTAGGTAAATTCAACCAACAAATATAGTTGAGCAACAAAATAGCGAATATAGTTAAATTAAACTATATTATGTTTGTAACAAACACTTTAGAATTGTTATTTCAATTAAATAGAAATTGTTTTGTAACCATAACTTCTGTTAATAATTGGAAACACGCGTAAAAGGTACTTTTTTTTTAATCAATTAAATATTTTACTGAGCTACCTACTTGATTAAAATAACTTAAAAAATGCGTTCTTTACTAATTAATTTATTTAATCTAACTATGCTAGTTAGTTTGTTGTAATTTAATATTTTTATCACGAGATAAGAACGTATGTTAAAATAATAGGTTTGAGGCCGAGATTAAAGAATTAATTATGCTTAAAATACGATAGTATTGTCGACATCTATTGTCATATTCAGGTTCTCACAAGAACTTTGAACTAGCAGTTTGATGAACTACATATTGTCAGTCAGGCCGTTGATGAACGAATCTTGTTGATTGTATTAGTATTAATATATTACCTATAGCTTATCCAAACCTATATGATATTCACGTCATCAACAAAAATGTCTAAAAATGACAAAAGTGACTAATTCTATAGATGATTTACTTAGTAGTAGATTTACATAGTATAAAGAAAGACTACGATTTATTAGAACTGTCAAAATACGAGGTACGAGGTGACAGCACTGTGTGAAATGTCATCATCTAGTAACCTTGTATTGATGACGTGAATATCATATAAGTTTGGATGAGCTATATATACATTTTTTTCATACTAAATAT
This sequence comes from Rhagophthalmus giganteus, assembly GCA_036326145.1. Taxonomy (NCBI): domain Eukaryota; kingdom Metazoa; phylum Arthropoda; class Insecta; order Coleoptera; family Rhagophthalmidae; genus Rhagophthalmus; species Rhagophthalmus giganteus. The sequence goes on along the minus strand of JARFJA010000067.1, from coordinate 8,998,479 downwards.
ATTATTAGTATATGTAGGTAATTGAAATTATTTATTTCTATAATTATTTTATACTCCTATTTATTATTGTAAAGTAAGAAGAAGCTATACTTCCTTGATTAATTATTTGACTTTGTATCTTCGATAATAATGAAGTTAACAATGACACCCCCTGTAGATATCAGTATTATAATAAATATACCTTCGTATACGAATAAAATTATAAGTGAATTTTGCCCAAAAGTAAAATAGATAGGTACCATTATTTTGAAATATATCAAACAATTTTGCTTTAGTAACAATGTCGAAAAAAACGAATAAGTTAATAATATCATGAGGTTTGTTCCTTTCGGTAATTCCGAACCAGTTTCGAACTTTTATAGCCGCCTTAAACTGCCAGCAGCAGTGAATAGTAAATATTGACAGTGTAAGGTACTTATTAAAAGTCTTAATAAAATATGTAACTGAAGTAAATAATGAGTTCCGCAACCAACGTCGTTGACGACGCGACGTATGAACTGCATGTTTATTTCATATCAACCGTTACTAAATAATAACAACCAAAGGGGTGTCATATAATTTGTTATTCCTCTAGAATTTTACTTTAACTGAAAAATATTTCCTGCGTTATTCCTCCTGCAGTAGTTTGTACATATTAGGAAATGCATTCCGCTTTTGGAATATAGGTACTTACATATAATTATTTAAATAATATAAATAAATCATATAGCAATTTATGTTAAATAGTAGAGTAAAATTCAATGATATTGTGATACCGGTACTCATGTCAATTGCTGGTCTTTATTAAATTAAAGTTAAATCAAGTTAACTCACAACAAAAATAATTTTTTATACATACATATTGCTACGGTACAGCCCCACTTTGGGTATTTTAATATTATTATTATTATTATTATTATTATTATTATTATTATTATTTTTAATTATATTATATTATCTACACTTATTTTTAAACTAATTCTAAGTTATTAATTATTTATATTAAACTATCTTATCTACTCTTGTAACGTCCCACCACCCCACTGCATCCAGAGGGGGAAGCGAGGTTGCAAGCGGTCCTTGCAACGAGCAGTACAAAACACACAGTCGATGCTGTAACGATTGCCCTCTGCGCGGTGTTATCTTTCCTTTCGAACACGTGGTAAATTTTCAATAAAACGGTGAACGTTTATTTGCATGTACCGATTAGCTTGAAAATAAAGTGCCAATTTATTTCTTATAACGACTTCATTTAACAAACAACCCACAATTAAACCCCCTAATAATCTTAATTTTATACTATTTCTAATTTTATTCCTCCTACACATAACCGTCTTGCTTTGTTTATAATTATTCACTAGTTCTCACCCTTTTTATTGTTCTTTCAACACTTGCAATCTTCATTTCTAATCCACGCTCCCTCCGACTTCCTTCACTCCTCTGTCATTTTTATTTACAGTCTTTCACAATTTTTTCCCCTTTTAATTTCTCCCTTACAATTTTTATTTATTCCCCTAAATTTTTAATTATTTTTGACATTTTCCCTGTCTCTCTGATCTCTTAATTTTTTTTTCTAGTATCCCGTATAGCAATATGTATATATAGACTTACATAATGTACTATTCCTTATGTGGTTAATTTAATGTAATGAATAGAAATAGATGTTTTTTTTTATTTACGATTAATATACGTATAATATTATTTAAAAACAATGTAACAGGTTCTGATTTAAATAATTAGATATGGCCTATCCAAACCTATATGCAATTTACGTCATCAAAAAAAAGTTACTAGATTGTTTATTTGTAATTCGATTTAAAGTTTGGAAAATGACATATTCTATAGATGATTTACCTGCGCACAAATTAGATGGTATAAAGAAAGACTACAATTTATTAGAACTGTCAAAATACGAGGTATGAGGTGACAGCACTGTGTGAAACGTTATAATCTAGTAACCCTTTACTGATGACGTGTTGCATATAGCTTTGGACGAAGTGTACCTATGTAAATATTTTAAAAATCACGGATACAACCTAAAAATTGATTTTAACACGTAGGTAGTAGGTACTGACATTTATAAAAAATTTATTCAAATGTATTTACTTTTACAATTTACTTTTGACAGATTTTTAAAACAAATCGATTTTCCTTATCACTTAAAAGAAGTTCGATAAATTCGATATAAGTTTCGTACTAACTTCTATCAGAAATTATATTATAAGCTCTCATAACTTTATCATAAAATTGTGATTGCTTACGACAGCTTTGCCACGTAATTTTATTAAAAGATCGAGTGAATTAGCCTCTTATACGCAGCAAACTTATTTATCCAAAAACTTATGAATAGCATTAATAATTTGAATACACTTTACCCAAACCTATATGCAATTCACGTCATCAGTAAAAAGGTTACTACTAGATTGTTTATTTGTAATTCGGTTTAAAGTTTGAAAAGTGACATATTCTATAGATGATTTACTTGCGCACATATTAGATGGTATAAAGAAAGACTACAATTTATTAGAGTTGTAAAAATACGCGATACCCGGTGACAGCACTGTGTGAAACGTCATGATCCAGCAACCTTTTATTGATAACGTGATAGCTTATACGCTTGGATAGGCCATAGATTATTTATTTTTATTTTATTATACATTATTTATATTTGAATTGTTAATTTTATCATTAAGTTAATCATTAAAAAGAAACGATTTATTACACTTATCTATATTGTTTCTATATTAGAATTGTTAAAACGAGAATTTTAAATGTTTTATTGCTTGTTAAATTTGTTGTTAAATTGTGCTACGTGTTAAATTTTAAAGAACCGAAGTGTTAGTTAATAGTTCTAAATTAATTTTATATGCAAAACTGATATACTGATTTAATACTGTATTATTAAAATTTCGGCATAAAGTTAAAATTCAGTAACTTTGACTATAATGTAAAGTAGGTAGGTTTAGTTTTCTTATCTATTCTAACGAGAAATTCAATCAGTATCTTTTATAGTATCTATACTTTTTATTAATTATGAATATTTCGAAAAACATTATTTCAAATTAGAAACACATAAAATAGTTATTTCTTGATACAGATGTAAAAAAAATAAACGTAAATAGGTATTTCCAACGCAAATTTTTAATTACGGGCCTGGGTGGTCTATTAGGTCCGTCTCTCGACCGGCCTTCTAGGCCTTCACGGTTGCGAGTTCGAATCCCGCTGCAACCATGCATGTTTGCGAATGTAAAAATCAGAAATAAGAAAAACAACGACTAGATATTATAAGGGTTCTAGGAAAAAATATTTTTAATTAAAATAATGTTGCCTTGAAAAATACCTAATTAAAACTTGCGAGTAAAATGATTACACAATCAGTTTAGAAATTACTAAAATTATAAAAGGAGAAGTTTTCGATTAAAAAACATATCTATTATAATTTTCGACAGTAATTATCAGGCTATAAAGATATACGCGTCAAAAAGATGATAGTTTTTATGCAAGTCGCGAAACGAAATTCAAACGTAATCAGTAGGTAGATCTTTGCTCTCCAAAGTTATATGGTTGTAAGCTTTCCAGTTGATTTAGAATAAACGTCTGAAAGGGAGTAATTTTTTAAATTGCATCGAATGTTTATTTTCGCAAAGCGATATTGAGTATACAACGCGCTTTCATTCTGGAAGTTCAATTACTAAATATAACAAAGATATATATATATCTACAGAAAACATATGTGCAAGATACATTTTTTAATTTTTTACCGTATTTTAAAAAAAGATAAGTTCGTACTTAGGTAGGTACTATTAGTTTAAAGTTTTGACCATCAGTACCTACATTTATTTAGAACTTTTTATATTATTATTACCTATACACTTATACAACACCAATTTTATTTTCATGTTTACTACGCAAACTTTCTTATGTCTTTTATATTATTTTATCTTAACAATTTGGAGCTAGCCGTGACAAATGTAAATTCACCTTTAGCAGTGCTTTCTAGAAATGCTCGTTGACATTTCTAAAACTAAAAAGTAATGTATTATGTACATATTATGATGACATGTTGTTCATAGTAGACACGGTCGACCCGTTTCAAGAAACTGAAATAAAGTAAATTTTAGTCTCGAGACTCGTTTCGTTTTTTAATTCGTCGAGTGTATCTCAAAAACACAAAATATTATTTCGTCATTAGACAATTTAACGAATAGTCAAATTATAGGAACATCTGTGGTGTCTATTTAAAAATAAGAAAAAAAAAAGCAATGACGAAATGTCATTTTAACGTACATTTTGAACGAAATACAATTTTTATGCAATTTGGATAAAATCTTCAACGATTTTCAACTAAAGTGACAAATGTAAATTCCGCCTCCATCTAATACGAAAGCCATATTTACACTGCTCAATTACATTCGTTACGTTTTTTAATTTTTTGAGTGTACATAAATTTGGTTTGTCATATAAAATTAGAAATAAATTCGGATGGTAATTCTATTTAGATTAGACTTTTATAACCTTTTCTTTCTGAAAATGTCGCTATTTAAGATAATTTAAAGAATTTTCCTCAAAAATATGCCGAACTCTACCGTACACGCTAATGTGGTGCGTTTCGATGACAAAAAATACGCATTTTACCGCAAACAATTTTTGTCATAAATATTAACGATTATTAATATTAAAAAAAATACAAACCCAAAATGCCTCTTCTTCTGCTTGTGCGAGGAAAGCTGTTTGGGACAAGCAAATGATCTGTCGCACACGTTGCAAGTTAAAGCTTCATCTGAAATCAAAATACGGTAAAGTATTATCAGATCATCTCTGAATTAACATAATTTTAATATTTCAATTTAAAATTTAAATTAAACACTAGTGAATTTTGATTAAGTACGTCGATAACACAGTATTGTTCAAATATCTATTTGAGATAAGTTTTTGGTTTATTGTCGTCTTGTTTTTTTATTGAAAATTCTAAATTTTGTTCGTTTGAAGCCCATGGAAACGATATAATAAAGCGCAAACCTTTAGAAATATTTGCGTTGCCGTTTATCAAATGCTCAACAGCTAATAATTACTAAAAATGTAAAAAAAAACAAAATTAAAATGTTAAGCTTATGGCAACGCTTATTTTAATTTATAGTTCAGCAACTCGAATCGTAACATGAACACGTCATAGCAAAATGCAATATAACGTAGAAAATTAATTTTAAAAGGTACACTGCACAGTGAAGATATATTGCAAGGATTAGGAATGTCCTTTGTGAAGTGAAAAACTCTCACAGAATACAAAAAATAAAAGCTTCATTATGATTGAATGAACTAAAATAGAATATCTAAACAGTCACGACCGCAGTAGGTATGTCTATAAACAAAAATGGCGATACGACGCCGACCCCGACGCGTCCTAGGAAAAAAATAAGCAATTCTTGAATTCTGAATAAGTGATTGAATAAATAATAATAATATGTACTTTCTGCAAAAGTTTACTTTCTACTATACGCAAAAAGTTATATCAAAGATAAAGTATATCCTAATGTGAAATTCCGCTAAAGGATCAAGATCAATATTGGGTAAAACCGGGTAAAATTCTTGTCTCATTGAAGTTGTCTTACTGCAATATTCTTCCTAAAATGTAGCATAAGAACAGTCACGTAGAGATTAAAGTAGCGATTCCTACCTGTTCAAAACATTCAGCGGTTCTAAACTTTTTAATAATCACCTATATATTTTGTTCATTTACTAGTTTAATAATTTGATGAGATTAGGTTTTGCAATTAATTTATTACATTAATAAGTTTACAAAATTATAGGAAATCTGTGATAATGCAATAGCAATCTTACAACTACTACATCAAATTATTACCTAGTAAATGACCAAAATATAATTTAAAAAGTTTAGAACCGCCGAATTGTTACAAGCTATTTTAGCCCCTTCTTATATCGCCTTTAAGGACGAATATTGCAATAAACGACTGCGCTACAGAACTATTGGGTTTTACAAAGAACTGATTTTAATCCTCTGGCGGAGATTTACATTAGGATATAATGCATACACATAATTAAGTTTATCATTTTATTGTAATCGTGTATTTCTTCAAATCTAAAACGGACAATTATCTTTACGATTGTCATCTCGCGATACCCAATAATTTATTGTTTTAGAACGTTAATAAAGTTGTAAAAAATATGTAAGTATAGTAAGGTACCTACGCAATTTTCTTATAATTAATTAAAACATGTGAAAATCGATGGGCAGGCATTTTTATAGGTACGCAACGAATTAAAAACAAATAACAATTTTAATGTTACAAATTTTATAATTTAAACAAGAATGTTAAGTGGACCATAATGTTTAATAATGTTAATCTATTCGGCAGACCGAAAATTTATTCTTGAATAAATTTCGTATTTACCTCAGCAGCAAATTGCAAAGATTTGATTCAGTTCTGTTATTTTCCATTTAACTCCACGACCGAGGGACGAAACTAAACCGTTAAGAGTATTTATATAAAGCCTGTTATTGAAAAATAAACAGAACATTGTTTATGTAGGGTAAATCGGACAAACGTGTCTCACAATTCGTTATAGTGAAGTAAAAGTTGTAATATTATTATCAAACAGATTTATTCGAGTTATCGGTCTCATTAATTTCGGTACAATTGACAGAAACAAAACGTAAAATCTGTTCTAAAATATATCAAAAAAATTAAGGAATTCGCTATTACACGTTTCACTCTAGTACGCATCGGTCTAATGTGCCCCCAATGAGATTAATCATTTCCTGGACTTCTTGCTTTTCCGCTTTCAACTGTTTTTCGACGTACACTTCTTACAGTTATTTCCGGATGTGGTTGGATCCGGTGTAAGTTTTAAACTTTGTACGACTTTTGACAAACTACACTAGAACGTGTTTCGGTAGAAGATGAAAAATGTATGTCTTTCTGAACTTTCTAGCGAGAAATAAACTCCTGTTGTTTTTTTTTCTTACGTTTTGTGATGGAAGATTTTGATTTCTTACTTGTAAATTGTCTTTTCTTCAAAAAGTTTGCTAAGTTATTATGCTGATGATCCGGTATCAGTACTTCGCTTTCTCTTGCTCGTCTTGGGTTTTAAAATTGGATTTCAATATTTCTGTCGGAATTTCTTTTTCTTGTGTATCTAAGGGGCACATTACACAGAAAAAAGAAGGGCACATTATACACATTTATCAGTGAAATATGCCCCACTATGACACGTTCTCGCACACGTTAGCAAATGAAACGTAATTGCAATATTAATAACTTTGACGAGGTTATATTCACATAAAACCATAAAAAATGTTTCTGTTTCAAACAGAAATTACATTATTTCATCAAGTAACAGAACAAACAAAACAAATTCACATTAAAAATACACATCTACCAATATCAAGACTGATCTTCGATCCGCTTTCTTCCAATAAAACATAATGATAAATAAACTCGGCTGGTTAGATAGGTTAACTTGCTCCCCTCCCACTTACAATTTTAAGAAAAGGCGTTTTGCGCTACACGCACAATAGCTAGTGCTGGCTAGCGCCCAAAAATTAGAGCTAGTGCTATAACGGTTACGCTGTAAAACGGTATTACAGTTAGGGGGGGTGCAAGTTAACGCTAGCCCCCCCCCCAATTGTGAATTTGAAATGTTTAAAGAGCGCATTAGATAACAGATCTAGCGCTCTCTCAGCGCCACTTTGCAAAAAGCTAGCGCTATTTTGGTTCTGAAGTTATTGTAGGTCAAAGGTGGGGGAGGGGCAAATTAACGGTTTTAAGTACCGTTGAGTTTCTAATTTTTTTTGTCGTTTATTGTCGACCATACCTAGCGCCAGCTAACGCAGCTTTCGGTTTAGTTAGCGCCACTACCGAAACCGAAATATTTCGAAAAACATTTGGGGGCGGTCAAGTTAATGCTAGCCCCCCCTTGGCGAATTTTAAATGTTTAAAGAGCGCATTAAGTAGAATTAACCTAGCGCTCTTTAGCGCCACTTCGCACAAAGCTAGCGCCAAATTGATTTAGTAACTATTCGCATATCAATTGGGGGGGCCAAGTTAACGAAAAATTTCATGTTCGATTTTCTTGATTTTTTTTACGGATTATTATTGTTGACACCTAGCGCCAGCAAGCGCCAATTTCTATTTTGCTAGCTCCATTAGAGAAACCGAAATAATCAAATATTTGCTATAAGAGCTATTTTTACTTTAAGAATTAGCTTTTTTTAGTTCTCTGTGCTTATTTTGTTGACATTCAATCGTAAATAAATATATATCTACGTATATGTACATCGTCTATAGTTGTAGAAATTCGCGATTGAATTACAGTTTATTTTGTTATTAAAATAATATTTTAAAACTGACGTGTGCATTTTGAATATGTTTTGAATGTGCACGCAGTGTTTTTTACGAAGAATAAAATTTTTTGAGAAATTTCAAATAAAAAAAAGGTTTTCGTTCGTGTCTAACTTTACGCCGGTCACTGTTACGTCAGCATATTTTGATTATAAAAACGTCATATTTCCGGTTCCACTGGTCCTTTTATTTTTGTACTCGGATTATTACGGCACTCGTCTTCAACTCGTGCGGTAATAATCCTCGTGAATAATAACCGTCGGAATAATACGCTCGCTGAATTGAAAAATATACTATTATTAAACTTAAAATTTCTATTTTTTGGTTTCGATTATTTTGGAATGACCGTGAAACGGAATTAGGAACTAATAAAACATTAACATCAAAATAAACCAGAAATGTTATTTCAGTAGAAGCAAGATGGCAACAACTGTAATTTGATTATCCTAATTATACTGAAATTTTGCGTTAAGTGTTCCCGCTGGAATTTTCCGGCTGTATACATAAACAAGCGATTAAATTATTATTGATCGTATCTCTGCAGAAACAAATTGTTGCAACAATCGTTTCCATAGAGATAGTGACCGGCTTAGTAATGATTTGATCTCATAACGTCTGTAATTTTGGCTCATTATTATCCAGCAGGATTAAAATTAACACTTTATTGTAATACACTGTTATTTCTGAAGGTTTAAGAAAGGTAAAAATAAAATTTAAGGATATTACGAAATACCTTGCAACATAAAATAATTATTTAAACCTAAACATAAATTCCTTAATATATTATATTGTATAACTAGTGCTGAAATGCCCTTTTAGCACGTGTTATACACTACGCTTTTCCAACGACCACAAGTATTTTTATTACAAAATTACATTTTAATAAAACGTCAAATTTGACATTTAATAATAAAACAGTTTGTGCGTAAAGTCATTGAATGACGGGCTAATAGATTTTTGATTGTAGCCGAGTAGCGTGTGCAATGATTTCACACGGGCCGCAACGTTTTCGATTGGCCAACGAGTTTCTTTACGCACGGTTGGTCTATTTTTTTGTAATTGTCAACTTTCCGTAACATTTATTGGTGTGAATTTATGCGCCTTTTATAGTGGTCGTCGGAAAAATATATTTCATCTTTAGTAACAAGAATGACGTATTTGGTATTATATTCTACCTTAGCGTAACTACGAAGCTACAATGTTAGGATCTTGGACTTCTATATCTCAACCCTGAATTTAACAATTTCTAGTAATATACATATAAGTACCTATGTGGTTAAAATGCATTTTTACAAATGTAAGTTACACTGGCCAGTTTAATTATAATTACGTTGCAACTTTTACAGATATACTTGCAATAATTAGTATAAATTATTCAATATAAAAAAATATCTGTTTAAATTTATTTAAGCGCGACTAAAGAAATTATTGTCTACAGCATTTAATTGTTATTAAATATTATTATTTAATTGTTATTATTGTTAAAACTACCTTATCGTGGCCCCCATTTATATTTTCAATCGTAAATTCTAAAAATTAAGTAAATAATTGATTTTGATTAGCACAAAACCATCTGATTTTTATTCTAATCATTATTTTAGAGAATTTTCATAAAAATAAAGCTATTGCAACCTGTCTGATGACACGCACCCAGACGTGTCCTTTTGGATTTTTTCCGATTTCGACCCCTACATCGTGATAATATAGATCACGATTCCGGTCGCAATTTTAATCGTAGGAGGCTGAAATTTGAACAGTGTATTGTCTTTACGAAAACAAAGGACGAGTTCGTTAACCAGCCAAATCGACCGACCCGTCTCAAAACGGCGACAGTTCAAAAAATTAGAAAAATTTAATCTCCGTTATACTCATCGAATCGGTAATGTAAAATATGTTTTGGAATCGGCGTAAAATTTTCATAATTCTCTTTATAATTTCTTATGTCTTACGCTCACTGTGAACAAGCACTAAGTGGCGCGGCGACTGCGTCAAACCCTCCCTGATAAAACAAAGGGCTTTTTTTCGAATCGACAGTTTTTTTAGTAATTAAAATGGCGCAGGGTTTTATACGTGCCGAAATTTGTCTAGAGTGTACATTAGAAATGCGCGATTAGATTATTTAAATAAAAATATTTTAAAATGTTCGGTAAACACATATCGCAATTGCCACAAAAATGTGTATTTTGCTTTCAAAGTAGCCGCCAACTTCCATCTCCATACATTCCATCTCATAAATTAGAAAAATACAATGCTATAAAATGAAAGAAATTTTACATGTTCAATTAAGAAAACCTTCTCAAATAACGAAATGGTATACGAAACCAATATTTTTAATTACGGCTGCTTTATGTCTCTGAAATACGTATAGAATCGATTTCTGCGGCCAGCTTAAGGGGATACCAGCGGTCGTTTAAACTACAAATCTCGTTATAGAAATATTGAAAATAGGCAACAAATATTACAAGAAGGCCGTGCAAATAATTAGTTAGTTTTTCATCGTCACCGCCTTCTTGTGTAGTGAACCAATAGAATATTATTTATCCCATTTTAGGATAATATTTCAAAATACTTGTGCTATTTCGACGCGCTGAGAATGATAGAAGATCTTTTACAGATATTTTCTTATAACGAAACGGGTAACGTTTAGATACTACCGCAGCTTACTTAGCGAATTTCCTTTTTATTCTATTTATTTATATCTATAAATACATTGCGTTTAAAAAAGTTCTTTCCATATGAGAAGCTCTATTTATTATTATTTATAGTGTTTTGGTTTATAGTTGATGTGATAAATACTTTTGTCGTCGCATTTTATTTGACATTGTCATTGAAACTCTTTATTTAAAAGTTTTTATTGTTTAATGCATTTAATTTACGTTATTTTCTAACCCTGTTCGTATTATTTAATACGAGTCAATTGTTTGATATAATAGTCTATTAAACATAAGAACAAAAATGAAATAAATATGCAAGTATTTTACTAACTTTAACAATATTGAACATGACTAATACCTATTATATACAATACCTATTAACAAAAATTATGTACCTATTTCTACTGAAATATTTAAAAGGTGCCTATGTACAGTTATTTCTTACAGATGAATGTACGAAATAAAAACAATGTTTAAATTACTTACATATTATAGCTTATCCAAACCTATATGATGTTCACGTCATCGATACAAGGTTACTAGATGATGACGTTTCACACAGTGCTGTCACTTCGTACCTCGTATTTTTACAGTTCTAATAAATTGTAGTTTTTCTTGATACTATCTAATATGTGCGCAGGTAAATCATCTATAGAATATGTCACTTTCCAAACTTTAAACCGAATTATAAATAAACAATCTAGTAACTTTTTGTTGATGACCTAAGTTGCATGTAGGTTTGGATAGGCCATACCTATAATGTAGCTATAGTATTATTTTAAATAAACATTTCTTAATGGAAAACAAAAATATCAAATAATTGTAAATATATCAACCAAAACACTTTAAAGTAGTTCTGAACATATAAAATATGTCCAAAGCGAAACAGTATTTGTTGTATAATTGTAAGGCCCTGGGTAGAAATGAGTTCAATGTATAGTGTCTTTTATACTCACTAATATAGAATAACGCAACCGATATAGTTGCAATAGGAACGCGAAAACCATCCGAACTCTGAAGATGAAAACAATCAACGTTACCTTTCATTAAATCGAATAATAAGTCCAACACTATTCTTCTGTTGACACAAGGTAATAATTTACGGTAGTTGCGAAGTAGAACATAATTAATATGATCCCTAGGAATACATAATTTAAAAATATAACAGCATCATCTAAGGTTCTAAGGAATTCATGGTTTTAAATAGTTTTAAGTCATCTACAAACATTAATATATTAATATCATTGAAAAAATTAGAAAACGTAACGAACCCGGAGAGAGTCCTCCGAACACCGGAGGTAGCAACAAAGTCGCTGGAGTCGTTGGAGTAATAATTATCAATTTTAACTATTAAAATTCTATTAGTAAGATCCAAGCCACGCAAGAAAATATCCATGAAACTCCAGAAGTTCGCGTTTCATTACTGAAAATTTACTTGTCAAACGTTTTACTTAGATCAGCATAAATGGCATCAACTTGAAGATTGTCACTTTCAAGATTATTAAAAATGTCATTCTTATCAATTAAAAGATTTGTATTACCGAAGGCCTTCTCATAAAACCATTCTGCGCTTGAGAAATCAGTGGTTCGATGAAGTATATCAATTTTGACAACACGATTTTTTCAAAAATCTTAGGTAAAATAGATAATTTTGATATAGGTCTATCATTTTCAACATTCTTTCTATCTCCAGATTTAAATAATAGAATAAAATAAGATTTTTTCAAAAATTAGGAAACACCAGTATTTAACGATGAGTTAAAAATATAAGAAACAGGTTCAGCAATAATATGCGCTAAAGACGTACCGCGAAAGTATCGCTGGTTATCCATCATAGTCCTGTACCTTTAGAAATATCAAGACTGTATAATGCATTGTAAACGACATTAACTTCGATCATGCAAGAAGAAAATCAATGAAATGATTAAATTGCAATTAAAAAAGGTCTAATTCCACACTATCAAACAACGCAAAAAAATGCCTAGAAAATAAAATTCACAACTCAGCTCCAAATTTGACAAATTCATCACGTAGATAACACACATCAGGATATTTATTAGCGCTTCTAAGGGAATGTACATAATTCCAAAATACCTTCAAATTATCAGTAATTGAACACTGCATATAAATAATTAATATAATTAGAAAATTTTTTGTAATTGTCAACTTTCCGTAACATTTATTGGTGTGAATTTATGCGCCTTTTATAGTGGTCGTCGGAAAATATATTTCATCTTTAGTAACAAGAATGACGTATTTGGTATTATATTCTACCTTAGCGTAACTACGAAGCTACAATGTTAGGATCTTGGACTTCTATATCTCAACCCTGAATTTAACAATTTCTAGTAATATACATATAAGTACCTATGTGGTTAAAATGCATTTTTACAAATGTAAGTTACACTGGCCAGTTTAATTATAATTACGTTGCAACTTTTACAGATATACTTGCAATAATTAGTATAAATTATTCAGTATAAAAAAATATCTGTTTAAATTTATTTAAGCGCGACTAAAGAAATTATTGTCTGCAGCATTTAATTGTTATTAAATATTATTATTTAATTGTTATTATTGTTAAAACTACCTTATCGTGGCCCCCATTTATATTTTCAATCGTAAATTCTAAGAATTAAGTAAATAATTGATTTTGATTAGCACAAAACCATCTGATTTTTATTCCAATCATTATTTTAGAGAATTTTCATAAAAATAAAGCTATTGCAACCTGTCTGATGACACGCACCCAGACGTGTCCTTTTGGATTTTCTCCGATTTCGACCCCTACATCGTGAAAATATAGATCACGATTCCGGTCGCAATTTTAATCGTAGGAGGCTGAAATTTGAACAGTCTTTACGAAAACAAAGGACGAGTTCGTTAACCAGCCAAATCGACCGACCGTCTCAAAACGGCGACAGTTCGAAAATTTAGAAAAATCTAATCTCCGTTATACTCATCGGATCGGTAATGTAAAATATGTTTTGGAATAGGCGTAAAATTTTCATAATTCTCTTTATAATTTCTTATGTCTTACGCTCACCGTGAACAAGCACTAAGCGGCGCGGCGACTGCGTCAAACCCTCCCTGATATGACAAAGGGATTTTTTTCGAATCGACAGCTTTTTTAGTAATTAAAATGGCACAGGGTTTTTTACGTGCCGAAACTTGTCTAGAGTGTACATTAGAAATGCGCGATTAGATTATTTAAATAAAAATATTTTAAAATGTTCGGTAAACACATATCGCTATTGCCACAAAAATGTGTATTTTGCTTTCAAAGTAGCCGCCAACTCCCATCTCCATACATTCCATCTCATAAATTAGAAAAACACAATGCAATAAACAAATAATGCTATAAAATGAAAGAAATTTTACATGTTCAATTAAGAAAACCTTCTCAAATAACGAAATGGTATACGAAACCAATATTTTTAATTACGGCTGCTTTATGTCTCTGAAATACGTATAGAATCGATTTCTGCGGCCAGCTTAAGGGGATACCAGCGGTCGTTTAAACTACAAATCTCGTTATAGAAATATTGAAAATAGGCAACAAATATTACAAGAAGGCCGTGCAAATAATTAGTTAGTTTTTTCATCGTCACCGCCTTCTTGTGTAGTGAACCAATAGAATATTATTTATCCCATTTTAGGATAATATTTCAAAATACTTGTGCTATTTCGACGCGCTGAGAATGATAGAAGATCTTTTTACAGATATTTTCTTATAACGAAACGGGTAACGTTTAGATACTACCGCAGCTTACTTAGCGAATTTCCTTTTTATTCTATTTATTTATATCTATAAATACATTGCGTTTAAAAAAAGTTCTTTCCATATGAGAAGCTCTATTTATTATTATTTATAGTGTTTTGGTTTATAGTTGATGTGATAAATACTTTTTGTCGTCGCATTTTATTTGACATTGTCATTGAAACTCTTTATTTAAAAGTTTTTATTGTTTAATGCATTTAATTTACGTTATTTTCTAACCCTGTTCGTATTATTTAATACGAGTCAATTGTTTGATATAATAGTCTATTAAACATAAGAACAAAAATGAAATAAATATGCAAGTATTTTACTAACTTTAACAATATTGAACATGACTAATACCTATTATATACAATACCTATTAACAAAAATTATGTACCTATTTCTACTGAAATATTTAAAAGGTGCCTATGTACAGTTATTTCTTACAGATGAATGTACGAAATAAAAACAATGTTTAAATTACTTACATATTATAGCTTATCCAAACCTATATGATGTTCACGTCATCGATACAAGGTTACTAGATGATGACGTTTCACACAGTGCTGTCACTTCGTACCTCGTATTTTTACAGTTCTAATAAATTGTAGTTTTTCTTGATACTATCTAATATGTGCGCAGGTAAATCATCTATAGAATATGTCACTTTCCAAACTTTAAACCGAATTATAAATAAACAATCTAGTAACTTTTGTTGATGACCTAAGTTGCATGTAGGTTTGGATAGGCCATACCTATAATGTAGCTATAGTATTATTTTAAATAAACATTTCTTAATGGAAAACAAAAATATCAAATAATTGTAAATATATCAACCAAAACACTTTAAAGTAGTTCTGAACATATAAAATATGTCCAAAGCGAAACAGTATTTGTTGTATAATTGTAAGGCCCTGGGTAGAAATGAGTTCAATGTATAGTGTCTTTTATACTCACTAATATAGAATAACGCAACCGATATAGTTGCAATAGGAACGCGAAAACCATCCGAACTCTGAAGATGAAAACAATCAACGTTACCTTTCATTAAATCGAATAATAAGTCCAACACTATTCTTCTGTTGACACAAGGTAATAATTTACGGTAGTTGCGAAGTAGAACATAATTAATATGATCCCTAGGAATACATAATTTAAAAATATAACAGCATCATCTAAGGTTCTAAGGAATTCATGGTTTTAAATAGTTTTAAGTCATCTACAAACATTAATATATTAATATCATTGAAAAAATTAGAAAACGTAACGAACCCGGAGAGAGTCCTCCGGAACACCGGAGGTAGCAACAAAGTCGCTGGAGTCGTTGGAGTAATAATTATCAATTTTAACTATTAAAATTCTATTAGTAAGATCCAAGCCACGCAAGAAAATATCCATGAAACTCCAGAAGTTCGCGTTTCATTACTGAAAATTTACTTGTCAAACGTTTTACTTAGATCAGCATAAATGGCATCAACTTGAAGATTGTCACTTTCAAGATTATTAAAAATGTCATTCTTATCAATTAAAAGATTTGTATTACCGAAGGCCTTCTCATAAAACCATTCTGCGCTTGAGAAATCAGTGGTTCGATGAAGTATATCAATTTTGACAACACGATTTTTTCAAAAATCTTAGGTAAAATAGATAATTTTGATATAGGTCTATCATTTTCAACATTCTTTCTATCTCCAGATTTAAATAATAGAATAAAATAAGATTTTTTCAAAAATTAGGAAACACCAGTATTTAACGATGAGTTAAAAATATAAGAAACAGGTTCAGCAATAATATGCGCTAAAGACGTACCGCGAAAGTATCGCTGGTTATCCATCATAGTCCTGTACCTTTAGAAATATCAAGACTGTATAATGCATTGTAAACGACATTAACTTCGATCATGCAAGAAGAAAATCAATGAAATGATTAAATTGCAATTAAAAAAGGTCTAATTCCACACTATCAAACAACGCAAAAAAATGCCTAGAAAATAAAATTCACAACTCAGCTCCAAATTTGACAAATTCATCACGTAGATAACACACATCAGGATATTTATTAGCGCTTCTAAGGGAATGTACATAATTCCAAAATACCTTCAAATTATCAGTAATTGAACACTGCATATAAATAATTAATATAATTAGAAAAATCCAACGTGAATTTCATTTTACATTATTTACGCAGGCTTTTAAATTTTAATAATTGTATAAAAACACGAGTAAAAACATAGTATCAACGCAATCAACAGAATTTATTATGCATTTATTAATTTATAATTTATTCAAATTATTTATTTGATTTATTTATAATTTATTCAAATTATTTATTTTATTTATTTATTTATAATAGGTATACATAAATATAGGTAGTATAAGTATTCGTATCAATTATCCTGTTTAAATAGTTTTTAAATAAATTTTCGCTGTCAATTACTTCGCTACACGATAGATATAGTTTACAGATCTTGATCTAAATTTAGAATTTACCACTTCTCTTTCAATTTTACGCCTTCTGAAAAGAATACGCCTGTCTTGTAAGACTGCCATCTTTTCGAATAATACTGAACTAAATACCAATAAATACACAAAATAACGATATTTCTACATCGAAAAAAACGCATTTAGCATCAAATTAGGTACATTATTTTTTTACTATTGATTAATCTAAGCATTGCCTATCGTATACAGCAATATTGGAGTTGTAAATAATTTTTATTTGTGAAATAATGAACGTTTTCTTTAAACAGTAGTTACCAAAAAAATTAATGAATTATACAAAAAACTAATCAATCGGCACCCTCCATCTTACTTTTTTTTATAACTGTATAAAGTTTTATAATTATCAGACATCATTTAACTAGCAAAAATTGAAAAATAATTTCTAAATTACTAGTTTTTCTATGGACAAACTTTTATTTATAGTTTATCGCTATTATAAACCGATCAGCACCCTGGCTTATGTAAATACGAACAATTTGATATATAATTTGACTTAGTTTAGTTACAGGAATTAAGAATTATTGCAAAAATATGATTATTGTGTGCGCTGGTATCCCCTTAATCCACAATTGTTACAATATAGTCCCAGGCTTTTTCATTATTTTCGACGGTATTAATTTCTCCTATTGTAGCTACACTGTCAGTTTCGAAATTAATCAACTTGCGTTTACGAAACACGAAGCTATAATAATTCGTTCGAAGCTGAAACTTTTTAGTACGTATCGTTAATATTGATTGTTACATTTTTCGATTAAGAATCGATTTGTGAGCAAGCTGTAATAAAAACAAAAAACAAATTATCGCAACTATTCATACCTACATATTTATTACTAAACGATTTATCTTTTAAATGTCGTCCTTATAAAGATGTAAATATGTAATTTGAAAGTATTAATTCGACAAATATTAAAACGTATTTCAGAAAATGAAAACTCGCTTTCGTTATTGTTAAACATTTCTCATTAATGAGAAACAAAAGCTTTCAAACTTGCCCACATTTATCTCGTATAACACGGCTGTTGTATTGTGACTTGTAACAGTCAACAGTTTATTTATTTTTAAATATGTAGGTACTAATCAATTGTTATTTTTACATAGAAACAATAGGTAAACCAGTTACAAAGAAAAAAAATTGGTTAATTTTTCGTTTTTTGAATACCAAACCAAAAATATCTTCATTTTTGATAGGGGATTATAATAATATATAATTACAATCAGATACTATACGTAAATACGTATACCTATAGCAGAGTACTTTATATATCGATATTAAATCTTCACCCCTTTTATCCGGACATGAAGTTATTAATTGAGAATTCGTAATTTAACGTTACATCCTGTGAACTTTGTCTTTTAATTGTGAAATGCTGCTATTGTAATATCTTAAATTATCATACGAAACAAAGACTAATTGAAATAATCTTAAACGAAATTTAAAAGAGCTCGCTTTAACGTTGAAAAGGGAAAATGAATTTGTATCTGTCAATTTTCATGTATTTGATGGTAATTTTACAAATTATCAAACGACCAAAATTTACTAATTATTTTGTCAGACCGTCGGTTAGGGCATTATAAAAAAAATATTTGACAGAATTGCTGATATATCTAATTTGTGATGAGAAATATTGGATGAAAAATGTTACAAAATGTCGCAATGGAATGAGTCGCTTTTTTATCGGTTTTAAATCTGCTAAAATGCAATATCGGAATGTTCTTATTTCTTGTAAAAAACAAACGTCGAACTCTTCTTTTTCCCGTATCCTATACAAAAATAAATAAACAGCACGTCAAAAATGCGCAACCTGTAGAATTTGTATCGTTATATTTTTTGTAGGCTGGCATGTGAACGTTATTGGTTCGTTTATGAAATTTATGATTACGTTAGACTTTCCTATTAGCTGTTCGCCCTTCATATTGACCCCGAAAATCTGGATTACGTTAATGAACAAATTACCTTCGAGACATCCCGAAATCCCATTTCTCAAAAGTCTTTTAGTTTTCGTAATTATATCCGCATAATTCTTTAATTGAAAAATTAATACAGCTGTCGGGGCTTCCACGGTCATTTTTTTTAAATAGTGACAAAAGTGACGAACTAAAAAAATAAGTGACGGAAAAATATTAGAAAAGTGACAATTATTAATCACAAAACACGAAATCAATTCAAACTCACAAATTTTATTTAATAATGAACTCATTCACCCGAACTCAGCGCTGAAACAGCGGAAAGTAAGCGCTACGTATAGTAGCCGACTACGACGGAAGCTATTCTGATAAACGCGTGGCACAACTGATGTCATAACGTCAACTATAAAAATAAAATGAAATAACGCAAATAAAGAGCGGTTCGATTGAACCGTTGTTTCAGGCTTTCCCGGCTGAATGCGCACAATTGTTTATATTATTATAATAACAAACGCGCATTATATTGGGTCATTCCATGTCAAGTGATACAATTTTTAATGAATTTTTACCTTGTTTTCGGATTTCCATAAAATTTTCGCTTTTCGTATACTTGTAAAATTTTAAGTATTTATCTTATCCCATTTTCGAGTTTTAAGGGTATGAAATTTCAAAAGTTTGTGATTTGTAGCGCATCGGGCTCGTAAATATCATAATATCTCGGTTTACAATATTGAGATATTTCAAAAATTAAAAGAACGTCTTCAGAATTTCCTAAGAATTAACATGATATGTAACACGATAAGTTTTTTTGATTTATAAATTATGCTACAGAACTCAAATTTTGAATTTCGATTTTTAAAAAATAATTTAATGAAATGGTAATGAAAACAGCGTTTCCTATGTAAATTTCTGTTAAGGCAATTCTAAAACTATCGTTATTACAATCTGGTAATATAAATACATCTTTCGATCTAATTTCGCGCAATTTCTATAAGGTGAAAATGTACATTTATGCTGCATAAACATAACTCAATCTTGTTAAATTTCGCTAGATAAATATGACATAACCAACAATATACACTTTGATTATGTAGGTACCTTTATTGCTACTGATGTGATAAATTACACAGCGTTACTTCTATTTGATAATAATTAGTTTCAATCTTCACATCGAAAAGCAATTTTAAAGAAAACATTGATGTATGACAAAGTTTAATATATTTACATACATAATTACCTAAGTAAATATCTACAGTGTGTACCCGGATTGACTTTGCAATAGGTGTAAATGAGAAATAATTTTGGAGTTTTGAACCGATACTCTAAAAATCAGACCTGCTTTTAGTCCAAAATTAAGATTTACCATGAAAAAAGTTGAAATAACTCTATACAGGATGTTTTATTAAAAAATATTCAATAATTATTAACATAAGTAAACAGCCATTAATATTGAAATGTAATTAAAAGAAGTTGTTCAAAAGTAAAAGCTATGTCGCTATGGAAAACTTTGATAAATAGGTGAAACTGACAAAAATTTATTATTAGCAAGACGATTGCAACTCTGCAATTCGACTCTGTTAATAAGAAATTCAGGGGTCATAGTGGAGTTTGATAAAAAAAATATGCAAATAATGACCGAAAGAAAATTTAGGAAATTTCTTTTAAACATACGTATTTTTTATACAGTAAAATTATTATCTACTGTCTTCATACCGCAGAATTATAAATTTATTCTATTTTTAATTTAAAAACTATTCGTGTGCCTTTAAGCATTGAAAATTTCCTTATTACATTGTAAATACCCAATTTAATGAACATGAGAAAAAAAAATTACAAATCATAAACCAGATAAAAGTTTAATCGCATTTTTATGCGACCGATAAAATACAAAGCAACTAATAAAACATGTGCGCCGCCTACTTGCATATCTTATCGAAGTTCAAACAAAGAACTGAAGGTTTTTAAAATAAAAGCGGGATTTCCTAGTACCCCCGTATAAACTCGAATGCATTTATGTATAGAATTCTGGCAAAATCGTTTTAGATCATTCACGTTAGTGGTACAGAGCGGTAGTGCTTATTTCAGTAGTTCGAATTTTAAATTACGACGTCGTATTGTTCGTGTGTGCGAGGAGTGCTCGTTCCGTTTATAAGGCATTTTTGCGTGTGAGTGCGCGAGTGTTGTGTGTTGTATTGCGTTCTCTAAAAGGATTACAAACAAAAAGGATTAATACGACGAGGAAAGGTGGGATTTTTCTGTATCGACTAACTCTCCATGTATTTATAAAGTGTAAATACATAGACCTTTAAGCTGTAATACAAATTTTCTGAAAATTGAATTTGTTCAGGCTCTTGGATAGGGATTCGGTTCCCTCAAACATTTGACGGTCCAATTTCGCGAACTAAATTTTAGCTCACGCGCATTTTCGCAAATTACAATGATTGGTGAAATGCAGTGAAGTATGAAGCGTATAGGTACGAAATAATGCAAGTTCACGCTTAACAGAAGAATCTACGCTGCAAATTGGCGATAGAGGGAAAACGATGACGAGAAAAAGGTAGGAAATAGAAAGAAAAATTTAGAAGTTTTTAATTTTTTCTTAGTCTGTTACAAACAAGTGGCAGTCGCAGCGCCAGCAGTGTTGCCATTTTGTTTTAAAAATGTTTTTTGATTATTTTTTTTAATTTTTCTTATTTTGAGAGGTTTTACCTTTTCAATGCATTCATTTACAGATAAAAAACGGAATTCTAATTTTTGATTGTCGCAACAATTTTTAAACAATTTAGGCTGACAACGAGATACAATTTGAATACTAAAATTTGCAAAAATTAAATCTTAACTTTTTTTTAAGGAATAATCGAGTCAGTTATTAAAGTTTATTGTGGTTAGCTACAATAGATTATAGATTACATTATAGATACAATAATACTTATAATATATTTTTTTAAAACTACCTATGTATTTAATAGCTGTACTAACAAAGTGCAAATAAGGCAACTGTGTGGAGATAAAGATACGGTGCCATTAGTTTCCTGATTACCTACCTAGTACTCAAAAATAAGACAAATTTCGGAATTTATTGCCAAAACTACAAGCACTTTCGATATTAGTTATTACGGGGCTTAGTTTAGAGAATAGTTTTAGTGATATTTTATTTGTTAAATAGCATTGTTCGTTGTCAGAACTTGTCAACAACTGCTATAACTTTATTCAACTAAACATTCGTCTACATTGTAACATTTGTTTGTCATTCATTAATTCAAGAGCTTCCTTCCCCTTTTGAAAAACTACGAAAGGAGACATTTTAGGAAAAGCTCTTATATAAAAGGAAGTCCTTAATTATCCTTCAAGTTTTTCGCATTATTTGTGAATTACCCTATAGTTACTTAAACAGCAAACTGAATTTGTGAAACCCGGTAAATTATATTAATAATCAGAGCTCCCGTGCGGGTTGGCATAACAACAGGTTACCTAGATGCAAACAACAGGTTACCTAGATGCAAACAACAGGACGTTATCGGCGTAGAAATAACATAGAGTGGACCACCGTAGGTATAATAAAAATTTATGGTCAGTTTCTGAAACTGGTTCATTTTTCAACTTACTGAATAATCACGTTTAGGAAAAAATGTACTATTAGGAACAAATTGTCCCTTGTACTTTTATGTAAAATGGCGCTGGTAAATTGATTGAATAATACATTTGAAAGATAAATGGATTGATAGATTTGGGCCACAACCCTACCCACAACGAAGTCCAGGTTTAACAATTATGGATTTTATTTTTGTGGCAAACTAAAGCAATAAGTTTATTCCGAAGCCTTCGAATTTGATTCAGAAACATTAAAAAAAAAACAAAATTACCATTGTTATCAGAGCTATACCTGCGGAGCTAATATTTCTTGCGGAAATATTCAATAAAATTTAATTTGATATTTAATCTTCATAAATTAGGTTATGTAGTAAATCTATTTCATGCGGTCAAAAATAAAAGAAACGATTTAAAAATTTTGGTATCTACCTATTAAATGTGTTACTACGTTTCTCAAAAATAAAAATTTATAATTAAATAAATTATGCAAAATTGTGATAAATACGAGAGTAAAAAATGAACGGGAGTCAAATTACAAAGTTTTACTCTGGTTATTTTATGAGGTTACTAATTATTTAAACAGAAATTAACTTGGAACAATCTCTGTTTAGCAAATTTTGTGTATTTTTAAAAGCTAAAGTTTCGTCCGTTTTTGTTATGGTTCGTAAATACGTATATTATTATGTACATTTTCATGCAAATTTTAGCAACTTGTTTTAATTCCGCCGGCGCCTACTCTGCGGTAAATAATAATCCATTCATAAAAATGTAATATACCTACATATTATACATCAGATAAGCCTTCAATTAGCTTTAAGAATGTAGATAATTCTACTAATAAATAATTTGTAAATTAAATAGTAAATTTCAATTTTAATGCAATTTTAAATGAGTCAGTTATTAAATTTTTAATCAGCCTAAGCGAAAACTAAAATAAAATTCATACATATTCAATTATGTTCTTATTTATGAAATAAGAACGAAACAGCTAAAACATTATAATACTTAAACCGAAACCGTAATGAGAAATACTGAAACCGTAAAAACAGCAATATAAGCTAACAACGAAAACGGAACTTATAAGAAAACGTGGAAACGACTTAAAACGCGTTTTCCTTTTCATTTTTTCAATTAAAGACATTATTTAGAAAATTAATAATTCAATTTTTGAATAAAACTATTGGTAGGTACGTACGTTGTCTGAATTAAATTACGTAATAACTAGATGAAACTATTAATTATTTAAATAAAACATAATACGTTACTGAAATGTATACATACAATAATTATACATGGAAGGGTAATAACGGCAATAACTATAATGATAAAATAGAGTTTCGCAGAGATTACATTGGAAAACTGTTGTTTTAGTAGAACATTAATTTATATACAATATTCCTACATCGATGTTTTTAATCAAAAGTTATTATAAATTTAATTACTAAGTCTGCTGCTACCAGTAAATTAATTAATTACCACTAAAATCACTTCTCGATTCACCTACAATAATTAATCTTTTATTTACGATTTAATTCACTTGCCGATCTGATGGTAACGCTTTCTCATAACCATTCAACTATATAAAACACGATTAAAGATTTGACAAGATTAATTTTTCGAATTGTAAGTTATATAAATGATTAATTAAATAGCAATCCTATACTCATTGTTAGGCAATAACCGAAATATGGGTACTATGTAATACTATAGAGTTGGAAACATGTTTCGATAATGTTGGAGATCGGCCTTTCCTATTTCAATCAAATTAATATATTTGATGGTGTATTTGGCGCGTTAATTCAATACACGACAACTCGAATACTCGAAACAAGGAAACCAAATTCCAATTTTAAATGTTAAGGAATTATGAACGTGTATCGCAAATTTAAAGCAAAACTAGGTGTTAAGTAGTAGATAAATTATTTTTCCACAAAATATATCTGTAGGCGTTAAGTAACTTAGGAACGCATTTTATAATTTAAGAACTAGGTATTGAATTGAATTAAACAGCAATTTAGATCGTAGGAGGCTGAAAATAAGAAAGTATATTGTCTTTACGAATACGAAAAACGAGTTCGTTAGTTCGAGCCAAATCGATCGAACCGTTTCAAAATGGCGGTCAATCAAAGATTTTGAACTAAATGTGAGTTATCACGGTTATTAATTATCGGATCGGTAAAGTAAAATATGTTTTAGAATCATCATACAATTCTCTGTTAAACATTTATCTATATAATTTTCGATGGAATGCACCGTTTTCGAGATAACAGTCCATTTAAAATTTGGTATGGTTAACGCGTGTCTGTTTCACTGTTCCAAAAGCGTTAGTTTTAATCAATTTATGGTTCCTTTTATTTCCTCTCCTTGCGCTTTAATTAAATTAAGTGACAACACCTTTGATAAGTGCATTTCGTATTAATTTTCATTTTTGAGTCCACCAATTATTGGAAAAACCATATATTGTTTTGGAAAACAGTGGAAAGTGGTGACATTTTTTTTTAAATTCTTATAAAAACACTCTCCTCAGAATATTTCTCTAGTAAATGTAATTTTTCAAAAGATGCATTTTTTTAAAACATTTAGATCGGTATAATCTAATTAAACGTTTTATTCTGAAATGTAAAGTACAATTTTAATTAATAAGAAGTCTTGAAAGATCGATTTAGTTCGAAAATGGAATAATATAATTTGATTTTCTATGTGGCAAGCTTGTTGGCAAGCATACTTATGAAAATATATTCGTTCGTTCGTATTTTACTTAATTGGATATAACCCGGGGTGCTTTTTACATATTTTGATGAGTTATTTCAGCCTGCAAAGGTTAGATGTGTAATATTAGCGGCACCGTATAAAATATTTAAATATTTTACATTTGTATTAAAACATGTTTGCATTATCACGATAGGTATCTACACATTACAGGAATAACCTTTCATATCAATAAATTGGTATTAATTTGACAGTAAAACAGTAGGCTTGGTTTTTCTTATGTTTATGGCTTTGAATCGAGCCAATTAGCCAGTTTGATTTAGGGTTGATTCTAAATCATGTTAGTATTTATTTATTTTATTACGTTCACAAACGTCTATCGTCGCAGCGGGATTCGAACCCGCAACCGTGCACGAGTCAGAAGTGATAGTCCATCAGGTTGACCATCTGAGCCACACGGCTGCTTTTGTAGATTTGCAAAAGTAAATTATACACCATTTACTTATGTATAACCATCTTATCTATATATAATCGTGAATAAAAATTTACATTTGAAAAATAAATTCTCGAAATCAATACCTAATATAATAATTTCCAATCTATGTCTCTTATAAAGGTAATAATTTATAATCTGCTCGTTAACAATACTTAAAATAATGGCAATTAATCATTGTATAACCTAGAGAGATTTAAAAGTAATAAATCATTAAAATCATTACTGTTGAATTATGTAAAACTTGAATCAAAAAGAGCTTTATTCTTAAAATTAGATTTAAAGACAATTCAAAAGCATTTTACATTTAAAAGTTATTAAGAATTTTAAAAGTTCGTTCTACTTAAAAATGTTCAGATTACAGATTTATCCAAAGCAAACTTTACAATTTAAATGTTCAAGACGTATACTTAATCTCTTAATTATAAAGTGTTCTCTACGATATTCAGAATTTTGTGGAATTAAAAGGTTTTAATTTAAATATATTTAACAAACTTATCGAAAGAAATTTAGTAGGTTAAGTAGGTAGGTAGCTGCTGTGGGACTGATAGCAAATAAATTTTTGTGTAATTTTTTTTATTGATCGATCAAACGTTAAACGTTTGAGAAAAAGGTAAATATTTACATATTAGTTTCAACGTAAAAAATTAATAACACGTGTTTCTTCTAATGAATTTGTTTCAATAATTTTTAAATTTCAGGCGTTTTAAATGCATTTATAACAAAATATATCTAGGTAGGTAATTTAATTTTCTTTTTTATTTAAGGGCAATTCCTCGTTTCAAAATTTCATAAAATTTTGTTTACTTACTTCTTACGCCATGCAACAAAAGTCTAATTGAAATAATAAAAGAATGGAAACTACAAGTACACCGAAACTCGAGAAGACCATGGAAAAGTTGGGTAGAGAGCGAAGTTCTTAATAGATTCGCGTCGTACAATAATTGGGTGAAGAAACACAGGATTCGCGCCTATTACGTAAAAGAGAAGAAGTCGCGCTAAGATCAGGTCGCGTACAGGTCAAGATTTTGACTTGACCTTGATTTGTTTGCTATTTTATCACATCTAGAATAGTTCGAACTGTATGTTCGATAGCGGAGTATGTTGTTGTAGTAGGGCTGTAAGCGAAGTCTCGACCTTACACAGACAACGCACCTCAAAGATGATGTGAAAAACTCCCTAACATTTAACGTTTGCGGCACTCTTTTAAAACACGTTATACGTTGATTAAATATAGTTAAAAATTTAATAACAAAAATAATTCTTTTTTTAAAACAGGTATTTTATATTAACTTTAACTATAGCAAAATAGAAATATTCTAAATTTGTTTTTAATGAAAGTGTGCTAAAATTTATCACCATCAATAGGTATTACAAATATTAAATGATTTGGTGTTAAATTACGGCGACTTATCAATTTTTAAAATTATAAAAAGTATCATTTAGTTTAGACTTTAATAACGCCGCTTATGTTTTGCACAAGTTTTAGTTTGTGAAGGCCTCTTAAAACGTAACCACTACTAAAACTTTATCAAACTTTAACAGTTGTCATTTCCAAAACCTTTTAATGGTATAGGCGCACTCGCAAAAATAGTTCATTTTACGGCGTTTTTCCCCCAATGAATTATTAGAAAACGACACAATATTTGTCAATATTTCAAAATGTATGGTATAAATTACTGCTTGTAGAGTGGCCGAAAGGTATTTTTAATAATTAAAAAATAATAATCGATTTTGAAGATTTTCAGTACCGTTAAATCTGATTATGAGCAAAATTTGCTTTATTTTTACTTTCTACTTGCAATATTTCTAATTTTTAGCTATAGCTACATCACTTAATAACATAAATTTTCGACTCATTGAGCTAGTACTTAATATTTAACGCGAAAACAAAGGATTCTGTGCATTTTCGATTTCAACGGACTATCATCACATTTCGAATAAAAAGTTCTGAGTTTACTTAGACTGTGTTCGCTCAATATTTTTCTGCACGCCCCTATCGCGAATATTAAAGTTCATTTGCGGCTCTTATAATTTTACGCCTATACCCTTCTGGAACAATTTGCTACATCTTGATTAGCCCTTAGTTAATTGGATCTGCCGTTTTAGTAGTTCACAATTTAAGTAAGTACTTACAATATTAGTTTTAATTTTAGTTCAAATTTACTCCTTTTTCAGGTTTTTTATTGCCCCATATCTTCCAATAAAACGCACAATTCTAAATTAAAATCAGCACGAATGCAATCTATACACGTTTTCGATTTATAGCCTTCGAAGATTTTTCCTTTAATATTATTGAAAATACATTGCTTCTAAATATAATTCTGCATGAAATATTTTATATGCGACATTATCTATTATTTTGAAAATAAAATTGATATTTAATATGTACATTTTTTTCGCATCTGTCAATTTTCGTTATCTTTTCTTTTGTTGCGTTGGCAGTGTACGCGTAAATTTCCAATTTAAAAACTGTGAAGATAAGTAGACACTATTATTACTTATTGGAAAGCGTGTATAAATTTAGGTCAATAAATTTAATTAAATTACGTGATACAGAATAAATTTTCAATTTTAAATAAATCGATTAACGTGTGTTACAGATACAATACATATAGAATATAATAGAATTAAAGTATTACTCCGTAACGTATCTTAAAGTATTATTTTGAAGTGTATAGTAGAAAATAAAGTGTTAATAATAAATTAATTTTATTGTTATGCCATTACGTTGTAGTTGTTAGAATTCATAAATAAAGAATTACATTGATAAATTTGTAATTTTAATTGAAAAATTGTACCCGAGTAGATACACTTTTTTTAGGAAAAAGCTGATTTTACATCAGTAATGAAATATGAAATTATTGTCATTAATTTGGGACAATTTGTAACTGTCTACCTTAAATAAGTTTATAAATAAACGATTAGGTACATCTAACAACTTAAATCAAAACGGCGGAAAATTAGTAATTTAAAAGGATGCCCGGTTTTCGTAACGACAATTGTAAGAACAGCGGTCGATAAAAACAACTTTGAATAAATTTTAATATAGAACAAGCTAATTTCGATGTCAAAAACCAAATCTAAATTACAATATGAACTTAAATGACTAAATTACGTTTAGATCCGTTGTCATTTCTACATCATATTCCATTCTCAAGTTATAAACGTGACGAGTATCAATTTTAAATGCATTTTCTTGCATATAAGTGTATTTATAAATTGTTACGTTTACTAAAAACAAATTATGTATAACTACCTATTGTAATAATAACTAATCAAAATATTTCATAATCATCAGCATAAAATAAAATCGTTGAACTATTTTTTGATATTTAGTTTGTTGAACGTTTTGTTTTTAAATATTTATTTCGAAACGTTTTCATTTCATCTTATGTCCAAACCTGCACTCTTTTCTTGAATTAATGCGAGACAAAAAACAAGAAAATTATTATTTTTAGCCTGTTTACGTAAAACGATAAAAAGTTGTAAAAACAAAGACAAATAATGATAATAATAATTTTTTTTTTCTAATGGTAAGTTTACTATCTTAGTTCTTATTTACCTGTATAATTTTGTAAAAATAATATTGGTTCGTAAATTATATCTTTTGATGGAAGTAACTACACGTCGATAATATAATTAGCAGTAAAGTCAACCCTGTTTAATATTGTCTAATCTTAATCTGGTTTTAGTAGATTATTACTTCCCCGAATAATTATTAAATACAATATTAATCACAATTACCTAATCATAATTTTCAGCAGCTTAATAATTACTGTTTAACAACTCCTTAATTTTTTATTAGATATCTTACGCAATCGAAATAAATAAAACTGTTTGAATTATCTATAAAATTAGTAAAATCATATTGAACCTTACTAATCCGAATAATAATCATGGAATAGGGCCAAGCACCTTCAACATAAAAAAAAATGAAAATCTCAGATCATAGAGGTCGGTAATTACGGTATGGTCCACTTACCCCTATAGCCCATTTAATTATGCTGACCTTAGTGAGATTATAAAAATCCATATTCAAATCTCTCGTACTTAATACGTATATCTATTAATACCTTCAATATAGGCATATAAAAAAAACTATATTAAATCATGTGTCGTACATATATTATAAGTAGGTATAGGTTTACCTATATGTAAATATAATTCTATTGTAAGAAACATATACGTATAAAAGAACTTGTGTCCTTTTGTAAAAGGAATTCAATAGAACGTCCAAAGGAAACATATATTAAACATATATGCGCATATTACTGTCAATAACAAAACTTATTATTAGAACGAAAAGCTTGTCAGTTATAAGAGTAACAATTCCTATATAGAATTTATTACAATATTAGATAAAATGTTAACAAAATTTTACTAGCACATTTTTCATTAATGTAGGTAACCGAAAAAAAGTTAATCACATTTTAAAAATTCTGAAATGATGTTCACTATTTAATCTGCAGGAAAATAAAATTGAATTTTTCTTGTAACAGATATTATAGGCAACTTATTACGTTCTTAGGAGCAAATACGCACAACGAAAAATAATTATGTACATACCTATTTAATACTTTCATTTTTATAAATTTTTTTTGAACGATGTCCAGTTACAAATCGTTACAGTAAAAAAGGAAAATAGTTTTGGTCCTAACGCGCAACCTTGTGGTACTCTCGAGTTTTAGGTAATCGCCTGAAAGGTATTCGATAGTCTTATTATACCGTAAAACGAGTGCTGGTGAGTTAATATGTCTTATGTTAGCTTAATAATTATTTCTAACTGGAAAAATATGGGGTTATAAAATAATAATGTAACGTTATGAACAACAACTTTCCTTTTAAACCTTCGTTTTAATTTCCTTTTAAGAGATCCTTTTAATTTTATATGACATGAAAATTTACTTAAAAAGGAACTCGTATTTTGAAGAACTACCTACTTAAACTGAAATTACTTAAAACTTCAGTAGTAAAACTTTTTAATCTACTTACCTATTGCTTATAAATATTTAGAACGCTTGGTTTATGGAGAAAGGCTTTAGAAATCAACTAAGCATAAGTAAATATCGTTCAATTAAGGATATTTGAAAGGTTACCACAAAACGAAGCAATCGATAATACCGATAAACGTTCGTAATATGATTAAATTTAATTTTGAGTAGAAAAGTCAGTTGTGTTAGTTTAAATGTTAATATATTCTTTCTAAGGTAGTATGAACGAAAGATATTTAAATGTGTAGGAATAACATTATACAGGGTGTCCCAAAATTCGACTTAAAACAGCCCAGTGCAAATTCCCGGTGCCAAATTATGCACATTGAGGTAGGTAAATGCACCCTTTTTCGAAATATAAGGTGTTAAAAGTTAAAAAATATATATGTAAACGCAGTATATTTTCTATACATTTTAAGTGGTTGTGTGGATCGAGATAAAACTTTAAGAGTGTTATCAGACCCCCAAAGTGTATTTGTTTTAATACAAATACGTTACTGTTACCAGATTTTAACAGATTATGTCTTTGCCTTAGATGCATGAGATAGTCAGAATGACTCATTTTCACAAAGTGTGAATCGCGCCTGCTAAAACGCCGTCTAAATAATTATAGCTAATAATAATAAATTAATAAAGCTAAATCGACTTGAATATGTGGAAAATAAAAACTACAATGGCTCAAAAGTTATAAATACGTTTGTATCCCGAGACTCGTTCGAAGCAAATGCATTTTTCTCGTAGGTATTAGATAAGATTATTAGTTAAGATAAGTTAGTAAGTTTAAAATCCACGCCATGCCATTTTAGGCCAATTTCGCCACATCCGAAACGTTGGAAAATATTCGAAGAATTTTTTATGGCATGTTTATTGCCTAGTAATCGATCGTTAACTGTTAAAGCTTATTCATATCAAAATATTCTCGTTAAATCCAACCCTATTTCCTAAAAACGAGGTCGTGGGGCTAAGAAATGATATATTCAAGAACGCAGTTGATATATTTATTATAACTGTTCATCTAATCTGACAGTCAGTAAGATTTTCATTTATATTTCTGAAGTTGTGATAAAAAAAAATAAATACCTAAATTTTTCTTAATTTCATTTATAATTTACTTAAATATTTGAATTTAATTCAAGAATATTATGGTTGTTATTATAAATTCAAATGTCTAAACAGTGATTTTTATTTATTTTGTAACATTATTTGCTTTTCCTTAAATAAATGTGTACCCACTTACCTACCTAGAAGTTTCATAAAAGCCATAAATTAGTAAGTATAATTTTTATGTTAATCACCTACATATAAATTACCAGGTAGAGTACACGTCATCTACAATTTTTTAAAAAGCAAACATCTTTTTCGATTCTTTCAGTAAATATTATATATCGAACTTCGTACTCTATTAAATATATTTTTTTATACAGAACGAAACCAAACTGAACCAATAATAAGTTTCTATAGTATGTATAGAAAATTCCCATCTACCTAAAGTAATTCCTACTTATCTACCTATAAAAATGACTATAAAGCTGCCTTTTATTCGTGCATCTCCAATTTTGAAAACCTATTAAAATTATTGTATAGTTATAAAAAAAACTTTTTTTTTTAATACCCACATATCTACGGGATTTTAAGAGTCAAGTTAAGGAAGTCAAAATTAAGGAAGAAAGGGGCATAATTTTGTTTATGACCACGTGAAAATTCATAATTGCAAGCAAATAAAGCCAATTTAGAATATACATATACTATCTAAATTAACAATATCGCGAGGTCAATGAACGAGAGCTGCAATGAAGCTAACGATGTGATGATTTACAGAAAACTTAAAGTACGTAAACAAGCACGTCATTAGCGAAGATAATACAATGAAATAGCAGTAAAACTTGGGAAATCTGCCTTAAAGCTATTTCCTGCCACATTTAGAGTATTTGGCGGATGAAAACAAAACTTGAAAATTTTAACTCTTCCGGGGCAACGAACAAAATCGGCAGTCAAGTGAATTTGTTAGTAAAGTGGATTCCGATAATGTTTTCTTTTTTAAATTAAGATACCTAACTAAAAGTTTTAAGTGAAAAATTAAATAAATTTTTGTATTATAAGGGAATTTGCAGATTAATTTATGACGATCGTTAAAAAACTGACAGGATATAAGTGGATTTATTAAAAAAAAGACTGTTAAAACTTGTAACTATTTAAAGAAGTGCCTAAATATTTATAATGAGTTTGTGAAACTTATGACTCGCTTGATTGATTAAATTGGAAATATTTACAGATTTCTGTTTAATTTTCAATTAGAATTTGCTCATAGTTACAAATAAATGCACTAGATAATTTATGATTAGGCGCATTGTTTGATATTTAACGTACACTCCTCCAAATTCCTTAATAAGATAATTAAAGAGAAGGAAATATAGGGAGTCGCATCATTTATCACTGTCAAAGAAATAGGTTTCGACGTTGATTAATGCTCAATAAATATGGCATCTTTACTTGTTTTAGAGCTCTTCTTGTGGGAAAACAATTTAAATACTTGTAATTACCTATACGAATCGTACACGAAATTAGCGCCTAAGCGAAAATGACATTAGAAAATGAAATTCATAATTTATACGTACCGTAATCTGAGTCATCGGAGAATTCATCCCTTTCATCAATTTCAAAGTCTGTGAAGCTCGAATCTGTATCCGTGTCATGCTGTTCGTTGGGGGCGCAGTTATTTCTGCACACGGCTCCGTTATCCAAGTGCTCTTCTTTTGCAGGAGTTACGCTAAGCTCTTCACCTGCAAGTTTATTGTAATTCTTGCGAGCTGGGCGATTCTCTGAAACATAATTTAAAACACATAAGAAAATGTTAAATGTTAAAGCGCTAGCGTACAAAATAAAATAAATTTAAATGACGTTATCGTGGAAAACTTATAGAGATTATAACTTGAACATTGTATCGATTAAATGGTAAGTATTTAAAGAATGAAATGTGTAACAACTACAAATTTGTAAAAACAAACTAATATGAGAGACAAAAAATGCATTATTAAAAAACACGTATCTATCGCTCACAAATATTATTACACGACTATGACACGGTGTGCCATATAAGTTTTGACTGCCATACCTATTACAAAATTATTTTTGTATTTAAATATAATTTGTCTCTGCAAACGAATAAGGTTTTCGATGCGTCTATTAAACACAGTTATTGATCAAACAATTGACAACACCATCTACTGTTTCATTAAAAAGAGACCAATGTTCCCGATTTATTGGAAAGTAATTAAAATAAAAATTATGCGAGACTATAGGTACGTTATTCAAGATAGGTTCCAATGCACGTCATCGATAAAACCCCGTACAATTGTAGTTTTTCTTTGCCACGTCATACGTGTGCAGACAAATCATCGGTAGAATATGCCACGTGAAAACTTTAAACTGAATATTACAAATACACAATTTATAGTAACTCTTTATGAATGACGTCGAGTTACAATTTATAAAAAAATTTGTCGACTGACTTAAATGATAACAAGTCAAAGGAACTGTTTGTATATTTGTTGAAAACCGAGAAAACATTCGATACTCTTTGATATATACTCGCTTTGATATATTAGAACTGGAAAACCTCGCAGTATTCCACAGCCTCAATTCTTTAAACACAATATTCTAGAACAGACGTTTAATATATCAAATATATTACTTTGCATTTTTATTTCTTTTAAATAAATTCGTCACAATACTTTTAAAACACATTTTATTGTTGAATAATTCAAAAATGCTATTAATAAAACAAGAAATTTAAAAATATTAAAATTTTTGTCGTACTACGTAAAGAAAACTTAGCTAATAGTAATTTATTTTTAGTAGAAAAATAAGTTAAAAAGTGTTTGACAATACAACTTAAAATAAAGTAACTAAGAATGAAATAAATCCATTTTTGTGCTGTCGACCAACCGCTTTTCATTTAACTTGACATTTTTCTTATAGCGGCAACATTTACGTCGAAGATTCCCACAGCGATAATATTAACGTCAAAATAATGTTAAAAGTAATGCTCGCGCTCGTTGTTGTGTGTTAACAATAATGCTTATTACGTCGTCGTGATAAGGTTAACCTTACTGCATTGTTCGACATATTAAAAATTACTGCTTGATTTATTTCGTTTTTTTTTCGTTTTATTATTCTGTCCAATACAACATGTGTTCGGAGCACCCGTAGTTGTTGTTTTTAAAAAGTGTATAAATTCACACCATTAAATGTTACGGAAAGTTGACCATTATAAACAAATAGGCCGACCGTGCGTAAAGAAACTCGTTAGCCAATCGAAAACGTTGCAGCCCGCGTGTTATCATTGCGCACGCTACTCGGCCAATCAAAATCCTTCTAACCTGTCATGCAATGACTTTGCGCGCAAACAGTTTTATTACTAACTGTCAATATAGGTCGCTTTTAAAATGTCGTAGTGCTTACGTTAAACGTCAAAAATAAATTTTTTTAAAATAAAAATACTCGTGGCCGCCGTAAAAGTGCCGAAAGGATTATTCAGCACTAATTATACAATATACTATTTTATTTATAACGAAAATGTTTTGCGTTAGAAACAAATCAAACCACAAATCAAGATTGATGATATGTCTTTCCAAGCAAATCCTCAAATGTACCAAGCGTCTAAGCTAAAGATCTTGATATATAACTTGAGCTAAACTTTTAAACTCATTTTTGTAACAAAAAAAATAATTTCACATTACATTTTTTACTATATGCAGTAATTAAATAGAACAGAATAGTTAATGATCGGAATAATAATTTAAATATTCGATCTAATTCATTTCGTATGAAAAATTTTATAATATAAATACTTGAACGCTTTTCTTATTCAGCGACTTACTAGGTATGAAAAAAAAATTTAAATTATTTACGGTATTGTAAACTATAAAAGGAAGAAAACTAAAGTTGATTTCCCGATCGTATTGGAATCGAGAAAGAAACGGGACGTCCAAAGCCGAGGAAGTTTTACAAACTTTTCGCATAAGAGTTTGAAAAATCTGTTCAATAAAACAGAAATAGATGAAATCTCGGAGGACTCGAATATATTTTTCATTTCGGACAGTTTTAAAACGAACGGATATAAACAATCAATTACGATCCACAGTTTAGAGAAAGGTTAACTATCAGCAAAATTAGAAGCAAAAAATGGCCAATCTGTTTAGATAATTATTAAATGCGTATACTTTATCTAAGTTATCTACAAATTATATTCTACCATGATGTAATGTCTTATTAATATTAATTGTAGAATTATAATTAGACAACTTAATTTTTTTTGGCAATATTTATTATGAGAAATAATTATCACAATTTTAAAAATTGAAGTAGGTACATATGTACCTTTTTCTTACATCATCACGTTTTAATAAGTAGGTACACGTGAAAAATAATGAAAGCTATTTAAGAAATATGTAGGTATTATTGTTCTTATTGTTCTTATTGTTTTCAGTAATTTCAGTTTTAATTAGATTTCAGTTGTGGAAGTATAGCTGCTCAGATTGAATACTACGTTAGTGTTTACCGTAGTAAATGATCAATACCGTCATGTCATCTATGCAATTAATTTAAAAAAATAGACTCTACAAAATACAGACAGAATTTATATTAAAAAATGTTACTTTTGTTTTTTAACCTAATCCGTTATTTTCAGGAAATTAGTGAGAAAATTAAAAGTTAAAATTAAATGTTAAAACAATGTTATCCCTTTAAAAGAAAAATCGATAAAAGCTTATCTAGATTAGAAATGTGCGTTACCTATATTCGTTTAATGCTGTAGAAAATGACGTAATCGAGGATTAGACTAAAATTGCCTATT
Source organism: Rhagophthalmus giganteus (assembly GCA_036326145.1). NCBI lineage: Eukaryota > Metazoa > Arthropoda > Insecta > Coleoptera > Rhagophthalmidae > Rhagophthalmus > Rhagophthalmus giganteus. The sequence continues at coordinate 8,961,676 of JARFJA010000067.1, read as the reverse complement.
TGTTGTTTAACGTCGTGGCTATTGGTTATATTATCTGCTTGTTAAATTTGATTTATGCCATAAAATATTAAAAGATTAATTTTATATAGGGCGTTAAAAAAAATGTTAAAGATTGATTGTAAAGGCATATGTACGATCAAAAACAATGTAATAAGTTTTAATATACCTACTTAGTATATGAGTACGCAAATCAACCGTTTTTTTTCCTTTCCTGTAAGTACCTAAGTAAATATCTACTTTTTCTAAAATCTTCCTGAAATATTTAAAACATAATTAAAATTAAAAAATAGGAAATAAATGTGCTCCGGCTTGTTGACAATTTAAAACACTCATTAAAAACGTAACCAAAAAAAAAAGACAAAATCAAAAATAAGCGCCGAAAGTGTCGCTTGATTTTGTTTTTGTCTTTATAAAATTAAGAAGCGGATATTGTAAATTGAAATAGAATGATGTCAGAAAAATACGACAAAATATTATATAAATAAGCAGAAAGTTTGTAATATTAAATACGAACAAAAAAAATTCAAGCTAGCGAATTACAATAATAATTAATTAACTAAGTACGTGCCCTAATAGGTAAATTAATAAATTAGATTAACGACAAACGAAAAGTGGGACAGTAAAGAGGCGGAGAAAGATTTAAAATAACTCATTGTTAAATTAAAATTACCTAAAGAGAAAAAAAAATGAAAAGATTACCTATCTATAAATAGAAAATGTTTAACTACAAATCTAGATACTATTTTGTATACATTTATATTAGGTATATTGTGATTACATTGAGATAAATTGTTCCTACCTGCGTAAGTTTTGAACAGATCTAATCAATATTTAGTGCGTAAGGAAATTATTTAGTTATTCATTACCTGTCTGCAGTATTCTAAATATAATCTACACTTACTAAGTATATAAATATAAGTATCTATTATAATTTCTTTTAAGCATACGTGTTATTTTAAATGTCTTTAGTATTTCGGCATTATATACCTAGGTGCTATATTTTAATTTTATCGTATAATTTTTCTGTTAATATTCCACTCTTTAATAGAAATTCTACTAACTCCATATACTGATATAGGTGGAAAATTAGGTAAGTACATAACGAACCTCTATATAGTTCCATCGATTTCTGCTAATGTGAATTAACAAACTGTGTTACAACTTGTTCTATGACAATAATTTATACTAAAATATGTCGAACTAGAATAAATTACCAATAGGTATTTAATATAATGTACACTCAGAACTAAAGCTAACAGTGATAAAAGCAAGTCAACGTACAGAAGTAAACCAAAAAAAAAAATAAAAAAAAACAGAACTGGTTGGGCGAAAGCATTTTAAAGTTAAAATAAATCCAGGTAATTAGGTAATGCAGGGAGTGTGCTCGAATGGAAAATTTTTGGAATTATGTAGATGTAGTAGTGAACATTTTATTCACACTTCGGGAGTGTAGATTAAGCTCTACTTGAGGGTAAACTATCATTTCACCGGACACATCCATTTTAAAAGTGGACGAAAGGGGGAAAAGGGGGTTATTATTTCGCTACTGTTTAGTGCAATCCAATAAGTAGGTAAGCTTAGGTTAGTGTAGATGAGGTGAGTTTAGATTAAAGCAGATGAGGTCCCCTTAGGTTAGTATAGATGAAACAGACAGAAAAAATATTTGGTTATTAGTTTAACATGGGAAATTGTTTTAAAACACAATGATTTGTCAATTTTTATCTTTCGCCTATCAAATAGCGTGTAATTTATGCTTCCGAAATGTAAATAAAACGTTCTACTTAATTCGAGAAATTATCCACTTGAACAAATATTTGCGAGCAACTGTACTCGAGCAATCTTCATGGAACCATTCAGCGTGGACCATAATTTAAGTTTGCAGAAACGCGTTTGAAAAACGCTTCTCCAATCGTATATTTTTACAATAAAAACAAAGGCACACAAAATATCAAACCTTTTTATATATATATATATGTATAAAAATATAATTGAATGTAAATTAAATAAGTAATAGTTTACATAATGTGGCAGTAGTTTTAAAACTCAAGTTAGGTTATCGCCCACCCGTTACTTACTAATGGCTTACTTTGTATGCATTTACTGATATTGTTTGTAAAGATGAAACTAAATTATTAACCGCCTAATTTAATCTTTTTCAAACATATACAACACACGGAAAACCTCACGGCCGAGCGATAAGTAAAATCAATGTTTTTATTTCACTTCAATATTATTATTGCGCTACGCATATCTAGAATTCTCTCATATAAAAAACAGGTTTATTTTATTTTATTTTTATTTGCGATATCCAAATTTATTCCCCTCGAAATAAAAATACACCTATTAACCTCGATACTGAAGTGCTCTAATATTATTAATAATTATTATAAACAAATAATTTATAGATAAATTATTATAAACAAATGATATATAAATTATTTCGTTCACTTACACCATTTGATCAGAGTAAAAATTATTTTACACAGTAGGTACTTATTATCTGACAATGAGATAAGAAGAAAACATTTTCGACGTGCTCGTAAAATATTATTTCCACGATATTTATAAGAAGTAAAAAATTTTCGACTTCATTTTCGAACAAATTAAAGTATCGTTATTATTGAAATACGGCAATTAAACAAAATAACGTATATGAGCTCATTAATAATGAATTGAAAATCAACGATATCTATTAATATAATAATATAAAACCTAAAAGCTCGGCGCGGCGTATTTAACGATACGAGAGAAACAAAAATGGTTACGATATGCCGACCATACAAAAAACCTAAAATATTTATAAGTTTTGAAGTAGAAACTAAATTAGATTATTAAAGCACAAATGGAATATTTAATAGGAGATTTTGAGATTATATCATCTCACGTACATAGTCTCAAGGATTAGGTAGAGCTGGAGGTGCATTATTTAAATATTTTTCGTAACAAGAACTTCTTTTAAATTTTTTTGTTATCTTTGTTTCTGTAAACTTAAAATAATGACGTCATTCCTAATTACTGAAGATAAATTTAATTTTAGACATAATTTGTATTAAGTACACCTACACCTAGATAAACATATTTTTAAAGATCGCATTTAAAATGTACCTATTCGAAATTGCACCGTGTTATTTTAGAAGAGACAAATCTTGTAAAAATATATTCTCTTGAGAATAAAAAGTTGTTCCTGGAGGAACGCTAAACTTAAACGTCCTAAGGCTGATACGTACGGCAATAACAAAGCGAACGTGAATACATTCGAGTAGAAACTTAAGCGATAAAATGCAACTCTCCGTTACGACCATATTATTATTAATTCACGTTGGCGCTATGTATAATATTAGAAACGAAGTCTTAATTTTATTTGCATAAAATTTCCAGTTTTTAAAATAAATATGTGATATTAACCTAAACTTCAAAATTTTAGAAAGCATTTTTACCTATTCTACTATTTTAATTTTGTAAAATTAACTTAGATAACTAAAACATTGATAATTTAAATAACATTGCACGTAATTATTTATGTCACAATTTATTCTATTATTAAAATATGTACATGCATAGATTACTTGCGTTGTTTGAATTCTGCGTCATACATTATTCTATTGATTTTCCTATTTTATATAGGTACTAAAAACATAGTATATAATACCTATACAGGGTGTTAGTGAATTAATGTCGAGGAAAGAAAGGTACATGTACCTGAGACTAATACAAACAAAAAATCTTAGTAACTTTTTTTGATTTGAGCAAATTTATTTTTGAGGGGGGGGGGGGTTGTCCGAAAAATTAAACCAGTAGTTCCTCTTTAAACTTGAACAAATGCTGTCACCTCGTATCTCGTATTTTTACAGTTCTAATAAATTGTAATCTTTCTGTATATCATCTAATATGCGCGCAAGTAAATCATCTATAAAATATGTCACTTTCCAAACTTTAAACCGAATTACAAATAAACAATCTAGTGACTTTTTTTTTATGACGTAAATTGCATATACGTTTGGATAGGCCATATATGTATTTATATGCACACCAATGATCAAGATGTTGTTTGATATCCTCTAAATCAATCTTTTATTGTCAAATATGGAAAATACACGCTAACAAAAATACATACAACTGAGGTAGTGTTGAAATAACCTTTAGGAGAGTTTTGTTAAGAACAAAGGAAGCATGAAAATAATTGGTAGGTACGTAGTATGAAATACGTTTGACAACCTCATTGTTAGAACGACATTTTTTTATAATTTCTTTTCAGTTTTGATTTGAAAAAAAATTAAATTATGATCATGTTTTTGTTAATTATTAAGTAAACGTTGTTTTATTTTAATAGAAATTTCGCACTAACGATAAGCTCTATTTTTTATTTCAAATTTGGTGGTTGCAGTAATACAAGAAATTAGTGCCGTCAAGTTTTGCTCCAGACTTGCAAAATTTTAAAAAGATGCAGGATTTTTCTTAGAAGGTAATTTACGAAAAACAATTGCTACTGTAGCAGAGAGAGTTCTGTAGCGTTGCAAATGCACGTCTTTGTTGTAAATCGTGTTGTTGTATAATTAGAGGTAATTTGTTGTTCATATGACGGCTAGTGTTTTATGTATTTTATTTTGTACAAGAAAAGTGTTCTATTGCAAAGACACACTTATCGCTTCATCTCATCGCTGTTTTACAATAATTTTTTCACCGAAATTTTCTATAGACTGTAGTAGTTAACCAATACAATACGTTCAAGCGTACTCTTTTCTAACAATTATACGACATAACCATTCAAATAGTCCAGTGGATGCAAAATGCAATTTTGTTCCACTTTTCACCAATCTCTCTCAATGGTTTAAAACACATGGGTGTATATATTTCTATATTATTATGAAGTAATTTTTTACATTAAATTATTGTTCTATTGTTCTTTTTTATACATGTTATTTCACGAGTGGACAAATGTTGGAGCACATGTTCGACGGTACCTAATATTGCTAAAGTTGAAGATAAATAAAAACGAGTGATACACATTACTTTCCATTCAAATATGTGCCTACTTAAGTTTTTTACGTTCTAAACGATTCTTAACAATGACATTTCGTAGATAGGCATTTTTAAATTAGAAACTTTTAAATCTACCAATCACGACATTTTTAAATAAATTGCGAGGAAAGATAATTTTACGATCGCTTAAAATACAGTCAGCTCAAGATATTGAAATGTCTGACGTTTTCTTTTGAATTGATTATTGGTGAGGAGTTGCCGATTCAGAAATGACGCAGCGAAAGAGGAAAAACTTTTTTAAAACACGAATTTTCCATTTTACTTAAATACAATGCAAACAGGGAATGCGATTTTTAATTTAAAAATATCATGCATATAAAGAAGATGCTCGTGCAGTATACATATACCTGCTACTTACTAACTTATGAAATCCTTTTTTTTTTAAATATTTATAGGTACCTATTTGATGAAAGCAAAAACAGTAACGATCGTTTAGTTATTACCTATAGTAGACGTATAATTCTGGCAATGTACATTTTTTAAAATCAATAATAATAATTTTAAAACTAAATAGTATTTGTACCTGCCCATCTAATACTTTTAAAAGATTTTTCTACAACATTTTTCTGTTAAAAGTATCTACGTACGTACCTATAATACAAATTCATAAAATCATCATCTTAGTAGCTACCTACGATCCACTTCCTTTCATCTCCTTTAATAAATTGTTTTTTGAAACAAAATTCTGTGTCTTGTCGAGAAAGTTTGAAGTGCTTACTTAAACAAATTGAAAATAAACCAAACGTTTAATAAAAAAATATTCCTATTATCCTTATTACAAAATTATTATTTTTATTCTGTAATAAAAAGAAACTTTACCTTAGAAACTGTAGATATATTGAAGTGTTAATTTACGAACCTTTAATAATATAATTTTATCCCATAATATACGAGTATATTTTTAAAATGTACATATTCAAACCGCGGTTGGTTAATCAATATTTTGTTAACGTTTTAGTCATTTATTTTATGGTTATTTATAATGTATTAAGCATTACATTTCGAGCATATACATAATATATGTATTAAAATTAAGCATGTTAAGACGAGTTATAGCTGTATAGTTTCTACTTAATAAAAATATACTACTATACAGGGTGTCCCAAAAACGGACGATCAAATGAAGTGAGGTGATGGGAGAGGTCATTTGCAACCAAAATAACCATATATATGTGGTTATCCAATTGTTGATTCTATTTGTAAATGGACAAGTTTATTTGATAGTTGGTCACATTTTTGTAGTTCATTTTTTGCTGCCACAGCCACTTAAAAATTAAATAATTTTTTATCCAATGAACCATTATTATTGTTTGATTGACAATAAAATATCAATCAAATTTTGTTTAAAATTATATTTTAATGCGCACACTAGGGGGATTTTGCAGAAAAATAACCTCCCCTATTGATGGAGGTTTTGATAACCTCCCCTATCACATCAGTTCATTTGATCGTCCACTTTTGGGACACCTTCTATTTTAAAGATTTTAAAACGTCTAATTTATTGTAAAGTAAGTCAATATCTATTATATCGCTAAAATAAGCACGCGTTCTGAAAAAATATACGATAAATAAAAGGAAATAAAAAATTATATAAGTAGATCAAGTTAACCTTTTATTGAAAAACGTTAAACGTGTATAAAATGTTTTACCTTAAACTGATTTCATTTTAAATAACGTCATAAAAATGTAGCTCTATAAAAGACTACCTCAATTAGAATAACATCGTTAAAATTTACATTCAAACAATAAAATTTGTTTTATTTTTCTTATAATTTTATCATAAAAACGAAAGAATGCAGTATTATTTGTGATTCAAAATATGTACTTTGCATATATTTTGTTAACGTTTTAGTCATTTATTTTATGGTTATTTCTGATGCATTAAACATTACGTTACTGAATTACTTTCATACTGAATTGCCGTTCAGAGTCTATAACTTCCAATATAATAAGTAAATTTGATACTTTTAAATAATTATCACTAGTGTATACATATAAAACATGTACTTATTAATATTTAAATTACTATTAAGTAGGTATATTAAAATTATCTTAATACCTAACAATTCGTTACGCCTACGACAACTTCATCATTTCCAAAAGTGTAAATACCAATAAAACGCATATTATTCCTATATAGAAACGTAAAATTATATATTTCAGATAGTTTTGAAGTCAGTTACTTCGACTATGGTATAATAAATAATATATGTAGGTAATTGTAGATATTATATTACAATAGCATACTAAATAAATGCAATTACATAAGTAAATATAAATTGTATTTGTGCATCTATGTCAAACTTTTTATTCGTCAAAATGACCACATGTCCTAAACTTATTTATCTTTTATTGTATTTTCAAATTAAATGTCTAAAATTCCGGAACGTTCGTTTGTTTTCCGCTTATTTCAAAAACTAAAACTTGCCTAATATAGGCACCTATTAAGTATAATATCAACGTAGTTTATTCGCGCTTTTTTATTTTTTTAAAATTTATAGTGTGAACGGGAGTAAAAATGAGACAGTTTTTAAAAATTTTCATTTTTCGCAGAATTTTCACATCAAGATAAAAACAAAAACACGCAATTGTTGAAAGAACAATGGGATTACATGTTGATAATACTAAAATTTGAAAATGTTTACTTGTTGCAAAGAAAAAAAAATAAAATGAGTGTCTCATTTTTATCCTAAAATTTGCGCAAAAATGTGACACTAGCGGTGAAAAACAAGACATGTCAATAACTTCATTACTATGCGAACGTCAGGGATGAGGAGGCAAAAACAAGACAGAGCGTAAAAAACTGTATTGCAATACAAAATTCACTAAAATCTAACATTTTGGTCATCAAATGGTCAAAATTCTCATTTTATCGTCGAGTACCTTTTTGTACTTGATAAAAGACAATATCACACTTGATAATTTAACGACAATATCACTTACCAGTACTAGAGATTAATCTGGAATATCTGGATAAGTAAAGACACAAAAAACGAAACAGTGTAGTAGCAAAGTTATCTTCTTCGACAGATTTGATACATAAGAGCCAACATAAGAGCCATATTTAATACACACTCTCATATTTTTTTTTGTTAATTTTAATATAGTACAATTTAGAAAAACATACATGTCTCTTCTTTCACCGCATTTTTAAGTGTCTCATTTTTACTCCCCTTCACCCTAGTTGTCGTATGACATCATTTGCGCCAACGTGTTTATCACAATAGCTCAAAGTCGTTCAGCCGTAATCGGCCACAATAACGTAGCGCTTACCGTCAGCTGTTTCAGCGTTGAGCCCGGCTGAATACGCTTTTCTGACACGAACAAATTAAAATCTATTCGTCAAATCTTCTTTCAAAATCGAACCCTATTGCATTCATTTTGCTTGAAACAAAAATTTTCGGCACCATCTGACCTACAACACCGCGTCGTAGTCTCAGGTTTCAATTACAATGCGACGGCGACTAAACATTCGTTTAAATAAAAAGTGTTTTAAGAGGATGATTACACTCGCACAGAAAAGCTAAATACAATTTTACAAGTATGTTATCTACACGTTATTTCAGAATCCCAGTATACAAGTTTGCCACGCCACACTTCATTTCAGTACAGAAAATATTTATGCTTATCTAATAAACATTCTGATAAACATCTAGCTATTAAATTCCAAGACATTATATTAATTAGGTATAATTATTCAGTAACTTGTTCGAAATTTATATTCTACAGTATCTGGTTTGTCAATTGTTCAATTATTACAACAAATCAGCCGAATAATTCTAAAATTAGTGGCAAATGTTATAACTACTGTTATAACAATACCCTCGTAACCACTCGTGTTAGTGTGTTATACCTTGTCATGTTAACAACTTGTGGTTGTTGACAAAATGGAATTTATGGAATAAAAACCCAGAGTAACTTATATGTATCGATGTGATTAATTATAAATAAGGGCCGATCTTTCCATCTTCTGATTATATCTGACAGATATTTCCTGTAGAAACTTTTGTTCGAACAATCGTTTTCATATACATATCTGTCAGATAAATTTATCAGAAGATGGAAAGATTTGCCCTAAACCTGCATTCTGTTAAATTTTAAATAAATTAAAAATCGTTCTATAGTAAGTTTAGATTGTATTCAGGCAGTTGTGTGCGTGTGGGTGTGCGTGTGGGTGTGCGTGTGTGTGTGCGTGTGTGTGTGCGTGTGTGTGTGTGTGTTGAATCATTCATTAAAACATAAATACGTTTTAGAGAGTAATTGTTGCAGTTACTTCTAACAATAAGTCTAATAAGTAAGATACGAATGTTTCACTTGATTTAACTACAATAAAACCCCGTGTATGTGAATCTCGAATTTTTTACTACCTGTTGAAGTAGAAAATTATGTAGATAATCGTCGGCATCGCTTCAAAGTAACAGTAACTATATCGAAGGTAGTTGTGGCAGATTATCGTAAACGACAAAAAGTAGATTTTACAGAAGCGAATTTTTTTTTGTATTGTAGCGTAGCTACATATAAGAAGATACGTTTTACCGAAATACAAATCGATTTTTCTGGTGAAAAAAATCGGAATATTGATACCAGATTCTTGTTCTTGACATATGATGTTTTTGCCCTAGATCCTTTGATGCATAAGATAGTCAGAATAACTCATTTTCGCAAAAAATGGCGTTTACGATAATCTGCGTCGATATGTATTTAAAATACATACAAGTGTAGACAATTAAAAGTATTGTTAGAACAACTACTTTTACTATACTATATCTTGAAATAAAAATTTCTCGAGTTTAGTTTACCCTGCGAGGAGATAGCGTGAGCAAGACGGCGATACAAGGATAGAGCATACACGCGAGCACGAAGACCGCGATTCGCCGATTATTAAACGAAAATGTTTTGAGCCCTTATTTTATTTATAAGTATCTATTAAGAAATATTTTTTAGGTAATTAAAAGATGGCAAAAGGTGTGTACGTTTTTATTTTTTTAATATATAGCTTCTAATTCAAGAAAGTGATATCGAAAAGTTAGTCTAATTATTTCCAACTTCTAAGTATATATATTCTTAAGAAAATAAGAACGACTTCACATACTTGATGATACATATTTTCAGATTCTTTAATAAAAAATTGAAAATTTCTATCAATATAGGTGTAATACCTGACCGAATTTACATTGAAATCTCTATATTAGTGCTTGGCGTAATCATCCTCTTAATACGTATTTATTATCAGCAAAATCATTTAATAATATTATAAATAAAAATAAAACATTAACAGATTTTGGCATTGAAGTATGTATACCTACATAAATGTTGTCTCGTAATAACAAACAACGATATTTGGAATTCATGGTTGAGAAAACTGAATTTTTTCTCATTTTAACGATTTTATATCAATATTTGTTGATAAATATACTCGACTTTACCTTTGTTTTGAATACATTTTTATGCTACAAACAAAACGTTTTAAATATGTTTTTACTGAATAGATAAAATATGCAATAATTTGAATAAAATTTAGTAACACGATATTTTTTCGTTTTTATAACGATGTATAAATTCTCCTGAAGATTGAAAAAGATTTTACAGAGTGTTATTGTTTGGCATTATTTATGCCTATTTGAACGTGTTCCTAAAATTGAACGAATTTTAAAAAAATATATAAGTACCTACGATAAAAGTTTACTTTAAAAAACGCTGTATTTTATTACTATAATAGATATAGTACTACATACCCACATACATAAGTACGTATGTAAACTATGAAAATATTAGCGTTTGCTTTTGATATTGGTTACACTAATTTATTTTATGGTTCTGTAAGCTAAGAAGTGTTTACATAATTATAATCATTGATATTTACTCAACATATTCAAATTCTCTATGAGCTGATTTTACGTTTGGATGATTACGTTTTAAATACCTACAGTTAGCAAAATTAATGTTTATTTTCGTTTTCTTTACATCAACGCGTTTTTAAATGTGACGATTCGATAAATAATCAAACTTTATAATTACGGTGTTTATTGTTATTTAGTTTTTAATCTAATCCAATTGACTTCTTATACAAAAAACAATCTTACATTACTTTAAACTTTAAAATACTGTACGGCAAAATGGAATCACCGATAATCAAGTCGTCGAAAATCGGAAATCTACACAGGGTGTAACAAAAGTAACTTATATCGACTATAACTTCTTAATTAGAAGGAATACAAAAAAATGTTAAATACAATAGTTTTTTGATTTATCTGGATGCACATGATAACTAACTTTGTTTCTTTAAATGGCATTGATATTTTCTTTGTGTCTTTGAAAAGAGCGTTTTTTTCTCTATTTAGTAGTGTTATTACGTCGTAATGAAAACGTCAAAAATAAAATAATAATAATTATAGAAAAGAAAATGAAAAAATTATTCAAGATCCATTGAAAACAAGAAATTATTTATGATAAAATTAGTCAGATAATTGATAGTAGCCGTCATCACTGATGGCGAGAAAATTGCCCCGAGACAATGGAAATATTTAGCATTTTGCTCGTATTTTTGCATTATGTATTAATAAACTGTAATCTTTCTTTGCCATGTAATGTGTGTGCATGTAAATTATCGGTAGAATATGTCACTTTCCTAAATGAATTAGAAATATACAATCTGGTCATCGTTTTGTTGATGACTTGTATCGGAATAAACAGCTAAACATTTAAACAGCTTATAGTTATCGCGAACAATTCATACACACGTTGCTTTTAAAATCCATTAGTATTACCGTCAGTGGAATCGTCAAATTTAAATTAAAAATGTAATTATTCTCCAATATATACTTACTTACGGCCTATACAAACCTATATGCAATTGCCTATATGCCAAAAGTTACTAGATTGTTTATTTGTAATTCGGTTTAACGTTTGGAAAGTGACATATTCTATAGATGATTTACCTGCGCACGTATTAGATGGTATAAAGAAAAACTACAACTTATTAGAACTGTCAAAATACGAGATACAAAGTGACAGCACTGTGTGAAACGTCATCATCTAGTAACCCTTTTATTGATGACGTGTTGCATATAGGTTTGGACGAAGTATATGTTAGATAAAAATTCGAAGGAGGCGTTCCACATATAGATATGGCCTATCCAAATCTATATGCAATTTACGTCATCAAAAAGAAGTTACTAGATTGTTTATTTGTAATTCAGTTTATAATTTGGAAAATGACATATTCTATAGATGATTTACCTACCCACATATTAGATGATATAAAGAAAGACTACAATTTATTAGAACTATCAAAATACGAGTTACGAGGTGACAGCACTGTGTGAAACGTCAGCATCTAGTAACCTTTCATTGATGACGTAGATTGCATATAGGTTTGGACGAAGTGTAGTTACAAATAGAGTACTAATGGTCGCTTTAGGAGCAATGAAGTTTCATTTCGATGTCGTAGATATAGAGATATATAGTAAAGAAATACTCCAATGTTCTCTTTTCAAGTTGTTCTATTCTATTTTTCTGGGGCAGAATATGATGAAGCTTCCACAAATTATTATTAAATCCCAAACTGAAATGGATTTGATATTCTTGTATAAAGTTTTTCTACTTTCACTTTAAACACAAGTAAATTTACATGTATTAGATGTCCCCGATCTCTTCATAAACTTTTTAGTAATTATCTCATCGTCAGTTTGATTCTCATGTTGTACAATAAACGAAGGCAATTAAGGTCAGTTCTCTAGAAGCGTAACTGCCAATTTTGACATAATTAACATTCAGGGCTGTGATATAGCGAGTTTAAGGTGTCTTTCACAAACAACTCCTTTGAGGTTTAACTTGAGAGATTGCATGTAATTAACATCCAAACATAAAGGCCTCCGACGTTTTTATTGTCAGCATGAAGTATGGGTACTTACGTGTTATGACCGTCGACCGCGTAAACGTTAATTTAAGGAAATCTCGTATTTCCCAATTTCTCACAACGCTATGATATTTAATGAAAATATTTAATAATGATTTTATTTTAGCTGCATTCGGTAGTTACACATATACTTAAAATATTTTTTTATAAATTATTCAGTAGGTAGGTACCATTAAAAGTATAGGTAAGTACCTATTTAAAATCAGATGTATTAAATTAAAACTAGTCTTGATTAAGGGGCCACGATCGCATGGTGGTAGCTAGTACACACACACGGTCGCGGGTTCGAATCCCGCCGTAACGATGGACGTTTATGCTTGTCATACTAACGTGCAAAATAGACTGACAAATTTGTTCTACCACAGTCATTAAATAAAATTTAAAAAAAAAGTCTTAATCAGCTGAAACATATTTTTGGTTTTATATAAATTACGTTAAACAATTATGCTGTTCAGTTTTCAAGAAACTTTACATAATATGACTGTATACCTGTATTCTTGAAAAGGTCACAAAGGTCAATATGTTATCGATTTCCTGTTTATATCTAGTAATCTATTTAAAGCGATTGACACACTAACGATAAATATTGGACTATAAAAATTATATTGTTCTTGAATATAATTTGATAATTATAAAAATAACCTTACAAATTGTATGTACAAAAATAAATATTCCAACAAAGTTTTTTTAAATGATTCAAAAGAGACAAACTACACGTAATTTGACATTTTGATATTGTTCAATGTTTGTTGATGAGCTGATTATTATTACCAAATTTTTATAGGAAATACAGTTGTTGAGATCTGGGGGCTATTTTTGACCATTCGCTTACAAAACATGATGACCCAACATGACGTCAAAACAAATAGATTTCCGTAGAACCCCCTGGGATTCTATTTTCGAAATCGCTCGACGTTTGTCATTTGACATAATTACGACCGAAATGTACAAAATTGTTATGGTGATTTGAAAGATACCTAGTATCCTTTGAAACGGTCGAAATGACCTCAAAAATTCGCACACAACAATTAATGTCTTTCGAAAAATCTAGCGATCTAGCGACCTAGCAAACATCGCCGTCGTGTTGAAAACATTAACAAAACAATCATTGGGGCGCGTATATTAGGGAGCCTGCTATTCTGTGACAATACGTAATTGTAACTGATATAATTTAATACAATAACATAAATCAGGTGTTAAATTTGTTAACACCTAAATTAGAAGTGGTTAGAAGTTGCGCCATTGGAAATTCTCCGAAATACCGATGCTTTTGCGCGGTCACATTTCATGCACGTACCCTAACGTTCACCTTACCCTCAAAATATGATCATACTACCAAATTATAACGTTAAATGAAAAAACATTTAATTTTGCTCTAATATTGACGTTATAGAGTACGATTATCGTGCTGATTATCTGTTATAATTAACAAATATATCATAATATAAAGTTGGAAAAGTTTTCAACAGTATCAACGCTTACTTTAAATTAAATTAAATTCATTTTTGCTTTTTGCAATTTTTTTTAAATAACCTATACATGTTCCATAAATAAAGGCTTTCGTTGCTTATAAATTTTCATCCTTGTAGATTGTGTATTTGGTATTCTGCGTTGCTAACAGTAAAGACGCCTCTATGCATTACAACCGAGAACTACAATACCTACTCATTTTAATGCGATATCTTCTTAAATATAGATTGTGTTCCATCGAAACATTATTGATAGGTACTTAACCAGTAAGTATTAAATAAGTATTTATAAGATTGTATGAAATTTTAATAAACAGGTATAGAGTTTTCCACTTGATCTACAACGCATTGAAATTTAGTTTCGATCGTTTGCCAGCGCAAGAAATAACAGCAAGCGAGCGCCCTCGAGAATTTTTTGATTATATCAATCCTTTCCTTATATTTTCAGAATCTGAAAACGTAAAACACTCGAGTGAACTGAAAGTTTTATTTCCTGTGTACACAAATAGTGTTTTAATTGATTTTATTTTATTTCAAAAATAGTTTTGCATAAGTACTTAAATAAGATATCTACGACAATTAAAACTTTTTGAAATTTCTAATTACATATTTATGAAATTCGTAATTAGAGTAGGTAGTTTGGCAGACTGGAAAGTCGAAATTGTACGGACACAAGATAGAAATGGGTTAGATGTAAATCAGTTTCGACATCGTTTGATCTGCACACAATTACACTTTAATTAGATATTCAAAAGCTTGTCGTGCTTTGTGATAACAATTTGAGATATTCGTTTCGTAGCTACAAAACAGTAACGGATTTTAACAAACGTTAAGACTTACGTATTTATATTAAATTTACGTGAAAATATTTATGAATTAATTTACCTGTTATATCGGCTATTTACTTTTCTGCGTAGATAGCACAAGTTGTTAAACACTAGTATTTTGAGGTTTCGTGTAAGTAAATTACTTCTATTTATATATTTAACATGTAAACCCGCACTAACTGGTACTGAATATAGGATATTAATGGCACTATATTTACATGATGGTTATGAAATATACATACATAAGTAATTATTTAATTAATTAATAGCAGGAACGTGAAACGCAACATTTAATTTTTAAAATTAAAACTTGAATAAAAAAATCTAAAAATGAAAATATGGAATGTGTTGATTGTAGGTACACTCAAAAAATTAAAAAAACGTAACGAATCTAGTTGAGCAGTGTAAATATGGCTTTCGTACTAGGTTAAGAGTGCAAAGTTTCTAGAAATGCTATGACGCACGTCATCAACAAAAGGTTACTAGATGATGACGTTTCGCACAGTGCTGTCACCTCGTACCACGTTATTTTTACAGTTAAAATATAGAATATTATCACTTTCCAAACTTTGCGAGCTATCTAACTATCTTTTCATCTTCCATTTAATTTAATTGACACATATTTACCATAGAAACGTTTGTTCAAACAATTGTTTCCATGGTAAAAATTTTTCAAGTAAATTTATTGGGAGATGAAAAAACCGACCCTAAACCTAATTTCAAATAAACAATCTGATAACTTTTTATTGATGACGTGATCATATTGGTTGGCATTTCTAAATCTGATAATTAAGTTTGAATGTCATACAGTTGACAGTAGAGACGGTCAGTCCGTTTCAAGCAACTAAAATGAAGTGAATTTTAATCTCACGACTCGTTGCGTTTTTTAATTCGTCGAGTGTACCTGCTGTTTTCATTTAAAAAAAAACAGGTAGGTACATATAATGTACTTTTTTATAAATTTGCATCTGTTTTTTTATCCATAGCGGTTTTCAAACTTCCAAAAGCAAATTAAATACAGGTCACGAATTGTAGAGGAAATATTAACTCTACCCTTACCATTCAAAACAGTAAATTATTCAAAGCCATAATCGATTAACGATTAATTTAAATAATATATAAGTCGATAATTACCGAACAGATGAAGAAAATGGTTATCTTATAATGGAAAAAAAATTATCCAACATCAAAAAATGACAGCAAGTTTAAAATAAGTCGGTACTTGATGTGAAGTAATTAAAAACTGAATCTTACACACGTTCACTGTAGGTACTTTATAGGCAATAAATTAAAAAGTTTTTAGATACCTGCTTGGACATTATAATAATAATATAATATTGCGTTATCTGTCACTTAACATAGGTTTTATTTTTTGCCTCGTTCACAACGATGCAGTCGCAATTTAAAATAATCCGTCAAAATGTAAATGTTATTATACATGTTGGTGAAGCCCATTTTACGAGGACATTTTTAATTCATGTACGAATAGGTACTTTAAATGTACAAACATTCATAACGTCACGACTATTTAACCTTTACATCAGCAAATATTACTACACAAGAGCTTTTACATAAACCCACGCAAAGCTGTGACAATTTTTAGTAAAAACAAATATAAATTAGTGAGAAGAGAAGCTACTATCAAAACTGTTTCTCTTTTATATTCGTATGTCTAATTCGTTTTATTCTACGAAATATATGTATATGAAATATATCCACCTATAATACTTTAGTTCAAACATGACATATAAAAAATATTTAATAAAAATTGTTCGTCGGAAGAAACTATTGAAAAAATTTCAATTATAAAACACAGATAAAGGAAACCCTTACGTCTGAAAGCTATTTCAAAAAGTAATCTCGGAAACAATAAGAAAACATGCTTGATATAAAATGGTTCCAAGATATTCCCGAATGTCAATCTTGCATAACAGCGGATACCTACCTATCTGTACTTTATGCTGCAAGATGTATATGTGAGTAATTAAAAAGTTTGCGATTTTTTAAATTATAATAGTAAGTAGTACCTACCTATACTTACTTAAAATTAGTTAATAAATAGATACCAACATTATTAAAAGAAATTTTAGCTTCATTAAAATGTTTAAAGTTGAGAATTAGAAATCATAAATTACGTTATATGTACAGTGTGTTCCATTTTCGTTGTATTTGCGGCGGGGGTATATCGATTATTATTAATGATATACAGAGGTTGCGAATATTACTTTCCTATCGTACTTTTTTGTGCTGCTTTTAATCGTCAAATAGAAAATTACGTGTCACTATTTGATCGAGTTATATCGGGTTATAATAAGATATTAAACCTCTCTAAAATAGTCAAAAAATCTATTATCGGCTATAGCCCGAAATCAAATAGTAATTTTTATTTGACCATTGAAAGCAACACAAAAAAGTAGGTCAGGAATGTAAAATTCGCAACCCTGTATGATTTAATATAATTATTTATGTTACGGTCGAAGTCCGCAAAGCGGGCAGAGTCAACATTGTCATCCGGTTAATGGGGGCGAATTCGCCACTGTCCAACCAGCGGCGTGCAATGTCAAAAACAATCACTTTCTTGCGAACATTGTCCGGTTATGAACGAATCCATGTAGACAGAGTTGCGCTATACCTATGTCGTTCCTATTTTACCCCTATTTTATTTTCAAGGACTTATATTAATATGATTGTTTAATAATTTTTAATTAATGGTTTGATAGCAGAAGAACTGAAAAATGCGATTGACGGTATCCAACAAGCGCACTTGTGTATCCCTGTCCGGAATTCACTGCGGACTTCTAAACGCACGGCGACCGAGCGTTTCGATTTTCCGGTCTCGGACACGAACGTTCCCGCAAATGTGAGCACGTATGTCGTGAACCGGTAAACACACAACATGCGCAAATTGGCACTAAAAGTAGCGTTTTATCTTCACTTTACTCCCGAAATCAATTCAATCAAATCCAAAATCAACGGCGCAGCTCCGTCCACATAGATTCGTTCATAACCGAACAATGTTCGCAAAAAAATGATTGTTTCTGACCGCTGGTTGGGCAGTCTCGACTTCGCCCGCATTAAACCGGACCAAGCCCGCAAATTAACGATTTCTGCACACTTTGCCCAGCAGCAACGGACAATATTAATATTGCGGACTTTGCCCGTAACGTATACATAAAAATATGTAGATAGATAAAATAGAATAACAGACAAATCCAGCAAATACAACGAAAATGGGGCACATTGTACTTTTTATAATTTATCGAAATGGTAGGTAAGTATGTATAAAAATTTGATGCCTAATAATAAACTACAACAGAGTTCCAATATTAATTTTTATGTTACCAATTATGAGACAATAAAAATGATATAAAGGGATAGATAATTTTTCTTATTGATTAAACCGTAAATAGCCTTATTTATTTGCATACTAAAAGGTGATATAATTAAAATATTTATTTTTTTACTAATATTAAGTTTTTATGTGAATACGAATTGATTACCTATGTTTTAAAATAGTCGCGTACCTAAAGTAAAACTAATGCATTTTAAATAGCTAACCATCAACTTATATGTATATTATATACATATACATAAATACATTTATTTAACATAAGCTATAAATTGTAAGTGATGGAATGCTTTATAGGTTAACAATAAACTTCCTACAATAATATATGTAGCTTCATAGCCTAGTCTTCTCTAGTGGTTTAACGCAAGGATACAGATAACTACAAAGGACCCTTGGGAGACATAAATTTAACTGGTTGCTTCGAAGTAGCAGTTTCTCAATTGTCGTGTTAATATTTTATCAAAAATTCCAAATGAAATACAAAAATAGAATAGATAATTTAGCTACTGTTAGTTTTAATTACTTACTTAATAGTAGGTAACTATCATGTCACATCGATATTAGGTAATTATTTAAGAATTTTTTTAATAGCCATACAACAGATTTCCATTAATCAAGATAGGTATATGTGTACATAAACAGTTATCCTTTTATATTGCAAAATCCTTTTAATAAACATGGTTCTCATAGCAGAAACATTTTACCTGTCGAGACCGAAAAATAGAGCAAAAAAACGTATCATTTGAACTTGTACTAACAACAACCGTACAGATATTACAAAATTTCGAGGATTTCAAATGCATTTTACATTTCCTTCGAATTTCGAAACAAAATTTTATAGGTCACATGTTAATTTTATTACGAAGACGAATTTCACCTTGGATCACGCAAAACGAACGCCTTACGAGATTGCATGTTAAGGTGTTCTGCAATACATAGCCTGCATTCGGATCAATATGTGAAACATGAAATTTAAAGTTCTAAATATCAAATACCGGGCACGATCCATTCGGCATGGAAATCGGCAACGGCCAGTTGATCACACACAATATACAAAAAGCGATGTCTATAAAAGCACGTTCTAGGAAAACAATTATTCGTATTCTTCATGAAAAACACTAGCGTCAGCTTCGGTTCCTTGCTCTTCTGCACTAAAATTCATTAGAAGGCTAACAGAGTTTCGACAGAATTTTCGCTAATTGACAATGATGTGAAAGAAATAGACCGTAATTTTGTTAACCGAAAAAGTTGTAACACTTGCTGACAGGTTATCTTAAAATACCACGACACTGTACAAAAACTTATTAGTCTTTGCCTTCGATAAAATTTTATTACTGTACATTAATAAGAAAAACGTACGTATTTTATCATCATGTTTAGTTATACGTCGTTACATAAAACTAATTAACCGTTAAAAATGTTAATTGTTATACGTAAGTATCCCGAATACGCGCAAGTAATTTTAAAGTAGATATACGCGAATCAAGATGTAAACAAACGTAGGTACTTGATCAAAAAAAAATTACGCACGAATAACTAGGTAATATCAATAAATTCATTTTCCAGAAATTTTTGTTCATGAAATAAAGTAATTTAATTTATTCGAATTTTTTTCGTATTCTCGTTATCGGGAACGTCGGCGACGACAGACATTTTCGAACGTCGTGCTTATAATATATACGAAAAATTTGTAAGATCTCTTGACTAAAAAGGTGCAAGTGCCCTTCAAAATAGGTCTTTTGAAGATTACCTAGTTAAAAAGAAGTTCCTTTTAAAAAGCCATAACTTTAAAGGGCGCATTTTTATATGCTAATCAATAGATTTACCCGACGCGCATCGAGATTCATATTGTACAAAGTATAGGTAGGTACCTATGTATGTAAAATGCTTAAATTTGCACTATAGAAGTAGGTACTTGCACATTATAAGTATTCCAAAAATCCCTACCTATCGATTTTCTCATACCCCGCTTTAAAACATTTTAGTAAATTGAAATTGTTACGTGCAAAGGACTAACGATAGATAATTATTGAGACAATATTTGTAAAAATAATATGGAAAAACCGAGATCGTCTAACTAGCGCAAACAAAATATTGCCTTTGTAATTAACAATGATATAGGAGTAATATTTTTGAGTACCTAATCAAATATCTAACATGTTTGACAAGATCTTTTACATTTTTGAACGTTCTAAACTTGTACTTGACTAATTGTAAGTACATTTATTAGAAAATATACAAAAAGATTTAGTTTGTATAATTGTTTTAGCATCAATTATGTGAATATATCATAACTAATATTATTTAAAATCAAATATAATAACTGCATTGTCTCCTTACAAACATTTCAATATGTAGTACGTATACATGCATCAGTGATCATAACAAAAGATAACTTTAAACTATGACATGGACTTGGTACATAACGAATTTCAAGTAGATTACCTCCGGTTTACTTATTTGCATATTCATTCAAAATACCAACTTCATAATACAATTGATGTAATTATTATTATTCAGTTATTCTCGTGTAAATATTGGTCATGTTTGCATAGGATTCAAATGTGTTAATTTGTCGTTCAAACTACAAACGTGCCTAAATTTATCATCATACTCCTTTCGTTTCTATTAATTCCTTGAAAGAATAAATGGATAGATAAAAAATCCGACAGCGCGCAAGCCTTGAAATCGAATTTTCATGTAGCATATCAAAACTCTTTTTTTTTTAATTTTTTCTCGAAAGAAATACATTTTTTGAAAAATAATATTTACGAGAGAAACTTATAACAGTTCAAAAAAAACAATAATTATCACTTTTTTTCGATTATTGCGAAAACGGTGCATCCTATCGAAAATTATAAAGAGACATGATCGGTGGAGAATTTATGCCAATTCCAAAACATATTTCACACTACCGATCCGATGAGTAATAACGGAAATTAGAATTTTTTTAATTTTTTTGAACGGCCGCCATTTTGAAACGGGTCGGTCGATTTTACTGGTTAACGAACTCGTCCTTCGTTTTCGTAAAGACAATACGCTATCCCAAATTTCAGCCTCCTACGATCAAAATTGCGACCGGAATCGTGTTCACAAGAAATTGCTTATATATTATATATATATGACCAAACTCAAAATGAATTACTTATATTTTCGTGATCTAGGGGTCAAGATTGGAGAAAAGCGAAAAGGACACGTCTAGGTCAAGCCATCAGACAGGTTGCAATAGCTTTATTGTCTATAACAATTCGCTAATTCTTATTAGTTTAAAATTATCTAGATAATCACTATCTACTGCCTTTATATCGCAGAAGTATAAATTTAGTCTATTTTTAATTTTAAAATTATTCGTGTGCCCCTAAACATTGAAAATTTTCCTTATTACAAACCATAAACAAGATAAAAGTTTAATCGCATTTTTATGCGACCGATAAAATGCAAAGCAGCTAATAAAACATGAGCGCCGCCTACTTGCATATCTTATTGGAGTGCAAACAAGGAACTGAAGGTTTTTAAAATAAAAGCGGGATTTCCTAGTACTTGCGTATAAACTCGAATGCATTTATATATACACTTCGTCCAAACCTATATGCAATCCACGTCATCAATAAAAGGTTACTAGATGATAACGTTTCACACAGTGATATCACCTCGTACCTCGTATTTTTACAGTTCTAATAAATTGTAGTCTTTCTTTATGCCATCTAATATGTACGCAGGTAAATCATTTATAGAATATGTCACTTTCCAAACTTTAAACCGACTTACAAATAAACAATCTAGTGACTTTTTATTGATGACGTGAATGGCATATAGGTTTGGATAGGCTGTAGAATTCTAGCAAAACCGTTTCAGATCATTCGCGTTAGTGGTAGAGAGCGGTAGTGCTTGTTTCAGTAGTTCCAATTTTAAATTACGGCGTCGTATTGTTCGTGTGTGCGATCTTTTTTGTCGACTAACTCTCCATGTATTTATAAAGTGTAAATACATGGATCTTTAAGCTCTAATGCAAATTCTCTGAAAATCGAGCTTGGTTACGCTCTTGGATAAGGACTAGGGTAAGGTTTTGATTAGGGTTCCCTTTAAACATTCGACGATCCAATTTCGAGAACAAAATTTTAATTTACGCGCGTTTTCGCAATTACACTGGTTGGTGAAATACAGTGAAATATGAAACGTAGATATAGGTACGTAATAATGCAAGTTCGCAATCAATGGAAGAATCTTCGATCGAAACTGGCGTAAGAGGGAAAACGATAGGAAATGCAAAGAAAAATTTAGAAATTTATAATTTTTTTTTATAGTATGTTACAGACAAGTGACAATCCCAGCGACGGCAGTATTAGTAAACATTTTATGTAAGTGTTAAAAAAATATATTTCAGGATTTTAATATTTTTAAATGTTATTTGATTTTTTTAATTTCTCTTATTTTGAGAGATTTTATTTTTTCAATGCATTAGACTACGGATAAAAAACGAAATTCAAACTATTGATTGTCGCAACAATTTTTAAACAATTTAGGCTGACAACGAGACAAAATTTCATCGATTAACTTTTTATTTTGCCACCTCTTGACTTAAAAAAAATATTCTAATAATACTGCGTGTGTGATATATATATATATATATATATATATATATATATATATATATATTTTAAATGCCTATTTTAAAAACATTTTAAACCTTATTATTTGTAGTGCAACGAGTGCTTTCAAGATGCAAAATAAAACGAAGAGCTCAGAATATATAAAAGAATTACTGGCAAAAATTCTCGTCCATAATATAAAAGAAAAAACACGTAACTGGGGACAATCAGAATTCAGTCAAACGAAAAGGTGTCTTTTTTATCTACGGTAAAAAAATCGAAAAGTTAAACAGAAATATCACAAAAGTATACGCGGTTGCCGCGTTCCGAGCATTATAAAGCATTATATAAATGTGTTGAAGAAAATTCATAATTCTTTAAATGTATTTTGTACGTCGCACTACTAATTAGTGTAGTAGATATATCAAACATGTAAGTAAAAGTAAAATAAAATAAATTTTTTAAACAAATCTTTGACAGTACCTACCTACCTACCTATGAATATATATTAAAAATTTATTTTTAAATGTTAAATCTTCAACAGCCATACAACTTGAGAAGTTCCTTTTATAAAATTAATGTTAGTATAGGAATATTAAGCTCTTTAACGCAATTAATTCCCATAAACCTATATTTTTGCATAAACACTCGTAAGTACTACCTGCAATTATGTTTAACAAAACCAACTACCCTTATCAATTCCATTGCGGTAATAGCAACTATTATTTATGTTAAAAAAAATGTCATATATTACATTTTTATTTGTTCTTGCATTTATTTTAGTATATTGATATAGTAATAATTATAGCTACATGTTAGGAAAACTTTATTTTTTGTAGGTTAAATAATTTTGTTATATTGTGCTAATTTGAGACTTTGACTGTTTTTTAAACGTAACATATTTTAGTAATTTATATGATTAATACACATTATTTTGAAATAAAATATATAATTGGGTCATAATTATATTTAAACCCTAAAACGAAAATATGGTGCTTAGTGAAGTATTTAAACTTTTAATGAATCTTTTAGAATTAATGCATCAATTAGACGACTTGAAAATGTAACATTAAACTTCTTAAGTTTCCGTAAGGATTATTACTTTTGCGGAAACGTCAATTTTAAATAGGTAATAACAAACGAAAGTAGAAATATGTACTTAAGTAGCAGGTATAGGTAATTAAAAAATTTGTTTTGTAAATCAACAAATTATAGTCTGTAATGATTGTGTTATAATAAAATTAAATTGCTATAGCTTATCCAAACCAATATGATGTTCACGTCATCAATACAAGGTTACTAGATGATGACGTTTCACACAGTGCTGTCACCTCGTACCTCGTATTTTGACAGTTCTAATAAATTGCAGTCTTTCTTTATACCATCTAATATGTGCGCAAGTAAATCATCTATAGAATATGTCACTTTCCAAACTTTAAACCGAATTACAAATAAACGATCTGGTAACTTTTTATTGATGACGTGACATCAGATAGATTTGGATAAGCTATAATTTGTATTTATTATAATAACGCCAGTAGGTACCCGAGTAATCTAATAATATTCTGCATTTAGCTTTAGATAAATTAATTTCAAAATTAGTACAAAGACTTTGAGAGAACACTATGATGCAGAGAACAACAGTCGATTTGGACGAGTTTTTAAATTTCGACCATTTAAAATGTTAAATTCATTTATCAAAGTCTGTCGAAAATTAATTAATTGTCGTTATAGTTTTTAAAAGCAGTATGGAATCGTCTCTAATATGATTTTAATGTTATTTAATGGTTTTTCTACAGGGTGTTTCAGAATAACTATGCCTACTTTGCCTTCATTAATTTCGTAATTTATGTAATGTAGATTTAAGTTCGAAAATGCTTCGTTTCCGAGATACTTTTACTATTCTTTTCGTAAACGTTAACCCCTACCATCTCGGAAACTATGCCTTTCCGGAGATTGCTTTATTACAAAAAAGTGTTTAATTACATGTTCTCAATCACACCTGAAGAAGA
Organism: Rhagophthalmus giganteus; assembly: GCA_036326145.1. Taxonomy (NCBI): domain Eukaryota; kingdom Metazoa; phylum Arthropoda; class Insecta; order Coleoptera; family Rhagophthalmidae; genus Rhagophthalmus; species Rhagophthalmus giganteus. The sequence goes on along the minus strand of JARFJA010000067.1, from coordinate 8,936,472 downwards.
AGAATAGTTATTCTTGAACAATAGTTATTCTGTTATACTAAATGTTAGTAACCTACAATAAGTTGAACCTATTTCGTGTAGTTCCAAAAATACATCGAGACTGGTTCCTCGATCTTCCTGGTCAATTTATTGATGAAGTACTACCTCGACTGAATCAAACGTTTAAAAAATGGGTATTAAATAATATTTAATGCATTTTAAAATTAAATTTTCAAACTGACTTACATAAACTGACAACTCATAAAGTTGATGCAACAAGATTTTATGGTATTTTATGATTATCAGTTTGAAAAAAACTATTACGTTGAAAATGAATTAAATATCTACCTATATAATATAGGTGGTACCGCATTAGACCGGCAAGTACTACTACGAAAATTCTATTAAAACTGAGAACTGCATGTAATATTCTAATATAACGTCATTATGGATCTATACATATAATGAACGACACTCCGATAACGATGATGCACGGGCAAGTGAAGCTCTTAATATTATTTCCGATAAACTTCATTAAAAGGTTGAACGCGTAGGCACGTATTTGTCAAGAGCTTGATTGTAAACCGCGAACAATAAATGTTTCAATTGTTAATAGTAATGAATCGCAGATAAATTATTATCCAGTCAAAAAATTAAAGGTAAACGTATTTTTAAATGTCTTCTTTCCACGTCTTTTTCTATCGTTTTAATTTTATTACCTTTTATTTATTTTACTAACCGGTATCACGTTTTTTTTGTTTTCTATTAATTAATACTATTAAATATAATTATAGCGCATTTGCCGACATATAAGACGCACACCCTTTTTTGTGCGCATTTTTAATGAAAAAAGCTTATCACTGAATATCGGCGTATAAGACACGCACCCTGTTTTTCAGAGCTGTGTTCAAAGAAAAAACTGAATCTTATACGCCGGCAAATACCTATGTATATTTTTAATATACATTAATGATAGGTAACAGTTGCAGGTAAAGGGAATGAGGGTTGATCGAAGGAGTTTTCACTAAAATAGTATTATACAAGGTGTCCGCCGGGAAGGTATACTACTTTGTTTGTTTATAATTTTTGATTAAATGAAAGAGAATGGATCTTATATTGATAAATGTTTTATTTAATGTCGGCAATTATGTATGGAATACAATATCAGATAAATGTCCGCCTCTGTTAGCCGCACAAATGCGAGTCCTTTTGAGCACATTTTTCATTACATTCTCACACATTTCACGCGGTATTTCATTAATTTCATCACGAATATTTTGTTTGAGTTGCTCAAGCGTTTCTGGTTTGTTTGCATAAACCTTACTTTTCAGATGTCCCCACAAAAAGAAGTCCGGAGCAGTCAAATCAGGCGACCGTGGAGGTCAATGAACATCACGTAACTTTCTCATCGTCACAGTAATCGATGATTGATTTAGATAAAATGTTTTAACGATTAAAACACGTTGGTTTATCGAATATTTTTCCATAATAAATTTGCCACGTGTCTACTTCACGACTGCCAAATATGAACTGTCAAGACTAATGTTTACCAAAATGGCGGCAAAACAAAGTAGTATACCTTCCCGGCGGACACCTTGTATATCAAATGTTATTTTTAGTTATGTAAGCCAACTTGTATTTTATCTTAAGGCGTTACGAAATATTGATTATTTGCTTCTTTTATGAACTTTTATAGACACAAAATATTTAAAGAAAGCAAAAAAAATTGTAAAAGCGCAGGTATCTACTGCACGACGTTACGTAATCAAAAAGTTCAAATTCTGGTTAATTTATTAATATCATCAAAATTAAATTTTAAACTTACTTTAATCGTAACGTTTATTTTTATGTAAATAAACATTATATTGGAATTACTTAATCACTAGCTAATTAATTATAGCTTATCCAAACCTATATGATGTTCACGTCATCAATAAAAGGTTACTAGATGATGACGGTTCACACAGTGCTGTCACCTCGTACGTACCTCGAATTTTGACAGTTCTAATAAATTGTAGTCTTTCTTTATACCATCTAATATGTGTGTTAGTAAATCATCTATAAAATATGTCACGTTCCAAACTTTAAACCGAATTACAAATAAACAATCTAGCAACTTTTTGTTGATGAAGTGAACATCATATAGGTTTGGATAAGCTATACTTAGGTAACACAATACATGTAAGTAAATAATTAAACCAGAGTGTTATACTATTTTGTAAAGATTAATAGTTAATTTCAAATTTTAAAAATCAGAAAAACGTAATATCAAAACACCCTTAGAGAAATACAAACATGGTTTGTTTATCTTTTCCTTTATTCTCCGACGTTCTCCTTTTTCATTAAGATAAATATTAGGACTCGGTGCTATTTACCAAAGTATCAACCTAAGCAAAGGTTTTATTGTATTTTGGTGGTTACTTTTTTCGAAAAATATATCCACGATATACCTATACGTGCATTACGTACCTACCTATTACGAAATAGATTTCTTTAGTAAAAATCTAGCCGTGGGTAAGTTTAAATTGTTATCCGTAATCTAGTGCGATGTTGTGCCACGTTTTGCAGTCCCTCAAATTACCCCGGAGGTATCAATCATGGCTTCCTTAAATTGGCCCTGACGTAATAGCATTATCGATGTTCGATATCTTTAGGAAATTTCATTTTCGTTGAGTTTACTTAATGGTTAGTCTATATAAATATAAATTCTGTCAATTTATTTATTTCCGTGGTAGTGTTTTTGTTTAATATTACATTAAAATGTATCAAACGCTCTTACTATATTAGTAATAAGAAACCACTTATGTCTAAACAACTTGCATAAATTAGATTTAACTCCTTTGATGCCACGCATAAAACGTTATTGTATTATTTCGTTACATTTTTGCAATTTTCATATTTTTTGTTTAGTATAAAATAAAATATATTTCCGTAAAAATTTAACTCTTCTCCTGTAAACTGTGCTGAACTAGGATTTGTTTCGTCGTACATTTAAGAAGTACTTATACCGTGCATGTTTTAGTACTTCAACAATTTAATTTATCTAAATAAGTAAAAGGGTAGTTTAAATTTCGCTGTTGATTTAATTCTAAACGGCTACGTTGCAAACTTCAATCTAAATATTTCTTGTATAAACGTGATCGTTCTTTAATGTTTTTATTCGCTCCTTCGCTGTATGTCTAGGTAATAATTTTGTTAAATATTATCTGCTTATTTTCTTAACTTATAATAAGTTAATGTTATTTAAATTTTAAAATAAACCCTAAACCCTTTAAAATAAATTCTATTGCAACTAACCGAATATTTCACGACTATTATTTAAAAGTAATAGATAAGTGGAGAACAAGATCGAGAAAACCATAAATGAAGACAACAGAGAACAGCAAGAAATTCGGACTACACTACAAAAACTATATCGATCTAATGGAAAAACCTGTGATATTTTGCTGGACTATTTATGAGCCCGTCGTTATATTTTACTATAAGCTACTTTAAGTTAGTTTTCTCCTCACGTTTTCAGAAATATTAAACTTTATATCCACTGCTAGTAAAGTTCATAAACTTGTGTAGGTATATCAAACTCAAAAATATATTCTGTCAATGTACCTAACAACTTTTGCTCACCTCGCGGAAACACATCTTTATATTATAGTTCTTGGTTCTTTAAGTAAACCTGCTATAATTAAAGAGAAATTCTTTTAATTATTTAAGAATCAAATAAAGAAGAATTCACACATTTGTTTAAAATACATAATTTAAAAAATAAAATCGCCGGGAAGAGATAGGTATCAATATTTACGACCAACAAATTAATAAAAACATTATGAACCTCTTCTTTAATCAATTTATATATACATACATAAAACCCAATTTATTATTAGTTTATTACACAACACTTTCAATGCCAAAATACAACCAAACTAAATGAAAATAGGGTAGTGTGCCGCATTACGTAGGTATAATATACACATTTTCCTTTACCTACCCCAATACATACAGGGCTTCTAGCGACGCACCCCATTAAAAAAAGTAAATATTTCTCAAACTTAAAGTAAATAAAAGCAAATAAAAACCAAAAAAAGTAAATAAAAGTAAATCCGTAAAAAAAGTAAATAAATTAAATAAATGTAAATCACTGGAAGCACTGAATATAACAAACAAAGAAATGACAAACTACACGTTTTTAAATCAATTTAAAATCTTAGCGAAATCTCGAAAAAATTCCTTAGTATAGTCCACGTTTTTTTTTTTTTTTTGAAAAATTTTGACTCGAACGTTTAGAGACAAAACGTTCGAACAAGTCCGGAACGACTAAAAAATTCGCTTTTCTAGTATAACAGAAAACGAGAAATGACAACTGCCAGCGTTTAAATAGATAATAATTTTTGCATAATCTCGATAAAATGATACTACCTGATACGCATAAAACAGGTCCGGAATTACTTGAAAAGTAGTTTTTTAAATATAACAAACAAAGAAATGACGAACTACACGTTTTTATAATTTAATATATGAAATACTAAGTGATCATAACAAGATACAACAGCAGTTAAACTGATAATGCTCGCGTATCACTAAAAAATCAAACACCCATTACAATTTCACCAGGAACCAAATCAACCGAGAAAAGGACCTCCGGTACACGGCACAATAAATTTAAAAAAAGTAAATAAAAGTAAATATCGAGACTAAAAAGTAAATAAAAGTAAATCTGTAAAAGAAAGTAAATAAAGTAAATAAAAATAAATCACTGGAAGCACTGCCAAACGCCATACGAATTTCACAAAATAACAATTTATAATGCGCGCGTTCAATCCACTGAAAGCAAAAATTCAAAAACAATTTTTCATAATCTGTCCGTAAATTAAATAGGAACAGAAAGGTGTTCGTAAATAGCAACAAACTAAAAAAAAAGGTCATTAGCCGGGTAAACATTGGAAATGTGCCTTTGCTCGGATTTGGTTAATTGTTTTCTCATAGGTCCACTTTGATATAACTTTAACTTTAGCATAATGTTAGCTCCCAAAAATTCATACTTTCCGAAAAAAGATTATCAAAATTTTTCGTTAGAAATTATTATCGCGAATCTGCGATACTTGTATGATATTATAGAGGTACTGAAGGCTCATCAGTGAAATTTTTTTTTTTGGCGATTTTCCATGTACATACAGCAAATGAGGAAAATAGAAAATATTAAATTAAAGTAATTTAAAAATATATCTTATACACGAGGGACACATCAATTTTTCGTCAAATATAACCTTTACTATATATATATAAGTACCAAAATTTCTCAAAGGCTATAACAGGTAAATATTTGAACAAGTTTGTCACTTGAATTCTATAGCAGTCTGCTACGTACAGACAATCGATGGCGTTTAATTAAAATTTTTAAGAGAAAAAATGTTACGAGTTCCGAAGTAAACACAAAAAAAACATATTTTTACCAGTTACATAACAATGATGTAACAAAGACATATCCGCTCCTCGTTACATCGAAATAAAGTCGTAAATAAAGCAGGTTTTTATATTTTTTTCACGTTTCTTAAGAAAATATTTAAAGATAAAATTTTATTTCACACCAAATAATAAATAATTAAATAAATTTGTATTAAATTTAGCATTATTAAATAACAATTTCGGTACTTAATTGAATCCGTCTATCTATTTATTAATAAATTACAAGCTCTAATTAATTGTTTAATATAGATAATTAATTTAAACGGTGAATATTTTAAGATTAATTTGTTGCAATTAATAACGCACAAAAGAAAATAAGACTGTTTGATATGGAGCGCGTAACAATGAACACCAAAATGGAAATTTATAGATTCTAAGCAATTTTCACGAAACCTTTGAAAAGGTAATACGCACATTCCTCTTTCGTTTTCTTTGTCAAGAGAATTCGTCCGACAAATATAAAATTTAAACCTAAACTTAAAACGTTCTTTTCCATCCGGAACCTGCTTTGGCTACTTTGATGAACTGCAAATTACTTTAGACGAATAAATAATATTTCTAAATTAATGTTACATTTTTATGTTAGATTTTTAAATTAAGGTGGACTTCGTGATTCGATAAAAAAAAATGCTAATCTCGCACACCTATACTATTAACCTGCGTCAAAAAAGAATTATTGAAATTCTCGAGTTTGAACGAGCGAGGAATTGAAGCTTAAATTTTACTTTTGAAATTATGTTTTGCATTTTTTAATTTTATTTTACAGTTAATTAAACGCATTTTTACAATGAAATGCTTTCAATAATGTTAGATTAAAAATTAAAAATCGTTGGCACGGATTATCGAGCTTTTTTAAATATATTTTCAAGAATTTCGTATATTACACTCAAGCTACGATATTATTCAAGATTTTTGTTTCAAACCCTATTACTTCTAAGAAACCTTATTACCTTTACCTTGATGTACTTTTCATAGTTACACAATACCGGTAGGTATATTATGTTTCGGACTGATTTAAACTTTTCTCGCTAAAAAGTTATTTTCACATCTACCTTGTACCTAAGGGAAATACGATAAAACGAACAATGTTTAATCAGTAATGCAGTTAGAAAACAAATCGTTATATGACGAAACCAGTTTAAAAACTTTTTCTTTAATTAATATTCACCTTCGTTTATATTTTTCCTGGATACTGTTACCCATTGATTTTTTAAGGTGTGTGGCTATGAGCTTATTTACGGATTAACATCGCTTTATCGGTGTTTATATATAACAAGTTCAAGAATTTCGATAAATTAACGTTTATAGTTTAACCGCGAATAAGTCGAAAACGATTTAACGTCTTCGATAAAAAACGTTATCGACATTATTTACGAAGTGAAAAATTAAAAAGCCTGTCGTTTATTACTTGGTAACTTTGAAACTTAATAAGTAAAACAAGTATCGACTTTAAAAAAATCATAACTTTTTTGACAGTTTACTTAGGTATATTAATATAACATTTTCGGTAAAATCGTTCGTGAAATATGTTGTTGAAGTTTAATATTTTGTCAGAAACACGCAACGTTTACGGATATTAATTCAATCGACACTAACGGCGTTAAAAATAATTTTTGTAAAGTAAATATTTTCTATTAGTATTCATTTGTTGGTGTTAATAAATTTTTGGTCGTAGGTATAAATTTAACGTGGCGTTATAAATTTAATTGTTGTAAGTAGTAATAAATTATTGCAATAAACGGCCCTCAAATGAGAATTTACAACTGTAACGTTATTACAAATGGCGTACGTTGCGACAGTGCCACAAGGCTCTACGCTAGATTAAGGATTCAAAGCATAACGGCTTAATGGCTTCCGACTACCTGCAAATAAATAGTCTGTCAGTTCTCTAAATATATTTGATTTTAGATACTCGGCGTTACTGGAATCAAACAATTTTAACAAGGAACATAAGAAAATACATCCCTATTAATTGGGGATAATAAATATAAAATATAAAACTGTAGATATACTAACAATAAATCAGTATTTTCTTTTTTAATAATTCAAGAATTTCTAATAAGCGATACAAAATTGCAACTAAACACAATTCACAATCAGCTGTATACCAAAGTATACATAATTAACTAACAATTAAAAAAAAAACAAGATTTTTCATATAAAAGCCAGTAATTATTTATTAACGTGTTAATTGGATGTACGCTTCAAAATTTAATAAAGCTATATGTCGATCCAAAACTTAAACAATTAAAAATAATTTAGTTGTATTTTAACAAACATAAAAATAGGCAAAATGCACAAAATAAAAATAAAAGAATAAATTGAGTAAAATGTTCAACAATACTAATAGTTTTCCTTGAATTTGATATTCAAATGCCATTATATTGTTGTTTAAAAAAATGTATTTTTTCGTATATTATAAATTACAGTCCTGCCCGGTTATATCGCGAGGTATAAAAGACACTGCTAGACCCTAAATATAAACAGATTGAACATTATTTTTGTTATTACTCGTTTTTATCGTCCCCTATTCTTTTTTATGACTGAAACCTTTAAAATAGCTTATTAATAAATTTAAAAAAATAACACTCCTAATAAAATGGAAATAACACTGCTTTAAGTTGTATTTTATATCTATAGGTATAGTCTTTTGTTAAGTATAGGCTAACAACCAAAAATGATTAGGTAGGTACTAAAATCAAATTCCCATTTGGAAAAAATCTGTATAAAAATCTTAGAAATTTTAGATTAGGTAGGCAATTAATTTTTTTTTCGAGGAAAAAAATGTTTTCCTTTTATAGGTACTGCGTCCAACACGTTGGACGTTTCTCGGTTCTTTATTATTTTTACAGTTACCTGACATCACAATTTTTACCATATTGTGCATTATAGTTGCATTTCAAATTTTTTGGTGCATCGTACGTGTTTTTCGAGCGATACATCAATTCTATATAATTCAATGGTGCTCTTTCGATCTACGAGTTCATAATAAGTAAATCCCCTTATTTCCCATGTAAAATAATGCTTGAAATGCGAGGTTCCAAACAAAAACCGGTAAATCCACGAACTTCTTACGATACCATCAAAGAATGAAGAGGAATGTCAAAATGAAGATGAACCATGCGACCGCCTAGAAGTGAAGATTGCAGTCAATATCTAATAAGGTTTTTCTCGATCAAAAATTTCATTGTTTTGTTAACTTTGTTAGGAATTTATTTTTTTGTTTGCTCGTAATATTATTTTACCAATAAACATGTTTTTGTAAGGTAAATATATTGCTAATGATCGATTTTATAATGGAAAACTCGAAAAAAATTCAGATTCCGAGCAAAACCCGTTAAATCCAAATTAAAATTGTTAATGACAAGTTGGGAAAAAACTCGGATGTTTTCAAATTTTAGGGGTTATCATCTGCGACCTATAAGACACCTTAATATGCAATAAAATTTTACAAAAAGTCTGGAATTTTGCGCTAGAAGTTTTTCGTGATTTCTAGCGAATTATAAAAAGTGGATTTAACGGGTTTTGTATGTTTGTTACACGTTTGTAGTCCTGTACATCATTTTCACAGCAGACATGCCAATCAATCCTCATACATTCACTGCTACTTTTGCTGATGATAAAGTACTCATGGTAAACCATAGAGATCCGGTCGTTGCTGTAAATCTCCTTCAACAGAGCCTAGACGTAGTAATACAATGAACTAAAAAATGGCGCGTTAAATTAAACGAAGCAAAATCCTTTCATATAACATTTACAAAACGCAAAGGTGCATCTTCCGCAGTCCTTGTAAACAATATTCCACTAACTCAACTAACAGAGGTTAAATATCTAGGTTTGCACCTTGATAAAGGCTTAACGTGGAAGTCCCACATCTGGACAAAGCGCAAACAGCTTGGTCTGAAATTCCGTAAACACTATTGGCTACTTGGTAGAAAATCTAAATTATCGATAACCAACAAGCTTCTTGTCTACAACACGGTTTTCAAACCCATCTGGACATACGGCATCCAGCTGTGGGGTACAGCTGCCAACTCCAACATACAGATGTTAGAAAGGTTTCAGTACAAAGTGCTACGTGCTATGTGTGAGACGAAACGCAGACATCTTACGTGACTTAAATGTCGATACGGTTAATAATGTGATAATGAAGTGTAGTGCAAAATACCTAAACAATCTGGAACACCATTCTAATGAGTTAGCTCTGAATCTACTGGACAATAGTGCAAACACTCAAAGGTTACATAGATACACACCGCTCGACCTACCTTATAGATTTGACTAATTACGTTATTAATTAAGTTATTATTACACAAACCTTATATACTAAGTAACTACTGCGTTGTAAACCGATGGGTTTCAATCTTCAAGTCATTGTTTCATGTCACATTAACTCCTAACCTAATATTTGCTTATTGTTGTATAAACAGATTGCAATACGATAAAATATAAAAAAAAAGAAAACGTTTGTAGTAATGTACGTTATTTTCCTGATGTCAAAGAATATAGGACATTATTGTTGATATGATCCTCTTATTATCGTTTGGTCATCAATTATTACCTGTAATGTAGGTACTGTGCGAAGTGATGAATATTTTTTGATCGAAAAGAGGAATGTTTCGGTTTCTCTGCTTTTTTTGTAATAAATAGATAAATACGACAATTATCCAGCAGCAACAATTCTATTTGCATGGAAGTGTTAGTCAATCCACAAATTTCTCTATTACATACTACTGATACTACAAGAATTCTAAGGTGCTTTTACCACCGCCTCAGTCAACCGTTCATCAGTTAAAAATTAAAATTTCGGATTAATTGTAAAATATGGAATTTTTTTCTTCTTTTTAATGAACAAAGCATTGTAACAAGCTTTTTTTTAATCAAGGTTTCTTTATTTTCTCTCATTTTTACGATAAATAAACGCAACCTGATGTATTGTTTTGCTATCCACCTGAGAAGCGTATTCTTTAGAATTCCAAGTTTATATTCGATTATTACTTGGAATCCTAAAGAAAATACGCTTCTTATAGTTTATATTCGATTATTACTTTTAATATATAATCTTTTCGATAGAAAAGGTTTTTCTTTCATGAAATAAGAGTCGACGTTGAAACTGTAAACTGTATCACTTTAAAACGTAAATGGAAAATAAAAAAACCTTATCTTCAACCGGTCTAAAAATATAAGCAACTGTTATAATAATGCGCGTTTTCTATTAAATGCGCCAACAAGAAAAAAATGATAAAATAAAAATGTTTATCGTGTTCCATTAAGAAACGAGTGGACAAGAGTACGAAATAAAAGAAATCGAAATAAGGTAAGGAAAACCGAATAAAGTCGCGCACACGAAAATTAAGATTGACTTCCAAGATATTTTTCCGATCCACTCGGATGACGTTACAACCAGATATCTACGTGCTTTCTAAATATTACATTTTGAACGAAAGAATATTATTTTAAAATATCGAAAAATTCGCGGTACAACCAGCGCAACACGATGTTATAAACAGGAAAAACTATTTTATCTGTTTCACTACGAATTACACATGATTTCATTTAAATTAACAACAAGTAATAACTTTTATGTATAGCTTATCCAAATCTATATGATGTTCACGTCATCAACAAAAAGTTACTACATTGTTTACTTGTAATTCGGTTTAAAGTTTGGAAAGTGACATATATTCTATAGATGATTTACTTGCGCACATGTTAGATGGTGTAAAGAAAGACTGCAATTGATTAGAACTGTCAAAATACGAGGTACGAGGTGATAGCACTGTGTGAAACGTCTAGTAACCTTGTATTGATGACGTGAACATCATATATGTTTGGATAAGCTATATCTATAGTTCCAACCAAGTTTACGTCTTCGTTGTATATTCGTCGGTTAATTGATCATGTTATGAAACCAAATTTGAAATATTGTGGGCATTGAGCGGTTTCGAGAACTTGAGTGAGCTATGCGAAGTTAGATCGACAAAACAACAACCTGCGGCAAATCTCCCGTTAATTGCTAAAGTTTCAGATAAAAACACTTACTAGAATGTTTACTTGAAATATTAAATTAATTATTATTACCTAACCAACGCATATAAGATGTCAAATTGGCACCTAAATTGATTATGAACTAAAACAAGGTTCTGTGTAATGAAGAAAACGTAAATATCTCTGTTATAATGAAAATAAAATTTCTTATAATATTAGCACCTACATTATTATTATTATTATTATACCTATTACTATAATATACAGGGAATTTGAAAATTATTTGTACAATTTCTGTTGGTTATTCAAGACAATCACGAAGTATAGAAATCCCAGTTTTATCTCATTTATTGAATTGATCCGGATATGCTACACAGTGTAAAATCGGGTGCAAAAATTAACGACGCAGGTCATACATGGCAAAATTGAAGTTTTAATTAAATGATAGTTCCAAATTTTAAAGTAAGCGGGCCGTATTGAAAGTCAATAATTATTTTTTAGTCATTACTAAACTATGTCTAATTGTAAGTACAATAGAGCATCGATTATCCGGATTAATAGGGGATCGATAGTATCCGAAAAACCGATATTCCGGATAATCGATTAATACTTAAAATACAGCGCTAAATTGAACCATCATATATTTTCTGTTGCTGTATACATTTTACTAAGCATATTTCAGTCTTTATACAAAAAAAAATACATTGAATTCTGAAATTTAATCTGAAATTTATTATTCAAAACTTTTCGGATAACCGATCATCCGGATGACCGATTTCCAGATAATCGATGTTTTACTGTCACTTTTCCTATCACTTGCTTTACTACCACTTTACTTTACTATCACTTTATGGTCTAGTGATACTACCTTTGATCTCTATATCATTTAAAATTTAAGGCGGCATTCAAAGATTTAAATGAGATAATGATTCCTACGATTGAAAGTCACTTTTGTTAAACTTAATTTTATCGATGAACGTAAATTATCTTTTTATTATGAACCATGGACTTAATATTGATGAATATTAGTTGTAATTGTCGTCCCTTTGAAAACCAAATAAGTAATAGGTATACGATATTAATTCAAGTTAATTTCGACATTTTCAAATATTCGTTTTTGATATAATGTGTCGGATTTGCGATAAAATCTGTCAATTAAATAAGAATCGAAAGAAGACTTCCACTAACTGCTAATATCTCGATTTTACAAGAAATTAGTGCAGTTGCAAAGTGAATCATAAAAATAAGAAAAGAAATTCATAAAAATCGTAAATATAAATAGCTCACTGACGTTTCAATTAAATGTTGTAGGTCGAATAGATGTTTTAAACAATTTAAAAATAAATATGACGGAAATATGAATTTCGATCAATTACTGATTTCTGTAATAAAAACATCAGTACCTAATTCGTATTAATGTAATTCTTAAAATATTATATTTAAGAGCTAGAATTAAAACTTCGTGAAGAATAGCTTATAGCCTAATCATTAAATACCCACGAGCAGAAGTAAGTACGGACACCTTAATAAACTTAACAAATATTTCGTTTCATAGGAACATTATCCGTGCTTAATTAACGTAGAAATTTTAAACTTCCAAAATACCGAGTGCCAGAAAACCAGAGAAGATTAAATTTCAAATTGCAAAAGTTTGTTTCAAGAATTCCTCGATCGAGGCAGGAATACATTACGAATTAATCCACATCAAACTTTAACTGAAAATTATCACTTACTATTTTTAAACGAGGACAAATTTAACGTAAATTATACAATACTGCCAAATATCTAATTTTTATAATTATTATGAAAATGCGAAAAATATCGCATCGATCTTTCAGGAAAAAATAGATAAGTTTAGCATCATTTTGTTTGAACGATTTTACCGAAATCGTGCTTCGTTAAAATAATGTCTTGATTTCTTCTATTCGGTTTTCGATCGATCGATCGATCTTTTACCTGCAAAAATTCGGCAGTTTTTCGACGAAAAATTTTTCTTTTTATCTACTAAAACTATTTTATCTGCAGATTCATATTTAACGCAAATAAACTTGTTGCATTTTCTAGGCCTTTGAATTACTATTTACAAAAATCTGATTTTATAAAGTATATAAACAATTAAACAGAAAAACATTTAAACGCACGTTAAATTATTTAATTTACTACGCAAGTTTGTATTAAAACGGAGCTTCCTCAAAAATGAATAATGAACGACGTGTAAATATAAATTTAGTTTAAAGTTCAGTTTTGATACCCTTTCGAAAGCAGTTCGGAAAATCTATATCTTGTTATTTTATTAATAAAATGTAAAGCGCGATTCAGCTGAAATGTCTTGGGGCATATTTTGTATCTGCACAATATTTTTTTAAAGCAACGAAGCAGAAATATTTTTCGAAATGTGTATGTATAGCGTCGCGTCGCATCGCGTCGAATAGGGAAGAAATCAATCAATTGTCTTTGTTTCACGTCGTTTTGATAATTAAACTTTTTTCGTTTTAAATCTATGTAAAAACATGTAATCGACTTCGACCTAACTTACAATAATTAGAGATTTGAAATAAAATGGAAAGCGATATTTATTATTTTATTGTTGTTGAAGAAAAAACTGTATTTAAGTATGTATTATTAGTGGTCACATCTAATATCACAAAAATAATACCGATTAATTGATTAATTTAGAGATTTAATTTTAATACTCCTACCATTTATTTGGTGATAAATTAACTTTACAATGTTTGCACTATACAGTTTAATTCTTGGCATCCGAATTCACAAAAATCATCTACATATTATGTTTCAATCATAAACAGAATTTGTGCCGTAACCATGAATATTCAAGATTATAATAAAGAAATTTCTATAATAAAGCAAATCGCTTATAACGATGGCTATAATCCAATATTAATAGACAATTAAATTGAGAAAAATCAGTTTAAAAATGTCCTTAAATTAATTTTCCCGCACACAAAAGATAATAACACTAATTTCAAATCATTAACTTATTTTGGAAAGATTTCTAAAAAACTATCAAACACCTACAAATAAAACGAAAACCAGTTTCAGATCTTATCGTACAACGAAAAATGTTCTTTTTAATGCTAAAGAAAAAATTAATCCATTTTTACATTCGGGAATTTATAAACTAAAAGTAGTGAATGATATGCTATTTATGTATTGGAAAAATCTCTAGAAATTTCAAAATTCGCTATACCTAAAGAATACCTCGCAGTTTTTCGTAATAAACACCAGGAAAAATCAAATTTTAGAAATTAATCAAAAATTAACAGTTAATAATAAATTGGAATACAACAATAAAAAATTCGAATTTTTAGAAGCATTAGAAATTAAAAAAACATTTAAATCCTGTTTGAAATGAACATCTAGACCTAATTCCAATTGTAACCACGTACACGAATGTATTTATAGTAAAATACTATGATATCTATTAATAATAATTAGGTACGATAAATAAATAAATTACAAAAAGCCTCGTTTTAACTTAAAAATAAGCATTTTACGCGAATTGACGAAACATCTACCTTTAAAAAAATAACCGTTCGTACACCAATAAAATTCAAATCCCATATAATGCTTCAAAATTATAAGCATTTTATGACAAGAAACGTTTAAACCATGTATTATCAAGAATAAATATACATCTTGTAAGAATTAGACTAACCAATTTTTAGTTATCAAGTTGGTAGGACGAAAAACAAAAAAAAACACGTTGTAACGTTGGTAACCTAAAAAAAACAGTAAAAAATAAATATTTGAGTGTGTCCGAAATACCGTTTAAAAAATAAAAATCGGCATTAGGGCCCGGAAAGAAACGTCGCCTTATAATCTAGATATTTAAGCTCTTTGAAATGAGTTATTTCGGAAAACGAAAATTAATTTTAAATCACAATATATAGAGATTAATGCCCAAAATTTAAAGGATAAATTGGAAACAATCTAAATTAAAATAACGTCGTTTTACCTCGCATCGAAAAAAGTAAAGTATATAGGTAGGCATTAGGTGCCCATTTATCATGTAAATAAAACACGTTATTTTGTTGTATCTAAGAACAACAAAAGAATGGAAAACTATTTGTTAAGCGTAACGCACCAACGTTCTAAGGAAACGCTTTTAACCTCCCTGAGATATTTACGCTACTATAGCTATCTGAAAACGCTTAGATCTTTGAAATAGGTGCGTACTAAAACTAAATGGCTGGTTCAATCGTATAACAAGAGAGTTTAAAGAACAAATAGAATTTGTTCAGGTTGATATAACATGGAATGGTTTTTTGTGAAAGTTCTTTGAATGGGCAAAATTCATTCTACTGAAATTAAATTTACAATTCAGCGTATCGAATATCGAAACGAAAAATTAAATAAGTAACTTAAATTTCGCAACGCCTTTTCTACTTATTATTATTGTTTCCGAATATTTTAAATTTTGTTTTCTGCTTTAAAACGAGTATTTTTAGAATTATAATACGAATTTTTGTTTGAATACCTTGTACTTTTTTTTTATCCTTTATTGACCAGTGAAAGTGTTACTACCTCCGACCGGAACCGTCGTAAAACAAATCATCAGTCGGGGCTCTGGTAATACAGATATACAAACAAGTAACAGGAACAGCAAGAACAGTGAACAGTAACGAAAACAGTAGAAAAAACAGGGAACATCAAAACAACATCATCAACTCTCCCCATTATACAACGGGGTCGACAACTGCAGGAGGAGGGCCACCCACACCAGCTTGTGCGAGTCGCTCTTCCTCACACCTGGTGCGAAGAATCAACTCCCACAAGGAGTCAACCCTATCCCAGACCGCTCCGTTCTGAATCATTGCTTCAACAACATTATTGTTAACAATGGGGCAGCTTAACTCCCTCTCCACTTCATCTCGTAGGGCAGCCCATCTTTGATAAGAGAACAAGGCATGTTCTGCCGTGTCCTCCTCGTCAGAGCAGTCCCTGCAAGAAGGTGACTCTCTTTTCCCTATCTGACACAGGTAAACACCGAACGAACCATATCCGGTAAAAGCCTGTGTCAGATAGTAACTCATATTCCCATGAGATCTGGAGTGCCAGCTCTCGAGGTCAGGGATGAGTCTCCTCGTCCACGCCCCTTTCCTCGATCGCTGCCACTCTTCCTGCCATCTCCCCAAAGTCACCCTTCTTCTTGCTGCCTTACTCAATGATCCCGGTGAATGCCATGCTTCCGACCTCTCTAAAGCAACAGTCTGATGGGGATCAGGCCTGCTAGCACGGCAACCGCTTCAGATGAAACGGTTCTGTATGCGCAGCAGACACTGATCCCTAGCCAACGCTGAAGAGAATCGAAAGCTTTGGCATTCACCCCTACCTCGCAAACCGCCACCTAGATCGGAGCGGCATATAACACTACTGAGTAGGCCACACTTGCCAGCAGTCTTCTATTCCTGGTTGAGGGGCCTCCGATTCTAGACATAATTCTCCTCAATGCGCCAGCTAATTTTTTAGCTTTGTTAACCACGGTGTCAATGTGGGATCTAAATTTTAAATGACGATCTAGTATGACTCCCAGATATCGCGCACTGCCGCTCGGGCGCACCAGGACCCCCCAATCTCGATAGAGATCGGAAGGATCCTCCTGCGCCCGTTCGGCAGCAACAAAACCGTTTTCTCTGGCGCGATGGTAAGGTCGTTATCGGTCATCCACATTGACACCAGGTCGACACATTGCTGAAGAATGCCCTGTAAAGCCCCCTCGGATTTTGTTGACACCATCAAGGCAAGATCGTCGGCAAATGCGACCAGATTGGCCCCCTCCGGCATGTCTAGTCTCAGGACCCCGTCGTATAAGACGTTCCACAAGGATGGACCTAAAACTAATCCTTATGGGACGCCCCTAGTGACCTCAAGCCACTCAAAGCGACCAGAACTGTCACTCACCTTGACTGTTCTGTTGCTCAAGTAGCTTGAGATCATTGCCACCAGGTAGGGGGAAATGCCCTTATCAACTAATCTATTTACTATTAAGTCCCAGCTTGCGCAATTGAAGGCATTTTTAACGTCAAAAAGTACCAAAATACACCACTCGCGGGTTCTCCAGGTGCCGGCTCTAGCTTTATGAACTAAATCAACCACCTTTTCAATGACGCTCAGGGTGGAGCGACCTCTCCGGAAACCGTACTGCGAATCGTGTAAGGCATTTGTGGTCTGTAGTTCTTCTACTAGTCTGTTATGTAGGAGAAGTTCCAATAGTTTACCACCCGAGTCCAAGACACATATAGGACGATACTTAGGTGTAGACGGGTTTCCACCCTTTCCAATCAGAACCAGTCGCGCTAGCTTCCAGCTCCGTGGGAAGAGACCTAAACTCAGGTGGTAATTGTTTGAATACCTATGGTTATGTAGGTAAACCAGTGGACTAAAAGAATAAAAATGGGCTGCTCGCTCGACTACCAGATTCGCCAACTCCACCAATTAGTATTAATTTACAATATGTACTTATACATCGTCACGTAGTCAAGTTTGAACGAAATTTACATATTTACCTAATTATGTATTTAATTTAAATATGCTTAAGTTGAATGCGCAATTTGCTATCGAATACCAACTTGGTTATCGGTATAATTTATTAGATGTCAAACATTACGAACCCTGTAAATATATTTGTTGATGTTCATCTCTCGTGTCTAATATGGTTTTAATTAACATTTTCAATATTAAAAAAGAAGACGTACTTGAAGGGAGATTAGAACAGCCCGTTCCTATTCTTTTAGTCCACTGGTTTACCTAACACTGCAGTCGGCTGACAATTTATTACCGATTAATTTTAGTTCAATGTTAAACTCTAATATAATACATATCGCTGTTTTGTAACCACAAGTCTAGAACAGATGCTCGTCATTCCCTTCTTATAACCTAATAACAATTTAGCACACCGAATTACACATCTTAAACGTCAAATTTCTCAAAAAATCGAATTTCGAAAAGGACAAACGTACAAAAGACTGTTGCATGTACAGTAGAGAGTCGATTATCCGAACTAATTGGGGGACATGGGTGTTCGGAAAACCGATTTAATCGGATAATCGAACTGTATACTTTTATTTACCAATTTATCAATAAAAATCATAATTCATTCATAATCATACATCAACGCCCAGTATAAACGTCGGCAACACGACACACGTGCGGGGGTAAGGCAAAGCCCATAGCAAGCGGGTAAAGCGGCACGTGCGAGTGAGGACTAGCAGTTCGGTTAAGCGGTCGTTCGGTTGATCGACGTTCGGATAATCTCTACTGTATCTATTAATTATACTGGAAGACAATATATTTTCAACTATATCCTATTGTCAATTTTTTGTTGAACCATTACCACAGAAGATATATTATACAGTGTGTTTACGGTGTTCCTATAAAACAAGTTTATCGCGCTTACTGTCAGTGCCAGGTTCTTATTGTTAGTGTAAAAATAAAGCCGATTTCTGTACTTTGTAACACAAGCATGAAGTTTTAGGGGTATATTTTATACCCCGCACACAAACCACAATAAACGCCAGAGCCACCTCCTAATTCAAAATAACTCCCTTTTAATTCTAGAGAAGCGTTATAAAACAGGGTGTCTAGGAAGCGATGAGAGATCTTCTGGGTAAATATAGAACACGTCAAAATAAAATCTTTGACTTTTCAAATCACTTTTTCTACAGAAGATTAATTTAAAAAACTTTGAACTTCGATGTCGGATTTCCCCAATATTTTTGAATAAAAAAAGTACTCTTGCCCACTTTTTATAAAATGGGCCATTTTCGAGAAAATCGCACTTAAAAAGTAGGTTCTAATATTCTAAGTGAATAAATCTTGCACTTTCTAATATAAGCATGATATTCGAGGGCATACTCCATACCTTGTACTAACAACGTCAAAGCCCTTTAGAAATCAGCCCCTCTTTATCACACGGAGTGCGTAGCAGAGTAATTTAAAGTAGGCAATAATATAATGCACAACGCCTGTTACTCTTTAAGTTCGATTTTCTTGAATATGGTTCATTTTATGGAAAGTGGGCAAGAGTACCTTTTTTATCCTAAAATGTTTGGGGAATCCGACAATAAAGTTAAAAGATTTACGGATATACATAAGTTAAAGTATCTACATCGATATAAGTTGAAACTGAATTAGATATAGCTTATCCAAACGTACATGATATTCACGTCATAAATACAAGGTTACTAGATGATAACGTTTCACACAGTGCTCGTATTTTGACAGTTCTAAAAATTGTAGTCTTTCTTTATACCATCTAATATGTGCGCAAGTAAATCATCTATAGAATACGTCACTTTCCAAACATTAAACCGAATTACAAATAAACAATCTAGTAACTTTTTGTTGATGACGTGAACATCATATAGGTTTGGATAAGCTATAAATAAATAAATTAATTAAATTTATATTACATAGGTACATAGTGCTTACTTATATTATATAAATAAATATTTATGAAACCTTTCCGATATTTAGGGAAACTAAACAATATCTTCTTCTTCATTGATTTACTAAAACAGAAAACGCTAGAAAAAAACCAATAAATTTCACAAATAATTTTTGAGGTTGAGGAATTTTCTATCAAAAATATGACGGATTTCGTCTACTGCGCATTAACATTTTTGCACTCGCAATTATATCGAGTGACATTTCTGCCTAAACAATATGTCATTGTACGTTTTCTGTGCCATTGCATTCACAACATTAAACATGCACCAACTTCCTGTCAAGACAAAAAGGTAGGTATATTTATATTTAATCCTGAACTAGAACATTTCCAGATCCATAAATACATTAAATATTCTTCGTATAAAAGCTCTTTTCAAAATTCAACGTAAAAAAAAATAGATATAGTAGTTAACCGCATGTCAACTAATAATTTAAAAACCAAACAAAAGCACTAACAAGGTTTCGTAAAACTATTCGCTTTAAAACATACGGCCTTTGAACATTTTTGATCAAAGCGAATTTATAATCAAACAATTTCAAAAATAAAATGAACCATATTTAAATAAACTAATCTCGATAAAATTGTAACGATATATGAAACTCTAATCATAATTTATATTCTCAAAATGAAAAGTTAAATAATGAGAACACAATTTTAATTTAATTTCGTCATCAGAATTTATTGTACTATATCAGCAACGTTAAATTCATAAAATATTTACTACTGCAGTATTTAACTCCTACCTAATATTTAATTAATACATAATAAGCAAATACCTCCCGGAAACGGCGTATATAGGTAATTCAATTCGTTCGCGTCAAATAAAGTATTTATTTTGGTTTTAATGAAAAATGGAGTTGTACGGAGGTTAGATACTGTTCTTGAACGAGATACGATGACGAGTATCGTAAGTCCTACGCGTTTGTTGTTTTGGGTGATTAAACACACACTTCCTTACAGATAATGCAACGTACCGTAACCACGTTTCGTAATTACACCTCAGGCTCTGGTTATATGGTTGTTTTTCCATGATTTTCGCACTGGTTAGGTTTTTTCAAGTACATCACGCTAACGTCACATCTAACATCTAATCCCGTGCGACACTTTGTTGACACTTTCGTAGTCTTTACGACAAAAAAATCTATACATATAACTAAAAACCCTCCCGAAAATTATGTTTGAAGTTAAAATTCCACATAACCACATCTATAACAAAGTTTAAAATGCTATAATAATGATAATCTATTACCTACCTAAAAACTAGGTATATTTTTTAAACGAGTCTTGGTGTCGGCCTTGGTGCCTTACCGGCGATATAGAAATATTCACAAATAACTTAAACTGTCCTTAATTTTTATTTTATGATCACAAAATACTAATTTTATATTTGACAAGTTGACCAGAACCGGACGAGGTCGTTAAAGTATGACGTCACGTGAAAATGCCTACGCGTCGTTGCTGCATGCACTGCAAAGTAGGTACTTACGATAGTGGGCACAGTTTACACGTACTTACGGAAATACAAATCGATTTTTCTGGCGAAAAAATCGAAATGTGATTACCAGATTTTACCAAATCTAATTGTAAGGTAAAGGCCTTAGATGCGCAGTGAGAACAATTCGTTTTCTAAAAAAGTGGCGCTTACGATGTTCTGCCAAAACGTCATCGAATTATATAGGTATCATTAGTTATTGTAGCTTATACGAGAATTGTTTTTAACATTTTATTCTTATAATATGTATATACTTATATATGTTACGCAATTTTACGTTTTAATATAGAAATTGTAATTCGAGTAAATTTAATTAAATGCGATTTTGATAAACATCTTGAACTTGACGAAACCATAAATTTTTGTTAAATGCTCGTCCATACGTTTTCATGGTCATACAATAATTTGTAGGAATTAAGTTATTCGATCGTTTAGTAAATATTTCCTCGGTTAAGAGAAGACATAACCGGGTAATGGTTCTACAATATTCATTCCTTCATTGACTTGGAAATTTCTATAAAAGCTCGTAAAGCTATATGATAGAATGCATATTCCAGACGAAACCGAAATTAATTCTAAAGCTTTAAACGACTGTCAGTCATAAAGACAGCTGCCTCTGAAACAACAGAATTCTCGGTTCGAAATGGAATGGAAAGTGGTTATGCTAGTAATTTATTTTTACATCATTGTAATGCATGTAACCATTAAATTTTAATTACTTCTTAGTTATTTAATTTTAATAAATAACAATAAAACCTTTAGTACGTAAATAATATTTTAATAACGGAATAGTTGGCGTTGTATTTCTTTTAAACGTTTATTAAGTAATAAATGTACTTTTGTAATTCCTAATTTTTTTTTGTTTTTCGTTTTTAATACGTTTTTGTAGGTACTTAGTTTTATAACTAGTTATATTTTTTTATTTTTAAAACTATTGTTTAAGAGCTTCTCTGCTGAACAAGCCTTTATTTAGCATATTATTTGTCGTTTTCTATTAATAGTGTTTATATTATATCGACGTAGTTTTACAAAGTAACTTAACCTACAAAAACTAAATTTTACAGGATAGCATAGCTATAAACAGATATTACGTTTCACGAAAATACAAATCGATTATTCCGGTGGAAAAGATCGGAATATTGTTAGCAAATTTTAACAGACGATGTCTTTGTCTTAGATGCATAAGAGAGTCAGAATAACTCATTTTCGCAAAATGTGCGGGTTAAGTCACTCTGCGAAAACGCCATCGATATTAAATATAAATGAGTATTATTTTACATACTCACATACTGTTGTGAGTATGAGTATTAAATACAAGTGATAATTTCCTATATTGTTGATTAACTTTAACCAAACTCATTTGTAAATAAAAATTGTTCGACTTTCGTACACGTTTTCAGGAACACATGTGCGAAATTATATCGACGGCATTTTGGTAGAAGGGCGTAACCCGCACGTTTTGTGAAATTATGCATCTAGGGCAAAGACATAGTCTGTGCAAATCTGGTAACAAATAATATTTCGATTTTTTCCACCGGAAAAATCGTTTTGTATTTCCGCGAAACGTAACTGCTTATAGTTATGCGGCGATTCAAAATGTACACTCCTGTAAAATTAACTTTTTGTGAGTCACGCCCTTCTGCAAAAATTGCTTCGATACGTTGTACATACGGAAATAAAAAATTGCCTGTATAAATAATTACTACCCATATTAAAAAATGTTATTCAAAAAATGATTATACATTTTCTTTACCGTAAGCATTTCATAATTAATATTTTATAACCATTTGAGATTGTGATGTATTAAACAAATTGTAAGTAGGTAGGATCCTATAAGTATCTACTAAATTCAGCTTCATCTTAAAAACGTTCCTAAAAAATTTGTATTTTTAAAAGTAATTAATCATTAAAATCTATTTTTACAATCAAAGAAGGCAGCTTGTTTCAACTTAGAATGTGAATTTTTGTTTAAACTTTAAAATAACAACGAAATAAAAATTACGAGCCCAAAGCTTTACTTAATCAAAATTTCGACGCTAAAAAAGTATAAAACCGACGTTCAGTTTTAAATTACAATGTAATTAGTATTAAAAGCTCTTCTTAAACATTAATGTGACCTGAACCGCTACACTTCTAGCTTCAAATTTAACAGGAAATTTGATATCTAGTCTACGTGTAATCTTATATAAGTTTATATACTCGCTCACGTAGGAACTTTAAACTAGCTTAAACTTTACCCATTTTCATTGTTCAATCAATTTATTGTAACAAAATATAGGTAAATTTTGATTGTATAGGTATTTTATATTTAATTTAAATCGTTCTTAATCATTAACATAGGTATATAATTAATTTTTCATTTCTTTCGCTTGTCCATTTTAGAGATTCATAGTACCTACAAGTACCCCAGTAATAAATAATTTTGAGTGATATTTTACCTACTTACTAAAATAAAATAAATCTAAATTTGCAATTTACTTTAAAATTTATCAATCAAATTAGTACTAGTTGAAAATAATAACAAGTAATGATAATAATTAAAAATAAAAATTAGGAAAATCATCAATTTTTAATTTTTTTTTAAAGAGTTACGTACATTCACAATTTCGATTATTTGTTATAAACGAAAATTTTAACAGTAATTTATTAGTTTAAAAGTTCTAAAATTAATACAATTTATCGAATTAACAAACTTGTACGTCAATAAATGGAGCATTAATTTGATAAGAGTCGATAATAATATTGCAACAATGTTCAAGGGAAATTAAGTTAACCAACTAACTATTTTTGCGGAAATAATAATAATCATATTGTTACATTTAAAAACAAATGTGTTATCAAGCGTAATTATAAAAAAATGTATATAATTCAACGTATTTAACGGGTAAGCAATGGCTTCGACTAATTAATACCAATTAAGTCTGTAGAACCCAGCAAAAACTCTAATTAATTACTGTGCATGATGTAAAATGTTAATTCGGTTGACGCGAGTAATCACTGTTATAAAAGGGAGAAGCTCGTTTTAATTGTCCACGTAATAAATTGTCTTTTTCTTTTTTCATAATTTTCTTTACAGCAGATCTAAACTTTCCGTATCGTACTTAAATACCCCACGTTATATCTAAAATAAAATTACATCCACCTTAGTTCATATTTGTTTAATGTATGTTATATCTAACAATAGGTATAATTACGAAATATCGTTAATTTTGCGGTTTTGCGAAAGAGCGGTTCAATCGAATCCCTGTTTATTCGCGTTTTTGTTTTAAATTTTATTTTTGTAGTTGACATATGACACCGGTTGTGCCACGTGTTTATCACCTCTTAACAACGTTAACCGATCCGCATCCAGCAAGTATCAATAACATTCACAACAACTTTGTCTTACTTTTCGAATAATGTTCTCGATTAAAATTAAAAAGTGCAATTGTCGTCTTTTTCATTTTGGACAAAATTTTCGACGTGAAGTCACGGGGGCTTAGCTAAATGAAATTTCTAGGGCCGATTGCCAGTAAAGTAGACAAGTTTTTAAGATGGGCACTAACTTTTTTTCTATCTTTTTATTTTTCGCGAGACCGTTGTAAAGCTAAGGAATAATTTTTGCTTCGATAAAATGTTTAAAAGATCATTTTTTTTGTCGAAATACTTTTAGTTCGAATACAAAAATTATTGTTTAGAATGATAGGCCCATTATTGAGCTACGACCATTAAAAAATCATAGCGCTAGGATACCAATAGTTTAGCGAGAATAACGAAATTTATGAGTAAACCAGAGTTTAGATAAAAATACATTAAAAAATAAATAACTTCTAAATCAACAAATTTCGCTTAACACATTTGGGGTTCAAATCGATGCGTATTGAGGTTCTCTAACACCCTGCGTCGGCTGGTTTGTCCTCAATGAAACACCCTGTATATTATGTATTTGATAAAGGTTCGTAAAAAAAATCTTGTATGATACACGACGATACACGAGCGAGTATCATAAGTAGCTATTATTGTCTTTTATATACATATATGTAGTTTTTATGATATAAAAAGTTGAAAAATCAATCTTATCACTAATAGCATCCGTCGTATGAACGTCATCTAGGAACATTTTAAAAAACTGAAATAAATCACAGGATAAAGTTGCAATCCCTAAGCTATTAAGGGAGATATGAAAATTTAATCTTATCATAATTCGGTGACGTCCTTTGCCGAATCTAGCAAAATTATGGGAAATTATTATCTTGCATATATCTTTTCCTACTTATTAATTTTAATAAAAATCAATTTTTAATTAAAATGACGCCTTCTTCGTGTGATCGAGAATAAAATTTACTGTGAATGTAATCCTTAGTCGAATACGCACAGACAC
Source organism: Rhagophthalmus giganteus (assembly GCA_036326145.1). NCBI lineage: Eukaryota > Metazoa > Arthropoda > Insecta > Coleoptera > Rhagophthalmidae > Rhagophthalmus > Rhagophthalmus giganteus. The sequence continues at coordinate 8,910,723 of JARFJA010000067.1, read as the reverse complement.
CCCGCAGGGGTTAAAAAATAAACAGCAAATTTTACATCTTTGATTACCCGCACGTTTATTTATGACGAACGAATCTTCTAATCGTTGATCAAGCACGTATTTAAAATACGAAACGCCTACAATTAGGTATGTTTCTTTTATTTTATAAACTAAGAAGTTTAAAACGCAAAACTGTATACGAATACAATTTGAACACGCGAAGCTGAGTATAATCGAAATTGTCCGCTAACCAATTTACTTAACTTCTCTTAAATTTTAAATCGCGTCAACTCTAAACACTCCAAGCTAATCGAAAATACATTTGGGTCGTTCGTTGTTAAATCGAAAAAATTTAGAAAAACGTCCCGCACTACGGTTTTCGACTATTATTAAATGTTGCATGTTTATTTTCTACCTGCTATCGACGCGACGCCACAAAAAATTAAATTAAATTTTTAAATCGAATTGTCTGCCGGGTAGAGCCCATCTGTGACGAAGTACAAAATTATAGCATTTTAGACGATTATACTTTTTTGTTGTAACTTTTTTCTATCGGAGATACAGAACTCTAAAGAGGAAATACGCTTCTTTCTTTTGTTTAAAAGAAATTTTTTTGATATTATTAAGTCACGTTCACTTTTTCTCGTTTAAAGTTCGACTTGCGGAAGCGATAATTAAGCACTTTTAACATTTTTAAAACCCACGATAGGTATAAAGCACGCGGCTCGCTGTTCGAAACTCGAAGTTAATTTTATTAATTGAAATTATAAAATGAAATTATAAAAAATACATATATTACATAATGTAACAGGTAAATTCGTCTGCGGCAATTCATTTACAAACAATTAATCTACACAACAATCGATCTACAATACAATTCGTCTACAACAATTTTCCGAATTATTATTTTCTGAAATTTCGATGAACGACGGAAATTTGAGAAAATAATAATTCCGCAAATTGTTGTAGACGTATTGTATTGTGATGAATTTACGAATCCGTTATATAAAGTATTTTGTGGTGTTCGTGCAGTTAGCAGCCACTTTCTTGAATTTTTCAAAATCCAAACGCTAATCGTTAGTAAGTATTTGTAAGTCAATTCGTTTGTAAGTCGAAGGTGACGGAGATATTCGCGCTTAAAAAAAAGCCAGCAGCCACTTTTTTTTTTAAATCAACGAAAATGGTCTCGATCGTTAGTAAGTATTTGTAAGTCAAAAAAATGATTTTACGTTTTATAGTTGTCATCTGTAAAAGCAGATCTAAAGACCCAACCATAAAGTAATTTAAAAAATATGCCGTTCGAAAAGTATTTTGCGAGGGAAGTAAGGACCAATTTTATAGTTTCATAACCACAGTGTACTTTGGGTATATTTTGTACGAATTAGGACACACGTGTCTCAAAGTTTGGACTTTTGTATCTATCGAAATATATCCTACCGATTTGAAATGAGTAAACCGAACTGTACTGTGGCTTTACCCATGTCAACTGGAGTTTCATAATTTCTTAATTTTAGAACTTTTATCAATTTTACAAGTTAATCTTACACACGGAAGAAACAATTAAAATTATTAAGAAAGCTCAATAGTTGTAGTGTTAGCACTAAATTATAATTATTTAACACAAACATAAGTCCTAGAAAAGAACTTTTGTAAAAAAAGTGATAATTAATTTTTTTCTTCTGAAATTCGTATAGAATATGACCGCATTGATTGTGATCTTTACCACATTTGACTTACAAACAATTTTTCTTTTACTTATAAGTAAGGACAAATAAATATTCTTTAATGACTAAGACCACCTTCGTTTCTCATTATACCGAAACTTAAACGATGTCTTTACATATATTACATTGTATTACAAATTCTTACTGTTACAGACAACTGTCATTTATTTTTGAAACAATTTCTGTTGACTTCGTTCTTTCTCTTGAAACATGAATATCTCCGTCACTTGCGACTTACAAACGAATTTTTTTGACTTACAAATACTTACTAACGGTCGAGACCATTTTCGTTGATTTTTGAAAAAAATCCGGGAAAATAGCAGCCGATTTTTAAAACATGAATATCTCGTTCGGATGAAACTTACGAACGAATTTTTTTGACTTACAAATACTTACTAACGATTAGCGTTCGGATTTTGAAAAATTCAAGAAACTTCACGCTAACTTCTAACTTCAGCTAAACTGCTAACTTCACGAACACTATTTTGTGAGAGACCTTTTTGTTTGCGGCCCGCAAACTGTAAAACTATATTTAACGGACCCTATACGAGTTTGACACCACTGGTTTAGACAATTAAGTCGGTTTCTTTTTATCAGATAAGATATGTGTTGGTACTACATCTAAATAAAAAATAAACTGTTTACCTTATCTGCTTCAGGAAATACCCTATAGGACCCTTTGAAGTTCGTACCTAAACAATTTTTCTGAAAAATTTCCTTTTTATGCGCAAAAATACGTGTGGGAAACGGAGTAGGTAAAAATCTTTTTAACCATGTAATATAAAGTAGGTATTTAAATCTTCTTTCAAACGAAAGCAAAATATCTTGGGGTATCGAAGGAATTTAAGAATTAGAAAGGTCTAAAATAAAGATAAACAACGTTTTTATGACGCATCTAATTCCACTATTATTTTTAAGTCATCGCTATATATATAGCTTATCCAAACATATATGATGTCACGTCATCAATACAGTGCTCTTCCTCTACAGTTCCGCAGTTGGGCATGAGGGGAATAACTTTTCTTAGAAATTAAGTCGAACAGAGTTCCCCTACCAAGCGCCTTTCGTAGCGCTCGAACGAATTCACTTGCGTCTTTCTTAATAGTTCCATCTTACACTCGTCCTAATAAAATGTTTTTCTTTTGTTTTGATTTCCTACTGATGGTTTTCCTCTGTTCGACAGTTAGTTGTTGTTCGTACGCTCGTGCTAATCTATATCTTTATAATATAAAATGTCACAAATCAACGTAATATATTTTGTTTTTATACTTCTTTTAATAAATATAAATAAATAATAATAATAAAATAATAAATACAATATAAATTACTTAATTTGTGCTATATATATTGGATACACTCGATTTTTCAAGCCTTACAGCGCGCGGAACTGTATGGAGAGAGCCATTTGAATCTCGAGGTACGCGCTGATGTCTTAAGAGTGGGGGTACTAGTCGAGTCGAAAACTGGGGAAGCGGAACTGTTGAGGAAGGAACTATAGAGGGAGAGCACTGTACAAGGTTACTAGATGATGACGTTTCACACAGTGCTATCACCTCGTACCTCGTATTTTGACAGTTTTAATAAATTGTAGGCTTTCATTATACCATCGAATATGTGCGCAGGTATATGTGCGCACTTTCCAAACTTTAAACCGAATTACAAATAAACAATCTAGTAATTTTTTTAGTAACTCACTAGTTTTCTAGTAACTTCACTTCTCGTGTATTTATTTATTGAAATCATATACGATTTGAAATAGAAAAATTGATTTAATTTTGTGAAAAATAATAGAGTTGTCGATTAACTCATTATTTTGCTTAAAATTAATCGAAGTCGATTACCGGATCGAGTTTACGATAATAGGCATAATAAACCAAAAAATGTATTATTTATAAAACCATCTGTTTGTCTCAAAAACAAATTATCAAAAAATCAACTTTGTCGTATATAATATTCAGATAAATTAATAACTTGTTTTTATACTGACTTGTGAATTAATAACCAATATTAATTATTATTTTGATAGTTTTTTTCGAAATTTTAGTTGTTGTTTAGAAGTTTTGACTATTGAACAACACATTTTTATTGTAAAATTTTGCAAATCACGGAATGTATCTCATATCGATATGAATAAGAAGCGATGAACAAAAAGTACCCATTATCAAATTTCTGTTTAAATAGCGTTAAAAATCGCTTAATAGAATACATATTACGTAAATTCTAAATATAATTTTAATCGAGCCCTTTTCATTAATCGTAATTTGTAAGTTTTCATTACTTATAAATCACCAAACAAATTTAATTATTCTAAAAATTACCGACAAAAAATTAATTAGCATAACTTACGTACTTTTCGAGTAGACCAAAATTTTTTATTACGGTCCGAGGTTAGCACGAGGCAGTAAATGTTCAGAAAATATGTCTTTAATTATCGTACGGCACCGAATCAAAATACTCACGTCACTCCCATACCATAATAAAGTAAATTTTTAAAACAACTTCGTCGTTTTAAATTACACAATATATTCGAATTTGGGCAACGACAACGTTAAGACAAGTGAACGCCTGAAAAACGATTAACTTTTATCCGAGTCGACGTCACTGATTACAGCTCGCAGGTGTTTCATAAACAACTTTTGTTCAGATGTGATACGAATAAACCGATTCATCCTTACATTTTTAATGCCGACGTTCATTTAAATTTAATAATCATTATAAATTAAAATTTGTAGGACCTCCCCCCGAAGATCCAAGGTTTACAATAATAATAATGATAGAAATTTAAGAACGTTTTATTATCACTCCCGACACTAATCAATCTACAATCACATAATAACTCAACTTAACTAAACTGCTACTGAGCCGGCATCGCGTCTAAATGCATTCGCATTTATGTAATGATTGCCGTTTGACAAACTCGGCATTTCATCTAAATACCTATAAATTATATTAAGTTATTAATTTTTTTTATTATATATAATTTCAAACAATGATCGTATAATTGTATGGACGAATGTATTGAATGTTGTATTTCTTAAAATTACGATTACATTTTTAATCTCATACCTATTGTAGGTAATACATACCGTCGAAGCCGAAGAAAAAAATCAATCCTAAAATATACTTTTTGAATTTGTATTATAGACAAGTCAACATTTTGTTTTTTGTTTCAATCTCAAAATATTACAATAATTGAAATAAACAATAAAAAAATGTATAATATTTCAAATCAAAATCCTGCCTCCTTATTTTTTAGTTTATAGATATAGGTCACTTCGTGGTGTTAAAAATTACAAATTTCAAGGAAATAATTTATAAACGAAATTGTTAATGACTGAAATAAAGTCGAATGTGCTGAACAATTAATGATGAAATGTGTTCTCATTTCTCTTTAAAATGAGATTCAACAGACTCTTTTTTTTTAAATTTGTGTTATTTTATTTATTTTGGAATCGCTGCCCATCGATCGCAGACTTTTATTTGATATGGTTAGTACAGGTTACGATTAATTAAAATTCACAAACGTCCATTGTTGCAGCGGAATTCGAACCCGCGGCCGTGGTGCGCTGATCAAGGTTGATCAAGTAACTAACTCTCTGCAACTGATTCTCTGTATCACTTATAGAAAACAAATCACAACAAAAAAATTAACTGGCATAAAAAAGCCATAATTTTGCACTTCGCGATGCGAACAAGTGGCTCTGTGCGCGGAAGACGTTCAATTTAAAAATTTAATTTTTGTGACGTTGACGATGAGTAAAATGAACGTGCAAAATTTCATAGAAATCGAAAATCGTACAGTGCGGAAGCCATTTGTCGATTTAAAATGGGTTGACCCTTTGACAGTTACATGCACATATCGTTATTTAAATTGAACTAGGAAACCTATTCTATAATTTACATCGGAGAAAATGTATATCTACGAGGATCAAGATAAACGTTAAAGTCGTGTTCCAGAATATTACCGTATTCATTACCTTGCATAATCTGGGAAGATAAATGTCTCCAATTATATGTACATACAGTGTGTTCCGTAAAGTGCGCATCATATAGGAAACGTTTTTATTATAAATTTTATTGAAAAGTTGGCGATTCTCCCAAAACCAGAAATGCACCAATAAAATATTTAAAATATCTCATAATATACGAGGGAGATCGAAAAATATAATTTTGGCTCAAGACTAAAGTACCTTTATTTTTGAAAATATCGAAAAATGTTACTTAAAAAAAAGTTGTTTAGAATCAAAAAATAATAGAGAAATATGAAGTCTAATTTTATTTATTTTTGCTCATTTTTATTTTAATAGCGCCTTGGCAAAATCAACGTTGATCAAAGTAATTCGTGAATGTCATTCTTTTATCTTAGCTCGTCAACGTGAAAATATTTCAAATTATTCAACATCAACATCAATTTCTTACAAATCTTTCAAATAGAAGTCAAATTTCACCAACTTCCTGATGCAAGGTAGTTTTTACAAACTCTAAACGTTTAAAATCGCCCAAAAGATCGCTGTAATTAACTCGATCGAACGTGCGTTTAAAAATATGTTTCTTGTCGGAATAAATACTTCCGAAATCGATGACCGTCCGATAAAAGTGACTTATCCGAAATAAAAAATCAACCCTTTAGTTATCTATGTAAAGAAAAAACCGGAATCGCACCATATGCCAACGTCCTATAACGTTCGATACTTTCAGACTTACCGATTATTATTACGGTAATCTTTCTTGCGACTCCGCGGTTGGTTGATTAAATATTCGCTTTTGATCAGCAACGTTATTCAACGTAATTTGGAATACACGACTGAATACTGTCTTTCTATAAATATGTTTTAGGGTAATTACTTACAAATTTCGAATAACAAATTTCAATTAATCAACCACAAAAAATATTGCTTCTTATTATTTATCTTCAAGTAAATTTAATTTACATCGTTCCGTTTACAACAACTGACATGCGAAATTAAATTTTTAGCTTTCGTTTAGAATTACATTTCCATTATTTCATAATTTATTTTGTGGAAAATGTTCAGGTTTATTTACGATTTCATTATTTTTTGATCAAGCTTATTGTTATAGTAATATTAAGACTATTAATTAGTATTTTTATATTTCGATAATTTACAAACAATTTTTTAATACACATTATGCGTATTTTATTGTTCCAGAACAGTTTATTTGCACAATTATTTTTCGAGAAAAAGCAAACTAAAGTTCATCATAAATGAAAACTTTAGACTGATTTCGTTACAAAAGATACATTTTAAAATCCCTATCAGTATGCGTATTAGTCGACAATTACTTATCGATCCGATTTTAGTATTTCATAAAATAAAAGATTTAAGTACCTACACAGTTTATGCACACGGTTTAATTTCAATATGAAACTTATTTAAGGCGGTATTGACTTTATATTAGATCATGATGTCCACGTTTTATTACCTATAAATTCTACCTCTCTGAGTAGGTAAATACATCCTGAAATATAAAGTTTTCAACAAACATTTAGCTGCGTTCATTCTTAAAATGTAGTAAATTTTATATAGGCATGGCATAAAATTGGAAACCCTTTTGTGAAAAGTTTTTAAATGCGTACCAGTAAATATTATTATCAATCGTTTATTCTTTTGAAAAAATGCGACGGCACTGCGTCAAATACGGATTATTTCCTATACCGATTTTCAAATATTTTTTTTTCAACGGGACTTAAATAATTCAGCCAATACGCAGTAAAAATAGTAAATTATTTGATAATAAAAAAATTATTTTTGTTAGATTATTAGATATTTTTGATATCTGTACTATGCAGAATATAAATTAATTACTTACGTTAAGAAGTCATATGCAGGGTGTCCTCAGGGAGGGTGAGGGTCATATGCAGGGTGTCCTCAGGGAGGGTGAGGGTCATATGCAGGGTGAGGAAACTCTCCTACCAAACGAAAACGTCGAATTCTAGAGATGATTTTATGTCGATTTGAGTTAACTCACACCTATACAAAAATGCGTCCTTAGGGATAGTTTCAGTCTGACGCCGTGCCATCAATTTTTTTTCAAATATATCTTCAAAACGCCGTTAATGAAAAAGATCAAACTTTGCACGTTAATTAATTTTTAAATGTTAAATCTGTTGGTGTACTTAAATATCAATTTTTTACTGCGATCATTTGGGGGAGGGGGCTAACGGACATTATGAATCATATTTTTCTTTTATTTGTGACTTTTTGGTATTTCTGAAGTCGCATTTGAAAACTTTCGTGTTTTTTCTAACATTAAGGTGCTCTAAGTTTTCGAGAAAAATAATTTTGAACTTTTCGTGTTTCAATATTACTATATTGCAATATTACTAAATTCAGTATCAATAAGGGCTTAAACTCCCTTAGGAAGCGTTTTTAACTCAAATCGATATAAAATAACCTCTAGAATTCGACGTTTTCATTTGGCAGGAGTACAAGGTGTACAAAATGACATGGTAGGCTAAAATGGCCCAGCAACTGTTTTTAGCCCTTCAGCACTATATTATCGGTTAGACGTCTCCACAACTAAATGTTATTCCCCGAAATCAGTGTTGTTGTAACGATTATAGCGTTTGTGTCGTAAGTTCAAGTTTTATGTGACAAACGTATAAAGTTCATGCAGTAGTTTATCAAGTAATAGAGTGTTATGTATTAATTCTATCATTGTGATCTGTATATTATGAGAAACGTCGAGAAACGTATTTATAGAGATACGAATGAGAATAAAATGATGTCATTTTACCTGTAGCACCTGTAAAAAAGGAATTACAACTATTGTCAAATGTATGATGGTCATCCAAACAGAAGATGACAACATACCAGCTGCATTTATTGTGCAAAACGGTATACATGACATCCAACCCTCACGGATTGTGGCTACAATGTCAATCATCTGTAATGGACACATGCTGACTGCACACAACTATACTTATATAGAAAAAGAAAAAAATTCGTTTGATTGTGAGACACATTTACCTATCGCTTCATTTTTGATTGTACCAAGGATAGTTATCCGTCATTTTGAAGACACGGATGAGGCAAAAAAAATTTTCTGCACTATTCCATGTTTAATTTTTTTTCTACGGCGTTATTGTTATTTCCACATATTTTTTAAAGACAATATACAATTACATAAAGACAGTCCCTGTGTTATTTCATAATTTTTCTACAAATTGCGCGAGGAAATTATTTTATTGTAGGTGATTTTTCAAAACCGTACGTCATTTTCTACAAATTTCCCTCTACACACTCATAATTTATTTAATACAACTAGAAAATATGTAATGGTAATAATCCATTACTCACTCATGCAATCGTAGATTGATAGAACCGATACTTTTTTGGCCAAAGTGAGCCATCGTAAGTTACAATTTTATCGAAAATAAGTTGTTCTGACTATTTTAAACATCAAAAACGCAATTTTCTAAAATCTGGCAAAAAAATTCAATTTCTTTCACTCGACAAAAATCGATTTTAGTTTAACGTAATACGTGTATTGTCTATATTCGGCATTAGTTCCGCGTCGGCACAAAACGCTTGCTAGGTACAATTTGCGATTTGTAATAGTTCGACAAAAATTTATCGAATTATTTCGTACACTTAATTCCATAAATATATTTGAGTTCGAAAAAAATTATACTTAGGCATGTTTGAGGCCGTATTTTTAAATCAAAAAATTTCAACACCGAAAATTGTTAATAACCAAAATTAAATTTAAAACATTTTTATACGATTAATTTTCGTAATACCTAAATGTATTGTTCGTACGTAATATGTATCGTTTTATTTTCATAATCTTGTAATTTATTTAAAACTACTCGATATATTAATTATTTGATTAAAGTACAAACTTATATTAGTTTAAAACAATTACTTAACTACAAACGACAAAAGTTTATAATTTTTAAATTAAACACTAACGATAAGTTTCGCATTTAAATACATATCAGTCAAAACAATCTAATACTCACCGCTATTATTATTGTTGATGACATTCAACAGCGCGGCGCTCGTAAGCCGTGTCCTCCGCAGGATCCAGAACATGTCCTTAGGAGCACTGGGGTAGTACTGGCGCGTGAAAAGTACGGGGTGGCGTGCGTCAGGTATTTCCACCCGGGCGTCGTCGGTCGTTTAAGCTCATGGTTGGAGCCTCATCACGCATCTGATGAAGTTCATAACACCCAATAGGGGTTCGAATTTTGTATTTTACCGTTTTTACTCCCTATTTTGAATTAATAACGCTACAACGCATCTATCTAATTTTGTATTGCCTACGTTCACCTTCTTCGACAATATTTTCAGAAAACTTTACCCATTCACTTTCCTTTTCCGTTTAATTAATTAATTTTAATTTACTTTGAAATATCAGCTTAAACCTAACTAACACTCTAACTAACTGAAGTAAGTTAAATAAAAGTGTAAGTAATTTAATTAATCGTACAAATAAAGTTTTTACTTGGTGTTATTAAAATTCATTTTGATATGATACGTATAACTGTAAGAAGAGTTTTTAAAAAGTAAATTGAAATACATACCTATACATAGATATATGATAGCAAAAATAAAAAGATCCTCCCCTTGGAGAGTGTCCAAAGAGACCTTGGTGATTAGTTAAAAAGTTGCAAGTAAGACATTTTAAAAGATTAAAAATAACTAGGTACAGTCAAGTTCAAAATTTATGTCCCGAGTCGCGAACATTGCGCGGGCACAACGAACAAATCTACAAATAGTTCTTACGATGGGTAAGACGAATTACAAATACAATGTTGCTGCTTTCATAATTCAGTTCGTAATTTGTTTGTTGTATCATGCGTGTTCGCGCAATGCTCTCACCTCGGAACATTAATTTTGAACATGCTGCACATGTCATAGATAGTTATCTAAAATTAACAGTAATTAATATTAATCAAAAAACGTATATTAACGCAATGGAACTACACAAACTTTTTTGTATTTAATAAATAGGCAATCTTTTATTTAGATAAATCTTTTTTTTTCTATCTTGCAGCAAATAAACAATTAAATTTACAATAAAACTGTTAGTGACGCAGTTAATTCATATTTTAATAAAGATTTGTTTCTTATAACTATAAAGGGTACAACCAAAAAGTATTTATTTCAGTGTAATAAATGTAGGGAGGTAGGTACTTAAATTACATTATTGATTTGATTCTAATACACTTATTATGAGTAACTGAAACGTTGTTTGATTCAAAACAAATATAAAATAGAACTATTTAGGTACTTCTAAATTTGCATTTAATATGTTGTATAATCTATTATTTAATTTATTTTATTATTATTATTATTATTATTAATTTTATATCGAAATAAACGTTTATTTTACTTAAAACGGTTTAGGTACCAAAAAAATACGAGTAGGTATAAAAGTTGAGTAAAAGTGTAAATTAAAAGTTGATATTTCGTTTAAACTGTCGGTGAGTTTAGATCCAAGACACGTAAAGATTTCGTAAATTATTGTACTATTTCATAATCTCAGAGAAACATTTTTCTTTGTTCAATAAAAAGTGGCATATTGAATAAAATTGAATTTTCCGAAAAAATAACTGATGCAAAAACTTAATTTGTAGTTTTAGTTCTTAACGTAAAAATAATGACGACTTCTGCACTTTATGATATAAGCGTGAAATTTTAAGGGTATATTCTATTTACCATACTAACCACAATAAACGTTACAGCAACTTCGAAGTCACTCCCCGATTCAAAATAATCCCCTTTGAATATTCCGGGCGCGTTATAATACAGGATGTCTAAGAAACTTTAAGTTTCTATAATTTTTTTTCCTACGACCTGACGCTTTTTTGCTGAGATATTTAACATCAAAGTTGAAAGGGAAAATTCAATTTGTTTAAATAGCACTTTCATTTTTTATTAAAATTGTATCGCGTTTAGTTTTACATTCCTAATAAATGAAGTATATCAAAACACTTTCATAGATTTTTTTACCACTTCGTGGGGAGCAAAGATATACTACCCCAAACATTTCCAATCACATGTTTCTGCAGGAGATTAATTAAAAAAATATATTAACTTCGATGCCGAATTCCCCCAACATTTCAGAATAAAAAAGGTACTCTCGCCTACTTTCCATAAGATGGGCCATTTTTGAAAAAATCGGACTTAAGGGTGAAAGGTACAATGTTAGTCTAGGCTATAACATTTTCGTTGCACTTTGTGATACAAGCATGAAATTTTAGTGGTGTATTCTATACACCATCATACTAACCACAATAATTATCCGTGCCATTTCGGAGCCACCCCCTAATTCAAACTAACCCCGTTTTTAATACCTTGCCTGGGAAATGTGAGAAATCTTACGGGAACGTATAGAACACGTCAAAATAAAACTTTAAATTTCCATAAACTTTTTTCTACGACGCTCCCTAGCTGAGATATTCGTCCTCAAACTTGATAGAGAAAAATCAAGTGGGTACTTTTATTTTTCGTTGGACGTTAGTAATTTTTGGTATACTTACATACGTAATAAATAAAGGTCTTTAAAATAGTGTTATAGGTATTTCTGACCTCAAATTTTCATAGAGGTTTAAGATTTTAAATTTTTAATGATATTTCCGGATTCCCCAGACGTTTTAAGATAAAAAATGTGCTCTTATCTACTTTCGACAAAATAAACCATATTCGAGAAAAACGTACTTAAAGAGTAAAAGAACAATGTTAGTTTAGAGTCTAATACTATCAGTGCAATATTAGTAATTAAATAGGTAAATAAAAATACTTTTAATACATATATGACTTACAAATTTATTTATCTAGTAGTAAAGTTAAACAAAAAACTTACTGAAAAAAAAAGATAACTACTGTTTTCTTTTCTTTTAATTTGTAGTGTAACTATCATATTTATTTACAAAGGAATTTATAAAACAAATAAATTTTATATAAATGTATTTTATCTAGATCTTATACATAATATATATTGATAGGTATTTATTCATAACAACATAACTTGTAAAAAGTGCTATTTAAAACTACGTACAATTTATTACTCTTATTTATTATTAAGAACAATAGACAAACAATTTAAAATTATTCCTTATACATTATGCAAGTAGGTACAATATAATACCTTTATTCATAGGTATATAAATACTTTTCAACTGATATTAAAAAATTGTATCTTTATTTATTACATTACTTAAATACTAGACTAAACTTAAAACAGGTACCTACTTAAATAAACTAAAAACATTACAGAAGTACTTTTTTTAATATTATTTATGAAGAATATAAAAATACTCTTACTTTAGAGTAGGGGGGTGATTATTACAATAAAATAACAAAGAAATGCCTATACAAAAAAAATTGGGCTCAATTTATTAAAAAGCTATGAAAAGTATCGAAAATTTACAAAACACTTGTTTTTCGTGTAGAATTTTTGGAGAATCAAAAAAATTTTTTTTTCCATGAGCTCGGAAATTATTCGGTATAAAACAAGTTCAGGGGATAAAATTTTTAATTATACGGTATCCATGGTACGTTCCAATATACATCATCATCTCGTATTTTTACAGTTCTAATAAATTGTTTTTTTATACTATCTAATATGAGTGCAGGTTCATCGATTGAACATGTCGCTTTTTAAATATATAAAACTAAATTACAATTAATATACAATTTAGTAACTTTTTGTTGGTGGCGTGCATTGGGATACCGAGAATATAGGTTTTTTTTAAATATTTTGTTAGTCACAATATTTAAAATACACAACTATAAAACATGAAATATATAAGTAGGTATAAGTATACGTATATTTATTGCAAGACGAACCAAACTTAATAAAAAAAAACAATTGAGTAGGTATACCTACTTACTTATTCTTTATCTTGAAAATTAAACACCTCAAAAAATGTTTCGAAGTAAATTAGATATACTATTTTTCTCTGATTTACCGTTTCGTGCAGTTTCTGTATTTAATATTAACTCATTCTTTATGATATTGCCTATTTTTTAAATTATGTTATACTTTTATTTTTTATATTAAACAATTAAACAATCATATTAATTTTTTGCCCTTTTTATATCAAGCTTTTGATCAGAGTTGGTTGTTTAAATTTTTTTCTTAAGTTTAATTTCTTTGTATGGCACTTTCCTAAGTTTTTTAATGTTTTTTTTCTTATTGTGTATATATATATATATATATATATATATATATATATATATATATATATATACGCAAAATCGTGAATAAAAAACAATACGCAGATAATGAGGAATCAATGTTCAAACATCTTTGTTAATTTTCAGTTATATTATTATTTACTCATAGAGTTTTCATAGATTGATGTATGAAAGATGTACTTTTAATCAGAAAAGTGAAAAATTTTATTTATAAATTTATGTCTAATAAAATTTAAGTAGGGTCAAACCGGATCAAAACTATAAGTTCAGGTTCATTGGGTTCGGGTACCTTAGTTATCTTCTAACGTTTTATGCATAACCAAATTAGTGCTACCATCTTTGGAATGTGTAAAGTGCTCATTGAACTTCACGGTACAGGGGCCTGTCTTTCGACTGGCTTTCTAGCGCACTCATGGTTGCGGGTTCGAATTCCTTTGAAACCATGGATATTTGAGAATGTAAAAGTTAGAAATAGGAAAAGCAACGATTAGGTATGCTACACTAACAGCACCGGTGTGTAGACACCTAGTAAACAAGTGCTCAACACTATTTAGTACCAGGAGGATACCTTCTCCTAAAGAACACTACCACATAATGTGGTAGTTGCCGTTTCTGGTCGTTTGGCAATGCCGTTTCTACTATCATAGCTGCTGGGCGCATGGGCACAAATTCAGTCGGTTAAATTAAAAAAAAAACTTCATGGTAACGGAGGTACCTATATGTTGAAAGTTTTCAAAGTATCTTTGTAAGTTTTTCAGTGATTCAATGCAAGAAATACTAATTAAGCAGGATTTTTAATTACTTGAATAATTAAGGGATGCAATTTAATATAATAAAAATAAATTATATGTATTATTATAAATATCTTTTATTGAGGTATAATCTAAAATATAATTTTTTTGACAGTGTTTGGTAAATACACAAATAATTTCCAACGTTCAAATAATAAAAATACAACCGAAAATAATGTTACTCCTATTTTTAAAATTATTTGAATTATTTTATTATTTGATATTTTTCACTTCTAGTTAATCTTCTGTTACTTATATTTTAGTAAATGAATGTACAAATTCTAGCTGTATCTGGTATGTATTATATTATTTTTTATAGAAAAATGTGAATCTGCAAGTGATATTTCCATTTATCTCGAAGATAGCAGACATTATTACCTTGTATTATGCAATATGTAATGTGAATTAAACCTAAATCATCATCACTCGCCAAATCTTTTAGAATAAATTAAAAAAATATATATATCATTACTTATTTTTAAAAAGTGGATACTCATAGCGAAAAGAAATATCATTTTGCAGATAAGTAAATAGAAATAAATAACCGACCTACTACATTGTGAATAAGTACATTAAAATGTTAATATACAATTTTACTTATACAGATTTTGACAAATAAATAGGCGACTCTTTAACAAATTCTTCCAATTTCGTTTTGAAAAGTTCAGATTGTATCGGTTCTTTTAATCGACTAAGTGGATTTTTCACTACATATTCAACATAGATCTGTAATTGAAAGAGACATTAAAAAATAATTATGCTCGCACTACGATATACGTATACCTATGTATATATAAACTTACTTGACTATATATTTGGTGTAATAATTCTCGAACTCCTTGAGCATTTACATCAGTATTTAAAACGAACTTTAATCCTGAAGGTGTTTCTAAAAAATGTAAAGCGTACTTTGATGTTTTATAATATAAGAAGCCTTCCTTTGTGTCCATGGGTGATATTTTACTTACAAAAGATTTTATAGAGAACAACATTCCATACATTAACTTTGCTTCCTAAAAAATTGATTCATGTTAGACTAGAATCTTTGAAGACTTTATTTAACATAAGAATACTTACTTCTTCTTTGGTCATTCCAGATTGTTTCAGACGATTCCATTCGTGATAATGCAACAAAATACCATTTTTATCGAAAATATAAATATTATGAATCGTCATTGCACCTATATTAAATAAATAATTTAAAGTAGAGCAATCTTGGAATAGTAAACTACTTTTAGGTTAGATGCCAAGTTGAATGGAAACTTACAATAATTACTCAGACACGACAGTGGGTAGTAGATTGTATAGATCGGTAACTTATAACTTTATATAAATTTTAACAATAATGTATTTTTTTATTACAACTTGATTATTTTATATCATCCTTCAATTTAATTAAATACGTAGTATAAGAAATAGTAAGTATAAATTTTGCAACAATATTGTCACATTATAATTCAAGGTGCCAGCTGTTCTACGTTTTATACATGGATAATTATAATTAAAAAAATGATATAAAGTAATAATTGTACTTTTAAATATTTATCATGGATGATTCTAATTTAATTAAACTTATCGTACATTATCAACAGTGCCTAGCAAAACATTCGAGCAAAAATAATGAAGAAAAGGTAAATGATGAGTAAATTTCAGTAACTGCTTAATAATTTATTATTTTATTTTAGATATTGTACTATTTAAGTAAATTATATAAATTGCCCGTTACAGTTGAACATTTACAAGAAACAGGTGTAGGGCGAACTGTAAATGCATTACGTAGAACGAGTGGTGATGTAGGTGATGCTGCTACGTCGTTGGTTTCTAAATGGAAAGAAATGATAACTGCCAATAGTGACAGCAATATATCCAGCGACACATCAAGTAGTAAGCTAAAAACGTACATTACCTGTTTTATTGTTCAATCAGAAAATATTCCAAAAACAATTTAGATATTTTAAATAAAATTAGATTGTTGATTTTGATATACCTATATTTTCAATTAGATAGGTACTAGAAAAATAATCGTTTTTATATTAATTTTTAGAATCTGAAAGTAATAAAAGTCACAAACATTCAAAAGATAAATATAAAGAAAATAGCAGTTCTTCTAGTCATAAACAAAGTGATAAGAAACAAAAATATGAAAAAGAGAAAAGCAATTCTAGTTTACATAATGGACATACAAGAAGTAAAGATGAAGTAAAAGATAAACAATATGTATCTGTCGATAAAAAATATAAGGAAAATAACTATAAACACAAACATTCAAAACAAAAATATGATTCAGATGATTCTGATGTAGAAAAAATTGATTATGAAAAACAAAGTAAGAATAAAAATGAAGAATACCATAGCGAAAGTGATAACAACGAAAAAATAAGAGATGAAAGGCACAATCAAACACATAGGTCATCGAGAAAAATGTATTCTAGCAGTGATTCAAGTGCATCATCGAAATCTAAAATAGTTCATGTTTTAAGCGATTCTGATGATGATACTAAATCAAAAAATTTAAAAAGAAAACATAGTGATAATAATTTGAATGAGCATTCTGATAGAAAAACTTCAAAGAACTCCTACAATACAAGTGATTCTGAGAGTGATACAAAATCAAAGTCTCCAAAACGAAGGCATCACAGCGAATCTGATGAAAACGATGAGAGTAAGGGTTATAGAAAAAACTCGGACTATGAATCTGATAAAGAATTACAGGACGTGAAGGTAAAAAAATATTCAAGTAAATCTCACACTAAACGCGAATCCAGCACTGAAATAAAAGATCGTTACAAAAAAGAACATAAGCATAAACATAAAAAAGAGCAAAAAGAATATAATTCAGAGCAAAGATCAAAAAAAGAATCATATTCTAAAAAGAAAGATGAAACGTTGCATGAAGATAGAAATAAAAGTAGTTCCAAAAGGAAACATAAAGAAGATAAAAAATCTGATAGTTCTTCCAAACATCATCATTCTAGAAGTTCATCGCACAGCAAACCCAAAATATCCTTAAGTGAAAATGGCATAGGGTCAGGATCTGGAACTAGTTTTGCAGAAGCATTAGGAATGTTGATGCCAAGTAGTAGTAAAACTAGCAGCAATAAAAAAAAGATTACTGCAACACCTTCTGCAGATAAACCAATAATAGAAGTAAATGATGTATCGTCAGATGTAACAAAATCTAAGGTAAAAATTTGTTGATTAGACTTTGTTATTGCATTGTACGTTTCAATTGACATAATCTGAAAATTGAAAATTAACTTTAAATTTATAAAAACTAAAATTAACTTTTAGGTAACTTAAGCAGTCCGATGTTAATCTTGAATGATGAATCAGGTTTTATTTTAATGAAATACGAAATACTATCTTTGATGAAGTTTCTAAATAACAAATCAACTAAACTTTATGAAAAGTTATGTACCTAATAATTTTTTCATTTTTACAAATTAACATTTTGTTTTCTAGCAATAAATATTTTTACTTTAATTTCTGTTATACAAGTAGAATTATTGTTTGTTGTTTTTGATTAAATGTAGTTGATTAGATACTTATAATTTTTTGTTGCTGAATGATAGGTAATAAAATTTATTGAAAAAAAAAAAGTTAATGTGTGCTAACAAAACAGTACAGATGCAATCGGATCATTGCTTTTTGAAGAAGGTTTTTATTTCGAAAATGTAGAGAGTGCATTCATAATAAATATGGACTTAGATGCATGATATTACACTTACAAATATGCAGTAAACTTCTTAAATAATTTTAGAATATGAAATGTATTAATTAATTTTTCTATAAAATAAGCTTTTAAATTTTATTTTGTCCTAGGCATTAAATTTGTTAATAGAAAAAAAAGTGGAGCCTATTGATATAGATTTATCAAATTTACTTCCTGAAATTACGCCAAATTATCGACCCTTAGGAAATTATTCTATGGATAGCGCTTGTTCTAAAAATAAGATTACAACAGAAGATGAAGCTCTTAATGCAATTATGAATTCGAAAATATCCAGGTACTGTTAAATATTAAATTTGAAAATTTATATTACATATGTTTTTCATTCTAAATACATATTTTTAGAACTAAAGTGTATTCTGGAAATAAAATAATATGGGGTAAAGTTCCTACCTTGTTTGAAATTGCTACACATGTTTTACAAGATAATATTGATGGTAAGTTTTGATGTATGGTCTATTCAAGCATATAAGCGATTCACCTTATGGATAAAAGGTTACCTAGATAATGACGTTTCTCACAGTGCTGTCACCTCGTACCTTGTATTTTTACAGTTCTAATAAATTGTAGTCTTTCTTTATACCATCTAATATGTGCGCAGGTAAATCATCTATAGAATATATCGCTTTCCAAACTTTAAATCAAATTACAAATGGATAATCTAGTAACTTTTTACCGAGGACGTGAATTGTTTATATGCTTGGATAGGCCGCAACATTTAATCTAAGCAATTATTATTTACAGCACTGGAATATACAGGTGGTGTTCCGTATACAATTTTAAAACCTGTTATCGATCGTGCTACACCTGATCAACTATTTATGTTAGAACATCACAATCCATATCTCATTGAAGATACCGATGAATTGTGGAAATTACATTGTCGTAGAGAATTTCGTAACAAGCAACGAGAAGAAATGGAAACATGGAGAGACATGTATATGCGTTGCTTAGACGAACGAGAAGCTAAACTTAAAGCCCTCACTGCCAACATAAAACAAGCTCAGGATAAAACGTTACCAGTCAGACAAACAAAACTTGCTTATGTAGATAGTTTTGTAAAACCACCAAGAAATATTGCACGTAAACAGGTACTATAAAATGCTTGTAAATTATGCATTTTATAATAACAATTTTTATATATCGCTTATTATATTGAAGTATAAAATCTGAAAGAATTTGTTGATATTAAAATTCTAATCTAAATTGTCAGTTGCATATTATAAGATTAATATTGTAAGAGTATATTAATGTTTTATTTGTTCTTACTAAAGAAAGCTTTAGGGAAAATAATTTATTAGTTGCAAGTCTTACAAACAAATGTTTCTATGCTTAAAATAGTTTTTATATTTAAACATAAACTAGATTTTGAATTAATAAAGTAAAGACACAGTATGAAAATCTCTAAGAATATCTTTTTTCAATTTAGTTAGAAATTTTAATATTAATATAACTATGGTTTTTTATTTATTACACGATTAATAATTATGGATTTTAGGCAAAACATGGAACTGCTGGAATCGAAAAGAAACCTTTAGTAACGCCGTCATCTCGTTTAACTGCTCTTGCCACTGCTGGAGCTGCCGGGCAAATTGCAGTGCCAAATCCTGCACCTCGATCTAGTTCAAGTGCAGGTATATTACCAACCTGTTTAAATTAGTAAAATTACTTTATTGACTGATTTATTTATTTTTACAAATTGAACATGAGGAATATTTATTTAAGCTTTTTTACTGCTGACTTAATATTATAAGTAAGTAAAGTGCGCAGCCAGAGGAATGAATGTTTGCTCAAAATAGTGCTGATGGATTGTATTTGCCGCCTGAGAAGTTACATTGATGTAAGCAAAACAGAGCACCTTTTCAAACTTTTAAATTGATTGGCAGTGCTAAGGATATATTTGAGGCACAACAAGGACAATATTGTCGGTCTAGTTAGTGTACTCGAAATATTTCGATTGTAGCAGTGAAAGAGTTAACTGATGACTTACAATCAATATAAAATGTGAACTTAAAGTCCTGGGGCCTATTTTACAAAAAAAAGCAAACAAATTAATATAGTATTGAGTAAAATAAACCAATAAGCTAGCCAAGAAAGCTTTGTTTCTATAACCACACTTGTAATTTGTAAACTTACATTTTTCCAAAACTTGCCCTAGATAGCTAACTCCATAAAGTTCAAAAAATATTGTGTATTACCTAATCAAACGATTTTAATACATTTTTATTTTTCTAACATGGTATTTACAAGTTAGGCATTTGATTGATTTATTTGAAGTTTTAATTTATTTAAAGGAACTCAAATATCTAGTTTTGCTTTACTGAAATGGATGCTTTACAAACTTGCTTATTGTGCATATTGTGTTAGCCATTGTTATTAATTAGTAAAAAAGGCTCAAAAAATTGTTTTTTTTTATGTAAGTACTTGAAATATCGCGAATTTCAGTTTTTCAATTCTTCTAATTGGTTATTTATTTTTTATAATATATTTTTTTATTTTTAGGTTCAAGTACAATACCAAAAATGAAAAAGGCACCACTCATGCAAAAGACTTTAGCATTTATGAAAAATAGATGCTTTAGGAGATAGCTAAAATGTTATTGGTGTATTTTAATCAGTTTTTAAATATGAGCGTATAATTCCTTATTTAATAGAAAAATCATATTATTTCAATATAATTGGTTTGCACATCTGTAATTAGGATTATTTTAATAACAAAATATATCTAATAGGTTTTTAAAAAAGAAATAAATGTATTTTATATATTTCTACAATATATTTAGTTACATTAATTGGTGCCATATTTACTTATATATTTAGATTTTTTTGTATAGGAAAAAGATACTATTAAACAAGGAATTATTAATTAGAATATTTTTAAAAAGTTTTGGTGTACAGATAGTCATTATGTTAGTATTTTAAATTGTTATACTATTGTATTAGGAATTTAATCATTAGAACTTGCACATGATATATATTTGCTATCTATTCCAAAATTTGTTTAATAATGTGTAAATCATGTAGATTATTGATTATATTTTGTTTATGAATATGGTTGAATACAGTAATTTAACATTACTATTTAGGTAATTTAATTGATAACGATAAATCCTTTGTATCAAAACTAAGAGTGAATATTGTTAATAAGTATCTGTTTAATATAGATAGTGGAAAAGGCTATTTCTGAATATTTTGTATAGGCTATCAAACGGTTAAGATATCTAGATATTATCGAGTTTATAGTATAATTTTATATTATAGTTAAATTAAGTAGTACTTATATCGTAGAAAATAATTATGCATTGTACTTTTACTGCCTGTTATTTATATTAATTAATTATAAATTGTTACACTTGGGGGAGTTCTAGGTGTAAAATATTTTAAATTATTGTAAGTCGTACGATATCTTAAAAATACAAAACTAATAAATTTTTGTATGTTGATATATTATTTACCTGTCCTTTATTTTTATCGATTAAAAGTATTTTTAGTTGGTAGTGTTGAGAGGTCGATTAAGAGAAATTTTAATTATTTGAATTAACTATACACAGTTGTGTATATACGTACTAGATGTATTAATAGAATAGAGACCTAGGGAAAACAAAAGAAATAGAGGTAGGCCACCAAATAGATGGAGCAATGATATACACAGAATAGTAAATATAAATAAAGCACAAGACAGAAATTAGAGGAAGCCTATATCCAACAGTGATCCAAAGTTTACAGAATTCGCTATGCTTGTTCTGTACAAGTGCCTTAAACGAATTTCTCATACTTGTATCATACAAGATTTTTACTAATCTTTAAAAATATAAATAACTTCCAAAGTCAAGAAACAAGTGTGGTAACTAAATATTTGAGTGTGAAAAGTGCATTTCGCCCAGAATGTAATAGTGACTTTTTCAAACTTAAATAATTGAATCACGTTGAACGTTAATCACGATAGGTCCCAAACCACGTTATCAATAAAACCTGGTATTTTTACAGTACTAATAGATTATAGTCTTTCTTTGCCATATCATATTGTGCAGGTAAATTATTGGTATAAAATATGCGTCACGTTCAAAACTTTAAATTGAACATTATAAATATACAATTTAATAACTTTTTATGCGTAAGTTATATTTATTTTTGTGCTGGCTATTTGAGAATTTCAGTTATTGAATATCGAATAAGACAAGTTTATTGTATCGATAAAGTAATAATGTAAGCTCTACAAATCTAGTGGTGCAGAATTTTAAATTTCTTACTGGCCGTTTTTTACTGATTTCTTTCGCCTCTAACGAATAAAATTTTAATTAAAAAAGGGAAAAAAAAAATTTACCTCCTTTTTAAAGAAGATAAAAAATTTGAATTATATCGTATATGTCATTTACTGCCATCTATTGACGATATAATTAATATTATCCCCCACTCTTCATCCCTTCCATTATCTACACCACCAATTGAAAATTAAATCCTCACCAATGCCGCTATGTATTTGTATCGTAGTTGTTAATTAGAATAGTTCTTAAAGTTTATGTAGGTTTAATATAATTTTAAGTTTAGAGTAAGATATTTTAAAATTAAAATGGAAGACTACGAATATGGGTACGTATAAATATATTATTACTTTCTGTCGATTATGTTTGACAGCAGTGGCGCCTTAATCACGTCATCTAAAACCGACCGATCTGACGGAAGTAGTAGAGCTGCCATTGTAGTTTGGGCTGTCGTGTGTGTTTAACGTTTGAGAGAAAAGTGTAGTGTATTTAGTTTGTAAGGCATATTATGCGAATGTTGAGATTACCGCACGAAATGGATGATGACGAAAAAGGGTATTTAAACGATATTTTTATACTGTTAAACGTGGACGTGTATGGTGTAATTTTAGGTCACGTCGCGTGCAATTTTACATAAATTTTGCGTTTTCACGATGATTGAATATTTTTGTCTTTTTATTCTCATATTTTATTTTCGTCTCGATCGTATTTACAGTTTTGTTTTTTACGTAGATGTAACGAAATTTTTTCTCAGTCAATGGACATTTTAACCAACTCGCGTTCACCGACCCCAAGCGGCATCGTTATGAGCGGTCAAAGAACGGAAATCCTGAATTCAATCGTTTCCCTCTTCCCTTATTTTAATTCTATTTAGTAACGGCCACAATACTTATTGACATATAAATTTTTCAGAAAACTATTTGTTGGGGGCCTTTCTTGGGAGACCTCCCAAGACAATCTTCAACGATACTTTCAAAGATACGGAGAAGTAATAGACTGCGTTGTTATGAAAAATGCAGAATCTGGACGCTCACGTGGATTTGGATTTGTCACATTTTCGGACCCCCAAAATGTTCAAGTTGTATTACAAAGCGGACCGCACACTTTAGACGGCAGGTTAGTAAGCATTTTAGTATAAATTCAGTATTATGAAAGCAATTCTATTTTTACACAATTTGCAAACTATGTATGTAATCACTTATTTTTTTTTTACAAGATTTTTCTGTAAACTCTCATACAATGATACGTATAATAAGTTGTATGTTTACCTACAATTTATTACATTGACTTGGAATATTTTAAAGAATTCCCAAAAATCGCCGTTTTTATTATTATTTTTATTCCATCCGAAAATCACTTGCATAATTTTAAGTAAGTATTTATTAACAAGATCCACAATTGTACGTCGAATGTAGATAGTAATGTTTGGCTAACCTAATTGAGATAATTTTTTATCTTTAAAAAAATATTAAAAACTATTTAATCAGATCTTATTGTATGTATTATATGTTTGTATTTAGTTGTGATAGAAATATGCAGGTATTTGTTCTAGTGTTAATTAGGGAATTAAAATACATTAACAGTAATATATCGTGGTACCCCAATAATAGTGAATATTTGTAACTAAATCTACCTTAAATTTGTTAAATACATGTTTAATATATTTTGCGTCATGATAATTTGTAAATAGATATTCGGTAGGAATTGCAAATAGTGTTTGTAATTAAAATGTCGTTATCAACTGAAAATTATGAAAAATTTCTCTCATAATTGTAAATTAAAGTGTTTTTAATATGGCCATATTTTAAATTGTTATATTTAAATAATATTGTTGATTACTCCCGTACATCATAAATTTAGAAAAATTTACTAACAAGTTTTGAAAATTGTGGTAATAAAATAATAATAAAATCGCCCATAGGAATATAATACCATTTAAAATTTTGTATGGTGATGCAAATAAATAATTTAAAAAATCTAAACAAGTACAAAGCCAATTGTTTAATCAAATTAAAATGCTGATTAATTCAGGGTCTCTATTAAGCGTTTGAATGTTTAATCGAAATTTTAATATCACACTTGCAAATAATAATTGAAAGTTCAAATTACCTAATGCCGATGCTTATTTTCACATAAAACCTCAAAAATTAAGTTTTAATATTTTATTATTTGACTATTGTTCTATCCTCTTATACAAATTTGTTATGACAAACAAATACAAAGATGTCATCACAAAAACATTGTAACAGGTACTTGTACAATACAAATATTTATGTATTTAAGCCTTTTGTATCTTTTTTTTTTAAAGAATATATTTACATTATCTATGTTAGTTGTGGTTTAGAAAAATTTACTATCTATGATTGTTAGATAACAATCTTTCAAAGTTTGGGCACTAACACATTTTTAAGGGCAAGAAACGAATATATTTAAATTTTAAAAGTTACAACATTGAACTTTTTTAATGCATAAAAATATACAAACGGTCTATCCAAGCGTGTATAAGCGATTCATGTCATCAGTAAAAAGTTACTAGATTGTTTATTTGTAATTTGGTTTAAAGTTTGGAAAATGGACATATTCTATAAGTGATTTACCTGCGTACACATTAGATGGTATAAAGAAAAACTACAACTTATTAGAACTGTAAAAATACAAGAGTACAAGGTGACAGTGCTGTGTGAATCCTCTAGTAACCTTTTATTGATGACATAAATCACTTATATCATTGGATAGGCCATAAATAATATTTTGAGCTTTGTATGTGATCAAATTTTGTATCATTTCTTGATCTTTACTTACTGACCGCCCCTAAATTGTCTGTATTAAATTTTCGGCACGTTTTTATAGAATGTAATGTATTTCCCATTAGCGGACACTTGATGATGCACAATTTTTTTTTCCTATATTTGTCCGGTGAGAAGTTTCACCATATATTCTTTTTAATTTACTACAGCAAATTGATAATTGTCAGCAATCTGTACTAAATATATCTAAACACAATTTTAAAAATTACCACCACATGAATAAATCAAAATTACTGGATCTCACGGTGGATCTCAAGGGTCTTCAAATTTAATTCACTCCAATATCTAGT
Source organism: Rhagophthalmus giganteus (assembly GCA_036326145.1). Classification (NCBI taxonomy): domain Eukaryota; kingdom Metazoa; phylum Arthropoda; class Insecta; order Coleoptera; family Rhagophthalmidae; genus Rhagophthalmus; species Rhagophthalmus giganteus. The sequence continues at coordinate 8,884,971 of JARFJA010000067.1, read as the reverse complement.
TTGTTAGTTGATTTGTTTATTATTTGATTAATAGGATCAACAATTTTTTCACAAGTGGTGCAGTTCATAAATCGAATACCCACTGTATTAATCTTAGTAATCTATTTCTGGATATTTAAAGTCACATTTGTATTGTAACTTATAGTTTTTAGATCTAGTTACAGAAAAGAAATACTTAACAGTTGATTAATTTCCTGTTGTTATGACAATTAAAGTTCTTGATCAATAGAAAATCATTATTAATGGGTTTAATCATTCGTTAACTAATCAATTTGTTAAATTTAGTTTTGTACAAGCAGACCTTAAAATTATTAATTTAATATCAGAAGATGTCAAATGTTGAATAAATACAGAATAAATGTGTTAAGTGTACAATATCAAAAAAGTTAACCTGCAAGTAGGTGACATTGTTATACTTTACAGTGATATTGTATTAACTAAAGATTATAAACAATTATTATGTGCATAGCAGATTTAATCCCATATTAAACTGCGAAGCTAACGTTCTGCTGTTTTAAAATTCATCTTCCTGTGCTTTGTTGTTTGAAATAATCAATATTATAAAACCGAATTAATGTACAAGTATTTTTTATAACAAAAATACTTTCAAAGGCATTGAAGTAGTTTTAAAAAATATATATTCTGTGTATTATACGTTAGCCCATTATTTTTATATTAATAATTTTATATTCTAAATTTCTTAAATTTATTTTAGAACAATCGATCCAAAACCATGCAACCCTAGAACTTTACAAAAGCCTAAGAAAGGTGGCGGCTATCCCAAAGTTTTTTTGGGCGGTCTTCCTTCAAATATAACAGAAACAGATTTGCGGACATTTTTCACAAGGTTTGGTAAAGTCATGGAAGTTGTTATAATGTATGATCAAGAAAAGAAAAAGTCCAGAGGTTTGTTTGAATTTGCTTTAATTTCTTTTATTGTAATTGAATAATTTTCAGGGTTTGGTTTTCTTTCATTTGAAGACGATGATTCTGTCGATAGATGTGTATCGGAACATTTTGTAAATCTTAATGGCAAACAGGTAAGCTTTTCGAACTTTTACGTTTTATGTAGGTCTGTTCCGACACACCATCGAAGCGGTGTACGAACAGTTCAGTACATGCTTTCGACCAATCCAAATTTTAGATTTTGACAGTTTAGTAAATTTTCAAATTCTGATTAGTTGAAAGCATTTACTGTACCGTTCGCAAACTGATTTGAAGGTGTGTTGGAACAGACCTTATGACTACTGTTAAATTATATAAGTTATAGGCGTTTTGTATAATTCATCTTTTTGTGAAACGTTGATGAGTGTTTTTAGGCAAACTAAATAACTACTTGATTTTATGAAATGTGACTACATAATAACATGGTGACTAGAAATTTATGAAAAATAATAGATAAAATAAATATGTTAAAGAATTTTAGTTTGGGCAATTTTTGATTATGATACCATATGCACTATAATAATAAATAAACATATACTACTCATAAATAATAATATTCTAAATTTTAAAAACTAAAGGATTTTTAAATAATTCAGAGTAGTTTAAATAATATAAAACAGTAACTAAACTTACACTTTAAATTAAAGTTAATAAACTCAAGTCGTTTTTCAGTATAACTAAAAGCATTCTGACATTTCGTAAAATGACTGAAACTCCACTGTCGTCTTGTAAAAAAGTTGATGTTTGTTCAAAATGATGAATTATGTTAAATGCCTACGGCATATATAAAGGTATACATTGGAAATTGGGTTATCTTATCAATTTTCAAATATCTTATTCAATAGTTGATTTATTACGTTTATAATTTGGATCAATTATAAATGAGTGAGTAAGATTTTTGTATCTTTATCATTGTATAAAGATTGGTTTTGTACAAAATTTTTGACTACTTTATTTTTTAATATTTAATTTATTTGCACTATATTCTTTACAAATAATTTCTTTTAATTACATTTTTGAATTCTAATAAAAAATGATTACTTACCACCTAATAGTATTAATATCTATATTGATTTATGAAAACATGATTTTATTAAAAATCGTAAACTTAATTAAATTGTCATTCGTTTGGTTGGTAATGTTTGTATATAGTTTTAATAAAAATAAAACATGTTTTTCTTCATTATAAAAGATTACAGAAAATAAATTATCTTTTTACTGTAATACTTGTGTTGCCTTAGTATTAATATGATTGCATACTTACATTATAATAAATTCTCTTTTATAGGTAGAAATAAAGAAAGCAGAACCGCGTGATGGCTCTGGTGGTAATAAAATGGGTGGTAGTGATGCGGGAACTTGGGGACCACCGCAGGCCCCAATGGGCATGATGCAAGGTCCAAACGGTCAAATGGGCGGACCTCCAATGAATTTAGGTGCACCGATGGGCCCCAATATGATGCAAAGTTACCAAGGGTGGGGAACATCTCCACAGCAACAAAGTTATCCTGGATACGGTACTCCTTCTGGACCTGGCTCTTATCAGGGTTGGGGAGCACCACCGGCACCACAAGGACCACCTCCTCAATGGGGCAGTAATTACGGTGGTCCGCCACAACAGCAAGGCTATGGTTCATATGGTAAGTAGCTTGATATTAGAAATAAGTGTTGTTTTTTAACATTTTAGTGATTGTTCAAGTTTTATTAAATATTTGTTTTACAAATAAAAAGTTGATTAAAAAAAATAATTTGTTCCTAGTTTATGTAATATAAAATTATAATTCACTGTTCTGTGCTATCCTATTAACTTGAAATACATTAAAATCTCAAATTAATATTATATTTATTTCTCTTATTAAGTATATTTTTAAACCTAATATTAAATATCAGTTTCAAAGGCCAAATAGTAACTTGTAAGAATTCTTTCAACTAATGTCTATAGTAGAAAATTCTAAATATTAGATAACAAAATATAGGGATTTTCTATGTAAATTTATCAAAGAATTTTATAATACTTTTATTAGCCATGTTATAAATTTTGACAAGATCATTGATCAATGTTATAATCATTTCATATTTATATTATATTACCAACTGATTACTTTTGTTATTCACAACTAAATTAACTCATTTATTCATTTAGTAATTTGTATAATATAATTCTGCATTATTTACATTTATTATTCATCGCTCATATTATGCACTTCTTGTGTTTTTACTTCAATTAGATTATCTAGTGTGGCATCACAATAATCTTTTTCTTTTAGTGGTCAGTTAAAATATTACCTAATTTATCTTTTCATTTTTGGACATAGTATTAACATTTTGAGCAAAATTAAAAAAATGTGCTCTCTGTATTTTTCAATAAACGTTGAAAAAAAATTCATATTACCGAAAACAATTATTATTAGAGTTCGTCCGGCGTAGTAATAGGATTAAGGAGGTGCCAGCCGTGTACGAACTCAGCTTAGCGACCACTAACCGCTAAGCATAAATTATTTCAAACCATTCCAAAATCGAGCGGCACAGCATACCGTGTTTTTTCTGCTTCGTGCTTTATTACAATATCATACGCCTGCTATTAATAGGAAATCGAACAGATTGATTGGCAGCACTAATTCTACACCAGATGAACTCTAGTAACTATCTACATAGTATGTTTCGACAAAAATTTTACTTTCTTTTTTTAAGTTTTGTTTTATATCGAAATTAAGTTTTTTTTTTAAATTCGTTCTACTTATTTTCTAAATTCAGTAATTTTAATTCTAATATATATTTATTAATTATAATAATAATAATATATAATTCTAAATTAAACTAATTATTAGTGATAATTAATCTTGCTTTAGGACCCGGAACAGGTAGTGGTGCTAGTTGGAATAACTGGAATATGCCACAAAATAGCCAATCGACCGGCCCTTCAGGTAGGTTGTTCTCTCTTATTTGGAGGAATAACGCTTAGATATTTTTCAACTGTTGCTGACAGGGTATCTTGCAGGGGATATGTATTCCCGTCAGCAATCAGGTCCCGGAGGTCCCACTACTCCCAATGCTCCACCAAATATGTCGTCGTCTAACGCGAACTCCAAACCAGGATCGGACTACTCCAATTACAGTTATGGCTCTTACTCGGCAGACCAGACGAGCTATGGAATTCCGCAGCGTTCGTACGGAAATGATGCAGGATCTCAGCTAGGAGGATACTCGTCGCAGCCACCCAACGCAGGTGCTAAACATTTCAATGATTTTAAAGAGTGGCCCAGTTCTTGACAACCTTTAGATAATATGTGCGTCAACAATTTTACTCCTTCTCAGATTCCATTGGACAACCGAGCTCCTAAAAATATCAATATATATTTTAACGGTATCAAAACGATAACTTCTTATTTGGATGGTATGGATTTGTCAAAACAAAATGTAGAAAATGCGGAGGATGAGCACGGGTGTCCAGTGGATAGTCCAGCAGGAGTAACATTGAAGCACATAAGTAACTTGAGTAATATGAGTATGTGTTGCAACAGTTGGAAACGTGTTGGCTTGATAAACGTGAAGAGAACAGCCGGACTGGTTACTCCCGCCAAACTCAATTATTCTGATTAGACAGACATATGACCCATCGGCGTCCTGCGTCTGTTGCCTATCCTGATCGTTAGTAGTTTGTCCGCACCTGCATGGCACAGACATTCAATCTGCTTCGGTTACTGTTCCGTTCTTTCAAGTCATTAACATACATACGTATATATCTATAAATAAATATATATATATTCTAATTAAAATTGAAAAGTACAGACAGACAGAAATGTTGACTATTTTTAAGCACTGCTCAACTTGTTAATAGGTAGTAAAATAATGTAAATCAAATTTTACCTCATAACTATTTCAATTATCTGCCTTTGGGATGCCTGCTTGGTTCATTGGATTTATAATTAAAACCATGCCTACCAATGTGATTCATATTTTTAGTTGTAATTTTCATATCTTAAGGCGATCGCATTTAAAATAGTGACTTGTGGGTATAGATTTTTACATTTTAATTTTAGTACATCTAAAACTATACTTTTAAGTGCATCTTAATTCTAGTCTGATGTTACGTTATTTCAAGAATCTGTAGAAACATGATTGTATATAGATTTACATAAGAAATATTAATATTACGAGTAACTTATAGTTTGAAAAATTAATTGAACCAGTAGGCATTCTAATATATTTAAGGGTAATAATAAATTTTTAATAATCGTTGTAATTTTAAGATTCACTATTTATAAATTATTTATACAAATAATAGAAATTACTTAAGAATTCAACCACACTTAGATAGTTAGGAATATTTTATTGAAGTCTGGCTGTACTGTAGTATGCTTAATATAGTATTTTAAACTTTTTTTTATCTATTTTAATTTATTTTTAACGTTCGGTTGTAGAAATTGCTATTATTAAGTTGGGTTGTTTTTATTTTTTAACTTATCATTATGTGATGCAATTCATTAAGTAACGTTTTTTTATTAGCCTATTTATTTTAAATATGATATTTATAAAAGTCGATTATGTCGATGCACTATATTAATTTAAAACTTAAAGAAACGACGGATAATATTCGGAGTACAGTGTTATAGAGTAAGAGTTTCATGTCTAGTTGTGTTGTGATATAGGCAGTTTAAATTTTAACGTTAGACTTGAATTTGCGCGACCTGATCTTAACGTATAGTGTTGCCCTAAGAATTACACTGACTAGGCCTTGCTGCGGACGCGATATACTATTTGGAATAATTGTATAAATTAGGGTAGCAGTTATTAATTTACTTCCTAATAATATATCATAGTGAGTTATAATTAGTAGGAATGTAGTTCTGTCTGTCTGGGTTCCATGTGTCTATCTAATCAACGGTAATTGAAGTTTTACATAAGTTACTTTTTAAATTCTTGTGTGACAATCTATAGTAAGCAATGTTTGTTTTTTAATACCGTTAGTACATTTAAAATTTACCGTTTTCTAGTTTTAATTCTAGAATACGCTTTGGTTATGAAGGCTAACATTTAAGATTTCTCATACGATAAATTTTCGTATTCGAATTTTTAAAGTAGATTTCATTAGTTCTCCCTTTTGAGATAGAGAGATGTTGCTGTAAACACGTATTTTACACATTTTAAATATTTAACTCGTCTTCACTAATATTGCACCATAACAGTGGTGTCTGTTTGCCTTCTCCCCCCCCATTTTTTTTTGTTTTTAATAAGAAATTTTTTTACAAGATATTCTTCCGTGATTTTGTTTATTGTTATTTTATCGTTTTTTTTTTATGCGAGATTTGGTAGTAATTTCGGTTTTTGGCAGGGCAAACGATATTTAAAGCAACTTTCCTCTCTTCCTTGTCCATATTTCCTGGGGTAGTTACAAGGTGGGGCGCGTTATTTGTCGCATTATATTTTGCATTATTATTTTTACTCGAGAAAATAGTAGGTTATTCTACACACGAATATATTAATATACATTTATGCTGATACCTAAATAATTGTTAAAAGTAGTTCTACTTTAGGCAAAATACAAAATAAATTTACGAACTAATATAGATTAATTATTAAATTGTATTTTGTATTACAATATTGCTGATGTAGTTAATTCAATTGTTAGAGTAATTATAAATTTAAATAGTAAATTTAGAACAATTTGACTGATGTACAGATTCATACAGAATAAGTTTTAAACTATTATACAATAAAACATACTTTATAAGTATATGATTAGGGCCTTTAACATAGTGCAATTTCACATGTGGTTTAACTAGCAAGAATAGTATCTACATTATGTAAAGGAGTTCTCAATGTTTTAACGTAAATTTATATTGTTTAGTAGCAATTAGGTGTTTGCAAAGTTTATGGTGCAGACACTGCCCAATTTTTATATGATATATGTTGCTCAAAAAATCGATCTTATTTTTTAAGTATAATTAATTGAAATCGCGTACGTCTAGCAGCCAGTGATCTATTATTGATTAAAAACTGTATATTAAATATATGAGTGTGAACCTATAGGTGTGTAAATTTGTTTTTAATTATTAAGTCTGAAGAGTGATATCATTGTCACATATATTATATATATACAAATGTTAGTTGAGAGAAATTGTGTAAGTCAAGTGACCTCGATTATTTACATAACTTGTCCCTCTTTTAACTCATCCTTGCCTCCCATATTTGACACTCGCTTTCCTCATCACTGTATATTAGCTTCATAGTATTTTATCACTTGCAAGCAATTAATACAATATATTGTTATTATTAAAGTATTGTAAAGGTCTGTCTATTACTATTAGTAATTGTTATCTATGAGACCTGGTTTTAGTTAACGTCTTTTAAGAGTAGTGCATTTTTATTGGGGTAGTTAACTTAATCTTTAATATATTTAGCGTGAATTATGACATTAGATTAACAAAATATTGAAAATAATGTACCTATCATTATCTTTGACTATCCGATAATGATTAAATTATGGATTTAAATGGCTTTTATTGTTTGCAAGTTTCCTACTCTGTATATATCCTTTATTTGCTATATAAGAGACTTTGTGCTAATATTTGCTGCTATCCAGTTTAACGTGAAGCACAACATCTATATAAAAATAATTGTTTCGAAAGAAAAGTATATTCTCTTATTTCGTTTTATTACTTCTTAAAATTATAGGTATTGAAATTTTTCTTAAGAAAATAAATAGAAATTTGAAATTTTGTAGATTAAAAATGATGTATTAAATTTGCTTCATATTTTAAAATATTTTGAAAATGTCAGCATCTTCAGTATAACAGCTTAACTTTATTTTAGTGTGCTTTTATGAAATTATATCTAGTATAGGAATATCTTCTGTGTAATATTCGCACATTCTACTTTGCTATTATATACAAAAAAAAGTTCTAATAGTTAACTTTATTAAAATGAATAATATCATGTTTTCTTAATTATTTCATGGCATATAAATTATACTCTCCTCATAACATGTTTTAATTTTATTCTTTGAGTTATTTATCATTAAGAATTTTAACCATAGAATAGCCCAATATTTTTAAAATTATGGTTTTTGTATAATTAAATTAGGTAATAAGTAATGTAGAGTAAGTTTCCACACTAATTTCTTAAAGAAAAAGTGAAGTGAACTTATGAAAAGCAACAATGAAATTAGTAAGTATATTTAGTACATACATAATTATTACCTACCTTATTTACATTTGATCATACTAAAAAATGAAATGAATATTTTAAGGATACCTATCTTTAGTTGACAAATTTCTAATTAATTTTGTTAGAAGAGGGTATAAATTTAATTAAATTAATATGCAATTGAAAGTAAATGTTTTAAGTTACGTATAAATGTTTAATTATTTGATGAATCGCCTTGTTTTGAAGTATACTAATTATTTCGTTTTTTTTTTTAACTTGATTTCTACATGCTGATTTTTTTACTTGGATCATTTTAAACAATTTATTTTATTATTGCTTCAAATTTTTTTATATAGGTATAAATAATTATTTGAGTTTGTAGGAGCATTTTAAATATTTTTTCCTGTAGCTGCTGACATGATGAATGAAATAGCCAATAGCTGTGTGTTTTTTCTTATTTTTAAAGTTCACATTTTTTCATTTACATATTTGATTTAGTTTAATTAGATTTTCTTGATTTGCACAAACTGTACTTAACTGCTGATCGGGTAATATTTTTAAACTATTACAATTAAAAAACTAATAATGAAAAGTGAATGTTATTTAAACATGAAATAACTTAATCTTATCAAATACTTATCTGTGAAAAATGTGGTTTTCATTTAAAACAATATATAAAAGAAAAACTATAAAAGTTAATAGTTAATAATTAGTTTACAGAAATTCAATTTTATTAATAGTTTACTAATTGTGACTTTCATTTATTATAGTAAAAGAAAAAGTTTTTCTATAATAAATACTTACCCATTGGTGGATTAAATAAATGTATTGTTCTAAATTATCTTTATTAATATCACTAAATTTCCAAATACATAGTTACTAAAACAAGTACGTATTAGATACGTCAATTGTTCAATTTCAATCTAAACAGTGATTAATTATTTTATTGTTTTAATTCAATTAATATTGTTTGTTCATAAAGTATTTGTATCTATTAAAAATCTCTTTTTTGAATAATTTTTAAATGTAAAACAATATTATTTTCCTTGACAATTTTTTATTATTTTTATATAAAAGTACAATAATAGCTTTTTATCAGTATGTATCCGTATGTGTGTTTGATCCTAAACTGCTTTGATGAGAAGAATGAATTTTATATTTCAAAAATTAAATGTGTCACCAACTTTCAAAGGTAATGCCTTTTTAATAACCTTATCCTTCAAAGTGTCCTTATTAATTCCCTTTCAGAAAAATCATATGAACCTAATTCACATTACCTTTACCGAAGTACCACAATGGTAAAAGCTAAAAGCAATGGTTCATCTCTCGTAGGTGATTACACTGCAGCTGGAGGTGATTCGTATGCAGGTGGACCACAGCGGGGTGCTCCAAACTATGGTACTCAGCAGTCTTATCACCCTTATAGACGGTAAACATTCCACCTTCATAACATGGATGGATATTTAAAACTTAAATACAAACCTATGTAGTATGCAATAAGTAGCATTATTTTCTTACAGTTCTAACAGTACCAAATAGTGGTAAGCTTGAAAATGGTAGATTTGAAGACAGAGATGATCTTCCTCATTAATTTTTTCACAATGAAGCTTAATTTTACTTTATAGCATTGTAAAAATCATATGTGTTTTACATTTTTTTGCCATAACTGACTATTAGTAATTTGTAATTAATATAGTTTATGACGTTAAATATACTTAGCAATACTTTTTTAGTGTAGGAATGTAGCATTAGGTATGCCGTTTATAGAAATAAAGTGTAAAATTTTACTTTAACTCATTAATTCAATTATTACGTTTTGTTTGCAATAATTGTGTCAGTATTATTATGTTGCACAACATGTATCTTTAAAATTTAATTAACAATTATTAATAAGTACTTACCTTTCAGGCACAACAGTTTTTTTTTACTTTACAACATCACTGTAGATTAATGACGATTTTTATAACTTAATCAATTAATGACGTTGTAAATATTGTTTTCATAGGTATAATACATATACTGTAATGTATGTTTATTTTTATTCAATTATACTATTTTCAGAAATAATAATTATAGTAATATAATCCAGTGTCTTACAATTTAATGCGATTTAATTAAACCACACGTTTCTTTTTAAACTAAATGTAAATGCTTAAATTACAAACTATATTTTGATAGGCATATGAAATTTGTTTTACTAATGATTTTAAAATAGCAGATTTTCCTTAAACTATTTTATCATATATACGTCATATACTACAATTTAGTTAATTAAATAAAAATGCAAGTATGTATATGTATAAAATAATCTATTGAAATGTCAAACTAAAATTTGTTTTGTAGCAACTGTAATCAATACATTAATATTAATAACATTTAAATCGAATATACCATATTTACTCGAATTTAACGCGCCCTCGAATGTAACATGCACCCCAACTCTAGGTTGCATTTTTAGAAATAAGACAAAATATATACCTACCTACTCGAGTAAAAAAGATTGCAAAAATACTAACAAATAGGTATATTTACCTTATTTCAGATACGTACTGGATCCAATACATATGACTGCAAAAGAAAATTAGTTACTGACGCTAACAGGGCTTTCTACTTCCGACTGTACATTGTGTAGGTACTTACTTGTAGGATTTCACCACAAAGTTTTTTGGACGAAAAGTGTGGGCAGGATTCGAGTAAATACGGTATTCAAAACTCAAGTACAGAGCAGCAGCTACTCAGTAAAGTAAATGAAAATATTTATTTAAATAATTGGTTGTACAATTTTAATTACATTTAAAATTATATGTTGTGATTAGTAGAAGTTGTAACGTATAAATGTTCAGTGTAAGGAATTTATTGGAAATTAGTTTTAATTCTGCTGCAGTGGTGAGCGAAATCTACTAGACTACATAAACTGATGTAAAACAAAAGTAAATAGTACCTAATATAAGGTGTAATATAAAATGTTGGGCCTGTGACGTAGGGCTTTATTTAAATTTTAGTTTATCTCTAAGGAGATAAATGTAATTTAATAATGACTAAATTGCTAATCACTGTTTGTGAATGCAGTCCAGTGTTTATTTTATTAAAATTATTTAAGCCTATACCTATGCCATGTATAAGTAAGTACCTATTTTAAGTGCATAATTTTAGCGTTATAAGCAGTTAAAATGTTATATTCTAATTAACAATTATACATTTAGTTGTGACGAATGTATGAAAAATAGTAACTATTTAAATAAGGGATGGTTGCGTCATCAAAATAATTGTCTAAACAATTATTTTACATGTTGATTGACCAACGTTCGGTGGTGATCGGCTATATTGTACAATCTGCCCTAATAATAGAAAATAGATTAGATATGTGTAAATGTATAAAATAGTAAACGATTTACTTTTTACATAAATGTCTATTTAAGTATATTTAGGACCGATCTTTTCATCTTCCATTTAATTTATTTGATAGATATTTACCATAGAAATGATTGTTATAACAAACATTACCATGGTAAAAATTTGTCAAATAAATTTATTGGGAGATGAAAAACCGGCCCTTAATTAAGTAACATAAAAAACGAATGTTTAATAGGAGTCTGAAATAAGTTATGAAGCAATAAGTATCTGTGCCTCTTGTTTTGATATTGCTAATATTTTTGTAGTGTTGATTGTATATTCGAAATAAATGCGGGAAGACCTGGGGATTTTTAAATTCTACTGACAGGTGGGTTGAACACAAACAGGTGCACACCATGGGCAATATGGTAGTAGTGTTTTCGGTCGTTGTGAAAATGTTACGTGCGCGTGTTAATTAACGTGGACTTTTGCCACAAAAAAGATTAAGGTATGTACCATTTTTTATTCTACGAGTAAATAAACGCAATTGTCATAAACTAAGCAGATACTACATTACTAAAATAATTTGTTTAGTTCGTTACGCGTAGGTTATGGTTTTGCTAATGTTTTGAATTTCACTTATATATACTCTTATTTGTTGTTACATGTGTTAACATTCATTTATAGATATAACTTGCCGATTTTTTGAAATTCAAATTTAAGTTGAATAAAGAAAATAATAAGTGTTGTTATCGTATTATAAATTAGTTTAATTAATTAATTAATCTAGTGAAAGTATGGTTCTATTTAAATCTCTGATTGTAGAAGTAGGTAAATATTTATGATATAGGTACCCTACCTACATTGTACTTTTTAATAAAAAAATTCAATATTTTTTTATAAATTATCTACTTTAAAATGAACATCTTTAAATTTGTGACCAAGTTTCAGTGTACCTATTTTAAGAAGTATTATCAGTAATATAAATAAGTAAATAAATAAACGGCGACCTTCATCGATGTATAAACTAAACCTTGCTTGAAGGCCAAGAGAATTTGTTTATTGCAAAACTTTTAGAGATAGTTTTTAATTATATTTAGTTAAATTACATAATGATATGACTGTTTTCGCTATTTACCGATAGGTATCATTTGAATTATATATATTATGTACAATATATTCAATATTTATAATTTAATTTTGGCACCTATTATTTTATTTATTATTAATATTTTTAGTACCTGTTCTATTTGTTCAATTGTTTTAAGTTTTATTCGTAACTATTTGCAACATAAATGGGATTTTTTAATTTGATTCAATTACGAATAGAATTTAACAGAATTATAAACTTAGAATTTCCAAAGAAAATCAACTAATAATTGATTAGTAATTATGAACAAAAATTATCAAAATATCGGGCTTTATTTTTGGAATTCATCAAATTCTTCATAAAAACTTGTTACTCGAAATAAAGTTAAAGACTATTAAATAATTTATAAGGTCTATTGGTCTATTACAAGACAAAAATTCTATAAGTAAATTTCAAGATACTAATTAAAAAATATATTTTTTAATATGATTAAAATTACAAAGAAATTTTTAAAAAGTTAAAACGCTATAAATCAAAATTTTCAGTTATCAGTAGGTACGTATGTAAGTACATAAAGCCGTAAAAGTCAAGTAACCTATACTTACAGAGTTTTACAATATATAACAATTTAAATGCGACACAAATTTTATATTTGTAGCATTTTTTAATTAATTTTTTTATGTATTTACGACGTCAATTCTATAGATACCATTTGTGTACCTACTAAATTGTGCCCATTTAAACCAGACTTTACCAGGCTTAGCTTATTATACCTACTTATTAATAAAATATTACTCCAAAAAATATTATGTTTTACATTATTGTTTAGAGAAATTATAGGTTATTAGATATATAATTACTATCTTCTAAAATTAAACGTTGTATGTGCTTTCCCATAGGTGTGGACCAAGGAGAACTAGGTTCTTTGTATAGTCTTATACGCATCGATCTTTATTTAAATTTTTGCAATCAAACGTTTGTTTTTTTTTTAAACAACGAATTTTTATAGGAAAAAGTATTAAAAGTTTAAATATTTACTTTACGACAATTTCAACAATCATTGCTAGTACTTAAACGTTAATAATAATTTACGCCGTATTTTTAATAGATATTTGAAAATGGAATTTCCAAAAATGTCATACTAATATTAATATATGCATTTTTTTTTAGTTAGACGTAACCTCCATTTATAATATCTGATGGGTTCGTTATTAGTTTTAGTGGATACATTAACTTTGATCAAGAACGACATTTTTTTTGACCAACTAATATCCAACAAAAAAGCTTTCTATGTGGAAATAACTTTTTAAAACAACCTGTACCTATTTTATTTTTTATTCTAATACAATACAGTACGTGTATTTAATTTTCGTATCTATCTATTTAAACAGGAACTATTTTAACGGGGCTATTTTGTTGTGGATGCTTTGACTACTCGCCGCGTATTTTACGTTACAACAAAACTAGGTATTGTTATTTTTCAAATATTTTTTATCGGCCCTTAGAAAACTTTAATTGAAATACACAGTCTAGTTGCGCAACAGCCGATCACCGCTGATCGACGGTCAATCACCATAGAAATGATCGTCTAAAGAACTTGTTTACATAGCGATTGACTGAGGTTCAACGGTGATCGACTGTTGTGCAACTGGACCATTAAATAACAATTTAAAATAAATATTATATACCGGGTGTCAACGAAATCACTAGTCAGCCTTTATTTTTGACGAAGAAAAAGGTATTAGTCCGAATTTTTTAATGAGAAATATACTATAACTACGTTATATTTTGGCTGTTGGAGAATTACAATTTACACTTCCGGTTATATCGGAAATGACCTTCAACTTTCGATTTTTAAATAGAACACCCTGTATACTTTGATTTTTTTGGAATCCTCTATCGATTTTTAATTCAATTACATCATTTTGAAAAGTTTTTATAGCCTACTTGATTTTTTTAGACAATTTTATTTGTGCAAGCTAAAAGGAAGGATAGAAAAATTATAGAAGCGCATTTTTTTGTAATAGTTTTAGAGGTGTACAGGCCTTGTGAATTGAACAAATTAGTTTTTTCCACGACACTCTTGGAATTAATAGATGTTTAATTAATAAATTATAACAAAAATCGATGTAGAGCGATTATTTTTCCATTCGATTTCGATTTCAAGCACATATCGTTAGATTCGTATTAAAAATGTTTATTTAGACACCCTCTGTCTAAAAGGTGTTGCCATTTGAAATCTTTGAGTAATTTCGAAAAAACTGATTTGAAGTTCAACTTCAAAGACTTGCATCTCTAAACAAATTACAAAAAATGCGCTTTTATAGTTTATCTGTCCTTTAAGTTAGTTTGCTTTTAACCCGACCGCGGCATTCTAGATGCACAAATTAAATTGTCTAAAAAAAATCAAGTAGACTATAAAAACTTTTCAAATTGATGTAATTGAATTAAAAATCGATAGAGGATTCCAAAAAGTCAAAATATACAGGGTGTTCCATTTAAGAATCAAAAGTTGAAGTAATTTCCGGCGTAACCGGAAGTGCAATAGTAGTTCTCCAACAGTAAAAGTATAGCACTTATAAGTAGTATATTTCTCACAAAAATCATACTGATGCCTTTTTCACAATCGAAAATAAAGGCTGTCTAGTGATTTCGTTGAAACGCGGTATAGGTCACTAAAGTGACGATTTAATAAGTTCAAATCTGTTTTGTTAAATAAAATAATGGCTAATGTAATAATAAATTAAAATAACAGTTGTCGAGAAGAATAGATATCTATTTAACTATACATGGGAAAAACCCACACGTCAATTCGGGAAATACACAGTAAAAATGTTAATCGTTATTAAACGACAGTAGATTAATAGGTCAGTAGATTAATCATTACTATAGTCGGAGTAAAATCTTCTGGCGGCTGCGTTTGAAAGTTTATATCTTAAAAACGGTGGGGCTAAATTGTATGAAATTTCTACTATAAAATCTAATTTCTAGTGAAAATTTCAATTTTGTACGTAAAGTCGTTTTGGAATTTTCTAAGGTATTTCACAAAAACTGGCAATTTTTACTGCTTGTTTCTGTATCGGCAACTTTAAGACGTCATAACTAAAATATTTCTACACCAAACCATACGAAATTTGGAAATAATGTACATCAAATCTGTTATAAGGAAATGTATATATTGAATTTTAATTTTTATAACTAATATGCCTTTGGAAACGATAAAAGTCGAACCATCGTAATTACTGACGTATGTCACCAAATGAAAAAATTCTTTATGTAACTAACTGCCAGCAGTTTTGACAACCGTCAGAAGCCGCCCAAAAGAAGGCTCTCTTTCGTCAAATACATTTTAACGAAGCGAACAGGTTCGAGAAAAATTATTTTGAAATCGTGAAATGAAAAAAGAGAGACGGTTTTTCCGGGACCGTGTTATTAACAAACCGTGTAAAAAAGAGTTGGGCTTGTATTAAAATAAAAGAACTTTAATAAACAACGTGTAAAAAACAGCGTTATTAATAATGCATAAACATATTTCTTTCAACCAGTTATAGTTTATTAATGTGATCGTTATAGCTTGAATTTTACCATTATCATCGTTATTAAGTGTCACTATTAAAGAATAAAAGATGAATAATTTGACTATTGAATGCTTGTATTTAAGCATGTGCTTTATAGTTGATTAGATAATCCAGAGATCAATATTAGTCCACGAATAAAAAAAAATGTCGTTCCGTAAGTTTCGAAGTTTAAAAAGTGTTAACTCAAATGAAAAATTGGTGGGAAAAACGATGAACGTGCTTCGTATTATTATTCAATATTCATTCAAGGACGATATTCTCATCGTTGTTAACACTATAGATACAATTTGCAAAACCTAGAACAATGGGTCATTTGCAACCTCAAGCGCAACGTTCAATTTGACGTCTATCGTCGTTTTCCCCTCCACCTCTTCAAATGTTTTCAAAAACCCCAAAAATATAATTAACGATTGAAAAATAATCGTAGGTGTATTACATACTTATATTGAGGTTAATATTCATGGAATTTTTACATGAATTTAAAACATAATCATCTCGGAGCGGAGGTTAAATTAACTCGTGGTAATGCATTTATTATGCATATAGTATTATTATCTAACTTAAAACTATTGAATAAACTTTTTGTAATAAATAGCTCGAAAGAAAAACTGCCCGAGGTGTGCTGTTATTTATGTACACTTTGTCTAAACCTTTATGCAATCCATGTCATCAATAAAAGGTTACTAGATGATGACGTTTCACACAGTGTTGTCACCTCGCACGTCGTATTTTGACAGTTCTAATAAATTGTTGTTTTTCATTATACCATCTAATACGTGCGCAGGTACTACCCTACTTACCTATTTCATAATTATTTTTCGAATTATAGTTTTATTTTAGTTTTAGTAGGTATTGAATTTTCATTGTTTAAAGCACTGCTTAAACAAATGGTTTTTTTATTCTAAAATAATGGCTTTGGGAACAATTTTTGCGAAAACTTTTTAGATGTAAAACGGTCATAGGTACGTCATTTATCGTACGATATTTCTAATCAAATCAATGTTCGAACGCCGATCGTTTTGAACAATGAAATAATAGGTTTCTTAAAATTGAAAGAACTGTTATTATTTAGTATGTTTACCAACTGATAAGGAACTACATACATACATACTTACTTATTTTTATTTAGTTTTTGGGATTATACGGTGTGATTTAATTCAAAATGGCAAGGAAAGAAGAATAATCTATAATTATCTCGATAGTATTTTCATACCTAATGAAAATATTATAGGTATCTATACGTTATTCACAATAGGTTTCAATGCACGTCATGCATAAAAAGTTACTAAATTGTATATTTGTAAAATTCAATTTAAGGTTTTGAACGTGGCATATTATGGATACCGATGATTTACCTGCACACAGATGACATGGCAAAGAAAGACTACAATCTATTAGTACTGTAAAAATATAATGTTTCATTGATGACGCGAGATTGGAATGTATCGTGAATAACGTATACTTACATAAATCCTATAAATTGTTAAATAGGTTTAGTATTTGATTTACTAAATATAGTAAGCATTCTTATATAAGTTTCCTTATTTATCGCCGTTCTCTAATTCGCCATGCAAACTAAAGATCAATCACAACTTTTTTTTATAATAACACATTTTTAAAATTAATAATCAATAGACCTTCTAAAACTCTTTGCTGTTGTTAAAATTCTAGAAAAATGATGACAACGTCATACGTAGTATATCTTTATTAATACACGAGTTCTAAAAACCATCCCCTTCTACATTTTCCCACGTTGTATTTAATAAAACATCAATAAGTATTTCTAGCCTGTAATTACCCTTTGCTGTAATTATACATGTTGGAATATCATCGGCTCTTCAGTCGGCAAGATTTTGGTAAATGCATAATTTCTCGAACATGTCCTAATTCGGATTTAATAGCCTATACATATATCGAAATTAATTTTTAAAAGATTAATAAGTATGTGTATTAAGATATGACGTGGTGAATTTTACCGATATCTTACATCTAATTTAATACATTTTATTCATATTGTATTAACAATAAGTAATAAATGCCTAAATAATTAAATTTAATCTCATGATTGGATTTGATGTTACATACATTTATCTCTATATGCGTATATTTACGTAGTACCTACGAGCCATTTTTGATAATTTATTTTTATGTAATTATATGGATACCAGATGGTAAATTATTTAGTGCAAAATAATGCATTTTGTGATATGGAAAACTTTTTCAGGCTTATACAATTTTTTTTAAACGCCATTAGGTAATTGAGATATTAAAACTAGTCTAGAAAAGTCTAACAATTATTTTTTATCTAATAACTTTTGTCTTAAAACGAAATACTTACCAGTTAAAGTAAATTGTTGTCCTTTAGATTTTTCTAGTTATTAGGAACACTTAATTCGCGCACTATATGCCCTGCTTTTCTTCGGACTTGATTTTGGTTGTCCAACAGTTCAAGGGCTTAACTGCGTTGACGTGAAAGTGTGGCCCGGTTTCATGCTTGCCCGCGAACCTTTTCATTTCTTCTTTAACAGCTGCAATTCGCAGGTCTCGGTGAAGATCGGAGTTGCGAATATGCCGTGGTGCGTTGTTTTTATTTCGCAACACCTTGTTTTGAAAGGTCTGAATAGTTTTGACATTGCTATCGCCGATACATCCCCATAGCTGGATGCCACAAAGCCATTTTGATTGTAAATCAATATCTTGTTTATGTATGGAGAGTTTAAAATTTCTTCCAATAAGCCAGAACCACGATCATGTGTTATTGTTTGCACTAGGCGTTTTCTGCAGAAAAATACAAATTTTACAATAACTTTTGAACCATCAACAATTGGATAACCACATACGTACATGTGTGGTTATTTTTGGTTGCAAATGGCCTCCCCTATTACCTCGCTTTATTTGATCGTTCACTTTTGAAACACCCTGTATAATAGATAAAGTATTTAATCCAAGACACTTTCTCGAGGAACACCAGCTTTTATATCTTTCAAATCGTCACTCGTCTTCCTTTTTTTATCCCAAAAAGTCTATCTGACAATGAGATGTATGATGACAAAATCTCTACATATTGTCTGGGCAACATTTTGTTTAGTTTATATATTAAACCTTTGCGCCACACTTTGTCGAAAACTTGAGCTACATCTTGAAAGACTGCAGAGCAGATCCGTTTTTCCTCCAGTGCACGTTCAATTACGTTGTTGATTCGATGCACTTTGTCATGGTTTATACATTCTAAGAAAATCTATTAGATACATATATCTTATGAAAATAATTCGTCATAATTTTCATAATTCGTTCATAATTTTAATTTTTTTTCAAAATTATTAAAATATATTTAAATTTTATTTTTAGTTGTTTGATTTAAAAAAAAAAATAAATAAAAATTGATTTCACGCCAGGAATTTCTGCATGCCAAGATTTTTCACGACACGCATGCCATAAGCTCGTCATCCCTGATCTAGGCCAAAGATGTTTGAACACGAAAATGTTGTGAACAAAAGTTTCACATTCGTAGGTAAACGTATTCTTTTATAATTCAATGGCGTTCTGTTTCCATATTAGGAAGAATATTTCCAAAATAGCAAGGGTTGTGGCCTTACAGTTATCTCGAACTTTGTAAAACTAACAGTTTGATATCCAACCTTTACGATATCCAGTATAGGTTCCAATACACTACGTCATCAATAGAAGGTTAGTATAGATGATAACTTTTTACAATTCTAATAAGTAAATAATTGTAGTCTTTTTTTATACCATCTAATATGTATGTGTGCAGTTATGTAAATAATCGATTAGAATATGTCGTTTTTCAAGCATAGAATTGAATTACAAATATACAATCTAGTAACTTTTTATTGATGACGCGTATTGACAGTCTGCTTGGATAGACTACAAAGATAAAGTTTTTTAAGTTTATGTGCCACATTTTTACATCCGAAGAATTTATTTGTTTCGTGTAGGTATATTTAAGGAAAAAGTAGCTTTCTTTCTAAACGTGATGAACATTTTACGTAAAAATGCATATTTACACAAACATTTTTTGAACCATTTTACAGTACTTTTCTTACATTTGTACGTTCGTAATAACGTAGAAAATATATTTTGTTTCTGAAACTAAATGTTTACTTTGTTCAACATAGGTCATATAGTCGATGCTTGTAAATTAGGAACTCTCGACTACTAAAGCGGCTCGGCGGTTTTCGTTAATGTCATGACATTTTATTACGTTCTGCACTGGAAAGCACAGAGTTTTTGTTCTGACACATACTTATTACAAAGGTGTCGGATGTTTTATTGAATCATTTTTAATTTTCGATTTAAAAATTTACAGTCGAACTTCCACATAACAAACTTCCGTAAAACGAATTTTTTTTGAAAGAACCTTCGCCCCTTTTATGTTTCGTTATAAACGAAGCAAAAGTTTCTACATAACGAACGTTTTACCTGAATCTTTCAACATTTTGCTTTAGTGGTGCGAAACGGACTTACCTGATAGGATAATAAATACATTAAGAAACTGTACTAGTGAACTACTGTAGAGACAACAAAATTACTGTTGGAATAGTGACAGCCAAATTTTTAGTTGGGACTACAAGATGATGCTAATTAAATTAAACCTTTAAAAGATTTGTCTGGTAGCCTGTAATATATATGTAGTTATTACATCTAACAAAAATAACTCTGGTTGGTCTTATTGAACAAATCCTGTAGAGGTTTAATTTAAGCAAAATCGTCAACCAAAAGTTTGACTGTCGCTATTCCAACAGTGATTTTGTTGTCTCTAAGGTAGTTTTGTGGTACAGTTTTTTTAATGTATTTATTATCCTATCAAGTAAGTCCGTTTCACATCACTAAAGCAAAATTTTGAAAGATTCTTGTAAAACATTCGCTATGTAGAAACTTTTTCTTCGTTATACGGGGTTAAATATAAAATACATCAAAAACGTGTTCCGGGTGAAGATTCTCTAAAACAAAATTCGTTATATAGAAAAATTCGTTTTACGGAAGCTTGTTATATGGAAGTTCGACTGTATTTTCTACTTAATTGTTTTTATAAATTTTAAATAATATTCCTTTGCAGAACAATCTGTTTACGACAATTCGTCGAATTAGTAGTTTCCATTTTTAGAAATATCATTGAATCTCAGAAATGTCCGATACGAATATCAATTTGACGAATGGCATCTATGCCATAATTGCATTATTGTGCTGTTTATTTAAAAAGCTGATTAATATGTTTTTATGTAAATATATTGCACATTCGCAGTAATAACACCTGAACAAAATTCTTATATTACAAAATTGCCGTTTAATTTTTCTAATATAATATGTGTAGGACGAAAATTACAAAAATATTATTTAATTGCGACAAATTTTTTGTAAATGAATTGTTCGTAGATGAATTTTCCTAAATTCAAGTTCAATAGGTAGTTAAATGTCATCAAAATTTTATTCCTATGCACGTAATCCATTTAATAAGTTATTAAAATATATTATTTATTTGTAATATTTAGTTTGAAGTTTTAAAACTGGCATATTTTACCGACGATCTACCTGCACACATGACACATGGAAAAGAAATACTACAATATTTATTAGTAGGTAGGTATATTATACTAGAGTGCTCAGCGCCCCGAAAAACGCTTAAAAATGACTTTTGTAGGGAGGTCGGGGTTACAAGATGAAACCTCGACAGATCGAAAGGGCGTATTTTTTTATTTAAAAAGCCAAAAGCCGTCAAAAATCGTCCAGTGCAAAAGGGCGCTATCTTCACCGAAAGAGTTATTCAACGTACGTATAAAAGGAAACGTGAACTTTCTTTTGCCGTAAAACTCGTAATTGGTTTTGTGGAATTAATCGTTTAAAAAATTTTGGAAAAACGCAAAATACACGGGCTCTTGTGGAGAAAAATAACTTTCGGGGCCGATATCTCGGTTCGAACAGCTAAAAAGTTCACTTCAATTTCGCGTTTTTTACCGTTTATACTGTCATAACTACAAAACAGTACGACATATCGAAAAATTTTATTCTTTAAAAAAGTTTGGTTCGTCCTTGTAGCGGAAGACGATAGAATATAGAATTATATTTTTGTAGGGCTTCATAATTAAGATAAATAATTAAAAGTAAAAACATGCGAAAATTACATTTTCGAGAGTCGCATTCTCAACTGGGTGCATTGCATCTCCCATCTCACTTTTTCCCGTTTCACGTTTTCTCATTTTATACGTTATTCTAAAACAAGCCAACATACTATTATTTTTATTATAAATACACCTTATCCGTTATTTTAATAATTAAATACACAATATAAGAAGCGTTTTGTATTAAACAAATTTACGAAAAGCTCCTATTTCATAATAAAACTACAGCGACTTTAAAAATTAATGTCTGTTATTATTATTCTTCTTTTTATAAAATTGTGGTAATAAGCCAATAACAACAATTAATTAACACCATATATTTCAACTCTGTTTAGAGTTATCTTCAAGTGGTAAAATTTTATAATTTCCGCAGTAAAACTCAAAAATTTGGTGCAAGAAGGGAACTCCTGGTAGGCATTTTTCGGGGCGCTGAGCACTCTACTATTATAAAAATACGAGGTATCTATACTTAAGGCACTTAGATGATGACTTGCATCGGAATAAAATTTGAATGGGCCATATATAATCTGGGCCTGAATTTCCATTTTCGCTAGCACATTAATCGTTTGTACAGCTTAAGGAAAGACTGTACCAAATGATAACAAACTATGCAGTGTGGTTCGTTAGTTATGATCTAAGAAGGAAATGGACAAAATCGACAAAACATGCTGTATTTCGGTTATGAAGGATGGCTTTATGTAAGGCTCATTAAGTATGGTATATTTTGAATCAGCTGGACGACTTCCATTCATGGTTAACGTATGTCCGTTTCCAAATGAAGCACCCTGTACAAGTACCTACATGAGAATAAATTGTAAAAGAATGGGATCGACTTGTTTTAAATGATCTAATTTTTTTTTAAAACTATGTACCTATCTATTTTTCAACCGTCATAAATTTATGTGTTAAAGTCTAATTTATTATGATTTCAAATCCCTTTAACACGTTTGCAAGCGTGGGCTGCAGCTGGAATTTCTTTTTTGCGACGTGTTAACGAACGTGTTAAGTTGGATACTTCCTAAATGTGTTCTAGACGGTAATAGAACGACAATAATTAAAGTAAGATCGATAATTTTCAATACATTTCTAAACAAGTTACCTTTACACACGAAACCATAATATTATAATATTAAATCGTGCCAGATTTAATTTGGGAAACATTTTGATATTTCGAGCATCGTGTAACTATACTAGAAAACACTAATTATTGTTAGTCACATAACTACAATTTCAATCAATTATTTTACAATTATGACGTAAAGAGAACATTACGAAGTTCGTGACTAGGTGTTTAGAATTATTGATTTATCTGATTTCTTTTAATTTTTAACATACCTACGAGATAATTTAACAATCATATAACTTTAATAAAATTCCAAAAATATACCTAATTTTAAACAATAAATAATCATTAATTATAAATCAACATTTATAAGGAATCGTTTTCGGCATTTCAAAATTACTTACTTAATTTAATTCAACACTTTATTTCACTTATCGATTGCTGCTTTATCGTATTGCATGTCAAGATTTATTAGAAAATTTACATGTAAAAAAAACCACGGGGAAAGTAATGCGGGTCAGTAATATAGGTACACTATGACGACGACAGCTATTAGTTCTAGTTACCTATTCTTGACCTTAGTAGACTTTTAAACGAAATTGATTCAGAAATAAATAATAACATTATTTGTACTTTGAAAATGAGAAATCAATGATGGTCTTAATCAAATATTATTTTGTCTACAAATAATTTCTATGAAATACGCTTTAAAAATGTTTAGTTAAACTATTTTTTATATTGTTTCTCCTCAGTTTTTTAAATTCAATAGTTAATTGCGCGTGGTCTATCATTAATTTGAATAACTAACAATTTTCTTTAAAATAATATTCTTAGTCGATAAGAATCCACGTTTTAAAATTTTATATTTGGTGAAATTTAACAGTAGGTATAAGTGCTTAACTTGTTTTTGACTTATTTTTTATTCAAGAAACAATATTATGTATTAATAATAATAGTTAACAATAATCTAAAGATATATAGGTATACAATAATAAATACTACTTATTAATAAAATACTTATAGCATTTGTAAATAAACAATCACAATAAATTACTCGACATTACGTTTTATGACTAGGTACTTACATTTAATGTTTTATTGTAATAATAAATATTTGTACAGTTATTATTTTCGATGTATCACGACTTTATTTAACTAAGTTTTTTAATTTGATTTTTGAAATTTGATAATTCGCCTATTTAGTTTTATTTACAAATTAGTCGGTAGAGTAGCCAATAATATAGAAGTCTAGTTCAACTCGCCGCGGTCATCTCGCCGCCGTATCAACTCGACGCGAGAGGTAAATTTTCGGTTTATTAAAATTATACGAGCAGTTGTTTTAAATGCGTTTTTATGCATTTATTTATCAGTGTAATATCGATCACATATACATACGTATGTACCCTCAATGATACCGCTAATATCGATAATAACTAAGCGTTTCAGAAAATATCAAAAATAACTAAAAGTGTGGTTATTATGCATAAAAACTAAGGAGACTAACCTTTCTTTAAACTTTAACCTCGTGTACACAGACAATTATATATTTGAGACCGTGCACACGGGGCAATTGTCTGTGTACAGGGGCTTAGGTTAAAGTCGAAAGAAAGGTTAATCTCTTTAGTTTTTATTCATAATAACCAAACGTTTTAGCTATTTTTTAAATTCCTTGTTTTCATTGAATTTCATACAAAACGGCTAAAAGACAGCAGCCTTTTTGTTTTTAAATGCTTTTTAAATGCTAAAATGCTTTTAAATGTTTTTAAAGGCTAAAGGCGCGTAGTCGTATTATAACAAGGCTACGATTTCAGTCAATTTGAAATACACACGTTTTTTCGACAATAAGGCGGCATTTTGTAAAAAGGCTGATTTTATAATTATCCTACGGCACGTATATGTGATCGATATACAATAATGAATACATAAAAACGCATTTAAAATAATTGTATAATTTTAATAAACCGAAAATTTACCCCTCGCGGCGAGTTAAACTAGACTCGTAAAATAGGCATCAATATTTTTAACTCTACACTATATTTAATTTCCACACTTTAGTAAAGTATTTTTATTTACATAGAGTGCCTCACACAACAATCAGGCTCGTTAAAGAACCATTAAAAAAGTAACAGTAATTTGATTCTAGTTTTCGTTGATTAATATTGAAGGGATTAGAGCTGAAACCGCTTATAAATGCATTTTTAGTTCAAAATGATTTAAGCATCTTATTGCATAATTGAAACTTAATTTTGTCTAGCAATAAAACAACCCACAAGATTATTTCAATTTTTGTGCCATTTATAATCAAGAGAAAAAATCATTGCGAACAACAGTTGAGATTATATTAATTCTAAAACCACCCAAGTGCACTTTCAAGGGAACACAGGCTACTCAAAATTCAGAAACTTAGCAAGGTTGTGGAATTCCTCGAGATAAGAACATTGCATATTTTTTTAACGGTCCAATCGCCGGTGTTCAAGGTATAGCGTCCTTTAAACGAAAGGCTATTGTACGCTATTCGTCTCAATATTTCACAAACTATCAAAGATATTTAAAAAAAGTTAAAACACGATTTGAACTAAATTAAGATATTTTAAAAGATGTTTTTTTTGTATATCACAAAAAAATTTGTTGAATGAAGTTTTTCGAAAAACCTCGCACTCTAGTGCTTAAGTGCTCTATTTTTCCCCCAAAAAAAAGAAAAAAATCGATTTTTTTTCATATTTATTTTTAATAACACTACGAAATGAGTTGCATTATTCAATTTAAGTTGAAGGCATAGAATTATTTATCAACTAAAAAAAACTTTAAAGGTGTATATCTCAACAGTGTCTTTTTATTACTTATTGTTAGGTGGTTTCAGCTCTAACCTCTTCGATTGTAAGGAAAGTGTGAATTAATTGTGAAAAAATAGAAACTAAATGATGCGAGCAAGTAGGAAAATGCTCCATACTTTTTTTAAACTCCACAAATTGTGATTAAA
Organism: Rhagophthalmus giganteus; assembly: GCA_036326145.1. Taxonomy (NCBI): domain Eukaryota; kingdom Metazoa; phylum Arthropoda; class Insecta; order Coleoptera; family Rhagophthalmidae; genus Rhagophthalmus; species Rhagophthalmus giganteus. The sequence continues at coordinate 8,858,699 of JARFJA010000067.1, read as the reverse complement.
TATATAAGGTTGCAAATTTTTGTATACATAATTAATTTGTTTTGTATGCAAATAGCTCTTCGAAAATAAGCCTGTTCTAAAGAAATAATATAATTTGTCATTTTCTGCGAAGATTTCAAAAGCAGTTTCAGTCGTTTGTGACCTCGTATGGTTTTTCAATATAGGTGGTTTTGTGTTCAAACAAGTACGCCTAGGGCGAGTTTCTCAATTCTAGTTTAAACTCCGTTTAAAGTTGAACTGTCTGTTTCCATAGTAACAACATTGGTAACTAAGGAAATTGTATGATTTAAAATATACGATCAAAACTAAATCTAAAGAAGTCAAATAAATAAACATTTTATTTATTAAGTATATTTGTTTCTTTTTCTTAATAAAACGTTAGGAAAGTTTTTCATAATTAGGTACCCATAAAAATATGTTAATGTTTTAAATAAAAATAGGTAGCTATAGTGTTATATGTATATGTAATACAAGTAATGTTTGGCTTATTTAAAAGTAATATTTTATTTTCGTTTTATTTTCACGTTAATTTTAACATTTAAACTAAACAAACTCGATCATAAATGATCGGATTATTATTTCCATTTTTTTAAACGATATCTACTCGTCTCGTATTTAAAGTTTTGTGAGGTAATAACTTCCGTGTACATAGATATTACTATTTGCTTTATTCGAACTCTCGCCTCGCTCCACTTTAATTTCATTCTTAACCAAGATTATAACAGCTTGCGTGAGAACTACCTAATAAAAAAATTAAAATACTATTCGTTTTTAAGGTCATTTCTCGAATAAAAAACATCCATTAGCATTTAATCCGATTTTTAGAAAAATTACTAATTGTAAAAATCCATTCAAGATAAACTTTTTTTAGGTATATTCACTTTACTTATTATCCAGTCATTTAAACATTTCTCTGCTGACTAAGTTCCAGCAAGCAGGATTTTGTATACACCTTTATTTAGTATAATTATAAGTAAAGTGTCAAAAGTCACCATCGATGGCATGTGAGCTAAATAAGTTATAGCAGGTAAAAGGTCACGAAAATCGGTTTTCTGCAAATATCTCGTTTTCTATGAGTTAGACGATAAAAATACCTGTATGATAAAAAAAAACTAGGGAAAGTTTGCTACAAATTTGTTCTAATCATTTTTCCGTTAAGTCAGTAAATTTGGCGGCCAGCTTCACATAATTTATTTTACCAGGTAACTCGACAAATTATGCTTTACCTTTCGATATAAATAGTTTCAAACAAAGTTTTCACGTCATCTCCGAGGTACGTACTCCCCAGATGCGTTGTCTCTGTAAGGTCGAAACTTCCTGAGAGGGTACTATGCGCAAACAAGCCAAGGTCAATTCAAAATTTTGACTTTCACAACGCAACTCAACGTTACTTGTTTATAACTCTCGAACTTATTCTATTTTATGTGCATAATAAGCACACAGCCTGTTCCTCTTCATCTAACTATTTTATAACGAGAGTCCACTAAGGTCTTCTAGCGCTCCGCCATGTCTTCGTTCCTTCCTGAATGCCTCATTTACATCGACTTGCACCGCAACATCCAAGTCGTTGGCGTGCCTTCTTTGAAGATCAATTTCCAATTTTGAATTAAGCTTAGCTTAACAATAAATCGTAAGACTACCTTGCATCAACTAAACCCCATAAAAACTAATCGAAAACGCTTACTGCAGTTTTGTCTGTAAGTTCCTAAATTTTCCTTATTTTTGAGTATTAAGAGTAATCAGGAAACTAACCGCACCGTATAAGCCCTACACAGTTGCATTATTTTAGCTTTATTAGTAAAATAACTACGGCAATTGCATGAAAGAATTAAGTTTAGTAAAAACAAGGAGGAAATTTAGAACAAGGAGTATTAAAAGAATGGAACGAAGAAACTGGATTTATTACAATATTTTTTTTAAGTAAAGAGGTGGCAAAAAAAGGTTAATCGGGAAGCGTCGGAATTAAACATTTTTTGACGCACAATTCATACATTACAATGTTCGAAATAAATTAAATTAGTTTGTAATTCAACATAATAAGGTGTTAAATACATACAGAGTTTAAAATATATATATATAAGTATTATTGCATCTACAATACTTATTTAAAATAAAATAAATCACTCCTGTTAATGTAAACTATAAGTAAATTACGACGCCGTAATTTAAAATTCGAACTACTGTAACTATCGCTCCGTACCACTAACGCGAGAGATCTGAAACGGGTTTGCCAGAATTCTATATATAAATTCATTGGATACTAGGAAATCCCACTTTTAAAAACATTCAGTTCGCACGCCGATAAGCTATGAAAGTGGGTGGCGCACATGTTTTATTAGTTGCTTTGTATTTTATCGGTCGCATAAAAATGCGATTAAACTTTTATCTGATTTCTAGTTTGTAATAGGGAAATTTTCAATGTTTAAGGGACACGAATAGTTTTTAAATTAAAATTAGACTAAATATATAATTCTGCGTTGTAAAGACGGTAGATAGTGATTATTCAAATAATTTTATTGCATAAAAGATACATAATTTTAAAATAAATTTCCTAATAAGTACATATTTTAAAAATTTTCGCTCACTCGCATATTATTTTTGTTAATTAACCCAAGTATCCATTCATCAATATATCAGGAATTTTTTAAGATGGTCTGAAAAACACTCTAAAGACCTCTCATTAAAAAAACAAACTAAAAATCGAACTAGTTGTTCCTGTGGTATACCTACCGCTAAAATTTTTAAGTGGTTTATGACTTTATAACTCCTGTCCGCGGATGAATTTTTTTGCGCCCCTTACTTGAAAATGTACATCTTGGATGGACGTAACGATGTTTTTGTCGAAAGGTCAAGTGTAATTTTTCTATGTTCGTTAATTTTCGTCGAAATAACTGGCAAAATAAACTTTGTGAAACGGGCACGCCGAAACAATTGGCTTTGCGGAAAAATGATCGGAACACATTTTTAGCAAATTCTCCTTAGTTTTTTTTTTATCATATGAGTATTTTAATCGATCAACCGATAGAAAACGAGATATTTGCGAAAAACCGATTTTGACCTGTTACAAATTATTTAGCTCACATTTATCGATGGAGATTTGACACTTTATTTATAACGACTCGATAAAGGTCTACGCGAAAACCCTGCTTGCCGAAACTTAGCAGATTGCCTGCTTTTATCGCTTAAATGACTAGACTATTAAGTTCTTTAATTTTAAACCAATAACGCTTTATTATAAAATTGCTATTGACGTTTATATTCCACTTTATTCGTGTTATGAACTTTGATTTCGCGTAGTTAATCGTGTCCATTACTAATAAACTATAGTCACGATGTTCTTTAAAGAAGGGTATCTTTCATTTGTATAAAATATTGTAAATTGAAAAAAATATATAGGTAGGTCCGTGTTGCGGCATTTATAAAATATCCGATTAATTTTTCATTTTTATTTTGATGAGCGATGAAAATGATTGATTTCTTGCCTTGCTTTGAACAATATCATTACGGAAACATCGCATGACTACCGTGACCATCCCCTCGTTCTTTCAGAGTATCGTCGCGAAAGCCGAACCACATGGACGTCACATTCTTATCACCTTATCACGGTATGCCCTTATTAGTTGGTTGTTCATTTTGGTGATAATTCAGTTTCGTGCCGATCGTTCGCGGTTTTGTACAACGCGACACGCTTTCCACTTTATATTCAAAACCTATTGCAAATATTGACATGTATATTGTTTTTGAGTGCCCAAAAGTTTCCACCGTTGGTGATACTTTATTTAATATTTGGTATGTATTATTTGTCACTTTAGAGCACACTAACGGCAAATTTTATTTTATTAAATTGATTAATGTCCAACAAGTTTTATTGTGTAAATTTAATAGATAGGCATATAAGCTGTTAATCATTTCGTTATTGCTTTCGATATGTTTTTAAATAATATTTATCTTCAACGTAATATCTCTATTTGGAGTTTATCAGAATTTTGTATAAATAACGTTATATTTTAGGGCAAGGCTACATTTATATTATTTTCGGCTATTAATTATTTTTTATTAAACGTTAAAATTTGATCATTTTGACCTATAAACTAAAATAATGACGTGCGCTTTATTTTCATCTAATTTCAAATTTAAATAAGGAGCTTCTGTGTTTTATATAACCTAGTTTTTATAAACGACGCCTACACAACGTACCTATTTCATCTTTGAAATTTTACACATAAAAATTGCCTTAAGCATAATATTATGCATTTATCTGTTTTTAGAATTTTGTATAATTCGAGTGGCTCCGTTTATAATATCAAAGGGAAGCGGTAGAAATATAATTCTAATTTTGATGCCCCAGTTTGTTTAGTAACATCGTTAAAATTTAATATTTGACGTAAATATCACAAACAAAATATTAATTACATAAACTTTTAGGTTTTTGTTTGTTTGTCAAATTTTTGAAACCAATAAAAGTTAATAAATTCGCCAATTTAAAATAATTCAGTAATAAATACAAGTACCTAATTGCCTTCGTAGAAAATATTTAAATACGTACATAGGTAGTTTATGTTTGTTTTACGTTGCCTATTTAGTTTTTAAATATAAATTATTGTTAGGGATAATGAGTAAAGTCCAAAATTTATATTTCATTAATTGATTGATTGATTTTCTCAGTATTTCAACACTGGGTAATTCCGGCGTAACGACCATTACATCAGATGATTATGATTTGTTGTAGTCGGGGTGTTCTTTTTGTATTTGTTAACTATGTCGTGTTAAAGATATGTGAAAATTCTAGTATTCAGTAAAAAACGGTTTTGCATTTCACAGATTTTGCATTTATGACGATAAGAAACATTCACGTGTGTCCAAAATGTTTTAATGACTGTTACACCACTTTACTTGATTTGACTTTTTTCTGAAATTCTCCTGATCTTTGTTGGGCGACTTATGTACCTGTGCTTGTTATTAGACTATAGTATAGATTGATGACATTTAAATTATATTTGAACAGTTTTTAGAAATAGAAATTACAGTCGACGCCTTACAAATGTAACCACCGTTACGTTGAAATTACCCCAGGGTTAACTTTCTGTGTTTAGATCGTTTTAAAAAGAGTAAATTTTATTAAAACAAAACCTACTCTACTGTATATTCTAAGTTTTAATTAGAAACGCGCAATAAAAAGTAATCGAATAATATACGATGAAATTGGAAAAATAAAACATGATATGCAGCGACCTGTTACTTCTGGAGTACTATGCGATTTGCAATTTAATCTTTATTAAATTTTTTGTGTACGTTTATAGTTTTTTTCGCAAAGATAATTTTTGTTATACGAGCTATATCATAAACATTTCATGTCCTTGACCTTTGTCACTTTCTTGAAATCGAAGTTGGACATTGTTGTAGTTAGAAAATGAAAACATCGAAATTGAAACGTTATTCCAAAATAGTTTTTAAATATTTTCCCATTTTTTAAAGGATTTCAGCTACATCAACTAATGGTCCGCCATTTATAATAGGAATATTTTAAAAATTGATGCTATTTTTATATTTAATTTAACGATTAAACACTTGTGCCAATTTTAAGAGCGTTTTAGGTGCTCGCCCTGTGTGCATTTGTTTATCAATTATTTGAAACAAGTTTTTATTTTCGAGGAAATCGCCAGTTATTTACTTACTTTTAAGGGGAAATATACAAAGCTGCAAAACTACTTTAAATGTTCTGTTTTTATTAATGAATGGATCTGTATGACATTTTTAGGGTACCTAAAACCGTTGCTCCACAGAGATCAATTTTAATTTCATAATTTAAAATTATTAATAATTTAATTTAAAATTTAATAGCGGAAAATCAAAATTTTGAAACAACCAGCGTACGAAGTTGGGACTTAAATTTAAAGAAATCTACCTATTTATTTACATAGTACATATTATGTTCACTTCGTCCAAACCTATATGCAATCCAGGCAGGTCATCAATGAAAGGTTACTAGAAGATGACGTTTCACACAGTGCTGTCACCTCGTACCACGTATTTTGACAGTTCTAATAAATTGTAGTTTTTCTTTATACCAACTAATATGTGCGCAAGTAAATCATCCATTGGATATGTCACTTTCCAAACTTTAAACCGAATTACAAATAAATAATCTAGTAACTTTTTTTTGATGACGTGAATTGCATATAGGTTTGGATAGGCCATAGGGACCTACTTAAAATTAGAACGAAAAAAAATGTAGACGACGAAGAACCAAATGAGTAGGTATATCTATTCATAAATGTTAGATTTCATATGCGGCCCGTGAGAACCTTTTATTAACTCAATACGGTCCTGGAGAAACCAAAAAGTTGAACACCCCCGATCCACATTGTCCACGTTATGTTATTGAATGCATTGTACATATTTTAACCGGAATCTTTAACACGATGATTAATTATTGTTTTACAACTACGGATAAATGTGGAATATGTTATATACCATCCAAATTTTATTTCGATGCACGTCATCACTAAACAGTTACTAGACGGTATATTTGCAATATTCAGTTTAAAGTTTTGAAAATGGCATATTCTATCGTTGATGTACCTGCACGCAATGACGTGGCAAAGAAAAACTACGATTTATTGGTACCTACTGTAAAATACGAGGTACGAATAATAAACGTACATCGGAATAAAATGTGGATGACCCGTAGGTGCTGTAAGTTATTTTAGCGTAATCTTGATTGCCATTATATCCGGAGTAAAATTTATAAACACGACAAAAAGCCGATGTTACATACAACTGAATCCCATTGAATGACCCCCCCCCCCCCCTTAAGAATCTCATACTGAATGAAATACATGTAGCTTATGCAAACCTATATGATGTTCACGTCATCAAAAAAAAGTTACTAGATCGTTTAATTGTAATTCGGTTTAAAGTTTGGAAAGTGACATATTCTATAGATGATTTACTTGCGCACATATTAGATGGTATAAAGAAAGACTAGAATTTATTAGAACTGTCAAAATACGAGGTACGAGGTGACAGCACTGTGTGAAATTTAATATCTAATTTAAGAGCCAGTCTTCTTATATCTTCCAATTTTATGACAGTGATACTTACCATTCGAAACCATTATTCCAACAAGCGTTTCCATGGTAATTAAGGATACTAAAAAAGCAGCCCTAACTAACTTTTTTGACAAAACCATAACAAGAGCGATTATAATTTGATATCGTATTTCGTAGGTATCCAGGTATCTACCTAAGAGATTGTTAGATCTAAAAATTTTGAATTTTCTATACGCAATTTAATTTGGGTACTTTGGGTACTTTAATTTGGAATTAGTGTGAGGTAAATTAATTAACAGAATTAATTTTTAATATGTATATTAAAATAGAGCAAATAGTTTAACAAAGTAGTTTTCTACGCCGACAATTAATCACTACTTAAAAATACAAACGTGGTTGTTTATCAGTAGATCTGTTATTTTTTACGAGATCTCTGATTATGCATATCATATAACTAAAAAATATAACGATAAACTAATATAACGATAACGATAAACGTTTGCACGATCGGTGTTGCAATTGTTAAGTAATTGGGTATAATAATTGATGATATTCACTTTAGTAATAGAAGTTCAAGTTCAATATTTTATTCGAATTCCTCTGGGTAACATTAAAACCGATAATTATAAAGATTTTATTGACAATTTATTCCTGAACTATACCTAATGTAAACAGATATTACGTGCCTGCCTTAGTTTATTTAGTGATAAACTGATCAAAAACGGAAATATGATTTTCAGAATAGACCCTCAGGTAAGATTAAAATTAAACTAGTTAGGTACCTAAGTGAAATTTTAGGAATACTTACCCGATAGATAATTCCGAAAAATTATAAATAAGTAGGTAATTAAATTATGTAGTTAACATCTAATAAATAATAATAATAATAATACCTAAAAATTATATAAACCAAAATGATCTTGATAGTTTACTGTTAAGATTACGTAAAATATAAACTAGCCACGAAATTCTAATTTATTTTGTAAGATTATTTCGGTGAAGTAACATTTCAAAATTTTTTTAAATCAACTTCCATATCCTCAATATATCAATATAATATCGTATCAAAATATTTTCATATTTTAAAAATTATCAATTATTTATCTATTAATTTATTATCTAGGTAGTACTTGGAATAATGTAATTCTTAATAAAAATAGATACCTATAATATTAATTTTTATCGTACAACAAACAATGTAAATAATCGTGAGTAGTCAAAACGATAACAATACTGTCTCGGGAATTAAAAATAATTGTTGGAATAACCATGTGAAATCAACCAATAAAAACATAATTTTGGACCTTCATGTTTTTACATTTTGCGATTTTTTACTGTATCTAAGAAAACGGTGAAAAATGCAAAGTTACAGATTTTTTCGGCATTTGGTTTATGAATTATTAATTTAAAAAAATACGAATATTTACGGCACTTTAAACCTTTGAACGGCTGTATTTTAAAAACTATTTGACGTAAAGAGCTGCATTTTGTGCTTTTGTGAAAAACTGACGAAACACGATTTTTCAAGATAGATAGCCGTGACTACATATTTAAATGTACTTTTTAATTCCAAACAAGTTTTCTTAATAACAATTTTTGATAGTGTCAAAAATAAAGGCACTTTACTCTTGAGTCAAATTCATATTTTTTGGACATACCTCTATACGACTGATAAATTTTGAATTTTAATGGTTGTATTTTGGGTTTCAGACCATGCACCAACTTTTATCAAGAATTTTTTTTGCGAAATTAATAATAAACAGGTTTTCCATGTAGTACAGATTTTTTGGTGGACATTGTACATGTTACCAATATTACACTATCTTTTGATATTAATTTGATATAAAATAATTAACCCGTTATGTGCATAGTACGTTTTAGTTTCTTTTCCCTGTGTACTATTGATCAATATATTTTTTTTATAATAGGATCCCATTGAGATACTATCACGAAATTGAGCACTTATATTCTCATTTATTTTTAACGTATAAACAACATATATTTTACTCAAAAAATTAAAAATTTCGATTTTTTTTATTTTTCAAAAAACATTATTTTTTGTTTGTTTAAAACAATAAATTTTTTAGTGTCATAATTGTGTAGCACATCAAATTAAAACTTATAAAAAAACTGAATAAAATGACACAAAACGCAGCTCTCTAAGTTTTTGAGATGGAGCCGATCAAAGGTTTAAAAACGCGATACATTTTGTGTAATTTTTATAGTTTTGGAAATTCATATTTCAAAATCTATTAAGACTAAAAATTAAATATTTAGTATTTTTTGTTATTTTATGGCTAGAGAAACTGCAAAAAATTATTAATTTTAGAGTTATCGAGGTTTAGTCTATTGATTGATTTCGCATAGAATGGCCCAATAGTCGTCACTCGATACAAGTACTAACAATACTTATAATAAGTACTTATTTATATTTTGAAAATAAAATATGTTAGAAAGATTTCTAGAAATCTTTTGTCCTCATATAGGTTATTGAAAATCTGATACAGCTTGCATTTTTAAACTGATCGACTAGGAGATAGAAACAATTAAATAAGTAAACGGTTAAATAAGCTTCGAAATATAACTCCGCTAGATTTTTACAGCGTCATTTGAAGTTATTATTCACCGAAATAAATTAAATAATTTAGACAATTTCTAAGTTCTCTGTAAACACATGAAATGTAGTAAAAATCAATATTGGTATAAAGCACGCATAGACTGAACATAGATTCATGTGCATTTATTTCGAAATGCTTTGTCGCTTTCCACGTAGGTACTATTTAAAATAACATTTTCGATAAAACGCTACTTAAATGTTCATATGCGTATAGGTCGCATTATAACATGATAGTATAGATAACGACAATAAACGAAAATACTTCGAAAATACTTCAGATATTCTCGAAAACGGCGTATTTTATTTTAAAATAAAAATAGGGTATTTTATGGGAATTATATAGAACATATTATTTGATATATCAACAGTACAATAATTAATATCTGAGATAGCCGCTTTTGAAAGGGGTCGGTCACTTTTTATGAACAGCGAACTCCATCTTACTATACTGGAGGTTAATGTACCATCAAAATTTCAGATTTTCTTCTCTTTTTTCTTTTAGCTTAATGAATTTATTAATTTCGTAGTTTTTCCGCTTGAAAATTCATCGATTTCATTTGGGTTTGAATCCGTGTTTCCGAGAACAAAATGCAACAAGTACATAATACTATAATCTTTACTCCGCTGCACAGATACTGATGACAGAAAAATTGAATAAACAACATATGAGAATGTAGATTAAATATACCTACCTACTTACGATTATCACACATAATATATAATTATAATATAATATATTATACATTATATATATATATATATATATATAATGTATTATATATTATTATATAATATATTATAATAATATATAATGTGAAAATAAATATAGGTACCTGAGTACTGAATTTGAATACTTTAAGATTAGCTAATTGAAAGTTAATAATTTTTATATTGTGAAGTATTTATTTAGATTTACTTAACAGAGAGGTTTGTTTTCGTTTAATGTCATTGTGTTATTTTATCATATAGTAATTTTATAATTTTTATTCTCACGTTTTGACTAACTTCGCTGTTGGCAAATTGTAAAATACCTGAAAATAATTAGTCAGAACGAGATATACATTCTTCTGTTCACGTTTTAACGGCATTTTATCAATTTGCCTGAATTGGTGTAGTCATAACGAGAATTGCACTGTACGTTCGCGTTTTGCCGGCTTTTTATAAAATCCCTAGGCATTTTATAAAAAGCCTAATTTTGCATTATGACTACGACATCTATATTACGTAACATAACAGATCTATCTAATAATTGCGGCTTTTCTATCAATGTCTTTGTGTTGGACCGATGAAAAGATTTTTTCGTTTTTTCATTATCTATCGAAAGGTATAAAAATGATCAAAATCGACTGGTGTTTAGTTTTCCATTTAAATGGCGCGCAGCCGTTTGAAAAGCAGTGAAGTCGTAAAGGTAGACGTCATTATAACGATTCTGTATGAGTGGATCTTCATTAATAATGACGTCTGCATCATGAGCAGATGATTTAAAAATTTCGAACTTGAGCTTCCTAACTATCACATTTAAGTATTTGCGACTGTCAAATATATATTATTAACGATATGGTTCAATTTTAAAAGCACTCCTACATCTATCCCTATGCATCTAATATCGTTTATCTAACCACAGGCATAATATCTAAACGGATATTGATAGCTATGCCAGCATGAGGAACTTCTCATGTTATTTACAAATGAATCACTTTCTCAAATTTTCAATAAAAATACGTTATCTTATTTTTTCCTCATTTCTTTTTGTAAAACCATCTCTAGAATTAATAGGCAAATGGCATAAAAGATAATAGGTACCTACCTGTTAAAATTATGTCATTATATGATGACATTATATTATCATGTCTCATTTAAGATAATTATGAAAGTGAGTTGTAGACATTTTATTAAATATTTTAATTTCTAAAAGTCTGTTTTACTTAAGACTTATATTTATTTATATTTATTATATTTATTTTCTAAAATTAATGAGGCTATGTATTAAACAAATATCAATCAAATCTTCGAGAAATCGAAATATTTAATAAAATGTGCACATCTCGCTTTCGTAGCTATCGAGAACGAGCTATAGATGTACTATTAGAAATACTACGTATGCTGTTATAAAAATAGACACATACCTACAATTTTTATTTAATATAGTTTGTAGTTATTTTTACGTAAATAACACACAAAAGAAATAGCTAATTATGTAACCGAACAAATTAAAACGGTGTCGTTAACTTTTATGACCTATTTTTACATTCGCACATGCAGCCCGTTTTAATTTATATTTATTGCTGAATGCATTTTATTATCAACGCGCTTTAATTAATGGTGGGAATATTAGCAGCAAAAAAAATACAGTAATTTGAAGAGTCAATTTTCGCTAATTCCGACCGATCCGAGATGTTCGTACGAAACTTCTAAAAACACGTTTTTGAGAATAGATAATATGACACTAAAAAATATCCGTCTAGGGATTACCTACTGTTGTAACAAACGAGGATGTTTATTTTAACGATTTTTTTTCAAACCCGATGATACTTTTATCAACCATATCTACTATAAATAAAGACGGGTCCAACGATAGACGGTGGTAGTACCTATCTACAAATTTTCGAAACGGACAACAAATCCAAAATCGAGTTCGTAATTCGAATTTTCGAAAAATATATTGTAACCCTTACATGAATTCAGAGGGTATGGTAATCAGTTTATGGTACCTTTTCATCATGATTTATGCTCGGCGAAGGAACAACATCAAAGAAACGATGGTTCATCGCATAACATATAGCATAATAGACACGATTGCCATACCTAACCTGACTTGCACCTCAGAAACAATCGAACGAATGCAGTCCCGTTCCACACATTCTGTGTTGGGAACTTTGTGCTGCTGACCCGTGATCACCAAGTTGTTGCCACTAATTCAAGTTGCACGTGAATACTTGTTGAACTTCGAACTCGATTTTCGACACGTGGCCGTTTCGAAAATTCGTAAATTATATACTACTGTTAGACTCGTCTTTATTTATGTCTAGTATTTATGATAAGTTTCATCGCGTTTGAAAAAACATCCTTAAAATGAGGGAAAAGGATCCCCGTCCCTATCCTCCTTTATAGAAAATGATTAAAAACTGGTGCAGTACTAATAGTGTACAGTACCTACAGAATTTATTGTTAGATTAATTTTACAGTAATGTAACGACAATAATCCCCTAGCCGTCTCCAGCTACCCTTTCAATCTCCTCCGTGCGTTATGTAATCACTCTCTATAGTCGGTTTTTTTGTTATTCAAAATTAATATTTATGATACCTACATTTAAATTTATTATTACCTCTAGGTATTAAGGAATACTTAATAGGAAAAGCGGATTCGTACCAAGTGCAATGATTATGTAGATATTTGAAAATAATAGTTTACTCGTAGCGAAGGAGATACCTTCAAAGTTTCACTTTATCTTACCCTCATCATTTATGAACCAATGAAAATTATATAAATTACAATATCTCAGTCAACTTTAATACCTTACTGGCCGACTATCGGTGAAGTTACCCTATTTACTTATGTACATGGTGTAATTTAATTTCAACTCTCAACATGGAGTTCTCGGTTATTAAATAGTAGAGATCGAGGGCAGGTTTACATTAGCCAAAGTTGCTAAATGTTAAACTATTTAGTAATTAAAAATAGAAAATTACCCGTGAAACGAGGTTAATTCAAGAGATCACGATTTTGACAAAATTGGCCAACTACTTGCCGATTTTTATATTATAAAAATAAATGATTTCTATTGATTTTACCTTTCTACAAACTGCGTCTCTCGATCTCCTCGTTTTCAATTGTATTTTTGCATTGATCAATATAAATGCGGTAACTTTAGATTAAGACCTGTTTAGCTCGATCTTGTTTTTCCTCGTTTGGATTAACACAACTTGAATTTTGTTTGTAAGAACATTAAATTCTTAAAAAAAGGATTTAAATTGTAACTAATGACGGTTAAGAAATTTAGTCGAACACCTAAACTATCAATATTTTAGTAGTTAGGTATGGGGGCCGTTCATAAACTACGTCACGTTCATTTTGATCTTTTTGACCACCGCTTGTCCCTTGTAGACAACAAACAACATATTAGTAATTATTAATAAATAAATATCTTTTGTTAAAGGTAATATTTTAATTAATTATTTAAGTATAAAAACCGTATTTTTTATATTTAAAACATTAATTACATGCCAACTTAAACGCTATCTATATCTATCGCTTTATCTATATACTAACTTAAGCTCATCTCATCTGCACTAGTCTAAACTACCTCATCTACATTAATCTAAATCATCTCATCTGCACTAACCTTTTCATTACACTTTATAATAATAATAATAATAAGATAATCGGCGATGAAACGGCCAACGATGAATTTGTCCCCTACGATCGGCGGCGATGCATTTTTCCATTTCGTGTTAAACATAGGTTAATTTATCTATAATAAAAGTTGTTAACTAGGATAATACGTAAGATATAAACAAAACCATAAATTCATATATCACCAACCACTCCATAGTGATAACGTACTCAATACGTATTCAATATCAAATTATAATTTGTAATATTTACGGTAATATACGGTCAAATTTAAATATTCTGAACGTGTAAACTGTTTTTCGGATTCTTTTTCTATCTATTAGTTTCGTTAAGATCTATAAATTGTCTTTTGTCGCACTTTATCGTTAAATATAAGCGCACTCTTTAATTTTGTTAATGTACCTATAAGTGTTTGTAGCCTTTTTATAAATTTTATTCGTTGTAAGTAATACGATAAGTACCTATCACAACTTATATTAAGATGGATATCCTATATGTGGATATTAATTCTATTAATATCAATCGATTAATCGTTCATGGATTATTTTCAATAAAAGCAGGAAATAACTTTAACACATGTGAAATCTTCGATAAATTCTAAATTCAATATATATGTCATTAAGCATAAAATATAGACTTATTCGGCTACAACAGTGATATTGATTTACACATACACAACCTATATTAACTTTATGAATTTCAAGGTAGGTTCTAATTCTCTAATGATACTTGAACCACAAATTTACAATCGTTAATCACGCTACGGAATTTTCGATTATTTTTAAATTAAAGTATCGCAACATAAACGCTAAAATTATTTTTTACCTTCAAACACACATGATGATTCTTTCTCAATTTGTTGGACATTGTAATACACTTTATAAATGCCATTTATTATTTTAACTACATATTTAAGTGCAATATGTGCCAGTAAAAACAAAATATAAGGTTCTCCTAATGACATATTGGACTTCATAAAAAAACGTACATTCATCCGGCGTATTTTAAACATTATACAAGATTATCCAAACTTAAATGATATCACGTCATCAATACAAGGTTACTAGATGATGACGTTTCACACAGTGCTGTCATCGCGTATTTTTACAGTTGTAATAAATTATAGTATTTCTTTATACCATCTAATATGTGCGCAAGTAAATCATCTACAGAATATGTTGCTTTTCAAACTTTAAACAGAATTACAAATAAACAATCTAGTAACTTTTTGTTGATGACGTGAATATCATATAGGTTTGAATAAGCTATAGGTTTTAAAACTTTTAACAAACTTTACGAATGTTACAAATACCTACTACAATAAACATTTGTAATATTTTTAAATAAAAGAAATATACAGTCGAACCTCGATAACTCGAATCTGAAGGGAAGAGAAGAAAACTTCGAAATATCGAAAGTTCGAGTAATTAAGATATATTTACTTGATAATTTTGTTCGTAATTCATACAGGCAGGACGAGTAATCGAGATATTCGACTTATCGAGGTTTCACTGTACGAATTTTGAGTTAATATCATCTATAAAAGTAGATACAAATCATGGTTAGATTTATATCAGGAAGTACGTACGTACGAAAATATTTGATGACATCAAATTATATAAACGTGAGAAAATTCAACGCAATTGCCCTTTCTACTTTAGTTAAGGATTAAACTATATAATGTTAATGGTATCCATACATTATTTTTATACAACTATACATCGCAAATTAGTTTCATTATTATTTTGTAAAAGTTCAAATACTGATTTTGTTCCATTTAACGAAACCTATGTAGTTTATCAGGTTAATTTTTAAGGTGCAGCAATAAACACGATTAAATGCCGCACCCCTCGTCACTCGCGTTATTATTTTACGCTTATACGCATAGAGAACATTTGGGAAATAATAGCATCATTAGAATTTCCACAAATAAAAATGAAAACATCTTTCGTTTAATTTATGTCGGCAAGTTTGACTTTTTAAGCTACGTTGTACTTGCAAAATCAACAAAAATGGGTCATTCCATGTTAATTCGTCCAGGTCATGGCATTACTCATCTCTGATTTTGGTCAACATTATTTTAAGCAAAGTTAGTAAGTCGCGCAAAACTTTATTCCCTATTTCCAACAGTTTTTAAATTATACGGGGTTGAAGTTTGTTAAAATGATTAAAATTCACTTTTCGAGGCCGTTCTTTTAGAACGTATTGTATACTGTGCAAATCATAACTCAGTTATTAATTAAATTGTAGCTTTGAAAATTAACACAAATTTTTACAAAAGCCCGAAGAACCTAAATAATAAAAATAATTATAGTTATTTCAACCGTAACACATGGTTCATAAAAAATTAACGAATTGCGAATTAATAAAAAAAAGATTGTTAACGAACGAAAATTAAATTTTCTCAATGCAGCGTTGGAATTACGCACGTTATTATTATTTTTTAATTAAATCTCAACAAGTGCTCTATTAAACTGAAAGAAAAGGCAATAAATACAACTTTAAGTGGAGCTTTACTATCTCGAGTTTATTTCCGCTATTTTAACATCGTTTCGTCCTAATTTTATGGTAGCCTATTATGAAAAATGTATATACATAAGCACATGTATTGCAGTATCATCTGACAGATCTGTCTGGGTACGTGTACCCAATTTTAGAAAAAACAAAAATTTAATTCCGTAAGAACTTACAGTTATTTATGGCAATCTTGCTTTCGACATAATTAAGCTGTATAATGTTATTATACTAATGATTATAATTCAGTGAAAATTTTATTAGTTCTGTTTCATTTGTAAAGCGTAATTAAACCTCAAAGAAATTAAAAAAAAAATTTAATTTCTTTCGATACAGAAATGTATATATTAAATGGTCATTATGAAGTCGTGTTATTTTTATTTACAGGTATAAACAGACATTTTCAAATATTCATTACACATAACCAATAATTTATAATAATTTTTTCCTAACTAAATAAGTTTACTTTCATATTTATATAACAAACTGTTGAATGGCGTTCTTATTAACCTTAAAATCGAAGAAAATGTTGTATTACACCCTGTATCCTCTGAGAAAAGGTAAAAAACTTAACATTTAACTAAAATATTTAAGTATGACACATTTTAAAAGAGCACAACAAACATAAATGGTGGGGAGTTTTCTGCGCCACCTTTGTGGTATCTACTCTTCTAGGTGCGTTGTCTCTTTGAGGTCGAGACTTCGCCTATAAGCCCTACTAAACCAACATGCTCCGCTGTCGAACACACACGAATTGTTCAACCAGTACACATAATTAATAGGAGTCAAAATCTCGATCTTTACATCGCATCACAGCATGATTTGTTTACAACCTCTTCTCTTATGTGTAATAGGCACAATGCCTGTTTTACTTCGCCCAATTATTCTATGCTGCGTATCTATGATGGATTTTCAACTTTTTGCACACATCTTATGTGGTCTTTTTGAGTTTCGGTGTACCCGCGGCTCCCAATCTCTTGTTGTATAGTACTTAATTAGTCTTTTGTTGCTTGTTCTACTAATAGGCTCATTTTTCGAATTTTCTCGGAGTAAAACTGGTGCGGTAATCATTTCTTTCCGAAAGCTTTATTTACATCAAGTTGCACTGGAACATTCAAGTCGTTGATGTATCTTCTTTGGAATTCAATTTTCTAAAAACATTTATCTTCCATCTAACTTAATTTGAATTAATCCAACTACACGTAATAATAAATCTTAAGGCTAGAGATTAACTTATATCAGTAGTGTTAAGCACTCAACCCGCAAGATCCCCAAATACGGCCTGCCGCTCGAAATTAATTTTATTAATTAAAATAACAAAAGAAATTAAAAATAATATACATAGAGGGTGTCCGGTGAAGAATGGGTCATGCGCTAACAGTGGCTTCTTTGGGTACAAATAAACTGATTTGGGCCTTAGTGCAATTTAGGTTATTTTATTCAAATTTATTTGGTTGGTACACGAGGGTTTTAAATTTGCCCAAATAAGGCAAGATAATTATTTATTGCCTACATTATAGAGGACGCTCGCAGCACCCTACACATTCTATTGTTTTTGCAATAACTTTTTTTTGCAGACCGAGATTTTCTTTAAATGATCAATATTTTTGAAACGGCGCTCCATTATTTCCAACAAAGTTATACTTCATTTATGTCGCTAAAACGGAAATATTTCGGAAAAAATGCGTTTAAAGTTAGTCCCGCAAATTATGAAGTTTACATAGACATCAGAAAAATTTTCATTTTTTCATTTCATTTCGTTTATACTTAATTTTTTGCGATCAAAAATTTTTTTTTTTGAAGGGGTTCCAAAAATGCGTCGAGTTCAAATAAGGGACACCTCGAAGATTTACTAAACGTTATACGTTTATACGTTAATTAGTATAAGTTATACTTATGGTCAATAAAAGCAACAAAAGTAGGAATGTAATTCTTTCATTTTTAGTATAAAATATAACACTTTTAAAAGAACTATACAATCGAAAGTAACATATTTTCTTATTAAAACTGGAAATAAAGAAAAGATATTTATTTATCGATTTATTTGTTATGTCGTATCTTATCTTATATCTCTTAACTACCAAATTACAATTAAATAAGTACTACAAACCTTATGTTAATTTGGAAAATTAAATTTTATACTAACAATAGGAATTTTTCTTTTTGTGACTTCAAGTCTAAAACGATTTACAAGCGAATTGAATGTTGTTAAAAGGAACTTTAAAAATGAAGTTGACATAATATTTCTGACATAATGCAAACATTTAAATAACTTTAATTTAGAAAATATGCAGTAGAAGACGGTTGATGTTTCGAAATCTTTATGGAATTTGAAAGATTTTTGGAGGCCACATAATCAACTTGTACGTCGTCATAATTTTAGGTTGGTCAAAATCGTTAGTTGCAAGAATAACGTTTTATTACGTTATATGTATGTAGGTATGTACATTATTTTAAACTGGCAGGTTTAGTTCGGTATACCTACCTATTTAAAACTATGTCGGTCATTTCATCGTCGTTCTTTGAATAATTGTCATTTTTCGAATAAGCATTATTATTAAATGCTCTAACAAATTATTTCATAGATTATAAAAGTAGTATCAGTAACATTTTTGTTTTTTTTTATTATTTATTTATTTTTTTATTAATAATTGAATTTCTATGAAAGCTTGTAAAACTTGAATCATAAAAAAATACGAAAAAACCAAATTTTTGAACCAATAAAAATAGGCTTAAATTCAAATGGTAAAGATAAAAAAATTTAAAGATTAAATACTTTAAAATTTGTATATTTTTCTATTTTCATTTTCATTTTATCATAATTTTATTACATTGAAAACAAAATGCTATTTGGCCAACGACGGTTTCGCCGTCAAATACTATTTGCGTAGGAAAATAGCATTTAAATAAAAATGAATATTAGATAGCTATTTGCCCAGGCATATTGTAATATTTGCTTAGTAAAATGCTGTTTATCTAATATAAGTATTTGCTTGCGACATATACATACGTAGAATTTATTGTAGTCATTGTTGAAATAAACAATATACTAAGAAAAAATCTAGCAAACTTCAGGGATATCACATTCAGATTCTCCTAGTATGTTGTATTTTATGGCTCACCTCAATATCGATTTTCTTTATAATTAACGAAGTTCAAATATTGAATATACCATTGTTAGGATGATAAATTTTGTTTTACTTTCGTTGACATATGCATACGTACGATAAGTACGAAAACAACTTTTGGATTTTTATAAACTATTTTATTTTAACGTGACACGCCCTCGTTTTATTAAATAAATTTAAGACGTCCATTTAATTTTTATTAATTATAAACTAAATTTTACTACATTTTAAATCAAAATAAAAAAACATAGTTTTAAACCTTGCAAGGAAACATCAAGTATTGCGAAAAAATGTATTAGTATTTAAAAAAAAACAACAACGAATATTCGGTAAAACTACAGTAGAGACCCGTTAATCCGGTCCCGGTTAGTTCGGATTAACGGGACTCTACTGTATTTAAAATCCTCAGGATTAGTAAATATGTTAATATTATGTCGACGTCTGCAGAAGGCAAAACATTTAATTTAAGTATATGTTGGCAGTGTCCCCGAAACCATTTAGTGAACATAACCCTAAGGAAGAAAAAGAAAAAAAAATTGAAAAAATTAATCAATTGAATGCTATTGATCAGCAACTCAATTAACCAATTTTGCTTAATCCTTAATCTATTAGTCGAACATTTTTTATATGGTGCCTGGAGCCCCCAATGCCCTTAAATGGGATCGGAACCAATTTCGAATCTAGATAATTGAGGAAGTGCTCTATACCTACCCTATATCTATAAATGAAGTAAAACTGAATTTCTTTATTTCAATTTTGTGTAGATATTTCGAAGCAGTCTTCAAGAAGCATCTTAACTTTTAAGATTTAACGGAGAATAGTATTTTTATTGAATTGGCTCGCTATAGCTTATAGCGAGCCAACAAAACAATAAGTTTATTATTTAAAGGAAAAAAAACAATAAAGTAGGTACTTAGTACTTTATTAAAAATTCATTTAATTTTCTTTATTTCAGAGTGGTCCATGGCAGCGCCGTTTCAAGTGGCTGGCATACGTGCTTGCCGCCTTTATTTCCCAACCGGTCGCCGACGTCAACGTCGTTTTTGTAAACGGCACCCCTTACCCTTTATTCCCTAACCTATTTTCTTTATTTGTATGTACTTAAACGAAATTTTACTACCTCTGCAATATTATATACAAACGTATTTATATTAAAATTTTAATAATCACTTTTTAAATTATTTCATAAACTTAAGCATTACTGATATACTTCGTGGCCTTATTATACTTAATATATAGGTGACAAGTGGCCTTATGTGTATATTGAAAGTCATATCGTATTTTAGAAAGTACCTGTCCTAAATCAATCCTATTATTTCCCATCATGGTTAGGTCCTCATTGCGGAGTAGCAGAACACGCAGTATAGGTAAGTTTTTTAATTCTCTTTATAGTTAATTTCTGTATTTTTATATTATGACCGAATTTTGATCAAATTGTCGGTTTTGTTTGCTGAAATCTTATATTTTTGACCAAAACAAAAATACTACGTAGTCGATCTACATAATTTTTTTAGGATTTTTTTTTAAGTTTAACTTGATTAAAACGTAAATTAACTTATATTCGGCATATTTTCTTTACAATAAATTGATAATAATTACTCTTACAATAGTAAATAATTGAATTGAACATTTGATATTTTTAAACACAGTGATTATATTGACATTGTATAAAAATTATCTACTTATATTATTTCTTATGCACTCGTTGTTGTTTCTTATTTACCTATTTTATTATGTCAGTACCTAATTTAAAACAATTCAAATTGTTCATTTTTTTTGGTACCGAATCCAAAATGTTGAGCGGAAGAAATTAAAATGTAGGTAGTTGTACAAAAACTTGAACAAAAACAGTCTTGGGGGTGTTTTCGATGTATCTATATTAAAAACATTATTAACATTAAACATACACAATATTGGTAACTACTTGCATGTCGATTTAAACTTATTTTGGTCATTGGTTTCGCGAGCACGTGGGCGCTTATCTCCAAAACAAGCAGACTGCGAAGGTCATCCGCAAAATTCCATCGAATCGACTTTATTAGGTACTTAAAAAAATACATAAAATAATACATAAACACTATATAACCTAAACGTAAATGTCCACCATTTTCTCTGTCACAAATCTGAGTTCTTTCTATAAAACATTTTGCATTATTTTGCGACTCTTATTGCGACTGCAATATTCTCCTGACTTGAAGAATGGGTTCTTGGTTTAGTAACATACACTTTACCTAAAATAACCTGAAAAAAAAATAATCGGGGTTTGTTAAGTCCGACGAACGAGAGGGAGGGGGCAGTTAAATGCCGAATTTCTGGATATTAAACGGCCGTCGGAAAGTTCGAGAAATGTGTGCAGTGACCCCATCGTGTTGAAACCACACGTCCACATTCTTATTATGGTGCAGATCTTGAAAAGTTACAGTCACGGTTACAGAATTACCAGTATTATCTTAAAAAAAAATAAAGTCCAATAATTTTTTGGTGGTCCTTATTCTGCAGTTTTGTCTATTGACGAATCCATTCAAATGGAAATTGACTTTGTCACACACGATTAGGTAATGAATAAAGTCATTTTGTTCGTTGGCAAATTGTTGCACGCGAACCACATGAGACGTTGGCCGTTTATCCTTTGGTTTTAACTCCTGCACTAATTAAACTTTATACGAAAACAGTTGTAAATCTTTAAGATTTTTCGCACTAGTGGACGCTTAGCTTAACAATGCTGCCCCTGCAACTGTCAACTTGTCTGTAACAGATTATAAGAAAAAAATTAGAAACTTCTAAATTTTTTTTGTATTTCTACCTTTTTGTTATCGTTTTATTAAATGACGTCAAATATCAGCATAATTTTATCTTACATGAAAGCCTGTACCTTAATTACATATTATCCTACGTAATGTAATATTGAGGACTTGTCATAACGTGGCACCGTTATTTTGAGATACCCTACCTCCATAAATCCAGCGCCTAACTTAACTCACTGTTCACAAATGTTTTGACTTGTTATCGTCTTGAAGAGTGACCACCCAGGTGTTTCTTCATTATAGAACAACATGGAAAGTCGTGCAGATCAGGGCTGTATGGAGGATGATCCTAGTTTCCCATTTAAAAGATTTGATGAGATCCTTTGGTCCGATTAGCCACATGTGGACGGGCATTGTCATGCAGCAAAACGATACCCTTACTCAACTTGCCACGTCTTTTGTTCTGGATTGCACGACGCAGATTGTTCAATGTCTCACAATAAGACGCTGCATTGATTGTCTCATTACGAGGCAGAAACTCCACTAGCAATACTCCTTTTCTGTCCCAAAAACTGTGCACATGATCGGACCAAAGATCTCATCAAATCTTTTAAATGGGAAACTCTAGATCATCCTCCATACAGCCCTGATCTGGCGCCCAGCGACTACCATTTGTTCCTGCACTTGAAGAAACACCTGGGTGGTCAGCATCTTCAAGACGATAACGAAGTCAAAACATTTGTGATACAGTGGTTAACAAGTCAGGCGGCAGAATTTTATGAGTGTGTATTAAAACTGGTGCCACGTTATGACAAGTGCCTCAATATTCACGGAAATTATGTGAAAAGTAGATTAAGGTAAGGTTTCATGTAAATAAAATTATTGCGATATCTTTGCACGACTTTTTTTAATTCCAAAACGGTACTTACTTAAAAAACGCGCCTCGTATTTCCTACCTTTTTCTCGTTATCGTTAATGGTCAATTTTCAGCGTAGATTCTTCCGTTGACCGCGAATTTGTATTATTACATATCTATGCCTACGTAAAGTAAAATTTAGTTCGCGAAATTGGACCGTTGAATGTTTGGGGGGAGCCCTAACCGAGTCCCTATCCAAGAGTCTAACCAAGCTCGATTTTCAGAGAATTTATGTTACAGCTTAAAAGTCCATGTATTTTCACTTTATAAAAACATGGAAAGTTAGTCAACAAAGAAATATCCTACCTTTCCTCGTCGTATTAATCCTTTTTGTTTGTAATCCTTTTAGAGAACACAACATAACACTCGCGCACTCATACGCAAAAAGGCTTTATTAACCGAATGAGCACTCCTCGCACACATGAACAATACGACGCCGTAATTTAAAATTAGAACTACTGAAACAAGCACTACCGCTCGGTGTCACTGACGTGAAAAATCTGAAGCGGTTTTGCCAGAATTCTATATATAAATGCATTCGAGTTTATACGTGAATACTAGGAAATTCCGTTTTTATTTTGAAAACATTCAGTTGTTTGGTCGCACTCGATAAGATATGAAAGTAGGCGGCGCACATGTTTAATTAGTTGCTTTGTATTTTATCGGTCGCATAAAAATTCAATTAAACTTATATTTGGTTTATGGTTTGTAATAGGGAAATTTTCAATGTCGAGGGGCGCACGAATATTTTTTAAATTAAAAATAGAGTAAATTTATAATTCTGCGATATAAAGGCAGTAGATAGTGATTATTCAAATAATTTTTGTGCATAAAAAATAGGAGTACATAATTTTAGAATAAGCTTCTTAAAAAGTACATATTTTAAACATTTTCGGTCATTATTTGTCAATTTTTTTTTATCAAACTCCACTACAATCCCTGCAATAGCCCAAGCTCCCATCGCACAAAAACCCACGTCACAACACTACTAAAATTTTCTTAGTGTGTTTAAGCGAGTTAATATGGTGGGAAATATCCAACCGTGGCAGACAATTGAATTTTTGTTTTAATCATTTTGATAAACTTGATACTTGATAAAATTTATTATAGACTTTAAAGAAATCAATTATTTAGAATTATTATGGTCTGCGTCGCAAACCTGGCAGACCTCCCTCCAAATGAATAAATTTTCAATATGTCACCTACTGTATAAAACTACGTCGCGTTATTTTTTTGCTAATTATAGTTTTAATTGTCCTTTACATGAATATATATGTCTGTCGATGTAGAAATGTACCCAAGTATGGCAAAATTAGGGGTTAAAATTCGAAGGGATGACTCCCCTTAGTATTTTCATCCCTAATTTTTGTATCATAATGTAGGTCTTGAATAGCCATGTACAAAAATATTTAGTTTGTTGGCGATAGCTCTTGTTGTTTCACAGATAATAAGCAAAATCGAAAAAAGTTCCAATTTTCAAGGGTAGATTTCACCCTCTTAAACCGCGTAAGAGCACGAACGGAATACGGCTCTGGATTAGTGTTGACTAGTACTACAATCCTGCAAAGTTTCAAATGTTTCTGAGATTTCCACCTGCCTAACTAACCTTCCTTGTTAGCTACATTTACGTCGTGCCATATTATGTAGGTAGGTACCTATTAATACTATTACACAATCAAGGACAGGAATAATTACCTTTAGCTGTATGTACTCGACTAGAATAAATAATCATTTATTTGCATTTTTTTTTAAAGTTTACTTGAAAATGGTTCCCTTTGTATCTGGCGTTGCAATACGTGGACACGTATACGTACGTACGTTAGTAAGTGTAGATACTTATATTGCTAAATAGTAGAGTAAAAATATGTAGTTGTTAATTGTATTTTGCTAAATTAGATACTTATTTTCCAGTAATTTCGCCTAATATTCAGTTTCCTCACGTTTAACTTCATTGTTTTAGAAATAACATTATTCGTTTATTTCATTATTCATATTTAATGTACGATGATGATTAACGTTAAACCTATGTTGTAAAATATTGAATATATAAAATCTAATTGACGTCACTTTACATGACATTACTTTAATTTTTTCATAAAACAGTTTATTTTGTTTTATCTACCTATATGTATCTATAAAATATGTAAGTACTTATCCTCATTACTATACTTATACTCATTATATATACCTGTATATATAATGCCGATGGCGTTTCACCAAAAGAGTATGACCCAAACATTTTGCGAAAATGAGTTATTCTGACTATCTTATGCATCTAAAGCAAAAGCATCATCTGTTAAAATCTGGTAACAATATTCCTATTTTTTCCACCGGAAAAGTCCATTTGTATTTTCGCGAAAAGAACAATGCAGAAAAGAATTTTAAAAATTTAATTTCTGCGGCTCTAGTTTTATAAAATTATAGAAGTTTTATTTTCTATCGTGTTCTTAATTTGAAAGTACGTATGTAGATACTTACCTATTTCTGTTATTTAATTTATGTACATTAGTAGATATAGGCATATCAAATATTTATTACATTATTAGAATAGTGTGCGGACAAAGATGATTAAAAGTCGATTTTTTATTTATTTCCACTTATCTCATTATTGTATATATATTTTTAATGTTTATTCCTTGGCATTTTAACCGCTGTTAATCTCTATTTTATGCGGATTTCCTTTTTCTTATCATAATGATGTGAGAATGTGGTAAATCAGTATTTTGATATTAAACATCGATGTACGGATGCAGTACTGCAAAATCTTGAATTGTTTTTACGTTTTTTACTTAGATATACATAACTACTAGCAATTAGTAGGTAGGTATCTATTAACAACGTAAAATACAAATTTGTTAAATATAATACCTGTACTAACTTATTCTTTTTAAATTTATAATTTTAAATTAATTTTCCTGTTAAACAATGAAAATAAGTCTAATTAATCATTGCGTAGACACAAATTTCACATTAAAATTACTTAAGAAATTAGAGCCAAAAAACCCAAAATATTTCAAGTTCAAAATATAACGATGAAAATTTATATTCAAGTATTATTTGTAATTTTAAAGAATATTTGTTAATAACATTTTGCCATTTATTGCAAAATAATGGTACTTTATTCTTGAGAAAAATTTACTAACCGTCATTTCCTCGTTTATGCTTATATCCCTGATAACACTTGATGGGTTCATTATTAGTTTTATAGAAAGCACCAAGTTTTATCAAGAATGAAATTTTTTAACAATCTAACAATAAAACAGTTTTCCATATGGAAAAAAACTTTTTCGAACTCACTCTATAATAGCTTAAAATAAAAATATTAATTCTGGTACCATACAAGAAGCATTTGAAAATAATGAGAAACGAGCAGAAAAGAATTTTCACACAAAACATACCTACACACATACATCGTTATACTGAATCGGAAGCGAAAAAATTGAATGCAAACTGTATAGATAAGAACTCTGCAAAATATGAAGAAATTTGGTACCTACATAATACCAAAAAATCTAAAAAGTTAAAGTAAGTAAATGGGAAAATGTTTATAATTAGAAGGGGACCTTCGCAAAACAACAAAATTATAAAATTTCTTTAGATAAACTGAATATTGTTCTGAGAACGAGAAATAGAATAATCAGAAGAGTAGGGTAAAGGATTTACAAAAGAAAACAATACACAGGTATAAGTCTCAAAGTATCTAAATAAAATAATAAAGGACCAGAAAAAGTTTTACTTTAAATTACATCGAAACATCCCAGTCGTTGACGTGCCTTCTTCGAAAATCATTTTTTTTCTACTTTCTATTTTTTAGGATGAATGTTGATATTAAACTTTTTTTGATTAAATAATATGTATAATAAAATGTGTTCAGCAAAATATTTAATGTTTAATCTAACAACGCCAACGGACGAGGAGATGAATGAAAATAACGCTATATATATATATATACGTTCAATTATTTTTAGCACTGTTTATGAAATTAGGTGACAACAATGTAAAGACATGACAAAATAACTTTCTTGTTTATCGATAGTAGCTTTTTAAAAGTGTTAAAACTGCTTTAATCCTTAAAAATAGTGAGAGAAAAATTCTCGATGATAAAATTCAATTCTTAAGCATGTATTCACTTGTCAAAAGCCGGAAAATAGGTCAAACTAGATTTTGTAAAATCTCTCAAATGTTCGACGAAAAGTAAAAACTGGTTAGGTATATTAAAATATTGTTTAGATTTCGCTTGATACGCGTAACAATAATTGAGAATTTTGTAAACAGGTGAACTGAAGTGGGACGAGGTTCGTATTAACATATGAAAATTAACACGTCGAGCGTGTTAAAAACTTGCTCATTGGACCAAGTTTATTGACCCATTATTAGTACTATACGTATCTGCCTATGGGACTAACAGGGAAGGGTTTAAATACACACAGAAAGAGAAAGCAGAGAAAACTTTTTCGTTTTGAATATACATAATAATATACAAAACGTTATAGTTTTTAGACGAGATTTTAAATTTTGGATTTTCGTTTTAAATAAAGATTGTAAGAGTAAGAAATTTTAAATCGTGATTTATTGTTTTGTTACAAAATAATATGTTTAGGCCCAAAAATGAAAAGGCTCAAAACTTTACTAATTCTTTTGTTTGAGAAACTCTTATTTTCGCACAATCGGTGTATTAGATGCAATGTAAATCGTGCTCGCTGGTAGACGCGCGTCGTTAAAGGCACTTACAAATGCAAAACCAAAATTTGCTTTCTGAAACGATTCACTGAAAAAATTGAAACACCGAAAACTGAAAAATTCACTGAAATATGTGCGGTTACACCGAAAGTGGGTATCAACTTTCTTATATCAAATGGATCAACCTAATTTTTATTGTTTATTCGCATTTCCGAGACAATTACACGACTTTTTGTTCTAAGCTACTACCAAAATAATCTACTTTCCTATATTCTAACCAAAACTCGTCGTGACATATCCTGTATAAATATCCCAAATTGGTCATTTGTGACGAGGAAATTACTGTCACAGATCGAAAATAGTTTTCTCCCGTCTTCGATAAGGAAGTTAATCCAGTAATTGAAATTAAACGATAAGTCCATCGAAATAGAACGAATCGGAAACGGATGCTTTTATCGAAAATAAAGGGCGTGTAGATGTTAAAATGACATTGAAATATAATGTTGGAAATACAAGGTGCGGCGTCGGTTATATAAGTAACTATAATAAATTTTTGTCATAAGAAATATCAATTAATGTGTCATCTCAGGAACCCATCGACTGAACCACCTGGCTTACTGACCTATTTTTACCTGATTTATTTACGGATGTAAACTCGATTGTATAAATTAACCCTACCTAAAAACGATCTATTTATTTCGACCTACAAACTTAAATTATTTTCGATTGAAAACCTTCGAAAACTACCCACACGGAGAAAAAGGTTTCTTTGAGATTGAGAGATAAATAGAGGTACGTACCTATTTGCGGAATATTGTTTATATTGCACCATAGTTCAACGAAATATCAAAATTTTCTATCAAACAATTATATTTATCCTAATAAACTTTTATATTTGATTGGTAAATTATTTTAAATGAAATAAAGATTTCTATAAAAACAATATATTATATAACATATTAAATGAAAGTTTACAAGTTAGTATTTCTGTTTCGAAATCGTGTTTGATTTGAAAATTATAGATACAGTCGAACTCGCTTATAACGATTAAGGGTTTAACGGGATCTTGGATATTACGAACATTTTACGTGTTTACATTTGAAATTGTATTCACTCGATGCTAGAAATTCCTGTTTATTACGAGCTCGGTTCCGGTATATAACGCACAAAGAGTTTAAGAATGTTCCAACTCTTTGACAAGTGATTTATGGCGTCTACAAGAAAAATATCGACGCGTGACACTTGAGATTAAGAACTATAAATATTTCTCGTCCCACACATAACTATAACAACCCTGCAAGTTTTTATGGTGGGAATTCTCAATATCATTCTCTACATGATGTTTTGACGTCTTGGCGTCATATAGTTGGATGACGTGTTTTTTTATAACTTAATAAAAGGGATGCACTTATTTTCCATAATACGTAGTAAATACGTTTTCATTACCGGTTACGTGTATCGGTTATAACGAGTAAAAAGTGGCGGTCCCGTCAATCTCGTTATAACCGAATTTGACTGTATTTTTTTAGTTTAATTCAATATTTGCTTTTTGCCAAATAACATTTAAGCTCCTCATATCTACATTAAAATAAAAAAATAATAATACGATATACATAATTTGCATTTATTGCAATTAAATAAATATTTTTGTTCATAATAATAGATACCTTATATTTTATAAGAAATAAATCATTACTCGAATAATTTTATCAACGACCGTTTTATTGTAAATATAATAGTTCATTTGCTAAAAATTAGAAAAATGTCCTTAAAATTATAATTTCGAATAAATGATTTGTTACTGTGAAAGAAATATTTATTTCCTACACCAGCGGTTCCCATTCTTTTTTATCCCACGTACCCTTTGATTAGGTATATCACTTATAAATACTCACCCCCTAAAAAAAAAAGAAAAGAAAAAACACCTGTACTGTTGTTTTATGGCGTCGGATGAGATATTTTTGCGCAACTAATTTTCTTTTTGTGTACCCCAACTTTGGGAATCGCTGTCCTACACTATTAAAAAAAAATTATTTGAACAAAAAATTATTTATTAAATAGAAATATAAATCTTTTTTTCTGTGTAAATTAACTTTATTTGTTAAAATATATTTCTTAAGTAGGTACATTATAAACGTAATTTTTAAATTTATTGCATCGTTGGTGCGTTTCTGACTGTCATTGATTGAACTGCGAATTTATTTATGTAATAACGATTTCCTGCTATGAAATATAGGTAACTTATTGCCATTCTAATAGATTCTCATATGAAATATTTATTAATTCCTAATTGTGTCAGATACAAAGTCTACAAAATGTATAATCACCAACTATTAAATTGCCTTCTCTTCATACATTATTGAAGATGTCATTTTATCGTGTCACGGCCACAATGATGCCTGTAAATATGTACATAGGTACTTATATATTGTCCTTTACTATTATGTATAGATAACAATAAAAAGTTTTTAGATTGATGTTGCTTGTTTTTTTTTTTAAATTAAAACTAACAAGACGTTAACTTATTTTTATTACATTACATTTGTTTAATTTTCTATAAACTTTTCGTATAAAAATGACCACAATTAAACTGGGCATTAGATATGCTTTTGTAATCAACTAATTATAAGAGATGTTCTGATGTTCTACCATCACTTATACGCGCCCAAATAAAGAACGTTAGAACAGTAAATTTTCTAAAAATGAAGAAGATTGAAAAAAAAACAAGTGGGAAAAATTCTAATTTTGAAGAGTTATTCTCCTATCTAGACCAACGAAGTTTTTTCTGTCACTCTCTCGTCCCACTTCTGGCGAATCTCGAAACATTATTAATGCGTCGCAAACGCATTCGAAACGAACTTCTCTATTGAGAAGTTTTCACTTTTCAGACACTCGCGGATCAAAGAAATTGTTCATTATTAAAAAGTATCCGTTAACTTAAAAGTTTCATTGTATTAACTTCTCAAAATCTTCGGGAAACGAATGTCGAAAATTATTTACTTACTTTAATATTTAAAACGATTTTATGTATTTATATTGACACAACATGGGCTTATTGCTCTTGGGCAGATTGCCTAATAAATGGAGTTAAAAAAAAAGTATTTATAAATAAATGTTAGTATCTATAATATGTTGTGTACTTTTTTTTCGTAAATGTTCTAAATCATACTAGGTATGGTATACATAATACGTAAATATAATAATAAAATTACATGCAGTAAGGTATATAGTTAAAAATATGCTACAAACTTTGCTATTGCTTATGCTACTCGAGGGTAACCCAGTCGAAAATTTATATTTATAAATCGCTTTTATCGCTGGTAACGACTTTGAAAAGTTTCTTGACACTGTAAATGATGTATTTTTTATAATTATTTGATATTCTGTAATAAAAATGTATTGGCCTTGTATGTTAACAGAGATAAGTTTTCACCTATTTTCTGAAAATGTATGAGGAATTTCTAACATATTTTTACAACTGTATTGATTTATCTAGGAGCTAATATAATTAAAAATTGCAACTTTTCTTTAGTAATCTCATAATTTTAATTTTTATAAACGCTTTATACGTGTGATCATAAAATGTTACTATAAAAATTAAAATTGTGAGATTACTAAAGGAAAGTTACGATTTGTATTTATATTAGCTCCTAAATAAACCCATACAAATTCTATAAATGTAAAAATATGTTACAAATATCTCATAGATTATTTATCTTTGTTGCCGTACAAGAGCAATAAATTTTTATTACAGAATATCAAGTAATTATAAAAAATACATCATTTACAATGTCAACAAACTTTTCAAAAGTCGTTACAACGATAAAAAAACGATTTACAAATATTAATTTTCGAATGAGATACCCTCTCGTTAAAAATAAAACGTAGGTAAGAAATAACTACTTAATATAATAACATTTTATATAAAAGTGTTTTAAATTCTTCTTCCAATATGAAAATAAATGAACAATAATCACAGCTTTAAAATTATAAAATTGCGTAGTGATTAATTGTCCAAACTTTCTTATGCAATCGTAACATCAATAATAAGGTTTACTAGAATGATGACGTTTCACACAGTGTGTCAACCGTAAATACTCGTATTTTAACAGTTCCAATAAATTGTATTCTTTCTTTATAGCACATTTCTAATATGTGCAGAATAAATCATCTATAGAATATGTCACTTTCCAAACTTTAAACCGAATTACAAATAAACAATCTAGTAACTTTTTTTTGATGACGTGAATTGCATATAGGTTTGGATAGGCCATAGAAATATTTATTACCTAAATTTAATAAATAAATTACATAGTAGGTACTGAAAACACTACACTATACCTACTTCTTTGCTTTTTATTCATTGAAAATATTTATGGAATATAGCTTATCCAAACCTATATGCAATCTACGTCATCAATATAAGGTTACTAGATGATGACGTTTTACACAGTGCTGTCACCTCGCACCTCGTATTTTGACAGTTCTAATAAGTTGTAGTCTTTCTTTATACCATCTAATACGTGCGCAGATAAATCATTTATAGAATATGTCACTTTCCAAACTTTAAACCGAATTACAAGTAAACAATCTAGTAACTTTTTGTTCATGACGTAAACATCATATAGGTTTGGATAAGCTATACCTATAATTATTGTACTATTATATTACGCGTATTACTACATTTCTAAAATTATTCATATTTAACAATAATTACTCATAAAAATATACCTATTATAACTACCTATACTTATTATAAGGCTAAGTAGGTAATTATAATTTATTTCGCAACCATTCATTTTATTTTCGTAAACCGTAATTTATAATTTAACTACACATACATAATATATATTAGCTATTACTATGATTTTTCAAAAAATTAAATAATTACATTATTTTTACACTTATCGATTTAAAATAAATTATTTTAGATACTTAGGTACTACAGAAAATGTATTATTCAACAAGTAGAAAATACTCCATAACATGCAATAATGAACTAGTAATCTATTATGTTTTATAAAAACTATAAATGGGTGTTTCAGATAAATTCATGCAAGGCAGTTATTAACACGATACCAATTAAATTTCAAGGTACTTATTAATTTAATTCGAAAAATTAAATGCATAACAAAAAGGCGCGCGTATTACTACAGTGCCATCTTTTACGAAAGTTAATATATAATATCTGGGCGATAAAGTAGAATGTTTTTTAGGTTTGGTTTGTGTTTGTATATTTGTCATGTTGCAAAATGAGTGACATTAGTTGTCAAAATTGTAGTGGTTGAAATATAAATTATGATAACTTAAGTATTAGTTCGTAATTATTTGATAAAGTTTATTCTTAAAATGTATGTTTTATCGGTATCAGGTCTGTGATTTTATAAGATATTTATTAACGTATCAATAAGTAGTTTAAATGAAGTAATAATTTAAAATTCTTATGAGATCGTTTCTGGGCAGCATTTTACAAACTCCATGATAATAAGGACACATAATTTACACTTATTTTTAAAGTGTTTTAACAAATATCCAAACATACGCATTAATGGATTTATGAAATTAGTTAATAAAAAATGGAGTACGAGTTGGAAGTGTTTGAGGTATACGACGACTGCGAACAAGCACCAAACAAGAAACTTAAAAAACATACTCGAAAAAAGTGTAAACAAAAAGGTTCATTAGCAAATATGGATAGTAGTGACAATGATGAAATTAATAGATCTAAAACCAGTGTAGTAAGTAGTGAATCTCGTCGCAGGCCCTTAAGTTTACGACAGTCCATATTGAATGTATTCAGTAAACTTGTTATTTGGAAGAATCAGCGGAGGTATCAAACAACTATTCCTGATAAAGTAGACTCGCCGCATACATCCAAAGATGTTCGCAGAGGTTTTTTACCATTTGGTGAGTTAAACACCAGTGGATGTGGAGGGTCTACAAATTTTACAAAGCAAAGAATATTACTATGTAGATATATTGAGTTGAATAAATATACTTTTATATAATATATATATATTACGTATCTACTTAAGTTTTCATTGTTAATAATCGATTAATTTTATTTACAGTACTAAAAGTTTCTAGTAATTGATGTTAATTTTTATAATTCGTGATACCTATATATCTGTATGATTATTCGTCTCAAAAACTACCTAATTTTAATAATTAATTGATTAATTGGAAGGGCTTGAAATTTTTTTGATGACTTTCTATTTCTATTTAATTGTTTAATCACAATTAAGTATCAAAATACTTTAGATATAATGGTATGTACATATACAAATTGCATGATATCTATTATATATCTTCTTTAAATTATCTCAAGAATTTATTAATATAATGAAAATAATTATCGATTTACAATTAGTTAAAAAATATAGGATTTTTAAAAAGTTTTAAGAGTATTTAAAAGAGTTGACATGATCGTGTCAGTTTCATTGCAAATTAATTTTGAGCTTAATCGTATATTTTAAACTTATTATGAATACCATGTTTTCGTAAGAAATTAATAATCGAGACATTTTTTTATTTTTAACAACGCATTTTTAAAACTCATCAAAATTAAACTTAAGGACAAATTAAAAAAAATTGTAATATTTTGTTTAATTATGTAGGTATATAAAATGATTTATTTTTAATAATATACATGATATTCATCTTTTAATGTAGAATCTAACATTACAATTGTTTTTTTCAGATAGCCAAAGAAGAATTCATGCTAATGACAGAGCATTCAATGCTCAATTTCGTTACGCAGTAAGTAACTTGTTAAAATATATCTTAAATTTAATATTTTACGTAATTTATTTTGTACTCGTATTTTTTTCAGAACAATTTTATCAAAACGTCGAAATATACCGTATTAACATTTTTGCCTCTGAATTTGTTCGAGCAATTCCAGCGCTTGGCGAATTTCTACTTCTTGTGCCTTCTTGTACTACAAATGATCCCTGCTATCAGCAGTTTAACTCCTGTAACCACAGCTCTCCCTCTTATTGGTGTGTTAGGGCTCACTGCCATCAAAGATGCCTATGACGATTTTGTAAGTAAATTTTTATACATAATAGTGCTGTTTAATTAATAATCGTTTTAGCAACGTCACAGATCTGATTCGCATGTTAATAATCGTAAATCGCAAGCGGTAAGAAACAGTAGGCTTGTTCAAGAAAGATGGTCAGCTGTGCAAGTGGGAGATGTCATTCGTATGGATAATGATCAATTTGTTGCGGCCGACATTTTATTATTAACTTCTAGTGAACCCAATGGTTTATGCTACATCGAAACTGCCGAGTTAGATGGGTAAAGCCTATATTTTATATTGTAAAATGTATCTTCTAAACGTTTAAGCTTGCAGGGAGACAAACTTAAAATGTCGACAGTGCTTACCTGAAACGGCAGAGATGGGACAAAATGATTCTTTAATTAGCGAATTCGATGGGGAAATAATATGTGAAATGCCTAATAATTTATTGAATAAATTTGAAGGACAATTAATTTGGAAAAATAAACAATATCCACTTGATAATGACAAAATCATCCTTAGAGGATGCGTTTTACGCAACACACATTGGTGCTATGGCGTAGTGATCTTTGCTGGCAAAGACACTAAACTTATGCAAAATAGCGGCAAGACCAAATTTAAACGCACTAGTATAGATAGACTTCTTAATTTTTTAATTATAGGAGTAAGTAATTGTAACATTTCTCATTTTTTTTATGTTGTAATATGTTCGTATTTTTCAGATAGTGTTTTTTTTATTATCCGTGTGCCTTTTCTGTATGGTGGCATGTGGTATTTGGGAGTCCCTGGTTGGACAATACTTTCAAACATTCCTGCCCTGGGACACACTTGTGCCTTCGGAGCCATTGGGTGGTGCCACCATCACTGCTCTACTTGTGTTCTTTTCGTATGCCATTGTGCTTAATACGGTGGTGCCAATCTCGCTTTACGTGTCCGTGGAAGTAATTCGCTTTGTACAAAGTTTTCTTATTAATTGGGACGAACAGATGTACTATGAAACAAATGGAACGTCTGCCAAAGCTCGCACCACAACTCTTAACGAAGAATTGGGTAAGAAAAATTACACGATTTATCGATTTTAATACAGTAGAATGTTGTAAAGATCATTTTACCAAAATCGTCGTGTGTGTTATTTTAACCTAAATGAAGTAAAATTGGCTCGTAACATCAAATTATTGTTAATTTACAAGCTGATACTTGATTATCGTTACATTAATAATGTATATAAATTTCTCTAATGTTAATTATAGCAGTTCATTTTAAAACCATTAAACTATATCAGGAAAATCTCTTATAGTGAGCATAATGACCAAAGAGAATTTTTGAGACAAATCAAATTCAATAATAATTCAACAGAAAAATGAATATCGACTATTAAACATCTATGATCTATTTAATTAAAATAATGGTCTTTTACAAACATTTTACTGTGCTATGAACATAAAGTAATAACAGTAAGCAATATTAAAACTATTTTATATTTTATTCAGGCCAAGTAGAGTATATTTTCTCGGACAAAACTGGAACACTCACACAAAATATTATGACATTCAACAAATGTTCGATTGCTGGTCGGTCGTACGGCGATGTAATTGATAAACAAACTGGCGAAGTAATAGAAGTAACGGACGATTTAGATTCATTAGATTTTTCATTTAATCCAAATTATGAGACAGATTTTAAGTTTTACGATAAATCGTTACTCGAAGCTGTTCAAAAAAATGACGCGGAATGCCATAATTTTTTTCGTCTGTTGGCGCTATGCCATACAGTCATGTCAGACGATAGGGATGGACATCTCGAGTATCAAGCTCAGTCTCCAGATGAAGCAGCATTGGTGTCGGCAGCTCGAAACTTCGGTTTTGTTTTTAAAGAAAGAACTCCAAATAGTATAACTATAGAAGTATTAGGAAGAAGCGAAGTTTATGAATTATTATGTATATTAGATTTTAATAATGTACGTAAACGTATGTCAGTTATATTAAGGAAAGACGGCCAACTTCGCTTGTATTGCAAAGGTGCCGATAATGTCATATACGAAAGATTAAAACCTGGAGGTGAAGAAATGAAACATAAAACACAAGAACATCTAAATGTGAGTTAAATATTTACTTTATATGTTTTAGTTTAATATATAAGCTTTTGTTAGAAATTTGCAGGAGAGGGTTTACGAACATTATGTTGTGCTTATCGAGATGTAGACGAGGTATTTTTTAATGATTGGAAACAAAAGCATATGGAAGCAGCTTTATCGTTAGATGGACGAGATGAATTATTAGATGCCATTTATGAAGAAATTGAAAGGGACATGTTATTAGTAGGTGTCACTGCCATAGAAGATAAATTACAGGATGGTGTCCCACAAACTATAGCTAATTTAATGTTGGCAGGGATGAAAATCTGGGTACTTACTGGAGATAAGCAAGGTAAACTATTAGAATTTAAAAAAATTACGTAATTTATGCATTTTTATTTAACAGAGACTGCAATAAATATTGGATATTCGTGTCAACTATTAACAGATGAAATGATAGATCTCTTCATAGTCGACGCTTGTTCTTATGAGGAAGTGCAACAACAGTTGTTAAAATTTCGTGATAGTATTAAAATAGTGAATACTTTTCAACCTCGTACAGAAACACATCATATGGGGACCTCTAATGGTGTTGTGGATACATCCGATCATTCTATCGGAACATCTACGCCACCGCAACCTCCTCACGCTCCTGCCGTAAGCGTCGTCACTTTCAGGTGGGATGATGCTGATACCTTAGAAATACATCAGAAACAGAGAGCAAGGTAGACACAATAAAAAGATATATTTGTTCTCTCTCTGTACACATTTCTTAACACTTATTTTCAAAAATGCGTACAAACGTTTTGATACTGCGTGCCGGCTAAAAGCAGTTCTTTCAAATTCATTGGTAACGGGGTTCAAAATGAACAAACTTGTTTTAAGGAGTAGGAATTTTGCACCAATATTTGAATCCTTGAATCTGAAGTTTTCGACATAAAATTGTTGCAAGTATGTTATCCTTAATTTGCCACTTTGTAACTTTACAATATTATGTAGGAAACAATAGTTTTCTATCACACTGTGACACTAACAATAGTTATTCTAAAATCTGTTGTGTGTACTAAACTCTCTGCTCTTAATATTTCTTGCTTATTTCTAGATGTGATTTAATTATTATTTATTATACTATTATTCTATTTAAAGGTATCTTTTTATTTATTCTAGTACAAACTTAATGTATCACGGTGGGTCGTTTGATGGAACAATGGAAGATAATTCAGCCGGTTTTGCTATTGTGATCAACGGTCATTCTCTTGTACATTGTTTACACCCGCAACTCGAAAGGCTGTTTTTAGATGTCGTATTACAATGTAAATCTGTTATATGCTGTCGAGCCACGCCTCTACAAAAAGCACTTGTCGTGGAACTTATTAAAAACAATCGACATGCAGTTACGCTAGCAATTGGAGATGGTGCTAATGACGTTTCAATGATAAAAGGTATGATATTAATAATTTTAAAAAGTTCCAAAATTATTAATTCGCCCAATATTCCCATGGACTGGTTGCGGGAAAGAAATAAAATTTAATGGATAATGAAATTGTTAATTTCGTGACAACTAAAGTCCTTGATCAATAAAAAGTTATTACTCTTAAAAATCATTTAGTTAATGGGCGCATCCGACCGAACTCGTTGCTGAAACAGCAAAAAGTAAGCGCCATGTTATAGTAGTTGACTAAGCTATTGTGATAAACACGTGGCACAACTGATGTCATATGTCAACTATAAAACTAAAATGAAAAAGCAGTTTAATAAAATTATCACTTTAAATTATTCTGTTCTTTTATAAATACATGAATACATTTTACTTTCTAGCTGCGCATATAGGGGTCGGAATATCAGGAGAAGAAGGCATGCAAGCCGTACTAGCTTCAGATTACTCTATTGCGCAATTTAGGTTTCTAGAAAGACTGTTGCTTGTTCACGGTCGTTGGTCCTATTACCGAATGTGTAATTTCCTACGGTACTTTTTTAATAAGAATTTTGGATTTACATTGTGCCATTTATGGTATGCATTTTTTTGTGGCTTTAGTGCGCAGGTAAGATTTGTTAAAGT
Source organism: Rhagophthalmus giganteus (assembly GCA_036326145.1). NCBI lineage: Eukaryota > Metazoa > Arthropoda > Insecta > Coleoptera > Rhagophthalmidae > Rhagophthalmus > Rhagophthalmus giganteus. The sequence continues at coordinate 8,819,537 of JARFJA010000067.1, read as the reverse complement.
CGTAAATTGTGAGTATATGACAAAATTTCTTATTTGCAGACTGTTTTTGATCCCATGTATATTTCGGTGTACAACCTTTTTTATACTTCTTTACCAGTGTTAGCCGTTGGAATTTTTGACCAAGACGTTAATGATAAGAATTCAATATTATATCCACAATTGTACAAACCAGGACATTATAATTTATTTTTTAATAAGAAAGAATTTTTTCGAAGCGCATTGCAAGGCTGTTATATATCTTTAGTGTTATTTTTTATACCATTCGGTAATTTTTTTATGTGTATAATTTTTATACATTTTAATGATCGAATTTTAGGAACTTATTATGATGCATTAAGCCCTGACGGTTTGATACTTTCAGATTACATGTTATTATGTAGTGCTGTAGCCACTATACTTGTTATTGTGAATACAGCACAAGTGAGTAATTAGTAAAAAGTAATGGTGTTATAAATCGTTAAAATTATTTTTATTTCAGATTGCGTTGGACACATCGTATTGGACAGTGTTCAATCATATAACAACGTGGGGTTCTTTAGCTTTTTACTTTATCATGGATTATTTTTATAATTACGTAATGGGCGGTATCTATGTGGGTTCGCTTACCAAAGCTATCACGGAAGCTACATTTTGGTTCACTACCGTATTGACAGTAACAGTTTCAATAGTACCAGTTTTAGCATGGAGATTCTATTTCACAGACGTATTTCCAACACTTTCTGATCGTGTGCGATTAAAACAACGAATGGCTCAAATGAGATCACGCCAAAGCCAAGATGTTCTACGTACGCCTTCTGCAAGAAGAGCAAGGCGATCCATTCGTTCTGGATATGCTTTTGCTCATCAAGAAGGCTTTGGGCGACTTATTACATCAGGAAAAATCATGAAAAAATTACCAAATACAGACTTTACATTTCAGTTACCCGGTATTGGAAAATTCAATATTAACACGGGCAGTAATCAGGTGAGTAAAAACACCGGTACAGTTACCCCTTCGCAAGAAAGTAATAGCAGTGCTAGAGCACCAATACAAGATTTGGATACTATTAATTTATAGTTAATTTTATCTTAAAGTACAGTAGAATATCGATTATACCAATTGGCTGCTAACAGTTCAAATATCATATTCACACTCTCCTTTTAATTGTGAGGTCGAAAGTCATTTTATATTTATGAATGTAAATAAGTCAATTTTATAACATTTTTTACTTAATTTTTTATATGAAAGTTCTTTATTTATATTTTTATAAAATACATTATTTTTTTATTAATCTACTTATAAGCAATATCTATTACTATCTTTTTTTTTTAATATTGCATGATTTTTTAATCTATTTTATCACGTTAAAAATGAGATACCTAGTACAAAAAATTAATGTCTTTCATTATTATCACTATTCTTATCTCACACTTGTTATAAATAGCACAAGATCGTAATAAATAGGTACTGAATTAAAAAAAAATCAAACATTCGGCAGTTGGAGATAAAAAAGTGATCATTTTAAATACTCTGAATTCTACTGTACTTTGCTTGATAACTACTTAGTTTTTTAAGTTAAAATCATTGTTAGATATTTTCGCACACTTAATATTTAAGTTATCAAAACGATTAATATGAGTTATTGTTGATCTTTATAGAGTAAACTAATCTGCTACCTTATTAAGTATTGCTATGTGATTTTTCACAATAAGTATTGTACAGTATCAAATTGTTTTATTGTATTAGACTTGTATTTCAATGTTAAGCTTTTACTAGTCAACAGAGAATGTTTAATGTTGAAAGTTTCTTTATTACCAAGTTTATAAGTATACAAATATTTTATGCTTTTGTTTTTTTATAGTAAAAATAAATTTATTTTTTGTGTATATTTTCATTGTTCTTATTGATCTACCAATCTCGATAAGTGTAGTACGTAAACACCCTAACATTTTTTTGGTGAAAATATGAATATTATTCTCTTCGAGTGCTGTTGTAGTTTCAAATAATTTATTGTCACATTCATAGACAATGATTAAATGTAATAATTACTAAATCACGTAATTTTTATTAGAACAATTGTCAAGAAAATAGACAGAACAGAATGGTAAAAATGCTAGAAAATTTGATGAGTTGCATATCGTGCAGCAGTCTTTGTAGGAATGAGACTCCTAATCAAACAATTCAATTAAATATTTTTAAACTATAATAAGGAAGTTGTTAATTAAAACAAAAAGTTATTAAAAACATTTTAACCCTTTAAATTGACATATTTTTAGAAAGATACAAGGAAATTATTTTTCAGCTCTAGCAAATAACTTTTTCATGTCACCGAAAGTAAAACCTTATTTTTCAGAAAAATAGCAAGACGAATATATCAACTATTAACGTTTTAACATTACTTAGCAATTAATAGTAGTAGTAATGCTAATCCAGTAGTTTAAAGTGATTAGTTAAATGTTAATACATCCATTTCGAATAATCCATTTAATTAGAATATTAAAATAGTTGTTTAATTGGCTTTTTTAACATATCTTATTGGTGTCAATTTATGAATGTATTTTCTTAATTAGTATTTTGCATCGTGATAAGTAGCACGCATAAAGATTAAATATTTATCATTAATGTACAATTTTTTTGCAATATTTAGCATCGGATCTTAAATGAAAAAGAGAAGGAAATGAACAATTTACTTTAATGGGAATGATAAGTTATTACTTGCTGCTGCTACACATTTACCATTTGACCAATATTTTGGAAGAGAAATTTACTAAATATCTACATAAAACCGATCAATATATAGAAGATAATATCATAATATACCTACTCTGACTGTACAAGGAAATGATCGATAATTTAAATGTAGATGAATTGCAAAGTAAAAGTATATAATGGAAATATTTTTCGTTACCTGTTATTTAATACCTATTAATATTTTTCGTATAATAGAGTTGTAAAACTACCACAAGTATAGTAATAGAATATTTTACAAAAATTTAAACATATAATTTGTATTTTAAAAAATCTTGACAAATTTACAAATATTAAAAACAGTTCCAAAGTTGTCGACTAGCAACTAGACTGATTATTTTTATAAGTTCTTATGTTTTAAGTCTTTGGCATTGGGTACTATAAAGAGATTGATGTAACAATTTCACTGTTTATGCTTTTTTTTTACTATGTGTAGAATTTTATACAATTTTAAACAATTACTAAAATATATTTATAGAACTATAAAATATTTATTTTGACTACCTTATTGCTTATTAAATGGAAACATTCACTTTTTATACATTCCTTGTAAATTTTTAGTCATTTTTGCATGTATGCTTTGTGGAAAAATTAAGCTTTTATTACTAGCCTAGTGAAGGAATACACTGTTATTTACATGAAATAATACATGTGAATTAACATGATGTTAGGGATTATTTTTTGTCTTTAATTATAAAATGGAAATTATATAAACATTAAATCTTTGATATAATAATACATTAAGCTGATCAGTCAATTTATTTGACAACAGATCTTTTCATCCGTGGGTCCCTTAATCATCTGACAATGAGACAATTTTATTTTCATATTTTGGCAATGAATAAAGTTGGTAAAGTATTCTGTATTATAACAGAAATATACAAATATTATATCATAGATATAGACAATATAGATATACGAATATATCATATTTACATTTTAGTAATTACTATTAAAAATGTTATTTTTTTTTAATACTGACTGAAAACTAATTTTCGATCTTAAAAAATTATATATGAAAATTAATTTGTATGATTTTAATATAGTAATAACTAAAATAACTGCTTCAATTATATATTTTATTAATAACATAAAATCCTAATCATTATACCAATCTAAAAACAATAAAGAAAATGACATAACTAAAAGAAAAAATAAAATCCACACCCGTAACCCAGCATTTCTTTGAATTGCGTGCCGAATTTGTTCATTAGCATCTTTTATATCATCGGTAGAAGCTGCCACTGTTGATGCTATCCGTTCTATATCTTGTTCTTGTTGTAAAACTTTTTCAGTAAACAATTCCTGTAATTCCGAGATATGTACTACTTTACTTTCGATTTGTTTTACTTCTTCTGACAAACTATTCAATTCGTCAAAAAGCAGTTCGTTTTCTGATTCGAACATCTGCAATTCTTCTGACGTTAATTGATTTTCAACATTTTCGATTAACGGTGATGGCAAAGAAATTGGCGGTCTTTTACTTAAATCATTATCCAACTTGTTATCGTCCACTTTACTTTTAACTGGCGATGTACTTTTATCGGTAGTAGATTTTGTTTCGAGTTTTGATAATTTATGAGCTTCTAAAACTCGCTTAACACGTATTGCCTTTGCTTCTGTATAAATTTTTGAAACGTATTTTAAATATTTTTCTATCGAATCTCCAACATTACAATAGTGCTCCAATTTTTGCTTCGAGTTGCTTTGTTGTTTAACCGATATTCTATAAGCGTTCAGTTCGGCACTGCAAGTTGTTATTATCTTTTGCGCAATTATATCAACTTCTTGTCTATCAATTTCAGTCATAGTTTTATTCGTAGATAAATAATTTACCACATTTAAATAAGCCAATCTGTTTTCCATTATGAAATTATGTAGTTTAACAATATGTTTAATTATTTCCCTAGCTTTAATTAAATTCACATCTCTGGATATTCGTAAAATATTTGTTTTGTCTTCTTTAATACCTAGATTCCTGTTTGTCGTTCTTAGAGTTTTAACACAAGCCTTAAATAGAATTGTTATATCCATTTATAAACAATTTACCCCTTAAAAATTCACTTAATTAAAAAATTAATTAATTTTTAAAGTTACTGACGTGTTCAAGTACACGAAACATAACCTTATTTTTTTGTTGTTGTGAACTATCAGTTGACATTTCTCTCTGGAAATTTCAAAGACGTGCAAAAGTTTTTATGAAGGGGATTAAATAGGAAACCCGAGAATAATAATATAAATATAGACGTGTACATTCGTAATTTAAGACAAGATATTTACATGTTCCTCACGAATTAAAAACCATTATATATGTTCCGCAATTTTTACATTACTATTATGTGTAATAATACTGGTACGACTATGAAAATATTTAGAAAATATTTGTTCCTGTATTATCAACATATTCAACGATAGGTCGGCAAAAAACAAGTCATTACTATAAATCTCAATTGTTTTGTGGGTTTAATATCTTTATTACGAGAAGGTATCTACGATTACATATTTACTTATTAAATATATTATTACCACATTGTTGATAAGTGTGATCAAGTAATATCAGCCGAGTGATATTACGCAACTCGTTCGTCTTTTTTTTTCGAACGTGACATAATCTATATATAAATTCGCTTCTCGAATAAAATAGATAATTCGAGTTTTAGTGTGAGCAACGTGTTACGTGTTTATTTTTGCGGTAGTGAACCAGCATTTACTAGCTAAAGAAAATTAAATTTACGAAATAAACATGTTTCACCTCAACGTTATTCCGAAAAATTTGACTTTAATAAGAAAATCCAACGAAATAAAAACATTATTGAAGATTGTACCGACTGCATTGCAGTCTCGTACGTATGCCCAACATAAAATACCAGATAGATTGAAAGATATTCCGACTCATCCGAATCCACAATTTTTTGATATGGTCGAGTATTTCTTCCACAAAGCCTGCATGATCGTCGAAGATAAATTGATAGAAGATTTAGCTCACCAGAAAGGTTCCGTTCCGGATCTTGAGACGAGAAAAGCTAAAGTTAAAGGAATTTTAACAATTATGGAAGAATGTACTAATATTATTAAAATTTCTTTTCCAATTAAAAGAGATAATGGATGTTACGAGGTGATTAAAGGATATCGAGCACAACATAGTGCTCATAGAACACCTTGTAAAGGCGGTAAGTTTATTGCTTAATTTACTCATAGCCTATTTCCATTGTCAAATAGTTATAACATGTAATTTACATAGAGGAAGCAGTTAATATGTTTTTAACCGTGTATGTACCTAATTATGCAAAGTAGGTAAATACTTACTTATATACATAGATAGGGTAAGAATATTTGCTTAAAGTAATCATGTCTTTTTCAAATTAACTGTTAACTGTGATATCGATTATAGTTGCAATTTAAAATAACTGAAACATTTTATTCGTGGACGCATAAAATCAATAAAATTACTAACAAACTGTATTAAAACGATAACAAAGAGGTCGAGTTAATTTTGCTAATAGGATATTGTAAATGAACTACTTTTGGAATAATACAAAAATAAGTAAATATATCAAATTTAAGTAATTTGTTACAATACTTGCAATAAAATTACTTATTCATCAGTTACCATTACAGAAACTATTACGAGGAATAAAAAATCTGAAAGATTCGAGTCAACAATTTTCTTTTGCAATCGAGGAGTTGGATCTAATTAATTTGAATTTAGCAGCTTTATGTAACAGTCTGCAAGATAACAAATTGAAAGCAATGAACAGTGTGGATAGTTTAACGTCTTCCGATTCCGAGGAGTTGGCTTTACCGTTACCGGTCACTCCTTTTTCTTATGATTGAATTTCACGAATAAGCTGTATACATCCACTTACTTAAACATCCTGGGTGTTATTCAGAAATTTTTAAAGTACAGGTACACTTTTGAATGTTTCTGGCTGACGGTGCCCCTTTTAACTAAAATTTTAAAATGCCAAAACTTCCTATGCGTGATTACATTTGAATTTTCTTCATATATTGAAACTCGAGCATTATTCATCTAATTCTGTTGAATTAAATTGATTCAATTAAGCATTGATATTTACAATAATATATTATTATGGCATTATCAATATTATCAAATAACAAGGATTTGTAAGTAAAATACATTTATGTGCATATACCCACTTTTATACTAAATACCCATTTACTAAAAGTGAATTACACCTTGGCTATAATCTGTAAAAAACGATTTATCAAGGCATTCCTTTATATATTTATTAGACATCAGTTTACCGATCTATTGTAACAAAAATGTGTAATTATTGCATACATTTCTATAAAAACATATTTCTTGTAAGATAAGTTTTGAATGATATACTGGAATTTAATAATAAAACTGTGATATATTATTTCCATTATCTACATATGTACTTGCCATTTCAATTAAGATTAAAATGTATGGAGGTTTTATCTTTATCAGTGACGTAAGAAAACTAGTACACGTGCTTACAAATAAACACACAAATTATTCTAATAAATTATTTCTATTTTGCTTAAATATAATATATTATGTATATATAGAATATAATGTGCAAATTATTACTAATATAATTGTCAAGCAGCAGACGTCTTACGAAATGTTTATTTTAATAATTTGATTAAGGTTCGACTTTCTATAACAGTAAAGGAAATAATTACCATTTAGTTACTAATTTATATTCGACACGTTTGATGCCGAACAGGTTGTCCTCGATCCATCGTTTTTATTGTTAGATATATTGTATAAACCTGATCAATTAAAACACATTTGTCTGCGAGATTTCATATTTAATTACCCATTTTGCTCGTGGTTAAGATAAATTATCTATATAATAATTTCATGTAAATAATATACAACACACATTTGGTTACTGGTTCTAATGGTGATATAACGACAATCGGCACGATATAATGAAAAGAATATTCTCAAAATATATTGATAATGATGAGGAATCATAAGGCGGGTTTTTGACCCTAAAAATTAATGAACATTCAAATAGGTCATTCTAATGTACCTAATTATTACGGTTTTTTTTAATTTTAGGACGTTTATCTTGGAAGGTTTCATTGACATTTTTGGCATTTTGTCAGAACTTATGTATCCTTAAGACGTACAAAGCTTATTTCTCGATCCTCATTCACCAAACCCATCAATAATATAAAAGAGTGACCAATTGCCTCTGCCCCGACAAAAAAAAAACCTAGTCCTAACAAATTCTAAAAATGTCGATGAAACCTGCTAGGATAAATGTTCTAAAATTTAAAAAAAAATCGTAATAATTACGTTGGTAGGACCTATTTGAATTTTTATCAATTTTTAGTGTCAAAAACCCATCTTATGAACCCACGATCATTTAAATACATTTCGGGACATTTGTTGACAAAATGCATAATTACGGTAATTAATAATTAATTATTAAAATTAATTAATTACAAATTAATAATTTGTATATGATCATACTATGTATATATTTAATTAACAACAACAATGATTGGCCGTCAGCAATTATATATTTATTCTCTTTTGATTAACAGATATTGTGATGGAGCAAAAAGTAATGTCTAACATCAGTTCTAGTACATATGAAGAGTATGGGAAAAGAACAAGGAATGCCACACTAACTTTGATTCGAGATATTTCATTTTTGTTGTTTCGAATCGCCACCACTATCAGAATATGATGCCATTTTTAATCAGTCACGCTAGTGAACTGCACAAAACTCAAACTTGCACAGTAAACTAACTTTCATATAACTAACAAGAAAATATAGGTACCTAATGTAATCATCTGTTAGTCTTGTAATTTTAGAAACATTCCTATTTCTTTCTCCTTTCGCTTGCTGTTATTTTGAACGAATTTTGCAGGGACTTGGTCTATTCCTTTTGCACGGTAATTTGTAAACTTAATTTTCAATTTAGTTCTTAACAGATGTCGCATACATCTTAAATTTTTCAAAATTGTGACGTTCTTTGTTCTTTCCCCATACCCTTCATATGTTGCAACAATACATAGTCGCTAAAATTTGTGTTGCTCAATGTACTTACAATTAGTAGGTGTGAAACCACATTTTAAGAAAAATAGTGACAGCCACGTACTTATTCCATAAGTATACCCGACAATGAATAACGTACTTACAAATAGTTCTAAATAGAAAAGTTTATTAGGCAAATACAGCAGATTCGTTTTACTAAGTAACCGTTAATGAATTAATAATGAATAGATTATTTTTGTAAACAGTTTACAAAACTACGGTAAATATTTTAGAAACATTATTAATGATCTATTACAATAACTAAATGTGGCATCTGAATATGTTTAATATTTGAAGTTACATACATAAGTTTGAAAATAATTTTATTAAATTATTTTTATCTAGGTGGGTATTTAAAAATTCGAAACGTTTTAAGATTTCACGTGCTAAATTATTCATTATTCATAAGATTGATGTCGGTACAGTTATTTCTGTAACAGATGCAACTTATTGCCAGATTATGAGATTCACTGTCGGGAATGAATATACGTCGACAAATTCATGTGGGTATATATATATATAGACATACCTATATATACGATATGCGTATTATATATAGTAATATATATATATATGATGATATATATATATATATATATGTATATATATATATATATATATATATATATATATATATATATATATATATATATATATATATATATATATATATATATATATATATATATATATATATATATATATATATATATATATATATATATATATATATATATATATATATATATATATATATATATATATATATATATATATATATATATATATATATATAAAAGTTTATAATTATTCCTCTGTAGATATCACCGAGTAAATAAATAATATAACCGGACGATAGAATGAGCGAAATTAGTACCTGGAATTTTTAAGTACAATAATTTTTTTGATTAAATATAAGTGAAGATACATCTAACGTGTACATCTAGTACTCAGGTACCTATTTTCACCTTATATATTATTATAATATTACACATTTATTATTATACATTATATATATATATATATATATATATATATATATATATATATATTATTTTTTTTTTATATTGTGAAATGTTTATTTAGATTTACTTAACAGATAGATTTATTTTCGTTTATTGTCATTGTGTTATTTTATTAAATAGTAATTTTATTATTTTTATTCTCACATTTTGACTACTTCGCTGTTGGCAAATTGTAAAATGCCTGAAAATAATTAGTCAGAACGAGATATACATTCTTCTGTTCACGTTTTGCCGGCATTTTATCAATTTACCTGAATTGGTGTAGTCATAACGAGAATTGCACTGTACGTTCGCGTTTTGCCGGCTTTTTATAAAATCCCTAGGCATTTTATAAAAAGCCTAATTTTGCATTATGACTACGACATATATACAGTGACCTCGTGTAAACGTGAACACTGCCTAACTTGAACTTGAACGCAATTCTTTAATTGGTAACTTTCAAGTTTTATTTTCAAATTTTGTCAATAACCTTTACCATATTTTATGAATTATAGAAGTTGCAATTATATTATATTTTCGCATATATGAGTTACATAAAACAGCAGCATCCAGAAAGTGCCTATAACTTGTGTTATTGGCAATATATTTCAAGTCTTATATTATTTCATTCTTTCAAATAAGTACAGCATACGAACCTACCCAATACTTTTCAATTTTCTCACATTAAAATAAATTGGCAAATTAGGTAATTGAATTTACTATCAAATAAATTGATAATTTATATCTTTTTTATTATTATATAATGACTTATAGCAATAATTTGGTTGCTAAGTCATAATAGATAATGGCGATATTAGCACTTTATATTCTATAATCAACAATCAATTTATTCTAACGTGGTGTATTTAATTTATTGGTATTTTTGAAAAAATAAACTATTTATTTTAAATATTTGCAATTTGTAAATTCAACTTATGGTTACAATATTAAAATCTCAAATAAATAAAATAAAATCTCAAATTTAAAATATTAAAGTCTCTATCACACACCCTTCGTATACAAGTTTTGATTGTACTAATATAGCCCAGTAAAATTAGATTTTAACTATAAAAAAAAATATTAATACTCAAATTATAACAAGCTAGATTTTTGTGCGGCCCTTTATTTTTATGTTTTAAATTAAACCTCAAAAATCCCGTTCGATAGCACCCTCGCAAGAACATTTATAGGTAGTGAAAGAGGGTAAAATACAGTTTTTCACAATTATCTCGGAAACTGTCAATTTTTTGATAAAAAAGTTAGTAAAAAGAATCAACCTTTTCAAACATATAGGCTGAATGAAGTCTGAAAGAAAATGTACACTCTGCTATACTACTTATTATGTGTTATATAAATTATATTACAAATAATTTGATTGTCAAAAAAGGTAGATATTAAAAGTACTGCCAATTCTTGATTGTCCGGAGGCGGATTAACCGGTTTATGGTTCAACGATGGTTCACAACCCATGGTGACAAGCTGTAACAAATTTGATTCTATTTATTTTCATTTCTTGACGGACATAGGTACTAATTTTACATGGTCCTTCCCCCCCCCCCCCAATTAAACGCCATAAATGGGTTTTTCAACAGAATTTCCTTTGCAGTTCATTTTACGACAATGATACTTATATAACAAAATAAATTAGGAAAAATTTGCTACAACTTACGTTCTTGTCATTTTTCTGTAAAGTCAATAGTATTGTCGTGCCAGCTTCACAAAATTTACTCTATCGTGTAATAAGAAAACGAAAATCGAACTACTGATACGGTGTTATATACCGGTAAAAGTTTAAGTGGCGACGGCCAGCTTTATGACTTCTTAGCTTCCGTCCGAGGAGAAATTTTTCTGCGTTCTCTAGCTGAAAGTACACATTATATATGGGTCTAACAAAAGCTAAAGTATAATTTCTCTTTGCTAATTAATTAACTTCAAGTTACCTGATAGAGTAAACTTTATGAAGATAGCACGTCGAAACTATTGAGTTACAAAAAAAAATGATAATACAAATTGTAGGATATGTTCTCTAATTTATTTTATCATATAGGAATTTTTGTCGTAAAATAAACCGCAAAGGAGATTTGAGTGAAAAATTCGTTTTTAACGTCTTTTCCTCGCGACGGCGGCCAAATTTGGACTGGGCATGTTTTTTTACTACCTCTTACCTTTCTTTCTTTATGAATATTTACTTACCTATAATTCATAAGTGTTTACCTACTTATTATCATCAATAAAATTAATCCATAGGTACTTGTATTCCAATTGCATTATTAATTGTTATCTTGTTCTATGAAATTTAATCATACAGTAACAAATATAATAATTAATAATAATATTTCTAAATTATTATTAATTCTAAAAAGTGATAATAATAATTATTTTTTTTAGGTATTCGATATTCGTTAGATGTAAATCGTGATGAAGTGAAAGCTTTAGCTGCACTGATGACATTTAAATGTGCTTGTGTAGATGTACCTTTTGGAGGTGCTAAAGCCGGAATCAGAATCAATCCTAAAGAATACTCAGATCATGAAATGGAAAAAATTACACGTCGATTTGCCTTAGAGTTAGCAAAGAAAGGATTTATAGGTAAGTTATAATGTAAAAAAAAGTGTTTTTGTATAATAATTTTATTTTTTAGGACCTGGTATTGATGTTCCGGCACCCGATGTTGGAACGGGTGAACGAGAAATGTCGTGGATTGCCGATACATTTTCAAAAACTGTTGGTTATCAAGATATTAATGCTCATGCTTGTGTTACTGGGAAACCTATTAATCAAGGTGGTATTCACGGTCGCATCTCGGCCACAGGACGTGGCGTATTTCACGGTTTGGAAAACTTTATTAATGAAGCTAATTATATGGGCATGATTGGCGTCACACCCGGTTGGGGAGGAAAAACTTGTATCATTCAAGGTTTTGGAAATGTCGGTTTACATACAATGAGATATCTTCATCGTGCTGGAGCTACTTGCATTGGTGTAATCGAATATGATGGTTCTATTCACAACCCTGAGGGTATTAATCCTAAGGTATCATTCACAATAGTTATCTACATCTAACAAGGGAACATCGCCAAGTGTCCGACGCCGATCGAGCTGATTTTTGGCCCAGAGGTAGACCTATATGAGACTTGTAAAACCCCCAAATATTAGCTGCCCTAACCCGGAGAGTGAAAAATTACGGCCATTTTTCGTTTCCCACTCGCCGATTGTCCACCTCATAGCCAGTTTTGAACACTATAGAAATATGTCTGTTTGGCACAGTCGGTAGTGAGCTCGACTGCTAGTCGGGTGGTCGGGGGTTCGATGCCCGGAGGGAGAAGAGGGGTGGTATTTGCTTTTTGAGAGGTAATTGATTTTTTTAGTAAATGTAGTCCTCGAATTTCGATTTTTTTTTCGTTTGTCGGCTTTTGCGGTCGAATTTTTTTTTCGAAGGTTTTGTTGCAAAACAAAAAAAACATGAAAACACAAAAACACCCCTCCTCTCCCTCCGGGCATCGAACCCCCGACCACCCGACTAGCAGTCGAGCTCACTACCGACTGTGCCAAACAGACATATTTCTATAGTGTTCAAAACTGGCTATGAGGTGGACAATCGGCGAGTGGGAAACGAAAAATGGCCGTAATTTTTCACTCTCCGGGTTAGGGCAGCTAATATTTGGGGGTTTTACAAGTCTCATATAGGTCTACCTCTGGGCCAAAAATCAGCTCGATCGGCGTCGGACACTTGGCGATGTTCCCTTGTAAGTACATATTTTATACCTTTGAATTGTAGGAATTAGAAGAATATCGTCTTGCCAAAGGAACAATTGTTGGATTTCCAGGTGCAAAAGCTTACGAGGGCGATGGTCTTTTCTATGAAAAATGTGATATTTTGGTACCTGCAGCAATAGAAAAGGTTATCCATAAAGAAAATGCTAACAAAATTAATGCTAAGGTAAGTTAAAATTTTAATATACTGTATTTCCTAGCATATTTTATGCACCTTTATCTTCCTGAGATATTTTTTGGAAAATAATTAAAATATATATATAGTTAAAATATACCGTATTTACTCACGTATAACTCGCCCTCGCAAAAAAATTCCCGCATATATCTGGCATTAATTTCTGACAGAGCATTTGAAAGTAATTAGGAAGTTGACAGCAACGACCACAGTGACGATGAATACATTAGGTAAGGTGAGGACGCCAGTCCACATACCAGTATTAGATCAGTTAGCTGTATGCGGATATAAGAATAAATAAGCATAATGTGTCTTAAATGTTTTGTTTTTTAACAAAACCTTTCTCACAAAAATCCTCGCATATAACATGCACCCGATTTCCCTTATTTTCAGTATAAAGAATTAATTTATTTGGTGTAAATAAGAACAAATGTTTTAAATTTTGTAAAACACTGTTTTCGTTATTTCTTTTATATCTTTGATGTATTTTTCCAATTATACTCAATATTTCCTTATTATTCCCTTATTTGCCTAAAATAATATCATTAATTACCATAGATTATTGCCGAAGCTGCTAATGGTCCAACAACCCCAGCTGCAGATCAAATTTTAATTGATAAAAACATCCTAGTTATTCCCGATTTATTTATAAACGCTGGCGGTGTCACAGTTTCGTTCTTCGAATGGCTGAAGAATTTAAATCACGTATCATACGGAAGACTAACTTTTAAATATGAACGTGAATCGAATTACCATCTATTAGGTAAGACATTTATATTTCTGTTTGTAGATAGATTATTCTATTGCATTTATAAATTCCAGAATCTGTGCAAGAGTCTTTAGAACGTCGTTTCGGACGAGTCGGTGGACGTATACCAATTACACCTTCAGAAGCTTTCCAAAAGAAAATTTCCGGCGCTTCAGAAAAAGATATCGTGCATTCGGGTCTTGATTATACCATGGAGCGCTCTGCTCGAGTAATTAATTTAATGTTTTTATAATCTAGATTATTTTATCTAATTTTTCCTCCTTACAGGCCATCATGAAAACTGCCATGAAATTTAATTTGGGTCTAGATTTGAGAACAGCTGCGTATATTAATTCGATTGAGAAGATATTTACATCATATGCTGAAGCTGGACTTACCTTCTAATTAATTGAAAATTTAGAAATATGTCAAAATTCATCAGTATTTGTTTGCCATATTGAATACTCATCAATGTATTCGTATAAAAATTCTTTTCTTGTTAATTACAAATATTCTTAGATTTCATTAATCCAATCATTTACTGGTATTATTATACTAATTAAATTAAACAATAAAATTTTATAAAATGTATTTTTGTCGAAAGTTATTTATATGCTTACTTATCTTTATTTATAGATCAATATACATGATTGGGATTTCCCATAAAAACAAATAATAATTCGTGAGTACTTTTTAACTGATAGTGGGAAAATTATTCTCTAATATACGCAAGTGATAAGCTGTAAGTGTATTAAAATTAAAAAAGTACCTGTCTGGATATCGTGGTTAATATAAAAGGAAGCATTATCAACATTGAAGTTATTTTAAGTAAGCACTTCTTACAAGATGAATTACTATCGGTTATTTTTTACTGTAACATTGCTCTTTAATTTTAGTGTTCAGTTATTATATGGATGTCTTCAAGAAGATTCTAACAGTTTAGAATTGGCTTTTGTGGTAAGTACTTATATGTGAGAGAGTGAATATTAAATAACATTTGGTTACCTTAGTGTTATCAAAATAAAACTTTGAAATTTAAATCTGCAAAATGGAAATTTAACGCATTTTTATTTTAATCGATTTATTACTATAATTTGTGCCATATAGAAAAAGATTGTCAATCATCTAAATGTACCAATATTTTCGAAGTGGGGTGCCATTCGATTTAGTTAAATGTAGGTCCCACTTGTTCAAATCAGTTTTCCTGAACTTAATTGACAAGTCATTTCTGTATGGCGTGGACTATAATTTTGATAACTTTTAGGGCCGATTGCACCAATCTATTTTAAAATTTAAGTGCAGCTTAACTACCTAATTTTTTGTGGATACCGTTGATGTATTTTCATAGATAATTTATATTAATTAAATTATGCTTAAATTGTAAGATGGATTCGTGCAATCGACCCTTAATCATATAAATTTTAAATTAATTTATTTTTAAATCTTTCATTATTTGTTAATCAACTAAACCTTTAGTTTACCAATTAATGAATCTATATACACTTTAGATATTTCGCCATGGACAAAAAACGACTTCAAGAAACTATCCTAAAGATCCATATATAAATGAAACATATTTTCCATTTGGAGCTGCTCAATTAACAAATGTAAGTGCTTTAAGAAATACCGAAACGTTATCTCAACAATTGCGTTCTTTTAGGTTGGAAGACAAACAGAATTCACGTTGGGCAAAAAGTTACGTGCTAGATATAATGATTTTCTTGGAAATATTTATACTCCCAGCATTTTAAAAGCGACGAGTACGGAAGTAAACAGAGCAAAAATGTCACTTCAACTTGTTCTTGCTGGACTATATCCACCGGCGAAAACTCTTTTAAATTGGGAGAGCAGTCTTAATTGGCAGCCGATTCCCTATGAATATCTCACCAGTGAACGAGACCATGTATAATAATTTATTGGAACCAATAATTGCAGATTTATTAATTTCTATCGTTGCAGCTAATGTCCATGCCTTTATCTTATTGTCCTAAATTTATTAAATTATTTAATGACTACGTGAATTCAATAGCTGGTGCAAAAATTGAAAAGAAGTATTTGGAACATTATGAATACATTTCGCACAATACCGGTTTAAATGTGGAAAACGTTTCCGATTTATTTTTTCTCTATCTTACTTTGGTGTCGGAGGTAAATAAGCTGATGTTACTAATACCATGTTTTATTTAAAAAGTAATGTTTCTGCTTTTAGCACGAATGGGGTTTTGAACTTCCACACTGGTCTAATAAAGTATATCCGAAGCTCCTGAAAAACGCTGCCATAGATTTTTATACCGGGAGCTTGGCAACCCCTGAATTGAAGCAGTTAACTGGAGGTAATTGTTTTGTAATTAAAGAATTACATGTTTAGATTGACACAAAAATTTTAATTGCAGGATATTTGCTTAAGCAAATATTAAACGATACCTTATTGAAAATAGGAAATAAACTGAATCCACCTAATCGCAAATTATTTTTATATTCTGGACATGAATATAATGTGGCTTACATTTTGGGAGCTATGAATGTTTATTTTCCCCATGTACCCACATACGGTTCCTGTGTGATGATCGAACTTCATAAAATAAATGGAGTTTATGGCATTAAAGTATAAATTATAAATATGTAAAATACCTTTTCATATAATTGTTTGTTTATTTTAGATTTTCTACGAAGACTATTCTGGAAATAAACCAAAAAATCTTAAATTGCCTGGATGCAATTATTTCTGTCCTTTGAAGAAATTCATTAAGCTAGTTCAGAAGAACATACCCAAGGACAAAAGAGCATGCGATAATGTTTAATGTGATACTCATTATTTATTACTTATAATTTATTTATTTATTTATTATTAAATTCAGTATTACTTGTACAAATACAAAACATTATACAATAATAAGTATTATTCTATTTTTATGTTTTATTTAACAACTAGTATTAAAATTTTGCTCGTTTTAGTTCAAAATCGAATACTTGAACGTTTTTGTGAATATTTTAACGAAAAATCGATTTTTTGGTGTTAAGAGAGTAAATGTTGGAGGTTACTTTTCAATAGGAAAAATTAACCTTTAATTAGCAATAAGTACTAAACTACTTGTTTAGGGGGGGATGAATAGCTCGGTGGCGAAGCCACTGGGTTTTCCTCCAATATGTCCTAAGTCGGTCCCGAGCTCTAATCCTGGTAAAGATGAAGATTTTTATTGAAAATAGGAGTGATAAATCGAATTGGAGTAGCTTAAAAAGAATAATGAATATTTATTGTTTATAATTTATTGACATTCCTATTTTCAATAAAAATCTTCACCCTTGCCAGGATTAGGGGGCCCGGATTTATCGGACGAGAGCCCAGTGATTGAGCTACCCATCCCCCTTTGATAAAACAAGTACCTAATTTAACGTTTATAATGTGCAAATTATAATTAAATAATTATAATTTATAAAGGCGTTCAAAAAAATTGTAAGTTTCTTATCTCTTAATTTGGTCAGAGTTAATTTGCGAAAAATGTATGGAATGTGGGGCCAGGATATCCTGCAAAGGTATTTTTTATGAATTTCAAAATCATAAAGATTTCTATAATAATGAAATGTAAAAAAAACAAATACAATAAAAAAAATGTAATTTATACATTACAGAATTTTATAATAAAGAAGTCTGTTATCAGGGAGACTACGGGTCAGGGAAACCCGAAAAAGGCGGCGAATTTGACGTGACCTGGTAAAGTCAAGAAATTTAAATAAAAGCCTGGGAATAATTATTAATTCTAAACAAAGTTAATTATCAATTTTCTAATATAAGACGCTTTAGTCGTTTAGAACTAAAAATGCACTTAGGCGGTTTCAGATTTAACCCCTAATTTAATCTAATTGTAAAATTAAGGGTGGAATATTACGAATATTTCCTTAAGGGCTTAAGATATGTACTTCCATAGTAACAACAATCGTTTCTAAAAAAAAAATAGTGACTCAAGGAAATACTCAAGGTAAGGAACGACTATGAATTCTACCCTAAATCATTTATTTATTAGGTGAAACTAGCCATCGGCTCTAGCGACTCGTTTTCTAAACTTGGACTCGTGCGATAAAATCGTGTCTTTTATAATATTATTCTATCTACAATTTTTTTAGCAGCACAAAATTTAAGTTTAAAATAACTTACTTGTTTTTTTTTCTACATACTATATAGGTAAATTAATGAAAAATTGATTAATCCTGTCTAAATGCGGTGGGAAGTTCAACACCACATCCTAACGTAAATATTCATCAGGAAGTAGGTATAAAAATTCCACAAACGTGCAAATTAATTGCGTAAAAAAATGTAATTTAAGCAATTTTTTTAGGTATTTTAGCAAATTTTAGTTAATTTTCTAATGTGAAAAACAAATAGATCTTTGGATAATAATTTGATTTTCACTATACAATTAAATTAGGTACCTAATTAATTTATTAAATAATTTTGTAGGTATTCTGTTAATACAAACAGCTAATGGGTGCTTTATATAATTATTCTTTTCAAATATACGCCCTAATAACTGTTTTTCTTCTTTTATAATAGGTACCTAATTGCAGTTATTGACTTATTTTACTTTAAGTACTTATTGACTTTGTCAATTTTACACAGATGATTTATTTTATATTATATCCACCTATGTATTTATTTATATTTATACATATACCTACCTATACGTTATTCACGTTAGATTCCAATGCACGTCATGTATAAAAAGTTACCTATTAAATTGTATATTTGTAATATTTAGTTTGAAGTTTTGAACGTGGCATATTCTCCCGATTACATATTCTAGCTGCACACATGTGACATGGCATAGAAAGACTATCGGTACTTTAAAAATACGAGATTTTATTGACGATGTGGATTGAAATCTATCGTGAATAACGTACACTTCTCGTTCCTTAACTTTTAAAAGTGTTTTTCGTATTGAAGAATGCAGCCGATAGTTATGTAAAAGAAAAAAAATCGACTAGTGTTTTTCAACAAAAAACTTGCAATTGCACGAAAACGAGGCGATTCCGGTGGTCAATTGATTTGAACAGTTTAATGTTAAAACGTGGTTTAAAGATAACAGAAAACACCTAGCCTATGGTCTAAATATTGCGGTTAATATAAAAGTAAGACATGGGCGACACTGACGATTATTTTATCTAAGCAGTCTTTGCCAAAATGTGGTGCCATCATAATATACTTATTTTCGTAGCAATACTACTTATTAATTTTAGTCATGGACATTTAGTAGATGATTATGATACGTTAGAAATGGTTTTTGTGGTATGTTACATTTTTTTAAAATTTAATTTAATAACAAATACCTACGCAAAAAAAATATTATTTTAGGTATTTCGCCATGGGCAAAAAACGACCGACCCTTCTGGGACGTACCCTAAAGATCCGTTCATGAACGAAACGTATTATCCATTCGGTGCCGCTCAATTAACTAACGTAAGTAAATACAGTAGACTCTCGCTAATCCGACCCTCCAGCGATCCGGCGTTTTCAAGCGGACTCCTTGCGAGCACGGAACACACGAACGTGTTTTCTTGTCTCTTTAGTTCATATTTGAAATTCAGTTTATTTACTTGCTTTATTTGTAGTTTTGTAGTTTATGATATTTAGATGAGTTAATAATTCGGCACTATCTGGTCCGATACGTGCCGGATCAGCGAGAGTCTGCTGTGCGCAAAATTTGGCAAAATATTTTATGTTCGCTAACCACGTACATTGTTTTAGGTCGGAAGGCAAACAGAATTCGAACTGGGCAAAAAATTGCGTGCTAGATATAATGATTTTCTTGGAAGTGTTTATACGCCTAACGTTTTAAAGGCGTCGAGTACAGAAGCGAGCAGAGCAAAAATGTCACTTCAACTTGTTTTAGCTGGACTGTATCCTCCGGCTAAAACTCTTTTAAATTGGGAAAACAACTTGAATTGGCAACCGATTCCTTATGAATATCTTACCTACGAGCAAGATCATGTACGCATATCTAAACGAAAAAATAACCATAGCATTGTTTATTTACATCTACCATTATAGATGATGTCGATGCCGTTATTCTTTTGTCCGAAGTTTATTGGACTATTTAGAGATTACATGAATTCGGTCGTAGGAAGAAAAATCGAGCTAAAGTATTCCGACCAATACGCGTATATTTCTAAATATTCAGGTTTAGTCGTGGAAAATATTTCCGATTTATTTTTCCTTTATCTCTCCCTTGTTTCGGAGGTAACTGAGTTTTGGTTTTCGGTTTTGGTTTTAACTTTCATTTGTGGTTTTTAGTACGAATGGGGCTTGGAACTTCCGCAATGGACACGTAAATTATATCCAAAATATTTGAAAAGTTCCGCGATAGATTTTTATAGTGCGAGTATGGCCACCCCCGAACTAAGACAATTATCGGGGGGTAATTCTTTTGTAATATAACGAAAAAATATTTGCGTTAATAAGTAAATTTCTATTTTAGGATATTTGCTTAAGCGAATGTTAAACGATACGTTATTGAAAATGGCAAATAAGATGAATCCGCCTAATCGTAAGTTATTTTTATATTCCGGCCACGAATATAACGTGGCTTATATCTTGGGCGCTATGAACGTTTATTATCCCCATATTCCCACATACGGTTCTTGCGTAATTATCGAACTGCATAAAATAAACGGAATTTACGGTTTTAAGGTACGTATTTACCTATAACGTAGATATAGACGTACAATAGATCTGTATAATTTTTAATCGGTTTTTAGATATTGTACGAAGATTATTCTGGTGAAAATCCGAAAATACTTAAAGTACCTGGATGCGATTATTTTTGTCCTTTGAAAAAATTCATTATGCTAGTACATAGTAATCTACCCAAGGATAATGCTGTATGCGATGACGTATAATATTTCGTTGACTACGAATTATTATTAAACAATAGATATTGTAAAGCTATAAAAAGTAATAAATCCTTAGGAAAATAAACATTTTTTACTTATAAATCAATTTGGAAACCGAACAACTTTAACAAGACGAGTAAAACATAGTTAATAACCATTAGAACAGGAAAACTGTTTTATTTTGAACAAATACCTATAAGTACCATAATTACAAACGATATAAATTTATACTAACTTTAAAACTATACTAACAAATAATAGTACTAATTAATAACATTGACGTTATCGGTGGTTTTGTATTCGTTGTAATTTCGTAAATCGTCGCAATGACGTAATTTCGACTAATATTTCATTTTGTTCAAAAAATTTTATTACATTTTGGGGAGAGGGTGATTCATTCGGACATTTTTTTATAAAAAGTCATATCTTAGTTCTACATTAACAAACTACAGATTTAAAATATTCAGGCAGTGTATTTTACGATGTTTTGTAACATTTTTGAGACTGAGCTAGCATAAATAACCATTGTTATTAGTTATTTAACAAAATAAAAAACATTAAATTTTTCCAAAACTACCCCAGAATGAGGCACTTACGGTCTTACGCGGGACACACGAGGACAATTATTTTAGCACACAATTTAATCATATTTTGAAAAAAAAAACGATTATATGCGAAAGTATTCATAAAAAATCTATTATAAACAACATTTAATTATTACATATATTACTTATTGAACAGAACATCGATCAAAATTACTATATGTTCCGAATTTCCCGTTGTGGGTGGTAACGGTAATTTTACCACTATATCTTGTCTTAGAGCTAATGAAATATTATTTACAGATGAAAAAATCCGTTGTTAATACGGAAACAAAACAAAGTTTAAAAATTTTCGAAAACCCGAGGTTGGCGAAAACGCGCTTAATTCATTTTTTTACGCTTATTTCACGTGGAAATTGATATTTCTCGACGTACGGAGATGAAACAAGGACTTTCAGGTAGGGTCAAAATTTTGTCAAAAACCGTGGAGGCTTTTTTATCGAAAATTATCAAAAACTCGATGTCGGCGAAAACGCGTTTATTACATTATTTTATAGGTGTTTTACCTGGAAATCGATATTTCTCGACATACGGAGACAAAACAAAAGTTTAAAACATTTTGAAAACCCGAAGTCGACGAAAACGCGCTTAATTGACACGTCTGCCTTTTCGACGTAGAAAATTCACATGATATTCAACACGTTCCTCGATTTTACCCACAAAATACGAGATGCTTATCTTAGTAGGAAATTGAACAAGCTCATAGTCATTTATTGTTATAGTGTCATCAACCAGTAATTAGAATATGTCTTCATCAATGTCGTAATTTGAGTCTGACGTTTCGACAATGTCTACGTCGGAATTTGATGTTTCTTCTTCAGTAGTATTTTCTTGTACTTAGTTTTTAGTACTTAGTCATTATAAAGTTTTCTTTATTTTGCTTGTCAGTTTGCGCACTTTTTCGATCATTCCGGATGTGTCCCGTTGTAATTGTACGAATCTACCCTAGTACGTCGTAATTTACAAGAACGTTTATAACTCGTTTCTAAGGTTACATTACATAGACATTAAAGGTAGTTATTAGTAATAAAAACCAAGGTTACCTAGTATTATTAGGTGAATCTCAATATTCTTATTAATAACGATACAGATATATTAGATATACAAATATATATATAGATAATTATTAATGATATAGGTACATACCTAATATCGACGGCGTTTTGGCAGAACGACGCAACCCACAAAAAGTAAATTTTATAAGAGCGCACATTTTGTGTTATAGCATAGCTGTGGCCTATCCAAACCTATATGCAATTTACGTCATCAAAAAAAAGTTACTAGATTGTTTATTTGTAATTCGGTTTAAAATTTGGAAAGTGACATATTCTATAGATGATTTACCTGCGCACATATTAGATGGTATAAAGAAAAACTACAATTTATTAGAACTGTCAAAATATGAGGTACGAGGTGACAGCACTGTGCGAAACGTCATCATCTAGTAACCTTTCATTAATGACGTGGATTGCATATAGCTTTGGACGAAGTGTATAAGCAGATACGATTTATGGAAATACAAATCGATTTTTTCGATGAAAAAAATCGCAATATTACCAGATTTTAACAAATGATGTCTTTGCCTTAGATACATAAGATAGTTAGAAAACTCATTTTCGCAAAAGTGTTGGTCACGTCGTTCTGCCAAAACGCCGTTGATATCTACCAACTTATGGCACTTGTATTATGATTGAACATTATTATTAAGCGTAGTTGGATAAAACAATTAATTTTCTTTATTTCTAGTTGGTATTTTTGTATTATAATATCTGTAAGTTTATAAGCACCATTTCATAGTTTAGTAATTTATTCGGATTACGTAAATACTTCAAAAAAATATAAAAAAGTCTATTATTTTAAATAATATTGCTAATCGTTTATTGTAACTATTATTTAGTCACTTACGCAGATGATAAAAATTAAAATATACGTACTATAATATTCACTAGTTATTATGCAATATAAATATAGAAAAAACAAAAAATATATTAATTTTTATTTTTAAATTTAATTCAAAAGTTTTAAATGTTATGAAATTTAAAAGTCGTACGCAATGTACTTTGATTCGATTTGGAAAGAGGTAATAACCTATTCTATCTACTTATTAATCGTGAATTATATAAAATAATCCTTAACCTATCCTATAGAGGTTATCCCCGAAGTTTAAATATTTAGTTAACCTCATCATTTATTCAATTAAAACTGTTAAAAAAGCGGAAATTTTACAAAATCATTTATATAACAATGACGATAAAGTATCTACTGAACGTTTACGCGAACTGATATCGATTAATAAACGTATATTAGATAAGTGACATTATTCGCTTTGGCTGTTTAAATATTTTCTTTAAATGTTACAACGCGATATTTAGGTATTATCATTAATAGGTTTTAAGGTTTAACGAGAATTTAAAACGCACTTGAAAAAATAAAAGGTATTGACGTCTGAATACGAATATGCGAGATTTCTATTAATTTTTCTAAATGGCTTTTAAATGTCGTTAATTATTATTTGAATAGGTAGTTTATTCCAACCGGTTAGTCTTATTCTGCCTATTTAACATTATTTTTATTTATTGGCCTTAAACGGTTTACACTTTTAGTATTTAGTATTTAAGATAGCGCTCATATCAGAGAGTGTGGGGCAACGTTATCATTCCTTAACGTTTGTGCGATCGCTTTAATACAATATTAATAAGAAATCTAACAACGAACGAGAAGAGCGCTAAATCATAGGAAGCAGGTTCGTTATTTATTTTTATACAATTATTAATAAATTAATTAAAAGTAGTAGTATAATACCACTCGAATCATTTATAATTTCTATATGTTGCGTTTTATTTTTAGAATGATTTGGTCGGAATTAACTATTTTAGTGGTGACTATATTATTTTCGACTAATAGTTGTTTGTGTAAAAATGTCGACGATTTCGAATACTTGCCAAAAAATGTGAAACCAATTCGATATAATATAACTATCGAGCCCCTATTAAATGAAGAACCTTTATCTACATTTTTTGGTAGCGTATCTATAGAATTGAAGGCATTAGAAGATACGAAAAATATAACCTTACACATTGAAGACCTTATTATACAAAATGATTCGGTGAAAGTGATCGATTCTAATGGAAATTTCATTAATATATCCCATACTAGTAGTAACAAAACTAAAAAAATTTACACGGTTCACTTAACGGATCGACTTACTGCAGAAGAAAATTACACGTTCGTAATTGAAAATTATAACGGAAGTTTAGACCATGAAAAGAAAGGATTTTTTGTGGCTAAATATAAAAATATGCATGGAGAGCAAAGGTACTAAACATCTTATATATTATACCTAAAAAATTCTTTACCGTAGTTGTGAGGAAAAACAGGAAAAAGTTATTGACTTTAAAATTTAAAAATGTTTCATATAGTTCATATATTTAGTTAAATAATATAACAGAAATTCAAATATACGAAACTAGTATATACTTTCGCACAACTAGTAAAAACGACTCACAATTAGTTTCATCGGTATGCGATTCAATTGGGTTTTGGCGATCTTCTTCATCAAGTATCTGCTGATCATTTTAATCTCCGAAAGTTTCGATTTACCTAATTTTCGTACACGTTATTAACTGCAAAATTATTTTGTAGACAGTTAACTGTAACCGAGTTCGAACCAATGGACGCAAGATCGGCATTCCCTTGTTTCGATGAGCCTGCTCTGAAAGCTAAATTTATCGTTAATTTAATAAGACCAGAAGGGTATATTTCCGTTTCCAACGAAGAATTGTCGACGACTGTGTAAGTCTATTTTATGTTTTTATAATAGGGATGCTATAACATTAAAATAGTGACTTAGGAAACGGCCGTTACCAAGATGTTTATAAGGAAACTGTGTTGATGCCAACTTATTTGGTAGCCTTTTCGATATCCGATTTTAAATATACGAAACAATACGAGCGCGTTCGCATTCTGGCTAGACCAGAAGCAATAGACGATGGAAGCGCCGATTACATCTTAAAAGAATCTGTAAAATTATTAAGAGCTTTAGAAGAATATACTGGTATAAATTATACACTAAAGAAAATGGATTTGTTAGCGGTTCCGGAGCATTATTTTATTGATGGTGCTATGGAAAATTGGGGATTAGTCATCTACAAGTAATACAACAACCCTTTAATCTGGCCAGCAGAAAATTGTTCGGACACAGTTGCTCGAATCGAGAATTTCTCGAATGACGTAGGTATAGTAGTGAACGTTTTATTCAGACTTCGGGAGCGTAAATTACGCTCCGTTTAGGATAAACATTCGTTTCGGACATGTCCATTTTCAAAACTGGGCGAAACGGTCAAAGGGAAGGGGAGAAAGATGGCCAGCGATTCGCTATTGTCTAGTGCAGTCAAATAAGTCAGTAAGCTTAGGTTAGTGTAGATGAGGTGGGTTTAGGTTAGCGTAGATGAAATAGGCCAAAAAAATGTTTGGTTGTTGGTTTAAAACACAACGATTTACGAATTTTTATTCTTCACCTCTCAAATAGAGGGTAATTTAGGCTCGAGCAACTGTATTCGTGAAATTTTCATGGAAGCCTTTAATCGTTTACAGATTCTACAAAATGTTAAAATTTACCGTTTCAGCGAAAAATATTTGCTGTTTTCCAAAAATTCGTCGACTACCGTCGATTTACAACGATGCACGACATTCACTGGACACGAATTCGCCCATCAATGGTTCGGAAATTTAATAACGCCCAAGAAATGGAACTACATGTGGTTAAGTGAAGGTTTTGCCGCTTATTTTCAGTACCATATTACCGCGATTGTAAGTAATTGTATTTAGAAACCAAACGTCGGCAAATCCCAATGTTCTACTTTATTTTTGAAGAAAAAAATCAGCTTTTTTTATTTACTAAGTTTATTAATCAGTTATTCAATTTCAGCTAATTACTAATTCCAGCTAATTCCGGTGAATTACTTTGACAGGTGGAACCGACTTGGCGACTCAAAGAACAATACGTGGTTGAAGACTACCACAACGCATTACGAAATGATTTGGTCCCATTAACCGAATCGATAAACTTCATATTTTCTTCAGAAGATTCGTTTCCGAGTCCAATTATTTTTTATTATAAAGGTATATACGCTTATTGTTAGTATAAGATTCTTTATGATAATCATAATAAATTAAACGTTTTAGCGTCCTCCGTGATTAGAATGACCGAACATTTTATGACCAGCGAATTGTTTCATAAGGCCTTAAAAATTTATCTCGATCGATAGTAAGTTGACGCGTTTCATCGAAGCCGTTCATTTTCTAATTTAATTTTAGTAAATTTGACGCTACAGAACCAGATTACGTATATAATGTTTTCCAGGACGTAATCGACGAAGCGAACGCCGGACATCTTTTGAACAACTTAAGTATATCCGAAATTTTAATGACGTGGATACGAACGAGGGTTATCCCGTAATAACTGTAATTAGAAATTATGAGAATGGCAGTATAACATTTACACAAGTATTAAAAAAAAAAGAATGTGAAGAAGACGTCGTTCTAATCGAAACGATTATTTTAGGAAATCTTCGCTAAAAACAAATTCAACGAATTTAATAATACATGGCACGTTCCTATTAATTATTTTGTTTATAATAACGAAGGAAACGTAACCGACCTTTTAAAAACCACCACCGACTTATGGTTGACAACGGAAAGTACAACTATCGATGATGTGAAAAGCGACGATTGGATTTTAGTCAATAAACACCAAACAGGCAAGATTTATTTTTCATCAGAAGAAATTGCGCGTCTTAATTCTTTCTAATTGTCATATTTTTGACGTATTAACTTTTTAGGATATTACAGAGTTAATTACGATATTACCAACTGGAAGCGCTTAATAGAATTTCTTCATTCGGAAAATTTTACAGTAATTCCTCCTGTAAATCCGAGCTCAGTTTATCGAAGACGCATTTCAGCTCGCCGCAGTCGGCTTATTAGACTATGAAATAGTATTTAATTTAACTTCCTATATTAGTCACGAAGACGATTATATTCCCCTAAAATGCTTTTATTATTATGTGAACATGTTGGATGCACTTCTAGTTTCTTCAGAAAAATATGATTTATTTCAGGTTTTTATTTCGGTAAACGTAATGCCGTTTCACGTAGTTACACATTAATTTGTAGTTGTATGTTAGGAATTCTTTAAATTTTGTGTACAACAAATTGGGACCCGGTGATAAAGACGACGATTCGCATGTAGATAAACTAAATAGAATCGAACTGATGAGTTGGATGTGTAAATTTGATCATTCGGAATGTAAAAGTTTCGGTTTGCAAAAGTTAAAATTATGGCGAGAAACTGGAATTATGCCCGTATCGCCGGATCTTCAAAATTCGTTGTTCTGCTGTGCAATTCGAATAGCGGATTACGAAAACTGGAACTTTTTACTTCAACAATATTATTCGACTTACGACAGAAATCTGAAAAAAATATATATAGATTCCTTAAGTTGCACGCAAAACGTAACAATATTGAATGAGTAAGGGATTAATTTTACTAATTATTTAACGAGTAAAATTTATAATCGTATTTTGACTGAAATTTATTTTTAGCCTTTTGGACATAATCTGTAACAATAGTAATTCTATAGAGTCTACACATAGATCTTCAACTATGGCAGCGATTGCAGCATCTAGTGATATCGGATTAAATACATTATTGGATTATATTATGAATAATGACATCGATTTGAATAGAAGGTAAAATAAAAAAAAACTTTACTATAATATTTATTTTGCATTACGTTTATAGTCCAATCAAATTAGGCGATAAAAGAGCCTTCGTTCTTAATTAATCCTAGTTAGCTGGATTTTGCACAGACCTCCTTTTCGTGAAATCGTGTATGCTAAATCGCGAATATCTCTTTTCTATCGGTTGGACGATAAAAATGCTTATATGATAAAGGAAATTACGAAAAATTTGCTACAAATATGTTCTAATTGTTTTCCTTCAGAGTCAATAGTTTCGGCTGCGAAAAAATCGATTTTCGTGACTTTTGTGTGTTATTTAGAACACCGAAGCAAAGATCTGTGCAAAAATCCAACTAACTAGCATTTATTAAGAACTAAAATCCTAATGTAACGGGGCTATTGTTATTGTATTTGAATCTAATTGTAAGCTCCTTCATTTTTAGCATAAACGACATCGCGGATATCTCGATGATATATGTTCCACAAAAATTCGTTAAGAAGGTAATCTTATAATACAGTAGTCCCCCCCGTACTCGCGGATAATAGATAGGTAAATACATTCCAAGAACTATCACGGATAATAATGAACCTAAATATTATTTTTTTACATACACGCCTATAAGTAATTTTTCAAATAATATTTTCGCGCCGTGGTAAACTGCGAATAATTAAAACCACAAAAATGAATCCGCGGATACGGGAGTTCTATTGTACTTATGTATCTTTAAACTTACACGATTACCGTTGTTATATATTTTTCAGTTGGATTTTATAAAGAACGCTGACAAAATAAGCAATATTCCAATATTCTTTTATGTGGAAAATTCTTTTTCTTCAACACACAAAATAATATATAAGTTTACAGAATTTTTATTGCAATATAGAATAAAATTTGACACAACTAATATTGTTTAAAACGCTATGCTTAATACACTAAAAAAATATTGTAGGAGAATAACAAACTTATTTTTAAATAAAAATTTTTAATCTACAGGCACCTTTATTTTTAAAGAAACTCTAAACATTTCACATTTTACATAGTTGGACTGCAGTATTTTAAAATTTAATTAGTAAAATATTGGTTATCCCGTTAACGAGCAATGTTCTTTTGTAAGTTGTACAAACTGTTACCAAACTCGCGAAATTAAAAACTGCCGAAATATCAATATCCATCATAACGTTTTTTTTTTCAACTATGAAACAATGTTAAGTTAGAAAGTTTCGTCTGCAAATTAATATTCATTTTATTTTGCACGCATTTTTTATTTAATTTTTTTTATTTACCTGTTAATTATGCGTATCATTTAGTTTTTTAATTGCTGTTGCCGCTAAAACATAATAAATAATTGAGAATATCGCAAAAATGTATCGTTTTATTTTTTAAATCTAGGTAAATTATGTTTTGTACAATTTAATTAAATCTATATCTTATTGCTAATATTAAATTAAGATCTTATATAAAATGTATTACGTATGCCACATTTTTATCGTAGTAGTAAGCTGGAGCTGTAAATGCACAGTTGAAAATAAATTAATGTTATCGCTATTAATACTACTCCTGTTGTTTAACCATCAATTGGTGGTAAATATTCTCTCGTTGGCTGTTGAACGCCAGGAAACGACGTTGGAGTTTTATCAGTTCCAGGATATACATTACCTTCACCGGGAGCGTAATGTCCGGTAGGACCTTGGGATCCAGGATACGAACCAGGAGGCCCTTGTGGTGCGGGTCCTGGATATCCCGAACTCGGGCCTTGTGGTCCGGAACCGGGAAAACCTTGGAGATGGTCCAGTACCTTGAGAACCGGGATAAGTAGATGGAGGTCCTTGAGGTAAAGGTCCGAGATAACTTGGCGCAGGCGTGTGAACTCCAGGAAAAGCTCCAGCTGCAGGTCCGGAACTTTGAGTTCCGGGCGCATTATAAGCAGGACCCTGCGGCGGAGATCCTGGGAAGTTCGGAACAGGTCCTTGTGGCCGCGATTCGGAATATCCCGGAATATTACCCTGCGAGCCGGCGCCTTGATAATTCGGACCACCTCCTAAGTTTTGTCCGTTAATCGAGTAATCGTAAATATTTGCATTAATGCCATAAAGAGATTGAGCCGAATTGCAGTCGAATTGATTCCACCAAACGCACACTAAATACTCTTGGTGAAATATTGTTCCATTTGGACATAGGAAATCGTACATTTTATCGTTGGCGCATATATGAAATACTTGACAGCGAGTTTCGACGTCAGCGTAATAACCAGGATGTTGTTGTTGTTTGCACGAAAATGATGTTTCGGGTACGTACGAGAAAATAGGATAATCTATTTCTGGTTGGCCGGGTATCGCGGAATAATCGCCATCGTCGTATTCTTGACTGTATTGCCCATCATTTCCTGATGATCCATGATGCCCTTGTTCGTTTGGAAACCCTTGACCGGGAAATCCCCCAGTTGGCAATTGGTTATTGAATTGTCCTTCCGCAGGGCCGCTTGAACCAGGGTATTGAGAAGGATGTCCCTGTTGTCCTTGAGGATTTGAGAATGGCGGCTGTGCACCCGGATATGATGGACCTTGAGGTCCCTGGTTTCCAGGAAACGGCGGTACTTGTTGTCCAGGAGATGCGTGGTACGGCGGGGCAGGTCCGCTCGGACCCGGAAATGTTCCGGGACTATTTCCTCCCGTGTTGCCATCGAATGGCTTAGAAGGTTTATTGTAATCGTAACCGCTTTGGGCGTTGATCAATTCTGCTGTTAAAAGTAATCCTGAAAATTATAATGAAACAGTCCTTTAATTCGAAATTTTAATTAACGTGCTGTTATATAAATTGAGGTTTACGAGATGTAGTTGATGAACAATAGAAATAAGGCCGACAATAATTATCCCATTATTTAAATTATAAATATACCCACCTAAAGAGAAATTTCAACCTTGATTTACTTTTGCCCGACGAGCCTATTATTTTTCTAAGATTTATTGTGTATTTTTGTGGTTATTATTGATTATACGTTTGATAATTTAACCTTCCTCAAAATATAGAGAATTAAAACTAGGTAATAAATGGTTGTTGATTGTTGATGTGACTTAACTACGTAATTTCATTTTTATAAGTTATTTGACAAAATATTACAATTTAATAAATAAAGTGTTAAGAGAAGGGAATAAAAGCGCTATTCCGAACAGTATACAGTAATAATATGCAAAAGTCCTTTGTTCGGTATTTTAATTTACAACAATAAAGACAATACCCAAACATAATATTGTATTATATAACAGTACTTATAACATTTCACTTTAAATTAAGGATGCTAAGGTGCCGTAATCTGAATTAATGTCTTTTGCCGAGGAAAGTGGGAAACGTAAACCTAAACGCATTCACAATGTAATTACTTCACCTACTAATACCTATAATAACATGTAATGGATTACACAAACATTTTGTGCAATGAACTCGACAAAATAAAATCTGAACTTAAAAACTATTGTTAACGGATCTCATTATTATATGTGCGAATTAGCACATTATAAATATTAACTGACAAGTGCAGCTTTCATTTGCATAGGTACTGTATTTAATTCGTTAAACAATTTCCACCAAATGCGCGTCGAAAGGTTAGGACTATGGCCTGAAAAGGGTTCAATGTGAAGGAATAACGTTAAAGGGATAATATACGCTCGAAAATGAATACTTACATATCGTTTTTTATCGTTGGTAACGTCTTTGAAAAGATTCTTGACGTTCTAAACGATGTATTTTTTATAATTATTTGATATTCTGTAATAAAAATTTATTGATCTTGTACGATAACAAAGATAAGTTTTTATATATTTTCTCAAAATCTATGGGGAATTTATAACATATTTTTACATTTATAGAATCTGTATTGGTTTATCAAGATGATAATATCGATGAAAATTGAAACTTCCCTTTAGTAATCTTACAATTTTAATTTTTATAGACGTTTTATGATCACACGGCGTAAGTAACTATAAAACGTCTATAAAAAATGAAATTGTGATATTATTAAAGGGAAGTTTCAATTTTCATCGATATTATCACCTTGATAAACCAATACAGATTCTATAAATGTAAAAATATGTTACAAATTACTCATAGATTTTGAGAAAATATCTAAAAACTTATCTTTGTTATCGTACAAGATCAATAAATTTTTATTACAGAATATCAAATAATTATAAAAAATACATCGTTTAGAACGTCAAGAATCTTTTCAAAGACGTTACCAACGATAAAAAAACGATATATAAGTATTCATTTTCGAGCGACTACTATCCCCTTAACAATCAAACTATTTTAACAAGTGGAACAATTATTAAATAATAAAGGCATTACTGGCTATAAAACTTCTATATTCAAAAATATGCAAATGTAAGGTAATCGAAATATGAATAAAATCAGAATCTTAAAATAAAAGCGATTATTTAAAAAGAATGTAACTGATAAAAACACGCACGTTTTATTTATTAACTGTTATGACGTGCACCCTGCTTATTACCCTGTACGACCTCTAAAATTTAACGTTTAATGAATGATTTCGCGATTATGCAAACTATTAAGCATTGACACATTAAATAATATCAATTAAGATGTTCCAAATGTTCATAATATTAAATTAAATTCGATTTAAATTGAATAAAAATACATAGTCGAAATGCATATTAAAATTCCCAATTGTTTAAGAATTCAATACTATACACTGTTTATAATAGTTAGAAAATAAGTTACAGCATAAAAATAAACCGTTCGTTATTTTATGTCAATTAATTCGAAAATAAAAAATATTACTTACACCTATAATAATAAAAATGTAAGCTAATCAAGTTACCAATTAAAAACGTCACTAGGTATCTTAAATAATTAAGGATTGAGTAGGTCTTATTGTTAATTTATGAATACGTAGATACGGCTTTAATAAACTATTTAAAATACAATTTAAATGCAATTAAATACTGACGTCGTATCCACATATTGGTGAATAATTGTTACTTTTTTAATTATCATACACATGGGAAATTTTAGAGAAAATAAATATAATAACCATTAAATTTATACAATTTAATTTAATAACTAATTCAAATTTTAACGATTTTATTTAATTGAACTTCGTTGTTAATGAATATCTCTCGTGAAAGTAATTTAAAAAAAACGCACAGTTAATACAGTTTTTTTCTGTTAAATACTTAATTATTTTAAAACTTTCAGGTCAATACATGACGTAATTTTTAAATAATACAACGTGAATTGTACGCGTTATTCAAAATTAAAAATAGCAAGTTGTGAATGTCATTCATCCTTAATTTGTGGATATAAAATGAACGATATTGTTTTATTTAATAATTAATCGGGACGGTAGTTTCACAAAATCGTAAACGAAGCTGAACTATTAAATAATACGCGACGATCATTTTTATTTAAACAAATGTAAATCGTTAAATGAACGAATTAACCAAAAAATACTTAGATATACCGGTTTCCAAAATTTAAAAACATTTTAATAGCCTAAAACTTAAAGTTATGGGTATTAATATACCTTAAATTTCAACGTAAAGAGAAATAAAACTCAATTTTTTATTATTATTGGGGCACAATTGTAGTAGTAATTTATAAATATATTGTTTAAAAACTAGGATTCAAAAACAAATACGTGTTAATACAAATTAATGTTTAACAAGAATACGGTAAAATATAAAAAGACGAAATTCGATAATTGTTATTAAGAAGAAAAAATAAAATAGGTACTACGAAGCGAAATAAAACAAATTAACAAATTAATTGTATAAATGTGTATTAGCTATATGTGTATTAAATAAAGTAATTATAAATTTTAACGAAATTGATATAATAAATAACCGATTTTTATAATTTACGCGTTCGTTTGATGGTTTTATTATTTAAAATAAATAAGTAAAAATAGTATGTTACCATACAAATAAAAGTAAGTGTAATTCTATTTAATATTTATTAAAATATTAGGGCTCTCACCCTATTAAAATATAAAAATTAAAATGAACACAATATAACGCAAACTGATGATGTCTATAAGCAATAATTATTATTTTATATAGAAATTCTAATTTTATAACAATTTAAATTCAATCAAATATTATTTAAATCGTCATAAAATCAATTTTTATTGAAGCACTTGAAATATTAACGTACCTTTTTTCATAAGGACGCCGCTAAGTAATTTTTTTTAAGAAATAACATTATTTTAAATGTTACTCACGTTGTGTACAATTAAATAATCATTTAGTAAACAATAGTTTAAGAAATGTTGATTGTTTACATTTTTAAAATATCATTAACGATCTCAAGGGGAGTTTTTTGTCGTTATATTTTTATTGTTTGAATAACTAACTAATACCTACTTACCAAAGGTTATATATATCCACTCCATATTTTCTGAACGTACTTGGCCTAAAAAAAAAAAAAACAAAGGAGAACGATTTTAACTTCTCTGCAAAATTGGTAACGTTTTATAATTTCACGAATACCGATCACCCTATTAAACAACTAACCTCTATATTAAAAACTGTTCACTAATAAAGGTCTATAGTAGACTGTCGTGAAACTGCGGACCCAAGAATTTATACTAAATCATCCCTTGTATAAAATTTCGAAGGCGTCCTCCTCCAAGATTCTAAAATACCATATTAAGTAATAGGTAAGAGGGGGTTATTGTTTGTCGAAAGAAGTACCGGCAGGAGGGATTCTTGATTGTGCCGATGATTCTTTTCTTAGATAATACATCTATTTCGTGCAAATTGTTTTCAGATGTCCTCTACGCAAAAAAAGTGTTTCATAGCGCACATTATGTCGGGGTTACACTTTCACTTCATGTCTCTCATCTTTCGAAGAGATTATTTCGCTCGTTGTATAATTAATGAATAATAATTATTAATTTTTCGATGTACATATGCGTACAATTAGAAGTGTCCCGTATGCGTAACCTTAACCTTCTTCGAAAAATAATTATCAATTATTAGAATTTTTGATAGGTACCGTGGGTGTTAAATTATAGATTTAGTGGAGGAATTAGTTCAATGTAATGCGTTTAATTTATTGAATCGAAACCACAGAATTTACAAAAAAATACAGGATAGATAATAATAAATTATGTATTGTAGTAGGTATCTATATATTTTTTTAATTCAATCGTTTCGAAATACAAATTTATTGAAAGAGATTTTATGCAAATTACCTAGGTGCCTAATTAATATTTTTCGATAATTAAATTTAAATCGTATTTAATTGTAATTATTTAAGTAGTTATAATCATTTACTTAAATAAGTGAAGTTAAAATATGATATGAAGTAACTGGCTGTCGAAAGGGCCCCTAAATAAAATAAAATACAGAACGAGTGGGTAAATATGTACATAATACTTCTCCAGATCATCTGTAATCAGTCCATTTATTAATTTTTGAGGAAGCACCAACTTTTATCAAAAATGAATTTTCGTTTTGACAAACTAATAGGTAAGTACTTACTTACTTAATAAAAAAAACCTTCTATATAGAAATAACATTTAGGAACGCTCTGCATATTCATTTTCTAATGCAATACAAGTATTTAATTTTCAAGTTTTATTTAATAAAATTTTGACGTCATAAATGGCGTCATAATAATATATTTCTATAGAAACTCATTGTTATGACGTCATTTGCGCATGTACGTTTTGTAAGCGAATGGTCAAAAATTACACCCCCCCTCCCCGCACTGTTTCGATGAAAAAAATTCGAAAATGTAACATTCAAGAATACTAATTATCGTAAGTAGTCATTTGTGCGAATTTAATTTAACGAACTGGTTAAAAATAGCACTACAAGAAAACACGTTACAAAATTGAAAAGTACCAAACGTCCCTTTTAAAATAAATTTTAATAAATTAATTTTTCTGATGGAAAAAATCGAAATGTTGTTTCGGAACAACTCATTTTCAAAAAAAGTGACGCTTACGATGTACTGTCGAAATGCGATCGTATTATAATATCGAAGCAGTTTTGGCAAAATGTCTTAAGTGGTCTATGCTAGTATTCGTGAAAATATTTTTTAACATTAATCCCAGACGTAAACAACAAAAAAGCAAAACAAAAAGAAACTCCATAGATATAAGTCCGATGCTACGATTAGTTATCAATTGAATTGATGTTCAAAAGTTCGCCATTGTCGCGAATACACGTTGCACAGATCTCAGATGCACTTCTTGTAACCCCGCCGAGGATTCTTCTTCGATCAGTTTCATGAAAAGTTTGAATTACGCAGTTGCGTGACTCCTCGATATTATTAAAAATTTGAACTCGGTACATTTCATTTTTTATAAATTCCTATACAAAAAAATCGCACAGTCGCCCACGGATTACCTATGTAGGCAACCAGCAGGTGATGTGATAAGCAACATATCGCCGTTCGACTGAAATTACACGAGTCGACCGCCACTCGACCGGCTAAGTGGCAATATAGTTTTAAGCAAGTTTCTATCTTTAATAATGATCTCCCAACGTACAGTGCGACATACAATATACACAGAGATCACTTCACTATTTTGTACGTTTTTAACGTGTTCAGAGTCCTAAAAAACGTATAAAATGATATCCCACAAAGATGGCGGCGATTTTCCAAAACGACCACTCGCCCAACTTTTCTTTATTACTAGACGATTAGCGACAAGATCCAAACGAGTTGTATAGGTACCTACTCTGGTAAATGGATGACATACAGACAAATGGACTACTAGATAGTGTTAATTAAATATTTATTTTAGGCAGCGAAGTGTCCGGTCGCCCATTTGAACTTACGCATGAATATGAACTAAATGTTTTATCCATTTAGTTTTTCATACAGTCGCTTCTAAAAGGATTTCAATTAATTAAAAAAAAAAAAAGTGAACGACGTATATCAAATCTATGAATGAATACGTTAAAGATATAAATCAAATTATGTATAACTATTTAAATTCTACTTCCTTTATTAGGAAACTGTAACGAACGTGTAGCGGCAAATTTACATAATACACATGCTTAGGCATATAATTAATTAAAGAAGATGTTAAATAATTAGATAACAATAATGTAAACACACACAAAAATCCATTTTAAATAAGATGTAATCCTTCAATTAAAATTATTACAAAATGCTTACCTACAGAGATCTTGTCTTAATTGAACGAGTTACGTGTATTAATTAACAAAAAAAATGTTACTTGAAATTTCTGATAACGTCTTCCCAGATAGGTATAGACATCGAATAACCCGTGTGACAACTACTATTCTTTCGCGTTATTACGTTTACGAATTAATCAAATTAATTGAAGCTTATAGCAGTCGTTTACCCTGCGTTATTATGACAAAGTATGTTAAATTGTTCGTGCTATTTATTAAAAGTTAACTTAAAATATGTAGTTGGTCTTTTCAATGCCAGAGTGTGGAGTCCAACTGTTATTATTTTGTCTGTACAATATCCCAATAAAACGTATACGTAGGTACGATATGCGGTGTTTGTGTAATTTGAATGCAAATATTTTAGATATTACGTAGACACAAATACCTATACTGCCGGTATATTAGTTCCTGCAAAAAGGGTCATAGGTTACGGCCTGCGCCCTCGTTATTGCAAATTACGGTCAATACGTTTGTGTTTATTACACATATGAATTACTTATTAACACAAATTTATTTTACTTTTTTTTCATTTGCTATACCGTTTCTTATGTAACTGTAAGCGTTTGTACGTACGTATTGATTTTTTGCATCTTAATGTAAATCTAATCCAACTTAATTTGAATTATTTGGTTTATAAATTATTGAAAAATTAAAATAAAAATATAAATTATTATTTATATTATTAAATTAATACCTACACTAACCTCAATTTTGGTAAACTCACTGATGCTTTTAATAATAAACTAAACTTTGTAAATACATCTCGAATTTTTTTATAAATTAATTATAAATACATAGATACAAGTATGTACTTCAAGTATCACGTATCCATAATTTATTAAATTATAAGCTACAATGAGCATGAAATATAATTCGGTAAAATTTTCACTAGATCAACTAACGTCGCCAATTTCTTATTGTATAATATGCTTAAATGATATATTTTGTTAATAATTGTATATTTTAATAATTTTAACTGATTCAACAAGGACAACGAATTACCCACGTTTATGATTATTTATGAAATGATTCACTTTTTATGCTTTCACTTTTTTCTCCTAATTTTCTAAACGTTAATTCATGCCAATAATTAACAAAATTGTTATTTAAAGAAATGAAAACTAAAGCAGAGCAGCATTATAATTACAACAATAATAAAACTGGATGTTGTTTAAATTAATACTATTATTGAAAACGATTCGCAAATAATCTATAAAGTAATTAAATTATACAATTTAAAATTATGAATACGTTTACAAAACAAATAAATAAATAACTTTTACTATTAGTGTTTATTTTGAAAATAATATATTTTCATATTGACGACGTTTAATAGGTGTATGCAGTTAATAAACATTAATTCCTATTTCCTGAACCGATCGATAGTTTTTATATTGTTAAATTATAAAATCGTTATTTACTTATATTAAATTCTTATTTATCGACAGTAAAAGATGGTTATAAAATTAAACTAAATTTAAAAATTAATTAATTTAATTTTAACGTTTTTAATTAAAACGTTCATAACTACCTATAAAAATAAGAAATTTACGAGGTACGTATTCGTAAATTATCTGCGAATACCTAAATTTTTATTTTTTTATTTTTGTTCCACCTTAACTAGGGGGATTTTGGAACATCAACTGTTGTGGTTGTTAGCTCCACGATCACAAACGTCCATGCCTGTCAGAGGCTTATTTCACCACCACTAGCGGAACGCGAACCTAGGATCCCCCATCAGGTGAGAGGCCAGTCCTCTGACCGTTCAGCCACCGAGTCGTCTAAATTTTTATTGAATACTTCAAATCATTACTTACTTATATTCTAGGTATAGCTTATCCAAACCTATATGATGTTCACGTCATCGATACAAGGTTACTAGATGATGACGTTTCACACAGTGCTGTCACCTCGTACCTCGTATTTTGACAGTTCTAATAAATTGTAGTCTTTCTTTATACCAACTAATATGTGCGCAAGTAAATCATCTATAGAATATGTCACTTTCCGAACTTTAAACCGAATTACAAACAAACAATCTAGTAACTTTTTGTTGATGACATGAACATCATATAGGTTTGGATAAGCTATAGTCATTCTATATTCCAAAGGGTGATTCAAATTTTATTCCGATGCACGTCAGCAATAAGTTTGTGAAGTGACATATCCTACCGATTATTTACCTGAAAAAATACAGTTTGTTAATATTTACTTGACACCGCTCTTTGAAACGTCATCATCTAGCAACCAATTATTGATGACGTGCATCCGAATAAAATTTGAATGGCTTTGTAGTAATTATTTACAATTAATATAAAAATTAATTTTCAATTTTGTAGGTTGCACATATTAGTTATATGTACCTAATATAATTACTTTAATAAAATCAGGTAAATCGGTTTACCTTTTCGCCTAACGAACTTCTACACAGTCATAATTACCTGCATAACAAAATAATTTTTACAGTAAAATGGACACCTAATAATAAAACTTTAATTGCATTGCATCACATCCGCTAATTCTTCGTTAAAATGACCTTTTAAATATAATCTGTGTGGTCGCATTTATCTTATACGATATCCATTAGTTATATAATATATCAAATAGTTTACGTTAATAAAAATTCAAATAAATGGGCAGTTATGGGATTTTCGTAATGCATTTAGATAACAATGCTAAACTTCAATTTTTTATAGAGGAAAAAGATTGCTCTTTACACATGTTAAAGCATCTACTTACATTTTGTAATTTTAATTGATAAGTACCCACACACCAATAAGAAATGTGTGGCGGGACTTTTAATCGATTAAATACTATGGGAAATTCGTTGTGAAATACATTTATATATGAATGTACTTTTCACTATCATAATAAAAATTGCAATGCATATGTTAACAGTTTCGATATTAGATTTAAGAACTATTATTTTAAATAAATAAATAAATCGTATTAATCAAAAGTTTATTTAATTATTAGATTGTAAATTATGAATAAAATAAGCAAAATATATTTCGAAAAAGAGTTAAATCTATTTATTGAATATACGGGAATGCTTTCAAATGTATGGTACACGAACTTACTATAAAGGTGTATTTACATAATATTTTGAATGTATAATTTTTCAATGTGTTTACTGAACTTTTTACTTAACAATAAACTGCAATTAGTTCACGCGTGGACAAATGAAACTCTTAACGCCTTACAAATTCCGCGTGTTTTCCGTAGTAGATCAATAATTAAAGTCTTGTATAAATGCAGTTAGTCATTTGATGAATTTATTAATGCCGAAGAGAATAGGAGAACTGACGGCGTGACGAAAGTGGCGCCCGCGACGGTCGCAACTAGGTTTGGGGCGAAAAAAAGTAAAATATGTAAAAAAATCCGACCGCGCGCAAGCCTCGGTATCAAATTTTCATGTCGCATGTCAAAAAGTTCCTTTTTTTAAATTTTTCTCGAAAGAAATACATTTTTTGAAAATTATTATTTATTATATATATATATATGACCGACCTAAAATGAATGAATAAATGAATATTTTCGTGATGTAGGAGTCGAGATCGGAGAAAAGCCAAAAGGATACCTCTGGGTCCCGTCATCAAACAGGTTGCAATAGCTTCATTTTCTATGAAAATTCGCTAATACTTATAAGTTTAAAATTATCTGGATAATCACTATCTACTGTCTTTATACCGCAGAATCATAAATTTACCCTATTTTTAATTTAAAAACTATTCGTGTGGCCTTCGACATTGAAGATTTCTCTATTATAAACCATAAACCAGACAAAAGTTTTATCGCATTTTTATGCAACTGATAAATACAAAGCAATTAATAAAACATGTGCGCTACCCACTTTCACAGCTTATCTGAGAGCGAACAACAGAATATTTTTAAAATAAAAGCGGGATTTCCTAGTATCCAACGTATAAACTGGAATGTATTTATATATAGAATTCCGGCAAAACCATTTCAGATTATTCGCGTTAGTGGTACAGAGCGGTAGTGCTTGTTTAAGTAGTTGGAATTTTAAATTACGGCGTCGTATTATTCGCGTGTGCGAATAGGAGTGTTCGTTCGGTTTATAAGGCCTTTTTGAGTGTGAGTGCGCTAGTATTGTGTGTTGTGTTGTGTTCTCTAAAAGGATTACAAACAAAAAGGATTAATAAGTCGAGGAAAGGTAGGATCTTTCTTTGTCGACTAACTCTCCATGTATTTATAAAGTGTAAATACATGGACCTTTAAGTTCTAACACAAATTCTCTGAAAATCGAGCTTGGTTAGGCTCTTGGATAGGGACTAGGTTAGGGTCTTGGTTAGGGTTCCCCTTAAACATTATACGGTCTAATTTCACGAACGAAATTTTATCTTACTCGCATTTTCACAATTACAGTGGTTGGTGAAATACAGTGAAATATCAAGCGTAAATATATGTAAGTAATAATGCAAGTGCGCAGTCAACAGAAGAATCTACGCTCGAAATTGTGGCGATAGTGGGAAAACGATGATGAGAAAAAGGTAGGAAATACAAAGAAAAATTTAAAAGTTTATAATTTTTTCTTGGTCTGCTACAGACAAGTGGCAGTCCCAGCGGCAGCAGTATTAGTTTGCATTTTACATAAGTATTAAAAAAAATTCTTTCAGGATTTTAATTTTTTTAAATATTTTTTGATTTTTTTAAATTTCTCTTATTTTGAGACATTTTACCATTTCAATGCATTCGTTTACGGATAAAAAACGAAATTTTTAAAATTTTCAGTCTGAATTGCAAAAATAAAACCGTTTGGTCTTTACTGAGATAAACGACAAAATCCGGTTTCATACCAATTTAAGCGTGCATGATTGTTTTCGAACTTTGGGAAGTAACGGTAAGCATCAAGTTAAGAAAAATGTTGAGATAGACTTAAGTTTGAAAATACCTCGTTTCTGAGATACCAATATACAAGTGGGAACACCTTGGTTCTGAAACACCTTTTGTATATGGATATACACTTATTTTAAAATACGTAATTATATTGTTACAATATTACCATAACTGTTGGGATGCACTGCTTACATTGTAAGTTGAAAAGAATAGGAAAATCCGGTTGTGTTTGTATAGAACAAGGAACGAGAGATTTATTCTTAAACATTCCGCATGGGGCGCGAAGTGCGGTGTCTGCCGATAATGAAGAGTGTTGTAAAAATCGTATAATTAGTTTAAATGACGCGGCCTAAGTGGATGTTTGTATCTTTGTAACCGTTACATTTTGTTATTAAAACTGATATCGACGGTTTTTTATGGTGTCTTTTGTTTGTACGGTATACTCTGAATGGACCGATTTGTAAGACATGCAAACAGTGCAAGGGGAAGTGCTAGTGAAAAGTGAACTTTTTCGAAGTATGTACTTACATTAGTTTGGTTATGGTTTTGTTGCTGGCCGGTGTTGGAGTTTCAAGGTAGGGCCGATGCCGATCGTATTTTTCTTTTTATAAACTGTTTCAATTGCGAGAAACTGCTTGCTGAATATGCATAATTTAACTTTATAATTCAAATCGTTGTTTTCGAACATATATAAACGATGAACAAGCGCAATCGCAAAAATTTTAATAATCACGTCTGGAAATTTCCAATTAGGTATTGTTTATAGATAGCTGCAACGATTTTTTAAATTTATTTGTGTCTACATTTAAAATTTACTATACAACAGTTGTTTTACATTTGTATCGAGAAACGTGGCCTTCAAGTGATTTTTATTATCCTCGAATACACTATACAGGGCGATTTCAAAGTGGAGTACCGACTCGTTTATAGGTATAGCTTATCCAAACCTATATGATGTTCACGTCATCAACAAAAAGTTACTAGATTGTTTATTTATAATGCGGTTTAAAGTTTGAAAAAAGACATATTCTATAGATGATTTTCCTCCGCACATATTAGATGGTATAAAGAAAGACTGAACTGAAGAAGACCGAAGAAGAACTGTCAAAATACGAGGTACGAGGTGACAGCACTGTGTGAAACGTCATCATCTAGTAACCTTGTATTGATGACGTAAACATCATATAGATTTGGATAAGCTATATAATAAATTATACTATATTTGTTCGTATAAGTTTGTACCGAAAATGTCTGTTTAATTTAATTTTTGAATTATAAGAGCTAAATGCAAGGCTCATTGCAATTTTACATTTTTTCGCTAAAATTATAACTTTGTTAAAATGTTTATAATATACCATAGTACATAATATGTAC
Source organism: Rhagophthalmus giganteus (assembly GCA_036326145.1). NCBI lineage: Eukaryota > Metazoa > Arthropoda > Insecta > Coleoptera > Rhagophthalmidae > Rhagophthalmus > Rhagophthalmus giganteus. The sequence goes on along the minus strand of JARFJA010000067.1, from coordinate 8,775,431 downwards.
ATCGTTTTATTGACGTAGACACATAAAATCAGGTTTATTATAACAAGCTGAATTTTTATTTTTAATTTTTTGCATATACGGTCAAATTAATGGCCACTTTTCCTCACTGTTCAATACGTTCTTGATCTTGTTATCGTTTCACCATCTCATAGTCTCCTCAATATATAAACACAAACTATTAAACAAAAACGCCGCGTCGGTCTGCACGTTTTTGTTATCGAAATTATAGCAAATATAAATAAAAATAAATCGAGGACAGTCTGAAATTGTTAATCTAATGTCAATGGTTAAGGTGGCATTGGGTAACAAATTTTGATACGAGTAATTTAGAAAAATTAAATAATTATTTATGCAATAAGGCGAATACTACGGGCATATTTTTTTCAAAGTTTCGCGACAAAATGTGCGGTCCGCGCATTATCGTTATACTTACACTTTTTCAGAATTTTTCCTATTAAAATTAGGGTGCGCGGAAGGTCACTTAAAAGAATTAAATAGGCAGAAATCATTTTAATCACGGTAATTATGTTGATTCGGCCAGCTCGAGTAGACACGAGCAATTCTAGTCGCGCTTCTAGTCAGGCGTCTCCCCCTGAAGCTGCGCGGAATTGCATAGTGTCCCGATTTCATTTTGCGCCAGTGTGCCTATTTTAACACCGTAAATATAATATTAAGATCTTTAGCACGAGATAATACTATAATTATTAAATTAGTTCGTTAAACTATTCTGTTGTCAAAATAGACAATTCAAACAATTATAATTGCTGGAGATTTCAACGATCGCATAAACTACGAACCCGAAAAATATACGAGTAAAACGAGTAAGTAGGTACGAGAACAGCACATTTTTAAAATTCTACTGCTTATATAAGATGATAAAGATTTGATTATTTATTTTAAAGTCTATAAAAATTTCAAAATTCACTGTTTCGTGTCGTATACAAAATATCATAATATCAAGAAATCGAAGAGTTACTACGTCACGTCGTCGAAAAAGTCCTTTATTTTAGGCATCTATCACACATTGTATTTTTAAATTTTTGTAATTTTTGGGTTAGGGGGCGTAAGTTAAACACTTGCCCACTAGGCGCTTTATACCCTCGTTACGTCGTTGGGTAACAGTATAGGTAACCCCCTACTTACCGATCTATTTGAAATCGCTCTATATTTCATTTTAAGGAATTGCTGATAACTTTTTCAATTGTTGTAGTGGTTGCGCTACGATTGTACAACGTATAGGTAATAGAGGAGTACAATTTCTCAAATGTCTTATCTGAAATTACTATCGTATTTTGTAATATACACAACTATTTAAATCTTAAAGTCGTCATTAAGTGCTGTTCTCATAAAAGATTGAAAATGTAAGACGATTTAATAATCTCCCCCATGTCTTACATGAGACAACTGTCTGTTTTATTATACCATAATAAAGTTGATTGCCGTGTTTAAAGTTTTTTTCTAAAAAAATTGTTAATTGGACTTTTAATCGTTAGAATATCTTCTTTAATTACCAAATGTTGCATCCTCTGACTATTTTATGTTTTTGAAGACAAAAATCCAAAAGTTTTGAAAGGTTTACGCGTGGATATTATAGGATTATTGTAAGAAGGGTATTGATTTAAATAAAAGAAAACTGTAGCTATTGAATAAAACAAGTTTAATTATTTTCTATGGTGCAGGTCGAGAAGTTATCGGCAAAAGGTAAATCTACTATAAGGAAATTTTATAGCTTTCAATCGATTAAGTAAATAATAATAAACAGTACAATCTTACTATTAGATACACTAAAATTAACAATAAATAGACAAAAATTATGTAAGAGAAAGATGAGCACACGAACCATCTATGTACCTATCTATATGTAGGCACGCTGAAATTAAGCTCATTAAAGCTTATTTTAGACTAAATAAACACTCGTATTACTAAATTGGATTCTTTATAAACAAATTCTAAACGTTATGTCTTCACATAAAACCAAATTATAACCAACGATCCATAATTATAAATTGGTCACTCGTGATTGACGCGTTTCGAAATAACAATCGATTGAAGAAGAGTAAATGCTCACCGAGTAATTTGCATTAACGATAAGTGAAGGGTTTTAAGCGTATGCCTCGATCATTTCGTCGATAGATTTGGTTACGTGAATCTAAAATTGTTCGATTAAGCGAACGATAGTCACGACTAAATGCAAAAATGTTTCACATTAAATATTTCATTAGGTATAGCTTATCCAAACCTATATGATGTTCACGTCATCAATACAAGGGTACTAGATGATGACGTTTCGCACAGTGCTGTCACCTCGTACCTCGTACTTTGACAGTTCTAATTAATTATAGTCTTTCTTCCTATCATCTAATATCGCGCAAGTAAATCATCTATAGAATATGTCACTTTCAAAACTTTAAATCGAATTACAAATAAACAATCTAGTAACTTTTTGTTGATGACGTGAACATCATATAGGTTTGGATAAGCTATAGTTTGATTTATTACGTTAATTTTCTTTATTACCTTTTAATATTCACACAAACTGGAAATTTTCAAATCAGCCGATTATTTCTCAGTCATTGATTGCACGATTTTGCGATGATTTAAAACATTATTCGTTGTGATACAATACCAATCGATTTTCATGACCACTTTTTCGTTTATGAAATTATTCGTTGTATTTCATAAATATGGGTTATCGTAATAGTAGGTATAACTGAAGATGAACAAATCGTTCATATTTATTGCAATATAATTTTATTAAGAGTTATGGTATGAATATTTGATTCTAAATACATATTATACGCCTACTTAAAGAATTCACCCTACCTATATTATTATAAGTATGATCGCGATGTGGAATGTATAATAATTAAACTAATTAGGTAAACTACGAATGCATCATTTACTTTTAGAAACTTCAGTAGATAATAAATCCAAAAACATATCCAACGCCTAACGAGGGCGTGGCTAAAGAGGCGTCCGCTACGGACGCAACGCAACGGGGAAAGCGTAAAAATGCAAAAGCAAAAAATAAATACATAAATTGATATAAAATTCGTTATTTTATATCAATTGTATTTTAAATTTTTTTGTTATTATTCGGTTAGGGGGGGCGCAAGTTAGATATTTGCCGTAAGCGCTTCATAGCCTTGTTACACTGCGCGAGTTGTACCTATTTTAACTTTCATTAAACCGCCATTAGTTGTCAAATTTTCTCAAAAAATCGCCAAATTTCTATTTGCCAACGCCGCAATAAGGGTATGAAGCGCCTGAGTCAAGTGTCTAACTTGCGCCCCCCTCCAACCCAAAAAGAGCCTCAAAGATAGCCCCAAATCTAGTTGCGCCCTAGTTGTTACGACATTGCCATTTGCTACAGTTTAAAAATATATTCAAAAATTCGACGCCGTTCCAATCTAGAAGTAATTTAATCGTATATAGTTATTTATCATTATTTAAGTTTACCGCAACAGGGTTAAGGTTTTCTGTTGTAAGTATAATTATTGTTGAATAAGAGGTCATTGTCAACCTCATTGTGTTATAGAATTTACGCGGGAGATTAATTTTAAATTGTAATGGAGGAAATTAGGTAGGTTTACCTACTTTAACACCCGCAAAATCTGTATCATTAAACAAATACTAATTGTTAATTATTTTTTAAGCAATTTTAATAATAGAGACAAATGCAGTTTACGTATTATGTATTTTTTCAATACGTAGGTAGGTACAATTTAAGTAGATCTACATCTGAAAGTTGAAAAAGTCCACTTTATAATTTTTTAAGATCTAATCGATAACGTTTTAGATAAAAGTCGTAAAAATGTGAAGCACATGTTTGATGTTTACCGCAGTGCAATATTTTTTTCTATAACTTTTATTGTTTAATCTTCATCGTTTTAATAACTGCAAGAAACCGTAATTATTTAGGCCTTTTTTTATTTTATCAATAAATCAATCCTTATTGAGAGAATTTACTATCGAGATATTATAAATGGTTGTGAACGTATTTTCTTTTCGGTGATTTATAAATATCCTTTAAAAGTTTCAACTGAAAATATAATTATCGATTATAGGCGGATGGTGTGGTGAAAATAAAAATTATACAAGTATTAAAAGTGCTTTCTAGTCTTATATAATTATCGCCAGCTGCTTTTTTTCTTGAGCAAATCGCGTTATTATTGCAAATTATTGCGTTACCTTTTTTTTAAGAAAAACTTCACATTTTCTTTTTAAATTTTCTTTGAAATGCGATATTATTAGTTACGTTTAATTGAGATTAATGTGGGACCTACATTGGTACACCGATATGTAGTACCATTATTAGTTCACTCGATACGAATAGTTTATGTGCTCCAATAGGTCATTCGTACTAATAAACGTACCAAATTCTTGACCATCCTGTATGTAGCTGTAGTTCAAATAAAGTAATTGCTAAATAATGAGGTTAACGTAACAAAATTTAGCAAAAGGTTAGTCCACGTTGTGTGATATAATTAGTGAAATTATTATAAGTTATTTAATTAACAGGAATATATAATAAAGTGGTATTTATTGTAATTGTAAAGTACTAATATAGGGGCTGAAACATAACCTATAAATATGGCAGAATTAATTGAAAGAATACTAAAATATTTATCAGAAAATGAGGAAGTGAATACTTTAGAGTTGGCAAATCTATTTAAAGAAGATCATCAAAAGATTATTGGCGCTCTCAAAAGCATTCAAGCGAACGGTGATTTAGTAACAGCCGAGTTACAGAGTCGGAAACACCTTGAATTAACAGACGAAGGAACTAACGTAGCTAATGATGGTAAATATTTTCTCAGTATAAAACCTGGAAGATACAAGTTAGATATTTTTTAGGCAGCCACGAAGCTCTCATTTATAATGCGGTGCCTCCAGATGGAATAGCTCAGGCTGAATTAATGAAATTACCAAATTCTAAAGTCGGTTTTAGCAAAGCCATGTCTGCAGGTTGGATTATGGTAGATAAAAGTGGCGATAAAGCCGTTAGTCAAAAAGAAAGTTCCTGAAATTTTAGATTCAGTTCAAGCACATTTAAAAGCCGTAGCATGCGGTGATACATCTCAAATAGCCGACAACGTTAAACAGGAGTATAAAAAACGAAAATTATTACAGGAAGTTGTCGTTAAATGTTTCATATTAAGGAAAGGGCCCGAATTTAGTCTTACATTAACAAAGTTAGAAACAGATTTAACATCGGAAATATTGGCAACAGGAAATTGGAAGAATTTGAAATTCAAAGATTACAATTTAAGTGCGCTTGGTGCACCTTTAGAATGTGGACATTTACATCCACTTTTAAAGGTTCGTTCGGAATTTAGACAGATTTTTCTGGAAATGGGTTTCACCGAAATGCCGACTAATAATTTTGTCGAAAGTTCTTTTTGGAACTTTGATGCTCTCTTTCAACCTCAACAACATCCTGCTAGAGATGCACACGATACATTTTTTATTTCTGATCCTGCGGTTTCAAGCAACTTTCCAATGGATTATTTGAGTAAGGTGAAAAAAGTGCACAGCAAAGGCGGTTACGGATCTCAGGGGTAAATTTTTTAATTTTTAAATTTACTCTCTTATGTCTATTATATTTTGTAGATATGGTTATGATTGGAAGATAGAAGAAGCTTCGAAAAATTTAATGAGAACTCATACAACGGCCGTAAGTGCAAGAATGTTATACAAGTTAGCTCAAGAAAAGGAGTTTAAACCAGCCAAATTTTTCAGTATCGATAGAGTGTATCGTAATGAAACGTTAGATGCTACACATCTTGCAGAATTTCATCAAGTCGAAGGAGTAATTGCTGATCATAATTTAACTCTTGGCGATTTAATAGGTGTATTAAGTGAATTTTTCAAGAAATTGGGCATTACCGAATTGGAATTTAAACCAGCATATAATCCTTACACTGAACCGAGTATGGAAATATTTTGTTTCCATAAAGGTTTAGGTAAATGGATTGAAATAGGAAATTCTGGAGTATTTAGACCAGAAATGTTACTTCCAATGGGTTTGCCGGAAGACGTTAGTATAATCGCATGGGGTTTATCTTTGGAAAGACCTACTATGATTAAATATGGTTATAATAACATTAGAGATTTGGTAGGACCCAAAGTTGATTTACAAATGGTGCACAATAGTCCAATTTGTAGAATAGATAAATAACTATTACAAGCGAACAATGCTTTTAGTACAATGTTAAAAAATAATGAACTGTAAATTAAAATATTTATAATTATTTGTGTGCCGATCAATAAGCTTTGTTTAGGTATATTTTATTGTGAATATTAGGTGCAAATAGCAAAGTTTCATAGTTTCTATTATAATTTTGAATTTGGAAATCCAATTGTTATTCTAGAACTATGGTAAGACATTTTACTAATAGTGCAAGTGGTTGTTGCAATGTATTTTAAATAATCGCATTTTTGTACTTGCTGTGTTCATGGGCAAATTCCATTATGTACGTATAAAATAAAACAGTCTTGTAAAATCACAGAATTTTAATTATGTAATTATAAACATGTTTACTACAAATTTCATATAGGATCACAGGCACTTTTAATATTACAATTATAAAAATGTTACCTAAATAAGTATTTGTATTTTAAATAGAAATTTTGCAAATCGTACAAAGATCCTAAAGTATTAGCTCTGGTTCCAATACACATGTCTTTTTGAGCTTTTTCTAAATTATTATCACATTCTACAGGATGGTACATGTGTATTAAGCCAGGATCTATGCTGCGTATAATTTTTATATTAGATTTAATGGCATTATCGTAAAATGAAACGTCTTCTAAACCCCATCCTGCAATGGATGTATTAAAACCACCCAAGTTCATGAAATCAACTTTATATATACTTGCTATACCAAATCCGAACTGTCTCCAAAAACCATTTCTGTTACCTATACTTAACTTTGTATTAGGAGCTATATGATTGATCGAATTATTATAAATTTGCGGATTATATAAGCTATACACAATAGGAAAGTAAATTTTTTTATTTTCTACCGTATTTTGGCGAATTCTGAGCAAACTATTACGAGTAAACACTATATCGACATCTATAAAAAATAATAAATCAGTACTTTGGTAGGTATCCATAGCATATTGCAATGCTTTCCCTCTAGAAAACGTTTCATCAATATCTTTATAAGTAATTTCACTATTTGGATGTCTTTGTTGTATTGATTTAATTAACTGTATACTTTTCTCAAAATCTAGCAGTACCTCCTTATTTTTATATAGCACAATTAACAGTCTTGTAGTTTCTTCTTCATTTATACAAATAGTCTCATAAATTTTAAGAAATCTTTTAAACGTATTATATCGACCACTTAAAGGTAAAATAAAATTAATAACTTCTTTATTATTCTTAATTTTAGAATTAAAAACTACTGGCAGTGGTAGGTTCTTTCCGATTTTATCAATTACATCGATAATAAAAGTGTTTTGTTGATGGCGTTGGTCTCCTTTATTATTTAATTTTATCTCTCTAATTACAGTTTCTAAAAATAAAATTCTTTAGTATTGATATGTTAGCGACTTTGTCATTTGTACATATGTATAGATACCTGTGAAGGTTTGTTGAACGTATGCGTGTCGTCTAACAGGAACAGTCATTTTATGTCCCCTGTATTTCTTGTATGTTAATGACATGTCCAAAATTAAATCTGCACCATGAAGTGGGTCAAGCCTCCAGTATCCATATAATATTTCTTTAAAATCTATTATCCTCCCTCGTTGCTTCGAATAATAATTTATTAATTCCATTACCTTTAACATGTTTAATTAGTAAACTCACAATAATCATTATTCAAAGTCTGGCTCACTTCTCTAATTATATCATTTAAACCTTCTTTTAGAGATGAACCTATTCTTCTTTTAGGATTTAAATCTTTGTATGAAAATAAAGACTTTGAAATTAGTTCCCAGTCTAAAACGTCTTCTTTATTTGTAGGATTAAAACGAATTAAACTAATTGGTGTCCCTAAAAGTGGCAATAAATTAATTTTGATAAACGAAAAAATCAAATCAATTACAAACCCAATAATTCAGGATCGCCGAGATAGTTTTTTGAACCTGGTGGCTCAGGATAAAGCAGAACATCTTCAACAAGTTCGGCCGATAACAACTGATCAGGTTTCACTCCTAAATTAAACATCGACGATGATATGTCTCTGTGTAATGCTAGCATTTCTTGTTGTTTCTCTTGTATCTGTAATCCCTAAAATAAACGAAGATTTAATTCAACGTCGAAGATGACCCTCAAGAAGTGTATAGTGTGGTAATTATGGCAGCGCGTCCACTATAAATTGGGCGGTGGCGACGTCACGTCTCCGATATCGTGGACGCCAAACTTAGAAAACTCTCTAAAAGTACAACTCATACTAGAGAGAGTATTAAAAATATGACTTCATTTTGATGATATAAAATCAAATTTAACATATTTAACCGAAATTTGTTTGTACTTACAAAATAATGATAGTAAGGTATATATAGATATCGTTCTTATTAGTAAAATTAATTCGATATTTATTCATACTTTGAACGAATACGATAATGAAATTTAATGCCGTTAACCTGCTTGATAAGACGCAAAACACTTATACCAACTTCTTGCATAAGATACTCGGGTACGAGCCGTAGTTTTCGATTAACACAATGTGTAAATCTATTACGTATCCACCCGATAAAATAAACGTTCTAAACTTTAAACAACGTATTTGAGTACGTATTTATGTAAAAAGGGCGTCTGTCTTGAACAAAAGTTTTCTAAAATTTGCCTTCAAATTGCGAATCATTTAGGTACTACACCTAATTGTCTATAATTATGTTCAGATATAAATGTGCCTATATGAGATACCATAATTTGGATTATTGGATACTTATCTTTTAAAATGAAGAAGTTGTTTCAAAGAAACTATAGTTTTATTTTAAAGCGTAAGTACAAATTGATCTGGATTGCTTTGGAAAACAAAAGACATACAGTTGTATTGACAATTGAATGTCTTTTGTCATTGTTGTTATGAAATACGACTGAAAGTGTCCTTCAAGAATTTCAAAATATTCCGTAACGTAATTTACGAAAAAACGGCGTATTCAACAATTCGAAGAAGTTATCTGTGCCTAGAAAATACTGGGCAGCTGTTTGAAAATCGTTTATAATATTAGTCTTTTTAATTATTTATAGTTTAGATGTTGCTTTATTTTTAACAAAATACTTTGTTATATTCACCACTTCGTCCTTTTTTTGTTCTTTAATACGTTATGCAGTAAACGTAGTATTTAAAAATTTGAGTATTTAAGATTTTGTCAGTTGTTTCGTAGTCGATGTTCCGTTGTTTTTAATACGTTTCCTGCTTTAAAATAAAACTATCGTTTTTTTAATATAACTTCTTCATTTTAAAAGATAAGTACATCAAACCTGATATCATTAAAAAGGAAATTAAGAGCTCTTTTTATTAAAGTCATGGCCGCCTGGGACTTGTATTTAAAAAAAAATAAAAGCTTGGATCTTATCTTCTAAACTAAACAAGATTTTAAAAGACTAACACTTTCCCCGTAATCTACGTAAAAAGTGTCTGAATAATGTCAAAGAATTTTTATCATACCTCTAAGAATAAAAGAATTAGAATGCAACGAAGAATTCTCGAAATTTCTGTTTTTCCCGTTATAAGACTTAAACAAATAAAATGTTTCAAACTTTCAAGCCGGTTCTGAGTTGACCTTAAGGTGCTGAACACTTTTTCTCATTTAACCGTATCTCTATCACGTACCGTTTCCAAGATCCCCATGTTTAACGCGATCTTTCGGACACACTGTATAGTAATTGATAAACACATTTAAACGTAAAATACTTAATATAGTTGTCACTTGCGGTTTTAACAAAGTAAAAAAAAAGATACAATGTAATGTAAGTATACAAACTTGGTAGCAGGTAAGTAATAGGTAATATAGTACACTGTTTAGTACATCCTGCTTATTACGACAAAAATATGTTTTTTAAGTAAAATTGTGGTTGTTTCTTTCAGTTGAAATTTTATAACTAAAAATTGTCGAAATAGTCATATTGGAAACGTAGGTAAATACATCGCACCCTTGCGACAAAAGTGACAGAACTCAAAAAACTAACTTTCTCAGAAATAGCAAAAAACTATTTCCAATTTAAGGAAATATCATAGAGGAGTCAAAATCAACCGAAAGACAGAATATTGATTTGATTTGTGACGTTAATACGACGATGGCTGATAGATTTATGTTTAAGGAACCTATAGAAGGTAATAACTCAAAAATCAGGATTTTTGAATTGTGCCACTTTTGTCGCAAGAGTGCGACATATATATTTGTGCGACCGATTTGTAGAGAATCAGTTTTTGCCCTTCTTTTGATAGATGTCGAGTATTCATAATATATATTTGGATGTGATTACTGAAATCTGAAGAGAAAAGAAACCACAAATTCTAGTTTTTTGTATTATAGGTACTTTGATAGTTAGGTCTCGCATATAATTATGTGAGAGACGCGGAAAATTGGATTAAAATCCAATAATTTAATTGAATAATTTGTGTCATTCGTTTTAAAAAGTAAAACGAACCGAAGACGTTGGAAATCGAACCTCTGAATATCTCTTAATAATTCGGTTGAATAAAGTTTTAGGATGCCTTCTGAATTTTTTGAAAGTTAAAGGTATTTACGCCGGTTTTGGCGAGGTTTGTTGAATGTTTCATTGATTTTAGGGAAATTTTGACAAATAGATACCTATGCTTAATGTAAGTTTTAGAATCTTCGTGGATTATTCAAGAAACTATAATAAGTAGATGATGTAGCAATGTGTTTCTAATACTTTCTTGGTAGTGAAAAAATTAAAAATAGTTTTAGTTATATGACTTATTGATTGCCTAGGATCGAATTATGTAGATACTAAAGATTTGAAATGTTTTTATTCTTTATTTTGCACGTTTTATATAGACTTTTGGTGTATCTATGTAAACATTGTATAGGTATTCAAGAATGCGCTGACTATTAGTTTAAAAAAACAAACAGAAATGTGACGTGTGTCATCCACCATTCTGTATAGTTTTCGGATAAATCGAACTTCCGGTTTCTGTGGTTATTTTGCATGAAATTAAAACGGTCGATATTTTAAGTTCTAAATATTAGTTTTAGTTTTCTTTCATTTTGCAAATAATTACGGAGATTATAAATTGTTAGAGCAATTATTTTGAACAAATAACCGTACATTATCGGATACTCTTAAATACTTCGCGCGCGAATCGATATTAATATGTTTTTGCAAAATAGGTAGGTAACAATGTACTAAAATAAGTTTTAAATAAAAAAATATGGCTAAAATATGTAGGTATAAATACCTACTTATTAATATTATTTAAAGGTAGATATGTGATTATTATTTAATTGCACATAGTAAATACTTACAACTCATACCTATTTTATGCAAAGAACTTAAGTTGCAAGGTCAATAATATTAGGTAACTCTATAATCAAGTTATTTTAAACACATGCGAACAAGTTACAGAACGACGATTAATATAAATAAATACCTAGCAATTTAAATATCCATTTAATGGAAATTGACGTTTGGTATACATAAGTTTAGGTATGTAGGTACAGTGGCCGCCACAGAAATTGGGACATGTCTTGAAGTAGATTTTAACGAATATTTAGCGGTGTGAAAAGGACTTACTTGATAGGGTAATAAATAATTTGCTTAATCCGGACGTATCGACAATATATATTTTTATTTTTTCCAGCCAAGCAAGTCCTATTTCTATTTTATTTATAATTTGCGTAAAAATCAAATAAAATTAGGTACCTACATGAGTACCTACAACAGTACGTGTAATCATGAATAAAGATATATACAAATTAAATTGAATGAAATATCTGCCTATAACGAATTAAATCGAATTCATTAATAAAGAATAATTATGTTTAATAGTTTAAACGAAATTAGAAGTCAATAAAATCTTTTGATTAAAACTTTTTACTTTTTATACCTAAATAATGGTTTTTGCAGATTGTCTTTCTGTTATAGTATCAAAAATGGCAATTGAGAGGATACGTAAAGAGTAAATACACATCTAACTTTTCGAGTCATAAATCACATTTTCTTTGCAGGTAACTTGTTGAATCTTTAATAAAAATAATAGTATGTAAATTGTTAAAAATAATGTATAAAGCGTGTAAAATAGAAAATTGTTCATCGAAATGCATCGATTTTATACAACAAAAAAACAATAATTAAACACAAACGAATCTAAACTAAAGGTATCAAACATGTGTGATGGCATTTTTAATCTTTAAATAGAAATCACGAACACAAAACTGTAAGAAATCTCGCGTGATACAGCGAAAATGTAAAATTTGAAGAGTTTCTAAAGAGCCACTTGTTACAATTTTAGAGAGATAAATTCAAAAACAGATCTTTAATACTTTTACAACAAATAGAAATTGTAATAAGAGTAACCTTGTCGGTTCTGAAGCATATTCAGAATTTTCAATGCAATTTTCAATTCTCACCTGCAATTTTTAAAAGAGCTACTAATATGAAACTATTTGTCAGAACGGTCATGTTAGTTTTAACGTTTGTTTCAATAAATATCTTCAATAGATAATTATTATAAAAGTAAGATATATAGGTACTTCGTTCACTTAAAACACTATCTAAATGTAAGTTTTTACAAGAAACTTATGTAAACTTCATTGGTTTTTATGTTACAATAATGAAACTGCACACAAATACATTGATAAGTAAGGCCAATCGGGATAATGGGAAACGTTTTCTGCAAAGTTGAGTTTGTGTATACAAAGTATAACCTTTAAAAATAATTTAAAATGTTTTATTGATTTACACGACGGTTACAATAACATGCAAATGATTTTTTTCTGTAAAGCTTATCAAAAACAAACTAAGTTTTTTGTTGTTTTTAATTGCTCCAGACATATTTCCATTTCTCCCAAAATTTTGGCGAAAATGAAAACAAAATGATGCTTTACATTGAGTTTGTATATACATATATGCGTGTGGGGTAAAATGAAACAATTTGCAGAATATTGTGGAATACAATGCTTCTATTTAATCAAAATTACCTTGACACGAAACGTGAATTTCCAGCAAACTGACAAAAATATCACAAAATATCGTTACCGCTACTGCAAAGAAAAAGGGGCGAATCTTTAAATAATTTTAGATCATGTTTTCATTTGTCCCTAGTTTCCTATCTCACCGATTGGCCCCCATTGAAGTGTTTCTAATTATTGCAACCCGCGAAGTCGTACGACTGGGATACAGAAAAACTTATGTAAACTTAATCAGTTTTTATGATTGTTTTATTTTTATTTATGGTTTAATTTTTTTGTTTTTCAATACTTAACTTCCTTTTAATTTGTGTTTTAATCTAGAAAATGAAAAAAAAATCTGCATTAGGTACGCCAGAATTAAATAAAATTGGTACTTACTAATACACGTTACTAACATGAGCTCATAAAAAGTTAACGATAGAAAAGACGTTAACTTAGGGCAACGATATATGTACATAATTTGATTTTTAACCAACTGTTATTGCATCGTGATAGCCCGGAGATACCTACATAATATAACGTCAGTTATGATGGTTACGCCCATATATATAATGAACTTCTATTTATCCTGCCTCAATGAATTTTGTTGATTACCATTCTGATTTTGAAGTAGTAAAAGAATACCTATTAAAATAAATGTTATTATTTTTTTGAATAAAAAATTTTTGGTTAGGTATTAAATGTGATTATAATTCGTTTAAAATAAGTAGGTAATGCCTATATAATTATAAGTATCTACTATATTATGAAAAATACTTCTTGAATTTAAATACGACTGCAAGCGCTGTTTAACCTGATAGGTATCTATTATTTAATTTTATGCGTAAAAGTTAGCAGGCAAATGAATTTTATAATGATATCTACAATACGAATGTTTTTATTCCAAATTTTATTACTTTGGGTGTTAGGACGAAAATAATTTAGCAAGGATTTTAAATTACAACTTTTCGTAGATAATAAATATATAATAGGTACAAAGGAAAAACATTATGAACAGGTAGGTAGGATGGATAGTTGTTTATCAACCAAGTGCCAAATTTTAACAAATTGTGCAAATCGTTCCAAATAGCAAATGAATGCTCTTATTTGTCGACTGAAGTGATTTCACAATTTCTTAAAATTTGGTGCTTGGTTCTTTTCTGATAAACACTATATCCCTATAAATACAGCCTATCCAAGGGTCCGTGAAGTTAGTACCACATGAACGACACAAATCTCGGGACCTGGTCCATTCGTTTGTACCGATTTGTACCGTAATCAGTTTTTCGGCAACACGAACCGTTCCCGAGTTATCGCGATTTTTAGATGTACTGCAAACTTCGCACCTGATTAATCGCACAAATCTTGGGACCTAATCTAACCGTTAGTGCTAGTTTTTGCTAGTTTATGTCATAAGTACCTAATTAGTTTTTCAGCAATATTAACCGTTTTTGAGTTATAACTCAACATTAAACATTTTTATTTAAACATATAATTTGTTTTGTCCAACTACCGCCACACATGTTGATTACCGTAAATGGGCAAACATGAACTTGTATTAGGGTCATTTATTCGTAAATGACGATAAAGCGTATATTAAAATTAAAGTTGCAAGATAACTATAAAGAAGTTATCGCGTTAACCAATAAATTTTTTTTATGTAATGTCAAACCAATAAACTACCTCATTTAAAATACTAAACTAGCAATTAAAATACTACTAATTACTACTACTAATTAAAACTACTTAAAATTTAAACTAGTAAAAACGAGCACTAATGGTTAGATTAGGTCCCAAGATTTGTGCGATTAATCAGGTGCGAAGCTTGCAGTACATCTAAAAATCGCGATAACTCAGGAACGGTTCGTGTTGCCGAAAAACTCATTACGGCACAAATCGGCGCAAACGAATGGATCAGGTCCCGAGATTTGTGCCTAAAATCGGGTATGAAGTTAGCAGCACATCTAAAAATCGTGATAACTCGGGAACGGTTCGTGTTGTTGGAAAATTGATTACGGCACAAATCGGCACAAACGAATGGACCAGGTCCCGTGATTTGTGCCGTTCATGTGCTGCTAACTTCACGGACCCCCTATCCAAACCCATATGCAATTCACGTCATCAATATAAAGTTTGGAAAGTAACGTATTCTATTGATGATTTACTTGCGCACATATTAGATGATATAAAGAAAGACCACAATTTATTAGAACTGTCAAAATACGAAGTACGAGGTGACAGCACCGTGTGAAACGTCATCATCTAGTAACCTTTCATTGATGACGTGTGCATATAGGTTTGGACGAAGTGTATGTTTAATAATATTTCTTTAAAAAGTATCGTATTACATATTTTACATTACCTAACACTAAGTATCAGATTTTGTAATCTAAAATATTTCTCAATAAATTCAGAAACGAACTAAAATTCAAAATTTTATGGGGCACGAATTTTTTTAATTTAAATTTGAAACAACGCAACGTACGCAATATATCGATTGAAATAAATTAACACGATGTTTTAAATTAATTTTAATATAACCGGCCAAGATGTGAAATAATAATTCCTTAAAATATTTAACTCTAATAGGTATAGATACTACCGTTGCTACTTTACTTATTATAAAAATGTTGCCACTATAATAATATCTACTTAATATACCTAATAATTATTATGATATATGTGAACAAAATCAAATTACAATGATATAAATATGTAATATAATCGGATAGCCGGAAGCTAATCGTCTTGAAACCATAATCAAATCATTATTACACCTTCGATAAAATTTCTAATAGACAAAGCAAATATTCATATTAATATTAATTCTTATTTCATGATATTTATAGCAAACTGATAGTACCTATACATTGAATTCTATTATTATGGATATGGTGCGTAACGTCGTATATTGTTATATATAGCTTTAAAAGCAAAAACATTATATACATATACCTATACAGGGTGTAACAAAAGTAACGTATATTGATTGAAATTAGACGGATTACAAGAAAATCTTAATTGCAAAAGTTTTTTGGTTTATCGCGACCCACGTGATAATGTATTTGGTTTGTTTGTATGCCGTTTTGTTTCGTTGCTACGGTAACCAATCTTTGTTTTTTTTTTAAATGGCACCCATATGTTTTCTTTGCGTTTTTGAAAAGAGCGTTGTTTTTTCTATTTAGTTGTGACGCAATGAAACAATGTCGAAATAAAAGGAATTTTAGAAAAAAAAAACGAGAAAATTAATGACAAACTAAATGAAAAACAAAAGTAGTCTAATTTTGAGTGTTGCGGATATGTAATCCCACAAGAAGAAATCTAATGGCGACAAGTCGCAAAGAAATCATATGGGTGCCATTTAAAAAAAATAATAAAGTTGATTACCATAGCAACAAAACAGTATATAAACAAACCAAACACGTTATCATATGGGTCGAAATAAACTAGAAAACTTTTGTATTTAACATTTTCTTGTAACTGTGTATGTATATGTATTTTATTAGTATCTAATTATAAAGTTAAAATATAAACAAAAGAAAATTGAAATGTAAATAAAAGGCATTTTTAATTTAAACGATTTTTTGCATCACATAGCATTTATTTGCAGTGTAAATAGTAGCGACTATAAAGACATTTACAAATGTTGAAATGTTTATTTTAGCTCTTCGTTGCGTTTTCAGGAAATTTTTTGAAATGCAAAACTTCCTTTCAGAATATACCAACCTGAAAGACGTCAACCCATTTCATCGTTTGTGCTTTAATTATGTAAAACTATTCTGTTTATTTTCTAGGCCAAGGGCAAGGAAGTGTCGTATTACATACGCTTCTTATGTTATTAGAAACTCATCAGTCTTAATTATTTTACGGGGGAGACGTTTATGAAACGAACGTTGTAACGAACACTTCTAATTTTGCAAGTGAACATTTTTATTCAATTATTTCTTTAAATAGATAAGATGATTTCTGCCTAAACGAAAATGTTAGGAAAAAAAGATAATTAATATCTACGGCTATTTATGAAATTTGATAGATTTTTAGGTTTAAAAACTGCGGTTGATCGAAAATCAAATGTTGAAGCGTAGAATTTAGAAGTAGATAAATAGATAAAAAAAATGTTTGTTACTTTTTTTTAATAGGAATGACGATTGTAATTATTTACTATCAATCGTATTTGATACTAAAATTATGCGTGTTGGTATTAAAAACTGTAAGAGTCTACTAGGAATAATATAACGTCCTTGTCCTTGTTCTGTTGTTCTAATATAATTATGTAGATTCAATACCTAATTGTTTAATGCAGAATAAAAACGTACAGATGACGGAATCTGCGACTTAACAATTATATCTGTTGTTTTCTTTTTAAATAATATTATTTCAAACTCAGATTCATATATCGTTTCTACCTATTAACAAATTTTAATCGATTTGATTTGAGAAAACGATAATTTAGGTAAAAGTAACTAAAATTTACTCTTAAATGTTTAGTTTTTTTTTAATTTGAGGAATAGAAAGTAGTGGAATCGTATAAAAGGATAATGGGTATTTTCATATGGACTGCGTCCCTAGAATTTTTTTTAATTGTAACACCATAACGTGTTATACCTTTAACGAAAGGTCTAAATGTGCCCTTCAATTTATTGTACGACAACAAGACTTAAATATATGGGAGGAAAAAGAAATTTCTAATTGAAAATAAGTTAGTTAGAAAATAATTAGTATATTTTATTATTATTATTATCGGGACGGGTTCGAGCGATTTTTTTAAATATTAAACGTTTTTAAAATATTGAATTTATTCCATATATTCTGACCTCACGTCCTCATTAATGATAATAATTAAATATACTAATAGACCTTTTGAGCTGTACTTGTAATCCTAAGCATTTTATGGAATTAATTTAGGATGAAATAAACCATATGCGACCATTATTTGATTATATTACAGATAACATTTGATGCATATGCATGGTGAGATATTTATATGTTCCGGACTTGTTGTCATAGAATGAATTGAACGGCACGTTGAGACTTTTCACTATAGGTATAATAACAAATGGTGTTAAAATTAAAACAATTCTGAGGACGTTTTGACCTATTTGCCTTTGGTGAAGATGGAAACGTTTCATTAATTAAAGGTCCAATTCCTACAAGTTTTGTAAAAACACTCTTCTTTACGGTCAATTATATTTTAAAATCTTTTCCATGACTTGATAAATCTTATATTTTCTACTACTTCATGTAAAGGTAACTTACGATAACGCGATATGCGTTTCGTACAGAACATAGGTTTCGTATTTCCGATTGCATTTGAAAACGACTGAACCGAGTTGGCTCTTTTGTATCACGTTTTCTAATATTAATCCAAAGTTACATCTAAAGGTTAATTTTTATAATTATCATTAAAATTCTAATTTTTTATTTCAAATTAGCGTA
Source organism: Rhagophthalmus giganteus (assembly GCA_036326145.1). Lineage (NCBI taxonomy): Eukaryota > Metazoa > Arthropoda > Insecta > Coleoptera > Rhagophthalmidae > Rhagophthalmus > Rhagophthalmus giganteus. The sequence goes on along the minus strand of JARFJA010000067.1, from coordinate 8,756,894 downwards.
AAATTACGAGTAATTTTAAGAAAAACAATTAATTTCATATTAAAGAGCACTTGAAATTATTAAAGAGTGCCTTAAATTTAAATTAAAATGCATGCCGAATAAAAAAATGTAACTGGAAATACGATTAATAAATTTTAAACATCGACGCTTCGTAATCAATGCTCTGATTGGAGCTCTTACGGACGACTTGCCGTTGAACCAATGAAATGTATGACAAGTTAAGCTAGCGTCACTAGCGATGTAGTTTAACAAGTCCAATATTGTACTACGTTCTTAATTTGCAAAATGTGTGTACTTATATGATTATTCAAAAATTTGATTAACACCTATAGAAGGCTATATTCTCATTGAAACTTCGTAAACTATTTATCTACATAGTTTTTATGGTATGTAAATGTTTACCTACCTGTTTCATGTCTTCCACATATTATTAAGGTCGACTATTATTTTATTAATAATTTTGTAATCAAAGTGTTACAAACATTGCTTAGACGCTATCCAAATTATATTGACTTATACTTTACATCAATTAGATTAGTAATTAATATTAGGAATATTTACGATTTTTACAAATGAATAAACGACTACAAATTATGCATAAAAGTGTTTAAAAAGTAGATACTGTTGTACTGTTTATTATTTCTTACTAAATAAATTCCTTTGGCAATGTTAATGCACTTTTACTATATGATTTCCCCAGTGCAATAAACCACCTAACTTGTAGGTTACCTATCCACACAAGCACACCTACCGGTTTCACTAGTTTTTTTGTAAATGGTCATTGTTTATGGAATAATTTATTATTCCTGCCTAGCACTTATATTTACAACGTAGTAACACTATATTAATCATTTATCTATCTACTAATGATTTATTAATTGCATTATTTAATAATTTGACGTGTATTGAATTCCGTGAATGTAACTTAAAACAACTTATGTCCGTATGTATTATACATTAGGTATTAGGAATTTTGACTTTCTTACTTTTTGAGAAGGTAGATATGTACATAAATCATTTTTGATTTCTGATGAAGTAAGTAGGTATCTACTTACAATATTTTTGTAAAAAGATATCGATCGTCATTATTGTAACGGCTAAGCAAAGATCTATAAACTAATCCAAGCAAGTGTTACTGTACATTTAAGTTCATATGTTATGTCCCGTCGCTTGTGTTAGTTTTTATCGTAAAAGGCTCCAAAAATATGATTACTGTCCGTTTCTATTTATTATCTGACGTGTTCCTTTTTACAATTCAAAAACAACTGCTACTTACCCTTCGTTCCTCTCGATCCTTTCTCGTCTCTCGTCGGCCTGCGATCACATCTCGCTGGACAAAACATATGAACTTGACTGTACGTACGTGGTACGATCAAATTACTTACAATTTTTGGATAATTAAAAATTTGAAGCACAAGTTACATCTCTTGTAATTGGGAAGTGAGATAAAATGAACATAAATATAAGACGTTATTTATGATACAAATTACAAGAAGTAATTGTAATTTAAAATTATCACATAATAGTACAGTGTCAAGGTTGGAGTGTGTTTTGTAGTTATTTATTAAGCCCATATTCATCTTTTGAATCGACTTACCTTGACATAATTGTGGAGGCGGTACATATATTTTGGCTGCTTGACTGGATGCATGGTGATGGCGCGATGAACTTCTTTCTGTTTAAGATTTCCAGAGAAAGCGGCATCTCCGCTTTGATTATGGTATAAGATGACTTGCATCTGTAAAACAATTTTGTTTTAATAAAATTAAGGGAGTGACTAAAGTTTTTAAAATAAATTAAATAATGAAATTTGATAATGAAATAGAGCATCTTTATTTCTTAGTTTTACAAAACCAACGTCGGCGTCGTTTAAAATGAACCCACGTCTAAAAATATAAATATGTACATATCAAAACCAGTTTATTTATTCTGTTACTGTTTCGAGTGAATTCTAGCGGTAACAAAGGAGACATTATTATACAATAGTATTAAGGTGCACCTTCCTCACAATCTTTTTTTAATGTTATAAAATATCCAAAGAAAAAAACAATCGTACAAATCACTTTGTAAGCGATTAAATAGATGTAGGTACTTATTTAACTAGTTTTACAACAGTAAAAGTAAATTCACTTTTAGTATTTTACCTGTGCAGGTACATGGAAATAATTTTTGATATTCCTGTCAAAATAATGTGACGTTCCGTATTGTATTTCATCGTCGATCATTTAAATGTTAACCTTAGGTACGTATACCTATCTACCTCTATTTCACTTAGAAAAAAAAACAATAAACGGGGGCCAACTGAAAATTTAGATTCTCGTCCTGAATTTTTGAATGTTTTGGTCCTTCGAACGAGCGTTTAGTTTAGCATTTAGTGATTAAAATTTGAGTAAACTTTAAACTGTACTTTAAGGGTCAATTGTATAACAGTCGTTCATTGTCGAATGCCAATCACCATGTAAATAATTAAACAAACTCGACATATTAAAAGTTTTTCGCTTGTAATCTCTAAATATTTTTGAGATATTTCGCTACCGAAATATTGACTGTTAGAGTAGGTGGCTGGAGAACCAGGTGGGTCTCCGCTTTTGGCTGTCTAACGCCCGGTTCCACCACTCCATCTTGAGCTAGAACTTATCTAAGTCGAACTCAAATGTAAGCACGACTCAAGACGAAAATGCGTTCCACCACGTTTTTCAAAGCACGCCTTGGCTAAGTTGTACGTAAATATGACAACTCTGCAGAACTTGCGCGTGATTGGTCCTTTCCTTCAGTTTTTAAATATCCCGCACTGCAACAGTAATACAGAACGTCAAAAAAAAAGAAATTCCCTAACCTAACCTAACAAATTGCCCGTTACTGTTGCGACTGTTTGCGACGTTTTGTTCCCGTTTTCATGTTATCCATATTATTATGGACAAAATGAAGCGGTGCAATTACACCAGAGAGGAGAAGCACCTTCTCACCTCACTGGTTGCAAATTATAAAAATATAATAGAATGTAAAACCACAAACGGTACAACAAATAAAGAAAAAGATGCGGCGTGGAGTAAAATAACGTCATTATTCAACGCTCAGAGGAAAAATGTGACTAGGAGTAATGATACATCGAAGAAACATTGGAGTAATATGAAACAAGAGGCGAAGAAAGGCAAAGCCAAACACCGCGCAGAATTGTACAGAACTGGCGGAGGACCATCAACAGTCAAATCAACCGATGATTCGCAATATTTGATTCTCTTAGTAATAAATGATACGATAGTAACGGGAATTATATTAATAATATCCACTTCCATAATAACTTTAGTAATCAAAGTAACAAATTCTAGTCACTGTGACAGACTTGAACAATGTGAGGTTATAAACATGATCTCAAGCTCTCATTATTCACGTCTCAGATGTAAGCTTGACTTAGCTAAGTTAAGGTCTGGTTTTACGTAGTGGAACTGAATTTTTCTGTCAAGTTCAGCTTAAGCTCTAAGCAGAGCTCAAGGCGAGGTGGTGGAACCGGGCGTAAGATAGGTACCTATGTGGAGGGTGTGAGTGCGGACCATATCAATATATGGTGGCCATATCAATATATGGACTTTGGTGGCCGAAAGGACTTTGTTGTAGTTATGAGTGGTCCAAAGTGCGGGAGAGACACGATGGGCGAAGCGCCTAGAGACAGTGCGTCCACGTCTCCTTACAATAAAAGAATTCGTGTTGACAGAAATTTCGGAAAATCTATGGCGTTGCCGTAGTAATGGTTCAAAACAAAAGCGCCTGGTTGGTCGGAAAACACTGGCGTGAAATCCTGGTGTTTCGAATTAAAAAATTGCACTGACGTGGAATTTTTCTTTAGCGTTTTAATTCCGCCACAGCACAAAATGCTGACTCATCTAAAATGCGCGTTTTACAGCTTAAGATATTTCGACAAAAATGCATCTATATACCTACATATATGTCGTCGACGTTATTCTAAAATGGAACAAGTAAAAGTTGTTAAAAATGGTAAGCATCAATGATTGAACGATTGTAATATTTCTATAAGTAGGTACACCTATGTAACTGTATTAATGGTAATCTTGTATGTAACTCATCTACTAGGTATTTTCACTTTTATGACAAATAATTTTTTACTAAAGATAACGTTTGGGTAATTGGTAAATACCTATACTTAATATTTAACATTTATATCAGAAAATTATAGTTTCTTGGAAAGCATTGTGTTATAATTCTATTATTAATTTATACATTATAATTAATTGATGACAATCATAATTTTTATTCACGATAAATTATTTAATCAAAGCGTATTAAAATAAAATATAATTTTCTAGAATTTTATTGTTCAAAATAAGTGATCTATAAAAATAATAATTAAATTAATATATAAATCATCGCTATCTATTGTTAAAAAAAAAATTAACATAACATCTATCTTTTTTTTTCTATATCGAAGACAATTAATCTTACAGTACAACTTTAATAATTTTTAATAGAAATTTACAAAAAAGTTTGAGATTAATTTAATAAATTATTTGTATACAGAGTGAGTTAAACATGCAAAAGTTTTAAATGTTCAACCGTTATATCACTAGTGCATTAAGTTTAATCGGGTAAAATGTGTGCAACTCACGATTTTTAACATTTTACTTAGAATCGGTTTAACGTTTTGAATGTAGACACTTATGTATGTATGTATGTAGGTAGATAGGTTGTACCTATTTATAATCAACTTCGCAGTAAGGAAATCTTGCGCCTGGGGCCATATATCTAATTTGCGCTCCCCCTCAAACAAACATAATTCTCACAAGATATTTATTTAACAAAATCAACACTTTATAATAGGTACTATTTTTGTTTCGTAAAATACCGGCCCTCCGCTTGATGCGCCTAGGGTCATAACTACTCCCGACCCGCCCTTACTACGACATTCCAAGTTTTCTTCAGACTACCTACTGATTGGCATTAAAACGCGGACCTTTATCTTAATTTAATTCACTTCGTATTCCTTTAAAAATAACCGATGTCTCCGTGCTCGAAGTGGAAAAATGGACACCCTACTTAAAAGGGAGTGTTATCATATTCTAATCGAAGGAAAAGGTTGACGTCGAAGAGCTTGCGGTTAACCTACGATAATCTATATTGGTTTTGATAAACCAGTCTGCTGATTAGAAGTAACCGATACGGACAGTCCCAACGCAGATAAATTTTAGGGCTAACTAAATACAACAGGGCACATCTACAATAACTACCATTACGGCATTTGTAATTGGCCGTTTAAATCATACCAACAGATTAAATTAGTGCTCCGCGGTGCAAACGAACCGTAAAAAATTATGTTGTAACAGAGTGATAAATAGGAATTATTATTGTAATAGAAACATTTTAAATCGGTAGTTTGTACTGATGTTATCATATTATTTAAATAACGTTTTGTATTTTAAATAAGTACCGAAATATTAAAATAAAAATAAAATATGTTCTTAATAACCATCTGGACGATATAGACATAACGGTTACTCGTATTGCTGTAGTCTTTTTGTGCTTTAATTAGCAGCTTTTACTTCCAGACAGTATTATCTGTAAACGTATTACATGTAGTTTATGAATTAACTACTGCATTAATATGTGTTATGTGACGCATATGTGCAATTTAACGTATGTTTTTTTTTTAAATTTAATTTAGGGTCGTTTTTTTCACCTACCAATAAATTTACTTGACAAATTTTTACCACGGAAACAATTGTCTGAACAAACGTTTCTATGGTAAATATGTGTCGATTAAATTAAATGGAAGATGAAAAGATCGGCCCTTAAACTAGTAAGCATTACTAAGAAAGCCCGTCTTACTTTCGTCTTACTTTTAACTAGCTTTAAACGATTATTAGTATCTTAAAAAACACTAAATCGGTAATGTACATCTACATATTTATAAAATAAAAAACATTTCCAGTCTGATTTCAAATCTGAGCGCGTTTTCGCCTTTACGAAAGTTTCGGAGTGGTATTTCCAGTAATAAAATAAATCATCGCACCATCTCAACAAAAACGCTGATCGACAAATTCCGAGAACTAGCCGAGAACGAGTGTCGTTACTTCTCCCTCGTTGCACTATTAGTTGCATACGCGCTCGCGTTGTCTGCGACATAAAATAAGTCCCTTACTGTACCTACCTGTATACGAAAAATGTTTATGACTGCAATTTTATAAGAATTGCGTTTGATATCGCCTTTATCGATGAATATTATTCATGATATTATTGTTATCTAATAGATATCATTCAAAGTGTTGGTGTTTCGTAGATTATCACGATATGCTATTTTTTATTCCGCTACTGTAGTTTGATAGATATTATTATCTTGTACATAAGTACCTAAGTGCCTATCCGTTAAAAAGCAAAATTTTAAAATACTTAAGCAGCAGAAAACAAGGTGGCATTATAAATAAGTGTAATAAATGTTTTAAAATATTGACTTTAATAGATTAGTAATTTAAATACTCACCTCGTAAGACCACGTGCAAGGAATACCGGCAAATTTTCTCACGCATCTTCCGAGCTCCACGTCTTCGTGGGTGGTGTATAGGCTAGTCAGACATTTGTCAATGTTAGGAGCTATTCGTCTTAAAGTCTCCCTGCTCAATACAACCCCTGGACCGCCCATGCAGAAATTTTCGTTATCTTCTAAAGATAACAAACCAAATTCGTCGCTGTTGCCTCTTCCTGTTTGTCCTATGAACCATGGCTTCCGACTGTCAACCGATCGCAATAACATACCCAAACGATCAGTTCTGACATAAACATCATCGTCGGCCCTTAAGAACCACTCGTAGGAATTTATGTAATTATCGTGCATGTATTTTAGCATCGCGAACGATTTCCTTTGAGGTGGATAACTATCGTCGATGCCCGCTAAAGAAACGAGCGGAATGTCTTTACTTCTCGAAACTTCGGAGCTGAAAAAAACGATTTTTCCCGGCACATCCCTGCCCCACGTTTCGTACACCGCTTTTGCACGATTATCCACATATTTCGCCGCCGTCATAACACCCACGAATAATAAATTTTCACTAGTAACATTTTTCGAATTGTCGTCGATAAAAAGCATATCACTATTTCTCGTAATTTCGTAATCCGGTTTTGTCGATAATTGGCACAATCGGTAATCATGTCGAATTATGAATTTCCTTTTACACATAGACGATACAAGAATTCCTATTGCTATTCCCAAAATGATGTTTAGCGGTTTCCTTTTTCTTGCCATAATTCGATGTTATCACCTTTTCGACGTTCTTAAGTAATTCCATCGTTAACTTTTTAAATTCTATTCCATTTTTGCATGTTTAGTTTGATTTTATTCTTCGTGTGCGACAAATTTCGAGTGACCGTCACGGACGTTGTACTAACACTGGTATATGGTACAGCACTTCATCGCATTATTATAAATTTCATTGTCGTAAATGTACCATAACTGCAAAATGAAAAATATCAATTCCTACAATTGCTTCGAATTGATTTGTTTTATCTGTCTCCGCTCTTCGATTTTTAAAATCATTTGACCTCACTATAAACGCAAAAAGAAATTTTATTTATACTTTAGAGATAATAATGTAAAATATGCACTTGGGATAATGTGGTAATTACTCGGCATAGATAATTTGTCTCAATGGCGATTTATCTTTAATATAGTAAATAATTAAATTGAAACACGTGTCTTTGCTGTAATGGTTATCGGAATATGTGTAAATTTAAATTTACCTTTACTGTTGATTTAAAAATCAAAGATATCTACGAATATTCTTACACACAGACACGCATATATACAATTTATTGCACACTTAAATTTTAAACAAACTATTAACTGCATTAACTGTTCTATTATTGCATACATGCAATGTAAAAATTTATTAAAATGATCCCTCTTGATTAGATAACTCGTTATTAACTTATTATGCTAAATTATACTGATTTATTGACTAATAAAATTTAATTTTTTAATTAAATTAAAACGTTACTTTTATAATAAATATAATTACGATAAATGAATATCTTTCTCGGCGTCTAAAATATCGAATACGATGAATAATTACTTCAATAACACGCGTTATACAGTTGTAATTAAATATGTGATTACAATTCTACTATATTAACCTTGAATATCGTTGTTTACTTTAGCGTGATATATAAAATATAAATTCATACCTTTTGATGTGAACAGTGACATCTCGATAATTTTAGTGTTATATTTGATCACAATATACCCTACCTACCTACAAATAATTATGTAAACATAGTAATTATTTCATGTACTTACCTATGTACGTAAGTTAATCAACATATTTTCTAAGTAGTTCAACCTCTTATTATAGGATATATGTATGTTTATCTATCTTTATGTAACGAATATCAATGACGATATAGTGAGATGAACGATATAATATGAAATAGTTATCTCATTTATTATCAATATAATCAATTAAATAAATACATATTTAATATGTTCATAAATATGTGCCTAAAAAAATAAAATTTGAAAATAAGTACATAAATACTATTTAAGCAGGTACCTACTTATTTTGTTTTCAAAAAATAATAATAATTTGCTAAATATGAGGGTATTTTAGACGGAATTTGTTAAAATTTGAAATATATATATACATAAGTACATATCTACTTACATAATTATTATAATATTTAAGTAATTTTACTCGATCTATTACGAGCTACTAGTTCCAAGAAACGAAAGGGTATAGTCTAGGTTCTAAGTGTATAAACCCTGCACTTTGTGATACATGCATAAAATTTTAAAGGTGTATTCTATTCTCCATACTATAACCACAATAACCGTCAGAGCTATTTCATAGTCACCCCATAACTCAAAATAAACCCCTTTTAATACTCGGGGGCGTTATAATTCAGGGTGTTTAGGAAATAATGAGAAATTTTCCGGTGACGTATAGAACACGTCAAAATTAAACTTTAAATTTTTATAAACTTTTACCAACGACGCTTCCCTGTCGAAATGTTTATCCCCAAAGTTGAAAAATAAAAATCAATTTGTTTAAATTATATTTTTATGTTTTATTAATATTTAATGATGTTTGATTTACATTATTAACCCAGATATGCCTAATGTACTATATTTAGGACGGAATAAAATGTACATTCCTGCAAAGTTGAAGGTATGCTCGAAAGTTTGTGTCTCTCAAAATTCCGTCTTAAATGTAATACATTAGGCATATCTGGGTTAATAAATGAAATATTTCAAAACAATTTCATAGATTTTTTGATACCACTTCACCAGAGGGAGCAAGGATATACTACCCCTAACCTTTCTAATCATATTTTCCTTCAGGCAGGCATAGTAGTGGAGTTTTCTAAAAAAATATGCAAATAGCAACCGAAATTTTTTAAAATATGTACTTTTTAGGAAATTTATTCCAAAATTATATATTTTTTATGCAATAAAATTATTTGAATAATCACTATCTGCTGCGTTTATACCGCAAAATTATAAATTTACTCTATTTTTATTTAAAAACTATTCGTGTGCCCTTAAGCATCGAAAATGTCCCTATTACAAACCATAAATCAGATAAAAGTTTAATCGCATTTTTATGCGACTGATAATATACAAAGCAAGTAATAAAATACGTGCGCCACCTACTTTATTAGAGTGCAAACAAGGAATTCAACGTTTTTTAAAATAAAAACAGAATTTCTTAGAATCCAATGCATTTATATATAGAATTCTGGCAAAACCGTTTCAGATCTTTCGCGTTAGTGGTACAGAGCGGTAGTGCTTGTTTAAGTAGTTGGAATTTTAAATTACGGCGTCGTATTATTCGTCGTGGGCGAATAGGAGTGCTCATTCGGTTTGTAAGGCCTTTTTGAGTGTGAGTGCGCTAGTATTGTGTTCTCTAAAAGGATTACAAACAAAAAGGATTAATACCACGAGGAAAGGTAGGATTTTTCTTTGTCTACTAACTCTCCATGTATTTATAAAGTGTAAATATATGGACCATTAAGCTGTAACACAAATACTCTGAAAATCGAGTTTGGATAGGAACTTAATTAGGGTCTTGGTTAGGGCTCACCTCAAACATTCGACGGTCCAATTTCGCGAACGAAATTTTATCTTACGCGCGTTTGCGCGGTCACAGTGGTTGGTGGAATACAGTGGAATATAAAGCGTATAGGTACGTAATAATACAAGCTCCCAGTCAAAGAATCTACGCTGGAAATTGACCGTAGAGGGAAAACAAAAAAATGACGAGAAAAAGGTAGGAAATACAAAGAAAAATTTAGAAGTTTCTAATTTTTTCTTATAGTCTTTTTGCAGACGAATAAGTCGCAGCGGCAGCAGTGTTAGTCTACATTTTACGTTAGTATTAAAAAAATAAAATTATTTCAGGATTTAATATTTTTTAATTATGTTTACGAGGACAGCAAAAGTAAACAAATTACATAATTATAGAAAGCAGGCATAATTTTTAACGAATTTTTAATACAGATAGATCAAAGTTTCTTCGAATGGGACTTACTTAAAAGTTAATAAGTTACGGCTCTTTTGAAAAAAAAATATTTTAAAAAATGCGTTCCTAAATAGGTAGACTTCGATGCTCTTTCAGCAAATCATCGTAAGCCGCAATTAGATCGAAAAGCAGTTGTTTTGGTTATTTAATGCACCTAATAGTGCAAAGACACAATTTGCTAAAAATCTTTGATTTTTGTTTAGCGTAATACGTAGGTAGGTATACTTCGTCCAAACCTATACGCAATGCACGTCATCAATAAAAGGGTTACTAGATGATGACGTTTCACACAGTGCTGTCACTTCGTACCTCGTATTTTGACTGTTCTAATAAGTTGTAGTCTTTCTTTATACCATCTAATATGTGCGCAGGTAAATCATCTATAAAATATGTCACTTTCCAAACTTTAAACCGAATTACAAATAAACAATCTAGTAACTTTTTGTTGATGACGTGAATTGCATATAGGTTTGGATAGGCCATATCTACTTATTGTTTATGGTTCCGCATTTTGAGGTTTAAGATAATTTGGCAAAAATATATCGATAGGTAGAGTACATTGGTAAAAGAACGTAGATCCTATCTGCAAAAAATAATATAGGTAGGTAGGTAATTATTAAAATATTTTTACTGACTGAAAAAATTCAAAAATATTCGGCGTATCGTTTGTAAATCGCTGACGGTAGTGCATTCTAACAAATTAAATATTTAAAATATTTAAATTTAAAACATTAAATTAAAAAACAAGAAAATCTGCCTGATTTAAAACAATGTAATATGTGGTAAGAAAAAAACAAAAACCACTAGAATAACGTTTATATGTAGGTAATTTAAATAAGACACTGACATTGGGAATAAATCATGTTGGTAATTTATAACTGTAGCGGGTGATTCGAAATAGACGTCAGCTTTTACGAGGAAAAAAATTAACATCTTTTATAGTTATTTTAATGAGAAGACGAGTTATTTCAAGATACACATGTAATATTTTGGCGAGCACGTTTATATTTTTAACTTTTGTTGGGTGAATGTAATAGATAACGATTGCGATTAGGTAATTAAAAACTCAAAAATTCTATGACAGTGTGCAATAAGTACATGCTTTTTTTTTAACTACCTATTTACTTTGTTGTTAGTTATTTTAAATTTAGATATATCTACTATTAGGTGCTTATTTTTTTAATTTATTTTTTATCAAAACTTACGTAATTTATTTAATTTTATTATAATATTAAATGGGCGAATTTTTGACAATCGTCATCCGTTAGATATTTATTATAGAATAATTGTCGAAACAATTGTTTGATGAGTGATGCTCAGCGTTAACAGGTGTTAATCATTAATTTTACTAACATTACATTTAGGGGAGAGTAGGGCAAAATCGAATACTTAGAGATCTCTGTCTCTCATTTAGTGCGTTTAGTACATTTTTTTAATGTATAGATCTATTGTTTATTATTAAATTTAACATATGATATGCCACGTTTCATTAAAAATTACACCGTGGGGTTAAACCGGCAAGCAGTAGAAAATAAATCCAAAAAGAAATCCAAGGAGAATGCAAAAACGGACATTTCGAATTTCCTAAAAATTTTAAAAATTGCATAAGAAAACCTGAAAAGCTAAAGACTTTGATCAAGACCTTTGACTTGTTCTTCCATTAATTGAATTTCTAAGTCGTAACATAAAAATTTTCTGTTGTTTTAAATGGGGCAAAACCGGGTTTTTGTCCCTTGCGAAGTAAAGCTCAATTTACTAGGAGGTATACAAACTTTTAGTCCAAACACCACTATTTTCAATTTTTCAACAGTTCAAAATTTCCCCTACTTACATTAAATACAAAATGTTGCTGAAGTTAATGACAAACTAGAGTAAGATAATCATCCAATTACCTACTACAGAAATTATGATTCGGTTTTTAATTTTGTAATGATCGATGATCGATTATTAACTGTATAGATTGTACTGTAACTATTGTAACAGTATAGATTATCTGTAATGGTAAGAAAGTAAATGCTTTTTTTTAGTAGGTAAGGCTTAGGTATTGTTAAGCTTGAAATAATTTCGAAATTTTTGTTTTTGAGTTTTGTTTTTGTTATGGGGAATTCCTCATAATCTAATCTATATATGTATCTACATTTTTTAACCGTAATCTAGAATGCACATCTCGAAAAGTTCACCTTCATCTCCCTAAAACTAAACAGGAAACCGTAAATGTCAAATGTCGAAATACCGGTTAATTACAAAAAATTGATTTTAATTCTCAGTTTAAACATCTTGTAGTATTCGTAAAACGATTTGTTACTTATATAATAGGGTCTAGTGTTTATTATTTGAAAATTTGTTTTATTTTATTTGTTGTATTTTTTTGTATTTTTAAAAATATGAAAATTTATAAATACTATGTAGACCAAAATTGTAATTAGAATTGAGTTTAGTGTATAATTTAAACGAAAAGAAGAGCAAAACGCGTGTCTATACGAAAACATTTGCTATGGTAAATAAGTAACCCATCAATATTTAGAAGTTCCGATTTGCTCGTAGTAAATTAAAAATTAGGCATCCGTAATGTCTCGAATCTTTATCTTGGAGTCTAGTTCCTCCTATCTATTTAAATTTATTAAGGAAGATTAGAATTGTCCTAGTCTGATTGTCAATTTAGCAAATTACCTATTGCGAGAATTTTGCGTCCGCTTTTCCCATCTACTTAAACACGGACTAGTCGTAAATTATTAAATTAATACGAACCTGCTAATGTATCAATTACATATTTTCGGATATTTGGATTAAGACGTTATCAAAAAATTTCGATATTTTCAAAAATCCCACAATTAAGTGTATGGCTGTGTATATTGGCCCAATTTATCTGCACGTAACTTCCTGGCAAAACATTTCTCGTGCGATTTGTTTCTGACCTTCTCTTAACACAAATCTAAACAGCCGCACACTTCGAGAACCGTACACGGTCGGTGGCCTGAGCAAACTGTCGGCGTGGACGCTTAGTAAGGGGCTCCTAGAGAATAAATCTACTGAAGCTGCGACTTAACTGCTTTAGGTATAAACCAAAACCAGATCCGAATACAAAAACACAGTCTGAATGTGATCTTTTCTAAGCAAGTTCTCGGATCTAAAGAAAAAAGCCTAAACTTTGAGACGATTTTTTGTATCAGATACTCGAATTCTTTTTATGTGATGTATCCGCCCACTTTTTTGTCCGTTTTGACGAGACAGGGTTTGTCTTTACATCCGTTAATAATGGATCTTTGATATATATCTGCTTTTTAATGTAAAAATAAAGATAAAATTATTAACATATTTTAAAAATGTAAAAGACGTAAAGAACAAGAATTCCAAAATGTTTTTTTCCCATATTCACAATCAATGTTAGCATAATTTACATTATCTATTATTAACATAAGTAAAACGCGTTTTCGTAACATTTAAAAAAATAACTTGCTTATTATTGTAATTTGTTAAATAGCTACGGCATATCCAAGTGTATAAGCGACACGTCATCAGTAAAAAGTTACTAGATTGTTTATTTGTAATTCAGTTTAAAGTTTGGAAAGTGACACATTCTATAGATGATTTACTTGCGCACATATTAGATTATATAAAGAAAGACTACAATTTATTAGAACTGTCAAAACACGAAGTACGAGGTGACAGCACTGTGTGAAACGTCATCATCTAGTAATCTTTTATTGATGACGTGTCGCTTATACACTTGAACAGGCCATAAGTACGTTTAAGTGTTCTTGACCACGAACATGACACAGTTTAACCATTATCGAAAATATAGATAAATTAATAGATTAAATCAAATGATATTCATATTTTTAATAATAAAGTCCAAATGATTAATTAAATGTGTAATATAATTTAAAAAGTTTTTGGTATTTTAAATATTCACGATATTTGTATCAATTTACCAAGCAAACTTCAAGAATTACGTCGTATAGGTGGACATAGTTAATTAGTTCTTTTATAAATTCTTAAATAAGATTCGGTTCCAGAAATTTTTAGAAATAGAACTAAAATTTTAACGTTTAGTGGTTTTAACGGTTTCCCATGTTACTAGTTAAAATAAACATCCTCAACATCTGGTTAAAAAACGATATTTTCAGAAGCCCTCTTTTAAGTGAAGTAGGAGCCGATCTTTAAGGGGATGATTTAAATGCATGACCGTTTCTACAACAAAATATTCCATGATCAATACAATATTGATTTTAAAAGTCAATAATTGATGCAAGAATAACGATACAAATATCAACTTAAATAAAATAAAATATTGTAGTATTAAGTACGTGAAATTTCTTTAAATTAATAGTATGAGGAGTCTTGAAATTTAGGTAATTTTAAAATTGATCTGCAAAATAACAAGGCATGGAATGTGGTACGACGTCGTTGAACCAGATGTTCACCTGTTCGTTTGTAATTCGGTAGAGGTACGTAACAGACGTGAGCAATAGCAAAAGTTTATTAACGAGTGGAAAACCCTTTATTATTAAATTTCTAATCAGAAAAAGAACGAAATCCTAGAAAATGTTCAAATAATTAATATTTTAAAACTTAAGACAAATAAATTAATGAGTTTTAATAATATATACCTATTTGTTCCAAAATATTCAAGGTCAAATTAACGACGAATAATTTAAAATCAATATAGCTTGGTAAAAAAAAATCTAAAAAAGTCTGTGGCAAAATCTGCAGCTATCCTAAATTTTGCGTTTTTGTTTACATTTTTTTTTTAGTATATAACACTCCTACACAATGTTGCTTTTATTATTTTTTCGATTTTTAACAATTATTTAGTAGTAGTTAATATTAATTGTTGGATAGTTTCTTTGTTTCTTGCAAATTTTTCAAATAATATGAAGGAGTAGTATTTATGAAAAAAAGCTTTAAGAATCGAATCAAATCCTTTTTCTGTTTCGACGCTATTTTAAAAATACGTGTTTTATTATTATTTATGTTATTGAAGATTGATTTTAAATATTATATTTTAAAATATATTTTAAAAACATTTAAAGAATTTTATTATTTATAAAATTATAAAAATATTACTATCTAATAAGAATTAATTATTTTTTTAAATTATTATAGTATAGGCAACATAGATAGCTGGTTTAATTTTTATTAGTAAAAACTGAAAATCTTTAAAATGATATAGATACCTAGAATAAACTTGATACAAAAATTAACAATTAATTAAAAATTAAATTTATATATATATTAAACACAAAATGATCAATCGATTTATAATATGCTTCTTTTTAATTAGACATTTTTATTAGAAAATTTTGATAATCACTGAAATAATTTTAGTAACTCCACTTGATGATTAGATGGCAGTCGAGCACGAAAGTAAAAAGTAGGTTATGTGTTTTGTATCCATACAACTGATGATGAATATAAATAATTTGTAATTTATTGTAGTGAATTGATGTTAAGTTCACAAGTAATTTATGTTTTACAAAATGCTACCTTTGAGTAGAGGTGAGTGTTAAAATAATTTTATAAATTTTTGTTTAACCTAAAATTATTACTGTTATTTAAATTCTCAGCTTGATTTATTTATAAATTGTTTTCGTTCGATAGGTTCCTTTATGTTAACTTCTGGAATCAGTAGATTGTGTCTTAATCCTATCATATTTAACGTTTCTGCGGTGCGAAATTATGCAGCTCGGAAAGGTACACGGGAAAGGAAGAGAAAGCAAAAAGTTAAAGCAGTGATCGAAAAAGTTGGATTTATACCGCAGAATATAAGAAAAAAGGAAAAGTAATTATTTATAACATTTTTAACATGTGTTAATACTCGTGTAAATATCGTTTTAGATTGCTTTTAAGTCGACCTCGGTTAAAAGTTGTAGATTCGCATTTAACGCTGCCAACAGACAATGTTTATATTCAAAAATATTATCGTTGGAAAATACATTCGTTTGCAGAAGCTTTACAGTATCATAGAGAGACTCATCATCCTGATATGTATAATCAACCAAATGCAACGTTACATGTTAGAATTGAATTAAATATGGTGGCAGAAAAGAAGGTAATTTTTGCTGCGTTATAATTTGAAAATATAAATACCTACTTAGGCTTTTGATCGTAGTTTAATTTGTTATCCAAATATTAATATATTTAGACAGACTTTTTATATAATTCCTAATAGGTAGTTACTTTATGTTGTATATTATAATATTTTGAGTTTATTTTTATCTGTAAATTTTATTAAAATTTAACCCTTAACGAACGAGCGCATTTACCTAAAACCATGATCAGTAGGTCGAAGGATATTTAAGAAATTAGGTGCTTTAATTCCAGAGCAAGAAAAGGCACTTTATTGGATTTTATGGGAACTTTCAGTAATAATAGGCCGAACCTAACAAAGGCCGAACCTAACAGGTGTCCTGAAATATAACGTCATGCCGCTCGTATAGCGGCATTCGATTATTTTAGAATATTTGCAATGTCGCGAGTATGGCGGCATTCGTTCGCTAAGGGTTAAGTTTCAATAATTTTATTGAAACTTAAAAGTGCTCAGCTTAAAAGTTAGCATATCGTTTAGCAAATTGTTAATGGGAAAATGCTCAATTTAATTAAATAAATGAATTACATAATCATTTTTGTAAATAGTAAATGATTATTGTTAATTATAATTTTGTTAACAGACTAGATTAATGGATAATTTTACAAGACTTGCACCCATGCCACATCCATTCGAACATGGAGAAGAGCGATCTATAATAGTATTCACAAAATCATCTGAAATGCAGGAGCAAGCCCTGCAAGCTGGTGCCCAACTTTGCGGCGGAGTTGAACTTATAAAACAGATACAGAATGGAGCGTTATCTTTAAAAGATTTTCGATACATTTTAGCTCATCCAGACATTTTACCCGAACTTGTTTCTTTAAGAGGAATAATGAAACGTAAATTTCCAAATCCGAAAAACGGTTCATTAAATACTGATTTATCCTCTGCTTTAAAAAAGTTTGTAAACGGCATTAATTATTCTGCCGTTAAAGATGAAATTGAGAAGGACTTTGGGCTAATCGAAACTATGATTGGAACAGTACGTAGTAGCTTCTTTAATTTGTAATTGATGTTGATTTATTTATTTATTTTAGTTAGATATGGACGAACGGCACTTAGAAGAAAATTACGAATCGTTAATAAAGGATCTTTATCAAGCAAAACCGAAAAGAGACGGCGTTTTTATATCACGGTTTGTGTAAAAGTGGAGATAATTAAATTTGATGTTCGTTTATTCTGTGTTTTAAATGATTCATTTTGATATTGATTACAGATGTTTACTGTGGAGCCCTCCATCAAGAGAGAAATTTAAAGTAGGCTTCGAACAATATATTTCTGCAGAAGAAGAAAAAGAAGATTCTGATGAAGAAGATGAAGATCAAGCGGCAGTAATAGTGTAGTTAGTTACATTTAAATATGTATAGATACTTGCGAATTGAATTTAACAAAATTTATTTGCTACCGAATAGTATACTTTACGATTTTACTGTTGCACAAATAAAAATTTTCTATATCAGTGTTGTTTTTCTTTCTATAAATCTTTTTTTTTGTGATAGTAATTTGCTTAAGAGAATAATAATGTTCAAACTGATTGATGAGTTGTCATGGTTGAAGTTACTGTTCTGTATGTGATTAATACGTTCAAAAACATTTAACATGGCACTACAGACAATAAAATATGCACCAACAATTAAGCTCAAGTTCCTAGATTAGAAAAAATAAAAATGACGTAGAAGTACAAGTGCTCAAACAAAAAATTGCACATAATCTTATGGTTTTAAAATATGTATAGATGAATATGTTTGTAGTTTTAATTAAAAGATTGATATTTGAAAGATTAAACCAACGAATACCAGAAAACAATCACAAAGTACTTAAATACAAGAGATTTAATAGCAGTTTGTTCAAATTAGAGCAAATGAAGGGTAAAGAATTTACAAATTAACTTGGATGAGAAATTCTCAGAAAGACTCCAATAAACTAGTAGTGTTGCAAAAACTTCAGTTTATTTTATTACCAACAGTGTATAAGTATTTGATTGTTTTATATTGTCATCTCGACATTTTTGAAAACTTTTGCTTGTCAGAATTTACAACTGTAGATTGTTGGGATATTTAAAAAAAATCTAGAATCAATACTTGTAAAATACTTCGTTAGATGAAGTGAAGAAATAAGTAGATTTTCCTAAATATAAATAAAATATCTTTGTCCGGCCCTGTTCTCAAAATTTAATAAATGCTGCGGTACAAAACTAGGTAAAATATTACATATATGCGCTGTAAATAAAAATATAAAACATATCCTTGCGATTAAAAATTCGTGATCTAATCTATCGATTAACATACGCAACAATCGCCCCATAGATAAACTTTCAAAAATTTGAACAAAGCGTTCGGGCGCGTTTCGACTATATATAACTAGCGATAACGTATGTCATTAAAAGTTTTCGAAAAATCCGTTGGTTTTTAGTTGTGCGTTATTTTTTAATCTCACAATTTTAATTTTTATAGACGTTTTATGATCACACGTCATAAGTAACTATAAAACGTCTATAAAAACTGAAACTGTAAGATTACTAAAGGGAAGTTTCAATTTTTATTGATATTATCACCTAGATAAACCAATGCAAATTTTATAAATATAAAAATATGTTATAAATTCCCCATAGATTTTGAGAAAATATCTAAAAACTTTTTTTTGTTATCGTACAAGATCATAAATTTTTATTACAGAATATCAAATAATTATAAAAAATACATCATTTACAACGTCAAGAAACTTTTCAAAGTTGTTACCAACGATAAAAAAACGATATATAAGTATTCATTTTCGAGCGTCTACTATCCTCTTAAGTTTGTGTTCTGATTATTTTTGAACTGCAAACGTGCAAAGCATAATTTACCTATTATTTCGGCAGCCTGAAAATTGTGCATTGAAAATAATTTAACCTAGGTATGTACACGTATATTACGTATATTGTATATTACGTATTATGTATATTACGTAAGCGAGACATGCCAATTCGTTAGTCGAGTACCTATGAAGTGTATACTCGTATTGTAGTCGAGTACGGATTTGCATTAACAAAGCAAAGCAAATCGTTTTCCATCGCTCACGTTTGTTTTTAAATGTGTAAATATGATAAATGTTTAACAAACAATAGATCAACAAATTTTAGATTAGATATTTATCACAATTAAAAATTCTATCTTGTTAATATCATAGATAATTATCAAGACAAGTGCATTACGTGAAAAATACCTATCGATTTTATTCGATAGCTGTGGAAACACATATTCTTGCAATAATTGTTTATTGTATTTCATTATACATTTCCTTATACATTATATATAGGTACATATATGATTTTAACAACGATTGTACAAGATTTTAATTTTCGAAAACATATAAGGAATTGTTAAATTAATTCAAAAATGGCGATGATTTAAGTTTAAAAATTTTTTTGGTACATTTATAAATATGGATGGAGTATTACAATCGAAAACGGTATTTTCGGGAAAAATTTATCTGGAATTCATTTATCCACGTCACGGTGTAATAAAGACTGTTAAATAAGCTTATTCGAATTTATTTATTTCTAATAAAAACAAGTATTATATTTAAATTAATTTGACGCTATAAAAATTAAATAGCAAATTATAACAAAACCATTTTTCCAAATATAAATAAAATATACATGTTATAATTACATCATTACCATCTAAATGACTAGCACGTTTTGATAATTCTATTAAAAATAAATAACAAAAGTCGCGAACTAATGTACAATAAAACACATCTAATTATATTACACAAAGTATTTAGTTTATTATTGTAATAAAATTTAAAATTCTATACTTAATTGTTAATTCTGCTTTAAACACTTTGTGTAGAATAGAAAGAAGACGTTAAGTAATTCGCATACAATATTTCTTATTTAATAAAAAATAAAAAATCGTATTTGAAATTCGAAGACATCGACAATACAACAAAATAATATAATACGGGAAGATATGTTTTTTTTTTAAATATGTATTACTTGCGTTATAGTAAATTATGTGCATTTAAATAAAAATATGTATATCTATATACAATGCTGAAAATCAGCAATTTAATCATTATCAAAGAACCATCACGACACGAGAATTGTGATGGTTATGGTGCGCAGAATGGTGCTGATGAGGACTTTCAGCGTCACTAGTCTGTGATACAACCTCCGTTTTATTTTCTCCGTTCCATTTGCACATATCAGGATTACTAATATCCGCTAAACTTTTTAAAGAATCGCATCCTTCCGATTGCGACGTTCCAACGTAGTCCATGTTATTCGAAGGCGATCTGCTGATGGACGTCGGCGATGCGTGTTGAATATGATTCGATCCCCACATTAAGACGGTTTGTCGTGGAATTTCCTGTATCGACGCCGTCGTAACTGGCGAGAAATGATGAGACGACACCGAATTTTGATGATTTATATTAACAGAATGAGAAATTGAATTATCCGATTGAAGCATCGACGTGTCCGTTTTTATTTCTTCCATTTTTGGTGTTATTAAACCATTATTTACAGGAGAAGATGAATGATTTGAAGATAGGCCGTCCACGGATGACGAATGTTTTACAATTTTCCCATTGTGGCATTGTTTTTGACTCAACTCCGACACTTGAGCACTCATTACTTGAACCGGTTGTATTATTCCGGACGAAGGACTAACAGAATATGGCCACGAAACGTCCAAACATTTTCCAGAATTAGCGACAACGTAGCCTCTGGAACTGTCGACGTACGATGCGTATTTGGTCTGAGGAGTGGTATCGACAACTTGTTGACAGGAATATAATTTATCGTCTACCGGCATTACTGTGGCGCGATACGTCGTGTGGTGACTAGCTGTGGTCGATGCAGGATCGTAAGTCGGTACACCTGTTCTGGATGGCATGTCTAAAAATCCATTGCTAACGTAAGGACTAGTGGCAGGAGAATGATGATATTCCGGATAATACGAACTGAGCGGACGATACTGATGAAATAAATTCTCGGTGGTAGTTAGATATCTATTATCCAGCGCAGTTGGAGTAGGATATAAACTATGTTGGAAGTTTGAGTGGCTCATGTACGAAGATAAGCTGTGATCCGTCGCCGTAGGGGCATAAGGTGTGGTGTACATATTATACGCCGCGGAACAACCGTCGGTCGCTATATAATCCACGGTGGGCATGGGGCTTACGACCGAAGCGGAAACCGTAACGTTTACTGGCGGAGTAACTTGTCCACTAGATGAAGTCGAAGAAAGTTTACGTTTAGTTCGGCAAGTGGAAAGAAAATCTCGGAGTTGGGTTTTGTATCTTCTGTTAACTCTGGACGGTGTCGTCGGTACACTATGTTGAGCAACATTTGTTGTGCTAGCTAATAACTGATCCGAGTCGGTAAAATAACTGTTGGAGAGACCCGCGTCTAAATAACTGACTTTGAAATCCATCGTTCGTTTTCCTAATAGATCTCGCCCTTCTTCTTCCCTGTAAAATATTTGAATCGATGAAGATCTTGCACGAACAACACCTATTATTGTTACTTACATTAGCGGTCGATGGGTGCTGATAATAAAATCTGGTTTTGAGTTCTTGTATACAAGACGGGAACTGGTTTGTAACCATTGCCATTGCCCTTCTTTGGTTTGATATCGGTAAGCTATCATCCCGGATGCTCCTGTTTTCAACACTAAAACGTAATAATTGTTTATACATAATTTTTATCTAACTTTATTTCATATCGTGTCATATTTATTTAACTAATTGTAAGTACCTATAGCTTATCCAAACCTATATGATGTTCACGTCATCAATACAAGGTTACTAGATGATGACGTTTCACACGGTACCGTCACCTCGTACCTCGTATTTTGACAGTTCTAATCAATTGTAGTCTTTCTTTACGCCATCTAATATGTGCGCAAGTAAATCACCTATAGAATATGTCACTTTCCAAACTTTAAACCGAATTACAAATAAACAATCTAGTAACTTTTTTTGATGACGTGACATCATATAGATTTGGATAAGCTATACAGTGTGTTAGATTTTATGTGTCACGGCAAATATTTCGGCTATTGTATGAATTAGTAAAAAATGTTGTATGTGAAAGTTGTTAGATTATTTAATCTTAATAATGTGTCAAAATCAGAAAAACAATTGAACATCAAATAATTCAGATAATTCAGAAATTTAACATTTTAAATGGAACCTACCCAGTATTATTACATATTCTGAAACTACAAGAATTTATCTTTATAACGGTATATCACATGTTATACTTATTTTGTTAATTAAAGGCGTAATAGAATAAATAACCGAACACAACAGTAAACAATGTGTAAACAATGTACCGACGACGCACACTTTTACCTTTGCATGTTCTATTAAGTAGAGCCGAGGAGGCCGTGATATGCGCTCACTTGTTATCGCCATCGTGTCAAAGTGGCTAAGTAAATTGTTAATTGTTAATTTTCATCTCGTGACACATAATGAGGGATAGTTATTCTAATAATGAAAAAATGTATGTGTTGAGAGTGATGCAATGATAATCCTAAAGAAGCTTCTGTATTGTATCGAACCTTGTATCCAGAAAGGGTACAGCCACATCCTAGCACGTTTGCAAGAATTGAACATAATTTACGAAGAAATGGATGTTTTAATGCTACAGTGCGAAGACCAAGAAATGGGCGTGCAGCACACGATGAAGATATTATGGTGTTGGCATATTTTAGAGCACATCCAAGAAATTCAACCCGTGAAGCAGTAGCCGACATAGGTATAAGTCATCACAAAGTATTTTTTATTCTAAAAAAACATAACATGACCCCCTATAAAATTAAATTGGTTCACGGTTTAACAGCTGGCATTCTGATAGAAGGCTAATATTTTATAACTGGCTTAACAATAATCAACATTTAGTGGATGTCATTCTTTGGAGCGATGAATCTAATTTTAACAATAACGGAATTTCTAACAGAAAAAAATATTATTTCTGGTATACAGAGAATCCACGTCGAATTCAGGAATGCAGGTTCCAACACAGATTTTCTATTAATGTCTGGCTTGGTGTATAAGGTGATACTATATTAGGTCCTTATTTTTATCGCGGAACGCTTAATGCTGAACGGTATGCTAATTTCCTTACGACAGAATTCGAAGAATATTTGGATGATATACCTCTACATGTGCGTCGTGATATGTGGTTACAACAGCATGGCGCACCTCCTCACAATGCAAGGAACGTCAAGGATATTTTAAACGAAAAGTTTGGTGTGAAATGGATAGGAAATGGTGGCCCTATAAACTGGCCGGCACGATCTCCAGACCTCTCTGTGTTGAACTTTTTTGTTTGGGGATATGTTAAATCAAAAGTTTATGTTACATGTCCACAAAATTTAGAGGATCTTACAAATCGCATTCATAGGGCATGTGCTCAAATAACACCAAACATGTTGCAAAAAGTGCGACGAAATTTAATAAGCAGATCTCCGGGAAAGTATTACAAACAACGGGGAGGAGGGAGCTCTTTGAACAAAGAATTTAGATGTTAAGTAGGCATTACATACAATTTTATAATTAACTTACTTATTCACATATTTGGTTTGTTCCTAATGTTGTATTTATGTTGAATAATCTGTTATTGAGTTTGTTTTAATCAACACACTGTTTATACTGTCTACGTTTTCAGCACGATCAGTTATTTAGTGTACTACGCCCAGTTAATTAATGAAAAAGTATAACATGTGATATACCGTTGTAAAGATAAATTCATGTAGTTTCAGAATATGTAATAATACTGGGTACGTTCTATTTAAAATGTTAAATTTATTTGCATTATCTGAATTATTTGATGTTCAATTGTTTTTCTGATTTTGACACATTATTAAGAATAAATAATCTAATAACTTTCATATATAACATTTTTTACTAATTCATACAATAGCCGAGATATTTGCTGTGACACATAAAATCTAACACACTGTATACATATTTAATTATTAATGTAACTTACGTTCTTGATGAGCACTAGCAACGTAAGCTAAATCGTCATAATGGACAAGATCGTAACCTCCCATGTTTGCCAATTCCGAATCGGAATAACCTAATAACATTTTACCCCTAAAATTTAATGCGTAGGTTATTTTACGTTGTATGCGAAAGAACGTCAATGTTACCTCGGATCCATCGAAACCAAAGCTAAATCGAGTTTGTGTTTACTTTTAAACATGACTTCCTTTTGCGGAATTTCTAATAAAGAAGGAGGCCCAAATGGTGTGCAAATTGCAAAAAGTGCTAGCGGTGGTTCTTCTGATTTACGATTTTGTCCGTGCAATACTTTTACACGTCCTCGTATATCTAAACGCTGCAAGTTGTAGACGTTAGAGATAATCGTCTTGAAAAGCTTATTAGGCAATACATACTAAGAAACCGGAAGTATTGTCTAAGAGACATCGGAAGCGCACTGTAAAACTACGTTCAAGCAAGTGACAGTTTTCGGGCAATAAAACATCTTGAAGACCAATATTTGCCGATTCAGGTGGAAGATACGAATTCCACATTAACTGCCTTTGTAACTCTTCTCTGTCTTCGGAATGAACTAACTCATAAACTGATTGATGAACGATATCGGACTAAAAATAAAATAGGAAAAGTTGTCGTGATAGTTTATAATGCAAAATATAAAGTTTAATACCTGATGAAATCCTAAATAACCTTCTATACTGTGCGTAGCGAAAAAAACCTCTCCTTCGCATGTTAAAATCATCAGAAATCCGTTTAACGCCTGAAATGCATGTTCGAATACGCGATTAATTTAATAATCGTTTAATACGGTTTTTATATTTTCATCGGTCATTTATCAATAGGTAGTAAATTACCTGTAAAAACATTTCTCCGTCTAGAGGTGTATGATCGAATGCTGTTAAGTCTCTTGGTCTGTGCAACCCGCCACCGTCGTCTTTTTCTTTGTGCATAACCACTGTAACAAAATAATTGGTCGTAAATTCTGTGATGGATAAAGTAGAAGAAACTTAGGTAAAAATTACGTTTAAAAGTTATTAACAAACTAGAAAATTGCGTAAAAATAAGCATTTAACATTTTAACGATAACATAATTAAATATTGACATCGAAACCCCCTAAATTAAGTTGCGAGCGCGCGTAAACGACAAAGCTAAGTAATCGGGTTTGCACATTAAAGTGTATAAAGAAGAACCATCACGTTTTACTACTGCCAAGTCACGATGATGCCGCAACTTGTCATATTTAATTTGTCTATTCAATAAACGTTTAATAGGCCTGTGATTTTACTACGGCAGGTGTTATTATATTGGAATAAGCTATCGCACCCTTTATTGATGATTGGTAAGTCACGCGCCACGCGTATTAACCATCGTTCCTATCCCCCTTCGCCCTCTGTACCTGCCTACACAGTATAAACTGCATTTACATTTTGATTTTATTGTTTATTACCTACTACTTAGAGTCTACCAATGAAACGTATTCGGAAAAATCATGAAAAATGTCGAGCTTAAAAATTTGTAAAAAATCCGGCAGTAGGTAATTAAGTACATAAGTAATTTATTAAAGTTTTCATTAATTTTATTTTTAAAATAGCCCCTCAACTGAAAGCTGTATAAATTACATCGTTACTGTGACGAGTGCCGAAAAAAAAAACGATAAGAACAATAAATTAACTTGAAAAAAATACAAGTACATATTTTTTCGTTGCTTTAATTTTCATAGTAATCGTCTTTATAGATAGGTGACTTGTTTAGCTTTATTTCTACACTATTTATATTCCTAATTAAATGCAGTAATTATTTTTAATGCTCATTTAAAATGTTATGATAGTGTTTAATCATTCAATTTAGATTTCAGATAAGTCCTATTTTCGAAAGCCTATCATTTCATTATCGATGTTTAATAACAAATTGGCCAATTTGTTGTGACAGTAATTTTTAAATTTTATTTCCAATTCATAAACATTATATAAAATAAATAAGTCATTAATAATAGTACTTAAAATTAATTTGAAGAAATATTTAATTGCATAAGAAGAAACTTTATTTGTAGGTAGGTATATTTATTACAAGCTACGACAATATTTAATTTATTAGATCAATATTTTACAGTTAACCGTAAGGGATCTCATTATTTCTTTTGCTTTAAGCTAAAATTCCTATTAAAGTTGTTTTATAAATAGGTCTATTCATTTATTTAACTACCTAGGTGTATTGACCGCTTTAGGTGGAATAAATAAACGCCTTTTCAATCTTTTTAAACAAATTAATATTTCATTTATTATTGATTTATTTTGTTCGGAGGTTTAAGATAATAGCGTACCTACCTATAGTTTATTATTTGTTTTTGTAAAAATGAAGTTTAATTAATAATACGGTTTCATCAACAAATTGCCACATTTTAAATTATCAATCATCAGATTGCCCCCATCACTTTTCATGTATGTATACGTATAATGTCTTTTATTGAGTTATGGTTCGTCTGAATATATAGTTTTGGAAGTTTTATCTATAAATTTTTAAATATTTTAATTTAAAATCAGATGTGCAATACTTTAAATTGATTATGTATAAAATAAATAATTCAAGCGCGGTAACTATCCTAGCATTATCCTGACCTTACCCCGAACGATGACGTTTGCCACGTCCAACACAAAGTAGCGAAACTCAAATTAATAAATCGATTATCGAGTCAATTTACCTAGAGCTATTTGCGCAGTCACAAAATTTTTCTTCATGCATAATTAATTAAAATCATCAAAAGTCATTATCATTAAAGTTGATTTAGGATGTCTGCCACTGTATAATATTAATTTAATGCAGTGCAATTTAATAAAAAGATGATCGATTACATTAAGTAATCTAAGTACCTATATTTCGATAAATGCAATAAACTAAATTAATTAATTAGATAATTTCGATTTGAAAATTTCGGCTTGAACATTAGTTTAACCTTAAGAAAAACCATAGCAATGGGCTTATGGTTCGGTCACAGCTGATTAATTAATCTTCGAAAAAAGTTTTTATTAATTTTTGTAATTTCTTTCATTATGCCGTATAAAGAAATAGGAACATGAGAATGCAAAAGGACATAACGGCTATAACTTGTGAGAGCAGTTGATAAACAAAAAAAACATGATTTTCATAAAGATGGCTATCTAATATCAGTACAATAATAGTCAAGCTTTTGTCGAAAAAGCTTTATTAATGAAGCGCACATCCTGATGGCTATGATTCGCCAAGACAATCTAGTTCTGCTACGATCTACTAGTTAAAATTTGATCTACCTTAGAGTAGGCCACAATTTTTATCAAAATTATACCATAAAGTTTTTTAATAAGTGCAATTAAAAACAAAAATGTTTATCGTTTGACAGCTTTCTTGTTTTTCTGGTTCTTTGATTTTTGAAAAACGAACAAAACGCTGCTTAAATTTACTTCTTATGTTAAACCTAGTGAAAGTCAAAATTGTTTCACATTTTATGATTATTCGAGAATGTTCTGTACCTAAAAAATAACATTAATCACCGTAAATATTCAATTTCAATTTATTTTTAGTCAAATAAGACTTTTATGACGTTAGTTGCCCAGTTCATATTAAGCTCGTCAATAATTGTCGACAAACTATAACGTCGACGCTGTTTAAAGGCAGAATTCGATGACACGTAGGTAATTATTTATATCCTACCCCAATTTGAGCCACTTCCTCTACTTATAGTGTTTCTAACCACCATGATCTTCGATTTAATTGTCGTTTTATTTAGGTACCTACTGTTTTTACAAAGCACA
This sequence comes from Rhagophthalmus giganteus, assembly GCA_036326145.1. Classification (NCBI taxonomy): domain Eukaryota; kingdom Metazoa; phylum Arthropoda; class Insecta; order Coleoptera; family Rhagophthalmidae; genus Rhagophthalmus; species Rhagophthalmus giganteus. The sequence continues at coordinate 8,728,499 of JARFJA010000067.1, read as the reverse complement.
TTTTTTCGTTTTTTTTTTCTGTAAGCACTTATGTCAATTTTATTTCTATATCGGTCGATCCAATATTTGATTCGTGATATTGACGTTTGCGGATAAAGTAAACGGACTAATAAATGTATCGACTAATGATAGGATAGTCTAAAATGCCGACAATAAGTAGACCCATTTATTGTTGCAGGGTCGAGATTAAGACATATTGAGACAATAAATATTAAGGACAGGTTGTATTATGATACTTCAAACAAAATGTATAAAAATATTGAAAATTTTAAAAGCGTTAAGAAACGGTATTGTTTTGTTTTTATTTTTACAACTAAACTATACTCTATTCGCCGAGCCCATGCAGTAGACGTAAACAAATGCATGCGGAGAATGCACGATTAAAGTGTTACCTTTGCGGTAACGGCATATGTTACACAGAGTTGGATCTCCTCGAGATTCTGAAATTACCGTGTAAAAATGTAAAAGGTTAATATAATTACATATCACATGCAGTAACGCTTGTTTATATCTACTGCATGGCGAAAATGAATAAGACACCTATAGTGATAAATTATTTATCCAATTTATTTAAGTAGAAAATTGTTTATAACGCGCGTCCAAAAAGTCTTTCGCCTTGGTTTAAGCGATTTTATTACTATGACAGTATGACCAGAAATAATTTATGACATGATTTTGCCACAGACATGCCTTTATCTTTCCACAGCCAACCAAGACCGAAAGACTTTTTGGACACCCGTTATTTTTGACGGGATTGATTTGCACACCGATGTCCGCTGTTTTTTTTTAATTAACGTCAGTCAGTATTAGATACACGCTTTCAGAATGCTTCTATCCTTATCTCATAGCTTCTCGCATAACATAGAATTTTCTAACGAATAATTAATTGTTACCTATCGAAATATTTAGAAAATTATTTTTGCAATATACTTTTCTGAAACTTTTACAAATCCACAATTTTAAATATGTACCTAACGAAAATGTCTTTTCAGATACGACGCTCGAGGATATGCAGCGAGATCGCTTCGCTTGAACACATTACACAGCTGCATAATATGCCACAATCTGCTTGAAATCTTATCAAGAACATTTCAGAACGCGAAACGTTTAGTTACGTTTAATGATTAATTAGTGTGACGCGTCGCGTTGTTTGTGTACGTTTCGTTTTTGTGAAAACTCGCATTTTCGGTTGTGAAAAACTGTTTGTGGATGTTCCAAAAACCTCTACAGATATGCCGAAAAAAGGTCGGTGATATATTTTTAAAAATAATCGCTACGTTTTGTATTGAAGTTTAAGTATAGCTTATTCAAACCTATATGATGTTCACGTCATCAATACAAGGTTCGTAGATGATGACGTTTCACACGGTGCCGTCACCTCGTACCTCGTATTTTGACAGTTCTAATAAATTGTAGTCTTTCTTTATACCATCTAATATGTGCGCAAGTAAATCATCTATAGAATATGTCACATTCCAAACTTTAAACCGAATTACAAATAAACATTATATGGCCTATCCAAACCTATATGCAATTTTCGTCATCAAAAAAAAGTTACTAAATTGTTTATTTGTAATTCGGTTTAAAGTTTGAAAAGTGATAGTATAAAGAAAGACTACAATTTATTAGAACTGTCAAAATACGAGGTACGAGGTGACAGCGTCATCATCTAGTAACCTTTTACTGATGACGTGGATTGCATATAGGTTTGGACGAAGTATAGTAACTTTTTGTTGATGACGTGAACATCATATAGGTTTGGATAAGCTATAGATTTAAATAAGCGGTAATGTAACTGTACCTATACCCGATTAATATGCAAGGTATGGTTATTTCGATATTCTATATAAAGGAGTACAAAAACGTGCTCTGTCTAATAATAATATCTAATAAGAATCGATTTATCTACCTATAAATTTTAAAACAAACTACTTATAGGGTAAACATCCCAATGATAGGCATCTTTAGGTACGTATAGGTACATGAATTTTCAAAGTCTATAAAAATTAAGTATTAAATTTGAGCAAAACAATCTCTATAGATTGATGAACTTTGTTGAAATATCGAAAATTTTTACACCAAGAAGTACCTAAAAATTTAGGCATATGCCCCAGCTAACAATTTTTAAATTTCGCGGCGGATTTCTGTTGGTACTACTCGTATATAAACGTCAACGTCAGGTTAAATAACAAAGACAGTGACGTACTGCAGTAAATGATTAAATTAAACTAATAATATTTTAATGTAAACATGTTCAAAAATAACATAAGTGGTAAAAATGTGAAACTGGACGTAATTATTTATATATGTAACAGCAGGTATAATATTTCGTTACTCAAACAATTCAAAACACCTTTCGCCTAATTTATCACCGCTACTGACTGCAAATGTTTTCATGTAATACCAATAGAAATCCGCCGCGAAATTTAAAAATTGTTAGCTGGGACGTTCGTAAAATTCAATTTTTATTTAAACGGCCCGTACTGTTTGAGATTTATCCAATAACATACCCAAACCTCGACTCCGTAAAGAAAAGTCGATCTTCTTAAAATTTTTTAGAATATCCGAAGATCATATTTGCCGGTCAGTTTATTACAACATATTTTTATCTATTAAAACTCCTAATTATTATTCGTTTTATGTTTGCGTTATCGCAATCCACACGTCTATTATAAATGGGCTGCCTAGAACATTGTATGTTATACGAATGCGATTTATATCTACGTAGGTAGGTAAAACTAAAAATACATTTACCTATACTTACCTATAATATTATAGACATAGTTTACATATTGTTTTCAAGCACTTAAAAACCTTTTTCGCGGGAAATAATTTGTTAATCGTCCTGATATTAAGATATGTCGAACTTTGTAATAGGTATAAAAACTACAACTAGTAGGTATGCACTATGAACTTTTTGTCTCTTGTAATGGTTTTTATTTTTAGTGGTCGTAGGTAAATAATACTTATCTATAGGTATATTAAACAATATTCGAATAAAATATTTTCAACTTAATTAAATTATACAAATATGTCCCGGAGGATTTTTCACGACGTATGAAACGCTATAACGTTTTCCTTGAAAAATAATTGCTGTAATAATATCTAGAATTAATGAAAAACGTTTCGATTTTCCAATGCGTTATAAATGTAAAAATAAACTTCGTCAACTGAATATCTTTTAAGATCGTAAATAATATTTGAAACACCGTATAGCCGATTGAAGTTTGTTTTTGCCCGTATTTATGATCAAGTTTTATCTAAATCGGGATATTATAACGTAGTACCTACTACTATTTTTCTATAGTTGCCGGCGAGTTATATCGATAATATCTACATTTATCCAATAAATGAAAATGGAAAAAATTATTATAAACAATTAAATTGCTTTAAATTATATCGATAAAATAAACTGGGGTACTTGTAATATCAATATTAGTTACCCATATAGTTAACAAAGTCTGAAAGCTAGTGCAGGGTAAGCTATCCGTAAACCATATTTATTTGATCAATACTTGGGGCCTCCTGCGGAGCAGCGCCAGACTTGCGGTCTACCCTCGTCTAATCAATATACAAAAACACTATATAATTTACTGTTTTACCGTCGTCGAATCTCATACCTGGCCGCTTTGCTCGCCATGAATCTATAACTATGTTATATATTTATTACAACTATTTTTTTTTTATTTCTACAACTAATAAATATGTCTAACATAAATATAAATAGTAACTCTGTAATAAATACTTCACGTGTAATCGTAAAGTTATCGTGCCAAATTAAAATATTTACGACTAGTAAAAATAGCGAGCATTTTTGATTGCAACTGGATTATTGATGCAGTTTCCCATCTGATCAAGTCGATATTCGATAGCCTACCTACGTTAATTATTAATTTTGAAATTACTCGTTTGTGTTTTTACTTACGTTATACGTATTATCCAAATATTCCGCAACGTAATTAATCATTTTGCCGCGACCTTTGGAAAAGGCAATTTTTCCTGAAAATTGGATACGATAATCGTTATTCGAAAACTTTTCGAAAGTATTAACTTTAATCAGTTTATATGAAATAAAAGTAATGGAAACGAAAAACGAGTATTCGAGATTAGTAAAACTATCCACTATTAACAACTTTATTATCTTATCCTTCATCGAGCTTTCTGTTCTTTATAAGACCAATTGCAACTGTCGCAACCACACCCCATTTATGTAAGTTACAGATAACCATCTCGCTGAATATATGTTTTTCTATTTCTAAGCCAGTTTGAAACGTGAAATTAACGAAGAAAGCGATAATGGATGGTTGCTAGACTAGCAAAATTGGTTAAATTAACGAGCTATTTTATTTTACGTTATACCTATCGAAGAATGACTTTCAATTTTTTTTTCAATTAATACTCAATAGCAAGTAAGCGCTTGAAATTTTCTTAGCCATTTTATTTATTTTTTATCGTCGATTGTAATTGAACAAAATTAAATTTTCGAATTATATAATCAAATTATTTTCTTTATTTAGGACCGGTTGCACAGAACTCGATTAAATAACGAATTAATTAATTAACAATGATATTAAGGGCCGATCTTTCCATTGAACAATCGGTTTCCGAGGTAAATATTTGTCAGATAAATTTATCGGGAAATGGAAACGTCAGTCTTTAATCCAGTCAAAAGCTTTGGTTACGTACCATAACGATAACAACTTAATCCTAGATTAAATAATTCATTTATTTGGCGCAAACGGCCATTAAATGTATTTAAATGATTTTATTAACCTGTTTCGTCGAAGACATTGTTATAACGATAAATCTACATTGAAACGATATGAAATTAATCTTACATCGACATTCTCGTTTGTTTGTTTTTTTTAATAAAATAAGAGAACGTTTTACAAGAGAACCTTTTTTCAAAAACTTAAGTAGCCATCCTTTGGCTTGAATTTATCGTAAAAAGATCAAGTTAGTATATTGAGAGTAAACTGTGGTTGCAAGAAAAAAAAAATCGTTTTAACTTGAACAGAAGCTGTTGGTATATCGAATTTCTACTATAATGTCACTTCGATTCTCATGTTCGTCTGAGTGCCGTGTAATTTATTCGAATATTAAGTAAACCGTCATAAATATTTTATTGGACGATCACTTTTATCTCTTTTTCTACCGCAATACTTTTATTAATTACGTTAGTTTTTCAGAAAATGCCCTTTACTTTTAGGAAAGGTCGCTATGTGACCTCGTATTTATGATCGATTAGGAAAGCGTGTTGTTTTAGCAACCGTTAAAGCCTAATAGGTTTTTCTTATCGTAAAAATGCAAATTCTTATATAATTTCCCAAACGCGGGATATTTAGCATAATCTTCAAATAATGAAGTCGGTATTATGAATGGGCTGTCATACGCGCATGAACGGTTTAAGCGCGCGTGGTTATCGGAGCTTTAATTTTCACCGGTCACGGAATATGCCATAACTATTTAAACACTAATTCTTATTATTAATTACATGTAAATTATGCTCTGGATAATTAAGCTCAAGTTTTGTTTACTTTATCCTGCACACAACAATTAAATTAAAGGATCAACGTTTATTTATTTCGAATCGTATCGCGGCATTTATCTATCTAACAATATTTATCCTAGCGATACTGCAAAATTATTTTTAAACAATTTAAGACGACATAACGAGCAATTTAAACAACGAAATCGTCAATTTAATCGGATTCGAGCGCTTATAAATAAAGGTTTCCTTTGATTAACGCGTGCACGTGATAATTTATATTCATGTTGATTTTCTGGTATTTTGTATTTCCGAATGAATGCGTGAATAAAACTTGCGTTTCGTAAACGAGAAAATCACAAGATAATGTAAATAATTTCACTCTTACGATAGAAAAATGTAAACGTCGATTTATATAAACCCACAATTTATTTAAAATATTCGATTTTGCACGATTAAAATAAATTACAATTGTAGTTTGTTTAAAATAAAATAATTATCTGTACTCGATATTGTAGCAGCTGACTCAGATTTTGAAGCGTTTTCAATAATTTTTTTTTTTAATTTTTACGTGAACGTTGAATTGTCTTAATTTTAAATTTTAGATATTACTAACCTATCTACACGTTATATGTATACCAAAGAGAAACAACACATTTTTAAAACGATTTAACATTATGCTGATATCTGTAATGTAAAGTAAATTAATGGATAAATCGCGTTTATATTGTAAATGAATATCTTAATCGTGATAGCTAGGTAGGTACCTTCACTCGTTTAGTTTCGTTATTAATTATGTTAGCGGTTAAACAGTTAACTATAAATAAACTTTTATTCATATTTAATGGAAAATATAATACGTTTAATTCTCGAAACACAGGTATTTATTTGCAAGTTTCTTATAACACTTTTCTAGCAAGTATACATATCTAGTTCATACATTTTCGGAATAAAAAACTCAATCGATCTAAGTAATTAGTACGAAGTGAATATTTGGCACAGTTGTTAATTGGGCCTTATTGACTAACACGTCAAAAGTTCCCATAAATCCAGACTGCGCTTTAGCCGCCATCGTGAGAAAAAGTCGCCAAAAATGAGCTTTTCACCAGAATCTCATTTCCGGTTTATTTTACGACAAAAATATCTACGTGATAAAATGAACTAACGAACATTACCTGCAATATATGTTCTTATAATTTTTTCTGTAAAGTCAACAGTTTCGGCCCGTCAACTTCACAAAGTTTATTTTACCGTGTAATTCGACGTTAATTAATCGGAATAGAGAAACAATACATTACCTTTCGATAAAAACATGAAAATATGTGAAAAAATTCCTCCACGAACGGGAGTTATGAAGTCGTAAATTTGACTTTTAAACTTTTACCGGTATACCGCAAGAACCACTAGTTCGATCTTCGTTTTCTTTTTTTTTTGAACGAGAGTCCTTTAGAGTATCTTTCAGACGGCAATAAAAAATTTCCAATACGTTGATGAATACTTAGGTTGATTAACAAAAAATAGATGTTGTTTCTTATTTTATTTATTATTAAAAAACGTGTCTTGTATTTTTTCGCACGACGAAATAAAATAATTTTATTTCAAATTACAGTTCGAAAAACAAACTCTCGTCGTTGCCATTTATGTTAATTACTAAGTATTCGTCGACATATCGGGAATTTTTTTACTACCGCCTTAAAGATAGTCTAAAGGTATCTCGTGTTAAAAACGGAAAACGAAAATTGAACTAGTGGTTCCAGTGGTAAAAGTTTAAATGATGACTTTACAGAAAAATTATAAGAACATAAATTGTAGGAAATTTTTCCTAGTTTATTTTATCATATAGGTATTTTTGTCGTAAAATTAATTTAAGAAATGAGATTCTGGTGAAAAAAAAACACATTATTGGCGTCTTTGCTGGATTTATGAGAACTTTTGACGTATTAGTTGGCAAAGCCCAATTAACAACTTTGCCGTGTCTCCACTTCTTACTAATTACTTAAGTCGAATTTTTTTTAAAGGCCTCGACTAATACGTATATAGGTATTTACTTATTTTTAGACTAGCGTTATGGCCGATGGAGTGGCAAGTAATAAGGAAAGTTTGGCAATCCGTAATTATAATAGGTAGGATCGCCTACCTACAATTTTGTCGTAATTCTTTTTTTTGTGCATTCCGTTAGGAGTAGAGAAAAATGAGGTATCGGACAAATCTTTCGTGGGAACATCAATTATTCGTAACAGTAGCGAGGTGTTAAAAGCGTGGGTTGGTTTGAATGCGAACTCGAATTATGTTTGTTCTTATAGCTAATGTATCTGTAACAAAATCTCACATTTAATGAACCGGTGTGGATTTATTGGGAGCTGGTCTGGTATCGGGCGCGCCACCTCGCCATCTCCTCCGGGCGTCCTCCGGTGACGGGCCCCTTCTAGCAGGATAACCCGGCTTCGCGATAAGGTAAAATAATTACCGCTAGTGAGGGGGGGGGCTGAGCGGGCGATCGTAAATAACCAGGCCCTGGGTTAATGAGCTCACGCCGCGGACAACCCTTTTATTTATTATTCCCCACCTTTTTATGTGCTCGAATATCTTGGTGTTTTTATACGATGACGTTTCTGGATTAAATTGGAATTAAAGTCTCCCTGTTTTATTGCCTTTGATCTTTAATTATGTTTTTGAATTAGTGTTTCGACCGTCTCGTCCATATAAGAACAAATAAAAGAAAATTGCAGATCGTTTACAAATAATATAGGTTGTAAATACCTTAACAAAACTATTTATTGCGCTTACGTTTAAACTGGAAATCCCTTTTATGTTTAATGCGAATATTTTTCACTATAGGTAGGTACTATTTGTTATACACGCTACCGTTGTTGATAATGAATAATTACTAATTAAATACTTATATTAATATAATTCTCTTATAAAATATTCATTTCGTTCGTTGATTATTTTAATTTCATAACGACTTTGTATGGTAGAATTAAAATCTGTTGACAATAATATTGTATTGTGTGTGCGTGTCGCACGTTCTTGTCGAACTATTATGCTTAAACGTTGTATTTATGTTGAACGAGAAGCTATTGCATTTCGTGAAAGAAGGTGAAACGGATATGTTCGGCGTTATCAGTTTGCGCTTGTCCATATTCACTAACGCAAATTAACAAAATTAGACTCTCCGTTTGATAAAATTGTTTAGTGTTCAATAGTACCTTATCTATTAGAAAACGTGAGACGCGTAAGCAGCGTAATAGAAACATTAATAATAAGACACCTATTAATCTTAAATAGTTGATTATCAGTTCAAAAATAGAAATAAGATAAACATTCTTACTCGTCGTTATTTACATCCCCTAAATTTAATTAAGTTGGATCCTATGGTGTATTTTGTTTGATTAGTTTGTGACGGAATCGTACAAGTATCTGAAAGAAAATTTATAACTTAGAAAAATTTTGGCATTAATTCATTACTTGTCAAACACCGAAATAATATATTTGTTTATAAATTGAATTTTAAGTTGAGTTGTAACGATATTACGTTTTGAACTATAGTTTACTTTGTTCTCTTTTGTGAGCATTTTCTCATCCGAGAAGATCATATTGATTTTGATTTTTAACTTATTATCACTTAAATCGATAATTCTATGTTCTATGTAAGTGATGATAAAGATTGTTTGTATTGATATTTGGGTTATTATTTTATCGCACACATTTCTGATTGTTACAGGCGAATCGGATGTGTGATATGCCAAAAATGTAGGAAATTGTTCAGTCAAATTTAATTTTAATGAGAGACGTAGTACATTTTGATTCTAGGCTTTATTAAAAACTTGCTATCACAGAAAATGTATGTAATCGTACCTACCTAATTTGTAGTTGAACAACGCGAATAGTTTTAAACGTTTTCTGAAGCCTTTAAAGTACATATTTAAAATTATGTTCCTAGTTTAGGTACTGTCTATGTTTTCCAGTCACATTTGAAAGGCAAATACTTGTCATGTGGGCTTTAAACGGTTCAATAAAAATTACTCGCATACAGTTGCTCGAATGGAGAATTTCTCGAATTATGTAGATATACTAGTGAACGTTACTCACCTCATCTACACTAACCTAAGCTCACCTTATCTATACTAATCTAAGCTTACCTCGTTCGCACTAACCTAAACTTACTGACTCCATTAGGCAATAGCGAAACAGTGATCCTCTTTCCACCTTTCCTTTACCTTTTCGCCCACTTTTGAAAATGGACTTGTCCGGGTAACGAATTTTCGCCCTAAAATAGAGTGTAATTTACGTTCCCAAAGTGTGAATAAAACGTTCACCATTATATCTGCATAATTCGAGAAATTGACCATTCGAGCAATTGTCTTTCGGGCAACTGTATTCGGCCACGTGACTCAAGCCGTAGAAACTACGTATAGGATTTTGTGAAAAACACACACCAGTATTAAATATTTATGGATGTAAGTGTAAGTTGCATTTTTTTTTGATAACATCTATGGGTCCGTATTATCCACACCTAAAGCCCGATCAAAACTTTGATATTAATTTTTCTCTTCATTATACCAAGAATTTGCATAAGAGGTAAAAGTCAATAAATAACCTACAGATGCGTTATGCGCGTGTACATTGTTATAAATCGACCTGATAGTGTTAAGATGTACGCCTTAAAAATAATTGGGGTTTCATATTCCCACCTCTTCCTCTATTATCGGAAGAATATGTGGATGCTATTGTTCCTGATGCTCCTTCACGTTTATGCGAGAAAACCGAAAGTGGAGGTGCATCTAGAGATGATTAAAGAGTTTATTTTTCTTCTAGAATTTCTAACTGAATCTGACGGTTGTCGTTACTCGAGTTCCAATTGCCCCGTTTTGTATTGCTTTCCCACCAATTGTATCCTTTCCGCAGTGTTTTGTATTTTCTCTATCTTTTATCATCGTTGTATTTAAACTATTTGATAAATAAATGTAGGTATTAATCTCTTTACTTTTTGAAAACTGTTTGTAATGTACACATTTTCATTCGTATTAACTTCGTGAATTAAGTACCCACATATTGTTTGGATGTTGCCTTGTCATTTGTTACGTTTAATTTGTTTACTAGAATGACTGGAGTTAAACACGATAGAAACGCATTGTTATTAGAGTATTTGACCTAAAATATACGTTTTTGGCTCAATCAACAGCTCACATACTCCACGTGAGCCGTAGCTCGCGTGTTTCGTTGCAGCTGAGATCCTCAAGTGTCGAGCGCACGCTATTGCGTGGACTTTGTATATTTATATGTTCTTCGTCAATTCGTCACACAACAACGATCAGCTGATTCCACAGATTCCAGTACCAAAAGTTTTGGCGTTTCTTTTTTTTTGTAAATAAAAGATAGTAATATCTACTTTAAAATTGAAAATAATTTAAATTCGTTGGGCGTATGTTTTTTTTCTTCTTTAAATATAATTATGATTGAAAAACGTCAGCTTTGCTAGGTATTCTAAAATATTTTTTAGAAGTACGACGTACCACGTGAATAATGTCGTCGGATCACTGGTATATTTAGGGTGATTTTCCAACGCCTATTCATTCGCCGTTGTTAGTAGCAACCGCCGCCGGCCCCACCCTGCGTCGCGACGTCTATGATGGCCGACGCGAAATTTCGAAGAATTATAATTGGCATATGACTCGAAGAACAAGACTAGTTTGCGTACAGTTTTATTGTAACCGCAGAAAGAATTAACCGAAATTATCGGAATAAGTACGTAATACGGGAGCAAAGGGGATACCGAGGGAGCCCGGAACAATGGCACGTGGCCCTGCCACAATCAGAATTCGACGAATGAGAGCTACATCGCGTGTCGACCCCTGGCAGGAATATATGTACAGGTCACGCGAACCCGAAATGTATTTTAGTTTATACCCTGCTACGAGAGACAATACTAAATGACAATGTGATACTTCGTTCTTTTTAAGAAAAAGCTCTGGCGAATTACATGAAAATTCGAGCTTTAAGTAATTAGCAAGCTTTGCGAGTCGTTTTACGGCCCCAGTTTATGATCAAATTTAAAGCATAGTCGATCATGTTAAAGACAAAGGTGTCGGTTTGTTCTTTGATTATCTTCGTTCGCAAAATTTAAGATTAGTTACCTACCTAATAAAGATAATTTCGAGATTCAGATTCGAGGATATACTGGCTGCAATAAATTTTTCTGGAGGTTTATCGAAAAATTTAAAATATTCGTTGTACGGTTATCTGTAAAGAATAAAAGTGAAATCACCATACTGAACAGGTCCGCGACATGAAAGCAAATTGCTCAGGGAGTGCACCGGTAGTGGTGTATGATAGGCTTGCGTGTCGAGACCCCATATCTACAACAAGGAACAATACAAAGGACCTGACTGGGATTATTACATTTAAGAGTAGTATGTACTACTTACATATGTCTCTGCCCCATACAGATCGTTATATGAAAGCTTTGTATTCGTTTCAAATTGTTTCCTGTCTAGAGTGATACCTATATCTATATTACGACGATTAATTTTTCGCGACTCGAGGATTGCAACAAACACGGCATTTACACTTACTTAAATAGTTCGGAAATATATGAAATAAATTCTTTAGATACCTAACTAAAGGTCAGATTTTTTAGAGTCAAATTTATAAAAGAAACTTATATCCTCATCTCATTCTATTCCTTCAATGATAACCAACCGATTAAACAATCGCCAGTTAATTCTGACCATCAGTCCAATCGCTGTAAGAAACGTTTACTAGAAACAATCGGGCTTTTTCGCGAATTTTGAAATTAAATTTTATTCGACTCGTGTTTTTTTTTTCATTTTAAGATGCGTTGCGTTGATATTTAATCTGAAAATAATGTTTCAAATTTGGCACTTTATAAAATTCATTTTAAAAGTTTAAAATATGACGGTACTCGCGAAGCCCCATAAATTAATTTTATCAATAATTAAAAAAATTATATTGTGTAGTTTGAAATCAAAATAAATAAATGCACTAGATCACATTTAAAATAAGTAAATGGTAACGTTTGATGTTTTTTTTTTATATGTAACGGGTGTCTCAAACCACTTGGACCACCCAATTATTTCGTAGAAAAAAATGTTTCGGAGAAAAGTTCTAAGGTTTTAAATTGTACATCAAATAGTGGTATTAGTTTGACCTCGAACGTCGTTAGCAAGGTCACGTAAAGGTTATCTTCGATATTTTAAATGGAAACCCCTATTTTTAATTACATATTCTTATAGCTTATTTCGAGAGCTGATCAAAACACTATAACAAAGTACTTTTCGAGTTACGAGGCCTGAAATTTCGAATACCGCCGGCATTAGCATAACCTAATGTGACCTGCGTTCAGGACATGTGGACCAATTAAGCGGGATGTTTCTCGAAAATCTCATCCTTTAAAAATGAGTTTTTAAACTTAACTCATCGAACCAAACAGGAAATTTAATTATAGACATTTTGTAGACTTTGATATGTACATCGCCCAAGTGGACACACACACACACACACACACATATTAGGTTGTTTAGAAAGTAATTTCGTTTTTTTATGAAAATGAAAGACGATTTTCTTATAGTGAATAAGTATTTTATTGAATTGTATATTGTCCATTCTAGTCCAATACTTTTTGCCATCTTTCTGGCAGTAGCACGATTCCACGCTCATAAAATGTTTGTTCTTTGCTGGCAAAAAAACTGATTCAGGTGATTTTTGACCTCCTCATTTGAAGTAAAAATCTAAAAAATTTGTAGAGACCGGAACAAATAATAATCAGAAGGTGCCAGATCTGTAAAATATGGTGGGTGTGGCAGTATATCCCATCCAAGCTGTAAAAGCTTTTGGCGAGTTACCAATCTTGTATGAGATCTCGCATTATCTTGGTGGAACACTACACCTTTTCTATTGATCAATTCTGGCCTTTTCTGTTTAAGTGAATCATTCAATTTGTCCAGCTTATGACAGTACACTTCAGAATTGATCGTTGTGTTGTCTGGTGGAAGCTCAACAAAAACGATTCCTTTGAAATCCCACCAAACAGATAGCATCACCTTTTTTTGATGAATATCGGCTTTCGAAGTGCTTTGAGCCGGTTCATCTTTTTTACTCCACGATCTCTTGCGTTTAACATTGTTGTAGACAACCCATTTCTCGTTCCCACTGGTGATGCGCTTCAAAAATGGATCATTTTCTTGACGTTCAAGAAGCAAATCACAAACGTCAACGCGACGTAAGAACACGAGGAACCCATATATCGAGCTTTGAGAATAAACCTAGGTGTTTCGAACGATCATGAACGGTCGAATTCGATAAATTTAATCTCTCAGCGATCTCGCGAGTTGCCATTCGCCGGTTTGCAACAATTAATGCCTTTATTGTGTCTTCATCAGCTTCAACTGGCCTTCTAGAACGTGGTGCATCAGTTTTGGCACTGGCGTCCTGTCAATACATCTTCTCCATATACACATCGGATAATTTTTTCTTGCTTGAACAGCATTTTTACCTTTTCGATGGTAAAAAAGTAAAATATGCCGAAAATGCCGGTTTTCACTTTCCATATTTGAAAGGGCACCAACCAAAAACTACTGAGTAGAATCAATCGAATTTTTTCACAAGCAAGCCTTGCTATATCAGCTATCAAAATATATAACGATTATGCGGCTTAAGTGTGAAGTTGATTGTGAAAAAATACAATTAAGTCCTCTGTTCGGAAAAACGAAATTACTTTCCAAACAAATAGTTACAAACATGTCCCTACATAGGTCACATTCGATATAATGCTAATGCCGGTGGTACTCGAAATTTCAGGCCTCGAAAACTCGAAAAGTACTTTGTTATAGTGCTTTGATCAGCTCTCGAAATAAGCTATAAAGATATGCAATGAAAAATGGGGAGTTCTATTTAAAATATTGAAGGTAACCTTTACGTGACCTCGACAACGCCGTTCAAGGTCATACTAATACCATTATCTGATGCATCATTTGAAACCTTATAACTTTTGTTCGAAACATTTTTCTCTAAAATGTCGCGTTTACGAAGTAATTGGGTGGTCCGGGTGGTCTGAGACACCTGGTGGTATAATTATTACTACGTATAATTATTTTTAATACCTTGCGCCAACAAAAAGTCTACTTTATAGTTTAACAACGTATTTCAGACCTTTTGTTGAAATCTTTTTCGGTGTTTACACAATGAACTGATATTTTAATTACAGTAAATTATTATTTCGACTACCTATACGGAACGTTCGATTATTTTTTGTAATACCGAAATAAATTATAACAGATATACTCTTACGTCGTGTCGTCGCATTGCGTCGTGCCGGAAAATTTACGTTATGTTATTAAATGGTGCAGTGCTGTTTGTTGCTGGACATTTTTTCAAGAACAATTTTATGCGATCGTGTAAATTATTTGAGATAATTTTCATTCAATTCCCTATTATTAACTAAAGAACACGTAGATACTTTTGTACTAAATTGTAGAAAATTATATATTAGCTCATTAGACTTACAAGTTGTTTCTTATAATACAAAGTTTGTAACGCCAAAAGTTGTAAAATAACAACATAATGAGATATTGCTTTATTAGTATCGAATTATCGTTTGTATATAATTGTACTGGAATTAGAAAGTAAATATAATGCCCCGTTACGTGAATTTTAATAAAATTAAATAGGCGTACACATAATAAATTATGTAATTTACGAAACAAATAATAACGAAATTCAAATTTTTGTCAATTAAAGCTCTCGCTCGTTAAGACTAGATATAATCCTTGTTTATTTTTCTTTTATTAAAAAATTATATGCGTACGTACAAACAAAATAGAATCGAGTTTAATTTCTTTTTGTAACTTATTGCTGCAATGTACACTTCTTACATATTTAACAGTACAGAATACTTGGAAATAGAACATAGAAAATAAAAGTGGATTAATTTATTTGTCATTAATATTAATTTAGAAGTTAATGTGTATATTTAACGGAACTACATTTGAGGTAATAAAACTTTTAATCATACGAATGTAAGAAATTTATGAAAATTTGTACGACCCCTACACGTAGTACGTTGATCGAAACAAATAAATAAAAAGTCGAAATTTAACGACACACGAGCTTTATTACTGGAGAGCTAGGTTATAATTGAGACGTAGGTAAGGTACATACGGAATATAAATGAAATATTATAGTTTTGGATCATAAATAACAATTAGTTTGTGGAGTACTAAATTGGTATACCATACACAATCAGGTTCTCAACGCAAGCGATCTCTTCATTAAACTAGCTTTTTAATTTATTGTACACCATTTTCTCATTCGTTATGTTTACGATACATAAAGTCGAATAACCTGGTGAATATTCATAATACGCCCGGAGCTTAATTAATTGCACTTCTCTTGTTTGCACTTATTGCGTTAGCAAAGTAAACTTGTGCGTCTGGTAAACGTCTAGACCACGAAATGTTTCACCTAAGTAGGTACCTCTCGTAACGTTAATATAAAAATATTGTCTTAATAATAGGTTCGAAATGAGATACAGGGTATCTTATGTGTATAAATAAAATTTCAGATATCAATTCGATAAATTTTAATTGAATTTCGAATAAGTGTGCTTCGCAATTATATGGAAAAGTTCTTAAACGCTAAAAGATTTTACAAGATCCGATGATCTTTGCGGTACGTTTTTTAAAAATTTTTAATATTTAAAAACAAACCGCAGCTGCTCTTAAATTTTTAAACATAGCACGTGTATAGTCAGTCAATCACGTGTAGTTAAACCCGTTTATTTCACGCATTTATTTATTATTATTATTACCATCTGTCCATTGTAATTAAAAAAATAAATTAGCTACTTCGACTAGTTGTTTTGCAAAACCAAAATTGATGTTGTTACGCGCATATATTGCAATTCTTTTTTTAAATGTAGGTACTTTGCTTTTGTACATACAGTAGGATAATAAAGCATGTTTTGTTTCAAGAAGTTACTTACAGTAGACTAATCAGAATAATTTAAATTCATACGTTCAAACACATATCCATTTCTTAGTTAGCAGTTTCATTAATTATGAATAAATAAGCATATTATTAATGTTAAGTAAAAGCTAAAAAACAGTATTAAGCATTAGAGTTGTCTATCCTTTAAGCTCCTTGTATAGATTTATTATTTCTATGCCGCAAATACAGATACCCTCACCTTGGAGTATTGATCGGGTCGAAAGTAACCAAGAGTTTAGCCAATTGAGAGGGGAAGTAGCTTTCTACGTATTTCAACGTATATTTAACGATATATTTCGTTAATAATATTATAATAACTCGGTGTTCTTTAGAATTACACCAAAATAATTCATTTTATCAATTCGCAGTTTTTGAACTGATGCGAAAAGTGGTTATTTAAATAAAAGGTCACTTTTTATTTATAGCTATGGTAAGCGACTGATAGTATGTACGTGATAATATTATCATTTTACTTTTATTTTAGTCTTATACTGATAGATTTCTTACGTTTACAAATAAATTCTCTAATTAAGCTTTTACGGCCAATTTCATAATCCTTTAAATTTAAAGGGATTTTAAATAATTGTTACAATAATGTGTTACCAGACTTTGAATTTTAAAGTCGCTTTAGTTTTATTATATGAACCTATATCTAGATTTACTTAAAAAAATTTTATTAAAAAATGTTTATGGAAATATTTTAATTTAAATAGATTAGACACTGACGAAAATAATAAAAAAACGTTTTAATAATACCAAAGAAAAATAAATTTGCAACTAAATACTATCTCTGTCCCATAATAGTTGTTGCGTTTGTCAATTTTCCTTGTGATTATGACTAATTTTAATTTAATCTAGAAATATATATGCTAAATAAACTGCGCACAAGTTACGTTTAAAATCAACCCCTTACCGAAATTCAAATGACGTTTATTAATTAAAATAAGCTGGAGACGGATTGGAAAAGACCAAGTTTCAAAAGTGCACCCGTTGCGATTTCGAAACGTTTTGTAAAATTCGCGAATCACCAGTAAAAATGTTACACAAAATGAAAAACGAACAATTTCACCAAATAACGAACCAAAAGATCGTTCAAATCGTACTCGAGCGTTTCTGTACATCAGAATGATAATACAACTAAACAATGGGCAGACAATCAAAAGCGATAGAGACCACATAATATTGAATTTATTATTGAGTAATGTAAATTAATTCCACACTCTACTTACGCTGTCATCTTAATTTATTTATAAATATTGTTATTTGGTTTATTAGCTAAACAAAAAATACAAAAGTTGTTGCAGAGGTAATGCGTTTTTAATTATAACGATACATACCCACAGAAAATACTTTTAAGCTCCGAACTTTGGGAAGTTAACCTCAAAAGTCAAGTGAATGCCAGTGAGTCACTTATTCGAGATAATTTCAATAGTCTAACCATTAAAGAACGCCGTTTCGGTAATGGTATTATAATAATAACACGTTTTAGTTTTAGCTTAGAAGGTGGTCGTCGAGTAATAACTTGACGAAATCCAGAAATGTTAAGTTTTATAACGGAGATACGTTAATCTTTTTCGGTGAAATATCGTAAAAAGTATGTAAGTACCTAAGTCTTCCCGTTATTAACCTGAAACGAAATGAACTTTCTTATCTTTACCCTAACGATGCATTTAAAATAAAAGGAGGCATTAATTAATAAAATTAGATGCAAGATAATGAATTTTGTAGTGAATTTATTGCCGGGCCGAGACAGACCGACTTACAATTAGTTAGTGGTCACTAAGGGTTACCAACGAAGGTAATACCGGAAACTTCGATAGCGTTCGGTCTATGGTGGCGCCCGACCGGAAATGATGTTGAGTCACCTTCTCGTCATATTCTGACTTATAGTTTTGCATAATTATATAGGAAGAGGATAATATTGTTACGTTATATACCTAATGTTCTAAAAGTAAGGGAATTTTTTAAGTGAAACAAAACGGTGCGCGGCGCGGCTAGTAGATGCTCCAAAAAAATATATGTATATTAGGTACAATGCCGTAGATGTGTTTAATTAAATTAAATTACTTACTTTTGCATCATAAAACGAAATGTAGGGTGCTCCACGACAATTTCTGAACATTTTCATTTTTGGTACCGTTATTTGTTTCTATAAATAAAAAAGTATGAAAAGGATTATATTTTATTTATCTAAACCTAAAAGGAAATTATTAATATATATATTAAATAGCCTACATAATTTCGTAGCCTAAACTTTCTTATTCCTTATTATTAAAGAAAAACTCATCGACTCACACGAATACCAGAAGTATTTACATGTGTACGGAAGTTAAATAGATTTCCTGCTCCCACAAAACTGGATGTATTTATTCAAGTGCAATGAGACGCTAAAACCATTAATAGTACATCAAGTCCACAATTACATTATAATAGAAGTCTCGGGCACTTATATTAAACCTGGCGCGTGTTCATTCTATGAGAACCTCACCCGTAGAGCGATTCATATACATATGCTTTGTAAACCACCCCATGTTTACATTTTGTCCCCGTATCACTGCATTAGTTACTCGTTAATTCATTGGGAAAACAGAGTGCAATTTTGACTCTAATCTTTGTTAAGAATGTGAATACATTAACTAATATATTAATTTAACTTAAATCCGACTAAAAACTTATGGGATATCGTACGTCCAATTTGATGTTCTTCGTCATTACGTGGTTAAAAGTTAATGTTTATAAATAGATTATTAAAATTGATTCATAAAAGTTGATTTTATTTTACTTTAAAGATTGTTATATTCCGATAACCTACATAATAACTTTTCTTGAATTACCTACAAAATATCGTGAAGAATTACTATTTGGGTCAATTTGGATCTACAATATCGGTAACGTTGGTAGAAATATTAAAACCAGCTAAGGGTTAAGCTCAATTACGATGTATACAGTAAAATAAAAATATACTATATTGTTTGAATTTCGTTTACGTTTACAGGTAAATGTAATTAAATTACATTCGGCCCTATTCTGATTCGCGATCGTTAAAGTTAAGTTAACCCTAACATTGGTTTTTTTTAACTGTTGTAACTGTAAGCAACTAAGGAAATTAACGAAAACGTTGAATTAACGATCGTTAATTTTTAACCAATTGTGTTTTAAATCTAGATAAATAAATATACCTATGGTATATTCACCAAACTTATGCAGTAGATATAAACAAAATGTGGCCTTAGAATAACATCATGTTAGACAGGTCGGATCAACTCACGAATGTGTGTGCTACGAGATTATATATGTACAAAGTATGTATATGCATAACGACCGTTTATGTCTACTGCACGGCGAAAACGAATAAGATATAAGTATACATTTTGTTGGTGAAATAAACTCAATTAAAAAAATAATAATAATAACGCCATAAGTTTTTATAAATATTTTTCCTACGGCGCTCTTCTGTTTAGATATTCGCCTCCAAAGATGAAGAGTAAACGTCAATTTTTTTAAATAAACTTTTTATTTTTAGTTGTAATTAGTTTAGTCGTAGTTGTAATTTTTTGAATGGTCTAATAGATTTCCTGATATCAGTTTAGGGAAGTTAGTAATGCACTATCCCTAACCTTTTTAACCTCAACATTTTACAGAGGTTTAAGTTTTTAAATTTTTAAGATAAAAAAGATATTCTTGTTTAATTTCGATAAATTAAAAATAATATCTATGAATCTCTGCATCTTTTATTCTTTCTGTATGATTTTCTCGAATATGGTTTATTTTATCGAAATTAAACAAGTATCATTTTTTTATCCTAAAATGTCTGGGTAATCCGCAAATGACCTTAAAAATTTAAAAACTTAAACCTCTGTAAAATGTTGAGGTTAAAAAGGTTAGAGGTGGTGCACCCTCGTTTTCCTGAAGTGATGTCACAAAACTTATTACACTGTTTTAAAGGCCTTTATTTATTGCGTACGTGTACTAAAAGTTATTAAATTTCAACGAAAAATAAAAATGTTACTTAAAATATTGAGTTTTGCGGGTGCGAATAACAGGGGGAAGTATAACAAAAATTTTAAAAAAGGTTTCACCAAAATCGGACGTGTTCTTGTGGGGTGCCGAAATAAAAACCTAATTTGACTCGACTACAGCGTACTTGAAACCACTTGACATTCCACTTGAAATTCCATTGTACTTTTGTTAGTTAAACACGGTGCCAAAATTTCAGATTTTTTTTTTGAAATATAAGCAAAATTAATTTTTTTGCAACGAGAAAAGATGCAATTGTTGAAAACGTTAATTACTCACAATTTCCAATTATAGATAAAACTAGAAAAAATTATAAATAAAAACAGATACCTAGATTTCTAATATCTCCTTGTAAAACAGTCCAAACGTGACATACGTACGATATTTTCAAAAAAAGTTGTCGCGGTTAATATTTGTTATCATTTATACTTAATTATAATATATTAGTTACTGTGAACTTATTCTTGCAGTTATTTTTTGAGCAGCTTCACATTTAACTTTAGTCTCTAAAATAATAAGTGCAGGACTTACTACTATAGTGTATTTTGCAATAAATTTTCGTTTAATCGTTTTTAGATTTAGAATTGTCGAATATTTTCTTTCAACTAAAAACATAAACCGAACGTCGTCGTTTATTCGGAAACATTGTGATATTAATGTTAAATCGATAAACTCACGATTAAATTAATATTCGATTAATTTATAAATAAAACGTCGAAGCTCTATTTAAAAGCGTAGGTAAAACGGTAATTTCGGTTCCCATTTTAATAATTTAATATTTTTGTAAAGTTATTTATAAAAGTTCATTAATGGAAGTTATTTATTTGAAATTTATTTATATGAATTTTAAAGGAAATAGGTCATGCATTCATAATGAAATTAAATTAAGCGTTTTTATTCACAATGGTGCATTAGTTGTACTGGATAAAAAGATGTTACAATTAATTGCGGAGTTAATAATATACGACTGAAAATTTATGTTTCCACTTCAGTAATAAATTTCAAATATCTACGATACAGTCGTACATTGGATTCATGCTTATATCTAAACCGGAAGTACTTCGCTCTGCAAATCAGGGTACGTTGATTATATTCAGGGTTGCGTTTAATTTATTGGGAGCTTTACTAATATTTTAATTATTTTTTGACTTTAATATAACGACTTTTTTTAAATGAAAGTTGTGGGCATGTAGATATTTTTTAAATGGTTTTTTTATCATTTTAGATGTTTCAGTTCACCGATGTAAAGCAGGTACTACGCAATATGTATCGCCGGTCGCATAAAACGATAGTAAAAGTCGGTAGGCACGTTAAATGATAGGAGTATAAAAAATTATAGATAAGAAAAGGTTAAAGTGAATATTATTTTATAATACAATTTTACGGTTCGGCCAAATTTCACCAAATGCAAATGCAGTTAATCATAAATCCATCGTCTATGTAGTCTATTTTGGAAATGAGAGAGAATTCAAAATTTTTGTTTTTTTCTGAAATTCATGGGCGTACCACTACAATCTGTTTTTTTGTTTTAGTGTTGCGAAGCAAAAAAGTCTGTAAAAATATGAGCCAGGATTTTAAGTTCAGGTAAAACATCCATTCGAAATAGTTTTCTAAACGGCAAATGCTTTTTTTAGTATTGGCCATGTTTTCGAATTATTGTATGAAATCGGTAATTTTTAGTTTTCAATCATTTTGTACAATTCGAATATAAGTTAATTGTTGCAATAATTGAAGTGGAATTAATTTATCGCCGCCGCTCACGGAGAAACGAAACCGGTACGTTTACCTGATAAACTGTATTGTACCTATTGAACCTTTTTGATCCTTAGTTTTGCCACTATCGCTCTGAAGCAGTATTTAACACATTGATTTTCCACGAACTTTGTGTAATTTGATCAATCGCTTCTGTGTGATGGATTGTATATTATTTTATTTGCTCTTCAAGTTGAACTCTCTCTCTCTCTCGTTTCCAAATTGACTGTGCGTAATAAGCGTGCCGTGAGATATTAACAAAAGAAAAATTTAGAAGTAATGATTTTATTAACAGTTTAAAAAATTATATAAGAAATTAATTAATTGATCATTAAAGAAGATATTTGATTCGGTTGCTCGCATTTGATGGTACTTTTTTTTATGCAGCATGTAAATGTTGCCTGTATGGTTCGTTTCACACGCTGGCGCTGCAGTACCTTTTAGTTTTAATAGTTAACATCGATTAATAGCGGTAGGTACCTATATCTAATAATTTTAAAATTAACGTAGCATTTTCACCGTGAAAATTTTACGAAAATTCCATAACACGAAAAACATCGAAGTTAAATGTTTCGTAACGATTTTTATAAGGCCATCGTGTAAATGCATCTCAAAGGTGAATGTGTTGTAAAAGTTTATGATATTTTAAGTTTTTAGAATTGAATGGTAGTGTACTTGCAATTAAGCGATTTATCAAAAAAAAGTATGGAATATTTCGACAGACTTACAGAAGGTCGAACGAAAATATGTTTTGGATTGCCTCTAGCATATTTGAATCGTTTCGCTCTATTAAGATTAAAGATTGCCCGCGATTACACTAGATATTTGATAAATATATTTCGTTTCATATTTTAAACGAAAATAGATGTATAATTATTTGAATTAATAAAATATTTGTCAGTCGAAAATTAGTACTGTAATAGGTAAAGCAATTAAACAGTTAAACTTCATTAAATTAAAATTGCTTTTACAACCTTATAGATATTTCTTAGATGTTAGTGTAATTTTCAAATACCGTGTCGAAGTAAAGATTAACCTAAACGAACAAACGACAGATTACACTGTAATACATCTAAGCATTTATCGGCATTTGTAAGATTGCTTGTTGGTAAGCAGTTAATCTGATTTTTCGCAGGCGGCTATAATTTTAGTTGAGTAAAAGTGCAACGTTTTACCTATTTCATTCTAAAACAAGCCCGACCAACTTAATAGAATATATTTTGTAAAGTAATTTTCGTACCCCAACAATTTTTCTGATACCAAAACAATTTGATTTTCTAAATTAAAAATTCGAAATACTTTTCAACGAAATAATTTAATATAATTAAGGATAATAAACATAATTATTTACTAGAAGTACTTCTTATGAATAAAATATAATTAATTATCAGTTAAATCAATCATAATGGTACAAAATACTGTTCCGTTCCGTTACCGGTCTGAAATTTATTTCAGAAATTAGCAAGGGCTCTGACTAATAAACGGCCCTAACGTCAGCAAGCAGCTAGAGATATATGGACATTGAAATAGAGAATATATACAGCCGCGAGGAAGCCGGGCGTGATGGGAGAGAACAGCTGGACAGTTCCAGGTGAAAATAATGAAATCAACGAGCCGAAACAATAGACCACTTCAGTCTGCCTCTGAACTCGCTGGCCCCACTCATATGCGCATTAACTGCCTAATAACCTAATCTTTTCCTCCCAAAATAAAAAAAAAAATTATATACTCGTTTAAACGACAAGCGGAACGTTCCTTATATTTTTATAATTGCCTACAAATAAAATTTACTTGTAACTTACGCCATAAATTTCTGGGAACTTATATTTATACTAAACACGGAATATAATATTAAGATTACTGGGCTTACGCAATTGTAATTTAACGTTGTTTAAATTAAATGGTACTTTCACCTTTCTTTCACCTATTCTTAATATTGGAGATAAGATAAGCCTAAATTCTTACGGCGCATAGTTTTTTTTATATTTTCTGTAAAGTTTATTTAATTATTTTGATAACTTATCGTTGAAAACGTATATAATTATAAAGAAAACTTTTTAACTATCGATTTGAAAACTTGCCTACAGCTATGAGTTTAAATTATTAAGAATTAAGTTATTTTGTGTCTTTAACTGAAAATTAAAAAGTATTTTTAAATATAATCTATTGAATCGTTTGAAACTTTTCGTAATGAAAATAAAATTTTAAAATAATCTTTGTTAACATATAGGCTTTTATTGTAGATACCTACTGCTACATTTGCTTTCGTTGTATTTGCACTCAAAAGATTTTTCGCAAAAAATACGCCAATTGTTTAATGTTTAATATTTTAATTATTGTTAATGTTTATAAGTTAATAAGTTTTTATGGCGAGTTCGTGAACGTTCGTCAATGTGTCGAAACCGATTGTTTAAAAACATCAGGAGATATTGTAAACAGTGATTAAACAGTTTGTCGTAAATT
This sequence comes from Rhagophthalmus giganteus, assembly GCA_036326145.1. Classification (NCBI taxonomy): domain Eukaryota; kingdom Metazoa; phylum Arthropoda; class Insecta; order Coleoptera; family Rhagophthalmidae; genus Rhagophthalmus; species Rhagophthalmus giganteus. Next base: position 8,703,772 of record JARFJA010000067.1, on the reverse strand, counting down.
AAAAATTAAATTCCAAAATAAATGGGAAAATGGAAAATTGGTCAGTTCCACAAAGAATTTTTTTCTGTTGAAAAATTTATTAAAAGTTAATTCATTTATTTGTGTGCAACGTGCATTTTCGAAGAAGATTTAATGTTCGCGTCGCTCTACCGTTTCACGTTATACCGCAGGAATTACTTCACGTGACAAAGTCACGTCCAATTTCATCAAGCGTTTAAATGAATATATTGAAAATGATTGGAGGTCCCTCGAAGCACACAATATTTCATAATTATAAAACTTCTTTCCACGCACTTTAATACAGTCGAACCTCGATAACTCGAATCTGAAGGGAAGAGGAGAAAACTTCGAGCTATCGAAAGTTCGAGTAATCGAGATATATTTACTTATCCAAGGTTCCAGTGTAATTAGTTTTTGTTCCATTTATGTAATATTTATCGATACACTGTTATTTAGCAAATAAAGTATTTAATTTTTTTTTGCGGATCCTACAGTTTCTCTATTTTCTGCTATTTTTGAATCCTTTTCGACTAGCACTTCTTCATTTAAAAAATACGTTCAGGTTTGTTAAACGGTTGATTATCATTCGTAATTTCTTCGAGAGTAACTAAAGAAATATCTAAAAAATAATTTTTTGTATCTAGTCGATACTTTTTAAAACATTAATTTTGTTTAATTATTTAAGTAATTAAAAATTGAAAGGGTCGAACATCGTCATTTAATTTCAATTTTGTCCTAAAACTTCGATAGTGACTAATCTGGTTTAATTTTTTAATTAAATGAAATGTTTTAGTAAATAAAATTGATAACGGTGCAGATGGTTTAAAGGATTACCTACTAATTATATTAACGTTTACGTTGTGATTAAAATTTAAATTGATCGAAATGAGTCAAGTTTATTGAACTTTAAATTTTCGATCAATGTATTGTTGATAAATTTAAATGAAAATGAAATATTTCTTGTTTTTATATTTTTTTAACAATAATTACATCAGTCATAGCTACAAAATTAAAATAGGCGCAATTATAGTAATCACCGCAAAAGCTTAAAAATCCTTGATATGTAAATATTAAAAAAATAAATAAATAAAACAATCACATAAACATTAGGTGCGCGTAAACATTTCGAGTGATGTTCTTTATTAATTGCAGTTGATGATATCACGTGACTATAATTATTTAGATCGCATTTTATAGTGTAGATAAATTATTATTGAAAAAAAATAAATTTTAATTTATCTACTTACTGCAATACCTACTGACAACTTATGATGATATTACGCACCATCAATATTTTTAAAAATGTAGTAAAAATAATTAAAAGTCAAATTGGCACTTTATTGAATTTATTTCATTTTTATTTGTTCGTAATCAAAACGTAATTCCAGGACAAATTGAAATTTAATCCATTTTTCTGAAATTAGAGCAGAATAAGCGACGTAACATAATACAAGTCTACCTACAACTTTGGTTGTACTTTTCTTCTTGGCAAATTAACTGCTTAACCCCAACGAAGGGTTAACATCGCGCATTTTGCTTGCACTAAAGGTTCTGATGTCTTAAACGACGTGAACTTTGGAATTTGTTTAATTTCGTAAATTCATTTCGAATGATATTAAAAGTAATACATTTTTGAATACATATCGCATATAAACAGGGATATAAAATGAGAAAATGCCAAAAATAATTATAGTTGTCTTTGCAGAGATAAATGACCGCTGCCCCAATCAGAGGCAGGGTCGTGACGGGCAGCTGTCAGGGCGCTCCGGACGTCAGTTGGCCGATTAATGCGCTTTGGTCCCCTATTTTTGAAAAAAAAAACACACTACAGCAATGCGGCCTTATATACGTAACTGATATACATGTAATTAGCTAATTACGGTCCGTGGTCGGTGCTCCGGGCGTAACATTCGTACAAAAGCTTTGCATATAATTACTGTTTTATCAAATTCTATTTCGTCGTTAACATAATGTTTTCAAACAATATGTATATCTACTATAAATGGACAATGGTATTTTTGATGAAAACTACAACTGTACCATTGACCATGAAAAAGGTGGACAGCTTGGCTGACATGTAATTATAACTACATTATTTAGAATTTTTATAAGGTAATTTACATTGAAATGCCGCAACTTTTCCGAACCCAAATAGCAACATCCCTCGAGTTTGTGTATATTATGTAATTAATGTTGGCATTAAACCTTATTAAAAAAAATGTATATTTTATACAGATTTAACATATTTAAGAATTCTCAGTAGGTAATATAATTTTGAAAATTATCAACACTAATTGTAAATTTTTTTAATTTCCAAATTGTTACTACAAGGAACTTAAAAAATTAACCCCGATCTACCGATCGTAAAATTTTTCTATGTACACATCTACATACATTTGAAGTATTCGTGCTTAAATTAAATGAACGAATGTTTTATTATTTTTATTTTATATTATAATAAACAAAATAACATCTTTAATAAATGTAAGACACGTCGTAATTTGTTAATCGTACGTGCAGGTTGTGTAACAGTCAGTATTGTTGATGTTAATCTGAAAATATTTTACAAATAAATATTTTACGAATTTAATACATAATAAACGAGTTCCCTTATTAATATCTATTTAATTTCAAATTTGAAAATGTATCATATTTTATCGAAACGTTCAGAAATTAATATCTCTAGAATTTAAAGGGATACCTAAACGAATCACAATGCACCCTATAGTGATATATATATATATATATATATATATATGCCATTATTGTAAATATAATAAGTTATGCAATATGATAGAAAGGTTCGGAGTAGAAATATTAATGGGGTTCTCGCGTGTCTTCAACTGAAACAGCCGTGCCGAGGTTTATCCCGTGACCATGCGTTTAAACGCATTTAACACTTTTTTACATACATACCTATATGTAGGTAATATTGTGTTGTCAATGTTTATAAATTACTAATTTTGATAATACAGTAATGCACAATAATTGTATAATTTGTAACACGCAATGTCTTCGCCCGCATAGAAAATATATTTATCTACTTCATTTAAGGGGATCATTGTAAAAGCCCATGCGGCGAATTTTAATAAAATTTAACATCTATGTGACAAAAATGAAATTCATATTACTCATACCACACCTAAGTTAATTACACTAATGGAGTACTTAACAACGAATAGAATTTAAAGCCAGTTGGATTAGTCTTCTCCCCGTAAACACTTTTAACGGCAATTTTACAATGTTGATAGAATTAATCTCAAAAGCCTACTTAAAAACTGTTTGCGATCAATTTATTTTATAAACAAATTAATATTATAAAACATTGTTTTTAATATGTAAGCAATAAGTAGATAACAATATCAGAACTTCTCTTCTAATTGTCTATTTGAATACTGCATAACCAGCTTTCTAGATATTAACTGAATTAAAGCAAAAATCCTTAATCCAAAAATCCAGTCGTAAATGATCTTCGTCCAAAATACAACGTAGTAAAATTTTGCAAGACGAGGGTCAGGTCTGGTCGTTCGAAAATCGAATAATGTTGAATATCAAAATATAGCCAATGACCTACACCAAGAATATGTTATTAAAACCAACTTATAGGCCTTGTCGCTGTCAAAAATTGGTGCGACAAATATTGAAAAGACTGCCACACTGCATCACACTAATCTACAAGGACTGCATGACTGTCGAAAAAGACGCGATGAGGTGATACCTACTGACGACAGCATCAATTCGATTATGTGATTATGTCATTCTTAGGTCCCATGAGATGGTTTGGATGCCAAAATTTTACTTTAACTATTATCGTTGTCATTTTGATATACAGCGCTACTACCAGAATTTCAAGAGGCCAATCAAATCACCATCTCAAATTAGTAACGATAATCTCGTGAAACGGTGTTTCGATAGAAATAACAATAAAAGTTTAGATTGTATAACAAAATACCCATATAGGAGTAAGAAAAGTGAACCTTTTAAGGTCATGTGCGGCCAAATTAGTTATACAAAAACAACATGTTCTCAATCAGTTTCTTACAGGTTGTCTAGCTTGACGTTTTCAAGAAAGTGAGATATTAACGCCATAGACGAAATACGTTTTAACCCAGATATGCCTAAGCGATGTTTTGACATTAAAACAAAAATAATTTTTTGAAAATATTATTCATTAGCATATAAGAAAAACATAAAAATTTATAAACATAATTTTTTTTTCAAAAAGTAAGTAATTTAGACCGTACTATATATAGGTCATTAGGAAAATACACCTCTATTTAAGCGAAATTATTTATTTGTATGAAATGATAGAAAACACTTGACATGAACACCAATGTCATATTTTTTACATCTTGTAGTGGTTTTTTGGTGACAGTGGCCACATCGGGTTTGCTTCTCTTGAGGAATTACGAAGTGATTAATACAATCAAAACGTAAATCAATCTGATCGACTTAACTTAGATGACCTTTTTGGTAAGTCGACTTTTTTTATTTTGGATTAATAACCCTGTAGCAATTCGTCTTCTAAAGCTAAGTTGGTCCAATTGTCCACCGTTTATTCGATGCAATTGCCAAGCATTTTGAATTGCCATGTCAATAGAGTGTGTTACCAAAGACATGTACCATTTTTTCCCTCTAATTGAAATTCGGTATAAGCTTATATTTTGATCAGAACGATCAACGCCTCCCATATTGGAATTGTACATGTTGATGAGATGTGGCTGCTCTGTTTGAACATTTTTCTTCTCTGCCTAAGAATAACGCTTGACCATATTAATCGGTCTAACTTCTGCAAAATTAGAACAAACACAAACCAGGCTGTTGTCGTGCCATTTTACTGCAATGATATTTTGATCAACAATTTTTGCAAAATCGTAACTTCCTCGGCGATTTTTCTTCATGCACTTTGAATCGATCAGAGAAATATTTGTTAACCGATTTTCTCTAACGGTACCGGTGGCGTAAAAATTCCATTCGGTAAGTTTTTGAATTAGGGGAATCAAAGTGAAAAAATTGTCAAAAAATAGGTGAAATTTCATGTCTGGAAATTTTCACGTAATGCTTGGGCATATTCCAATACCACTCCTGCACCAACTCCAAGATCGGTAAAAGTCTTACTTATATTGGTTGCAGCGCCTTGATAAGGCTCAAACCAATTCAAATATCCTAATCTGGTACTTCCAACCCAAAGTTTATATCCATAGCGCACGGGTTTACCAGGAATATATTGGTTACATCCATGATGTCCATAATATGGAACCATAGCTTCATCTCTTCAACCGGTGAATTATTCAAAAATCTTTTATTTAGCAAATCAAAAATAGGTCCGACTTTGGTGAATTTATCATTTTGATCTAACTGATGATTATTGCAAACATGAAAATTTGAAAACAAATACTCAAATCTGTCCCTGGAAATTGCTTCAGTAACCATGGCATTGTGGCAATCCTTTTCACGTTCCCAAACGTTCCTTTTCACGTTACTTTTCGTGGTACACGCATGTATCCACTAAGGATCAAAACGCCTATAAAAGATTTGACCTCTTGCTTGTCAATGTTAGGCTTGCGATTTTTTTGTTGGGCGTAATTATTACTTTGGTTCGCAATGAGATCTGTTACTTCCTCGTCGAAAAACATTGAAAACAGTTCTAATGGATTTTCGATTTTTTTTGCATTATCAGCATTAAAAAATCCTGATGACGAGGAAGGTAAATCTTCTTTGATCCAATAGTGAAATTTTTTTTAGGTGTTCTCTTTTGCTTTTTGTTTGGTATTCTTGCCGTTAATAATGATAACGGTATTTCATCATCCGAGGAAAAATCACTGTCGTATTTTGTTTGGATTTCTGCAAGAGCTTGTAGTTGAGATGCAAGCAGATTATTTATGGTCAAGTCACTTTCAGCGCCAGAATCTTCATCTGTGAGCTCAGTGGCTGCATTGAGGGGATGAAGTAGTGTAATTTCTTCTACATTATCAATGGCTTCATCATCCCCTTCTAACAATGTTAGAACATTGCGAAGAGATAGTTCTTTGAAAGAGAATGGTGAATGATGTTGGTAATCATATATTGTCCTAATGTACTACATATAGTATACTTTCCCTTCATAAATTACTACTTATTTTATAAATAATGAAAATTCGGCAATAGTAGCCAGTAATATAAATGTTTATTGTTACGCTATTCACTAATTTAAAAATTTATTATAATTTTTAGTATCTAAAATTTACTTGCTTTTCAAATTGCACTTGGTAATTATTAATTTTTGAATTTTCACACTTTTGGGTATAATGAACGATTTTGTGGGATACAAACTTTCAAGTAATCTTAAACTTTGCAGGAATGAGCATGTTTATTCCGTCCTAAATATAGTACATTAGGCATATCTGGCTTTTTTCTCTTGTATTGTGGTTGGTAAAATCAAACCCCTACTCTCTCTTTAATTTTCGCTTCTTTCGGCCAAAAGCTAATCCTGCACGATCCATCATTTTTACGAAGCGTTCAGGAGATCGAGTTTGATGTAAGTATAGGGACGGTGGCAAAATCTTTGACAGTGTTGGATATTGTAGGTAGATTTTTTTCTACAACTTTCATATAAAAAACGTATTCGTGTAAAAGACAAATCAATACGTTGAAATTAGTAATTAGTAGTTTCATTTGAAATGTGTTTTTTTGCGTTGTCCAGTGTAATCGAAAGAGAAGCGACTGTAGATTAATAACCTGTTTGAATTTTTTATTTCAATCGATTTTAGTAGCAGGGATACTCACCTGTTCACTGCCGTAAAAATAAGATCAGACATCGAATTTGAATTTAAAAAATACTAAGAAAACAAAAGATTTTGTTCTATATTTCAAAACGTTTTACGTTTTTATTGATACGTGGTTTAGTTTTCTCGAAAAAATGTTGATGTTTACCAAATGTTTTACCAAAATGGGTTTTAAATACTTAATTCAAAAATATAAAGGCGCGCCTTTTAAATTAAAACAACTGAATATTAGTTTTTTGTTAAATAAGGTTTTTACTTCGGAACCCCCAAGAACAGGACCGATTTTGGTGAAACGTTTTTTTAAATGTCTGTTATACTATGTTACTTTTAATCAGAAACATTCCGGTTGACGCACTCAAGTATTTGTGTTGGTAATTACGATAGCATTTACATAACTCTTATTTTCGATTATTCCGAAGAAAGTCATCGTCAGTGCCGGGAATTTGACACCTAATTAAAAGCAGAAGCTAACATTTAAATCTCATCTGTTGTTTTTCTTTTATAGTAGTTTTTGTGGCGGGTAATTTGTTTTTTTATGTTTTAAGTCACAACTGCGGTTTACTATTAGGCGGATACCTACATTAAATTTGACGCAAAAAATAATGTTTTTTTTACAGTCATTAATTTTTGTTTGTTTGGATTTTTTCTAGATATTCTTACCTGTTACGTAGAGAATGGTACTCTGTTTTACATAAGCGTGAAGAAGAAAACAGAAGTTATTAATTTATTGATTTTCGGACACTTTCAGTTAGTAATTTGAATAGCTACTTACGTATAAAGAAAAATTTTATTTAAGGCCTACCTATTTAATAAAACGTCGGGCGATAGATATATTCTCAATTTTTTCAATAAAGCGAGTTTTCCGTGTGATTGAATGCGACGAAATACGACTACAAAAATACGTGGTTTCAAATGGAAATAACAGATAAAAAAAATACTTATAGGAGCTTTTCTTCGTAATGAATTGCAGTAAGAAAATAAACTTTTATAGTGCCGACGCAACGCGACGGCATAAATTCTTAATTATTGTCTTACGAACTTCAATCGGAGGGCGCGAACTTAGGGGCGTTCAAACACAACTAGCTAAGAAATGAATTTAATCGAAGATGACCGGTGCAAAACTCAAAATTTCGTATAGATACATGTAAATAATCGTATCTAAAAATTATATCATTATTTGATTGATAATAATTTAGCTGTAAGAAAATATCATCTATATTTACGAATTTATCGTCTGATGAATTATTTACCTACTTATCGTTAGCTGTAGGTAGGTAACGTCAATATTTTAGAACTATTTAAATATCAGACTGGATCCCCTTTGTAACGTTGGAATTATTAACTATTTTAAATTTATTTAATTAATTATTATATAATAATAGCTTTTTTAATATCGTAATCGTAATCACTAGTATTTGAAACGTAATATATATTTTTTACCTAATACAATTTCATCTAGTAAGGGGGTTGCAGAAATTATTGCACTGTAAAATTTAAAAAAAAAAATTCCAATAGACATAAAAATTTCAAATAGGTAAAGAGTAGAACTTTACATTTTTTTTGTTTAAATATTAAACGTTTAATAACAATTTGAGAAAAAGCGCTTATATTCTGATAAACTTAAATGCATTCTTTATAAATGTATCGTTGTAGGTACGTTAAGTTTCTCGAGTGCAATATGTTGCTTTCTTAAAAGTATCACAATATGGGGGGGCTTATTTTATTTATGTAAAAGTGTGTGAATTGTAATAATAATATACAATCAAACCTTGAAAGTAGCTCTTCGTACGCAGGTAGCTGACGGATAACCTCAGGATAGAAAGACGATCTAACTTTGACAAGATATTTTGCTCGAAGGGTAGAAGACTCGCCAAGTTGTCTAGCTCCGCATTCAACCGCTCCCGATGCCGCTTGCTAGGATTACTTTTTGTTACTCCGTCTTTGGGCGTTGGTTTCAGGCTGAATAGAAAGAATGTTAATCAAAAATCAAATTTCGAAACTCGACAGACTTCATGATAGTTAAGAAATATTTAGGACAAGTTATTTATTTATTTTTTTTCATTAACGCCGAAACGTAAATGATCGAAGGATGCGGAATTTCGTTATTTTCTAAATACAAATAGAAATATACACGGCAGTTCAATTATATTTTAAATGTCAGTGTGGGTTATCAAAACATTTAATAGGTACCTACTACACGAATTAGAATTTTGTAGATTTTTCCTCTAAGAAATTTTGTTGTATTTCCAGTTTTGATTTAAACATATAAATGTAAATACATTTTTACATTTTCTTGAATATTTAACAAAAAGAACATTTGAAATTTAAATTAACCTATTATCAATTTAAATTCCATTCACCCTATTTTAAATATCTACATAAGTAGGAATAATGGGAGATTTTTATTTAAAATTACTGGTTATGAAACTAACAAATTCGCAGTAGGTATAGATTCTTTTATTATTATTTTGCACCTAATTTATTTCATTCGCGAGGCAATAAATTCGATATGGGCAATTTAAATATTACTATATACTGATTCGTTTATTTAGATTTATGTGTAAAATGACACATTCGATTAATCAATATCTGTCTTAACATTATAATTATTTTGATTTATACTTATTTTTAGCGAATACTTTATAAAATTCATTTTTTTTGCTAAATTATTATAAAGTATATTTGGATTTTTTACCGTTTCAAATGTAAATTACGATTGAGTGAAAAATTTAATTCGAAAACCCGAAATAAATGTTCCTCTTATGTGCCACGCTGAGGAAATTACAATTTGCGCGTTAGTACAAATTTAATTATTCACTTATAGTAATCGATATGTAGGTACCTTCGCTATGTAAATCGGCATTAAAAACAAAGGGGCGAGTGCACCTGCTTACTACATATACCTACCCAATTTAAAGCAAAACTTTTATAACCCCGTTTAGGTTTTTTTGGGGCGTACTTTTTATTCTGCATATTGCGACTCAGTTTTACACCTTGAACAAGGGTTTTAATGAGAACCAAAACGTCGTACAGCTGTTTGGCTACCCTATAGGATTTTGTTTAACGTAAAGTTTAAGCAATTATAATGCAGTTCCTAATTAATTTTATTGGAGAGAAATTTACGAGTGGAATATGGAATTCCGACATTGAAATGCTATACATATAATTATATTCTTTAAGACTACTATCTCACCGGAATAATTAAGGCTTAGATGCCAGAATTTTGAGTAATTTTTCTTACATCACGCATACTACAGTTATATTTCTAAACAGTTCGATCGTCAGGTCAACTCCGTGTGAGGGCTCAATTAGATGCGGATGACTTAAATGACAAATGATGTTTATTTACCCCTAATTTCCAACTAAAATTAAAATTCATTTAGACAGTAATTTCTAGATAAACGCTGAGAACGTTTACAAATGTTGATTGTAATTTTATAATGGATTCTACGTAGTTATCATTTCAAACGTATACCTACTAACATACATAATATTATAAGACGATATTTTTTTAACGTTCGATTTGTATTCGAGAAATAAATTGGATATGTACCTATTACGATATTTTGATCATAAGCGTTTAGTTTCTCATATAAAGATAATGTATCTATAACGACAATCTACGTAACGTTTTAGTAGAAAGAAATCCCATGTTACTAGTTTTGTTAAAATTAACGTAGAACAGGTCAGGGCCCCATCATTAGAGAAAAAAGTACATTACATTCCGGAATTCATCAACTCGAAATCAGGGTAATAGTTTCAACTGCTTTATTCGAGAACCTACTCTCCGAATTGTTTATTATGTAATAGATAATACACTTTTAATTGCGTGGACCTCTGTTTTGAATATTTACTAAACTCGTTTGCCAGAATTCTTTTAATAGGACCTGATATACCTAACTTCAAAACGTATCAACAACTGTAGCGAAACATTTACCTACTATTTTATAAATATTGTTTTAAAGTCGATTTTACCGAAAAGGGCCACTCTTATGTAAGAATGAATATTTGCTAGAATAATTCGAAATCTACAAAATATACCTACGTTATACTTAAATTGAGGGAGGCAAAAAGTGGGCTATTAAATTTGAATTATAACCTAGTCAGAAGTTACAAAAAGGTCTTAATGGATTGACGAGGAAGGTTATTATAAAATTGTTTTTGTATACCTATACATATAGACTATTTCTTTAACTTTCATAATAATTTTGCAAACCTTAATCGTTTTTGTAGTATTCGAGCAAGGTAATCTCAAATTCTTCTGTTAGTTTTACGATAACTGTGTATTCTATTTCACTTATTTGTAAACGATTGAGGTTTATTAATACAAAAAGCCAAATGTGATGCAATTATGTAATCAACATGCCTGATTTTACAGCGAATAATCAAATAATTAAAATTATCTTTGTTATTTATTATTTTGTCGGCGATTCTAATAATATTATTATTCACTGTAAATTCACTTCGGTGACGTACCCTCTTCTAAATAACCATTAGAAAAAGTTCATGTTTGAAATAAAAATACATACTTAAGTAATACATAGAAAATAATTAATTCCGTCATTAGGACTTTAAACGTATTTTGATGGTTAAATCCCTATGATTAAATTGCAATCTCTGTTATATTATTAGTATTATTATTAGTATATTGTTAGTATTATAGGTTCCTAAAACAAAGTTGAGATCCATCAGTCTATAGAAAATTGACTGCCTATATTATAAAATCAGATCAACGTTTAACAATAAAAGATATTTAGGTATGTGTCGTATCTATTTCATTATTATAGAAATTACGAAATTAAGAAAAATTAATTAGAATTAATTTGATTAACAAACGGGCAATAGTCCAAGTTGTGACCGTAAAATATTGAACTTCCAAAAAAAAAACAAAACAAAAGCAGATAGTGTAGGGAAAACGAAATCGGTTGTCAACCTTAGCAAATCTTGGCACGATTGTAATTAATTAGGTAGTATTTCGCATCCTTGACTTACATAACACACAACTGAAATTTAGAAGATTTGCAGATATGCATACGTTTAAGTTCCTGCACTGTTTAAAAAAAATGGATATATAAAATGATACTAAAAAAAAATAATATTAAAAAACCACTCTTTTGGGGTGGTTTGCCGGGCACTACTGCACAGGATGGGATAATGCCGACAAAGATATTCTTAACCCTAGATAGCTATCCCTATTTAACGGATACAAAATACTCATTTTTTATATAAATTAACCGGTTGTTCGCTGGCAGTCAGTATTGCTTGGTCTATAAAAAAATAATTATGACATAAATAGGTAATAAAATATGTAGGTACCTACTTACACATATATATTATTTTTATGTTTGTGCTTTGATTATTTTACTTTTTGGTCGCCTTTTACAACAATTGCCTTATTTTAATTTTCTTCAATTACTTATCTACTTATCTAAGATAGGTTGCAATACACGTCATCAATAAAACATCGTAGTTTTACAGTTCTAATGAATTGTGATCTTTTTTTATACCATCTAATACGTGTGCAGAACACGCATATCGATAGAATATGATGCTTTTCAAACATACAACTGAATTACAATTTAATAACATTTTATTGATGACGTGCATTGATACATATCCTGGATGGTGTGCATACAATTGCTCGAAAAACAATTGCTCTGATGGAGAATTTCTCAAATCATATAGATATAAGTAATGAACGTTTTATTCAAACTTCGGGAGCGTAAATTGCGCTCTATTTGAGGGAAAACGTTCCTTTCATCAGACACGTCCATTTCCAAAAATGGACAAAAGGAGGAAAAGAGGTTCAGCGTTTCGCTATTGTCTAATGCAGTCAAGTAAATCAGTGAGCTTAGGTTAGTGTGGATGAAGCATGTTTAGGTTAGTGTAGATGAGGTGAGCTTAAATTAGTGTAGATGAGACGAGTTTAGACTAGCGTGGAGGTCTAAGTTGTAAAAAAATGTTTTGTTATTAGTTTAACATGGAAAATTAGCTTAAAACACATTGACTTACCGATTTTTATTCTTTACCTCTCAAATAGAACGTAATTTACGCTCCCGAAATTTAAATAAAACGTTCACTTACTATATTTACATAATTCGAGAAATTCTCAATTCAAGCAATTACAATTGGATTTTTTAGCAATTGTATTCGAGCAATTCTCGTGGAACCATATTTATTATACTTCTTAAACAAGTAAGTAAGTATTGCTTATTTGTTTAAATGCATATTTGAATAAGCCGTTAAATATATTATCTAATCAATAACGATAAGCTTGGTTAATTAGAATTTCGTATTATACGTAGGTAGTGCGTGATTTATTCTCGTATGGTAATAACGTTTGCAATGTATTTTGCAGTCGGTATCGATTTATTAATCGAATTCCATTTTCACTAGAAATAAATTAAACATTTCAAAAACCTAGTACTAGGTACAACAAATGTTATTGTTACCACAATAGAAAACTACGTAGATTAAAAAAACCAATTTGTATTATAATTTCGTGATAGTTTCAGATTGTTTATAAATAAAAATATTTTTATAAATGTGCTAAAAAATATCTTGAATTAATCGGGCAATTTTAATTTTCGATTTGTTAGACGATACCTTGAAACTACTGGCATATTCATAATAATGAAAATTTTATTTACAATTAGTATAAACTTTTGAGAAAATTATTATAATTAGAAAATTAAAAATTTATCGACAATATTAAGCAGTAATTTATAACCTCAATCATTTTTACATAGCCTGAAGGTCTGCATAGAAAATATCGAGAGTATTTTAATTGTTTCCAAACATATTTATTAAAACTGTAGGTATACATATTTTATGTGTGTGCCTACCGACGAAAAAATTGAGGTGCATTTAATACCTACATATTTATTGTTAAACTTTTCGAAATAATTTTACTGAACTTATTTAACTTTATGAACTTTACACTTAATTATTCACTAAAACGCAGGCTGCACGTTCTAAAGTAAAAAGCATTTAAAAAGCTTAAATGTAGTCATTTAATAGAAGGTATTCCTTGTTTTCTTAAAATAATTAATAATAGTGTTTTGTTTATCGTGACTAACGTTTTAACTGCAGTAAAAGTTTAATAGGTAATCGAAACAAAAATTCGTTTAGTATGCAAACACGCCAACGAATGGATAGATATTAAAAAAAAAACAATTTTGGTCAAAATTTCAAGAATAATTTCCGTACATTCGTACAATCATTAGCAATGCCAAATTAATAATTAAATGTAATTTTTCATATCTTCAAGGTAAGTCCGATTATTTACTCGAACGTAACAATTTTTTGTACTCCCCCAATTCATCAGCGCAAATAAATAAGAAACTATTTTCGTCTAATTGTAAGTGCAAAAGAGTTTTTCTTTTATTTAACTATACGTTTTAATACATACTAAATAGCAATGTATTTTAAAAAGTATCATGGCATACTAATTATACTTCAAGTTAATTTCAGCTTGTGAATGGGAAAATGTTGCAATTAAAGGTACCCGGAGTCTGCTTGTCATTCCCTTTAATTATAACTGTTAAGAAATTTAAACCTCTTATTATCTTGAGAACGTATTTTATACGCATTTAAGAGAAACCGGGGAACATTTTAAAATATATTAGAATAAAAAGTTCGTAAATACGTACATTATAAGCGGCTCTAGACGAATTAAAATACATTTTTTTGTTATGTAATTACATCGCAAAACGTTACTAAATGCCAAAAACCTGTCTACGGATCGAGTAAATAATCGAGCTCTGTTTGTTTGGTATATAAATTAAAAATTTATACCGATAGATGTTGTTTAACAGTTTATCTATTTGTTTAGAATAGAATTTAGTTTTAGGGGCTTACGGTTTTACAGTACTACATGTGTACCTACCTACTACTACAGTACCTATATATCTTTGTATGCTTTAGAATAAAGTAGATATATTCAACATCATTATTACCTACTAGGTATACTTAAATAAAATAACGCATAAGTATGTACATGCATAGGTACCGATATAAGTAAATAAATTTTCGAAAACTACTCTAATGTATCTAATTTTGTTGTCATTATGTGGAGGTAGCCTATTTTTCAAATATTTTATGTGGTAATATTTATCGAATTTTTGTCCAGCGAGAAACAAAAACGACCTACAGTATTGTAGCTATTTGAACCACCAACGAAGACTGGTAACTCTTCCTATAGCACTTTAAAAACGAATTTGTTATTATTACTTAATTTAGATGGACACGCAATATGCTTCTAAAAGCGAATTTTTTAAGCTACAATATAGAATGGTGATATTCTTCTGTCGTCCATTTTATAGAAATATTCTTAGAAATTGATTTTCTTGTACACATTTTAATATTTGTTATTATTATTTTTCATTTATTTGTTTTGTTGAATTATAAAAATTAGTAAAATTATGGCAACGAAAAGTTTTTTACTTTTTAAAATCGTATATTTTTTTAAATTGCTTCTTGCAAAAACGCAATAACAATATTTTAATAATTTTTAAAATAGAACGTCTTTAAAAATTAGCAAAATTAGTTGCTATTTTTTTTATAAACAATTACCTGTTTATTAAAAATTGGAGATGGGTACCGTAAAAACGGGTTACTCGGATCCTTAGGGTGTTACTTGGTACTACAAGGAAAATTTCTTTAAAATCTGGTGTATTTCATTATAATCGGCAATATCGTTTTACAATTAGTTCACGGTTTTTCCCTTAAATTTAATAGCACTGTCTATAGTTCCACAAGTAGTCGCACCGGTTTTCTTTTTAACCACTTTAAAACAGCATCGCTTTTTCTCGGAGTTGATAAGTCTTGTGTATTTTTTCATCTGCATACTTTTGCTTGGACAATAATTTTCACTGACAGTATATGTGTAATCGATAAGCACATATTTCAATAACTACGTATCTATTCATAATTACGCAATGGTAAATTTTATGATATATGTGATAACGTTTTTCTTAAATTCTGTGTAATATGTAAAATTTGTTCACTTAAACTCAAAAAGTGAGTTACTTGGGGTGTTGGACTGTATAGAGCCTAATAGTAATGCCTGAAAATGGCCTAAAAAGAAGAACATTTTATTCTACAATTGGTGTGACATTAAAACGAAAATTAATCGTCCAACACTAAAAAAAACGGGGTTGTTTACAATTATTTCATTGTAGGATTTTGTACCTACGTTTTATTACCTCGGGGCAATACCTCGAAATAAAAGCTGTATTGTTAGAAAATATCTGTTATCACTGCAAATAGATGCTTTTCAGCAGTAAAATATAGCAAAATATGATAACAATTACGAAATTTGAGTTCAAGTAACCCAGGTTTATTACGGTACCTATTTGAAACCACCTACTTATTTGCTAAAAGCTAAAATCGTTAAACTTTATTTGTAATTAACTGTGTTAACAGCACTGTAATAATAGCATTTTGTAATATTTTTAAGACTGATAGGAATCTAACCTGTAAAAAAATATGTTAATTTTAACACCGTGATAATACATCATCACCATGGAAACGTATATGACACTCTCGATTGTGATTGATCGTACATTTTTTAACAGACCTTAAACTAACGATAAATATAGGTATCCTACCTATGTACCTGTATAATATACCTAACATTGATTAACTTGAATTTAAATAATATGCGTTCGGACAACGAATTTGCTTACGTAAAACACATGTTCTCAAAATTCACATCAAAGATATATACAGCCATTAAGCGATTACGGCTACAAATTATAAAGAAATTTGGGGTTTTACTCAGACATTTTAAGAGTTTCTCCTAACTCTTTTGTAATGACAGGTTTGTTCAGCCTATTATTATTAGTTGGTACGGCCGTTAGCTAGGCTTCGTTATTGCTCCATGAACGTGTCGAAAGAATATTCGAGTCCGTTACACGGTCGTAAATCTAAAAATTTTCTTAAGTATTCGAGGATTTTCAAATTTCTCTAGCTCGTAATTTTTAATAAGTACGAAATAATTTTCCACATTTTAAGCAACGTTTTGTACCTATTTACGCGGGTTTCTTTTGTAACGTCTCGTTAATATCTCCACTTATTACTCGGTCGTTACACTTGAGAGTTTAATTTTTCATTTAAGGTAAGAGGTTCTAATTAAATTGGTGTTGCTACTTCTCGTTCCCTATTTTAAATACCTACTCATTTTATTTTTAATTATTTTTATAATTAATAGATATTAAGTATTTAAATTTTACATAATAATTTTGAATTCATTTTTAAATGTTGTTTAACATACTTATTTATTAAAATTTTATGCAATTAATTATACCTACGTATACAACAGTTATTTACGAAAACTATTGTTCGGAAGTTTTAATTTTGATATAAGTAGGTACCTACTATGTAAGTAATACACGTACTAGCAGCAAGTAGTATCTGCAAATATTTAATTAATTATATTTGTATGTTGTTTAACTAATTAATGAATGTCAATAATCAACTGAAAATAGAGGGGTGAGCTTATACACGGGACAAATATTTTCAAATTTTTAAATGTCGATAATATCAAGTAAGTAACGAAAATAAAGGACAAGCAACATTTAAAATGATAAATAAATGATAAGTATCTTTTGGGAGGCGAAGAAAATCACGATTTTAGTGCGCAAGCCCCTTCTTCGTGTCCTTATTTATTCTTTTAATGATTAATTGTTAATAATTTAACTACAATCATACCTTTTACGATATATTAATTAACAATAAACGAATACAGATCATACATTTCAAGCGTTAAATTGAAAAATGTGAAATAATCTGTGTAAGAAATTCATTCATAAATAGTTAACGGACACAACAATACAGTTAAGCTCTAACTCCTAATTGCGTTTATGTAAAAATGCAGTATGAACAGCACATGTAAACAAATACACGTGCGCGCGTGAGTACAGTAAGACATGCACCGTCGTATTTACGGAGTGCGAAGATTTCATTGAGACAAGCGCCGGCGGCCAGGGCGTCGCACGCTACATTCCCTGTCGCTCATTTTACATGCACTGGTCGTTCCGCCCCATAACACGAAACAAGAAATTAAAATTTAACACCTTATATACTTAACATGATATTTGTTACGGTCATGCTTGTAGAAATCGAACGTGATAATCAATGCTGAACAATGTTCAATTGTATTGCACCCTTAATATTCATAAATCGCCCACAACCACTTTTTTGTATTTTATTTAAGTAAAAACAAAATCAGGCTATATCACTCTCTTTCAATCGAAAAAAAAGCATAGCCATTCATCGTCAGCGAATCATGTTTTTTTAATCAAAATGGATATGAGATGAATCAATATGTTTTTGTTTGCAAATAACATTTTCGTATACGTACAGTACCTACATATTTAAGAAGGCCATATATACCATACCATCAAGAACATATTGTATTGTTAGAAGAATCGGTTATGGAAAAAGTGATGGTGCAAGAAAGCGCTATCGTCGCTGATGAGCTACGTTTCAAACTTTGTCTAACTTTGAATAAACCCAGTTTGGGGATGAAACAGCGTGCAGTGATCGATAAAGAAAAGTGTAGAATTTGAACTTGCGACAAAAAACTCCAAGAATCCCTTTTCAATTTGAGTCAGAAATAAAGAAGCGGAAATCTTGCGATGAGAATAAGAGATGTTAAAAGTGTGAAAAATTTGTTTACCATTTCAACCGTCATATCTGAAAATTACAAAAAAATCTTTCTGAAAACGAAAACTAGTGAAGGGAAGGACATCAACTATATCGAATTATGTCTAATTTATCAAGTAGATAATATGTTGAGACAAGTTTTATTGAAGCAACTTCGTCATCAAGAGATGTCGTAACGTGCGTTACTCAGTTTATCGACAAACATGGAGCTAAGTGAACAAGTTAACGCACAAAACAACAATGCAGCAACATTTGTAAGCAGAGGACCATAATAATAAGTAAGGTTTATTTAACGCCATGCTGCTTACTACATATAAGAAAATAATGGAGTCGTTGCTCCTTATACATTGAAGTGTACCGCAATAAGAAAAACATGCTCAAAAAATGTCACTTTGTCCCATACACGGGGTAAAGCGAAATACAATAGTTTGCATATGGAGCAAAGTGAAACCATAGGCCAGTTGCATAACAGCCGATCGCCGCCGAACCTCTGTCAATTGCCATGTAAACAAGTGTTTAGACAATCATTTCTATGGTATTGACATCAATCGCATAAGTCACACGTCAGCGACATAAGTCACATCGATTCTAGTTAAGGGGTTACTTATCCAAAAACAGGATGTTTTTAGGAAATTTTTTTGCATTTAATAAAAGGAATGTCTAATGTCTCTCCAGCAATATAATAATTTATTCTTTTGTGGAAGAAAAAATTACAAATAATTAATTTCACCGATCTTGTCTTCAAAAAAGCGTTTGGCGGTAATATAGATAACTCAGGTTAGGTTCATTTGAAACAAAAAAAAACCGTTAAAGTAGATAGATGAAACTAGTCTTTATCATAGCCGTTTTTAAAAATTTTCATTTTTGACGAAATGGCGGTTTTTAATAGAGCGCGAGGCGCGAGGCCCAAAAATGAGTCATTTTTTATTCAATAAAAATTCAAAAAAGAGATATCGAAAAAATCCTATGGAAAAGACTAGATAATTGTATAGAGAACATGTGTGCAAAATTTCATAGAAATCGGCCCAGTGGTTCCAGAGATATTCTTGTTACCGATCCGGAAAACACTGTTTCGAGAAAAACACGTTCAAAGTTTTTCCTGTTGGTAGTGAGTTCATGCTGAGGTAAATTAATGGAACAATTTTTTTTTGTTACTCACATGCTGTCATCGATGCCTGGGCCATAGAAAAGGTACAAACGTCAGTGCGTGTGTCCAGCGGCCAAATGTCCCTCAAAGAATTGTAACTTGTGCTCCGCCCAAGGCGACCGCTCGGGCTTCTAACGGTTATAATTTTGTCAATTTTTCGAATTTTCAAATAATTTTTGCAACATTATAATTTTAAAAGATTGTAGTATTAGAAAAAAAATAATAAATTTTTCTATTTTTTTTTTTGATCGGAGAAAGGTATGTAACCCCTTAAAACAAAAAGATCCTACCTTGAAAAGTTGAAAATCGACCACCGTAATTTAAATTATGTTTATAAAATGTTTCGCTAACGGCTCAGTAATCTCCAACGTACTGCCGCGAATTCATCAATCCTCAAAGTGGTTAATAACATGAAAACAAAATAGATGTTGCGACAATCTATGTATTGACGAGCATATTTCACATTGCCCCACGTACCCCTTCATTGCTCCGGTTAATTGGTTTTAACAAAAGATAAAAACAATCGACAATCCGTTCATATCAGAGAAAGCCTTTATAATATCAACATATTTTGCATTTATTGAGCGTTGTTTCCTTATTTTATTTAATCTCCACAGGTTTTCAAATAAAACGTGTTACAAGTATTAATGCGCCAGTGCGTTTCCATGGTCGTCCGATAAAATCAAAGAATAATAAGCAGGCTTATCTATTAACGTCTAACGAGGCTCACGTTTCGGCTTTGATCCAATTTTTTAGATGTCTAAATATGCACCCTTATTTTGAAAAAAAAAACGGCATTTAATATCACTTACATTCTCAAAATCACAAACCACATTTATAAATTAGTAACGTGCAGTACCCGTTTAAAATGTAATTCATCGTGACGGTAGCTAACTTTTCCTTTGTAAAAGTAACATATCAATTTTGACTGCCAACGTTTTTCTGGTTCGGCATTCGTTTTAACGATTTAGGTTCAGTTTCACGAAAAAAAAAGGTAAATCGTTTTCGGTAGATTAAATTACTAATTAGTTAATTTTTTAGTAATATTTACCGTGTTTTGCTTTGTTGGGACCAACTGCTGCGCGAATTACACGGGCGATTAACTCGACGAACGAGTGTCATCTACCGATTCGCTTAAGATATTGTGCGGCCCTAATATGCATTAATTGACCGTTATTTTTTTAAAATATTAGTAGCAATAAATTTGCATTTTTATCGGTAATTATTCCTTGAAATGAACGCATGTAAGATGTAAAATAAAGATGCGGCCTGGAAATTCTCCATTTATAAAAGTCTCCATGAAATGTATGGACGAATGCGTGGAGCAATAAATATTGTTTGAATGATTGCGATACGAGGGAGATATGCAGAGTAGCGATGTTCGTTGGCAGCGGTACACAGCCTACACGAGACATTGGGTCGAAGAGGAATTCGTTGTTTGAGATATAGCTACCGGACCGGTAGCTGCAGATGAAGACATCAACTAGACTATTAACGAGCTCGTCCGAGACGAGGTCCAGTACTCAGTATGCTAATCGTCTCACACTGATACATCAGTTCCATTCTACAACGACATTTCTAATTGTATTTTAAATATTGATCAGTTTCGTATATAAATTTCGGTTGGTGTTAACGACAGAAAATACTTTGGACGTTATTTATAGATAAGATGTAAATTGTTTTGCAAACAAAGCACTTTTTATTGCTTATATTAAAACCAAACAAATTAGCGCCACCGTCAACTTCACGTTGCCGAAAGTAGGTATCTATTTACTATTTTCTAATTTTTTCTTTTACTTATTTTATCAAAATCCTTTAAGAAGTTTATCTACACAATTTTGAGGAAACCCGTTTAAAATTATTTTTTAGCAAACATTAATTTTTTTCGTGAATAAATAAATTGTAATTTACATTGTCAATTTGGGTTATTTCTGAGTTGATAATTTAGTACAACCCTTAATTATTGGTATTGGTAAAAGCTTGATGACTAAAGTAAGTTTGGATTGTTGACTAGTAAGTTAATTTATTTTTCCAACTTGTGGTTGATTTATGTTTCCTTCTTTCTCTAATTGTAAGTATTCTGTCTTATTTTTTAATATATCAAATACATAAGTTGTAGGTTGAGATGGTTGGGGAGGTTTTTGGAAATTACTCGTTGCACTGTTTGCAGTTTATATTTAACCAATAAAAAGGAGAAAATCCAGAGATTAACCTTCTCTGCAAACGTACAGTGGCCGCCATAGAAACTGGGACATGTTTTAAAGTAGATTTTAACGACTATTTAGTGGTGTGTAACGGTCTTACTTGAATCTACTACAAAATCTTTTAATTATATTTTTTTTACTTTTTATAGGTACTTAGATAAATTGTTTTTCTATTATAGTATCAAAAATGGCAGTGGAGCGGGTGCGTAAAATGCAAACACACATCTAACTTTGTATGTCATAAACTAAATTTTCTTTGTAGGTAACTTGTTGAATCTTTAATAAAAATAATAGTATGTAACTTGTTAAAAATAATGTATAAATCGTATGAAAAATGGAAAATTATGCATCAGAAAATAGTTGTTTGCAACTTTTAATGAATTGATTTTACGTAACAAAAAACAATAATTAAACACAGCTATTAAACGTGTGTGATGATCTTCGTGAAAAATCTTGCGTAATACAGCAAAAATGTAAAATTTGAACGGTTTCTAAAGTGCTATCCGATACAATTCTGCGAAAATGCGGGTGTATTTTAGAAGGATAAATTCAAAAACAAATGTTCAATACTTTATAGCGCAATAACTGTTTACTACAACTTTTACCCATGTAATGTCCAGAAGTTGTTATTATTTACCTGCTCTTTCGCTTTTCTATGTATTCGTATGTCACTTCATCGATAGCTATTTTAACTTTTAAAGTTAGTTTTACATTGCACAAACTTTTGTGTCCCATTTTCTATGGCGCCCGCTGTACATATTTTTTTATTTTGAGATTTTCGAGTATTTAATTCGTAGTCTCGTGAATTTGTTGTATCGTCGAGCAGTTTTTCGGAAAGTCGAAATCACGAGATGAAATCGCTTCATCTCAATTAATTACGGTTTTTTTATCGTCTATAACAAACGTCTTTCGAATATTTTGGCATGGTAATATAATTATTGGTTAACATGATGTTGAAGATTAATTAAATGGTAATTAAACATCCAAATTAAAAGATATAGTTGTTAACAAATATTAAAATATCCATATCTGTGCAGAAAAATTAAAAAAACTCTGTGTGCTATGTAGAATAGAGTATAGACAGTAAATAAACGAATTTATAGTTGTTGAGCTGATATACGGGATACCTTCGGGTTTTTCAACGGCCTCACCGTTGCAGTGGTTCTTAAATTTTATTAATTTAAATTTTAACTAAAATATTTACTAATTATAAGTAAAATTATGGCAGCAAAGTTGTAATCTTTTTATAAAGCGTTTTAATAAAATGATCCAGAAATCGCTATGTAGGTATGCACACGCTTTGCTTGAAGATAATTTATTTATATTCCGCATTAATGTTTGAGTACTAAGCTTTGAATAGAGAAAATAAGATTGTACAATCATTTTCATTATTGATTTAATAGCGTAGGCGTAGGATGAAGCGTTTGGGATTAATGCCCTTTTCAACTGTCAACGTCAATTCATGCAAACAACTTTTATAATGTACATTTAAAAACCTAATAAGGTGAATTTTTAAAATACAAAAATTTTATTTGTGTCGTAGGTATGCAATTTTAATATCTAACATTATTGAGGGAATTGATTATAATTTGTTAATCTAGAACCTTCAATTAATTACTTAAACATAGGCACAAACTTAAAAGTAAGCTTATGTAGTATTAACTACTTATAAAAGATAATAAGTAAGAAATCATTTTAACGGTGTTTAATACAACTTAACAGATCGTTAAGTATTCTACGTTTAATAAGTTATTTTACTATAAAATCTCGCGAATGATACTTCAAACAGCAGGGGTACCCTTTCATTTACACAAAAATGTAAAATGTATAGCTCGAATTCAGGTTTTTGAGTTGCAACAGTCTACTGTTTGTTTTTTTAAATGCCAGTTTGATTGCTTAATTGTTTAATAATTATATCTTTAAAAGTAATACAACTTCCGATATACTTTTTTTTATTGGTCATTTAATGAGTTAACCTTGCCGTCATATTATTTTGAATTTCAAGGAAAACTGAAGCGTAGTAAGTAGTACTTTTTGTTTGATTAAAAATACAATTAGTTTTTATAGTTTATTACATAAGGCGATGTGAAATCAGTAACATAATTTTGACATAATTAGAATTTAATTCTTATCATGAGTAAATGTGTAATTCATTATAATTACCGGTTGATTATTTTACACATAAATATTGAAGAAAAAATATTTAAGAAACAACCGCAGAAATATAATAATCATTCTATTAAGCCATACTTACACGATTAGTAAGTAATAAACATTGAATTTTTGGCAGCTCATTGTAACAAAGTAAATTATTAATTAAAGCTGTAAAAAACAAAATGATTAATGCGATTCCTGACCTTGTTATGAATGACGTCATTGTCAACATAAATTTTGTTAGTAGGTATTTAAAGTATTAAAAAAGGATTCATTGTCTACGATTTATTTACAATTAGACTTACAATACTTAAATACCGAAGAAAAACGTACATAGTGCAACATTTTACATAAGTATAATAAATACTTATGTATGTATTTATATTAATTAATCGCAACGCTTGTTATTATTAGTATTATTTCAACCTACTTTCTATTTCTTTTTAAACCGACACATTATTTAGTAAATAGCAAAGATTAGCAAAATAAAAAGAAATTAAAATAAATTATTCATAAGAAGATTATAACAGTTTTATTTATCGCTTTAATTAGACTTTACTTAAATAAGTTAATTTTGTTTTATTTTTAAATTTTTTAAACTATTGTAGTTTTAATGTATTCTTCGTAATAGTATCTATTATGCAAGTTGTTTCATAGAGTAGGTTACTACAATTTTACTTTATATAGATCGCAATTAATCTCCTTCTTTTACATTATTAAAATTATGCC
Source organism: Rhagophthalmus giganteus (assembly GCA_036326145.1). Classification (NCBI taxonomy): domain Eukaryota; kingdom Metazoa; phylum Arthropoda; class Insecta; order Coleoptera; family Rhagophthalmidae; genus Rhagophthalmus; species Rhagophthalmus giganteus. The sequence goes on along the minus strand of JARFJA010000067.1, from coordinate 8,679,104 downwards.
CTAATTTCTGTTTGAATATATCTGCATAATCCTTAGAATTATTAAAATTTCGAACAGAGTAATTTGGCTGTTTAAGAATTTTTATATATTATGTAATTGTTGCTGTAATATAACGTATACGTATAGAAAGAAGATAATTTGTTTTTTTTTTGAGGTTCGTAAAACTCTAGACTGTATAACTCGAGAACTTATTTATCTTTGCAATTTTATCGTTCATCGAATCTTGTTCAGATTTATTTCGGTGTTCTTTTACAATGAAGTAGTAATAGCTGTTTAAAACTCTTATTTAAAATATGGACGTAGTTGCTTGTGTTGCATATACTCAAAACAAAAATTATGAACACCGACAAAAAATAAAATTATGACAGTTATAAAAGTAGTATCTATAAGAATTACGGATATGGTAGTTTTTAAACCATCGATAAAAATAACGATAGTTTTAAAATTAATGACATCAATTGAAATGGTTTAAAGTTACCGACGCCACATCGATTTTCTTCAATTACTTTACATTAAGCTCATTTAAAAAAAGAATATTGTTATTGGTAGCTTATAACTTTTGTAACGCTTTTGTTATCTATAACATTTGCTTTTTGAAACGTCAACAAACGTAGGTTGACAAATTATATAACCTCGTCAGATATAACCTAACGAAGTTAATCGAAACTTCAGTCTCGATGAATGCATGTTGAGTATCATTTTAGTAGATAAGTACTTACACATAGATAAGATAGTATTTTGTCCAAGAATAAATGTCGCAAAAATTAAAGAGGGCATATTTCTTGAACTGCAGATAAAAAAGTTGATAAAGAATCCACACATTATTGATTTAATTTCAGAGAGTCGTGAAAAACTTCTTCAGAAACAAGCCAACTGGGAACTATAAAAAAACCGGCGAGTAAATTTATCCTTTTTAATTACCTTGTAAGTCAAATTACAAATATCATGGGTATTTTATAACAATTAGAAGAACGTTGTATCGCTTTTGTTCCGATTATCTCGAAAACGGCGCATTTAATCGGAAATTGCAAAGAAAGATGTTTGCTAAAACATTTTGTGGCTATTCTAAAACACATTTTACATTACTCATCAGATAATTAATGACAGAGATAATTTATTCATTCATAAAACACATCAACATCGATACAAATTAGACATTTATATGTGTAACTTTTAATTTTATTGTTTTTACGTTTTAATCTAATGGCAACTTTTTTATTTAAGTTATTTTAAGTGCCCACACGTACCTACTATTTTAATTTAAAAATGCAATTATCAAATAAAGAAATGAAATTAATATAATAAGCTTTTCGACGTTATTTTGGTTAAATAAGTTCCAAAAATATGAAAAAGAGCATAGGGTAGGTATTAACGTTTGCAATTAATATCGAACCAATTAAAACTAACTAATTATTAGTGTAAGTAGATAAAATACTCGGGTAATTTATCTAATAACGTTTGTTTTCAATATCTACTTATATGTGGTTGTGTTCAAGCTAGTTAACGAAGCGATAATGTGAAATGCAAATCAAATAACTACAATCAATTTATGAAAATTTGCTAGCATTGAAAATTCCGATAGAAAATACGGATAAAATCTAATGTAATGAAGTAAATATCTTGGATCTATTTATGCAAATATATTCATTATATGTGGAACCGCTAAACATTAAAGAACGAAACCAATTAATAAATCTTTGTCCTTTTTATTTTATTACTAATTTAACTATCTTAATTTTTAAACAAAAACAGTTAATGATGACATTAAAATTTGTTTCCGAAAGAAATTGCGTATATAGCAATACAGGTGGATTCCGCTTATTCGGACCACATCGGGACCAACACGTTTTGGTTCGATTATGCAAACTTCAAATAAGATAAGCCCTCCTACGAGGGCTAAGACAAATTTTTTTAGGTAATAATGATTTTTAAAATAAAAACGTAATGGAATTGGAGTTCCAGTTTTTTGGAATTTCCCGTGTAAGACCAATTTCGCTCGAAGCTACGTTCGATCTCAAATATGTGTCAAATTTTTAATTGCTATGATAATTATTAAGTATGTCCATGCAATAACTGACAAACACATTATCAACCGCGATTCCCAGAGTATACAATATCTGAATACAATTTTTATAGGTTTATCTTAGCGACGCCGATGTGTTGGTCCAAATAAGCGAAGTAAATTTCTCGATCGGTTTCGGTCCTTTAAGATTTGGGCCGATTAAGCGGCTGGTCCAATTAACCGGTGGTTCGATTAAGTGGAATCCACCGCAAGTATAGGTATACATGTATATGTATAGGTATATGTACTTAAGTCGAGATCTTTTTCATTTTAATTATTGTAAATTAATTGTTATACTTCACTCAAAAAATTATTGTACATAATATCAATGAACACTAGTTATTGACTTTTTGATCATTGATACAATGAAAAGTTCATTAATACTACTAATAGATGTTCATTTTTTAATTTACATGTTCGTAGTCCCAATGTTATTATGTTCATTAGAAACTGATGAGCATATTTCATAATTTAATGGATATCTTGATTGCTTTAACGACTCTTTTTCATCAATCCAATCATTACTTGATTGTATCTACGAATTTCTACATTAACATCATAACTTAAAATTTATAAATTTAAAACATCATATTAATGTAAGTCGTTTTGAAATAATAACTACATTTATCGTATCTATGACTAAGTTCACTAATATACACTATAAATACAGTTCATTATGTATTTTTTTAATTCTATATATAGAATAATCTAGGAATATTAACGGCTTCGCAGAAACAGGATAAATTCAAGACAGTGTAGTTTGAAAACTCAAATTAAATAATTGCAAAAAAAAATTATCATGACTTTTACATTAATATTTATGTTAGAACTGTTATAGAAAAATATTTCTAAAAACGGTTTGTGTTTGGTATTACATATCAAATTCCAGAGAAACGTGTACAAATCGATTTTTTTCACCAGAAAAATCGATTTGTATTTCCTACAATCGACAACATTGAACAATATAGAACTAATAATCAAATTTTCTATGTAAGTATATTTGACGGATAATTAATTAAAACATTACCAAAAATAAATTTGCTATAGAAACAATATACACAAACATTGTCCTATTTACAATGTGAAATAGTACCTGTACTCTTTTAATACGAATAGAAGTGTACATTGTAACAATGCAAGAATATTCTTTTATTTAATGAACACATTCATCGATACAATAAACAAACTTTGCATTTCAGTGGAATAATTGATTGAATTTATGTAAGAATATTAATAAAACTAATAAACACAGTTATTATCACTATAAACCAAATTCATATTATCTATGTACTAATTTATTAAAACAAATAAAGCTTGTTCATTGAAGCAGTCAAATTATTCATTAACGTAATGAACTGCATTATAAGGTATAATGTATAAGGTCATTACTCCAATAAACTTTCATTGGGTAATGATTTCGAACATCAAGTAATTTTTGGACATACGTTGTAATGATGAAATCGTACTTTGGACGAAAATTAATGAACGCCAATTCTTAATATAATGATTTTTTTATTGTATTTACGTACTTTTTTGGTTGAGTGTTATTGAACTAAAATAGGTATTAGATGTAACCGAGAAGCGTGGTATTACAACACTTCCACAAAACTTAGAAATAAATACACTTCGTCCAAACCTATATGATGTTCACGTCATCAATACAAGGTCACTAGATGATGACGTTTCACACAGTGCTGTCGCCTCGTATCTCGTATTTTGACAGTTCTAATAAATTGTAGTCTTTCTTTATATCGTCTAATATGTGCGCAAGTAAATCATCATCTATAGAATATGTCACTTTCCGAACTTTAAACCGAATCAACTTTTTGTTGGTGACGTGAACATCATATAGGTTTGGATAAGCTATAACTTATTGAAACGACTCTATTTGATTGTTATTAGACTCTGTCCGAAGAACTCTCTTCGAAGAAGAACCTTTTCGAAGAAAACAAGAACACTTAAATCCTTTTTTATAAGTTTCCGAAAATCTCGACACCGACCTAACTTGTTCACTAAAATTTTGAAATAACGAACTGGATCGTTAGGTTACGTAGATGTTATAAAATTAAGAAATTTAGGTACCTAAATGAAATAAATAGTTTTTTATCGAATCAATTTAACGTACATATGCGTGCCTAATTTATTGTAGGTGCCTACATATTTATTTCATTACGTTTAAAATTATAACCGCCCTAATTTTTCTTTCGGTTTCTTTATAGTCCCATTGATAGTAGAACCAGACAATATTGTATCTTGAAGTTTTGATTTACGACATAATAACTCGGTTCTGTACCTACTACAAATGGACCAATTAACATTAATAGGACAGGTTTGTCGATATAGGCATACGCACAAAACTAGATAATAGTTACCTATATATAGTTAAGAGTTAAAAATCAATCAGTTCTCAATAACAGTGATTATCGATTTAAAATCTCTACTCATTTGGTAGTGTCAGCGTTCGCACCCATACAGGTAGGTAACGCGGTAATAAATAGTCCAATCATGCGACCATTTATCAGCTTGCGGAGATACGCTACCGTGTATTACTGTAGGTATGGCTAGTGCGGCGATACACCTAAAGATAATATGACAGATTAAAATTCCAGATTTCACTTAAAAAGCCATTACGACTGAGCGGCTAGCATTCTTTTTGGATACATTGTTATCAACGTATAAGTATAGTCTGGGTGATAAATTGAGCCCACGAACGGGTTCCGTTCCGGCCGATGCTTGATAGCTAGTGGTATTGTAGGTCGACCCACTCCGGTTCGATTCAATTGCATCAGATATACCATCATCAAGTCGCTAACGAGTTCTGTAGTTGTTGCTGTTGTTGTTCGTTTCACCTTTGACGCGACTACCAGTAGGTACCTATGTTTAAAATCAACACTAATTACTCATACCTTTAACAAAAGACGCCATACCATACCACGAGGCATGCTTACGTTTCAAATAACAATAATATCAACAAAATCGTGTTTTAATTTGTTTGAAAACATCTAAATTGACGAAGCTCCCATGCAATAAGTACACCTTGTAGTTAGTTATCTTAAATTTTGGTGGTCGTATTTCGCCAGCCAAAGATCACATCGACACGGAATCTATACGATTTTACTCCAAAGCAAACGCCAGATTTTTCCCGCTCGATGAATCTCATCGACCCCGGCTAAGTTTAAACACGCGAGTTTTCGACATAGAAAACAAACACGCCGATGTTAAGACCATATTAAGACTAACAATAAATTAATTTAAATTCGCATTTTAACGCCTCGTAATTTTAACAAAATTTTTGAAGTGTTATAATTCCAATGAAAATCAACATTTCCACTTCGCGTTTTATTTTATCGTATTGTATGTTAAATACTTATCTTCTATCTCTTAAAATCCAAGTTATTAATTAATTCATGTTGTGTATAATTAATTATATGTGCGAGGTAAATGCGTGTACGTTTTACCTTACATAAGATTATTTACCTAATTAATACATGACTAATGCTTATAAAATTATAATTACCTGGCTTTGTGTAATAGGTACCTACATTAACAATATTCTGTAAGCTGATGAAAATGATATAAACTATTCTTATTGTTAGATACGTGTACATGTATTCGTTTTCATTTATGATAAATTGAAAAATATTGTGTTCTTGGGAAATTGAGGAAAATCATCTTATTTTAAAATAGACAATATTTTTTACATAGCGAAAGTCACTTTATAGCAACTATCGCCACTATTTTTCTAAAATTGAAATAATGAAAATTAATCGAACAAGTAAATTACAAAAATTTGCAAAAAATCCAGTGCCGTATAATATCATGTAGATGCGTTATTGCCATTAACAACATGGCTTTGGCGTTTTCTTCGGTGTTGGCAAAACGATTTCCGAAACGCCGAAATAATTAAAGAAATACAGATAATTATGTTTTCAACACCTCTTAATTAGTTTCACTAAAAAAAAAACATATTTCAATTGTACTATTCGCATCTACATATTTTTGGGAGTAACAGAAAAACTTCTGGTAACAAGTGGATCGAAAGCGTCGGTCGTGGGGAAGTTATCGTGGGAGGCTGGTTCGGTGCGTGGAAGCTCTGAGTGATTGTTCACGGCACGCGAAACAATCAAACACGAACTACTGGTGTAGGGATAGGTCATGGATATTATGTATTACATACACATCACACATGCCACGACACCTGATTACGCCGCTAACTCTATGACCACACATCACGAACTCGCCCATATAATTTGTAAAGAATTGTATAATAAATTAATTAACCATTAATGATATCAACATTAAACGCGAAGACGTGATTTTTGTAGCTTATATGTATGAATTATTACTCTAGATACTTACATACATATGTAGCAAAAATGTTGCTTACATTATTTATATTTCATAAAGTAAAGCAATGTTTACCCACTATAGTCCAATACAAATATCTACTAATTTTTGTTTTGTTTTCTAAACGTATACAATGAAGCCTTGTACTGTCAATAGCTTTATAGTAGTAGTATAACTGAAAGGATTCTAATAATGTGCCTGGATTTATATTGAACTGTTCAACGACATCGTTGTTTTTTTTATTGACAATTACAATTTTAAATAAGCTAAGAAAATCTAAATACAAGTTCAGGCACTCCCCGAGTTACGTGATATCCATACGCGACTTACGTAAATTCGCAGTTACATAACTGCCAACTTGACCCCCCCCCACAAGACATTTTTTATTTCAGTTTGTTTTAATATTTTATAAACATATTTTTCATACTCTTATAATTACCTATAGTTTACATCAGAGTAAAGGTATACTGTTTTATAAAATAATACTCTAATAAATAATATACATAGGTATTGCAGTTTTCTACGCAGTTACACTTAGGTATATATTTAATTTAGAAATTCGACTTACGTAAAATTCAAGTTACGAAAAGGTGTGCGGAACGCATAACTCGTGTAATTCGGGGTATGGACTGTAGTCTATTGTATCTGTAGCCAACATTTGATTATTAAGTTTACATCATCCATAATTTTCTTAACAAAATAAGCATTAAATTTAACATCATAAAAAACATACTTCGAAATTTCTTATTATCCCCTGCGGCGGCCTTTTCATATTTATTATTTCAACATTATTGATCGTTAGCTACGAAAATGTGATCGCATTCTCCATTTTTTTATACAGTTTTCCGTCGCACTTTATCAGATGGAAACCATTTTCCAATCTTTCCTAAAAATATTTTTCAGATTTTCCTTATAGGTGTAGGTTTTAAGTGCACTTTGCGATACAAACATGAAATTTTAGGGGCTATTTTATACGTCATACTAACTACAATAAATATAGGACCCTTTTCTAAATCGCCCCCTAATTCAAAATAAACCCTCTTTAATATTGCCGCCTAGGCAATGACGAGAAATCTTCCGGACACTTATAGAACACGTCAAAATCAAACTTTGAGTTCATATAAAATGTTTTCTACGACACTCCCTGCTGAGATATTCACTCCCAAAGGTGAAAGATAAAAATCAATTTGTTTAAAACGCTTTTGATACCGCCTCGAGAAAACCAAGGGTGCACTACCCCTAACTGTTTTACTTATAAATTTTTTCAGGGAAATAATTTTTTTAATTTTTAATTCATTTTCGCATTACCCAAACATTTCAAAATAAAAAAGTACTTTTGTCTACTTTTGATAAAGTGAACCGTATTCGAGAAAATAGCATTTAAAAGATAATAGTAGACCCGCTTATGCTAATAAGCTTACGCTTCTCGTGTGCATTGAATGAAGAAATTTAGAGACCTATTTTACTTGATAGAGAATCAATTGTAGAGTACGAAATCACTTCTTGGCCACTTCAAAATCGCGTCCTTTGCCCTCACCGTCCCTTAAAAGCAAAATATTTCAAAAAGCTCTATCTAACGTATCTTTAAAGATAAAGCTCTTGTTTTAAAACCAAAACATGAAAAATTTCATGTGGAATAAAAATGTCTATAACAATAATGACTGATTTTTCAATATTAAGCGAGATACTAACAAAAAACGCACTTTAAAAATCAAACCTCCATAAACATTGGCTGTTCTTTCTAAAACTAATAAGTTTACCGTCAAAATGTTTCAAATAAAATTTATTCCCCACACTTTCAGTTTTAATGCGATATATATAGTTATATAATTTGAGTTATCTGAACCCTGTAAAAAGCACTAAGACCGTGCGCGTGTAACGTATAAATGAGCTGCCTACGCGCGCCGCGTAGACCGACACCAATCTCACAAGTATTATTACTGAGTGGTCAGCACAGCGTAGGGGTAGTTGTAATAAATATTATTGGAATTAGGGGAAGGTCGGGTAGCCCCGGACAGCGGGTAGCCCCGGACAGTACAATTACTAAGTAAGTAAACCCGTTGGAAAACCAAAACATAGTTTCGGGGGCCCCCCATAGAGTTTGTACGCATATGCAACTTAGTCAATGCATGAGCACAGATTGATTGACAAGCTACAGTGAGTGTTTGTTCCTGCCAAACATTTCTCATCGCCCCTGTCGAATTTCATTGCAGATTATCAAGTGCAAAAAGTTAGTATACCGCCTTGTCTATTTTTTAGAGTTGTAATACATTTAATATAGTTTATAAATGTATTAGTATTCGTTTCATTCCATATACAATTTAAGACCTATGGGCAACAACATCGAATGATAGCGATCGGGTAGCCCCGGACACGAAAACGTCGGGTACCCCGGACACCATTATAAATGTCGAATTTCATATTTCAATTTCAATTTATTATATTTTCAACAAATATAATGATTCAATTTATTATAGCTTCTCTGTGGTTAGTACATTAGATTATACTTTTTGTATTGCAGGAACTTATACAACATGTCTAAATTTAAGGGACCAACAACTAATAGAGGTAAATGGGACGAAAATAAAATGAAAACAGCAGTGAAATGTGTCAAAGAAGGCAAGTTATCAATAAGACTATCTGCAGAAAGGTATGATGTGCCAAGAAGTTCCCTTCAGGATCGTCTAAAAGCAGTGAATAGTCACAAAGAGATCACGTTTCGTCCAAAGTTAAGACGATTTGAACCCACGTTTTCTGAGAACTTTTCTAAGTAACTGTATAATCACGTTAAAGAACTAGACAATCGTTTAATGCTCCTGACTAAAGACCTAGAGGAAAAACAAAAGGTAGAGGTGGCAAAAATTGAAAACAACGACAACTATTTAAGATGATTCCCATCAAGTTGAAGAGACAGCGTGTACCATATCTGGCGAAATGTTTAAAGAAAATTGGATTCGGTGTCATGACTGCAAAGATTGGGCCCACGAAGCATGTGTTAACATTGACGCTTCCGATTTTACTACATTTGTGACGTTTGTAAGGCCAAAACACGTTTAGGCCACTATTGATATCTGTCCGGGGCTACCCGCCGACTTTTATATTACCGCAAATTGGGAGCTTAAGTTTTTTCAATATTCTAGTTACAATAATTAAGATATCCTTTTTTTTTTTTCATTAGTACGATTAACAAAGTTCCTTACTCTATTTTAATGCTAAAATACAAACTGACATTTGTTGATTGTATTTTATATTTCTACTTCATTTAAGTGTCCGGGGCTACCCTACCTTCCCCTACATATTAATTAAGGATTTTTAATTTTGATATCTAATTATGTAGGTATTTATACGTAGATACGTATCGACTTAATTTTAAATAGGTAGATGTCGAATATAAAATAAAAAATAATAACAAATTTTTAAACAAAACAAAATTCAAGAAAACAAAAATTAAATAATATCAAACGTTTTTGTCAATTGTTTTTATTGTTGTCTTTTGATATTATTTGATCTTACGTATAAAAATTTACTCTGTTTATGATGACCGCTTTGAATTTATTAGAAAACCTCGTGTATTGTTTTTTGTCATTGACACGTTTTCGATATGAATCTATAGCAGTGGCTCTCGAGCTCAGTAGGTTACGCGTACCCCACCCTTTGTAAAAATTTCGACATCCAAATAAAAAATACAAAAAGCCAAATATTAATCTAAAATTATTTGAATAATCACTATCCTTTATACCGCAGAATTATAAATTTACTCTATTTTTAATTTAAAAACTATTCGTGTGTCCTTAAGCATTGAAAATTTCTCTTATAAACCATAAAACAGATAAAGTTTAATCGCTTTATTATGCGACCGATAAAATACAAAGCAACTAATAAAACATGTGCGCCGCCTACTTTCATATCTTATCAGAGTGCGAACAAACAACTGAATGTTTTTAAAATAAATGCGGGATTTCCTAGTACCCACGTATAAACTGAATGCATTTATATATAGAATTCTGGCAAAACGGCTTTAGATCTTTCGGGTTCTTGGTACAGAACGGTAGTGCTTGTTTCAGTAGTTTGAATTTTAAATTACGGCGTCGTATTGTTCGTGTGTGCGAGGAGTGCTCGTCCGGTTTATAAGGCCTTTTTTCGTGTGAGTGCGTAAGTGTTATGTGTTGTGTAGTGTTCTCTAAAAGGATTAATACGATAAGGAAAGATAGGATTTTTCTGTGTCGACTAACTCTCCATCTATTTATAAAGTGGAAATACATAGACCTTTAAGCTCTAACATAAATTCTCGGAATATCGATTTTGGTTAGGCTCTTGGATAGGTTCTTGGTTACATTCTCCCCTCAAACATTCAACGGTCCAATTTCGCGAACGAAATTTTGTCTTACGCGAGTTTTCGCGATCACTGAAATACAGTAAAATATGAAGCGTAATGCAGTCAAAGGCACAAGTTCGCAGTCAAAGAAAGATTTTGCGCTGGAAATTGATCATAGATGGAAAACAAACGATGACGATAAAATTAAGGTATAAAAAATTTAAAAATAAAATAATTTAATTTTAATTAACGCTTTTTATAAGCATTAATTAAAAATTAAATAATTATAAAATAATTAGCGATTATAACGTATTACACATCTTAATAATAAATATAATATAACATGAATTGTTTCATAAGCATATTATAAATTAAAGTTATTATCAATTTAAATAGTCTTTATAAATTCGCATATTGAATTAATTGTTCATATAAATTACGTTAAGTTTAAATAATTATTCTAAAATGACAATATTTAAACTTATAATTCAATCTTATGATGCATTTAATGGAAATCAAATCATTTATTTTAATAATTTAAGTCATATTATTAAAATTACAAAATTATGGTTAAAAAATTACTATTATTATAATTAAATTTCAAGTAGTCATAATGTAATATTAATATATGGAATACTAAATAATGTTGTCATATAAATCGCATTACCTCAATAACTTATAATTATAGTTAAAATAATACATAATAATATAAAAAAATGCTTACCTAATTATAATTGAACAATATAAAAATAACATTGTTAAAGTTATTAAATTTAAGCTAACTTTTCATGATTTTAATCAGTCATTTAAAACGTTAAAATGCGCAACTTTTAATTCTCTTACTTAAAGTAGAAGTATAGTCATTTAAATTATGTTTCAAGTTATAAATTTAAATAATTACTAATTGTTTAAAGAATTATACTTAATGTTATAAAATAAAGTTTAAATATTGGCTTAACATTAAATTTGCATAATTAAAATCTCTTAACTTTACAATATATGATAATTTAAACCTAAAATAAAAATAGATTACAAAATGTTCAACTTAATTTATTGATATTAAACGATAAAATATATTAGTACTTTATTATGATAATTCTAATTATAATCTAAATTTTAATTATATCTTATAATAAAGCTTCTTAGACGATTTAATACTAATATTACTTGTTTACATTTTTAATATATAGAATTCTTCATCAATGTCCTATGTCATTGAATACATGTAGATAATTAATTGCATAAATTATAAAATTGTATCATAGTTAAATATTTAACAAGTGAAAAACATTCTATGGTTATAAGTGTAAAATGAATAAATTGTTGATAACATTAACGTACTAAATTTTATACGTTAAAATATTTAAAGTAAATTACGTGACATAATTATAATTATTGAATTTTCAATTTGGACTTAATTCAGAATAAATTATTAGTTTATGCCATAATTTCGAATAATTGTAAATATATTAATAGTTTTAAGACGTCGTATCTTTCTATAGATAGTACTAATTATTAATTTTGCATACTTGTTCAATGGATTTAAAAATAGTATTGACGAATCAATGTTACGCGAACATATTGTAATTGTTGAAATTTCTACGTTTCCAATAAGTTGACGAATCAACTTAATTGAGTTGACAACGTTAATAATCAATTAGGATCAATGTTATTGGAATGCATAAGTACTATTGTAACTTGTGATTCATAGCAATCTTAAACCTTTCTACGATCTTAAAGATTCATATTAAATGATTTGTAATATGATACTATAATTAACAATAACATTAACATACTTGTCTATTAAATATACGTAAGAATAGATTAACAATAATTTTAAATATTAAATAAAATCATTTATAACAACTTATCTAATATTGATCATGTAATACATAACTAAAATATTCTTTACAATGATTAAACTATTACGATATTAATTTGTAACATTTAGAATAATCTTTAATTATCAAATAGTAATTAACAATATATACATAGTTAGATGACTCATCATAAACATTGTAATCATTTAGATCTATTGAACTATAATAAATAATATTTGCATTTAATTCATTTCGATAAAATTTATACATGAATTAATTGAAAATCTATTATACAAAGTAACAATATCATTGTAGTTTAAATAGATTATACATCATTAAATACATGTGTTACACCATTAATTGAAGTCAAATTGTTAAAATTATATAATTATTCATAATCGAAATTAAATTTTTTCAGTATATACAACGAAATTTAAAATTAAGCAAGTAATAGAATTGAATTAGCTCAAATTCAGTTTATTATACTAAGTAAGTTATGTAGCATCATTCAACTTAATAAATTAATAGACTATAATGATTAATCTTGTCTTATAATTATATGAAAAACAAATTAACATAACGATAAATATCGACATTGTATTTAATATTTTTAAATAGTAATTATAAGAACATACTAATCGAATAAATTGTTATTTAGAGTTAAACATTATCGAATATTTATTGCATTAATAAATAAGAAATTAATTAAACTAATAGTATAAACATATTTTCATGTAATTAACGAGTAAAAATATCGAATCAATGATTCTCAACATCATACGACAGTTTATTAATATCATGTTTAAATAGTTATCGTAATTTAGAATAATAGTAAAGTTCGATGAGTTTACAATCATTTGCTAAATAAACATTATAGTCATAACATTTATCTACAATGATTTATATTAACTTACACAAAATATTCAAAAGTAGACTAATTAGACACTTAGTCAATTAAACAGGTAATAAAGATTCGATTATCGATGTAATAAGTAACTAATTACCTATATGAATCAGTCAATAATAATTTACTACATATTATTGAATATATGTTAATATAATAATATAGATACGTTTAGAAATTCTATAAATTTAAGTCAAAGTAATTTCGAAATCAATTTATAATGATCTCAATCAAATAGACTAGATGAAAATTTTAAATAATTATTAAATAAAATTTAAATGATTCATAATATAACGAATTATTGTAAAATATAATCATTATAATAATTATTTAAATATTAATCTATCTTGTTAATGATCTTTATAATATAAAATGTAAATTTAAATTATTGAATATTTTATAATATTTAAGTTACAAATTATTTAAAAATTACGTATTAAATATTAATATTTAACTAGTTGATAAAATAAATAGACTAATTCAACTTATACAGTCAACAATATAATTTATTATATTGTATGATTTAAATTAAAGAATTTAAATAAAAATTTATAGTAAATTTGCTAATTAAATAAAATTATAAGTTTGACAATTTCTTAATTAACACGAAATTTTATTATAATTTGTTACTACATTTATTACAATTTAATAACTTAAAATTACCAAATTAAAATTTTACTATATCAAATAAATTCATAAATTTAATATGTTCAATTATAAAATTAATACTTAATTATAAATTTTAACGAACATTTAATGTACCATAATAATAATAAGTTATTTAAACAATTATAATTAGTTAAAATAAAAATTAAATTAGTTTGATAGTTATAGCTATATTTTTCATCAATCATTATACTACTTTTATAATTTAATTTGTATACGAATATTCAATATTGAGAGTTTATATTAAGTATAATTTTATTAATTAATTTCAATAAGATTTGTTAACATTATAGTTTTATTTCTTAAATCATTCTTTAATATTTTAATTAAAGTTTCTTAATAATAAATAATTTTATGATACTTTAAGTCATTATCTTTTAATAATAAACTTAACTACTTATTTAAATTTACCAATTATGAGTTTTTTATCAATATTTAATATTAATTATATAAATATTATAATATTAAATAATATAATATAATTAATTTAAATTTAAAATTAATTTATTATTTAAAATTAAATCAGATATTAAAATTTAATGCAATTTTATAATATTTAATTTAATATTTAAGTTAGAAAATATATGAAAAAAAATTATTAAATCTAATCATCTAATATTTATATTAAATTATTAAAAAATAAAGTTTTAATATACATGTAAAATATTAATGTTTAAATTTAATTATTAAAATTTAAGATTTAACATTAATTCATCTAATATTATAATTTATTTTACATAACGAATTAAATATTTATATTATTATATACATTTAAAAACTAATATCAATTTAGATTTTAATCTGAAGTTAAATTAATATCAATTAAAATCATATTGAATAAAGTATTAAATTATTATGAAATTAAATAAATACTGAATTAATTTAAAATTATTGTATTAGATATAAACATATAATATTAATTAATAGTAATTAATTATTAATTATAGATAAATAAATAATCTTATAATTAAAATTTATAAGTAATAATTAAATTTACTAATTAAAAATTATTAAGATCCTATTTATTTAATTTACTTTTAATTAAAACTTAATTTTACTAAACTTTTTCACTAGAATTATATTTATAGAAATTTAGTTTAAATTCTAAAATTATAATATAAAAAACCATATTGAACACTAATTCTATACACTTGTAAAAATCATAAATAATTTACTGAAGTATTCAAATAACAACAAATTTAGATATTTAATTATTATTTATCATTTTAAAATTCAATACAATTGAATATTGCATTCTGGTTAAATAAAACCTTTAAATAACATTATAATATCCTTTCATATAGCTAATATATTAACAATTTAATAAATTAATGAAGTTTCTTTAAATAATTAATTAATATTAGTAAATTTTACATATGACAATTTATAATAGTAAGTAATAATCAGTTTCTAAGATTAATTAAATTCAAATTAATAATAATTTTGTTAAAAGTAACTATTAAAATTATTATTCAATAAAATTACGTATTATATCTTCAAACAATAAAATTAATAAAACTATTAATTGACTAATTAATAAATAATTCTAAATAAATTAATAATATTAGTATATAAATCATTCAAATATGACTATAAAAATCAAGTTTTCAATCAATGATTTAAATAATGGAACTTAATTTTAGAATGTCGGTTAGAATAATTGATATTTAAATTGATTAAATTAGCTTTCATTGAAATTTGATAGTTCAAATTAAAATTACGTATTCATAAATTATAAATGAATTCTTTATAAATATTAGAATCTTATGCTTTTGACATTAACTATTAGCATACATATATCAATTAAAAATTTCTTTTATTATAAAATAATTATCTTATAAATGATTTTAATTTAAGTTTTAAATATTATTATTTGACATTTTGAAATTGGTTAAAATGTTAAAAATAAAATTTAATATTTAAAATATTCAATTAATATATAAATAAGATTAAATTAATTTCAGATGTTATTAATGCAATAATATTCATTCTGTATAATGTTTAAATTTATGATTTATAAGAATAAGTCGCCTATTTATAAATATTTGAACTTTTAGATTAAATAATAATTATTAGTCTAAAAATTTAATTAAAATTACTAATAAATTTCAGTATAAAACTTTAATTTAAATTATTTAAGATTATTAAATTAATTATATTCAACATATATGAATAATTATTATGTTAATATAAGTATGCCTTCAAATCTGATTAGTAACGAATGAATATTTCTAAAAAGTCAATAAATATGTGTATTATTAATTACTAATTCAATTAGGAATAAACATTAAATTTAATATCTTTAAATTAATAATGTCAATACATTTAAAATTATACGTAATTGAAATATTGAATAATTGCAATTTAATGTAATTTAAATAATTAATGTAAAAATTAAGTAACTGAATAACAATAAGAAAATATGGGAATTTATAATTTCTAGCAAATTAATGATTAATAAACAAATTTTAAAATATAAATCTTATTCTTTAATATAACATTATCATTATTTCAAGATAACGATGTAATTAAATGGAAAAAGTTATAAAAGTTTAGTTATAATTTTTATAACTAATAATAATCAATTTTAAATAGGATTTTTAATTAATTAACATAAATTAAACCGTATGATTTGTATAGACAAGTTAATAATTGACATGTATCCAAACTTAAATCAATTAATTTAAAAGTTTAACATTATTAATAAGATGAATTAGATATTAGAAAAATTTTTTAAAATTCTATAAAAGTTTTACTATCCTTAAATTAAAATAATTTTGAACTTAAAATATTGAAATATTAATAATTAATTATAAATAATATATAATAAATATAATTATAAAATTAATAACTATTATAAATAATTTAATACAATATTAATTTTTATTAAATAATTAATTAATTAATTTAAAATATCTTTAATATAAATATAAATTTTAATTAGTATAATTTTATTAAAAAATTAGTATTTAAAATATAGTTAAAAATATTATATTAAATAAAATTATTTAATAATATTTTTAATTATAAAAAATACTAATTTAGACAAATATTTTATTCAAAATATATATTAAAAGTATACTTTTAAATTTTACAAAAATATATTTAAATTTAATAACTTAATAAATAAATTTATAATTTTATTTAAATAATAAATGTTATAATTAATGAAATTATAATAATAATTATTATTACAATTATATTTAGTTATTAAAAGATTTATTTACAAAAATAGTCATATATGTTAATAAATATTAAATCATATTTATTATAATTTATAATTGCCTAATTAAGAAATTTAAACTAACATAAATAATAATTTAAGTATAGTAATAGTTGTGAACTTTATATTTCTATAAGTTAACTATTTAAATCTCCAAACATGTAGTACTATTCTTTATAATCTTATAATTACTTACTTAACATTATATACCCTTATTAGTATTATATATGCTTTAAATATTAATAAAACTTTATTATAATTATATTTAAATAATTATTAATATTTTAATTTATTAATATTATTTAAGATATTAGTATTTTAATTATAATTTATAATTTAAAAATTTAGTTGCAAAAGAAATATTTTTAATGTTAAAATCGTGTACCTACATTTTATGTTACACAACTAATATAGTTTTAACATTGATCTTGCTAAAATACAATTTTAATGATATCATAGAACTAAATAATATTATTTTATTATTAGGATAAATTAATAGATGCATATTAAAAAGCTTTACCTTTATACGTAAGTACCTACATAATGTTTGTAAGAATTATAAAAAAAATATTGGCATAAAAAGAAAATAAGTGATAGTGGATATAAAGTTGTCTTTACTACTGAAATGAAATCTAACAGGCAGGGTCGAGAAAGGTTCCTGGTTATAATTGCTTTTTAATGACGATGCAATGTACAGTTACGTTATATAAATTAGAAACACTCAGGGCTATTATTAAGAAAAGATGACCCATTTTCTAGGAAGAGTTCTAACAAAAATAATAACATAGGTATACCTATATGAAATGTAAAGAAAAAAAATCTATATAGAAAAGATACAAATGGATACAAATGCGCTATACTCTTCCCTGTAATTTATATTCTATGTTAATATTTAATTAAAATGAAAAAAACAATTTTTAGTAGGTACCTAATTACCATACTAAAATTTGCCTTCAAGACAACGATATTTATGTAATGTCTGATGGAATTATGCCGAATGTTTTACTTTAAGAAAGTTCGACGTTGTAGACGTACATAATAGCAATACGTACATAAGGTGTCGTAATAATCACTACTGTAAGGTTCAATAATAAATTGAAATACTGTTTTGTGGACTGTATTTTGACCGCTCGACGGTTTACACTGTACTATCCTTTTTCATACTACCTGCAACCCCCGCAAGCCGGTTCGCAGACCTAGGGTTGCGGGTGGTTTTGTTCGGTACGAACATACTGCCGCCCAAAACCAAAGGTTACTTCCATCTAAGTGGTTGACAACAGAATTATACAAAACTAATAACGAAGAGCATTTAATAGGCCTAAATGAACGAAAAGAACCAGTAAAACTGAGTTTAAACATTGGTTCCATCCGGCTCGAAGGACCAATGTAAAGTTCAATAATAAATTGAAATACTGTTTTGTGGACTGTGTTTTGACCGCTCGACGGTTTACACTGTACTGTATTTTTTCATATACCTGCAACCCCCGCAAGCCAGTTCGCACACCTAGGGTTGGGGTGGTTTTGTTCGGTACGAACAACTACAGTGATAAAAAATAATAAAATCACTAGCTCCAGTTATTTTTTTCATAAATATGCCTATATCTGTTTTTTTTTAAATATATAGGTAGATAGGTACGACCACTAATATATAATACGATTATAACGTTTCATAGCTTATTGACGTGATAGACTAGATACATAATTTTCCTTATATGCGTGAAACAATCAGGACGGAACATAATTTTATTATATTACTGCTTATTACCGACGGAAGTATTTGTTTTGCTTAAATTTTAGTGTAACAATTTATGGAAGGCATCCTAACAATTTCATAACAAAAT
The DNA here is from genome assembly GCA_036326145.1 of Rhagophthalmus giganteus. Lineage (NCBI taxonomy): Eukaryota > Metazoa > Arthropoda > Insecta > Coleoptera > Rhagophthalmidae > Rhagophthalmus > Rhagophthalmus giganteus. Next base: position 8,659,926 of record JARFJA010000067.1, on the reverse strand, counting down.
TAAATCTTTGTACGTATAGAAATAGTTACGTGTTATAACGATATCCTACGTATAACGTTATCGCGAAATTGAATGGAAAACGACGTCGCAACGTTGACATACGTATTTTTAATGTTTAACCACTATTTCACTTGTAGTTATTTAGGGGTCAGTTTCGTAAATCAACACTAAAGTTACCGTAAACGCTACTGTTACTTAGGTCCCACAAAGCAGATATAATTTCTTATAAAACCCTAATTATGTGGATTTTGGGAACTCAAAATTGACAAACTTTTGCAAAGTTTAACTTTCGAAAATATAATAAAAAGTTTCCCGATATGGTGCAATTTTATTAATCAACCACTTGTATAGCCTAATCGTAAGCAAGATTTAATATGTAAGTTGACACTACATTACTAATTACTTACTTACTACTACCCCTTAGGTTAGTATGTTGATTGCTTTAAACTAACAAAACTTTATTATATTTTTAAATATTATTATATTTTAGATTTATTATATTATTTTAGATATTATATATTTAAATAACAGTAAAACAATTTAGTTGCAAAAGAAATATTTTTAATGTTAAAATCGTGTACCTACATTTTATGTTACACAACTAATATCTCGTTATTAACAAATCGATTTGCTAAATAAATTGATTAGTGTTCGTACGGCACAAGTGTAGGTATTTTACTTATTAGGATCAAGTTAATAGATGCATATTACAACGGCTTTACGCTTTTCTTCGTGCAAGTACCTACATAATGTTTGTAAGAATTATAAAAAATATCCCGCATAAAAGAAAATAAGTGAATATTTGATATAAAGTTGTCCCTTTACTACTGAAATGAAATCTAACAGGCAGGGTCGAACCAACAGGTTCCATGGTTCATAATTGCTTTTTATGACGATCGCAAATGTACAGTTACGTTACCTATAAATTAGAAACGGTGTACTCAGGGCTAATTATGTAAGAAATAGATGACCCATTTTCTTATGCGACAGAGTTCTAATAATACAATTTTCCAATTACATTGCAATACCTATATGTTATGATAAAGAAATAAATCTGTATCGATATAGGTACAAATGGATACAAATGCGCTGTAAAATCTTCCCTGGTAATTTATGTTCTATGTTAATATTTAATTAAAATGAAATACGTATTATCGGTAGGTACCTAATTACCATACTAAAATTTGCCTTCAAGACAACGATATTTATGTAATGTCTGATGGAATTATGCCGAATGTTTTACTTTAAGTATACGTTCGACGTTGTAGACGTACATAATAGCAATACGTAACATTAGGTGTCTTAATAACTCACTACTGTAGATCGGTATCAAGATTAAATTGAAATACTGTTTTGTGGACTGTATTTTGACCGCTCGACGTTTACACTAGGTACTATCCTTTTTCATACTACCTGCAGACCCGCAATGCCGGTTCGCAACCTAGGGTTGCGGGTGGTTTTTCGGTACCGAACATACTGCCCAATATTTAATGATCACTTCCATCTCGGTTGTTGACAACAGAATATATTTATAACTAATGAACGAAGAGCATTTAAGTTAGGCCTAAATGAATGAAAACGAACTAGTAAAACTGAGTTTAAACATTGGTTCATCCGGCTCGAAGGACACAAGTAGTAAAACGTTCAATAACTTTTACTTGACAATAGCTGTTTTGTGGACTAATGTTTTGACCGCTCGATTCGGTTTACACTGTACTGTTTTTGCAATAATACCTGGCGATCACACGCAAGCCGTTAACACACTAGGGTTGCGGTGGTTTATACTCGGTATCGATACAACTACAGTGATTACACAAATGCAAGAGGAGCATTCTCACAGATATTTAATTTATATGCATTAGTATTCTGATATGTTTTTTAGACATATAGTCGGTCGATAGGTACGTCGGCTAATATATAACTACGTATTATTACGTTTCATAGCTTATTGACGATTTTAGACTAGATACATTATGGTTTACCCATATATGCGTGAAACGATCAGGACGGAACAGTAATTTCCTATGCACCACTTACTGCATATATTACCGACGGATAGTATTTGTTTTGCTTAAATTTTAGTGTAACAATTATACCAAGAAAGGCATCCTAACAATTTCATAACAAAACATTGCCAAATCTTTGATACGTATAGAAATGAGTTACGTGTTAATAACGGCTATCTGTTAGAGTGGCGATTTTACTTTTCGTTTTATTTTTTCGTCGAAATTGAATGGTAATACACGTCGCATACGTTCGACATACGTATTTTTAATGTTTAACCACTATTTCACTTGTAGTTATTTAGGGGTCAGTTTCGTAAATCAACACTAAAGTTACCGTAAACGCTACTGTTACTTGGGCCCACAGCAGAAAATTTCTTTAAAACCCTATTTGGGATTTTGGGACTCAATCAAATTTTGGAGTTTACTTCTAATTTAATAAAAACCGATACAAACTTTAAAGCAACCATTTGTTTGCCTCGTAAGCAAGATTAATATGTAATTGAAAAAACTATTTTTTTTAAATAGTAATTTTATACGCAATACACGAAACTTTACTTTTGAAAATTCTAATAAATGAAATCAAAATTACCTACTTTAAGAAAATATTAAATACGTTCGCGTTATTTTATACGATCGCATAAAAAACATTAAACTATACAAAGGCCATATTTTATTAAAAAATCGATTGTATTTGATTGGTTCGTACGGCAAAGTGTAGGTATATACTTTTGATCAGTTTATGTATTACAACGGCCGCTTTTCTTCGTGCAATTACAGTAGAGTAGTTTATATCCCGATAGCGATGGAAATTTGAATACGCCCCTTTTGTTATTTTACGGCATCGAACCAACAAATTTTATGATTCATATTACTTTTCGTCGCAAATTATTTACATACCGTACATAATAATGGTGTATCGACTAATTTGTAAGAATTGGAAAATTTTATTATGCCCAGATGATAATAATACAATTTTCCAATTAATTGCAATCTATAGTTATGATAATAAATAAATTGTATCGATATAGGTAATTAAATTTTAAAATTTTGGTAATTTTGTCTGTTTTATATGGATATACGTATTATCGGTAGGTATATTCCAAATTATTAATTACATTTAATATTTATAATTCGTTTTATTTTCGTATACGTGCTTAAAACATTTGAAAATAAATTATTCTTAACAACTCCTTTAGATCGGTATAAGATTAATTAAATTTGTATAAACTTAATAGGAACCTTTTTCAATAGAGACCGCATGCGTACCAACAATATTTTCTTACCAATTTCCATATTTAATGATCACGCATTCGGTTGTTACAAGAATATATTTATAATGCTGAACGAAAATTAAGTTATCTTGATGAAAACGTTATGAGGAAAAATGTTTTGGTAAGACACAGTAGTAAAACGTGCAATAACTTTTACTTAACAAAGCGAGTGTAACTAATGGCAATATTCGTACAACGTTTTAGGCAATAAAATGGCGATCACACGGTACTTAATTAAGGTTCTGCGTTTTATACCTACGGTTTTATAAATGTATCTACACAGTATTTCATAGATGCATGCAGTATAACGTTACAGTATTTACGATTTATATGTTATTAGTATTCTGATATGTAGACAATAGTCGGTCGAGTTCGTCGGCTTGCTACTGTATTATTACGACACATTGCGATTTTACCAAAATTATGGTTTACCCATACATCGAACGATACGCAGTCTCTATGCACCACTTAAATCAATATAGTTAGGGCTTATAGAATTGTTCCTAAAAGTGACACATTATACCAAGTAACAGAACTCGAACCTTAACAAAAAAACATTGCCTAATTTTTGATGCCGACGATAAATGAAGATGTTAATGCGGCTTCGGTTCGAGTGGCGATTTTCTTTTCGTTTTTTTTGTTCTGAACGGTATATGCATATTCGACTGTAATTATATGAACCCTAATTTCTTATCAGATAAAACTACCGCACCCACATTATGTGAATATTATGAGTTTATTCGTGTGGGGTTGGCTAATAAATAACTTTGATATATAAAATATTTTTATGAACTCTTTTTATGGGAATACTTTGGAACATGCAAACGCAAATATGCTAAAGTTAACTACAAAAAGTTTCTGAATTTATATCCAAATAAAATAAATGAAAAACTTATGTACATGCATTAATTAATCTTAAATATTTCGCTTTTTTATGCAAATGTCGCTTTAATACATTTTAAGATTACTTTATTAAATTCTAAATTTAAATGTCTAAATTTTTATTAGGTATATTAGCACGCGTATGCCTCTCTGTTTAATAATCGTATTAATTTAATTACTTTTTCTAATTTAAATATTTGTTTTATAACTATATTTTATGTGTAAGTATTATAAACCGCGCGTGCGTTTCAATTAATGATGAATTTTTTGTTAAAAAGAACAGTCAAATTTTGGAATTGTTGAAATAATATTAATACTTATACCGGTTTTGTATTTACCAATGTATTTGTTAGCAAAATTTTAAGATTAATTATATCTTAAAAATCGCAACTTAATACTTATACTATTATAATTTTCATATTTTTGCAATCAAGTACTTACCTAACTATGTACGTAAATTACTCTTACAAGAAAAAATACATTAAGTATTAAATTAGTTTAAATAAGCAAATATATAAAAATATAAATATATAATTGGCACGTTTAAGATTATGCATAGGTACTGTTGATCAGATTTATTTTCCAGGAAGGAAGCAAAGTTGAAATAGTTAAATAAATAGGCATTATTATAAAATTAAAGATAGAAATGCACCGTAGTATAATTACCTACTGTGTTAAATTAAAATAATTGCCTCCTAATTATTCTGCGTTTTATACCTACCTTTACAAATATCTACCAGTACTTTCTGATGCATGCAGTATAACGTTACAATTTACGATTATTGTTATAAGTACCTACATGCACGCCTATTCTAATTAGTACGTAGTTTATTCTGATTTTTAATAAATAAAAATTAGGTATTTACGTAAAGTTTAAATTAAATCAAATAGTTAGCTTATTAATTGTTCCTTCCTGACAATTTACCAAGTAACAAACTCGAACCTTAGCCACATCCTATTTTTTGTGCCGACGTAAAGGAAATAATTACGTCAGTGACATATTTTATAATAACGTAATGATGTTAGATATATAGATTTGTAACATGGATATGTAAAAAACGACTACCTATAATTACTTAGTTCTCATTTTTTTACTATTTTTAAAATGTCGATTAATTTGATTTCTGTTAACCTTTTGTTCATCGACGAGTTCTCTAGGTATAGTTAATTGTCAATACGGAATTAATTTTCTCTAAAGAATATGGTTAAAGATTTATGTAATTTCTTAACAGCAAGTATTTGAAATCTTGAGAAAATTACTGCGAATTCTTATCGAAACTAACATTTCGGCGAATAAAATTATAAGTGACACGCATAACAAGACAATTTTATAATAAACACATGTGGAAATAGATAATTTAACTAAAATGATTGTTAATTAAATTTATGAACTTTATAAATGGGTTGCTTTTTTAGGTAACCGTATCTCTCAACACCACTTTTAGTATTTCCAAATAAATTTGTAACTATAGCGCTTTTAGTATACAATACGCGTATTTTTGATTACCTAATAATGACTAATAAAGTCTAGAATTTAAGTAAGTAAATATTTAATAGGAAAATAGGACGTATGGGTGTCTTTATTTTATTCCTAGAAGTTGTTATACGGTAATAGTAACTTATTGCTTGTTTGTTTTAATACCTACTATACAGGGTAATTCATAAAAATGCGAATAAGTTTTCGAAGGTAACAAGATAATAAATCTGTCTTTATGAATATTAAGGAGGATCTTTTACATACAAGTTTTTCTTGGAACGTCTCCTTTCGAGTTAACACACTCAGAAATGTGGAAGAATTTAATATGTTCTTGAATTAATGAATGACTAATGACTCAGTCGTTGACAAGTTCTGACGACGCTGTTTAACGTATATACGTATCATGATATATGTAGATATTTCAAACAAAGTTAATCACTGTAATATAGTGCACGATCAACTGTTAATTTCAACAATATTATCTCAAGATACTGCAGTTTTCGGGAAAAAATGTTCTAACATCAATACAAATCTTGTTTAAATAAGTTGCGGAAAGTTTTTTCGACGACTAAAATTAAACGTCTACTAAAAACCGAACTAAATCATCATGTATTTTAAAACATATTTTCTCTCCTAAGTTGAAGCATTTTGAAGATGAAATCCAATTCGTCTAGGTATCGTTTATGTCATTCAAGTTTGAGAAATGAAATGAAAACTTAATTTTACTCTTCTTATATTGAATTCGTCGAATCCATTGAATTACTCTAAAATGAGACGTTTTAGGAAAAAAACTGAAATGAAAACTTGTAATGTTTTTACTGCGATTTTTTCAGAAATACGTATCATTAGTAGTCTAGAAAACATGTACCTACGACTATATAAATAGTATACGCATAGTTAGATTATTCAAAACAATTCGTGGTAATTATTAAGTAGTTATACCTACTAACGATACATGTAAGTACTCCTATTTTGTATATTCGTAAGTATATTTTGATTAGGTAATGTTTGCAAATATACAATTTAAATTATAGTTTTCGAGTAACCAGATATAAATCTGTCTTTTTATGAATATTAACGAATTTCATACAATTCTTGGAATATTTTGATCAAACAGCAGAAATGTGTGATTTAATATTTTTTACACAAAAAAAATAATAATCTAGCGGTAATTTAAGTACCTAAATACGTATATACGTACCTATTATGTAGATACAAACAAATTAATCATATAAATATTCACATCAATGTTAATTTAAACAATATTATCCAAGATACGAATTTTAAAAGAAAAAGAACATCAATAAAATCTTGACTATTAAAGTAATCTTGCGGAAAGTTTTGTCGACTACTAAAATTAGGTAACGTCTTTAGGTAATATGCCGAACTTAATCAATTCAATGGTGTTTGGTAAAACGGTAGGTATTGTATACTCTCCTACAGTTAAGCATTTTGAACACGAAATCCAATTCTTGTGGTATCGTTTATGTAATTATTGTGGTGAGATCTAACCGTACTTTTTTGATATTTAAACGCCATCTCCTTTTGAATCTGAACCGGATTTAAAAAAAATAGAACACGAACATGCGTATATAAAAACAAATTTTCTACTTTATTAAATCAAATAATAACATTTCGCATATGATAATATATAGTATGTATACCTACATAGGTAGGAATAAATAAATCATAAATTGCTCCACATTTGTATGTACCTAAAGTTAAAATTTGATTCTGACTATAACAACGCAACGTTTAAACTGTACTATTAATGGTTCACGTTGCTCTGACAATAATGATAGAGATCAGTAAAATCTGACCAAATTTACGCAAACACATGTTAATACGCTTATCGTCTAGTAACAGTTAAATCAAACGAAAACTTGTAACGCAATTTACACAGTTTATGTATTTCGTGTTCATGAGCTTTTATAACTTCTTGATATCTTCTTTACATGCTATCTAGTCGACTATTAAAGTAATCTTGAGGATTTTGTCTCTACTCTTTAGGTAACTCTTTAGGTAATATGCCACTTAATCAATTCAAGGTGTTTGGTAGCGGTAGGTATTGTATACCTATACAGTTAAGCTAACGATAAGTGTTTAAAATAAGTTGAGTTTAAGTTTTAAAATAAGATGGGGAGATTTTGGTGGTAGCCTTAAATAGGGCGTTCTATTTGTTCCCGGGTAATCAAATCCAATTTGTCTTACGTGGCTGACATGTTCATCCGAAAAAATGAAAACTATTCCTTAACTCCAATTCACTTCAAATTTGAAATTTTTCTGACTATAAAACCCGTTTAAAGTACTATTCTGGGTTCACGTTGCTCTGACTTATGTAGAGATCAGTACGACCATAGAAACACATGTTATCCTTATCTTTGTGTTAAACCACTTGTACGCATACCAATAGTTCGATTAGCTTCTCTTAACGTCATTGTACGTCTTCCAATAGTATCTTTTTCTAATTTCAATTTTGATTAATTAAATGAAAGCTATAAATTACAAAAAAAAAACAATTTTGTATTCACCGCTTACGTTTTGAAACGGTAACGCAAAGATAAACGGCCAATAAAGTTTTTAAAAATAATTAATAAAAACCATGGTTGATAACAACAAACGACTTAATTATTGATATTACTGTTTAAAAAAATTTGTAAATGCAGCGCGGACAATTTTAAAATATTTTCTAACTGCGTTGCCTAACGTTCGTGTAGAGCAGTTTAATTTTAGAATTTTAAGTTATTATTTATTATTATACCAGACATGGTACGAAACGAAAACGAAGTTTGATTTCAGTAGGCACATGGAGTACATAAGTATAATTACATACATCTAAACAAAGAATCTGTTTAACATCAATCAGACGAATTATAGAGCTCTTGGTTCTTTTGCATTTTTAGATGTGTCATTGTTACTACAATAACAAAAACAAATGAATAAGTTTATTACGAATCCAATTTAACAGCGCAAAGGTGAAACAATTTTTACATGTAGTATGTGTAAGAAAATTTGAAAACATTAGTATACTGCCAAAAATTTTTAGAAGAATCTTAAATATTAGGTTGCACCCCCACGACTTACTCGAAGTCCAAGAGCTTTTTTCATAAATGATCATACTTGGAATTATATACGAAGAAAACGAAAACGAAGTTTGATTTCAGTAGGCACATACATAAGTATAATTACATACATCTAAACAAAAACTGTTTAAATAAATTGTGAATTGGCTCTTGGTTCTTTTGCATCTTTGTACTGTCAATCGTTGCAAGTTAAAACCTTCTGATTAGTAAACCTAGGTATTAACAATTAAAAATTAAAACAAATTATTAAGAATAAGAAGTTACTGTTGTTTAAACTCTATTTTATTGGATATCGATTATTAATAATAAAAACTCAACAATTTTATATTTTAATATTTTAGAAAATGTAACATTTTGTTATGCAGTATAAAAACAATAAAACTGACCATCTCTGTAAATATAATAAAATATGTAAATACTCTAACAATGTTAATAACTACGACCTTTATATTGACTGCATTCTATACATATGTACATCAATCGTTGCAATTAAACCTTCTGATTAGTAAACCTTATTCATTCAAGGATAAATACATCGAATTAAAAATTCCTTCGATAATTCGAGTGAGAAAATGTTATTACAAGCATTCCGCGTTGTTTCATTTTGATATTTTTAATGATCATCGATTTAATACCTACATTTAAATTAAGTCAACACGCTCTTCATATTTTACCTAAACATTTTCTATACAAACTAGAACATTTTAAATATTTCATTGAAATTGAAAATATTTCTGCGAGGTTATTACAAAACATACATCGTGCAATACAAATTAGTGTAGGCAAGTTAATAAGAAAATAAAATAACAAACGATTCCAGTTTTCAAAACATAAACTACGCTTATTTAAAGCCAGTCTCCACTCATTCGCGACTTAAAAATAAATAATTCTAATAAATTTTACGTTGCGGCTATTTGGGAATATCTTGCAAAGATCCCAGCGTTATACATACGGAATTACTCATCTATCGGATTTGGTTAGTTTTAAAACCAAAATCCTTTGTAATAATGTCATTCTAAGTACACAATATTGTTAAAATTAGAACCTATCTTGCTGAAATCGCTTGCTTGAATTTAGCTGATTCTCATCTACGGGCCGACAGTTGTAACAACTCATACTTATACCTTTTAAGATATATATCAAAGTACACATATTGTTAAATTAGAACCATTCTTGCCGAATCGCTGCTTGAATGCTGATTCAAAGGGCCGACATAGACACTCATACTTATACCTCAAGTATTACCTGTAAAATTCTAAGTTGTAATGTGTTTTGCTTCACGTTTTACTGAAAATCGTATACGGAGCTGTATATGGTCTGCAACATATTGTTTGCAGATCGAGTGTCTATATCGAAGCTCAAGATCGACAAGGGACCCCATTTCAACAATTTTGATAACTACGCTGATAAGTTTAAAAAAAATAACATACCATAGTGTTCTCGTATAGCCCCATTTAGCAGTCCCAAATAACCCCACCAATTACAATTGTTAATATATAACGTTCAAATTTTAGTCGAATAGTGCAAAAACGGTAACTATTAACATTTACCTTTGAATTAAAACTTCGTCACCAGGTGACAGAAGTTCGACACCGTCATATAATTACCTCAGTTCAACACTCAATCAAATATTTAATAATTAAAATTTCTAAACCGTAACTAGGTGCACGGTAACACCTGTAAATAACACTCAAGAGATTTCCATAAATAAAGCGAGTAAACGTCAACATCAAAACATAATCTGTATTCGTAGTGTTATAAAAATAAAATGCCCCGCATTTCCCAATTAACCTCACTTTACGGTACCTAAATAAAAAATAAATAAGTTCATTTTAATTTATTCATATCTAAATACGCTGGAATATTTAAAATTAATTAGGCAAACCTTTAAATTTATAGAAATTAACTGTGGAATTCTGCGGTTATAAAAAAATAAAGATTTAAGATAGATTATTTGGTATAAAAGGTTGATCTAAAAAAATATCTAGGGCCGCTCTTTCCATCTACTGATAAATTTATCCGACAAATATGGTTCCAACCATGGTTCGAACAAACGTTTCCACGGTAAATATCTGACAGATAAATTTATTAGAAGTTGGAAAGTTCGGCCCTTAATATCTTAAATATATATGTAGGCAGTGAGCCTTCTTTTCTATGAGCTTTTAGTCAGCATTTACACAATTGATTTACAGCATTTACAATTGATTTATTCCACTATAATTGAAAGAATTCTTCCTCGATTCCATAATCTTGCATTTAAAATGTAAACTCTAGTAATCCAATTATAACAGATATCTGTATTTGTTAGTCAATTTCAAGCTTTTATAAAATAAATTACTTTTATTCTGCTTGCGAACAATGAAAATTTTGGATAATTCGGTTAAAAGATCAGTGTTACTTTTCAAAACATTAAAAAAACTATAGGTAGATATTATTATTTGAAATTATTTCGAAACTTTGATGCCGAAAATAATAATTTAAACTAACAATGAGCTTTAAAGAAAAAGGTTAACTTTGCAGTTATTGTTGTATTATTTCAAATTTTCGGTCACTTCGTGATATTTTCCATTTTCTTTGATTAGTATCTACTTGATTATTATTTTATACATTTTTTATGGGGAGTTTTAAATAAAGTGTAAATTAAGGGGGTGTCGTCGACTTTATTTGTAATTTTTAAATTTTGATTGTTAACGCTTTTTCGATAGAGATATAGAACGATATAAGTAATTAAATAGTATGATACATAAGTACATACATAATATATAGAAATAAAAGTTAAGTGCTGTTTACCTATGCAATTAACAATAATTCTACGAAGATACTAAAAAATATCTTATGGCTTTGAAAAGTTCTAAATTAGTTACAGAGTTATTTTAAAGTTATATACATTGTTACTATAGCCATTTTCAACTAAATAGGTATATTTAGTAGGCAATGTTAAATTCAGATTTTGTAAAACAGTTATAAATATAATGGTATGGCCACACACGCTTTCCGTACAAATTTCCGTGTCTGACTGCCTACGTCACAACACGTAATGTAAATAGATACTTCTTTACCTACAGGTATTGTAGCACGCATCAGCATCACGCAATTTCTATCGGTGATTATAATATTCATGCCATACTCATATGCTGCAATGCTTCCGAGAGGTGTTCGGGCCAATTAACAGCCAATTAGAAAACAATGCGTTCAGTCTGCACTCGGTCATATTAAATAGTGCATATTCTATGCGATGCAGCTATGTGGCGCGTACATTTACAACTTAATTGATGTTCGACACGGTTATAATTTATGGAAATTATTCCGTAATCTGGGTAACTTACGCATCGCATATTCATTAAATTGGACGTAGATATTGTTTGTTATTAAACTCTAAACACGTCTAAAAATCATTAGATTACAAACAGAATCTGCAATGATGTACAACTGAAAACATTTAACCGAATAAAGAAAAACATATATTTAGGTGCACATTAATTAATTTAATTTACGATAAGCGAATATTAAAATTTTAATTTTAATTAATTAACAACACGAAACATTTTAAAAACTACGTACGATAAAATCGACTTGCACTTTTCATTTGTTTAAATAGTAACTAGAGGCCAGTTTCGCTGTCAGCTCGGCCTCCGTTTCAGTTCAGTTGTCGGGTAAAGCGATGAACTGCGGGACGTGTGTAAGTTCAAATGGAAAAAAAACAAACGGTTTAACTGAAGAGGAAACGGATTCTTGACTCGATGGGTTAGTTAATTTTTTCGACTAAAACTGAAACGGACAACTGAACTGAGATAATCAAAAACTTTTTCTTTTAGATTCAGCGAAATTATCCGATTTGTATTTACATTGAAATTAAACGTAAACTATACACAATAAAACCCCATCGGTGTGACGTCATTTTCGCGTATACGTTTTGTAAGCGAATGGTCAAAAATAATCGCGAACACATGTTACTGCCCCAAACACTCTTGCGACGAGGTCAGCGTCAGATTATAGGGGTCTCGTAAATAAGGCTTTTGAGGAACCCCACGGAAATAGATCAATGGGGGGGGACAAGTCGGGGAAGCTTGGGGACAACTCACTTGGTGGCAATCAAGCAATTCCTGGTAGCGTTTGCAACCACATATTCCTATGCAAAATGGATTTGCTTTTGTACACCTGACGTACCCTTAAAATTTGTCTAACAATAAGACCTTTTAGACCACCCGTATACACCCACCTACTTACTATGAAAGTCATTTAGACTTATATATAGATATCAACTTAAAGCTAAAACGATGCTGATTACGAGTGTGAAATAAAAATTACCTAAATGATATTACTTTGAAAAAAAATGAACGATTATTATTAGAAAACTGATTGTTAGTAAAATATATTTTCTATTTTTAGTCAATAATACCAAATTACAACATAAAATTTCTTTAATATCATACACATAAATATCGAAAACATTTCATTTTTTGAAAATTTTAAAAATATCTATCTTTAAGTCAGAAAATATAGAATTTCTAGTTACATAGGTATAGATCATAAATTATTTGTGGTAAAAAAAACAAGTAGTTAGGTACATGCTACTATAATATATACATATCGATGTTAAAATTTATTTTCTATTTACACATAAGTAAGAAGTAGATATTTCTAAATTATCAATATTTTATTTTTTAAATAGGTAAAGATAAAAAAGTGTACTAGTAATAGACTTTCAATGGACGTACAAAATTAAAGTTTTTTATCTCTCTTAACTAATTCAATAATAAATTAAAAGATACGACCGATGACGTATTTGTCTGCAAATTTGATTATTAAACTCGGAACGAAAATTAACTAGCCTGAAGAAAATTTAAAATAAATCTTAATATAGACAATAAAGTAAATAGTAACCATCGAATAAATTCGTTTACATTTATCTACAAGAATGATAAATTATGTTAATGGAGTCATCAAATCAGAAAAAAATTAATTGAGCGAAATAATATGCAAATCCCGCAATCATTTCATTAACCCAAAATACACACTACTATTAGGTAGCCAAGTTGAATAAGGCAGTTATTTTAATTGTTAACAGAAAAATAATTACTAGGTTAATGTTGATTATGTTTATATAACGAAGAGCTAGTTAAGTAACGTTACACAATATTATAAATTATCTACTTACGTTTTTTAAAATACATACCTAAATTTAGGTATAACGTTTTCAGATGTTTAATAATAACCATCAACAGTTAATAATAAAGTATTGTACGGTCAAATAATAATATTGTAAAATACTGTTAAATATTAATTAAAAAAAAAAAAAGTTTCTGTATGTATATGTAAGTAAGCATGAGCGCCCATCCATACGAACAAGAGGGGGCGTAAGCTCCTGTTTTCGTTTTGGAATATAATACCCCTTTGATTGTTAGAATTTCTTCATTAAATTATTACCTATAACGTGTTATATACGTAGTATATTTATATAAATAATTAATTATTTAAACGTTTTTTCAATTTTGTTTTTTACGTCATATTTTAAAGTTTTAATAGTTCGTTTTAAATGTTATATTTCCTTTGTAATTGTTAAATTTGTTTCCATCTTTTATAATTCTACCACTTTGAAGATAACTCTAAACAGAGTTGAAATATATGGTATTTATTAATTGTTCCAAGTTTATTATTGGCTTATTACCACAATTTTAAAAGAAGATTAATTCGGCCAACAAACTCTATACTTATTACATAGTATATTAAGTGTAGCTATTAATCAATTTATAAGTAATATTTATAATTTAAATAAATAGGTACATAAATTAAAAGTAAGTAAGTAAATGCAAATAAGGACATGCCGCTGTGGAGGTAAATGATTGTAACCCACAAAAATTGAAAAATCTACTTACGTGTTTTACAAGTAGGTATTGAAAACAGTATAGGTATTTTTAATTTATTAACAGACCTCGCCCACAAGTAGACTAACAAAGTCTATTCTCTAAAACGGTTGGTAGGTACCTACCTATATTACTATTTTCAATACTTTTTAAACGACAAGTGAATTATTTTCATCGGAGTATGAAAACCTTCAACGGCTATTTTACCAGGCGAGTGCTATACGCCCACCTGACCAACTCGCCTCCAACTATATTTGTAACTGTTTGGATTATATATAGTTAAATAAATTTAATCTGTAAAATTCCTATAATATTATAAATGATTATAAATGAATAAAAGCTTTATTTACAATATAAAATTTAAAAGCTCCCATACACTTTCAATTTTGACAGTATACTTTTACACGTGCGTGTTCATCTATGTATATATTTGTTTTGTCGAAAATGCTTACAATTAGTTTACTTCACGTCATCAATTTTCATCATGACCACTTATCGATTTTATTTCTAACGGTAAGATAGATACAAATAAAATAAATAATGAAAATGAAGACTATTAAAATTCTAAAATATTAAAGTTAACGATAGAGTTATATGAAAAAGAAAAAATAGGTACGTAGTACTACTTCAAAATAATAATAAAATAAAACAATTACAAAAAGACTTATTGAGTATCTACTTCCATTTCAAATAATAAAATTTTCAACAATTATGTACTTTTTTATTCATTTATTATAGGGAATCGCAGATGCACTCCCTCCAGATGACTCGTCTTTTTTGGTTTTCTCGGACTCTGCATAATTATATACTTATGTATTTAAATTTTGAATTTAATTTTGTTCAAAAAATCTTTGACTTCTTGTAGTTCCACAATTATATAGATTACGATATAGATTCATACGAACTATTTTACTCAACAAGATCTCTTCTATACAGGTACTAGCAAAGCTTGTTCTGCCAATTGTGACTCGCCCTGTGTTACATATAATGAATTTAACTTGAATAATGAAAAAGTTTAAAGAATTTGTGCTTGTAAATTTATAAGTGTAACGACAACTGGCGAATTTAAAACATAATAATATAATTAAAATCTATAAACGTATACATTATCAACTGTTCAACGACGGCATCGACGATATTTTGACAAAACATCTTAAGCGACAAAAAGCTAATTTTACAGGATCGCACATTTTGTGTTGTAACATAACAATAAGCAAATGCCTCCTAGGGAAATACAGATCAATTTTTCTGGTGGAAAAAATCGAAATGTTGTTACCAGATTTCAACAAATTATGCCTTTGCCTTAAATGCATACGATTCATAATTCATTTTCGGAAAAAGTGGCGCTTAAGATGTTCTAGGAAAATGACATCGATATGAATCAAGAAAGAAATATTAAAATCCACCTACTTCTAAAATACTTACCTATACACATTAGATCATTTTAACTATGGACTATATAGTATCCTAATGCTAGTACAGGTTATTCGACCTTTTAGAAAAAGGAATCCATTTTAAAGATAACAGCGGTAATTCATTATAAGTGTGAAAAAACGCTTATTAAAAATATTATTCAGGACGATAGGCCCATTATTGGACTAAGATCTTAAAAAATTATGGCACTAGCTCTAACAGTTTAAGCATAATAACGAAATTTGTGGGCAAAACTGGAGTTTAGCTAAAAATACATTAAAACTTATTGTTAAATAACTCCTAAACTGACAAATTTTGTCTAACAGATATTTTGGGGGTGAAATCGATGCGTATTGAATTATTCTATCAGCATGCGCCAGCTTGTCCGTCCTCAATAAAACACCCTGTATATGTAATAAGTATGACGTCTATGAATTCGGCCTATTGATTCACTATGGATATAGCATTTGATTCAAATATAGATATTTTATTACATTGATCGTACCTATTGATTGAAATTAATAAGTATTAATTATTGTGTTATATTAAATAATTAAAAAGTCGTTGATGTAAAACGTTTATAATAGATAATGTGAATCCATGTGAATATCTGCTAAAGCATCATATTTAAATAGTTTAATAAAGCATTAACTAAAACAAAATACTTCTACGTTAGTAAAAGTTTCCAAAAATAAGTAGACTTTATAGGAAAAATCTCTGTTTCTCTATAGATAGTAAGTTTTCTTAATAATTTCTCTAATTTATTAGTTAAACTGATTTAATTTAACATTTATCGCAATCGATTTATTAAAATTATAATGTAAAATTATTATATAAATTCGAAATTCAATGATGGAACGTATACAAACAGTTTTCTATAAGCAAAAAAGAACACCACGTACACTCTAAATAAATCGTTAAAACTGAGTGGTTTGATTTTTTACTAAATCCAAATAATTTAGTAATTAGTCGCCAATAAAATAGAAGTTGTAATTACGTAATTTATGTTCAAATCTGATGCGAATTCAAACACACAAAATATTGCGAGACTGAAATTACGTTGGTTTGGGTATTTTTTGTAAATTCCCGAGAAATCTGCCTCCTTCGATCTCGGCCCAACAAATAAACAGTTAAATTATTATATTTGGATTTAATAAGTAAACGATGTAAGTAAGTAGGTACTGCTTTTGCACTTATTTATACCTAAGTACACTTTCTTAAATACACTCTTATACACTTTCTTTATTATAAGGTATATTCAAACAGAAATAAGAGCTCGAACATTTATTTAGAATACATTGATTCAAAATCAAAATATTTTCTGATAGGATAAGCCATTCACTAATTTTCTCACGGTTAGTCACGAAATATAGCTATAGGATTTCCATTGTACATTAAAATCTAATTCGATTTGGTCATTTACATTATTCTCAATTAAAACTGGCTTATTTATAATGTCTGTTATTATTTTTTAGAATGAATGGTGTGATTTCTATCAAGAATAAATGCAAGCAGATAAAATAAAACACAATTTAATATTAATGATGTAGACAATATCTGCTGATACCTACCGAAAATAATGACAGTATATAATATTGAACATGAAAAACGGATTTGGAAAATGTCGCTTACCTAACATTTTATTTTTATTAATTTTGAATGCTGCGTAATTTCGTAAATACTTTTTTATAACATTGTCATGCAACAAAATAAGACGGGGAAGTGCAATTTAGTTTGCTATTAACGATAATATGTCATCATCATCATCATCATCTAGAATTCTATCTTTTACGTAGCTTTGAGATTTATTTTTTGTAGGCAACCTTTCCGGATAATAAAAGAAATGTCATATTTTATCGTAATTTTAATGATTGATGTAACATAGTAGTAACTTATTCCGAATTTACAGCTGCTTATAATTTTATGAATGCGTTTTAAAGTTTCTATATTATCAGTAGAGACCAATATAGTTTTATGGTTATCCTGGGCAAACCACTATTAAACATGGCATTTTATTTGGAAGCTATAAAACTAATGGTAATGATGCTGTTAATGACGATGTCACGATATTCGTGTTCTATATATTTACATTTATACAGATCATTATTTAAGCTTTAACGTATTCAGTGCAATTTTAGAAAATAACTCAAAAAGATTGAACTTTAATGCCATTCCTTAGGTTACAATATAAGTTCAATCGTATACAATTTAATTTAATCCTAACTAATAATTCACGGAAATGTTTAGGTAATTTGTAATTTTAGGCTGTGTGTAAGTTGCAAACTAATTACTCCTACTCCTAAAACGTCAAAAACTTCTTAAAATCCAGATGTAAGTATTAATATTTAGAACAATAGAACCTATGGTGTTAAAGTAATAATTGTTGAAATCGGGAATTTCGATTAAATCATGTATAAATGAAAATTTCATAAAAAAAATATGCATACTTATTGTTAGTTAAAAACAAAACTTTTCAATTAGAATGAATAGGTGGGTAGGTACCTCTAAATTATTTACTCGCGCGGTCTTCGTCCATTTTTGTAAATTAATTTATAAAAGGGATAAAGTTGTATGTCTTTCTGAAATTGACATCATACCTCTTTCCATTCCGTCGGCGTCGCTTTGTAGCGTACACAGTACCCAGTTGATTCATGTTGGTAACCGGCGCCGCGACGACGATGGGGGTGGTCGCCAGGACACTCGGCGGCTCACCTCCAAATGACACAGCGCCCCCGACGACCGATAATGAACCCGGTGCACATTGGCCCTGCACTGAGTTTATGAATTCCGTGGTGGCGTTAGGAAGTCACTCACTAAAGGACACAGGGCACTCGCGACGTAGCTGCTGTCGTCCTCACCAAGAGTCTACGCACGAGGTTCTGAAAGCACATGCATGCGCACTTTGCGGTGACGACTTCGGTCGCCCCACTACACGATCCCCCAGCTTATACCAAGAAAATCCCGCCCTGTTCTTCGAATGGGGCGCCATTACGTCCAAGATGGCCTCGCCTGCAGTGGGGACTAGTCTGATTAATCCCTATGCAAAAATTGTTTGTGTGTAGTGTATCTCACTTCTCATTAGTCTTATCTGATAGTTAGATAATACCTGTACAAGCTCACATTTTTTTGATACTATCGTGTATGCAATTATAATGGATTTTTTTAATATAGGTGGCGTATGCTTAACCACTATCTAACTTAATTATACTCCTTAGGTACCTATTTTATATTACCTATACGTTAAACGGTAGGGTTGAAACAAAACTTGTCAAAGGTTTTTAGAATACGATTGATCGAACGATATAATCTTCGATAAATATATAGGTATACAGAGGTACATGTCAGAGTTTTAATATTACAGACAAAATATTCAAATAAAAAAATAAATGACTGTACTTATTCCTACCTACTGTTAGTAGGTATTGATAAAATCAGGGAAAATTACAAAGTACGTCTCTGTGCCTATTTCACAAGTGAAGGTGAAAATTATTATGAAGCACGCATTTCAGTGGCGGAGTTGTGTTTTATTTAATTAATGAATCGTATTCCTACGATCTATTGTACTTAATTATATTAGATGGGTCATTCTTAATATTTTAAATGTATAAAGGTAAATTGAGTAATCGGAACTTTACTAACAATAAGTACGTACCCTACAAATTATACCAATTATATCTATACCTATTTATTTTATATGATACTTACCTACCTTATAAATAGTTATACACCCAGATAAATTGATATCAAAGTATACCTATGAGTACCTACCTACGTATCTATTTTTTATAAAGTATAGATACACTTAGGTAGGTACATACGTGCAGACTGTCCGTTTTTTAAACGGGCGTTGTCATAACTATCAATTATAATTAATAGATAAGTAATAAAAGTTTTGCTACAACTTTATACCCACGAAAGAAAAAGGAGATCGCACTCGTACATATTACTTTAACACTTAGTTTTAGAGAAAAAATTGGAGAACTATAGTGCGTCTCAACCTTAGAATGCAGTACAGGGTCTATGGAGTACAATGTTGTCATATTGAGAGCAATGCCTCCGGAACTATGTATACAGTTTAATCTTCTGTAATTCTTGTCAAATAATATTTTCTTTTATGGAATCAGTTTTGTTCTTCGTACGCACACATCCCACTTGTATACAATATAAACATTGAAATTGTAATTTTATAACAATAAAACTGGCAACTGTGTTTTATGGAACAAGGATGTCATGATTGAGAAAATGCTTAAATTAACAAAAGAGAACAATAGGTACTCAATAAAACATCTAAATATGCATATTCTTGTACCGTAACGATGGAAATATTATATAGGTATCTATACTTAAATGATATTCCAATTTTTTTTAAATTGTTTAGTTAAGTTGAATGAATATAACTAGATATCTACTTAAATAATTCTCTTATGTAAGTTCAACATAATTTTTAAATTTAGCAATTAATTTAATAATGCTGACCTTTGCTTTATTAAATATTGGTTTAAGAAAGAAAATTGTGACAGCGATTTACTTGAAAAAAAATGATTATTTTTTTTATTAAATTGGTTAATTGTAAGATACCTAATTTATATGAAGTAAATATATAAAACATCGTGTGTAACAAAGTATTGTTAGCTTTGAACACGCTAACTTAGGTATTCAATACATTTATAACACGAAAATTAGGAATTATTGGAATAATGCTATATATGTACGATTCGAGTTAGCATACCTACCTACTTACCTACACTGATTACCTACATTAGGATTTTTAAACGCAACAAGTGTAGCCTGACAATTTTATAAACCTTAAAGCTTTTTATCTAAAAGACATTCTTTGCCACGAATATTAAGTAGATAGAAATATAAGTAGGTACCTACTTGATGATAAGTAATTTATCGAAAGGCATAAATTAATTATATGTTGTATATAAAAATTGCTTTAAATTTGTAATTTATTTATTTATTATTTAAACTTTAAATATATTTACCTATAAATTGCAAACCTTTATACAAAATTTGCTATCTATTATTTTACAAAAGTAATGATTGTAAGTACAGTCAAGTTCATATGTTTTGAAAAGATCAAGAGCATAAATGGTAACAGTTGTTTTTGAATTGTAAAAAGGACACGTCGGATAATAAATAAAAACGGACAGATATTTGTTTGAGCATTGTTTGAGCAGGCGACGGGACAAAACATATGAACTTGACTGTACCTACTTACCTATAGGTACCTATTTCTTGTATAAATATTTATCAAGAGTTTAAATATAATTTTAGGACGTTTTATTATTAACTTTTAGCACATTATTTTGATAGTCACCTAATCTTAAGTGTACTGTAACTACGAGAGTGGAATGATAATTACTATATTATGTAGTTATTAGCCTTCCGTTGGTGGCGGTAATACCTAAGTAAAATATTTATTCGCAGTTTTATAAAGTTCTATCTTTTAGACAGTATTACTGTTACAGTAAAAAATTTTGATGATCAGCAACCATAAACTTTTTAGACCAATTATACTAAAATATCGAACAAAATAGAATGGTTTAGCGCATTGAAATAGATCAATTTCCATCAGTATACCTAATACCTAATACCAGCGTTACTTACCTCTTAATGGCTAAAATCAATTAATTAACTTCTGCATCTACTTTATTTATCAGATTTCTCTCCTTCTAATTTCCGCTTATTCCAAAATTTTCCTAGGTAATAGTTGTAAAGATGCCTATTTTACAGGCTCTGGGAAAAACGCCTTCCGAAATCGAATGAAAGCTTTAGAGCATTTCTGGACAAAACATAGATACATACCTACGATACTTACAATAGGTACCAGGTAATTTGTTGAAAACTGAAAATGATTTCAACCGGAATATTATTTCATAAGGTCCAACTTGCCTTAAATAAAAAGGCAAATTAAAACGCCAGTTCCGTTTTGTATAATAATATAATAGCCTGTTTATTATTACTTATATGTATGATAATAATAATTAATTACATCGCACGCTCACACTGGAGTAGTCCGGGAAGTTTATTTGTTGTATTTTGTAAAGTAAACTTTTATAATGTAAGGGTTGGTTAAAAAATACATAGTGAATAAATAGTAAATTGCCAACAAATTAAATGCAACCTATGCTTGCGGTTATCACATTTAAATTAATTCCATGAATTAAAAAACTGTTAACTGTTCAAATAAAAAACCTTAAAACAAAAATGAAATTAGCTGATTGAAATAAGTATATATACTTTCAATTTTACTTAAACGATCCTCATTGTTTCTCAATACTTTGCCGCTAATTTAAGTTTTTATTAGCAGTTGACTTATGCAAATTTACTTTTATAAGTACAAGTCAGTAAATGGAGTAAAATATTTTATTAAAATAAATACCTCATCGAATTACCTATAAGTGAAATTTGCAAATTTCGAATTTCACAGTTAGTGGGTACCTACCTATATTTTTTTATGACATATTTCGGTATTTATTATAATTATCTTGTTACTAACAATAATTTTTGTAAAAAGTAAAAAATACGTAAACACCTACATGGGCAAATTCTCAACGGAAGGTGAAAAACACTTTCTCACCTTTCATGGAAGTAAACGTAAACCGTTCAGAGACAAAATTAGGTCTAATTAAAAATATAACCCATTATAAAGGACGATAACATCGCATGCGGTAAACATCAAGCTTTTTATACAGAACACATAATGAATAAGCCATCCGCGAAGATAACGCGCGTGTGTATATATATGTATATATATATATACCTACAATACGTATATAGAATGTCCTATACCTGTTGTAATTGGAAGGATATAGGAAATTAAAAAATGCAGCATGAATTCACACAGCAGCGAGATCATATCACGTATACACATAAAATATAAAACATGTTCATATATGCATAATATGCAGTGTACGGTTTCCGATAGCCGCATATTAATATGTATGTGCCAACTGATTATAGACTCTGATAAACACATGGCCTTTATACGTATGAAACTACCCTTGTTATGCTGTAAATTAATATAGCTAATGGGTTCAGTTTCAATTCGTATATTTAACTTGTAAATATAACTATAAACGTTAATGACATGTATTACCTACTTTATAGTTTATTAACACAAGTAGTAATAAATAATTATATTATATTAGAGACTAAATGTCTACTCATACTATCTTCTGTAAATTTAAGAATCTTAAAAAAAATAACTGATTTAGGTACAATAATATTTTCTAGTTTACTTAATACCGTAATATATTATTATAAAAATTATTAAATTCTTATAAGAAATAGACATTTTGTTTAAAAAATTGATTTTCGTTTTGCTATTTTGAGGGTAAGTATTTAAGTACCTACGGGGACGTCGCGCCGCGTCGTAGAAAAACAATTATATTAACTTATGGCATTATTTTGACATGGTCCCCGAAAGATTTTTACCATTTTCTGGACACCCTATATATTTACCTATATAGATAATATCGTAGTATTTTTTTAAACAGTAAACAATGCCAAAATTGTTAATTATTATTTATTATGTAAGAGGACCTACGCATAAAAAATAATACAGTATTTTGGGATAAATCATCTTATTTTAGTTATTCTAGCGTCCACACAAATCATATATCCACCCCTATAACGTTATGTGCACGATTCGTGCCATCATCTAATGCATTTGTGGCATTGAATCCAAACCTCGTATGACGGGTCTGAAAACGTTGCCTTCTATTTTTTCGTCACTTTACTGCTCGTTTTATTTGTCTTAATCTTCATTTTTTACATTTACCTTTTTGTTTCATTTTCTTGGCTCCAGAAATAAAAAGCGTTTCCTGCCTTTTATTTTTATGTACAATATTTCTTTTTATATTATGTTTCTTCTTTTTTCTAATCTTTTGATCTTCTGTCGATTTTTAACTGGTGCGTATCCATTCCACCCACATAAAATAGGTATAATAAACAATAATTTATGTGAAGTACGCAACGAAATTGGCGATCTTAACCATATATTAGTCTGTTGACAAGCCACATAAAAATAATATATAATGCAATACTAGAGTTTGTTAAACAAACCGGTATAAAATTGTAAAAAGTTCCTCTGTACTCTTTTGTAACCTAAACCGCGATGAACAAAATACCAATCCCAATACCATTAAACTAGGATCTAGCTGAGGTTAAAACCCTTTCACCATATTAAAAAACAAAGCTGGTGTACTAGTAAGAATCTCGGACTTTTGCTTATTTTTCATGTATTGTACTGATGTATTAATACTATTGAAATTTTCGTAGAATTTATGAACGCGTACTCATACTCTTTGGCATTTTTATACGCTATAGGTAGGTTGATACCTACTGCGTGCATCGAAAGTACTGGAGTGGAAAAATGTGCATGAGTAACGATCATGTGTAATTATTATCGTAGTCAACTACAGTTTATAAAAGTGATTGTTCTTACAAAAAAAAACTTATAGGTACAGCCTTTTCTGTATAGTCTCATCTATAAATTTTTAAATAACTGCCTACCTATACCTATATAGTATATTGTTATCGTACGGTCGATAGATTACGAGATTTTCGCGAAAAACTGATTTATTGACTTTTTTAAAAATTGAGAGTGGTAGGAATTTTTCCGTAAACATGTGCAATCTATTTTTGCGTAATATGATTAGATTATTGTACGATTGTATAGCTTAAAATTTATTAGAATAGCAAGTGCTCGTATAATGACATTCATATAGCTAACATTATAACTTCAGTTCTTAAATAAGTTCCATATAGATCATAATAACCAGATAACATGGGATTCACACTATTAATTACCATAGGTAGCTGCTATTGAGAAACGTTTAAAAGTGTGATTAAGGCGTTCTTTTTCCGAACGATTAACAATGTATAAGGAAGTTGTTTATTAGTATAATTACCTATTTGATAGTACCTAATGCTAAAATATTTCTGAATTGGTAACGTTCATAGTTTCTAAATGACTTTCCAAAATTAAAGGCGAGCTTTTCAATGCTCACAACAGTTAACTCTAATCGATAGCCAATCGCCATAGAACTAATCGTTTCTAATGGGAAATCATTTCTATGGTGACTGACTGATGGCCAGAGTTAACCGAGCATTGAAAAACCGGCCCTTTTGTTATTTAAGTATATAGATTATAAGGTTATAGGTTATTCTCTATAATTTTTGAACCCAACAGTTACTCACAAAAGTTAATTATATTGATTAATTATTATTAATTAAAAGGTATCGTTTTATGGAAACTAATTGTAAGTGGAATATAATAATAAGCATCAAGTGTATTTGCTCAGCTGATCTGCAATACCAAATATTTGTAGTCGTTACAATTTTTGCAATCGATGACGTAAAGGAAAAAAACGAACCGAGTTTGGTGGCCCTTAAAAAATATTTTATGAGACAGCCCTGTAACAAACGCAGTGCAGATGGGTGCAATTGCACATGTACTTTTTGTAGGCGTTTACAACTTCCTAGAATTATGTCGGCACGCCTTTTACATCTATTGGTGCCACCGGCCTGTTTCCACGCCTTTTACTAAGCTGTCGATAGCTTCTCAATCAAAAAACATTAAAATAAATGCATTGTGAAAATATTTCAGTGTCTAGTTAAAAAAAGAAATGAATGTACTTCAAATGATTTCGTATAAGACATCGAAAAAACGAAATCTACCTACATTTTTTCTTTTAATTAACGTCGGTACACTTACATTAATTAACTGAAAAAATTAGATAAGATCCTTTAATTTCGAAACTAATGATTCTAATATCAATTGCGTACTATATAATTTATTTAATCAAACGTTAATTTCGAAACTATAATTATTAGTAGGATAGGTACGTAATTAGTAGCAATCCACTTCGTCTAGTTATAGATACATGATATAGGTAGACACTGATAATGAGATAAAGGTAAATAAAAGAAAAACATATACAAAAAAAACTTAATTGGAAAAATAATAAACATTTAAAGGCACATTCTATTATTCCAAAATGTACGCGATTATTTTTAAATTTTAAATTAGCACCTTACAATAAATTCACATAGGTAGGCATAAATAATTTCACATTTTGTATAACTTGAAAAAGTAGATTTTAAATTATCTATGTTATAGATATTTAGAGATAGTACATATTGTAAAGTTTTATAAAGTTCACTCAATTTTTTTGAATCGAGTCGTCTGTAAAGTGAAGGTATAGATATATATGATTACCTATATTAGTAAATACATAAGAAGTACCTATACCCATGTAATTACAAGAACTAATCAAAAAATTTCAAACGGGACCACCATCATTTAGTTTTTCTCGCATATAATTTAAAATAAAAGATAAACAGGTAGTTCTTATTAGGAGTACTATTTATCTGTAAATGTATCTCAATTATTTTCAACGACGACTAATAGGTATGAGACAATCATCGAGAGGTGGTTCAAGAAAAAGCGGCATAAAGTAAACAGCAAAGCATTGACGTTCTATATATTTTTTATTTTTCCCACATTTAAACGTAGGTATACGAATAGATTTCGAGATAACAAACCAATTTGACTTTTTGCCTCACAAAATAACATTGGGAAATTACTTCGAACTAAATTGCTTTTAAAATTAGGCAGTTTTAGTTATTTATTTTGACCATTTTAAAATTACGCGGTTTAAGATTATTTTTAATCTTTTTGTTTTAAGCATTCAAACAATTACCCATTCGGTTACCTTGCAGTTACGAATTATTCGATGTAATTTATATTTAACTGTTATATAGTACATACTATACGTATACTTATGTTATTTAGGTAGATACTTTAGCAATGTTTGGTAATTTGAAAGTCTTTGATATTGATATGCTTTCACAAAGAAAAAGATTTATTTTTAAGTATTTAATAAAATAATCATTTATTCGAGTAAGTCATTTTTTTACTATAGTAACAAATAAACGTTTCTTTTAAAGTAGGTAACAAATAATTTATTTAATACTATAGGTAACTTAAAAAAATTCTAATTTGCAGCAAATAAACTATTTCATATGTTATCATAACATTTAGTTATTTCTACACGGAGGAAAAAGTAGATATACAGTAGAATTCAGTTATAACAAACCGCAAGGAACTCACAACAAGAGTTCGTTATATCCGAAGTTCGTGATAAACGATAAAAATAACCAAAATATTACTAATATATTGATAAACTAAAATATACTAAAACTAATATAATCTAAAAATATTTTTTTAAATTTTCTTTATAGTTCAATAGGGCTTTAATTCTAATTTCATCGTTATGTGATTAATCTAAAATATGGTGTAGGTACATGGCCTCATTTTTTAATTAATACCATCAGATGGACTCTAGGCGAACTCTCTGAACTATGTATTTCCTGGTTATTTTAGTTTACCTACATTGATATCATTTTATTCGAATTTTTGTGTCATAACTTCCAACTTACTGCTGAGAACACCGGTTTGCTTTGAATTTTCATTTCTCAGAAGAAATATATAGGTATAGAGGTAACAAAATAATCGCAACTCGCACAATATCAAATAATATTAAAAAGTCGTATACTTAATTATATTAATATGTTTTATTAACTTATTTGCTGACAACATACCTATGCATTGTTTTAAAAGTTATAGTCGTGCATCCACTTTTTCATTGACAATTTTGATAACAATAAGGTAATAACTAATGTCGAAATTAAATTACCGCTTAACGTCATGTAAGTACCTATAACTTTAATAATTCAGTCATGTTCGTGGTAGGTAATTCTTTACTGAACTCGAGAATCTCTTGGTAAATAATTAGTTTCTAGAGTTTTTGGAATTCTGTTCAAGTGAATTTTCTAATAAAACCATTTAAGAAGTAAATAACTAATTATAGACGGAGAATACGTGCAATAAATTCCTAAATGACGGTTCATAACGTGAAATTAATATATGGTATGACTATTATGTCGTCGACGTTACATCAGAATCAATTTCCAGCGTGATGTTGATATTAGAATAGATGATAATATTTTTTGTTTTAACTGAGTGTTTAATTATTTATTAGTATTACCTTACTATTGATTTTTTAGATAGGTACTAAAAAGGTAGAAAATTAATAACAAATTAATTTATAAATGTATAATTTTTTAGTGCATACCTTAATTGAATTTCAAACAAATATTCAATAAATCGTTTGTTATAGAATTATTGTAAAATTTTTAAAGTTATATATTAAGTTATTGAATAACTTACCCATCTACGTTAAATATAAATTAATTAATTGTAAATGTTAACAACAACTGTTTTATTATAACACACAAATTAAATGTTTAAGGATTTATATAACTTTAAAACAGAACTACCTAAACCTTTATACCTACAATTGTTTCACTTTCAACGAAGACACCTGAATAACTTTTTTATTTTTGAAGCAATCGATATAAAATTTTTGCAAGTTATTTAGAATTTTCTTAAGATCAAAACTTAGCCAACTGCGATCAAATAAAAACTAGTGTTTCAAGTAAAGTAGCGATTAAAATAGAACAAAAAAGTATTAAAAAAAGTTGTTGCAAATCACAAAAAAATATCCAAATACGAAGTTTCGCTGAAAAATTTTAATTTTTGTAATTTTTCAACATTTTTATTCAGAATAATAAGCTAATTAGACAACAGGTTAACGAACAACATTTTAAATAATGTCTTTTTCAACTGAGTTGCTCTGAAGACGAATATATTTTTTCATTTTGAAAGTGTCTTTATTGAAAGTGAAACGCACTGTATAAGAAATCATACTAACAATAAAATTATTTATACTAAGAATAAGTACTTAATAACTTGCAAAATAAATTAAAATGATTTTAAACTACGTTGAGGTTATCACTTAACCACATGAGGAACCACAAAAAAATAACAATAGAAGGAGAAATTTAACATTACAATTGAACAATTTTAATTATTACATATTGTAGTACTTACCTAATATTCTTAGATACGCATTTCAATATATATATATATAATATATAGGTATATAACTTTTATTATGGTTTTTTTTTTAAATTAAACACATTCTCCTACACAATTTTTTAATTATCGTGGGACAACTTACAGAATACGTTTAACCACTCTAAATAAGTGTGTCACAAAATAACAAGGCGGCACGTTGAAAATAATAGGTTAGACTATTTATCTATCGGTGTTTCAAAAAAAAAAGAATTATCGTGGTACTTATTGAATTTCAAGAATTATTACTATCAATGTTATTACAAAATGTTCGTAGTTCTCATACAGCAATGTGGCAGTTTGGATATAGCTATTAACGAATTTTATTAAATTTCGCTGCACTTCGTATTGTATAAAATTAGAATTAAACAATATACACAGGTACCTACTCTTGTTTATGAACAGTTGGTCGTTTTAATACAATTTTATTGTTTTATTGAAGAAGAACAAAATAATTACATAATTTAGCTCATTAAATACAAGGATTACACTTATTTACAATTTAATTCTATAAATCTTGAATTTACCTAAATAAAATACCTTTTTATTATTATAAGCTGTATTATTTAATTAGCACGTTGGGCGTGATATATACCTCAAATTATTCTATAATTGATGTAGGTACCTACTTATTAAACTATTTTTTTTAATTGACTCACGTATTTGAGAAATCCCGCATGTTCAACTATCTTAGTTTTAAGAAAAACTAATTATTTAATATTAGGTACAAATTTTATGTAAAAACGTTGTTTTAGACGTATGTTAGAACTATAGCTGAGAAAATAATTTCTCGCTAAAAATTGTTATAATTTCATATCTTTCAAGTCTTTGAATTTTATTACAGATATGAGGGATTTCTCAAATATATATATATGAAAATTTTGAAATAATGCTGTTAGCAAACCGTGCGGTCGATATGTGTGATTTCTTTATACCTAACATGTAGAACTATAGGCAAGAAACCATTTTTTCTAAAAAAAGTAATCGTCCAAATGTCCAAAATATGGACATATGGGGTTTCTCAAATACATGATTCAATTAGTCAAATAAATAATAAAATTCCTATAATTAATAGGCAACACACATTACAAATTAGCTCTAAACTATACAATAAAAAACACTTGCACCTTGTATAAATTTTAAAATTACGTATTTGCATATAAAATACTGATACTTTGACACAAAAAAAATAGACTAGATAGATACTGAAAATGTTTTAATGCCCTAATTAAAACGACGCAAGTTGCCAATTAATACTTTAAGTAATGGTAACCTGAAGCGTTCCTAACTTAAAAAAAAAGATCAAGCTCTGCGTAGTTAAAATTAATACTTATAAAAATAAAAGCACATAGTACCGAGACTGCATAAACATATTCCAAAAAGAAAGTCGAAGTAAAATATCTTCATCGCTTTCAACACAAGTCACATAACTTCCAGTATGCCTAACGTATATTTACGATAATGACCGAACGAGCTTATAATTTAATGTGCAATTCTGGGTATTGTGCATTATAGGCGATTATTAATTAATTCTCGGATAAAAGCGAGGACCTGGAAGTGCCGGTGGATGAACAGACGTCCTGCGGAGAATCCGCTCGGCAAGGGTCCGTTGTCCGCGATATCTTCGGCCCCACACCTCCGTAGTCACCAAGTTGAACGCCACAGGGCAATAAACAATTGACTTGTAAGTCATAAATATAATCAATTTTAGCGCGGGATTCGTTCAATTTAATTCAGAGCATATAATATGCAAATTATTTAAAATTTCTACATACCTGTACATAAATAATTAATTAATAAGTCCCACAAAATTTAATGTAATATTTAATAAATATTTTAAAATATCGTCAAAATTATTTTCAATTAGGTAATAGACACGATAACAAAAATCCGAAGACTTCTTAAAAACAACTTCGCGATAAGCTGCGCCTAGTCCTCGAATCTTCAACAATGTAACAATAAAATTTCACATTTACTTCCAATAAAATAATTTATTTATATACGATTTAAAACCTACATTTGTAAACTAATAAAGCGCAAATCTGACCTTGTATAAATACTTGGATTTTAACCTATCTACAGTTTTCGATTACCACTTGTGAAAACCATTAGGTAAAACGCCTGCTAAAATTAACTTTCTAAAAGGACCACGCACACTTTATATGGAAAAATAGGAACCACTCAAATCGATTTTTTTTATATCAATCGACGCGTCTTAATGTGACGAATAATTATTACCGTTGCGCCAAATCTGTAACTTCATTATTAAACCCGTTAATGAACAATTCATTGAAAAAATTTGGGCTTTAAATTATGTCGGAAGTTAATAAATCTGTCGCTCGTTATTTATGGAGGGGTCATTGGTAAATACGTTTCTAAGAAACGACACAAATGTAAGTAGCAGGTAGAAAAAACAGTAAAATAGTGCTCATAGAGTATTATATTGTTCGGTTCCTTGTTGTAATTAAGAATTTTATACCCGTATTCATATTGAATTGCATATCAATTCTGAATTCAATCCTACTATTTTAGAGTCGTTAGAATAGAATTAGGAAGGTACCTACTGTAAGCGAGCTTAAAACCTGGAATAAAAGAATTGCCTAAAAACTAATAGTTTTGTTAGTTAATTTTATCCAAACCTATAAGCAATTTACGTCATCGATAAGGGGTTACTGGATGATGACGTTTCACAGTGCTATCACCTCGTACCTCGTATTTTAACAGTTCTAATAAATTGTTGTCTTTCTTTATACCATCTAATATGTGCGCAAGAAAATCATCTATCATGTCACTTTCCAAACTTTAAACCGAATTACAAATAAAAAATCTAGTGACTTTTTATTGATGACGTGAATTGCCTATAGGTTTAGATAGGCCGTAATTGTTATAATAGCCACAATTTTATGCGGAAGATTTCTTTTTTGGCCGATTTTTCAATATTAATGATTTATTGAAGAATTTATTGAATCAGAACATCAAAGCGGATTCAGAGCCGGAAGAACATGCATTGACAATACATTCTGCATGAAACAAATAATAGAGAAAGAACTAGCCTATGGAAGAGAAGTACATCTATTATTCGTCGATTTATCAAAAGCATACGACACAGTACCGATTACAAAATTATGGGAAGCATTAACAAACACACAAATCAACCATACACTCATAATGGCAGTTCAAGACCTATACAACAACTGCATATCGAAAGTAAAAATGGACAATAAACTATCACAAGGGTTTGCAATAGATAAGGGACTAAGACAAGGTTGTTGTATATCGCCTACACTCTTTAAAATATATATAGAACACGCATTGAAAGCCTGGAAAAGAAAATGCGGAATGATGGGTTACGAAATCAAGAACGATACAACATTATTTACATTACAATTTGCAGACGACCAGGTAGTAATCGGACAATCTAAGGATGACTTAGAATATATGGCCAGGAAACTAATGGAAGAATATCAACAATGGGGACTGGAGATGAACGTTACCAAGACAAAGTATATGAGTATAGGAGCAAAATTAGGAGATTTAACCCTTGAGAATAATATAACGATTGAAGAAGTAGAACAGTACAAATACCTAGAGGTAACATTTACAAATGAAGGTAAAGATACGACAGAAATTCAAAACCGAATCACACAAAGTCGGAAAGTCATAGGGGCTCTCAATGGTGTATTATGGTCAAAAAACGTTAAAAAAAGAAGCAAACTTAGAATATACAACTCTATAATAAAAAGCGTACTATCCTATGGCAGTGAAATATGGACAATGACCGAAAACGATAAAAGGAAAATATTAGCTACGGAAATGGACGCCATAAGAAGATCGGCGAGGATTTCAAGACTAGAACATAAAACAAATGAATATGTCAGACAAATAATGGAAATAGAAAAGACCATTATAGAGGAGATAGAAGAAAAACAATTAAGATGGTACGGACATATCCAGAGGATGGACGAAAGTAGGCTGCCGAAACAAATACTCGAGTGGACACCACAAGGAAGAAGAAAAAGAGGAAGGCCAAGGAAAAACTGGAGTCAAGGGATCCAAAAATCCATGAGTGAAAGACACCTGAATGACGGAGAATGGAATGAGAGAGTATAATGGAAATTGGGAATCGCAAGGCGTAAAACGCTATAACGCGAAAATATAAAATGATTTATTGAATTATTTATTACATTACAAAGTTATTTTAAAGTTACTTGACAGAGATCTCTAATGAGGCTGGTCACTTAATAGGCTTAATAGAGGTAGAAAAATAAACAGCTACATTATATGTATTTTTGTCTTATATTGATAATTTTATTATTTATTTATTTGAGTCACAATTTTGAATATATGAAGAATTATTTTTTATTGATTTGTTATTCGTGAATATGTTTTGTTTTTTATTTGAATTGTTTGTTAATGTTATTAATATATTAATAGACTTTATTTCCAATTATTAGCATTAACAGCAACAGCAACTGTATTATAACACATTGTAAAAGCAAGCAAACGTGGTTTTCCGAAGCGTAACCCAAAAAGTAAATTTTAGTGAACTTAATTTAGTTGGTTGATGTTTAATAGCGAATTGTTATAGCTACATTTTACAGAAACTATCATTCTTGGCAATACATTTATAATTAATGATTATAAGATATTATAATGACGTATCAAATTTAATAGACAATTTAACATCATTATTCAATATACATATCAAACAAATATAGAAAATATACTATTGAAACATAGTTAATTATTAATATGTCATTTAATTTCAATATCAATAATCTATTAGTATTTAAAATTATGGAATGCATTACAATAACATTAATAACTATTACATCATAAATGATTAAATATAATAACGATTATCGAAATAAATGGACAATAAATATTAAATTTAAATAGGATAGGAAATGTGTTACTATCTTAAAATATATATAGAACATTGTAAACTATTGAATAGAAAATTGAATATGTTACGTCAATAACATACATCTATTTCTTACAATTTGAGACGTATTAGATGTATGAAATTAAGGATGTACATAAGAATATAAGGATAAATTAATTGTATAATATCACGAATGACTATGATATTACAAGACATTATAGTAAACACAATTGGAGTTATTTAACTTGTAATAATATAATCATGAAGAATAGAAGTACAATACTGGTTAAATTTAAATTTAAGTTATAAGTTAAGATTCATAAGATAAATAGTAAATATAGTGCTTCATGATTATTAATTAAACGTAATAATACAATTAGAATATATATTTAATAGGCGTATTCTAATCAGTAATTATACAATAATTAAACGATAATAATTTAGAAATCATTAGTAGATAATGGACGATTATGAATGATATGAGATTTCATAATAGATACATAAAACAAATGATATATGTAGAATAATATAGAATGACATTAAGGTATATAGAAATTAATGGACGACTTCCTAAGGATTGAAAATATGCTTGCAATAATACTTAGTGAACCAATTGTAATAGTCTAAAAGAACTAGAAAAACTGTAGGTCAGGGTCCAATTCATTATTGAAGACACTCGATGCTGAGAAATGGATAAAGATAATGGAATGATACGATAGCTAACCTATAACGCGTAAATTTAAAGATTTATTATTATTATACATCACAAGTATTAGTTACTTGATCAGTAGATCAGCTCTAATAGCTGTCATTCAAGTGCAATATGGGGTTACAAAAAAGCACTTATAGTATTGTCACTTCTGATGAGTATCTATTATTATCTTATCTATATTGATCATCATTTGAATATATAGTTATCTTTTATTGATTTTTCGTGAATAGTACTTTATTTAGAATTTTATTTATTAAATATTACGACTTGGACTGAATTACGTATGCTTTACGGCACATTTATACTTAATATATCATTGCTACTGAGTACGATTAACTAAATTGAATACGTCTTCATTATAATCGATTTATAATTACTTAATAATCTATAGTATACATTATTACGAATTATAATATAGTATAATTATAATAATCATTCACTATTTATTATAGGTTCACAAATCATATAATTCAAATAGTCAATTATTAATAATTATTATGCTATAGGTATAATTACTAGATTTAAATGTATTCAATATATCAAGATATTAAATTAACAATAAATGATGCTTAATGCTATACCTCAATTAATACAGATATATCGCCTAATTATTTATGTTATACATGATCTATCAATAATGACATAATTATCGACATATTTACTACCTACAATATAGATATAATTTATATTAGTAATAAATGAATACTGGTATTAACAGATTCACTTTAGATAACGTTCTTTGATAGCTAACAATTTATATAGTAAATAAATTTATCTAATAATGATCGATGTAATGTAGTATACATTAATAATTATTTCATTAGATTCTGATACATAGACATAATTATATCTTGAATATAATTAATCATTTATGAATATTTATAAATTATGATTATGTACATCTTATATTGAAACATTATTAATAAGCTCTGAATATATATATGAATTATTTATTAGTATCATAGAATTAATATAGTTATTGATGCTACTAAACTTATACAAGTACTTTATTAATCAATGCTTATATAATAGTTATGATTAAAATTCAATCTATAACTGATATGATTAAAAATTATTAATATATATGAATGTTTATTAATATGTATAAAATAAGTTTATTGAATATTATATCTAGTAATCAAATTATTATGATAGATTCAATCTAACATAGTACTATAATTCTAATAGTAATAATTGAAAATAGCTTAATAGTATCTATAGTAAGCTAATGTCATGTAATTATAAGAGGTCACATGTATACTTTGTAGTAAATAGATTAGTAAGTCAACCTATAGGAAATTACGTAATACTATATCTACATGATTAATTTAACTATTACTTATATTTAGCAATTTTATGAATCACTTATCAGTATATTTTACTAGCAAGATCTATCATTTATATTATAATATCTAGTAGTCATATTGTATTAATAATTATTTTGCGATTGATATTAACTAACTGAATACATAGAGTAATTAGATTTAATGAAGAACTTAATGAGCATATACTATATAGTACCTATCATATTTAAGTTACTAACTATAACGTTACACTAGAGTTTGATACTATTATGAATCATGCTATAATATTATAGATAATTAGTCTAGTTACAGAATAACTATTACATAAATGTACATTACATTTAATATCATGACATAATGAACTTATGATACGATATACATAATACTTATATAAACATAGTAGTTAAGATTGATGATTCAACTTAATTATATAGTATATATTAAATATAAAGTTATGACATTATCTATTCTATATATATATCTAATTTATTTATATATTAATATTATCAATATTATCATGTAACTAATATATTTAGTAATTAACAGTAGATCTTACAGCTAATATTCAATAGACAGTTTATAGAAATAAATTACATCTATAATATAGTAATGTATAATAATCAATACATTAAATAATGCGATATTATATAATAGTTATATTAATATAATGACATATGTATTATATAATTGTAATAGTATAATATAAATGCATTCGATAAATTATATTAATAATTGATTTATATTGATAACTGAATTAGTTTAATATAATTAATGTTAAAGCTATATTACATAATTACATAGTAAATCTATAGCTTATAATATTATATATATATTTAATTATATATTATTAAATTTAATAATTAGATTATGTAATATAATCTTAGGTATTAACTTTATATGAATTAAGTTGAATTAATAGTAAATAGTAATCACTAATTAACACTATACTAAATTAATGATAAGATATTATAAATTATACTAAATATTAACAATATTACGAATACTTAATTATAAACATATAGCTAAATATTGAATTATAATATATTTAATTCATTAATAATTATATTATAATATTAAATTATTACAAATATAGTAAATATATATATATACATGATTCAAATTATGTAATGTACGATAATATCTTTATGATAATGACATATTTTAATTTCGTTATAATATTATATTATACTACTTAACATATGTTTAATTAAGTAAATATTTAGAATGTAAATTTATAGAATATCATATTATATTATGATAAAAATATTTTAAAAATATAAAGTATAAATAGATAATCTATTAATGTTTTTAAGTAATATATATACTATTTACGTATATTTATATTAATCTAGTCAAATATATTATAACTAATTATGTAAAATTAAATTGAATATATTCAACGAATATATAGAATAAATGATTTATTTTTCTTATCAGATATTAATTTTAATACTATACTGTAATAATGTTTAAATCTTTATTAAATTTGAAATTATTGTATTCATATAATTATAAAGTATCATAATAGATTAAATTATATAGAATATATACTAAACTCTATGATATAATTAAATAATTTAAAACACTTTATTAATACTTTAATAACTTAACATTTTAATATCGATACAATTAATCACGACTACATAGTGAAGTAATATTTGAAGATATAACAATATTAAATTAATATTAAATATAATCATGTGATATTGTAATCTATTTTATATAATAAAATACTTACTTTAAATAAATATAATATGATTAATAATTATATTACATATACATGATGCTATACAGTTATGTATTATGAATAATTTAATATAATATAATTATGTAAACTATTGAATTATAGTATGATATATAGATATAATCTATGAATATCGTTAAATTGTATTATAATGATTATATAACTTATAACTATATACATACTATTATACTAATATAATTACATATAATGTATAATTTATATTAACGATTTACTTATAATATCTTAGCATATTTTCTAAACTAATATATTATAAATATGTAAGATATTATTAAATTTAATATAATAATCACTAAGTTAAAAGCATGTAAAAAGTTTCTGATTTTAATAAATTACGTACAATATCAAATAAAACGTGTTAAATTATATATAATAATTAACAATTTAAGATAATCTTATATAACTATTATGAATATGATAACGTAAGTTTACGCTAATATAATCATTAAACTATATGCAACAGCTATAATTAGATCATGAATACTAATATTGATTACTAAAACTTTAATATCTTATTTAGTTAATATTAATATCATATAATATGTCTATATACGTTATATAGCTATGATAGATAAGTATATTCGTATAATATATCATAAGTTGAACGATTCATATTTTATAGCTTATAATTATATTCTTAATATTATCTGTAATATAACTTATCTTAAATTAATGTTATTACATATTATACATAATATTTTATAATATAATAATATGATAAATGATACATTATTAGTAAGATTCATATTAATATTAAGATAAATATTATAATTTTAAATATCGATTATAAATTGTAAATATTCATATACTAATCATGACTATTACTTATACTTAATATAATGTCACTGATTAATTTAACATTATATAATACATGATTTATTAATATTAATGATATCAATAAAATATAAACTAATATAGTAAACATCTAAATTAATTTAAAGACAAATTTAATATATTCTATAGATTTAATTAGATAAATTAAAAGGTTTTAATCTTATACTAAATATTCTATATATACATTAATATATTATAATTAGTATTCTCAATTATAAAGAGTTTATTTTAATTGATTATATTACATGTATATTGTAATATTCATTAATTCAAGATGATTAGCAATTTGAATTATATAAGGTAATACAGTATTTCTATTGAGAATTATTAAAAAACTATATAATTTAATTAAACTTAATTATTTAACAATTTATATTACAAAAAATTATAAAGTAAAGTTAATGAAATTAAAATAAAGGATTATGAAATACAATATAATAATTAATTTTACAATTAGTTTCATAAATATATTCATCTTATAAAACATTATATTAATTTTCAAACTAAAGTAATCTACTCAATTATTTAATTATTTTATAGAATAATTAATATATTATATTAAAATTTGAAGTAGTTTATTAATATTGTAAATAATTATATTTTAAATTATTAAAATATAAATGATTTTAATAAAATTATAAATAAGTATATAAGTATAATTATATTATAAATCATATAAAATTTAACAACTATATGTTTAAATAAATAATGTCAATCATTATATTTCAAAAAATATTATAATTAATAAATTTTAATTAATACGTATATATATATACCATTATTTTTAGAAAATTTTAAATTATTATTAATTATTTAATATTAAAATAGCTAATATTAATAAATCTTATAGTAAGAAAATATAATTCTTTTAAAAATTCAATATTATAAAAAAAAATATTAAGAATTGATACATATTATGAAATATATGATTAATACTTTATAAAATATAATAATTTAATATTAATTAAATATTTTAATAAATATTAATAAGACTAATAATGTAAGAATAATTTAATGAACAATTTATAACTAATATTATTAAAATTTATTATTAAATTCAATTGAATAAGGTAAAATAATCATTTTCAAAAATTGAATGAACTTATAAATCAAAGTTTTGCAATTTAATTATTTTAATTAATTATTACATGCTAATTATCTTATTCACTATTTCAAATTTAATTATATTATTAACATTATATTTAAATGTCACAAATATTTAATTTAAAAAATAATCTATTTCTTAAATATAATGCAATTTTAAAATAATTTTAATTAATTATATAATTACTGTTTTAAAATTAAAATTAATAAATTTAAAGTACATATATAACTATTACAATTATTTGAATATAAAATTAATACGATAGATACTAATACGCAACTAATTGGTTTATAAAATAGTAAGAATCTGATGTTAAACAAGTAATAAACAAAATTTCAAAAGTTAAAACTTGATATTCACAATTTAAATAAGTTTATAATAAAATTGATTTATTAAATTTATATTATTATAATATTAATTAAAATATCATCTTATATTTTGCAGATTTATATCAATATTACTAATTTCAATATGAAAAAAAGTACCCATTTTTTGAATTTATGTATTATTAAACTTAAAATTTTATTTAATAATTATGATAAATTAACTTTATAACTTTATTTTAACTTATATCTTTAAGTATCACATATTTAACTATAATAGTATATTATGAACATTCATATATAAATGATTTATAATTATGAATAAAGTAAATAATATAAATTAAAAAAATATTTAGAAATAAACATTTAGTAATAGTATTATTAAAAAGTAAATTAAATAATAAATTTATCTGAAA
The DNA here is from genome assembly GCA_036326145.1 of Rhagophthalmus giganteus. Taxonomy (NCBI): domain Eukaryota; kingdom Metazoa; phylum Arthropoda; class Insecta; order Coleoptera; family Rhagophthalmidae; genus Rhagophthalmus; species Rhagophthalmus giganteus. The sequence goes on along the minus strand of JARFJA010000067.1, from coordinate 8,619,598 downwards.
TAAATTTTATAATCATTAAATTTTGAACTAAATGCATTTAAATATATAAGTAAATCGATTATTCATTTCTGAGATTTAAAGTTTAATAACTTTATATTAATAAAAAGGTTAAAGAAAATTATATTGTAATTATTGATCCTATAAACACTAAAGTAATTAAATTTTGATCAATTATTTAGTTTTGTCAATTAATTAATAACATAAATAGTTTGTATTTGAAATATTAATTTGTTTTAAATATAAATTTAAAATTACTATTTATTTAATTGATATTAAGGAAGTTATAATAAATTATTAAATTATTTCTAGTTCATAAACTTTATACAATATTTAATAAAATTTATTTATATATTTAATTTTGTATAAAATACTTAATTAAGAATTCTAAATTACTGTAATTAGAAAACAATATTTTAAAATTATAGATGAAATTGGTTCAAATTATTTAAACTTAAGGAAATTATTAATTATTAAGTTTTTAAATTAAAATTGAAAATTGTTTTTTTAAAATTTCCCTCAAAATTATTGGATTAATTCTAATTTCAAATTTAAAATAAATTTAATATACTTTAATTATTATTACAAAAATATTTTTCTTATATGAATATTCAACGAACTAATGACTGCTAATAACTAATGGCTGCTACTATCTTAACTCACCCTTTATATAAAATAACTTTCGGTCAAACAATAATAGATATCTCATACTTAAGTCACATCAACAAATTAATCATTTTCTAATAAAAGTAGTAAATGTATTTAAGTAAGTAGGTACCTCTAAGTAGGTAGATATCTCTATCTCTATTTTTTTTTAAACAGAGGTGTAAAAGATATTTCTACATACTATATAAGTATACATAATAGGAAAATATCTATAATTAGAATACCTATCTACCCGTAGGTACAAACTTAAAGGAAACCAACAATTTTATACGGTACTGAATACCGAATAGTAAAGACAGGAAATTAAAAAAAGTATATCTATGTATCGCTAAAAGAGATTTCTCAGGACCATTAAATTTGCACCATATAGGATATAATTGAGAGAAATAATCGGCAGCAAATAATATAAGGCGGGAAAGTAGATAAATAAATATACCTATTAAAATAAATAATTATTAAAAAAATCAAAATAGAGATGAATATTTAATAGGTATTAATAAGCGAATATTATAAAAATCAAAGGCTTTCTGTGTTAACGTTAACAAAAATTTTTACTACTTAAAAGCCCGATTATAAAAAAATATATGCTGTTAAGTTATGTTGCGTTATAAGGTAAAATGTAATTTTATAAGATTAAATGTTATAATGTACTATTTTATCATTTCCACCGACATTTTACTGTACCCGTATTGCAGTTCTTGCGGTTTGTTTTGAAATGTTCCGTTAGATTAATCATCCATACGTTTTTTATTATATAAAAAAAATTTAATTTCCTTTAATTCTTTTATTGCATCAAAACAATTTGGGGGTCAAAAACCGCAATGTTTTTCAACGAACTTGTCACAGTTGACGAACTTCGAGACTACGCCATAAGTACGAAGCATATTAAAAAATTATCAAGCTTTAAAACGATATAATCAACTGTAAGGCGACGGTTCTAAAAAAAAACAAAAGTTTCAAATTAATTCATAAGAAAACAAAAACGATACTCGTTCATTTCATAAAAATCGTCTGCCGATGACAATATATTTATGTACACATATAAAGAATACTTATACTACTTAAATTCAGTTGTTATAGGTAAATTTTTCAGCATTAAGTAACGTACATTCATACATACATTAAATAAATAGTTTTAATTTAAATTAAATTTAGTTAAAAAATTAGTAAATTAGTAAAAATATTTAGTTTTAAATTTAATTTGGTTATTACGAATATCATCTGTTTTTAATGCATATTAATAATGTTAATATAATAACAATTCTTAATAAAATAAAATATTAAAAATCACATATTAATGTGCTTATCGATAAAAGTCTTCATTATGATTTCATTTTTACGTGTGTATAGCTTATTATAACTATCGAAACGCGTTTGATTTTTTAAATTAATGTTATAATGGAATATAATATCTACCGAATTCGCTACAGATGGGGAATTTTCAAAATTATCAAAATCCATAATTTGTTACTTTCAATAGTATGGCCCTTTTTAAATTATTAAATGACTGACGTCGGCGTCGCGTTGCCACGAGCTGCTGCAGCTTCTTTAATAATTTTGTATCGCAGTATTATTATTATTTATTTTCTAAAAAATACGTGTTGAAAACGGTATTTCGTGCATTGCTTTTGAAATTAAATAAATAACGATTTTGTCGTATAAAGAAGAAAAGGTTCGTACAATAACAGCTAAAGTTCTATTTCTTTAGGCAATAAGAAAGTCTAAGTAGGTACTTAATTAGAAATTTGTAATCTTGACGCGTGAAAAATGTGATTAGTAATTATACTCATATAATACGCATAATATTGAAATTTCCTCTTGCAACAACAAGAAAATGCACTCTTTGTGATGAATGGATTATCTTTAAAACGGAAATCGGTTTCTATTTCTCCCGTACTACCACGAGTTGTTTAAATGATAAAATTACTGAAAAATTTGTGTTCTGTTTCGTTTGCCTATAAATAACAATAGAAAACGAAAATTCTTAGTTTTATTTAAAGAAAATCAAACCCATTAACACCCATCTTATATGACCGATTGCACCGACACAACCTAATAATTTAGCCATTCGTTAACTATGAAAAAATCTATAAAAACAAAACCATATCTAGACTAAATCGCAATAAATTTGCGTCATCACTGATCAGGTAAATAATTAAGGACCACTTTTTCAATCGAGTGGTTATCGCGTTAACCGTTGGATAAGAAACTGCTATAAAAATAATTGCTGAAACAATTGTTTCTTTGGCGATTGACTGATGATTAGAGTTTGCCGGTGCGGTGATTGAAAAACCAGCCCCTCTGAGTATCGTTTAAGTTATTGATTAAATTTGATAAAATTCTAAGTAAGGACTAGCAATATTTTTTAAAGAATAACTATACATACAGCAAAACCAAGACAACTAGATGTAAGATAATCTGCGTTATTAAATTAAGAAGCGTATGCTTATATAACTATAATAGAAACATTCACGTGAAATTAAAAAATAAATATATAATTAGTGGACAGGTAGGTAGGTAGGTACATATTCTATTCAGAAATAATAAAATTATAGGTAGTTCGGCAACGGTAACTTCCAAATGCAATTTCCACCACAATTCCTGGAAGTAAACAAGTCCAGAGGTGATGTTTATAAAGTTACCTAGTATATACAATATCATATCAAAATGGCCTCCGGAGTAATTTTTAATATAATAAGAACAATTTTCAAATATGGTAGAGCTGTTATTATGTTTCGACGGTATACGATTGGCGGCTTCGAGCACAATGGAGCAAGAGAAACCTCCTACTTCGTGACGTCTATAGCGACACTCAGAAGCTAAATATCACCCCCAGGGCAACCCCCGGACTTACCAGGGACTCATTCAGGGTGTATTCATAAAATACAATCACTGTAACTTATGGATATATCGTAATTTTCTCGATGTATTGTCTTAACAAGGGGAACGATTATTCGTAGTACATAGGTACTTTTATAAACCTAAATATACATGCAAGTAGGTACACAAGAGACTCTTGATAATCCGACAAATATGGGACCGGATAGGTGTCGGATTATCAAAAATTATTGATTATCAAGGGTGCCATTTAAAACAATATTAAATACAGTTTTGAGCGTTGGAAAAATATGCCTATAAGTCGATTTTTACACACACCTACACTTATTAAGTATAGGTATGTACGCACAGTTGCGTATAATACTGTAATTTGTTCGTGTTGTGACATGAAAACGAACAATAAGCGAATTCAACGGACATCAGCTGTTGTATGATAGCGATGACTAACAACAGCTAACAATTCTGCTGAACGTGTCGCTGACTTTTATCAACTAAACGTGCGCAGTACAACACAGAATACAACTATTTGTACATAATATATAACTTCTTCATATTTTTTTCATTTTTTAATTTTTTCAACGTTTTCCACCTTACCCGAACAAAAAGGACTTGCGTAAATTTGGAGGTTAGGATTACGTCCGCTGCCTGTAACAGCAAAGAAAATTAACACTGCTTAAAATGTCCAGCTGCTGCCACTTATCTATCTCGATCTCACTAAATCGATCTGCTCGTATTTTTATGTGGCCGATAAAATGCAATTAAACTTTTATCTGGTTTATGGTTTTTGATAGGGTAATTTTCAATGCTTAAGGGGACACGAATAGTTTTTAAATTAAAAATAGAGTAAATTTATAATTTTGCGGCATAAAGGCGGTAGATAGTGATTATTCAAATAATTTTACTGCATAAAAAATACACAATTTTAGAATAAATTTCCTAAAAAGTACATTTAAAAAATTTCGGTCATTATCTGCATTATTTTTTTTATTAAACTGCACTGCGACCCCTGCAATAGCCCAAGCTCCTCCCATAGCACAAAACCTACCTCACAACACTACTAAAAATTTTGGCGTGTTTAAGAGATAATATGGTGGGAAATATCCAACCGGTGGCGGAACAATTGAATTTTTGTTTTAATCATTTTTGATAAACTTGATACTCGATAAAATTTATTATAGACTTTAGATAAATATCAATTATTTAGAATTATTGTGGTCTGCCTCGCAAACCTGGCAGACCTCCCTCCAAATGAATAAATTTTCAATATGTCACCTACTGAATATAAAATACATCGTGTTGTTTTTTTTTCAAATTATAGTTTTAATTGTCCTTTACATGAATGTATATGTCTGCCAATGAAAAATTTATCCAAATATGGCAAAAATTAGGGGTGAAAATTCGAAGGGTTGACACTCCTTAGCATTTCCATCCCTAATTTTTGTATTATAATGTAGGTCTTGAACAGCCATTTACATAAACATATAGTCTGTTTGCTATAGCTCTTGTTGTTTCACAGATAATGAGCAAAATCGAAAAAAGTTCCAATTTTCAAGGGTGGGTTTCAACCTCTTAAACTACGTAAGAGCACGAACGAAATACGGCCCTTGATTAGGGTTGACTAGTACTACAATCCTGCAAAGTTTCAAATTTTTCTGAAATTTCCACCTGCCTAACCTTCCTTGTTAGTCATCATATCAGCCTCCGAACTCGCCCAATCTGTCAAGATAGTTGTCACAGTGATTCGCACGGCAACGCGCATTGTCAAATTACCAAACGTGTCGGACTATCAAATGTCGGATTATCGAAGGTCTCCTGTACTTATAAAATTTCAATTCGTCGTTGTATTACATTTAAAATACATATACGAATTATACAAAAATTACGATAAAACACATGTGGCTGGTTTCAATACCTTCGATTAGGCACCGGGAATTTGAGATAATGTATGTAAGTACCTACATACAGCCTATATTTTCGATTTTTACATTTTAAATTTTCAATTAGTGATGAACGAATTAGATTTTCAATTTCATTTTACACAAAATATATGTTATTTTAAAGCAATTTTAGCTATTCCGATTGAAAATTAGTGTGTGCCCATCAGGTATTTACATGGAGACTCGATTTTGAATGGTTAATAAAGTGCCTAAATCGTCACTTAATTAAAAGAGAATATTTTAATAATAGGTACGCAAGTACATAATTTTCTACGTATTTCTTAATTCCAAAACAGAACAATTTTTAGGTACTATTAGAAATCTTTGGGTCTCTCTGGTACAAAATTTTTACATTCAAAAACTTTCTTTGTGTGATCATTTTGTACAGCCTTGTTCGATCATTAGCTTTTTACAATCTTCAAAACGTGCCCATTAACGCCTAATTTAAAATTTTGCGGTCTAATGCAACGTTAAAACAATTATAAATCGTAGAAATGTATTTTTTGAATTAAAAGAACTATACATAGGTAACCTATATACTCCTTGTTGAGTTTGTGGACGGGAAGTATATATTAGAGCTTTAGTTTAACGTAGTTTATTTCTACATACACAATTTTGTTATTATAATATATTTTACATATGACATTTCTATATTACATATTTTGTTTTATGCCTACTATATTTATGTAGTTAGAGATCGCTACTACACTCCTACATATACATTTTCATTTTATTTCTCCTTGTAGGTATAACATTTAAAAACAATAACCATAACATTATAATTGAACGTGTGAAAATCACGGTAAAAACATTGCAGCCGATTTCGAATAGGTAATCTTCGTTTAGTCTCGTAAACTTGAGATAAGAGATTATTTTATCGGAAGTGTCGCGAGCGTGTGGGCACCTGAGTTCATACGTGTTAAAAAGGTGTTACTTAACTTAATCGGGCCGCGGTTATTTTGGTCTTTTTGTCGATTTTACAGTTCGATTTTTAAAATAGTGGTGGATATTTTCTAATAATTTAACGATTTAAAATTTGTGTTTAGTTTTAAGCAAACCATTTATCATTTTAAAACAATTTTAACAATTCCGATTAAAAATTAATGTGCTCCAGGACAAATGAGACTCAATTTTGATGATTAATAAAGTAAGTGGTTACATAATTACAAAAAAATATTTCAATAATAAGTAGGCACTTTTCTGCGTGGTCTTAATTCGAAAACAGGAAAATCTTTAGTTTTACCTATGTATACATATATTTCCCTGTGGCTCAAAAATTTTAGATTCAAAAAACTTCTTTGTGATCATTTTGTACAGCTTTATACAGTTTTTGCAAACTTTCAGATGTTTCGAATGATTTAAACTTTTGCAATTCGATGAAATGTTAAAATAATTTTAGAAATATGCACGTAGAATTATTTTTGTATTAAATTATGCATAACATTTATTCAACTAAGAAAAATTACGGTTCAAAACACTCTACAGTTGATGTCGAACACCTTCGATTATAGGCTCGTCAACTAGAGATAACCCGAATGACGTTTTATCAGACATGTGGTGCATGTGGTCTGCCTGGAATAATTCGTTTTAATATGGATCCAATCAAACTGTAATAATTGATCAATTTTACGTAAAGGTCATTTTTTATCGTCAGAAAATTTGTATAAATCGTTGCTTTGCCAGTTCTTTGTCGACGGTCTTTAATATACAGTGGTGGTAAAAAGTCCTGCATCACCTGGTCGAAATAACAAAATTTGCTCTTAAGTGTAGTTTTATCACAGAAAATGAATATAAGTGTAACCAGAACCTTATTTTATAATTGTAGTGTTAAATATTGAACAATATAGGATAACTTGCGAAATAATAAAGGAGAATGTTTAATATTAATTTATTAAACATATGTATGTACAAGTGGGAATTAAAATATTTTAAGTTGTAATATTTGCAAAACTCAACAGTATTTTATCACTATATTAATATTTAATTGGCCATCCCTTGTTTTTAATCACCAAGTCGCACCTTTTCGGCATCGAATTAACCAATTTTTCCAATTCCTCCTTTGAAACACACCGAAACCAAGCAGCAATCAGGGATTCGATTAATTCGGTCTTTTTGGTGGATTTTCGTTTGGAGATTATGTTGAATGTCCTCTGCCATAAGTTCTCAATTGGGTTGAGGTCTGGTGATTGTGGAGGCCAATCTAGTCTTTTAATTTAATTAGCAACTACCAGGGTGATTGTAGGATGATGCAGGACTTTTTACCACCACTGCAAGTGCGTCTGTATGCGATTCTGGTCGCTGTAATTTTTGGTGTTCACATCTCAACCCGACTACAAAATATTCGTTTGATTTAATTATAATTTAAACAACATACACATGCATACCATCAGTTTTATGTACCTATAGGTAGTTGGGCTATTTTATAATTCGTTTTACATTTAAAATACATAATATGTGAACTAGTGATGCATGTTATTACCTAACTTTTATGTTACGAACTGACTGAGCTTGCTGATAAGTACGTCGCGTCATCGGTTTATCGACAGAGAGATAGATACTAAGACTCTTGAACTAAACACATGTGAAATTATTATTATAAATTGAATTAATTCGTCATATTTTACGTTTTGTTTTCGTAAGTATGTAAAGGACTCGTTGAAGTATTTCGTAAAGTTAAGAAATAGGAAATGTCAAAGTAAAATACCTATAGTCTATCCATTCGTATTAGAATGTTTTCGGATTAAAATATTATGCTTATAAACCTACCTGAATAAGTCTCATTAATTATTGGATCAGCGGTACTGAACAAGTTCACACATAAGTGTTGTAAAGAATTATTTGCATTTTCTAAAAATTCTACTTTTTAATTAACAAGTCTACTAATAAAGGGATAGGTAAATTGTTTAGTTAGGTATATATTTCGTTTGATTAATAAATTTCATTAATTATCTAGTTGAGCTCTCCTAATTACAAAGTGCTTTTATTAAAATGTTTTAGTACCGCTCGGCCTATACTGATCAATTTTCAAGTTAATAACACATAGGTAATGGAAATGAATCTGTTTGAGCCGCATTAGCAAATACATATTTTAATACGAAAACCTTCTAATACAAATAGATAGACTATTCATACGCTTGTTTCGTTTAAGTATCCTGCTGTTGCTTTCGCGGAAAATAAGATTTAAAAACACCCGGATAAACTTATTAAAATTTAGTTTTTCATTACTTACCTATATAGGTAATTATTGTTAGTGCATTATTATAATACGTATATGAACAACAGGTCCATATACCTGTACCTATTCATATATGTATTTACAAATACCTACAATTATTGATTTTTTAGAAAAACTAAATATTAAAATTACCTTATTTTTAAATCGCCATTTACTTGGCATTGTCTTGATCCATATCTCACATTAATCAAAAGTTTACGTTGATCTCATTAATTATAAATATATTTTTTAAAGCGTTAATAAAGGAAAATAAATAGAGATTGGAACGGATTTAATATTTTTTATGTACACAACAAATTATATTGGCACACTAATTTTTAAATCGTTTTTTACAGATGTGAAGTGCGTGCGTTTCACCAGAGCTTGGGGTCGAAAAGTTTGAACGACGATGGCGTCGGGGACATTGGAGGACGTCTAAGAATTAAGGTAATAAATCAGCCAAAAACTTAACACAACTGAATCTAATTTTGGTTTTTGTTTGTTACAGGTAGGATCTTTTTATTTTACTAAGTGGGGCCATATTTATTGGTGAGTTTTTATAAAATATTGATTTTCAAAATGTGCGCAACTTAAATGAAGCAAAAAATTAAATTTTAAATTCACAAAATAAAATGATTAGAAGTAATTAATTAAATAATTAAGATAAAAATTAAATCATTGAAAATAGTAAGGACCTAATTAAAAAGATCACTGTTTTAATATCACAAGTATAGGTATTATTAAAGTTTTTGAATATAAAATGACAATTATAATAACATAATTTTTCAGCAATTAAGATAACAATTAGATTATAACAATAATTAAACAACAATTCAATTTAATTTTAAATAATTTAACATTTGTTATATAGATAAACGTTCAAAATTGATTAAAGTAAACAGATTTCAAAATACGATTAATACGATAGTTTCATATAACTATAGGTATTCAAATAAAATAAATATTTAAAATGCGGATTTTCAAAAAACAAGTTCGATTAGGTATATGATTTCAATATATACCTACCTAGATAATAAGGAAATGTACAAAAATTATAAAAATATGCCCCGCCCATTATCGTTTTTCTACCACGACGCGTAATTTTTTATCATAACTTTTATTAACTTAACAACGTAAACAATACTGTTAACGTAAATAAATGTTTATTTATAAGTTTTTAAATATCCCGGGAAAGCTTTTCTTATAAAAATTTATACGTTAGTGGTTAGAGAAGCGACGGTGGTTTATATTAAAATGTTTTGTTGAATAAATTGAAAAATGAATTTAAAGTAACAGCAAAACAATATCCCCTTCCGTCGGTACTGTGTTTACAAGTGTGATCAACTGTAGGTAACAGTAGGTATTCTGTAGGTAAATGCTGGTAAACTGTGTGGGTAACCCTTAGGTGTGGCCTATCCAAATCTATATGCAATTTACGTCATCAAAAAAAAAGTTACTAGATTGTTTATTTGTAATTCGGTTTAAAGTTTGGAAAGTGACATATTCTATAGATGATTTACTTGCGCAGATATTAAATGAAATAAAGAAAGACTACAATTTATTAGAACTGTCAAAATACGAGGTGCGAGGTGAGGTACGAGGTGACAGCACCGTGTGAAACGTCATCATCTAGTAACCTGTCATTGATGACGTGGATTGCATATAGGTTTGGACGAAGTGTAACTGAAGATCTACGTGGAATGCGGGACTGTTGAGCTTATAGCCATCGATCAAAGATAGGAAGGTATCGTTTTTATTTCGCTAACCTCGCTATTTATGTATTTGTATAATATTTGCGTACATGTAATGTGTATGTCATATATCATGTAAATCATAATAGCACTGAGCACTAAAACCAATTCTCTACGCCAAAGTTTTACTCTCTCTGAAATTGAAACTTTTCTTACGCATCTTGGAAAGATGGAAAATATATTTGGAAAATTAAAATATAATTTTCAAGCCGTCTCAATTCTTCGCACTTGCTGCTACAACGACAAGGAAAGGCCGCTTGTAAAAAATTACAACTTATACATACCTACGATCTATAATGTGCACTTGCATGTTACGAGCCATTTTTCTTTGATGAGTAATAGTGATTATCAAATGGAAAGTGGAATATATGTTATGTTGCAAGCTCACAGTCAAAGAAGACGCGGATTACAAGATACATTTAGTATTAAGGATTAGTATTAACTTATCGGTCCCCCTTGCTACATTTGCTGTTACTTTAATATTACGTCAAAATGTTCGTTTTAACGGGAGTGCAAGTGTTTAAACAAAATAAAGGTATCTATGTAGGTAATGTCGAAAAGAAAAATTTAGAATCACCTAACTTTTTCTTACTTATCTTATTATTATTATGTGTAAGTAAGTATCTTACGATTTACCTACGTAATTATAATATATATGTATAGATACTTAAGACCTAATTAATTTTCTTATAGGACAAATTGAAGATTACGGTTGTTTGTCGGTTTTACTTTATTCAAATTTGGAATGTTTTTGCAATTTTTCTACTCAAAATTCGAAGATGATGAGAGATTTTAGGCACACGCGCTTCATTTTACGCAATTTTTAGTTGGGTCGAGTATTTAAGTAAAATACGAGAAGGTCAACCTTATTATTATCACCTTTTACTTATTCACAATTACAACCTACCACCCTAAAATATAAGTATTAAACTGATAAATGCATAACCAGTTAAAGTAAATCGAAATCAATTGTCAGTTTTATTCATCTTCAAATTTCAAATAAGCAACCTTTAATTTATTATAAAAATTACTTTTTAAAATGTATTTCGTTTATAATTACAAAAAACAATAAATAACGCATACCAAAAATGAAGAATAAGTACCTATATGATAATCATTTAAAAAATAATTCAAATACAACATTTATTTTGAAAATATAAATGTCAGTAAATACCTACAAAGACAAGTAGTTCCCAACTAATTTCATTTTTTAAAACATCTTTAGATTTTGAATAAAACTAAATTATTACTAGTTTTTGGAATATTATCATTTTAATTTATACTAAACAGATCGTTCACTATAACAGAATATTAAAACATAAAAAAGGATGAACCTACCTACTTACAAACAGAAACATCATGTCGATAGTAACATTTTAATGGGCAGGTCCGGGCTTGTTTAATCAACATGAGAATTTTTAATAAGTAATAATTTATATTAGCATCTATCTAAATATTATCTATCTATCTAATTGCAAGCATCTACAATACTTACATCGTAATTACAGTTTTCAACCCCGATTTAGGGAAATAGAGGTAACAAAACTTTTAAAAGGTGTGTCAAACGTTTCAAAGCAAGTATAATACGATGACATTTTCAAAAGTGCAATTTTTAATTTTGTAACTATAACTAAATAAAGCTCTATTTTTATTGTTTTAATTAGTAATAAAATTGTATAAATATTAGGTATAGTACTACCTACTTTTAATTTTAAAAAAATCTGAAGCAATACACATAAAAGAATAGATATATACCTATACTGGTTAAATTAAGAATTTCATTTGGTTATTACGAATATTTCTTGTTTTTAATGCATATACAGTTCTTGATAAAATAAAATCATACTTATATATGTATAGCGTAGGACGTGTGCCAATAAGGGTGTCAAAATATGTTTTTTAATTTTGCCAATCAAAAATATACGTTGTGGTGTTACGTCTGTTTCCATTTATAAAATTCATTAGAAGTTAAAAGTTATGTAAGTACCTAATAAACGACCGCAGTTAAGTTTGATTCCTTCTCATCAAGTTTGTAACGTAAACGATCACGCAACATATTAAGTACTAATTGTGAGACAAAAATTAAAGCAATTTTTTTAATTTATTGATTTATTGTTCAATTTTTTTACAAATTACATACTGTTAAATATATAAGCTAACAAGAAAAATACCTACAATGCAGAATTCATAAAGTCAAGAATTGTAAGAACTAACGTTGAGTTTTGCCCAAAAATAAAAAACAAAATGCGTTTAAGAAAATCGTATTTGTTATGATTATGGTATTAAGAGCACTTAGTGTTCTTATTCCCTTTGAGCTCAAACCAAATGTCTTGTATATTAAGTTAAAAAGTATTAACAAGTAGTAACAAGTACTAGTAACTAGAAAACTTAATTTATTCACTGCAACCTTCAATAACTATTAATTTTAATTGATAACTAAAGTATACGTACATTCGTTTTAGATAGACTGATCGTCCCGGGTATTTTTTTGTTAAATTTGTTTAAAACTGGAGAAAAATAGACCATGTCATTTCCTATTGTTAAATGTAAATTTTTAAATGTTCAGAGACTATAGCTATTTAAAAGTCAAAATTAATGAAAATTTTAATATTCTAAAATTTTGTTTTTTCGAATACTTATAAAAAAAGTTGCTTTTTTATATAGATACTTGGTGTTGGATAGATATATGTATTTGGTGAAAGTATAACGAATCGTAAATATTTAATTATTCTCAAAGATGTTGATGAGTACTTTTTAAAATATCTAGGTATTAAGATTTTTCGTTTTTGGTTGTATCAAAAGGTGTCATTCGGTATCGCATTCGGTATTATGATAATTTATTAAATTATCATAAGTGTCGGGCGGTAAATTAAAATTACATTAAAATTAAAATTAACAAAATTGTTTCTCTAAATAAAATAATCTGATCTAAATCGTCTAAATAATTTTTAGGGGTGATCTCTACTGGTGACAAACAAAATGCGCAATTCGTTGCTTCGTTACTTAAAAAAAAAAACTAAACATATTGAAAGAAATTATCTTATCGAGGATAGTATGAAACGAGGCGAGAGTCGGTTCTATGAGGGTGAAATTTCTGGAGATAATGATTTATATGATTTAATTCTGTAAACTGCTAGTGAAAATATTTTGAATTTTACACTCTAACGAACAGTAGTATAATCGCTAGCAGTTACACGAACCCGTTAAATCCGTCGAATGACGTATTTAAAATCTATTAAAACCGCAGTAGTTGCTTACTACGAATTTGCACCGACATTTTCGAACGCACCCCAAACCCCTAAAGTTTTTTACGTACAACTTAGAGGCAATTTCTTATAAAATTTTTGCTTAAATTTTAAAGTAAAATTCGTTTCTCGAACATGTTAGTTTTCGCGTGACTTTTGCATAGGTACATTTTCGCCACAGTTAGTACATCGAGTTTTAATTTTACACGGAGAGAAAAACTATCCTCGTGTTAAACATAAATTAAAAAAAAAAACGTGATAGCGAGAAAATCTATTTAAAATTTAAATGAAAATATGCTTAAATTAAATGTAATTTTATTTCGATTAAACGCATTTTTTTAAAATTTATGTTTAGATAATTGAAATACTTTTTCTCCGAGTAGTCGGTCAAAAAATGTCCACGCTCGAATTGCTATTTTTACTTAAAACAAAGTCTTTCGTAAAAAACACATATAAGTAGTGAGATAATCTAAACACATTAATTTATTGATGACTAATTGAGTTAGAAGATATCATATTTTAATTAAATAATTCGTAGGTAACACATTAAATGATTGATTTACTATAGATTGTTTAAATTATGGTTTTACATATTTTCCGTTTACTTATACTATAGTCATTATTTTGTCTTAAGTATTATAACGTTTTGCCGATTTTGCTGATACTTTATAACAACTTATAGATTAACATGCGGGTAGGTAATTGTGTAAGTAAATTTCTGGCATTTCACGCATAATTTTCTTAAAGTGAAGGTAACAATGTTAATGTTGTTTTACCTTATCTGAAGAATTTCTAAATAACACAAGTTCTGTTTAAATTGCTAGTTTAGTCATTATTAACGTAATGTGGTTATGGAACGCAACGTCAGCTGACACAGTCATTTTACACTCTACCACTTGCAGTTATAATCCACTTATCACAAGAGGGTGTTGATATTCTTAAATTAAGATACTTTACAAAACCTCGACATCAACTGCAGCGTACCGTAGACCGGCAACTCCAGCAGAATACGATGGTGGGCCCCCAAATGTGCCGTGATGGCCCCAGCACATCCTGCACGCCTTGTTGCGTGCTGCACGGAGGAATGCGTCTCTTCTGCAAACTGTTGCACTTAAACACGCATATGACATCAAATTAAAACGCGAATATATGTCTTAAAGGTATTTTTATTACTCAATCTAGGTATAATACGACTTGATCGTCGGTGGATCGTTCGTCAAATATTTTATACATTTTTAGTAGGCAGATACTACTTATATCTTTAAGCGAAAATTTGCTATTTTTATTTATAATAGCATGACGATTTACAGTATCTAAATAATTTTTATCGAATAATTAACTTGAGTAATTATCACGTTCATTAAATTGATAGATTGAATTGATTAATCTCAGGTTAAGGTTATAACGTAAAGTAAAATGAATTAAACATTTAAACAAGATTTTGTGAAAAATTAATGTCTTATTATGGCTACAAAATTTCAAAAAAAAATTTACTGAATTACGATATTTACGACTAAATTTAGAGCACTCCGACGATATAACCATGAAAATAAAATCGTTAACGAAAAAGTCAACGTGTGTTACATATGCAATACAGACGTCATAGTAGGTATCTATGTACTTATGTACGTTTTATGCAATTTAAAATTAATTGTTCGCAATATTGTGTTGTTTGTTTTTTTTTTGATATTATTGTAATTTATATAACTTTTTTAAGTTAATACTTTAAAGGAAAATTGTTATAGTCTGAAATATTTTAAAAATTACAGTTTACTGTAGGTATATATTACGTTGTACTTACATAGATCTAATCGTCACTATAGGTATTTTCAAAAATTGTAATCAAATTTTATGATTATACATTTTTATACATTATAGATATTAATTTATTATATTTTAATTGACATCCTATCATTAAGAAACATGTTGTTTCGATTAATAAGTCATCTGGAAGTTCAGCGATATTTAAATAAATAAAGAATCGTTACATAGTAAGATTAGGTGCTTATTTAGGAATTACACATAATTACGTATGTGCAGGTTACAATAACATTTTATCAAAATTATTGTTTCTTTTTTTATCAAATTGGTGCAATTATATTTAATAGGCTTTCGTTCACTACGATTATTTCCCAGCTAATTTCCCTGTGCAACAAACAAATTATGTGGCTTGCGGAGCGCGGCTTGCGGGTCTGCGATCAGATCGCGCCCGGTCTCATTTGGCTGTCACGGTTGCATCAAACAGCCCCTATAATTTAACTAGAAACAAGCCAGATAAAAGCGGGACAATTTACCTACAGATTACGAACACACAAAGAAATACTTCGCTCGATATACGCTTTTTCTATTATTTCCTAAAATACCAAAATTATCCTAGACATAACCGTTACGCTAAACATCGGTTAGCGTTACCAAAAAAAAAAAAATTATTCCTATTATGGATTGGTCGTCCAATTATATATCTCAAAAAAATTTCTTAGATTTGATCGATAAAAATTAATATAATACTTGTTATTATTAATAATTTTGAAAAGGTCGTCATGGATAGGTATAACGAATTAGCTACTTATACAATGAATCCAATTTTCAAAATTCGTAATTGCGAGAGAATATATGTCTGGTCTGTAAGTAATTATAATAAGTAATCGGTGAGAGTTTGTCGTTTCTTTTAAAAATAAACATTCAGAATAGTAGAAAAGTACCTTGAAATAAAACTGTAGTTATATAATATCAATAATTGCGCCTTATTGAATTTGCTAAAAAAATATTAAAATTACTAGTGAGTCTGGTTGAAAACCCTACATAAAAACAAATACATAATTAATTAAATACAATAGGTATTATCTATTATTTAAAATGAACCGCTGTTAACTGATTTCTACGTATTTAATAAACGCAAACAGAACAATTCTTTTTTGAAATTTGTATTTAAATTAATCATTAATGTCAAAATATACCCAAGTCATTAGGAAAAAATAATTTTCAACATTTTTATCAATAAATTATATATAATAATGCAACTTATCGTACAATTACGTTTATAATAAAGCTCTTTGTATTTACTGATATTTAGAATAGAGAATGAAATAAGCTTTGAGGGAAAGTAGTCAAATGTAACTCAGGATCCGGACATACTGATAAGAGTAATTTTTTGTTGATTTATTAACAATTAGAACATTATGTCATTTCACATTACATGTCTATAGTCAAGTTCTAGAGTACTTTTTTTTAATAATTATATTTTACTGTAAATATTATAACTAATTTGTGATAGATAAGCAAGCCATGATATTTATAATAAATCTAATAAATGACACATAAAATACCTACATACAAAACACAATTACGGGATGTAAAAAGAAATGTTTTTACATGTACGCTCCCGGGAGGCCGTGATGGCCTGGAGAGCTAGGCATTCGACTAGCGTTTTAGAGACTTACGGCCGCGGGTTCGAATCCCGTTACAATCATGGATATTTGTGAATGTAAACGGCTAGGTATGTTACCATTCCAGCACCGATGTCAAACACCTAACAAACAAGTGTTGGACTAGATTAGTACCCAAGAGTTATCCTTGTGGGGGTTAACGCATGACGCGTTCCGACGTCGCGTCATTCCTAAAAAAAAAAACAAAAAACGCGCCTCCCCGAATTTAACGCGCATCTCGATTTTACCACAAAGTTTTATGGACAAAAAGTGCGTGTTAGATTTGAATAAATAATACGGTATTCAAAGGACCTACAATGGTTAATATAATTATGTATCACCTAGATTCCCTTTTATTTCAATTGCCCATATAACTAACATATTCCAAACATATTCGTCTTATTCAATTAATCAACGACTTAAAACGAAAAAATTATAAATATAAGCATGCCCGATTTGTATTTGTAAGTCAACAATTTTGATTTACTCTATATCAACTTTCTGGCATAGCAATAACAGCATAGAAACGACCTTTTCTACGTTGTAACTATACTAATAACAAAATACTGGCGTTTTCGGATTTAAAAAAAAAAATTTTAAAGAAAAATGAAAGGGGGCCGGAGAAATGCGTTTCAAATTGACAAATTTTATTAAATTTAATTTTTCTGATTTTGTGGATTTTATGTTGTTTAAATCTGTTTTTTATAAGGCTGGCGCTTCGAAAATGGCTTAAATACAGAGGAAATTTAAACAAAAGTTTGTAAATTCGGTTCTAATCTTGTTTTAATTTTACGAAAAAATGTGCAGTAATAAGTAAGTATGTAGGCAACCCATTCGACGCGTCGACATTGAGATAGTATACGAATAACTCTCGACAAGTAAAGACTTTATAGCCTACCTGGACAATCACTATACCTGGGAAAGGTAAACCGCAAGCACCGCTATCTGCCTTCCGAGGTGGGCCGTGAGTTGTAACCGACAGGTGCGGCAGTACATTCTACAGTATTCTTTTTGCTATCGTAATCATTAATTGTGCACATATTATGCAGATTGTTAAAAAATACGTAAAACAATCGAGTTTGTTTTAAGTAATTTGCGAATCAGTGGCATTATTAAATAATTTCTTAGATCGGTTCAACATTACTGTGCATTTAAGAACGATATGTAGTCCGTCAATATGGATAAATGAAAAGGTCACCTAAGAATACATATTATGTGGATATTATTTAGGTGTCGTCTATGTACCCTCTCTACGGAATATAGTAAGTAAATTTTAATTCAATTTCGTGCCCAAATAAGGTATCTTTTCGAGTTTCTTGTCTTTACATTTATCGATATCTCCCACGCCGTAATAAAATTGACCTGGATTACCTATAGTATACATAATTCTCCTACTTTTTCTACTTACAATTAGTACACTTATGTGATTAGAATGGATTTGCTAATACTTATAAAATACAAATGTATCGAACAGTTGCATTGTTTTAAAGTTCACAAGGTAGATACTTAAATAGTCTGTGAAAAGAACTTATATTATGCAAGAATTTGTGAAAGTTATCTCTTGGCCATTAACCAACTGATTATTTAGAAGAAAAAAAAATAGAATCGATTCCATAAACTCCTCTTTAAATAATTAGTTTTGTCCTGAATTTTTGCTTGTTCTCATTTGACGATCAACACGTATCGTTTATGTTACCAGTTTTATATTTAAATACCGGTTTTCTGTCAAGTCCTACAGTTCTCGTAAATAACCTATTTAATATATACGGAGATGAAGTTGTACCTACTTACATATAAATTATATTCAAATTTACATTAATTGGCTTAATTAGTGAACTTTAAAATGGTAACTAAGGAAACATTTTATTTTAGTTAGTAAACGCGGTAGAAACAAAGTGTTCTCACATATTATGTACGTAAAACAACGAGTCGAAGTAATAAAAAAAAAGAAACAATATGCGCTTGCTAAACATGCGTTCGTCAAAAAACAAGCGGTTATTCCATAGTTAAAAAATTTAGATATCATTACTTATTAATCATTCATTAGTATTCAGAGAGGTGTCGTCTCTAACATCCACATAAATCAGAAACAGTTTCATACTACTTTTTCATTAGTATTCTTCTCGAGCATATCTTATTTGAATATAATACATAATGTAATTTGGTTTATTTACTTAAGTGCAACTTAACTGATTTAATCTAACGTTAAGTTAAAGCCAAAATCAGTGTAATAATAATAAATTTGAAATTTTTATTCTGAACGTTTTAAACGAGTTAATTACACCCACGCCCCGGCCACGATTTAAAAAGTTGATTTTTATTACTCTCCTGTCTGCATCTGCGGGTTCCTTGATCGCCCATGTTAAGAAAAGTCAAGTTACACAAATTATTAAAAAGGCGACTGTATATTTTTCAACTTATAAATTAAATATCGCAAATTTAACGTAAACAAAATATAACAATTTTTTGAGACCATATCGGTCTTTTCATCTGTAGATTTTATCTAACGGATATTTACAATGGAAACGCCGATTGGATCAATTGTTTCCGAGGCAAATGTTTGTCGAAAAGTAAAATCCATAGATGAAAAGACCGGTTCATCTATATGTAGTACTTACATATAATCCTCACTAAGGACAAGGGAGAAATATCAGAAGATAAAAAGCGGAATTAATTTATGATATTCGGACACGGAAGTTTCTTGAACACCTTTACGCCACGTGCCGTATGTTAATTTATTTTTTACCCAATTTATATTAAAGGCTACATAATAAACATTAATTCGTCATTTCCTTGCTATCGTTAAATTATAATGAAACAATTACTTACGCATAGATTCTACAACTAATTGCCCTGTAAGCATTTTAAATTGTGTTAGTTTGTTTCCGGAAAGTGTTTAGTTAAGCCACTATTCCGTGTAATAGAATCGATAATTAAGCGAAACATTGCAAAATTTTTATCTGCTTCTGCTGCTATTGTTAGTACTAAGCTAATCGTTATAAGTGACGAAATTCATAAACAAAATTGGGCATCTATTAAACGATAACGTTTTAAATAAAGTTACGCGTCTAATTTGGTCTGTAACATATTTAAATATGCAATACGTGTGTAACATTGAAATTTTCCGTAATTGTACTCTTAACTACCTTGTTTATTAATAAATATGACTTATTACAAGTTATATAAAGTTTAACACATTAAATGTCATTAACATTACACCTTTACATTATTTATTGCTATAAAGTTATTCTTAGGCACATGCATGTAATTAAATTCGATTTTTTCATTGCTAATTGGAGTTTTTAACAAATTCGCACTGTTGACGCGTCCATCCAAAAATTTTAGTTGAACCACTAAATTTTAATTAAAATATAGATAGTAACGAGTTGGTAACTTTAAATGTAAATGTTGGGCAGTTTATACATATAAACAAAAACTTTCTAATACTAGTTTAATTATGATGAAGCTTAAATTACTTAATCTTTAATATCAAAATATATATATATATATATATATATATATATATATATATTCTATATTTGCTTACCTACCAGCTTTCTCTTGATATTATATATTTATTTTGTCTGAAATGTTGACGTTCAGATAGGATCACCACAATATATTATCATTTACAAATAATCGCTAATTACTTTTAAATGTAGGTACCTACCGTTTAAATTAAAAACGACTTTCGTTCTAAAAGTAGCTTAAACTTTAGTGTTTTACGTTTTTCCACTAAAAAACGTTTTCATTATATTATTTAGTTTCAGTATAGGTATTATACTTTTAAGTATAACGATTTGGAAAATGAATAGTTCCTTCTAATTAACTTTTTGATGAAAAGGTAATAATATACCATTACTTATTTTCTAATACTTATAATGTATAAATTGTTAATTAAACAATTTAATAACAAGTTGTTTTTAGTTAAATATTTATACAGAACTTATACTTATGTACAGTGGAAGCATTTAGAAAATTTGATTTAAGAAATTAGTAGAAAATTGAAACTTATTGGCACAGTTGTCTAAATTAACCTTCTTTAATGAAAATGTGGAAAGTCCCCATAAATCCAGGGTGTGCTTCAATCGTTATCTTGTAGAAAAGATGTCAAACGTGAGATTTTTAACAAAATCTCTTATGCGGTTCGTTGTACGACAAAAATGCCTATATGAATAAAATAAACTAAAGAAAATTTCCCGCAATTTATCTTCTTATCATTTTTTCGTAAAGTCAATAGTTTCGGCGTGCTAGCTTTACAAACACTACTCTATCAGGTCGATTGTTTTTTTTTTGTTTTTAATTGTAAAATTCATTACTTATTACACTTACCAACATATTGAAAATTTTTATAACCCACTAAAAGATACTTTAAAGGTTTTTCATTAAAAAAAAGAAACGAAAATCGAACTAACGGTTTTTGTGATAGGTATACTTACTGGTAAAAGTATTAAGTGATGACAGCCAACTGTATGACTTCTTGATTTTTTGCGGTCCATACTTGGAAATGCACATAATATCAATGGCGTTTTGGCAAAATACCGACAAAAATTTAATTTTATAGGAATACACATTTTCTGTTGTAACGTACCTAATTATAAACAAATACCTACTGGAAACCGCGTATGTAGGTAATTTGGGGCACGGTTGTATGTACCAAATAACCGTGCAGTCACGGGATTGTGTGAAAAACGGAGTTGTACGGAAGTTAGATATTATTCTCGAACAAGATATCGATGGCGTTTTGGCAGAACATCTTTTTTCGAAAATGAGTTCTAAGACATAATTTGGTAAAATCTAGTAACAACATTTCCATTTCTTCCACCAGAAAAATCGATTTGTATGTTCGTAAGTACGTGGAAACCGTACCCGCTATCGTACGGTACGTTTAATTGTCTGTACAGAAGTTGCGTTTGTGGCGACATGAAACAACAAACGTATATCACTTACGATATCTGTCATCGTATTTCGTTCAAGAATAATATCTAACTTTAGTACAATTCCGTTTGTCACTTAAACCGGTGACTGCGCACCTTAGAATAATTACGTTGTTTGATACAAACGTGTCCCGAATTACCTATACCTATACGCGGTTTCCAGGAGGCATTTGCTTATAGTTAAGTTACAACGCAAAATTTGCGCTCCTGTAAAATTTGCTTTTTGTCGCTTACGACGTTTTTCCAAAACGCCATAGATGTCGAGACAAATTATCGTAAGTACTACGCATTTTCTATTTTGCGGGACCACCGACACCAACGTCCGTACGGAGAATAAAACGTACCGTAACTGCGTTTCGAATTATACCTCAGGCACTGGTTATATGGTTGTTTTTCCATAATTTTTGTACGTTGTGATTTGTGATGATGTATCTGTAGATTGAACGTATGACAACGTGTCACAGTTTATTGCTATGTGTTCGGTACTAAAGGTTGTTTACACTTACGTTGATTTGGACTATACCAGAACGGTTTCTCAGTACGTACGCAAATATAAATCGATTTTTCTAGTAAAAAAAAGTCGAAATGTTGTTACCAGAAATGTTGTTGCCTTTGCCTTAGATTCAAAGATAGCCAGAACAAGTAGTTTTCGAAAATAATGGTGCCTGCGCTGTTCTGCTAATGCTCTATGCTAATCAATTAACGGCGAGTTACCTGGTAGAGTAAACTTTGTGAAGCTGGCACGTCGAAACTATTGACTTTACAGAAAAAATGATAAGAACATAAATTGTGAGAAATTTTCTTTAGTTTATTTTATCATATAAGCATTCTTGTTGTAAAATAAACCGCAGAGGAGATTCTGTTAAAAAGCTCATATTTGACGTATTTACCTGAGATGCGGTTGCGGCTGAAACGCAGCTTGAATTTATAGGGACTTTTGACATTTTCATCAGCAAGGGTCAATTAACAACTCGTGCCAATTTTCCACATTCTACTAATTTCTTAAGTCGATTGAGTTTCTTATTCCTAAAATGCTTCGTCTAATAGGAAAATACCTAGATAATTCAATTTCGTTTTCGACGAAATCGACCGTACGATATATTTGATATTAAAATAAAATTTATTTAATTAATATCTGAAAAATTATCCGTTAATAACGTGTTCTTATTCTAAAGAACATCCGACTTTTCGAAGTTAATTAACTTTTTAGACCATATCCTCCGAGTATAAATGTTTGTTTAATTAGAAATATTATATTTCCTTGTTAATGGAATTCAAACAAAACTTGCTTATGTTAGTTATATTTTCCTGCTGCTAAACATAATCTGACTGTGATAAAGTAATAGCATGCGTAGCAAAGTAACGGAAAAATTCCTGTCGACCGTTCTACCAAAGTAATGCTTAAGAAATTACGACCGCTTCCTAAAATATTTAATTTTTTCCCGATAATTTCCAGGATTTAAATGATCGTTTTAAAGCTCGACGCTTACGTACTTATACGCAATTTAAATTCATCGAGATAATACCTAGATATGGATTGTAATTAACGATCAAAAACTATTTAATAGTCAAATAGCTCTTCGTTAAATGAAAAATATTAACTTTCTAATTAATTTTTAATTTCATTTTAGTAGATTTAAGCATAAACGTCTACCTCTATTTCTGATTTATAAAATAAGCATTTAAATGTCCAGTTTAAAAATTAACCACATAACGTATTAAAACTATTGGCGACTGTTGTCAAAACTATTGTAAACATTGTAAAATATTATTATATGTTAGAAGTGTTTTTAATAACTAGTTGATAAAGCCTTGACACATTATGAAAATTACAAATTTTACCAGGTTTATAATATTCCACTTCCTTAAAAAAATTAAACTCGCGTTCTAATACTTAGGTTGCAACAAAAATAGTAATTACCTACATTTGTAATCAACTAAAATTGTAAACGTTAATTACGATTCCCCCATTATTAACCCTTACAGTGTTTAGTTGTATTTTATACATCTACGGTGTGGATAAAAACTTGCATTTACATTAGAAAAAATTTAATATTTATGTGTAGTTATATAATACGTAAATGAAAGTTTAGTATAGTAGCAATTATTAAATATGTTGTTCATAAGAATACGCTAAAATGCATATACAAGTGCGTGTTCGATAATGTGTTTATACATGCGTCATTACCGTTATTATGAAGGTTTATTTAGACAATTAGGTGCTCGTATGAATAATAAATAAGATGTCATTCCGGTAACTTCATAGGAAACGGTGATTATAAATATTTAAATATTTTTTATGTAAGTTTACAAATTTAAGTACTTTGTATTTGCACGTTTTAAACAATGTAATAACTTTGTTTTTGTTGTAAATGATTGATTTGCACTTTTTTAAAAATAACAAATACCACAGTCCCAGTTAAAATTTATCATTGAATTGTTAAGTATCAACACAATAGAAACATTACTTTCAAAGTGAAAGTGAACCAATAATAGAACACATTTCAAATGAGACTATTTTTTATTACCTATCTCGGACTTTGTGATTTATCTCGGATCACATTAATTAATCGTCGTAGGTGTCAGTGGAAGAAACTATAGGAAAAATTTTAATTCAAGAATATAATTCTTCACATATTATTATCTACTAATAAGTTGTTTATCTCTTCTTCGCAATTTCTGCTATTTCTTATTGTTTTTAGATCTCCTACCAATTTTTTATTTTCAATGTTTGTAGATTTTAGCGAATTTTCATAGAAGATATAATTATTGCAGCCTGTCCAATGACAGGACACAAAAAGACAACCAATTTTCTGGATTTTTCGAATATCCGGATGAACTGTGTTGTTCGAATTAATCCGGATAATTGGAGTTCTACTGTATTTCCTAGATTTTAAAACTGAGCACATGAGGTAATAGAAGATGATTTCAAAAATAAGTAAAAGTTATCGGGCGTTTTACGAACACCTTGTATTTACTTATATTGTAAGTACGAAATACTAATAAGTACTTGCTAATTGAAAGTAGATAAAATACACTATTAAACAACTTGTAGCGTCATAGGTAACTATAAAAATTAGTTTTATTGTATCATGGTTTATACCTACATTTTTGAGTGATAGGTCTTACGTAGGTAACAATAATTTTATTGTATGCCTGTTTCTTAACTAGTTAACATTGACGTTTGAATTTTTGTAAAATTTAATTTCAATAGTTAGGAACGTCCAATAATTAAACTCGTTTTAAATCAGATATTTTAATTTTTTATTTCATTATTTTTACATTTTAAGACAATAGAAAGAATTAGATTGTAAAACAAGATAATTTTCGTTCGTACACTGTGTACGATGTACTCTTTAAAATAGAAAATAAGGATAGATATTTAATAAATTTAACATTTGATACTCTCGTTTTTAAGTTCCATATTTGAGCTATCGCAAATTTTTAGTTCATCAGTTTCTTCAATCTTTCCAGAAACTGCGTATTTTTCAATCCTTTCATCGTTTTTGCTTTTTACTGTTTTATTACTTTAAGTGTGATTAATATTAATAAAAAAAAATTATATTGTTTGAACTGATCTTGTTTTTAAACTTAAAAAGACCACCTGTGTATATATGTACAGTGTACTTACTACATATTAATAGGAAAATTCATTGGAGAGTTAATATTTAACTCGAATGCTCCATTTTTATCACATAGCCTTCTTTCTAGATTTAAAATACAATTCGTGGTCATTTATTTAGTCAATTTATCAGAAATTAATAAAACTATAATTATTGAACCAACAATATAGTAAAGTAATGTTTTTGTTGAAATATACAGATGTAAATCTAATGAGAAACTTTTTAAAAACAAAAAAGGAAATTAAGCAAAAATAAACACTTTTTCTATTACACAACAACTCATCTAAGTACGTCGTACGTACACTATAAATGCTTAATTTCATTTTAGAAACTTACAAATAACTGGAAATATCCCACGTGCGGTTTTACATTAATTTGTTCTCTTTATCTAAATATTTAGGAAAATTTTAATTTTGTTATGAATGATCGCCAGATCATTCATATGTTTGCATATCGATTAAAATTCAAAAACATATTTTTATTGATAAACAATAAAACCCAGAATCGTGACACATTATCTATATTATATTTTCAATGACATCTAAAAGCTTTTTGCACGTTATTACGAAAACTTAAAAAATTTAATATCATTGAAATAAACGATCGCACAATTTCACTGTTAAAAAATGTGAAAAACTGTTTAATTATAAATAGGCATCCTTTCATATACTAAATATCGGTAAAATACATGTAAATACTTAGGTATGTAAACCACGCACTATTTGAAAATATTATTTTAAGTTTATTCTGTATTTTGGCAACTTAGAACTCATTAGTAACAATTTATATAAATATATGTTCGTATATCAGGAAATGTCTATTAAGAAGAAAAATAAAATAATATTTGTATGTTTTTTTCAAGATCCTGTTGAAATACAGTTTTAAAATTTGACACGTTATTATGCTAGAGCTGGACCATTTTTCTTGTTTAACTTAAAAAATTAAATAGGTACCTATACTTACTTAATATTTATTTTATGATATTATTATGTAATATCTAATTGATTTCTGTTTCCTGTATTCAATAAAATCCTATTAAATTTATTATTTAATCTTTATTTGAAAATATTTGATATGCGCATCTACTTACGCATAATTATGGTCTCGCCAAAATCTCTTTTGTTTTAAATCTTATAAGGGAAAGATTAAAGATTGTGGAACATCCTAGACTTTGACATTTTTATTTATTTATTTTAATATTATGCCCAAGTTATTTAGATATTTATCGGTCGTTTTACATTTACGTAACTATGTAGGTGCGTACTTGAACATTTTCTTTTTAATTCCTAAAAGTATTTAAATATGGTCACATATACCTGCTCATTAATAAAACCGAGGTTATACTGTTCGAAGAAAACATTTATTTATTTTTAATTTAAATCTTTAAAATGTCAGTTCTGTAAATTTCGGTTTTACCTTCAAGGGATAATTTGGAATAATTGTTATTTGAAGTCGTGATCGATCTTAACGTCAGACATTCTTGAAAACAGTTCATTGCTAAACAATCTACTACAAAATAAAAATAAGGTACTTATCCCTTTTTGTAATTACAAATAAGTAGCTATAATTTACATATTTGCATAAGACGATATTTTGTACATAGCTAGTTGATATTATATTTAATAAACCACCACATATATAAATACTTTAAAATTAATCATTGGGGGAGATATTTAATTTTATTAAATCATTTGAGATAATAAAGTAAAATTAATATAATATATATTTGAAAATGATCGAATGTTTAACTCAGACGCATACGTTAGTGATTATTAGCACGAAGGTATAATTTTAATTAATTTCGAAAAATAAAACGCTTTTAGAAAAAATGACCACAATTCAATAGTTTTTGGGAGTTTAATCGGAAAGAATCATGTTTGAAATAGAAAAAGCTCATTTAGAACAGATCTTAATAGATTCAAAAATGGTAATTGTTAATTTTTAAACTTATGTATCTTTATTATTGTTAAAAGACTATAAACCTGTGTAAAAATAAATGATACTTTTTTAAAGTATTTGTAAGTAAAGCTTTTTAACTTTTAAAGTTGATTTTTAAGTGTTTATACAAATAATGCCGCCATCAAGATGTCATAAATGTGCAGCTACTTGCAAAATAAAAAAATAATAATAAACAACGGAATACATCGAGAGTGGTGAACATCGGCTCTACAAACTAAAATTCTGCATGTCACGTTTAAAGAGTTCGCATTGTGTATATTTAAGAAATTTGCATTATGGCCATCTCATTAATTAATTTTCACTACTACTTTTAAACCTTTGTTGACGCCGAATTTTTTTGGTTAACGAGTGGTTTGAAAAGATTTTAATCACGAAGTGTATAGCTTAAAATATCAGCTAGATGCTTAAAAAGTTCTCGTTTAAATTTTTCATTCGTCATCGTCTATCAAATAGCGTTCGTCATTAAATTGTTTCTATCAAATATGGACTTTATTATTAATCCCGACAGGATTTATGAAGTTAGATAAATCGGATTGTATTTTGTAGTTATCTAAGTATTGTGATTGCATAGTTAGTTGTTGAATGTATACTGTAAGAGTTCGCCAAGTTGTGCAAAGTGCAAACAAATAAAAAAATATTTATTAAATACTATGTATGTTAAAATCAAACCGCTTTTTTCAATAAGTGTAGGTACTTATACACTGTTATTATCATATTGACGTATAATAAAAACTTAAACAGTCATTGGCCTCGACACTTCGATATTAGAAACGCTCTCTTGTGCTGACATTATTTAACTATAAGTACCTACCTATATAAAATTACTGATTCATTAAATGACGCACTGGAATTGATGTAATGTTTACACACATACCCAGAACATAATAAACTTCTTAAAAATATACCAGTTAATAAATTTAAAAAAAAATCGATAATAGGAACGTTTGCAGCAGGATAAGTTCTATGTAGCTATGTACTTACATTCATTACTTTTATTATTTTTATTTAATTTTACGAAATTACAACTTAGCAGCTTTTAATTATTTAACGTTCATTGCATCTCGGTGCGAGTATCATTTAACGACACACTTTATTTATCACCGATTATAAAACTAAATTAAACTGACAATGAATTAATAAAAGTTGAAATACGACGAAAGAAATACATTATTATTGTTTATATTTTTATTATAGGCAAGTAATTACTAAAAATTATTGATTACGTGCTAGATATCTAAATATGAATTTTATTTAAATCAAATCCAGAAATTTTATCAAAGTTTTTTATTTATTATATTTTTTATTTCCTTCTAATTTTTTTTTGTAAATATTAAATGTACTTACAAATGCGTACTTTCAGCTATTATTTTAAAATTTTCGATTATTTATTTATTTCCATAACCAACAATGGAGCAAAAAGTAGCCTAAATCGTATCACGTATTCGCAGTTTTTGTACACAGAGAAAAAGGTACCTATGTATATTTAAATCAAACTTATTTTTATTTAAATATAGGCAAAAGAATATAATGATCGGTTTAATTTAACTAAACATTAGTTTAAATTATTTTGCTTTCGATTAAACCTATTATTTGATTGCTTATTATTAAAAAAATGTTTAATTTAAATATATTTTTTTTCTACGTTTTCACTACGAATTTCTCAACTAGGCTAAACGATTATTACATACCTGACAAACACTTTGTACGTTAAGATGTCCTCGCCCCCATATTCTCCTGATATGTATTTCTCCAAATGATTATCACAATTTTTTGACCCTAGATAATCACATGCGCAATAGACAAACAAAGAGACGATTGAGGATGACGTTGGTGGATTTTTACGTCTGAAGACAACATCTCATAAAAGCAGTATTTACAAACAACGCCGTAAACAGGGTGTGGTGAAAACTAGGTTTGGGGCGCAAAAACGTAAAAAGAAATGTAAAACTAAGAAGAAAAATACATAAATAATAGTCAGCTATTTTAGTCCGGGTTAGGAGGGCGCAAGTTAGACACTTGCCATAAACTTTTCATACCCTTAACGTTACCCCTAACACCGTAAATATTAAGATCTATAACACATTATAATACTGTAATGATTAAATTAGTTCGTTAAACTTTCTTATTGTCAAAGTAGGCAATTCAAACACTATAATCGCTGGAGATTTCAACGATCACGTAACCGACAAACCCGAAAATATATAGATACGAGTAAAACTTAATTATTGTAAGTAGAAGAACATCACATTTTTAAAATTCTACCCCATATTTTTGTACAAGATGATAAAGAGATTCGGTTATTTATTTTATAGTCTTCAAAAATTTCAAAATTCACCGTTTCGTGTCGTATACAAAATAATCATCAAAGAACATTACCTAAGATTATATCAATAAATCGGAGGGCTGCTACGTCGTCGAGGCACTTGTCACAGGCGCTTCGTACTCTCTTTACGACGTTGTTTACAACGGTTTGTATCTTGTTAGGAAAGGATCGTAAATCGCTTCTAGTTTATAATTTTAATAAATAAAACGTCTAACAAATTCTGCCCTTGTTTAATTTTTAATTTACAAAACTGCACGAACTTTGCGACTTTGGAAAGCTTTGTAAAGAACTAACTTTGTATATAACGTTAAGAGACTAAAATTAAAAAATAAACTTTTACTTAATAATTACACGACTCGTTGAGTTTTATTAATCAGTCTTTGACAATGTTGTCAGATGAATTGAAACATTGAATATGTAAACCGGCGATTACAAAATTATGGTGGGGGACATTAGAAGAAAAAGATACTCGCCAAATACTGGGGAGTTAAATGGCATAATACGATTTAGGAAACACAACAGAAAATATAAAAATAATTCATTACCTATAGATAACCTACACTTTTATATAGGTATATTCTAATCAAAACTAATGGAAAATATACTCCAATCGACCTATGTATTTTTCTTTTAATAAAATTTGTTGAAAGTGCTCTACACAATAAAGTTGTAAGGCTTATTGGCTTGACCTCCAAAGAACCTATTAAAAATATGGTATATTATGGCAGAAAAAAACTGTTAAAAATTACATACATAGGTACATAACGTTATATGTAATTTGTAGGTATATACTTTGACATAATATATAGATATGTAGGTACTTTGTGTTAACTGTAGTTGGTAAAAACATTATAAAAACAGTAAAATTTAATGGTTTTTGTGAAAACGAATGTGACACTATTTAAGCACTGCACCGGTACGATTTCGATAACGTTCTCCTAATTTATTAAAAGATAATAAAATCAAAATCAATGTTTTTTTGCTAATTATTATATTTTTCTTTTTTTAAGCTATTTTACACTAGTAAAAATACAAATATACATTACTTACATATAAATTTATAATCAAGATCTTAATTTTAATTTAAAAATGAGATGCATTTTGATTATTATTAGAATTATTATAATAGGTAGATAAAATATTTAAATTATTATATCAAAACTTAATGCAAAATGTATTCTATTTCTGTCGTTATTTTATGAAAATGGCGAGTTACATTAAAGCATTAAATAGTCCGTATAACAGTGAGAAAGTAGTGTATCCAGAGTACAATGAACGCTGACTACCATATTAACGCCTGCACTATTGTTAATCTCTACCCGTTGTTAAATGTGTATGCTATTCTATTTATAGAAGGTATTATAAAAATTTAATTTTACGTAAAATGTCGACGACGATAACTATCTTATAATAATAAGTTGCATCACATATCGCATGTATATCATTAAAATGTTAATTCATTCAAATGCATATAGTATGTTACTGTGGTCGAAACCGTAATCCATTTTGCCTATCACGAGAGTAGCCTGTATTTGTCAAGGCTATTAGGTCCCATTTTCTTGCATAGCAGTTCGACAACTTCTATTTTTGAAAGTAACCACAAAGTGGAAAGCTGTTTTTTATGGTTACGGTGTCTTAAAAGCATTTGAATAGAATGTCCGCAGTTTTGCGTGAGAATGTAATGTTCATAAATATCTATCAGTATGTAATGCTAAAAGCATTTTATTTTAAGGAAGTTTCCTTATTAGCACATCGTCGAATTTTTATTACTTCCAAAATTGTTAAATGATTTCGCTTCGTTAAATTGTTAAACGCCGGAAATTTAAAGGATATAAGACATTAGCTAGGCAACTACCATATAATTTTTATCCGTGATAGATTTTTATCGTGTTCATATCAATTGCCTTAAAACAATATTTAATATGACGAGGGGAATTTGGTAAAAATTATGTCTTTTTCTGTGCTTACCAATTAATTATTGTATGAATTAAAGCTTAAGTACCTGCGTTTTTTTTCTCAATTCAAGTGTAAGTAACTTAATTTTTTTATTAATAATATGTTGGATGCCTATTCGTTTGATTTGAAAAACGAACTATAGATTTTCACATTCCGTATTAAAATGTTACAATTTTGATTTTTCAACACACTAATTAGATAATTCGTCAAACTGTTTTGCTTCAACTTGAAACAAGTGTACGACATAGCTACTTCTCGCTACCAAAAAAAAATAAAAATTGGGACATATTAGCGGGCAAATAAAAATCAAAGTAAGTTTCAAGTTATCAAGTTCAATGGATTAACACTGCACCAATCAGCTAATTATTAGGTCAAGAATGTAGATTCTATTTTCCAATATATGGCGCTAAAGAATGCTGTTATATATTATTGATTGCACTTGATTATCTATATAATAAATAATGTATACGTCCTGCAATTATATAACACGAGCGTCTTTTTACTAGATAAAACTATTAACTTCAATTTGTCGAGCGTTCAAATCTAAACTGGTTTTTTAACTTTTAAATTATTATATAGGTGCCTACCTGCTATTAAAAAATTGTAATACATATTATATTGATAACCACAAACATACTATACACATTTAGAAATATATTTGATGATCTCGATGTGGTTATAATAAAAGATTTTAACGGGACATCAATTTTATATACTATTATTTATTAAATTCTGCTGATATTTCAAAATATATTTAAACAGTTACAAAACTATTAACTTAAATTAGTGCTTTATTACATTTCGTATTTTGAAATTTTATTTTTGTCACGCATCGTTATAAAACACAGTAATTTTTTGCATCCTCTTAATAAAATGCAACAACACTTTCTGAATGAATGTAATGGGAACGTGCAGACATCGGTTTATCATCATTACGGGACACTTAACCAGACTGTGGTACCGTTATTAATCAACATCGCTCACTAGGTTATTGGTTGTATGTATGTGTATGTGTAAAAGAAGCAACTATTTTGATTGAATTTTTAATCGGTTTTTATTTCAAGTTTAACTATCGTAGCAAAGTTACGTTGAACACTAGCTATATAAATACGTAATTGTGAAGTTGATTCACGACTTACAATTTACTGTATTTTAACTGTTGTATAATTATTTATTGTTTGTCAGTTTCATACGAATAAAATTGATAACAAACGTATTTTTCACAATACGCGAAATAGCGTAGGTAACCAATTAAAACGCCATATTTCCTAATAACGGTTAATCAGGCTAATTAAAAACAAAAGATGTTGATTTAAGTTGTAACTCTGTTACGTATGTAGATTTAATTTAAACTAATCTTTGATGCAATTGTTTTACTTTGAAATAAGACGTAAGAAATACAATTTATTAGCTGACTAACAAAATTACATGTGAACAGTATTTGGTAACATATTCTTACAACTTTTGTATAATTGTTTAAAAGAAATCAAACAACATCTGAACAACAATCGAACAATAATTGACTTATTTTTAAGTATTAGGTATCATAATCGCTTAAGAAACAGGTGCATACATCTAGGTACATTGAAAAAGTAACTGATGAACTGTTTCCTTTTTTATCAATTTAACAATTGTTTATAAACAATAGTTTCTTTGTCGCTGGTTGCTCACCAGAAATTATAATTTTTTTGTAAACATGTTTTGTAAACTCGGGTATATCTACTCACAGTTTATTCACGATAAGTTCTAATTCGTGCCATCAATATAGATAAATGTTCTGCGGTATATACATAACTATACGTTATTCACGATAAGTTCCAACTCGTCATCAATAAAACCTCGTATTTTTACAGTATTAATAGATTGTAGTTTTTCATTGTCATGTCATATGTGTGTAGGTAAATCATTGGTAGAACATGCAACGATCAAGACTTTAAAGTAAATATTACAAATATAGGTACAATAGGGTACAGAAATATACATATTTTAAATAATAGCGTTATAAAAATTTTATTATTCGGTTTTCGTTTAGGATTTTCTATCTTTTGCTGGTATTCCGCTATCTTCGTACTTGTTTCTGACGTTTACGTTTGTATAATTAACAATAACAAAAACACAGTATCTCAAGAATTAAACAGCACCTACAGAAAACGCCTAAACAAGAAATAGAGTGAAAAATATGTAGAGTATTTGAGTGCGGGTAATTTAATTTACGCCAATCAGGAGCCGTGTCGCGTCAAAATATGTTAACAGTTTGATCGAACTGATTGATAACCTGACATGGGCTTAAAACGGAAAAGTCGAAATGGTTCAAATTCAAAGAATAATTTCGTCAATGCTCTTTTAAATAAAAACAATGTAAAACGATTCAAACTGTATACGACTACTTTATCCTGAACCAAAAAAAAAACTTCGTTTCGCTGATGCACGTCACGTATTACACGTCGGCGTCGCATCGTCAATAATAAATAATATGCATCTCATACACCAACATGAATATATGTATAAGTAAGGTCAAGTAAAGAATTGCCGAAATAATTTCGTAAATACGCGATTTTTTAAGTGTCATTTTTGAATCTACTGTGTCTTCTTAGCCGGTCGTTATTTTAAAAAAATAATCACCGCCAAACTGATTTTTAATTTAACATTAACACACCCTTCCATTTTGATTAGAATGCAAAATATAGAAAAATAATTCGACAAACAAGTGTTTATTTAAAAATGATGTGGACATACCTATAATATTATTAAACTTACATTATATACCTAGGCTATTAAATCTCAAGGATGTCGATAACGTTTTGCTAAGTATTTTAAGCTGCAAAAAACAAACTTTATACAAAAGCACGCATTTTGTGCTGCCTTCGAATCATAAATAGTATTACGTATTACGTTAAACAAAAATCGTTTTTTTATAGTGGAAATAATCGATTTTTTTTAACATTAGATCTATAAAATAATCAGAACAACACATTTTCGATAAAATTGTGACTTAAAATAGGTACTTTGACCAAACGCCATCGGTTTGAATTCCTATTTATTTACGTTAACATTATTTTTACTATCATATAGGTACCTACTATAAATAAAATTATTTCTTTACAGATTAACTGAATGGCTATAAAAGCCTTAAGGACGTGTGTGGTGCTGCTATGCATTTTTTATAAAACGAGTGCCAAAACAGGTATGTAAATAAATGTCTTTTCCTATTACAATTTGAGTAGGTTCCCATACAAAAGTATTAGAAATAATCATTTTATAATTAACGCTATATATAAAATTAAGCATTAGCGCATCTAACGCGATTTTCCTATAAAAAGGGACACAAATAAACGTAAAAAGTGCATTTGTTAAAACGAAATGTTTATTGTGAGAAGGTTCATCGGTGCTTAATATTTCCATTTAGTTATTTTTATCTGTATTATAGCTTTTAATAATTGTTATAATTTAATGAAATTAAATTAATACTTCTTACGTAGGTAAGACGAACTCGAAACACTTACAGGAACTATTTAGAAATTACCTACCTACCTATGTATTTTACAAATTTACTACTTTCATAAATTTTCTAAACTAAACTCTTCCGGAAGGTGTAATAAACTTATTTAACTTTTTTTAATTGGAATCAAAAGTTTATAGGTAGGTACCTATATTTACCTATATATAATTTATTTTATCTGTAAAATTAAATTATATCTAAGTAATTACCTATATTATTTTATTGAATTAAATTATACTAGGTAGGTACAATAAAATGGGGTAAATATAGAAAGATTTTTTTTAACTTTCTTGTGTATTTTGAGCAAATTGCAATTAATTTTCTCAAGTAGGTAAATCGGAATGTCAAAATATAGGTAAGTTTCTTTACCAAGAACGTGAATGGAAACGTCTATTTATTTATTAATAAATTCGTTAAATTCACCATGAAATGAATAGGAACCTAAATTAAAAAAACTATAAAACAATTGTTTCAAAAACGTATTATTATAATATTATATTTATATAATGTTTTAATAATTTTACAAAAGAAATGGGAGTTATTTTAAATTTTTTTAATTAATTTTTGCACAATTGCTTTTGTGAAATGTATAGAAAAACTATGGCAGTAACATTCAGAAATAAAAAATATTTATTTCTATTTATTCTAAAAGTTAAATGAAGTGAAAACTGATACAAAATTGGAATTTAGTTATTCAAAATAAGTTTATCAGCTTCATCAAACCATTACATATTGCAATAAGTTGTACATAAACACAAATAATATCTTAAATTCTGCTAATATTTTAAACTAACAATAATACTATATAGTTAATTAAAAGTAGAATAAGTTGGACGTTATTTAAAGATAACAATGACCATAATATTATTCAAGTTACTCGTCTCCAGACAATTTTGTGTGAAACAATGTGTAATTGTATTGTGCTTATTATTGAAATTATGTCGTAGGTGTATTGTATATAACTTTCGTAAATAGTAAATAGTTGCACCAAAATAAAGGGCGACAATAACATCATTTAACAGTTAATTATTTATATAACATGCCAATAAAATAGTTATGAATTCAACTCTGCCGCCTATTATGTATGGAATAAAATAATCAGTACCTACCTATTTATGGCGCGAGCGTATAATTATGGCGGAGTTTCATCAAGTGCAAGCACCTATATGATTACACTATAAGTACATTTACATAATTATCATACATACAATTTAATTAAAGGTTAAATTATTAAAATAAATATTGAAACGTGTTTATTAGTTAGACTGAAATCAAGAATGTTATCCTAAATTAAAGTCTCAGTGTACAAAACTGATTAAGTCATACTACGTCTGACATAGATCCTTGATATTAAAGGCAGCACGTTTTCTTAATGAAATAATAACTTGTCGTACATTTCATTTGGTGCAAAAGTCAAGCCGACCGTGATATCCAATATAGCCAATCAGATCGTTTATTTTTAAGCGCCAATGTCTAAAAACTTTCAATCGTATTTTCAGTTACATTTTTTACTTGACATGTTCGTATTTTTATTTTAATTGAAGCTATTAAAACCCTTAGACCGGTTTTATACATGGTTATAGACCTTATTATTGGGACGTGGATAATTAAAAACAAATCATTTAGGTATACGAATAATTTTCCAAATAACGTTGTATATTTTTTCTTTCACTTACTTTTTTAATTCTTTTTTAGGATGCATTTCGTATAGTATGTATGTCAGCAATTAATATTTCTTTTCATAGATGTTAGGATCTATGTGTTTGTTATGTTATTATGAGAATTGAAAAAATCAATTTGCTCATTAAAAAAAAAGATAATTTGAATGTAGTATAGGTATGTCTTATTTCGGAAATAGAAGTGCACAAAGTATTTACAATACTATAAACTCCAATTTACCTATTATCTATATGAACATTGCTTTTAAACCATTCCAAAGAATAAAACGATTATTATGCAATACTAAAGAAAATAAAATTATTTAAGCTCTTCTGACATTTATAAATTTTGCAGTACAGTCAATGTAATGCTGTATTCATTTGCCAAACTTGAAATGTCGAAACATCATTAACTTAACTAATTTTTACGATATTATTTGGAATTAACATTTACAGTAATAAAATAGTTTTTTAACTTGAATCTTTTTACAATTAAAAAATATTAACTTTTAAAATACACATTGATAATGAAATATCCATTAATTATTATTATCAATATGTAGTACTTTGTGGTGTACATTTTCTGAGTTAAAGTCCTCATTAAAAGTGAAAGATTAACTGCTTACGTCGATGACTAGCGTTTATACATAATATAATATCATTCTCGATCAGAGGAAATACATCTGGTGTTCTAATCACCAGCATTTCCGAATCTGTTCGTTAACACACCTTAGAAATTTAAAATTACACCAAGTTTTATCGGTTTCTCGAAATAATCTGGCCTATTCTGATATTCTAATCTGATCTTTATTTATTATATATATTCTTTATATATTCATTCCGATAACTCTTGATTCTAATTTCTTGTCTTTTACCTCTTCTACCTAAGAGCCAGTTTCACAATCGACACCAAAGTTACTTTAAATTAAAAGAAATTTTAAATCAATTTAACAACGTAAGCATGCGATTTTAATTTTTAAATTCACTTTAGTTTTCTGTACAGTAACCCTTAACATTCGCGAATGTTGAGACTATATTTCTGTGTAAGAAAGGGAGTTAGGTTCTATGAAATTTTCATTATAGTGGATAAAACAATTGGAACGAAAAAATATATATTTACTAAGCATTCATATGTACAGTCGAGTGCAAAATTAACGTCGCAAACCACGAGCATTGGGTTGTCAATACACGGCACATTGAACAAAAAGTATTTACGACAGGCAAGACAAATTACAAATACAAAGTTGAACTTTAAATATTTTTATCATAATTGTTATGTCGTGGGTGCCCGCGTAAAATAATTAATTCTGCACCCGACTGTAAATTCATGTGCAGATATTATATAGTTAAGTACAGATGAAGTTTATTTGCTAATCGATGACTGAAGATATTCAGTGATTTGTGATTGTTTATTTCGTTATAAGGAAAGGTCGCGGTCTCGATTCCTCTTTTGAATTTAAGACTTTTTTGAATTTGACGGATCGGTTTCTATTGTTTTTTCGACAAGTTGTTGAAGTTTTAAAATTTCAATATTCGTGTTGTTATAATCTGTATTAATATTTGAACGAATAAAACAATTCGATGCATTATAAATTGATAAAAAAATTCACGAATTTTAAAGGATTACAGTATTTATAAAATCTAGGTAAAATCAATGGTTGAGTTACATTATGGAACACGTTCTCGTTCATTTTCCCATAATTACTTACTCGCAATAAAGCAATAAATTATCTACGTGTTCTACATGAAGGTGAAACTAAAATATCTACTAAGAAAACGCATTATACGTTTCAGGATTATGCGAGGTAGAAAACGGGCAATCAAATATCATTCTAGATATAGAAGAAAGTAGAGGACTATGTAAGTTATTTTACGATACAACCGTTATCTATTTTACTCGTTCCATAAAACGCAGTTTTATCATTATTTTACAGCTATTGGTCAGACAACAATTCCTCCCGAATTGCCGATAGGCGGTGAACCAAATGTAGACGTTTTCTTAGATTTAGTATTTCCTAAGGGATCGCCGATATTTTTTCTAAACGAAAAAAAATTACAATTAATTTCGCCATTAGATAGGGACGAAGAGAGCTTGTCGCATATCGTATTTCAGGTATCGTTATCTATATAACTATTAAATTCCAACTCGGAAAGAAACTAGATATTGATTTTAGTTAACTTGTACAATTAAAGCAACACGTAAAAGGCGAACTATACCTGTGATCGTAAGACTGACTGACATTAACGACAACGCACCCGAATTTATTAATACACCATACCAAACTACCATATCAGAGGTACTTAATAATTATTTAACTCGGCTCTATCTGAATTTAACATTTTAATAATTATTCAGTTAACTCCGGTCGGAACGACGATTTTTCAAAATATCTTAGCCAAAGACAAAGATATTGGAGTTAACGGTTTGGTCGAATACTCGATCATCGAGGGCAACAGTTCCGGTATAGGGTACGAGCAGGGAATAGGAAGAGCTCGCGTGACCAGCGCCGATGGGTTCGGTTTCTTTGCCATTAATTTGCCCCATCAGGGACAGATAACTGTTAATAGGACTTTAGATTTTGAAAAAACTCAAAGATACTACGTGACTGTCGTAGCTTCGGTAGGTGCAAGGGGGGGATAAGTTAAATTGCGTCGTAGGTGCAACTTTTTTGTTTTAGGATAGGGCGAAAAACGTAAATGACCGATTATCGTCAACGACAACTTTAACCGTGAACATAAAAGACGACGACGACCAAAATCCGGCGTTTATATACCAAGGATGTATGCTTCTCGACGGCTCCTGCATCAATCCGGAATATTCGGCTTCGGTTTCCAGCGGAATTTTACACGGAATACTTACCATATCGCCCGAGAAGATTCAGGCAGTTGACATGGACACGATTAATTCTCCGATTCTGTACAGTTTTGTTAGCGGCACTCCGTCTTCCTACGCCGATTATTTTAAAATCGATTCCGAAACTGGAGCTATTCATCAAATTAAAGCCGTCGACACGTCTACTGCTAAAATGTTCAACATAATAATAAAGGTAGCTGCAAATCTACTGGGGGGCAAAAAAAAGGTGCTTATCTGTTCAATATTTAAGGCTCAAGAAAGATCCGAAGCTAAACGCTCCACAACCGCTAAACTGGTCGTAACCGTTAAACCTGTAGACGCAAATCCTCCAGAAATCTTCGTATCATCAGTGGAAGGATACGTAGATGAAAATTCTCCCATAGGAACCGTGGTAGTCGATAATTTAGGTCGGCCATTGGATTTCAGTGTTGCCGATAAAGATTTTGTATGTCGCGTTAACGTCATAAAAAAACATTTTAGCCTTAAATATGGTCATTTATTGCAGGGACCGGGAGACGCGAGGCCCGAATATATTTACGAGCTCACGACGCCGTTCTTTGAAATCGACAAAGAGGGGCATCTTGTTGTAAATGAAAATAATTTAGATCGCGATCCGCCAAATCCTGGAAAATTTAGATTTCAAGTTGTCGCTAGGGAAAAACGGGGAAAGGCCGCTAGCCCTCCGATTTCCTTGACGGTCCATTTAAACGACGTTAACGATAACGCTCCCGTTTTACAAACTATCTCGCCTATTACTGTACCTGCTGGCGAGGGAAGGCGTACGATAATGACGATACAGGCGACCGATAATGATATTGGAGAAAACGCGCTCGTAACTTACTCGATCTATCACGTATCTAATAACGGAAACAATAAATTTCTGATCAATCCCACTAGCGGTTTGTTAGAAACAAACGGAAAAGTGTACGCCGGCGAACAGTATAGTTTAACTATTAAAGCAACGGACAGGGGCGGGTTACATAATCAAGTTATCGTTGAAGTCACCATAAGTCCGGGTCCTAACACCAAAAGTCCCGTTTTCGAACAATCTCTTTACGATATCGAAGTTAGCGAAGGAGCCACAATAAATTCCACCGTAGCTACTATTATGGTATAAATAAGATATTTTATCTGTAATAATTTATACGCGTAGATACTTGATTTATAGGCAGTAGATCCTGAAAGCGATCCTATAACTTATTCCATAGTTTCCGGTAATGATTTGCGTCAATTTGCTATAGGCGCAACTTCTGGTATTATAACCGTTATACGGAAATTAGATAGAGAGGACCTTACGCGATACCAACTTGTACGTATCTCTCGGTATACCTACCAAACCATAACATCCATTAACGTTATTGTTTTAGATAATAAAAGCCGAAGATAGCGGAAAGTTGTCGAGTTTGGTAACAGTAAATATTAAAGTAACAGACATCAACGATAAAAATCCGGAATTTGTCGGCGACCCGTACAGTTTTAACGTTAAAGAAGGCGTTAGTAAAACTACTGTAGGATTCGTACACGCAAACGATGCCGACGAAGGTGTTAACGCTATCGTTAGTTATGCCATACCCGCCGAATTGCCTTTTAATATCGACACCGAAACTGGAGAGATCGCCACAACTAGAGCTTTAGATTATGAACAGCAACAGGTGATTTTTTTATTTCCACGGTTAATATTCAATATTTAAACGATTTTTGTATTTACCCCCATCAAAAAAAAAAACAAATAAACAAACAAAAAAACATTATTTTATAATCTTTCATATTTTTAGAGCTACCAATTTGTGGTTACAGCAAAAGATGGAGCTTCGGATCCTCGAATTGCAACGGCCACCGTTTCGATTAGCGTTATCGATATCGAAGACGAACTTCCGGCGTTTAAAAATCCTCTTTACGAAGCTTCCGTGCCGGAAAACGTGCTGGATTATTTCGTGGTCGATGTGGTGGTACGAAAGCGACTTCCAAATTAATTATTTTTTAAGGGATTTCAGTTTAAGATGTTTTAGGCCGAAGATCCGGACACGGTTAAGAAAATAACTTACGTTATACAACAAGGGCCCACAGATCTGTTTAGAATTGATGAAAATTCCGGTTCTATTTACACTACCAGGGGGTTAGATTATGAAAGGGAAAACGAACACGTGCTAATAATTGGCACATTAGAAAATATGTCAAATGAAAGAGGTAGCACGACAAAAGTTATGATTCACGTTGAGGTAAATGTTACAGCAAATTGGTTTTTAAAGTGTCGACGTCACATTTCGATTGCCATACTTTTATATATTCCTTAAACGTTAGGTTTTTATTACTTCGTTTTTTAAATAATTTGTCTTTGTATTTTTGTCTTATATTTTCGATTTTTTATTTTCTTATTTACCTATATTTCCGTGGCAGAAAAAATGAACGCATATTAGATTTAAAATATAAAAAGTATTTCGGGAAAACAGGGCAATATTGCTAGTGGTGATAGAACAGTGAAAAATAAGTGGAGTTTGTTTAATACAAATTTGCCCGAAAGTCGCCCATTTTTAACATAAAGGACATTAAACATTGCTTTTTGTAATTTTTTTCGACGACATTTATTGTTAATTATCTATTCTTTTTTTATGAATAAACGCTAAAGTAAAACAATCAGTTAACTTAATTGTCTACGTCGTGCGTACATCGCATCGTTAAACATTAAACATCTCGAAAACGTTGCGTCTGGGTGATTAACTAAGAATAACTTTTTAATGTAAAATTGAACGACCTTTCGGTTTTTCTAATCGTCATACCCGCAAACTTGACCTTAAAAAAGTTATAAACGAAAGTTAATGGTGAAACCTATGATAAACGGAAACATGAGCACCTCAAATCGCTTCAGCGACTCGGAAAACATTTGCATACCAAATTTCCAAATAGGATGCCGCCCGTAGCTTTAATGCAGTTGGAAAAAAAGCATTACAAAAAGTAATTTTCTACCTCCCGTATCTCGAAAACTGACGACTCTCGGGCAAATCTGTATTAAAGAAACACCGCTTATTTTTCGGTGTGCTATTGCCCCTAAAAATATTGCCATGTTATTCGGGAAAACACCCTGTATACAATCGTACAAGATACAATATTATTACGATTAAATTTTTTAGGACCGTAATGATATACCACCGGTATTTACGATAATACCGCATCCTATCACATTAGATGACGACGTGTCTGTAGGAACATCCGTGACCAACTTAATCGCAACGGATTCTGATGGAACGGCCCCAGGAAACAGAGTAAAAAGCAGACACAATTCAAATACGTGATAATCTAGTCTGTTATAATTTAAGGTTCGGTATGAGATCATCGGTAGAGGAAAGGCCACTAATTATTTCCAAATTGATCCAGATTCTGGAATTTTAAAAGTCATTAACGATTTTAGAAAGGAAATCGATTCAGAATATCAGGTACCTAAACGTTTAATTTGCATTTAACCGTTGTTCTAGTACATATTTTTTCTGAGATAAATTATTATTTAATGAACTTTATAACAACAAGTTTTAATGTCTAATAAGTCACGTGCGGTATCTTATTTGATTTTTTGACTTAAAATAACTTACAGATCGATGTGAGAGCATACGATTTGGGTGATCCTCAACTTTCGTCTGTAATCACCGTTGAAGTATACATACAGCATGTAGCCACTGTTGCACCTGAAGTTGGATTAAGATTCGCCGACAATGCCTACAGCGTGCAAGTACTCGAAAATGCTACAGTAGGTCATCTGATCAAAACTTTAACGATAGTCAACAGTCGAACACACGGAACTAATATTCCTCTTAAATGCCATATAAATTCCGGAAACACAGAGGTACGTTACAATAATTAAACTTAAAATCCCATTCTTCTAAATTCATGTTTTCCCTTTTTTAAGAAT
This sequence comes from Rhagophthalmus giganteus, assembly GCA_036326145.1. Lineage (NCBI taxonomy): Eukaryota > Metazoa > Arthropoda > Insecta > Coleoptera > Rhagophthalmidae > Rhagophthalmus > Rhagophthalmus giganteus. The sequence continues at coordinate 8,575,815 of JARFJA010000067.1, read as the reverse complement.
TATTCCAGTATTTCCAATAATAGTTAGCTACTTAATTATTCAAATTTTATACATCATTGATTTCAGGAAAATTTAAAATAAACGTTACCGCGGAAAGAAACTGTGCTCTATACTTAAACGGTAGCTTAGACTACGAAGATGAAGAGTCGTACCAATTGGAAGTACAATTAATTTCGTTGCAAGGTTTTATAAATAGAGATTTTAGTACGACACAGGTAACCATAAACGTTGGCGATATCAACGATAACAAACCGTATTTCGTTTATCCCACAAATTCGAACCTCGACAAATATTACGCCACCATATCGGGTAACGCTCCTTTAGCGACCAACGTCGTTCAAGTAAAGGTAACGCGTGCTAAACTGACTTTGCTCGATACAAATTTTCACACACCTACTACCTATGTATATATTTTAGGCGGACGACAAAGATAGTGGCAAATATGGAAAAATACGGTTCAGCTTATCCGGAAATCAAAGTGACGAATTTTTTGCTATAGATCCGGCATCGGGCATGATAAAAACGAAAAAGAGTTTCCATTATTTGGACGAAGAAAATCTTCCTTTTCGATTGACGGTAAAAGCAAGAGATAATCCGAACGCGTCCGTTGATTTTAAAGAAATCGAGACTCCTCTCGTCGTAAACTTAATATCGGAACAACATCGAATGATACTCGTAATAGGAGACGCGAAACCGGATATCGTAGCTTCCAAACTCGATGCCATCGTCAACGTCATGCAAGAACACACAGGATTAATTGTAGGAACAGAAAAACTAAATGCTAGAGAATTTATCGGCGGCAATGGCACTTTAGAAACTGATCCAGAAGCTACAGATGTTTGGTTTTACGTTATTGATCCCGATAGTGACTCGATACTCGTTACCAACAACACCGAAGTACAACGGTATTAATTCTTATTTACGTAAATAATGTTCGCCGAGTGACGTTTTCAAATTTTCAGATCCATTTTTGAAAAGTCCGCCATGAACAACATAACATTTGATGTTTCCGGCCAAATTAAACATACGGCGTTCAATATCCACAAACCTTTGATTTTGCTCAAAGCAAAAGCTACGACCATAGCTGCTTTTAACGGCGAAGTCTTTCCCTACGCTCTCATCGTTATAGCTTGTATAATATTTGTATTTGGAATTGTAGGAATTATTTACATTTGCGTTTCCTGGTCTAGGTAATATCAAGTTTATCCACATATTAATCTAATTCTCGTGAAAATAATTGCAGGTATAAGTCATTTAAAGATCAAATTCAACGTTCCTACATAGTCCCATCTAGTCCAACACGTTACGATACCGTGTATGTGGAACCTAATCTTAAAGAATACGAAACGCAAGTTCTACAGATGTGCGTTCCCATAGACGACCATGATGAATACAACGATTTACATTTAGATTTTAGTAATAAAAATCATGCCTTTAGTTTAGATAATGTTAGTTACATTTCTAAAGATAATAATCTTCGAAAATATAGTAAGTTCAAAGTTTGGTAGTATAAAAATGTAATTAATATTATTCAAATTAAGATCAACGAAGTCCAGTTAGTAGTGAATCGGAAACAACAGTAAGAGCGTCAAGTATTGGAGATCACAACATTTTATCCAATAAAGGTGATCGTGATACTATTGGTAAAGATCACATATATCAACGGTAAATAGATTGCTCCTGTACTTTTGAAACATACGAAATTAATAAGTCGATTAATGTGAATTTTAGATCTTCAGATGACGAAGAAATGAGTGCGAGTCCTACGAACGATAATGTCATGTTCAGAGAAAAGAAAGACTATTCCCATTTAGGATTTTCATATAGTGATCATTCCCCTATCGAAACAACTACGGAATTGTAAATAACTACCCTTTAGAGCAGAAAAACGACGATATTAATTTATATAAAAAATGCACAGGTTTTAGGTTATTTAATTCTAGATTTTGAAGCCATGTAATTACCGTAATATATTTTTTAAATAAATATTTTGTTTATATGGCAGGTTTTAATTACGATTTTAATGGCCGTTTTGATAACCTGATAGTTTAACTCTTGCTTAAGTATAAAATATTTATAGAAACTGAATAGTGTCTAAGGGAAATCAATAACTTGATAATGCTTAAACAATGCTTAAATGTTAGAACATTGTCGACACAAACGGCCATAAGATTCGTATGTTTGCGCACACAGATATTTACGCGCGAAATTTCCCGCGTTTCGTTTGAATCAAGGCTAAATGCCATCAAATCCGATCTACGTACTGTAAAATAAAAATTACGTAGGTATGAACTATTTACTTTATCAGAAAAACAGGAAATTTTTACCATAAACCATAGGGGTCGTTCAAAAAGGACGTCGGGCTCTTAAGGGATGGAGGGGGGTCGCGGATCGTGACATAAGGGCTTGGAGATAACAAATAAGTGACATCACGGATATTGCATTTTTTTGTATTATTTAGGGGAATATTGTGACGTCCTTTTCTGGGGGGGAGGTAAAAATTCTATGACATGGAGGGGGAGGGATTAAAAAGACCCAAAAAAGCGTGACGTCCTTCTTGAACGTCGCCCTAATGTATACATTTAGTTACGGAGGAAAGTCAAACTTGATCTCTAAGATCAGATACAGTATGGCCGCCATATCATATTACTTAATGTTGAAATATGTTTCCATTTAGGAACAATTGGAAATACATAATATCTAGAAAGCTTTATTCGTTGTCAATTTACCAATACTATATACAAATTAAGTAAAACCTCGAGAGTAAATTAGGTTAATAAACGTGGACGCAAGGCTCAAATTCGTAAACAAATCTCGTCCTCATATAAAACACTAAACGAAAAGTTTACTTTTATTTACACCTGAAATGTCTATTATTATATGTCATATTACATAAAATATTATAATATGTACCCATATATTCTATAAATTAATAATTGAAAATGTATCAAATTTATCCATTTGTTTCAATTTTGAATAGGTACCTATTTTACAATCGAAGCAGTTACCTAACAATTTATTTTTAATTCTTTACATTTCATACGATTGTTTGATGGAAATTGAAGGGTTTTGGATACATTTACCTATTTTCTTTTTATTAGGAAAATGCACAATTTTAATAATATGAACTCAAAACGTTTTGACGGTAAATAATTCTAGCTTAATAAAATATCTCTTAAAAAATATTTTAATTGAAAATAATTCCTATTACAATAATTTGATCTGTTGTATGTATATTTAACAATGTAATCGATATCATTCTATTATCTAATGTGGGTACATAGGTATGTATCTATTAACGTAAGTACATACGTCATATTACTAACAATAAGATCAATTACATATGTAGTGGTCAAATAGGTTGAAATCCAAGTAATAGTTAATTATTTACAGTTTTTCTAGAGATATATTTTGATTTGGTATCGATGTAGAATTTTTTGCCAAGATTTTTTTTGAGGCATCAATGTCGAATTGTAGCAAGATGACCAGATTCAAAGTAACAGCAGCACAAATCTGAAACACATGTGTTTTATAAAAACACAAAATTTTTAAATAACACGACTCACCGAATACAACAAGGAAAAATCGATAATAAATAACTTGTAGGCAGATATCTCCAACTTATCGTGCATTAAATGAAGAGATTTTGATATTATCTGGAAATAAATAGTTTTAATTTAAGCCACATTGTTCGAATAACAATTTATGTTATTAATTAATTAATTTACATATAATTAATTTGATTAGATACTAATTTATAGCAATAAAAAATAATTATAGGTACGTAATATAATAATGAATACAATCTTGTCTTTTAGATTCTCACTCTTATAAAGTATAAGTAATTACCAAATTTCTAGATTGAACTTTTACAGGATGAATCCTTATTCCGTGTAGAACTTCGATCGTACGATTTGCCTATAAAACAAATTGAATAGCTATATTTTTCTGTAGAAATTTAGTACCTATCGTAAGTGTACCTGAACACACATTTCAGTGGTTAAATAAATCCTGATAAATAACTGAATTATCGTATATAGAAAATATTGTAAGCTATTAAATATTATATATTGATTTTCTTCATCGGCAAACTGACCAAAAGTAAGAATATAAATTATTATATAACCTTGTGAAAGAAGAATCACAAAATCTGTTGCAGTATAAAAGAGTATCGGAAATGCGTAGCACTTATTAATCGTTCTCGCTAATTTAACCATTTTTTTACGTTCTTCTATAATTTCTTCGACGCATTTTGAAAATGCATGTTCATCTACCGGATACTTAACGTTCAAAGCAGATTCTTTTACTTTCGTTTCCAACAATTTATTAAGAATTTTTAGACGCTCGCGTAAAATTACCGTCCAAACATAATATTGTAACATCATCGCTGAATTTGCAATATCCGAAATTGCAAATATCAAAATTTGATCCAAAGGCAAAGTATAAAGTATTAGAACGCCTATTATTGTTCCAAAGTGGTATAAGTTGTACGTGGCCATAACGCGAATTGTGAATTTCCAAATTTTATAATTAGCTGATAAGACGGAATCGTTTTGTCCCATTTTATTCAGTTTAGTATCGAATTCGCTTATACCTTTAAATATATTTATTTGAGTTTGCGCGAAAATCTGGCTTAAAACGAAAACGGAAAGCGTTATTATATTAAAGGCGTAATAATGAAGGCTGCTAATGAAACTAACGATTCCGGATTTCTTCAGAACGGGAATTGTTAACAACGACGTTTTTAAAGATAATATGAACAGCACCGAATGCGTTATCGTATAAAGAACGGATTGTACTATTTGCGAGTAGGTTCTCGAAAAATTTCCCGATTTGTTTCTTTTAAATGAAAACGCCGCCGTTGCTACGGAGAAGTAATAAAGCGGTTTAACTGCTTCTTGTAGATCTTCGAATTTCTTCATTATTTTCTACTGTAATGACAAATAAATAAATTATTTCTAGGTATAATTCGATTGTTGTAGTGAACATACCTAAGTATGTAATAAAAGATTTAAAAATAAATTAATTTAACCTAAATAATTTAAATATTTAAAAATGAAAATAACTATACTATACTTACAAAATATAAACTTTTAGAATTTCTCATTTAACAATAAGTAATAGGTGTAACTACCGTCTATGTATGTACAAATGTATATATACAACCAATCAACAAATATTACGTTAATATATGAGAAATAATATTACTTAGGCAATGAATTATCGATCTTTATGTATATATGTAGTGTATAAATAATATTAATAGAATTAAAAGCGGTGTATGAACAACTAATGTTTCTATCAATCAACTCGAGTAGTTTTACTTTAAGGGTAGTTGTTGGTAAGACAAAAATGTGAAAAACCACTTTTTTTTAAGTCGACTCATAAGAATATTTACGGTTGTCCGATTAAAATGATGTACTATGGAAATTACTTTGGTAGTAGTTAATTTTAATTTTAAAAAATTCGGCTGCGTTCACTTAAAAATGCTTTTCAAAATTAAATAACTTCATAGTTAACACTTTATCTGTGACCGTTTTAATGCGCATGCACCCCCGGGTGCTGCTATGTGCAAAGGCACACATTCCTCCACATCCGCACTTTGAATAAAACTAATCGAAAATGGCGAGCAAGGTGGTAGATGACCCCGAATTCTTTAGAACGTGCTGAATGAAACGGAAGTATCTCTTCTCAACGCTGAATTCGTCCTGACTCGTTAACTAAACTCGAATCCTTGGCGCGTATCCGTGCCATCAGCACGTTGAAGACAAATGTAGTGACACGGATCCGCGCCATACGCAACCATATAATTAATGCATTTATAAATTATTAAAAGGCAGTAGTTTGTGGTATTTATATTGTTAGTAAGAGAATATTATTGTATGTAGGCGTTTTGGAGTTTTACAATATTGGAGGCGACGGTTAATTTTAACTCGCTTTTCTGAAAAATTAACATATTTTTAATATACATTTGTTAGCATGTGACAGTTATTGTTCGGTGTTATCCGCCTTTTTAAGTAATGACTGAAAATTATTTAATTTTCTATTCTCGATGTGTATTTCCACGAAATATAACTAAGTAAATTAATAATAAATTTTGTGAATTTAAATCATCGATGATAACTTATTTAAATATCTATTTTAAGGTAGATAGACGATAATAAAAATTACGAAACTCGATGTTTTTTCCTAGATAATTTTAAAGTACCTACCTACTTAATTTATTATTATGAAATTGAAAAAAAAATAATACCATCGACGTGGAGCGAAGACGTGAATTTTTAATTTTTATTATCATCAACGATTATACTAAAAGGCATTCAAAGTTTCATATTATTATATAATATACCTTAATCGACACTTACTATAGTTTAATTGTTTATTTCGTAAAAAAATTACAATAATTTACAAAACTATTTTCCAAATAATATCAACAGGCTTGTAAAATTTTATACCCTTCAACATTTAACCAGCTGTACAAATAAAATAATAATGTAATATTTACATAAATATATACAACGATATAGTATTAATACAATTTATATTTAATAGGTAATTATAAGAGTATCTACAACTAATATGAAAATACAACTAACGTTGTTCGATACATACTCAATTCGTTCAATTCACTTAAAATAAGATATACATTCAGTACAATAATTTCACAAAACACATGAACACGTACTAAAATCAATAAATTACAAGAATAGATAACATTAATTAACAATTATTCTATGTATATCCAAAATTTATTATTAAGCACCACATTTAAATACAAAATCAATCTAGTTTATTTTGGTTAGCAATTTTTTTCGTAAAAATATAACATTAGTATTGATATTTACAGAGTAATAGATTTTCTTACAAATACAGATTGAATATAAATTTGCTATATGTACTTATATTTCATAACTTAAGTAGGCATCACATCTTTATCGATTAAACATAACCGCATTCATTCAATCGTTCATTTTAAAACACACAAATAAAAGCAATTGCTAGCCCAATCACTTTAGACGAAAATATTCCGTAGGCACTCGAAAATAATTATTTTTTTGTCGTTTAAAATGTGAAGAATTCCAAAAAGATGGAAAACTACCAAAAGAAAAATCGTTTTTCGGTTGTTTATAAAGGCAAGTCTACACGCGGCATTAATAAGGTTCGCCCTATATGTTTGCTGCACGTTTTTAATGAACTATATCTTATTCTAAATTATATTTATAGATAATTTACTTACGTTTAACTTGACTGGGCTTCTCTAATAAACAATTTTTAAATTTCGCGGCTCGTATCGCCGAAAAATCAATCGAAGAACTTTATTTGAATAACTACATAAACGTTATTAAAAACATTTTCAAATTCAATTCGAATATTTCGATATTTTTGTAACTTTGTCGTTTGTTAACTACTCAAGTATATAAGCGTAACGGAATTTTAAAAATTGTTCATCGGGTTGAAAGTGTAGTTCGAAAAGCTATAAGTAAGATATATGAGCACTTGATTTTGATTTCGATCTCTTTTCTTATTTGCCAAACTTAGAAGCTATCACATAAAGGGAATTTAATAATTCCAACGCCCTAGTGTCCTCGTCGTCGTTGTCCAAACTGGGATCGACTATACGTCGAAATACGTTCGATTCCGTTACCGGAGTTTCGGTTTCCGGTCGAATCGTTGTAGCCGCGAAAACGTTTTCGTTGATATCTCTGGGTCCCAAACGCGTATCGTAAGAAGGCGACCTCGACTCCAATTGCTTATTTAAATCCGCGTTGCATTCGCTGATAAGGAGTAAAATAAGGCGACGCGTTAAGGGTTCTTTTCGATTTCCTTCATTTTGACCAAGAACTCTTCTTGAGTGATATTGAGCTTGTTGAGGATCCTCTGCAGTTTCGCCGCGCCGTCAGTTTTATTTGCGTTCATGAAATCGATTAGAATGCCGTGAACCTGTGTGGAGTTCAGCTCTATTTTCGGTAGGGCCCTTAATTCGTATTGTATTTCCGAAATTGTTTCTGAAGAGGTCTCTTCCGAACTAGGGACGCCGTAATATTGCGTGCCGGACGTGTCAACTTCCTCCTCTTCTTGATTTGTCGAATCGAAATTTTCGTTGAGGGTGGCCGGATTTACCGATAAAGTAGTTTGCCATAGTTTTGCGACGTCCGACGACGTCGTCCAATGATTATCCGGCAAATCCTTGGAGGATTCGGCCGTTTCTGTTTCGGTGTAGGTGGCGTCGGTGGTGGTGATGGTGGTTCCTTCGAGATTTTTGTTTAAATCGAATCGGACGGCAGTGTCCGCATCTTTTGGATCCGAGGCGACATTGTTAAAATGCGAAACGAACGATTGGCTGTCGGCGCTTTGTAAATTTTCCACTTCTGCGGCCACCGAATTGTCTTGAACGTCGTCAGTTTTATTGTAAGCTAAAATGTAACCCCACGTTGGATTTATCGGCGCGGTAGTCGGACGCGTCGATAACTGCGGATGGTCGACTTTCAGGTCCGTATCGGAATAATTCAATACTTCGTCTTCGTCCGCTTCGTTAACTTCACTAAACGGAATCAGAGGTTCCTTGGGCCTAACGGAGTACAATACTTTTCTAAACGTATCTGGATCTTCGAGGTACGCAGAAAGAGCCTCCGTAAATACGCGAGCTAACTGTCGTACTTCCGGTCCTTCCGAAGTATATTTAGTATCGGCTTTTAACAGATCGTTGTCGCTCTCCTTAGCTCTATTACTTAAATTAACATCCTCGTCGGAAACGCCGTGGTCTTTTTCTTTGAAAAGATTATCGTAATTTTCGCGAGTCATTTGCGTCAGAAGAGATCTAATTAGTTCGTCGTTGTCGTTGTGTGCGTATTGTTTTAAATCGGCACTCGCGCGATCCGAATGTTCGCTTGCGTTCAGCGAGGTGACGTTGTCCAAATTGTTTGCAAAATATACGGCGAGCGAATGAAGCGTTTTAGGGCCGACCGACGGCGGTATCAATAAACCTGGACGAGGAGTGCCAAAATCGTCGTCGGCGCTCGAACCGAGCTGATTTCTCACGACTTCCATTAAGTGTGTATCATATTGTTCAGGTTTTCTTCCCTCGTGTAAGTCGAAGCCGTGGTGAACGGGGTCGGCAAGGTCGGTCGAACGCTGTTAATTTTACCGTAACTACTCACAAACGGACTCGCGGAAGACAGTTGGTATGACGGGTATTCCGGCGGTGCATCTAACGACAGCGATACGACGTTTAACGTATTTAAGGATTCCTCGTTGGGGGCCGAAAACGGTTTTGGTTGAAGGACGGTCGACAAATGGGCGAAAGGAATGCTTTGCGTGGCGGTTTCGTATTTTAACGGCGTTCTGACGGTGGTCGCGTCTTTGAACGCTTCCGTTGGAGACGCGCGAAGTTTCTCTTCGTCTCGAGAATATATGTTTTGCGTCGTCAACGTGCCGAACCCGGCACTAATCTCTGTGGTAGTTTCGTCGTTTAATTTGTGGTTTGTTTCTTTCAAGGCGGACGAAGAAGGCGTATTTTTAAACGGACTGGGAGAAGACGGCAATCGATTGTTTACGTATTTTGTTGCAGAAGTACTGCTTAAAAGTACTTGCTTAATCCGATTTTCGTATTTATTACTTTCATAATTTTTGACTGAAGTAACGGGGGATAAATCGGCTGTGGTGGTAAATCCAACGACGTTGGGATTTACGGTGGGCGGCGTACTGGTGATTACGCGAACAAACGGAGAATCGGTTAACCTTCTGTCGTCCGAATTTAACGCATTAAGCGACACGACGTTGCCGCCTTCGGGTGCGTTTGCGGGGGTTGTGTGAGTTAAATTGCAATTATGAATTTGCGGCGAATTGGAAATTACGTCGTCGAATGACGGTCTGGTTGATAATGTTGCAGGTACTATATTTAATTTTACTATAGGGCTATCGGCTCGGGTGGGTTCGTTAAGGTACGATTTACTTGAACGAGCAGCTGACGGGGTCGTTGCGTAAGAGACGCTTGCTTGATTTTGACGAACCGACTGTGACGGAAGCGTCGACGGCGCGAAATTCAAATTAAAATCGACGTCGTTGTTTTTAGCACTGTAAACGGGGCGCCGGTTGGTGTTTGGTTTTCCCGCGCATGCGACAAAGTTACTTTCAATTCGTTCGCTAAATTCGTGAAAGGACGAAATATCGTTGCGGGCTTTAGTCGTGCCGATTTGGAAATTACCAGATACTAATCCCGCGTTGCTTTGATAAAATCCTTTATCGACCGAATTGGACGGTCGAACTGTCGTATCGAAATTGAGCGGCACCGTTTCCGTAACGCCTGCGGCGTTATTTACGAAACTGCCGCGATACGTAGTCGCAGTTTTTTCCGTAGTAACTCCCAATTTGCTAGTTTTCAACGACACCGGTACCGTTGAAAGTACTTGTGGACTAGTCGAAGAACCATAAAATGGCTTTTCCGGCAACGTACTAAACGATTTCTCGTAGTACCGTTTCGGATCCTTAATTTCGGAATAGGTCTCTCGATGATTCGGATAAAATTTCGTGGTTGTTTGCAAATGATTACGTGTATTTTTCACAAACGACGCAGTTTCTTGTAATTCCTGCGTTTCTTCCGAGGTCGAACTAACGAACGGCGCGTTAGATTCCGTGGTGGAACTTTTCCCGCGAACCGTTTGAGCGTTTCCTTCGAACGTACCTTGGCTTTCCGCATTAAAATCGGCACCCGGGTCCTTTCCGAATTTACCCGCACTATTGAAGGAATTTATGCTAAACTTGATTTTCTCGTGGGCGTTTATCAGGGGCAGTGCGTCGTCTTTGTGCCCGCGTTCCGGCTCGGTTTCTAAATCTCCTTTAAAGTTTAAATCTATTTTCTTGTTTTCTCGTTGTAAAGTTGGCGCTTTGGTGCTAAACGCGAAAGTCGGTTTGCTCGCGGTCGTCGTAGAGAAAAGAAAATCTAATTTTTGCGATAAGCTCGTACTGAACGGTCGGTTCTCGTTTTGGTAATTTACCGGAGCAACGGTTGCTCCGGCCGAATTGAAATTCTTATTTGGAGATTCTTTTGAAAAACTTTGTTCGAAATTATTTCTACGTTGCTGCACTTCGTTGCCGGATGGCACGTTCGAGCCTGAATAATTTAAAACGTTTTGCTCGGTAAATTGTTTAAATGGACGTGCAGTTGTTGCAGTTGAAAAACTTCTAGCTCCCGCATTAAATTGCACGTTGTGATTCGATTTAAACGGACTTATCGTTGTGGCGTAGAAGCTTTTAGTTTGCGCATTATCGGGTGCGTTATAGTTAAATTTAAATGGGTTTATCGTCGTCGTGGTGGAAGGTGCGTTAAAACCAAATCTAAATGGACTTGTTGTTGTTGTCGCAGAAAAACCGTTATACCTGGAATTAAAATGCGTATCGTGACTATGTTCATCTTGTTTTTGTTGGAAACTAGCAAAATTTAATCCGTTTTTATTAAACGACGGTTCGTTTACGTTATTTCTTTGGCTGTTATCGACGACCGACGAAACGTCAGATTTCTTGAAGGAATCCGCTTGATAATCCGCCGTACCGAAACTGTATTGTTGTTGCTTATTTAAATTGTTTTTGTTAAAATGTATCTGACTAACGATTTTATCGTCGTTCGACGCGTCCAAACTTGCTTTACCATCAAACTGTGAGTTTGAAAAACTTGTTTGCGTATTTCCCGAATTGGCGTTATTAAACGGAATTTTCTCTGTGGTGCTAAATCGCAGTTGACTATTATCGTTGAACCGAATTTGACCCCGAGCCGAACTGCTCTGCTTGAACTGAGAGTCGTTTTGATCGCGATTACTAAACGAATTTTCTCTAAAGTTACTCGTAGTTCTTTGTGAACCGAAACCATTAAAATTGAGATTGTTCTGTCCGGTGTATTTACTTGTTTGTTCGGTATTTGCATTGAAATTATTTTGTTTATTTTGATGTGCATTCTGATTAGACTGCTCGAACGAAACTTGACCCGTTCTGGTTTGGCTTTGTCCAAAATTTCTCTCGAAGGTATTATCGGATTTTGTGTCTGCGTCTCTCGGACGACTTTCGCGAACTCCATTTCCAAATGAATCCAATTTGCGATCGGTACGTGTATTATAATTTTTCCTCGCAGATTTCTCCGTGTTAGTTATTATTCTGTTATCTACACCTGTTGAAGTTGATCTGTATTGATACGACGGAGTTACAAAATATCCGGGAGTCACGCGGTTACTTTCACCCCTATAATCGTAATCCTCTTTACTGGAAAACACGCCCTGTTTGGTACCTTGATAAATACGTCTTTGCCCTTTGCGTTTAGCATTTTCCCTTTGTAAAATTTCCGCGCTTTCTTCGTATAATAATGGTGAAGTGGTACAGTTAACTTTAAACCACCAGTCACAAATTAAGTCGGCTTGTCGAAATATAGTTCCATTTGGACATAGGAACGATAATTTTCTTCCTTCGTCGCAAATATGAAACACCTATAACAAAACAATTATTAACGGTTTTTGTAACGCATTTATCTAAGGAAATAAATAAGATATATTTAGGAAATCGCCTGTTACTTATATTAATTTAAAACAACTAAACCACAAAAAATTTTAAATTATAAAATGTGCGAATCGCTAATTTTAATAGATGGTATGGTAAAGAATTTATTTAAAGAATTAAAACTTTCTATTTCCTTAAGAGGGGGGTTCCATAAATGAGAATCAACAGATGTCGCTATGGTAGATTCACTTCAGGAAACGATATTAAAAAATTATTAAATTTTATTAAAAAAATTTAATTAATAATAAATACTAATTCAATTAGCTAGTTGCTCCTTATATTTTTATCCTAAAAAAGTTAAAGGAAGAGTTTTGCTAAGTTGTACACATGCTTCCGAATACTTCAAATTATAAGATATTTAGCTACTATATGACTAAAATATTATAAGGAGCAACTAGAAGAAGGTTCAGTGAATACGTATACGAAAGTACAGGGTGTAATTGTTGCTAGAATTCGTAAACCGTTTCTTGAAAAATCGTCATTTTAAAGAATAAAACTATCTTACAGATAGCTACTTAATTTCGTAGAATGTGTCTAACAAAATTGTCCAACTATTATTGAATAGATGGTGCCGTAAAAAACTAGAGTGGTATTTTTTTTTATTTGCCGGCCGATTCGTGTATATTAATCTCGCGTATGATAAACAAGCATCAAACTGCATAGACGGTATATTTCGTTGTAAAATATTTATATTCATCGTACCTATACCGAAAATGAACTCGTAATTCTTATTACGAAATCTTAAACTAAAATCAAAATTGAACTCCTGTATTTTCTTATACTCTAAATAGTGAAATTCCAACCATTTTATAATATTGTGTAAAAAGGTCTAATTCCAAAATTACAATTAAAATTAAGTATGTATGTAGGTACATTTGCCATACCTACAGCTTCATTTATTTACAAGTTTTCATTCTATAAAAGATGGAATCTCATTCGGTTTGTTTTTCGATAGTAAGCATAATTATTTTACATTTCGACGTGTTGTTGTTTATAATTTCTGTGAATTACTGAAAAATGCGAGAATGCGGCGAACGTTTCCCATAAATAAGTAGATATGTATACATACGTTATTCGTGATACGTCCCAACACGTTATCAATAAAACCTCGTATTTTTACAGTACTAATAGATTTTAGTCTATTTTACCATGTCATATGTGTGCAGGTAAATCATCGGTAGACATCGGAGTGCCATGTTCAAAACTTTAATCTGAATATTACAAATATACAATTTAGTAACTTTTGTGCATGGCTGCGTGCATTGGAACCTATTTGAGAACGAAACTGTAACTATTTAACTTTTAATGCAATTAATGACATGCTATAATAATAATTATTCTAAAATATATACATAAGTAATTACATATGTGCATATATCAGTAATATTGGAGTTCCTATTGTTACAATTGTTTATGTTTTATTAATAATGGCATTTCTCACTTTATAGTAACCTTCTAGTTTATATAATAATACTTTTTCTACACGTAATCAATAATCATTAAATTGTGACCTGTTCTTGAAGAGAACATATTTGAATTGTTCAGGACATCTGTGCCATAACTTGGTAACTTTTCTGGTTGCAAGTTAAATAATTTTTTTAAGCTTGTTAACTTGCATTTCATTATTTTTGTGTCTCTCATCAAAACGCCCATTCTTTATATTCTGTAACTTTATATCCTAGAAACGCTAGCAAAGTTTACAACGTAAACATAATTAAATTAGATGCCAAAGCATCAATGAAAAAGCGCACTCTGTAGAAACTATTTAGTACAAGAAAACAGGAATTAACATTTAAATAGCTGATGCCAAAATCGCGCCATCTTACGATTAAGCCGTTTGATATTAATTAAAATAATTAGAAAAATACTACTGTGGCGTTACTAGCGGAAACATGGTAGAAGCTGATTTTTCCAGCCCCCTCTTAACACATTGACCGCCTTGTCAGTCACTAGTGACTGACACTGAGTACCATAAAAATCCTCATAATTTCCCACAAAAATGCATCAAAGTAAATTAAATAATCATATCTCTAGATAATTTATTAAATATAACTTAAAAACAAAGAATTTTTTTACATTTTATGAAAAAACTTGTTGGCGAAGAATGTGTTAAGGAAAAAGACACACGCATGTACTAGATAATATTAATTTTAAACGACCTACAGGTGATTACTTCTTAAATTTCCTTATATAATTATTTTTTCCAATTAAATTGTTTATAAAATTTAGGAATAATTAAAGCTTAGGTAGGTACTTATAAAATTAATATTATACGGTCATTATTATTTTAAGAGGATAGTAGACGGAGTTTTGGAAACTATTGCCGTTGCGATGTCGTTAGTGTAGTTCCACAGATCCTTCGTAATAATAGGCAACCAAAATTTTTAATATCTTAACACAGATGTTTTCTAAAAATAGCAGGTAGTAAGGTTTCGGTTAAGTAAGCATAATGGTCCCCAACGTAATCCCTTCTCATTGTTACTGATAGTATTTACAAATAGGTAAATGTATTTTTACATTCTAGAATTATTCAACTGCTATAGATTTACAAAGTCGACTTCAACATAGCAAAGAATTTCAATAACTTGCAAAATTCGCTGATAAAAACTACATTTTTTTAAAATTTATTTATTATAAAAGCAACATGATTGGTTCGAATATTTTATATGTTACGCATTGATATCGCCGCAGGCCGAACGTTCCGTGAAAATGCGTCTTACCTGTTTATTTCACAGGATTGTGTATTGTTATGAGTATACAATCATTAGTATTATACAAAAGTATTGCCGAGCATTGGTGCCCATGGTGATATCAATACTCTAACCCAACGGTTCTCGACCTTTTAGTATTTGTGACCCAACTTTCCAAAACAGTATTAATCGCGTCCCTCTTCCAAAGATTTTTGGCGCCTGAATATTTTTTATATCGACTTTTTTGCTACTGATACTTTTTTATGCTTTTGTCTTTTTAAAATGTCTTCGAGACTACCCTTTTGTTATTTCGTGCTCCCTTAGGGGGAGCGCCCCACGAGTTGAGAACCGTTGCTCTAAATCGTTGTGTTTCAATAAACTGGTCATTTAAGTTTCTTACAAAATTATACAACATCAAATACATAATTGAAATTGGAAATAGGTATGATGGAACTATTAAACAGGGTGTTCACAAAATAACGCATAAGTTTTCCAGTACGTTGCAGAAGACCCTTCAGCGGATATGGGAAAAATAACTAAAAATCTATTGTTACTTTTAACAAAGTTCTTAGCAAAAAACTGTATGTTAGAATTGACAAACATCTCAAATACCTATATCTGGCAGTAGAGGTCTGCAGAAACACAGAAACTCTTAAAATGTTAATAAAATCAAACTAATCTTTACAGTTTATTTAAATATTTTTGAGGGTCATTTTCTAATTAGGTATGGGATGAACTAACATGTAAATCTGATATAATAAATAAATTGACATAAGTCAATATCTAGTCTCTCTATCTACTTATAACGAATCAAGTGAAACAGAAAATGTTCAGATTGTATTACTTAATTATTGTGAGATTAACTGTTAAAAATATCTTAATTTGTCTAATATCTTAATATGTTAATTTGTAATGTACGAAAAAGCGAAGTGGGTAACGTTTTATTTATTTTTAACATCGTTGCCAGATTCATTTTTTGACTATCATGATAAAGATTTGGCAATTTATAAAATACGATTTAAAAATTAATCACCAATGATTATAAATTACTTTGGCACGAAACAATAAAGATATTTTAGGTTTTTTTGGGAAATATTAGTTTTAAAAAATTTGCAGAAATGAAGAATTTGAATCCTCAACTTTACTTCTTCATATTGACGAGAACGGTCGGTTATATATATAGATATATATGACCGATCCAAAACAAACGAACTATATTTTCCCGTCCGAGTCCCGTCAATCAGACAGGCTGAAATAGTTATATTTTCTATGAAAATTGGCTAAAAATTAATTTTTACATATATATAAAATACCTACATCAGCTAAATCCCTACCGACAAAACAAATTGTAAAAGAGAAATTACTACTTATTTTACTATTATTCGTTTCTTTGACATATTCCAAACAATGCCACCTTCGATATTTATGGTTGAGCTAATCTTCTGACAAACACCTGCTTTCAGTTTCTATGCAAATAACTAGAAGTATTATTTAGCAGGTGAAAATTTGACGCTGTATTTTTGGTTGTCTACATTCATAAAGACAATATTTTTAAAATAATAAGAATATACCGATAATTTTTTAATTTCTAAATTGTTTTAGATGACCGTTGCTGTTTTAAAGTATGTGTTATAGTTCCTAGAAAGTTATATTAAAACTTCAGAAGTTCATCTATCATCAAATAGTTTTAAACACCGAAAAACTACATTTTTTTATTAACGACATTAATTAAAATCGTTCTAAATACGAAACTGTTGAAGTGTACGTGCTGATTTTACTTTTCAGCCTGAAAAACACTATCGACTATACGACTGCAAAAAGAACAAGTGAATATTGAAATTATTTTTCAAAAAAATACCGGGAAACCTATTATTTTTGTTTATCACTTTGAATAAAAATTAATATATGTAAGAGCAAGAATAATGTTTTATAATAAAAAAAAGTTTCGTTGATGTTCATCTTTTAGATTTATTAAGTTTTAAGTAACACTGCAAATCCGTCTACTATCCCCTTAACACAACTAATTGTAAGCAATACGAAAATAATGATTTTTAAGCATTCAAGATTATCCAAACAACTATAGCTGTTTAAAGGTACCTACATAAATATTATTATGTTCGATAAAATTAAATCCCTTTCGAAATCTTTATATCCTCTTAAAATTAATAGTTTTATATAACAAGTTAAATGTTGCTTAAGGAATTAGACTGTCGATTCAGAAAAAAACTTTTAATTTGCATTCCGATTACACTCGTATAGGTAGGTAAAATATGTATAGATAGATATATTGATTATTAAAAAGCGTTATTCAATAAAACGGAAATCTACATACGTCATATGTATTTATAGGTAAGTACATGTACTACGTCATTATAAAATTAAGAAAACCTTAGATAAAAATTACCTTTAAAATTTGAGTTTTTACCCACCTTAAAAATTAAAAATTGTAGACTATAAATAACTCGCATTGTTTCAAAATACCTACAATGACATCATCTCGATAGTAATTGAAAGTCAATTTATTATCAAGCACGATTTAAAGATTACTCAGAAAATAAATTTTGCTTTTATTGAGAGTGTAGTATAATCGGACATTCTAATAAAATGTCATTGTCATTTTATTTGCATTAATATAAAATACGTAATTTTAACGAAATATTCAATAACAGTGTACTGGTGATACATAAGCGAAATTTTTGTACTTCCCATCAACATTTAAAATTAAACACGATTTTCGATAATTTCACTTTAAGTAAAATGTCAGTTCCTAAACCGATTCTAATAAATCTATCGATATTCAACCCCAATGATCCCAAAAAGTACATAATAAAAATACATTTTAATGATTTTTTACTTTGCAAAATCAAAATAATTGGTTGCGTTGCATATTGTTATTAATAAATTTGAAATAAAAACGAAAAATTTCGAATTTTCTCGAAAGCGTCAGTTTGTATTATCGAAATCAAATAAAAATACGTGTTTTGCATTTTTTTTAAACGTTTATCAATATTAAAATTAAGAAGTTTAATATACACACTTGACAATCAGTATCCAAGTCTGCGTAATACCCGGCCTCCATTTCCCGACAGCTAAATTTTGTTTTAGGAACGTAAGACAAAGTTGGATAATCGACTCCGGGCGTGCCATCAGAATCTGAAAATCAATCAAACTTTATAAAATATGCATTACATCAATTATTAACATCTTTTACCTTGATAGTAATACGTATCTCCCGCATCGCGTCTTTCTCTAAAGTCTGTTGTATCACTGGTGCTTGTGCCATCGTCTATTTTTAAACCATTTACTAACTATTTCGAAAATAATAATTAATAGGTACATAGGAAATGTTATTAAAAACTAATTAACTTACAGCTTGTCTTCCGCAGTAAATAACGTAGAAAAGTATCGCTAATCCTTAAACAAGAAAATAAATTATAAATTTTAATTTAAATATAGGTGAATACGTACACACATAATGTAATACACCTGAATTGAACGTTCCGACGTGGCTGTTTCGACGCGACCATTTCAACGCGACCGATTCAACGCGAGATTTTTCGACGCGGCCCCAAATTCGACGCGAGCCCATTTCAACGCGAAAACGTATCGACCCGGTCACTTCGACACTAACGATATTAGAAAAATAGAAAATATGCTAACTGATTGCGGTAACTTTATTACAGTAAATATTAGTACAGGTTAAACTCGATCTAGTGCAGACTAGGTTAATGTAGATGAGGCGAGTTTAGACTAGTGCCCACAATCAGACATTGTTATCGTTAATAAAATGGAAAAATCAATAATTCGTAGGTACCGAGAAAGACGAAATTCATCACATGAATAGGTCAATGTTCTCCTCTCGGCCAGTCAACATATTTGTTATACAATGTCAATTTTAAGAAAATTTTGACGTCGAAATGAGCTCGCGTCAAAATGGGTTCACGTCGAAAAGTCTTACGTTGAAATGGGCGGCGTTGAAACGGATTCTAGTTGAATCGCTCGCGTCGAAACGGCCGCGTCGAAACGTCCTAAACCCATAATATACATAGATATACATTTAGATATGGATAAGTAATAATTTTACGGAGTTTTCTAGTTAATTTAATTTGTCTAAATTATATCAATTACATTATTGTAAATCTGTTTATAAGATGTACATCTTAACATGAAATTTACATTTTGAGAAGCCCGTTACTACAAAAGTGGTCAAAATATTAAAAAGTTATTTCAAAATAAATGCGCATAGGTACAAAATTAATTGGATACTTTTTTTAACATTCAGAATACATTTCCTGACGATTTAAACCACGATAACAGAACCTTATATTTAAAAATTTTATAAAAAGTAACGTGTTACTGTATGATAAGAAAATTATTGTTAAGAATACACTTGATAATCGTAAATATACGGTAACGTGTATGGATTTATTCGAACATGAATAATATATAGAATTACTCTGATTAGTTTGGTTTTGCGTAAATTCCTTTTATTCCTTTTGAATCGTATTCAATTATTTCCTCAGTTTGCTCTCGTTTGTCTTTGACTAATGATACACGTGATCTACGTGGTTGATTACGTTCACGTATTTTTTTTTGGCGTTCTTTTTTCTAATATCAGTGTATATTTTAGACGAATTTAATTAATATACTACATTTCTAAATTGAGTTTTAGAGCAATAATTGCAGTTGTTCAATGTTGTCCCAACCATGGGGTAATAAAGCTCGTTTATCTTTTTTTCCAACTGACTGTATTGTTGAATTCGTAATTCAATGTATTTACAGTAATCATTTTATAGTCAATTATATGTGGTCATATTTTTATTTAGTTTGTGCAAAAGATGTTAATAAAATATATAGAAATATTGTTCAATATAACCCCGTTTTACGGCACCTACATACAGTGAACCCCCCGACTTACAACAGGCTTGACTAACCAAATTTTAAGTTACGAAAATAATCACAGAAAGGATTGCTTTTGTAAGTCGAGGATTCGCAATTAATTTATTCGGCTATACGGTTCCAACATTGTTGTGTTACTAAGGATAGTATGTGAAAAATCCATGAAGAAGAGGTTCCAAAGATCCCTCGGCCTATATTTTAGAAAATTTTTAACGCCCGTGAATACTATTCAAAAAATCCTTGTTTAAATATCAACGTAAAAACTTTTTGAACGTCTCCGTTATAAAATTTAGGTATCCATTTCTTTTAAATCAATCGATAAAACTACTCGTAAGTTTTAAAGTGTAGATAAAAAATGTTCAAACGTCCTCGTATATTTCTTACCATTATTAAACAAAAATATTTTCGAAAAGTGCGTCAAAATTGTTTCGTTATCGGAAAACGTTTTCGTCCCAACATTTTACTGATTACGTATTGAAACCAACAACTTGATTTAGGTGATAAGTAATGAATATCTATTAATTTGTCATTGAATTTCTTCACTATTCGTCTTTCCTGTTCTAAAATTAATTATGTATAAATTAATTATCGTCAATACGAATTTAAGGTCAAGGTCCATTAAATTATAAGAAGCCCTACTCGTTTTTGATTATTCCGACAAATCTAGCCAATGATGTATTTGATATAACAGCATATCGAAAACGTTATTTAATTAATCATGGTAATAGACGTACACGTATTTTCAAACTTAAAAACTGTGCAAATAAATGAAGAGTTTTTCTTCTAAACCACAACATATTTACATATATGTACTTATAATACGTAGGTTGTTTTAAATTTTGGAAACTTCATTGCTACAATCGTTACTTATAAAATATTTGTGTATTACAAAAGTGCAAATAATGTTCTTTATAAAACTCATTAGTGATTGTATGTGTATAAAGAAATATTTTAGAAAAACAGCGGAATTTTGATAGAACATTACAAGTATGAATGGTTATGAAACAAAAGCGAACATTTTTGTAGGTACTTCATTTTCAATAAAAATCAACCTTCTACAATAATATTGAAAATACTTACAGACGGATATGTATTTTCAGTTTCTATTCATTTTTTTCGTTGGACCTTCGTCGGTTTAAACATGTAATTGTAAAAGTAAACTAGTTCTCTTCGATATAATTTACACATTAAATTTTATAGTGTTTTATAGGTACCTAATATTTTAATAATTTTAACAGCGTAGGTTTTAATTAATAAATGTGGAATAAACAATTTTAGTTAATATAACTACCTATTGTAGATATACGCGGTACAACTTTGTACATGCATAATTTAACAGTTAATAAAGCATAAAAGCACTTACCTAATTTGTAAATATGATACCTTTCCATTGTTAGAATTATTCTGCAACAAAGAAATAAGTCATTATGTATTATGTGCAATTATGAATAGAGAACATTATAATACCTACTAACCAAAATGAAATACAAATGCTCGAGCTTCGGCACTTAAATATTGCGTTACCGGCGTATACTAAATTAATTCACTTATTTTATTTAACATGATAATAGATGTTACACGAAATGTGAGTAATGTTTTTAGATTGTCGATTTAAGTGCGTACAGTATAAATGCAACACCTCTATTTAATATTTATTCTCATTATATGTAGATACTTACCCACCTAAATGTATAGCCGTTGCTTAACTAAAATGTGAACTAATTTCACTGATGCGCGTTAATAATAAATAAATTTCGGGGTACTTCATGATGAACAACTTTCTACGGATTTTGAATTTTGTTTTTAAACGATAGGTACTCATCAAACGATTTACTTAAAGTGCAAATACTGACCTTCGCGTGCCCAAAAATCATATTTTAAATTGCGACGGCAACATAGTACTTTCCAATTATTATATACATATTTACCTATCTACATAAATAATTCTCAAATATCTAGACGAATTTATATATTTTGACGTTAATTTAGTTTGGTCAGAAAAGAGCACCATCATATATTTCGTTACCTACTGGAATTATTTCAATTTTACCTGTTTTCTAATTAAGGGCGCTTATAAATTATACAAACTTACAACATCTTTATGTTTTTTAAAGATCAATTGACTAACCTAATATTTTTTTAACGGCCCTTGTGTTTCCATAGATTAAAGTTACGCTTAAATTTGAAAATCGGCCCTAAGTAAATTTAGGTAGGTATATGTTGGTTACAAAATATTGCAATAAAACGTGTAAATATTTGCATTAAATAGGCAATAAACTGTAATTACACCCTACAATAATTAACTTGCGTCCTTCACATTTAAATATACAACCGATGTAAAACAAAACCAAATATTGCCTTAAGTACACTTTATTTTTTTCCAACAAACGATCATGACCAATTTTTAATTCTTTCTCGTCTTCCTTTAATTGTCCTCTTGTTTTAGGCAAAGGTTGTCAAAAAGAAAGTTGAAACGCAAGAAATCGTAAATTTACTGCTCCGAGATTATGAAGCTTTTTTAATTTAGCAACTAATAGTACATTTTAGTGCGTTTTAATTAGAAAATTCGACTACTTTCAAGTCATTTTCGCTTCACATAAAAACTAGACATTATTTACAATTAGTGTGTTTAGTTTTGTGAAAAAAATGAACGTTGGTGTTTCGACGTGATTTGGTCTTAGACATGTTTATTTAAACAAGTAGGACAATCATTCTAATTTATTGTAAAAATATGTACCTACTTAGGTAGTTTATTCTGAATTTTATTTAATGATTAATAATCAGATATGAGGACACCAAAACAAAGTGACAAAAAGTAAATTTTGAGTAAATTGAGTTCAAAGTTGTAAGTTTCTGGTTATTCAATCAAACAAATATTTATTATTGCACGTTGTTTCTGATACCTTGATTTGAGAATCTGATGAAAAAATATTAGATTTAAGAACGCCAGGAATGTTTATTTTCAACAATTTTTATTAACAACCGGCACATACATCCCTTGGCTTCCAAACGAAATGAAAGAAATTGAAAATTACAACATTGACATATTATAATAAAACATGATCTATCTGTGTTAATAAAAACTATAAATGTTAGAAATTCTTTTTGGCATTTTTTTTATATAAAATTATTTAAAAAACAATCAAAAAAGATATCATTTATGTATTAGATACTTTAACAACATATATTTTGACCTTTCTCTTAGGTCTTCTTCAGTGTTTTACAATATAAACTGATATTAATGGCAGCTAAATGTATTTTCTTTTCTATTGATAAAAGATTTTATTTTTCTATTAAAAATAATTAAATAATTATAAATAAAATGATAATAATTTTTTCAAAGTTTTTTTCAACTTTTTCTACCATTACTAAAACTTATAACATTCGAAATTTTCAAAAGCTATCCGAATCTGTCTGAACAGAAAAACAATTTTCGTTAATTTACACTTTGTTAAATTGTATCTAACTTTATAAATCAGCTTAACAGAGCTAAACAGAATTTTTTTTCGAATGTACTTCATATACCTATGTATCAGAAATGGTACCTACTTACGAACATTAATGAAACATCTAACGGTCCTTACACAAATTTTTATTCAAGGGTTTATGTGTGTTAAAAATCCTTGGCCCAAATTTCTTCATGAATATGCATTCCCACTATTGTTACTATCGCATGTTACTTATTAATAAAAATAATGTGGCTATTAATTAATCGACATAAAGATAATAAGATTTTAGTTAGACGTTAAGTTTTATAGGCTCATTTTACTTTTTTATATTTTTATATACAATTCTTAGTTAGGTACTGTCGCGGTAAAAAAAATTT
Source organism: Rhagophthalmus giganteus (assembly GCA_036326145.1). NCBI lineage: Eukaryota > Metazoa > Arthropoda > Insecta > Coleoptera > Rhagophthalmidae > Rhagophthalmus > Rhagophthalmus giganteus. Next base: position 8,551,860 of record JARFJA010000067.1, on the reverse strand, counting down.
CAACAAGGTGTCTGGTTTTCTAAAAATTGTCTTAGTATAAAGCGGGATTTTCTTCTCACATCCGACTGCTAAAATAGAATTAATTTTTTTCAGTTTCATTTTAATTATTAATTCTGTTTTCATGACCGTCCCTCCTCTAATTTGGCTATTGCAAGACATTTTTCGGCTTTTACGACATTTTTAAGGAAAGTAACTGCAATAAACCTTTGACGGTGTCTTTGAAATGAAATATCAAACTTAAATATTTGTCATAATTAGACACTTACTAAAATCACATTTACACATAGAAAAAGACAGCATTTTAAATTTTTGGCCGCAATAGTACAGTCGCCTTATTTAAATGTGTGTGGGTATTTATCATTCTATTCGTATTTTATAAACTCTAACTGCAAGTAGTTCAAGAATGGTATTCGTTACCTTATCGAGGGTAGGTATGCCAAGGCGAATAGAAACTAGTTCGAGTACAGGGAGATAGTATACGCTATCGACTCACTGTTTTAAATATGTATTGTTAAAATATATTATCTTATTTTTGTTGTTAGCACAATATTTATATTGCTTATTGCTTACATGTTTCTATATGTTCGTTTCAAATTCAATTTAATTCTGATTAATAACCCATTCAATGCAAAGTCAAATTTAAATCGACGCACATGACAACTTATTAGGTACGTGTTCCGCATTTATTTTGTAAAGTGGACGTACTTATTAAAAAAACAAAAAAACTATAATAACTAAATGTTGCAAAAGTGACTTAAATACCATAATGTCAATTATCGTGTTCACTGTTAAGAAAATGTAATTCTTTTATGATGTAAAGAGAACAATTCCATACCTATTGAACTTTCTATGAAATAATTATTCAAACATAAACGGCCAGACAATAATGGATAATCATTCGAAATGAACGAGCGGTAGCAGAATCTAAAAATCTCGGTTTAAAAAAAAAATAAATCCAAAGTAGCATTATTCTACTTGGGTAAAAAGTGAATTGCGTTATTTTGCAACGTCGTATCATATACGTAACCTGAGCCGCGTCGGTTCTCACGCAGTCTAAAATTGGGTCGTTCATTCATTGTATTCATTCTTACGGAGAATTTACAAAGAATAACTACTGAATCGTTCATTCATTATCCCCGGATTAAGGAATATTTAGGAGAGTATTAATTTACTTTCAAAAAAAATGTTATCCGGAAGGAAATTATTTTCAGAAAAAACTAATTAAAAAAATCTTTGTGCACTTATAAGTATATTGTGAGAAGTAATTGGGAATTTTGTAATTTCTATATTAGAATAAGTATCGTATTATGTACGTTATATACTATTGGCAATTTCATAACATTTTTTCCCTTGCTTTCTTTCAAATCCAAATCTGTTTATCCAAATTTTGGATTACCGTGAGTTATTTTTTTAAATGTGTATTTAATTTATTTATATATTTAATATAATGTTCATTAGTTGTACTTATTCCATTATTATCTATTCGTTATTTCATAATAACTGCGATTTTTCGTATATACAAGTTTCTTTCACAAAAAAGTAAAAAAAAAGACATTACATTTTTCATATACTGTTTAATTTACAGACCTATGAATAAGGAATGTTTCATAAAGTAGTTTTATCTACAATTTTCCAAGGAATTCAAAAGTATATCCAGGGTATATTTCAGAGTATTCAATAATCAATCTAATATTGTGAATAGCCAGCATGACATTTTGAAATCGTCTCGTTGCGTCGTGTCCCGTTAGTTGTGACAACCTGTATTCATTATCCAAGCGACCTGCAATTCACGTTGTCAGTAAAAAATTGCTAGATTGTTAATTTTTAATTCAGTTTGAAGTTTGGAAAGTGACATATTATATCGATGATTTATCTGCACACATATTAGACGGTATAAAGAAAGACTACAATTGATTAGAACTGTCAAAATACGAGGTACGAAGTGACAGCACTGCGTGAAACGTTATCATCTAGTAGCCTTTTGTTGATGACGTGTCGCCAGACAGGTTGGATAGAAGCTATATTATAATTTTTTACATTATTACAGTGTGTCGTTAATTTTAAAAATTAATAATATTATGTAGATATATTTCGTATTTAAATATTTTTATGTGCCATAATTCTAGGAAAGAAAAATTCTCTATAATTCTTGATTAATAATTCAGGTCAAATCGTGTTGCGTCGTGTAACAGTGAAGGTTAAATTAAGTTGCTTTTAGTAAATATATACATACGTATTTTCAGTTCAAATTCTAATCACATAATTTTAGTAAGTAGGTACCTATTATGAACTAAGTCGGTCGTTAAAAGTTTCCACGAAATTTTAAACTGTGCCTAGTATATCAATAATCTACTAATCGGAGTATCAGAGATAATCAGAGTTCGGACAATCGAGAATCTGCTGTAGGTACATACTTAACAGAATTAGAATCTACATTTTTGTTTTCGGAATTTTAGACGGTATGAACACCTTTAAAAGCACCTGAACCATATTTGTTTGTAATAGTGTTTTGTTAAACTGTTGTAATAATATTGTTTGTATTATGTATTAACAAACTTCTTGTTTGATTAATTTACATCCGTTATACGTATGTACCAATTTTTTTGCAAAACCTTAATTGCAATTAGTTAATGAAGGAGTGTTATAATTAGAGCTGATAGTTGATAAAAAGGTTTTTTTATAAAAATATACTCGAATAAATAAATAAGACAATTTAACACAACAAAAATAAAACTACACAAATAAATGGAAACCAAAAATGTACATCCAGGTATTAAGTAACTTTAAAATAAATTACATGTTTTAAACATTGACTTATTAACGTAAATTATGATCGCGAAGTTTGTAGTTCCTTAATCTAAATATAATTTGTACGATAAATAACTACTTAGATTAAGCAAAGATGCAAAGATGAAATGAAGGTCGTCGTGCCGATGCCGTTTTTAAAGTGATGATTTTGACTTTTTGTATATTTTATATATAGAAATATGCCGCTAATTAATGATCAAGGATGTAAATTGCATAAGTTAAATGTGACTTTTAACAACAGATAAAAATAAAACTGTTGAAATTATTATAAAAACAATTCGCATTCACTACCTACCTACTTTATAATATTTACTTTGCTATAATTTACTTATATTGACTGTACTTTAAAAATAGATAAAAATGGCATAATAATCGAATAGCCATTAAAATTATTATACTTTTCGATGAGAGCTTTTGATTTTAAATTGACGTAAATACATGTAAATAAAATTGTAAGTACCTACTGTTATGTTAAAGTACCCATACCGCAGTCTCAATCTATTACTTTATTTAAAAAAATATATAACATATATGCCCGTGTATATGAAACTCTTATTTCAATAAAAGTCAATAAGTCAATAGTCAAAAACAACAAGAAAATTCTGACGTTCATGAAACAAGCACCAGTAAAGTTATGTATGTAAGTTATGACGACATGGAAGAGACATAGATATTGTCGTTTGTCTACAAATTAACACGAAGCACCTCTACACAGTTGGATAGAGAAAATAGAACTACTACTCATAAATATGTTAATATGAGTTGTTAATACACATAGGTACATACGTTTAATGGTGTGAAGGGAGACGTGTTAATAACTATTGCGAAATTTGAAAAATTGAAGAAAAATACAATTACAGCCTTTTTATAAAATAAAGAGAGCCCACATGGGTTTTTCAAGGGAGGGGACAGAGAGTGGTTCAACTTCTAGAGAAATGTAAGCTAGGGTGGAGGTTAAGCCTCTTTTACCCATAAAAATCTGCATCTATTCGAAAATGATTGCTGAACTTAACCACACTAAATAGCAGCAGATATCTACCCTACATATTACAGTATTTAAATTTTAACACTTTAAATATTAAGATCTAGTTATGACACGTTATAATGCTGTAATTATTAAATTAGTTCGTTAAACTTTCCTGTTGTCAATATAGGCAACTTAAACAATTAATCGCTGGAGATTTTAACGATCGCGTAAGCGACGAGCACGAAAAATATAGGTATAGATAAGTGCAAGAACATTTTTAAAAGTTTACATCTTATTTTTATATAGGATGATAAATATTTGATTATTTATTTCAAAATCTATAAATGAAAATTTCAAAATTTCCTGTTTCGTGTCATTACATACAAAATATAATTTTTGCCGACAACGTACGTACATTTAAGTACTTTAGTGGCTCGCTTTTACTCGCCACGAAATTTGTGCTAGAAGACTTGTTTTGTTTTGTGGAAAACCCAAAAATTAAATTGAGGTCAACAGACGTTTGAAAAGCAATCGTGCCAATATCAATTATCTAACTCCTACAATAAGTATTCTCGCGATGCAAAACGATTTGATTACATTTTGTGGACGGTTAACAACATTAGCTACAAATTTACATCCGAGAAAACTCGTTTTTTTATATTACCTACATTTTTTAGGTATTATTTATCCATCTGATTGAACTATTTTAACAACGTAAGGTCTACAACTCGTTATAATATTGTAATTATTAAATTAATTCCTTAAACTTTTCTGTTGTCAACTTATACACAAATAAACAACTTAAACAATTAATCACTGAAGATTTTAACGATCACGTAAGCGACGAACCCGAAAAATATATGTACCAATAACACTCTTACTTATATGTACTTTTGTACCTACATATACTTTTGTATGTATTTAATTATTGTAAATAGGTACAAGATTACGAGGGTAACAAGATTGTGGCAAAAAAGGCGTCCGCCGCGGGTGCAGCTACGTTTGGAGCGAAAAAACGTAAAAAAGGGAAAATAACTTGTGAAAGTCTACTATTTTATAGTGTGCTATTAAATTTTGGTAATTTTTGAGTTAGCAAAAGTTCGATACTGTACACATGCTCTTCATGCCTTCGTTAAAACGTTGAATTTACAGAAGGGACGGAGCATATTAAAGAATAAATTTAATAACTTTTATTTCATAGATCCGTTGAAGGCCGATGTGAGTTATCATTAATTTTAGTTAACAATTTTATATAGTATGTAAGTAAGTACCCAGATACCTACCAGATAGAAATGATGTTAGTTTTTTTTAAATGGTATTACAATGTAATAAGTATTATGAAACATTGTAATAAGTTTCAATATTCAATAAAAATCATTAATCAAACAACTACTATTTCCGTATCTTTAATATCGAGGATAGTAACATTTAAAGGTCCAACGTATCGTTCATTTTCTAAGTTAAGTTAAGTGCTATACGATTTATACGTTAATAAGTAGGTACCCACTAGGTACTTATTGAAAAAAATTAAAAACTTCTTTATTTCTTTAAAAATTTATTAGTTCAAGAAACTAACAAATATGTAGTTATGTAACTATACCTACTTAGGTATTGAAACGTGTGTTTTTCTTAAATCTAATTCTAAATGCACTTTCCGGTATTAGTAAAAATGCAATATGCAGATTTGGTTATAAACTACGACGCAGCAGCTGCTTAAAAAAAAACTGTTTCGAGAAAAACACGTTTAAAGTTTCCTATTTCCTGCTTATGTTTAAAACTTTAATTATTTTAGCCAAGTTTCATAACTTTTTATTGATTTGTTATTAGTGGCCGATACTTTCGATGTTTATTAATTAGTGGCTAAACATTGAATTAATCTTTATAAAATCGTACATTGTGATATCACGTTTAAAGAACAATTATTATTATTATTAGTAGTAATTTCCTACTTTTCTGATGTCGTGCTGATAAATAACTAATTATAAGTAGAAATGTATCTAGAATTAGAAAAGCTCAATTTACACATTTTACAAAATTGTCGTAACCTGCGCGATTAATACACATCATTAAAATTGAAAATGCATTTCGAATCATTTCGTTTTCAGAAACAAACTAACACACGTTGTTTTGAATATTACGTGAAGTGGATAATAAATAAATATGCGTTAACGACATAACGACTTAACGCTCCGTTAACCTTTATGAAACTCGACATTTGTCACCTACCTACATGCAATCATACATAGGTATAGTGCGAACTAATTATTGTTGACCGTACGTATTGATATTTTGACTAGAAAGAGAAATTTTACATAACCGATTAAAATTTCTATCAAATATTAAGTAAGTTCCTGCACTTTCACAAAACATCTTTTATAGTTAATGAACTTCACTTGCAAATTTGAACTATGACCACACCATCAGAACAATACTTTCACTCTTATTTAAATAATATCAGACTATCTACCTCTTCTAAATGCATAGTATTGTTCCTGTTATTTTGGTCAGTTTTAAATGAAAGTAGGCCGTAACAGAATAATATATCGAAATCTAAACTTAATCTTGTTCCGGTTTAACCAATAATAATTGAAATTATCTTATTGGAATTTTTAAAACACCTGCTTGATTCGATAATGATGAGTAGATAGATAAATAAAATGTGCAGTTACGAATATCTTAATCAATCTTTTTGGTACAAATTTTAAATTAATAGCTACATATTATTATTATTATCGAATGACAAATTATTGTGAATACATTGGAATTTTAATAAATTGAAAAAAGTAGGTTTCAAAATTTCTTAAACTGTAATAAATTAATTTCTAGTTGTTACATAGGTACCTACTTTTCCTTGCACGTAAAATTTCAAAAATTATTAGTTTTTGTAATTCGATTATAATTAAGAATCACGTAACTAATGAAAATCTAGAAGACTATGCGCAGATAATTTAATTAGGTCACACATGATGTACATATTTGCTTTAATTGTTGAATTGAAGTAGGTGAACGTTAAAATAGCCACCTATTCACTGTGTTAATTTTATAAGCAGAGATCTAAAAGTATTTTTATATAAAACAATGATATCCAACAAATATTTGTCACCAACTAATTATTATAGATATTAAAATCACAAACATTTATTTTAAAACATTTTGGAAATATCACGTATAACAAGAAATCTAATGGTGCTGTAATATATTTTTAGATATGGATTTATAATTGTCTTCGCATTTCCTTATGTAAATATTTTAACCATAATTTAGAAATAATTCTATATTAAAAATAAATTAATTGCAAAATATGCTTAAAGGTATTTAATAATTCATTATATTCAACATTATTTCCTCATAAAATGACTGCTTTTTGTGGTAAATAGGTACCTAGGATACTATGTAAGTAGGTAATACTAACTACTACATGAAAGATATAATTAAATTAACGGCAACATCTATTAATCTCGCAAAACTGTAATTAGACGTGCATCATAATAAGTTTTAATACAATGAATAATAAAACGAGATTTTCTCGACGTTTCTTGAGATATGCTAAAATATTCGGTATTTGGTTGTTTTTGAATAATAAATTATGTGTCAGCTTTTTGCATCGAATGAAATTACTGTCCTTTTCACTAGAAAAATTTCCTATAATAATTGGTAATAGAGGTGAGGAGGAACTAAAAAAAAAAAAAAAAACTGCGAAGGTTATAGGTATACGTACTGATTTTCTTCACTTTCACGAGACATTCTGTAGCTATTGAACTTGACTTAAAAATTTTAACATTAAAAGCATCAATAGAAAACACTTTATAACAATACTTTCTCTATTTTAACAAAGACCTGATAATTTTGACGGAATTAAATTATTTATTTTACAGTCGCACGTACAAAATAACCAACTAAATTTTACAATTTAACATGTAGACAACCCAATCTTTTTTTTTTTAATTAGGTACCTACTAAATATTTCTGTAGATGTACGACGTTATTTTATTTTATCGACGAATTGCAACATAAAAAATTATTGCAAACAATTTTTAATTAGGTCAAAAATAATTTGCGATCCTGCCAAACTATTTATCACACTAGATCCTTCATCTAATTAATATCCTGTTCCGATTATATAAATACATTTGTTTATAAATACATAACTCGTATAGACAATTTTTAAATTGTTTTTTCAATTGTTACCATTGCAAGCAGCTGAAAAATTATATATAAATATTTAGTTATTTAATTAACGACTTGAATTGTGCTAACATTTGCATTTTTAAATTCTCTTTCTTTAACGGTTTGCAAATGTTAAAATTTATATTTTATACAGATCAACGCCTAAACATAAAGATATCTAATTTTATAGACAATACAGCAACTTTAGATCAAAAATGTTAAGTAAACATTTATTAAAAATAAAACAAAACGTAAGAACAAACATTAAACTTTAAAACAAACCATAAATTAAATAACAGGTTGTTTAATAATAATATTAATAATTCAAAATACATACATTCAGGTATGTGTAAAGCTATAAACCATATCTGCCTACACATTTAACAATTGACATTTGACGTAAACAATTTTTCTCTTAATGGCAGCTAAATCTCGAATTCGTAATAAAATCATGCCCGATTGACCATTCGCATAATCGCGAATCCGTATAACTGAGGTCCGGATAATCGAGTTATATCTGCAAATAGCGGCAATATAAAATCCGATACCTGTCTATGCTTCGATTTCTCAAAATGTAGGTTAACAACCATAAACAACCGGTATATCCAATATCGTCAATTTTTTATTAACGTCATAGCGTAACAGTAAGCAAGTTTATGTTTTTAATTTCTAAACTTTATTATGGTTATTTCCTATTGTTTAAACATCATAACACCAAGAGAAATCTATGGTTCTTTAAAACGCCGTAAATTTTACTATCTCACATAAATAGACTTACAAAACTTCCACGTTCTAATTATAATAATATCTATTAAAATGTAGTTTAGTAGTTCACGTTTGGTTAAAACGAGGATTTAAATTTAATTTTATAGACTTTCAGTTGTTCATATTTAATATTCTTCAACGAAATGGTTAATATTTTGAATTAAAGCAGTTACTATTTTAAACCAATTAAATTTTCTTCCTGCATTTTTAACATAGTTATCTATACGATAAAGATCTTTACATTCGCAAAATTATTTATTTCGAATGATATCCTTTGTGTATGTACGTGACATAGGTACAATTTGCATATTACCAGATTAAAAAACTTGATCCTCGAATTCGTTCAATACAAATAAATCTGGTAAGTCACGTTCACTTCTTCATTTCTCTCAAAATTACTTTCACTTAATGTCGACTACTTAAACAATTTATCGTGCCCTCTGTGCTCAAAAAAAAAGTAATTGTTAATTTAATGTGTCATATATATACCTACATTAATTTATTATAAATACATGTGTTATAATAAATACCAAATATAGGTAATGTTGATTTATATGTTTTCCATGCGACGTCGACACTGGCAGAACCTACTTGAAATTAATTCTATAGGAATTAAAGCGTCAATCAAATATTTATTTTTGAGGCAGTAAAACTTTAAATTGAAATCGAGGAAAGGAAACGTTCGCACGTCCATAATAATACGGCAATGCGAGATGGCATTGTTTTCATACAACTACCTACTAGATAAGATTTGATAAGTGCTCACGGTTTTCTTGTGAATCTTGTTTGTAACGTAACTTATTCAAATCGTTATAATGTGTGTTTTTACACAATTTACACAGCTAAATGCGTTAAAGGAACCTAAGTAAATCATCGTACTTTTACAAAAAGGAATTTTTTATACAGGTATACGGAAAAAAGGGTAAAACTTTAAACATTATTATATATGCAAATTTCAATAAATAATTTAGATATCGATTGATTTTTAAAAAGAAAAATAGATAAAATTAGCCAAAATATACTGAAAAAATGATGCACTCGTGTGGAGAATAATAATATTACGTAAACACGCGATTTCAAATAATAATAGATAATTATTTACCTACATAATATTTAATCGTTTCACACCAAGAAAAAACAACCGACAAACCATAAGAACTAAGACGTTATACGATAAGATAAACCTAATTGTAAGTAAGGAAACAAAATGTTTGTATTTGGCACGCGATTAAAAATTAACAATCTGCGAAGATAAATTTTCTTTTTGCAACTTTCTCCGCCTATTTCCATCAGGCATAACCCTTATTCTATTTCTATTAACCTTTATTCTGGGTTCTGTTGTGTATTTTAATACGTTGCCTTTGCATTATACGCTCATTTAACAAATCGTATTATAATTTAACTGCATATCCATTTCCGGATTAAATCAACATCTTCTACAATAATAAAATTTTTAAAGTAGCGTCTTCACGGTAAAACGGTTTCGCCGGTAACGGCGAAACGTGAAGACACCTATCAAAACATAGACAAAACTTGAAAAAGCTCCTTATTTCGGTTTTACCGTGCGGACGCTCGTACGGTAAATGAAACTTGTCATGAAATGTTTGGCCAAATTCAACTTCTAAAAATTAGTTTTATTTACATTGTGGGGGAATTTTGTGACACGTTTTATAGTGGAGACGCTTAGTAAAACTTGTTTGTCAAGTTTTTATCAATCAACCAATGAGAATGACCCGCCAAACGTCATTAAGATAGACCTATACGGCATACTTGACAGCATACAAGGTATCAAAAAATCCGACCGCGCGCAAAACTGTCAAAAACTTCCTTTTTCCTTAAATTTTTCTCGAAAGAAATACATTTTTTGAAAAATAATATTTACGAGAGAAATGTATAAGAATTAAAAAATACATATCACTTATTTTCGATTATTTTTGAAATGGTGCATCCTCTCGAAAATTATAAAGAGACATGATCGGTAGATAATTTTATGCCGATTCGAAAACATATTTTACATTGCCGATCCGATAAGTAATAACGGAGATTAGAATTTAAAAAAGAATTTTTTTGGACAGACACCATTTTGAAACGAGTCGATCGATTTGGCTGATTAACAAACTCGTCCTTCTTTTTCGTAAAGACAATACTCTGTCCAAATTTCAGCCTCCTGCTATCAATATTGCGACCGGAATCGTGTCCACAAGAAATTGATTATATATATGATCGACTTGAAATGAACGACCTATATTTTCGTGATCTAGGGGTCGAGATTCGAGAAAAGCCAAAAGGACCCCGCCATCACATAGGCTGCAATAGCCTTATTTTCTATAAAAATTCGCTAATACTTACCAGTTTAAAATTATTTATATAATCATCATCAACTGCCTTTATACTTTTTTTTTGTTAGTAGCACATCCCGAAGGACACCAGGAACCGCCGTTAGGCATTAACTTCTAGTGCCCCGGGACATCCATGCCTACCAGGGGGATATTTATATAAATATATTATTTATATAAATGACTATTATAATACTTTAATGCAATTGTTGTAGTTATTTTACTAACAAAGTGAAAATAAGGCAACGTGTGGGAGGCGTAAATATACGGTTCGGTTAGTTTCCTGATTACCTACTTACTCCAAAAATCGACCGCGCGCAAGCCTTAGTATCAAATTTTCATGTCGCATGTCAAAAAACTTCTTTTTTAAATTTTTCTCGAAAGAAATACATTTTTTGAAAAATAATATTTACAAGAGTTTTATAACAATTAAAAAATTCTCACTTTTTTCGATAATTTCAAAAATGTTGCATTCTATCGAAAATTATAAAGATAGATATTTGATAGATAATTGTATGGTGATTTTATAACACATTTCACATTACCGATCCAATCATTATAATGGAGAAAACTGTGTAAAATTTTTGAACGACCGCCATTTTTAAACGGGTCGGTTAATTTAACTGGTTAACGAATTCGTCCTTTGTATTCGCAAAGAATACAGAATATTGTAGAAGAATATTGTCTAAGTTTCATGTTCATACAGTCTAAATGTTTGAAATTAAATAATTATTTTATATTGAGTATTGAGATACTTCAATACACCAATTATTATCCTAACTACGTAAAAGCTAAATAGAAATACATTTAAAGAACTACTTACATTGAAATGCCACTATTTGAAATCACTTTAAAAAAACAATCTAGAAATAAAATGACAAACAGTAAAAAGAAAAAAGAAAATGCTTACATTTAATTACAATATTTCAAATTATTCTACGATTGATTTAATTTGATCAAATAAATAAACACGAACGTACCTAAATACATAAAACAAAAATAAAATTTGATGCTCGAAAATTATATAAGATCTTAAAAAAAAGAAAATGTCAATTAGAAAATAAATGTTTGTAAATACCTGCATAAAAATAATTTATTTCATTGTTACTTGTAGATATTTTAAATTATATAACCGCTTGATAAACACCTAACCTATGATAACACATATACCATTTGCTTATATGGGTTATTTTTTCAATGAAACTTTTACTTATTCATATTTCCCAATAAATACCAATCTGCAATTAATAATATTTTGAAGGGTATACGTATATGCAAGTTGAATCTCTTCGATAAAAGAAAAATTTCTAATGTAACGCGGAAACTTTCAATTAATGATAATTATGGTTAATTTATATTTGTGTTTGTACACTGCTGTGTCAATATTGAATATAGCTTATAGTATTAATTATTTAATAAATAGAAAGTCGAATTCTCATGTCGGATAAATAGCAGCTTAATATCATTATCCCTTTTAGGAAAAGTCTATATATAGTAAGTGTAGAATATAAAGAAAGGATGCGATACGTGAAATTTTAGTAAAAATACGGAGTAGTTTAAACAACGTTAATTTATTTATCGCAGCTTTCACTTATTGTTATTTAAAGATTGCTTTTCTGGGATATAAATCACACTCTTGTCATAATAATAATAATACTAATATTTTAATTTAATAACAATAATTTACGTTTTATCTAATACATAGAAAGTAAAAAACATTAAGAATAAAACGGAAAGGACAATGAATATTTACCTACTTAAGATTGTAATTCGATTATGAGTGTTTACACGTGTTATGCGTATATAACGCATTAACAACAACGTTACTTTTTAGTTACTTTTTACTCAAAAGTTTTAAACGTTATCATGGAATAATAATTTATATATTACTTATAAAATATTAATAAATCATAATCGTTTTTCTCAATCTTAATTTATATAAAATAACCTATACGACTTTTTTTATAATTTATATAGGAAATCGATGTAAATTGATTTAAATTAGAATTTTGTAGTAAACAAATTTAAACTAATTGTGTTACTATTTAGGTATGTAGTTATCTCTATTTATTCAAATTGTAGAAGCTAAATATGAGAAGATATATAAACTGAAAGCAAAAAAGAACAATAATCTATTAGCTACCTTATTACGTTGATAACTTTTACTCTCATTTTTAACTAAACGTGAAAACAAAGGTTCTTCTTAGATTGATGTATCTTTTAGTTTGCAAAGATTCTCATCAATAAAAGTATTCGGTTAAACTTCGGAATTTTCTTTCTTCTAATAACTGTATGTTTTAATTTCTAAGATTATACAAACGTCAACTCAACTATCAAAACTACATCTTTAATTATGCAGTTATTTTTAATAAAATTTTCAGTAACCGGTTACAACTAAAAAAGGATCCCGCACAGTCCTTATTCGCTGAAAATTTGTTATGTTGTACATTTTATTATCCTGATCAAAAATCTCCATGGGCACAATCCTCAATAACCGACCGTTTGACGGCTACGGTTAAGGGTAGTACATTCCTAGCTCCCCTAAGGTGATATCAAAAAAAAACACATTAAACCATTATAAATATCTTAATTTATTGTGCATGTGCACCAAAAATTATTAAATTCCAATGAAAAAATAAAATTTTATTTAAGATAAATTATTTTTACTCTTCGTCTTTGAGGGTGAATATTTCAACAGGGAAGCGCCGTAGGAAAAATGTTTATAGGAACTTGTGGCATTATTTTGACATTAGCTTTTTTTACAATTTCCCTGACACCTCGTATTTTATTGTAATAATTGTTTAAACAATACAAATAATTGACGGCGCCAACCGAAATGTTTTTGAATTCAAATAATGTAGTATAACAAATATTTTAAAAAAAGTTTTTAATAAAAAAATATTAAATTAAATTATAAGTATAACTAGTATATTAATACTACATTACTATTGCTATGTATATTATTATTAACTATATTAATAAATCCGCAGTGAAATATTACAAAATTCACCCTGCAATCTAAATTCCATAAATTCCTATTACGTACATACGTGATACCTTTCACCTTTCTTTACTGCAATTAAGAATTTACAGAAATAATGTAGAAGCGCCTACTAAATCATTTAAGTAACGTAACACTAATGAGCCATCAAATAATATACAATTACTTAACCAGTTCTGTCCGACATCCTTTCTCTCTCGTTTCTAGTTCAATCATCATACCTACGTTAACATAGATATCATCATTATATTGAAAATACCTGCTTATATAATCTCAGTTAACATTTAGATAAGTATGTAATATGCTAAAAGTGCACGAGTCCCCTACGTAGCCCGTAGCCCTACGTTTCACTATACTAATAGAAAACACCTATCATTTTAAAATAATTTTTTACCGGTGTAAATTTAACCTTTTAAAACTTACAAAAATTTGTCAAAAGCTTTTATATTTCAACATCAAGATGTGGTTCAATAAATATGTTACGATGACAGCCGGTGCCCCATAATTTATTATAACAATTTAGAGCAAAACTGTAATTAAACGCACATTCTAAAATACCTAACTGGGGAATTAAAGAAAATTTTATTATTTTAAAGTGAAGACTAACCTAGAATAAGCTCATCGGAAAAAGTTCATATTTTTAAATGTTTTTTTATTTGTAAAAAGCGTTATAAAGCAAATTTTGGATTTTACTTGAATATGGATATCCCGCTAAATATAATACTAAATGCTACTACTTCATTTTAAAGCAGGTACTGCCTGAAAACTGTTATTTTCGGCATTAACTTGTAAGGAGTTTTTAATCTAACTCATCACTCTAACACAAGAATACATATAGATATAATTCGATCGATTCCTAGTAATTACTCAACGCCGTTTGCATCGACATAACTTAAACATTTAAGTATCGCTTAAGTTGGTACCTATACGAAATGTGACTTTTCTAACGTCGCGAACACTTGAATTTTTTTAATTTTAATTTTAATTCATTACCTACACGACTATTAAATACGTAATATCTGTTTATATGCATGTCTACATTTGTTCTTTAATAAAACAAATTTATTAGATATCATAAAATATAAACAATAATGCATTCAGTTTTTGTTACGATTGTTTTCTTAAATGTTTTACTTTAATATTCAACTAAAAGCAAAGGTTATAACGTAGTTATCTACAATACCTAGCAGCTAGTACTTAATATCTGATTTCAGTTCATAATTTATTAAATAGATACAAAACCGGAAACTATATAAGAACAATCGGTTGATTGAAATAATCTAAATTACCATCAGAGCAATCGCTAAAAACTAATCTACAATAGAAATACTATCTGTTACAAATAAATTATATGTCGGACGAAGCCTTTGATCGAAAATAATTTAGTACCTTGCTCGGAATTACTATTTAATATATTTAATAATCTTCAGTTCCGCAAGTGAAAGTGCAGAGGTGATATGTCGACTGACTGTCGGTCACACGGAACGCGGATATAAATAATACAGTAAAAGTTAATAACTGCCAGTCTTTATAAAGGCACCGTTTTACAATTTTATGCAAATTATTAATTGTTATACTGCACTATTATGAAAGTAATTATGTTTGCGGCAGATGCTACCCAGACGAACTTCGAAATTATAAACAGATTTACGTCTACATTATATTTCGCCGCCGATTATTTCGAAAATCGAATAAAATGATTGCTGTATCTGTCGTAAAAATATTTTAACAGAAACGTTTAGTAAGTACCTAGCGTTAAACATCGACGAAGTCTGTACATAAACATATCGTGTTCATAAACAGAAACATAAAATAATGGACACCTACCAAAGAAGTATAATTTTCTTTAGTTATTTAATGGTCCATCAAGTACTTAATACTCCATTAAATTTTTGATTAGTTTATGAAAGCGGACGTACGTTTTTATTGGACTAGTTATCTATCTCGTAGATGAGATATGAAATATTTTTTCATAGTAAAAAACCTCGTTCTTTCATAGCAAAACTGTATCAACAATAATCAAAATAAATAATTAAGAGTTATAGGTAAAACTTTTTTTTATCATTATTATACCTACGACTTTTGACAATCTAAAGCACTAAATTCAATTTTGATTTTTTCATCGTAGGTAAAAGCCTGTATTAGCTGTATAAGCCAGGTTGTTAGCCTGAAGATAACTGCTTACCATGTCAAAGGAATAACAAAACTTATTGTTAATTATATAGGTATTCACAACTAACAATAAAACGAATAAAGTACTTTTTCTTTTACCAAAAAGATATCTACATGCACTACATAGACGAGTAAATAAAAGCAAAAAATCGTGAACGCTTCAGAACCCACGAGAACAGAACTGATTTTGATAAAACTTTTTTTTTAATGTACGTTATACTACATTCCGGTTGGCGCACTCGAGTATTTATATATCGTTTAAAAACAATTATTACAACGTCAGAAAACATTATGTTAGGTTCCAAAAAATGGTAAAAAATCTCTCGGTAACGTATAAACCACCTGAAAATAATGCCACAAATTCCTATAAATGTTTTTCCTACGGCGCTCCCCTGTTAAGATAATCATCCCCAAAATCGCCGAGTAAAAATCAATTTTTTAAATAACGTGTTTATTTTTCATTGGAATTTAATAATTTTTGGTTTACATACGTAATAAATGAAGATCTTTACAAATAGTATAATATGTTTGAGGATATCGCGTTAGGGGAGCAAGGGACGCACTACCCCTCGCCTTTCCAATAATTGCTTTTAAACAATACGTTGTTTCTGATTTCAAATAATGCAGTATAACGTACATTTAAAAAAACGTTTCATCAACATAATATAGCCTTCAAATGACAGATAACTAAAGTATCAAATACATTTATCCAAAAACAAATTATTTAAAAAAAAGGCGAAAACGTGTAATTCGATAAATACTGGTTAAATTTTTTTGAAATAATGCAAAAATTGAAGTACCCATATAAAGGCACATTATAATATCGTTAGGATCATTTTACACCGATTTAAAAAAAGTCATTAGCGCAGATGATAGTAAAAGATAAATTTGACTTCCCGTTCATCAGTTGTTTATGATATTGTGCGACATACATTTTGAAATACTTGCATAGTAATATTGTCAAAAATTATTTAATTACCTTTCTAAGTAAATTAACTATTTTTTTTCTTTTACAAGGTTTGAGTGATATAATTATACTTTAAACGTACTGTAATATAAAATACACGGGTAATGTGTATTTACTTAAAATTAGATTTTAAATTAAAATAAAATCTGAAAAATCTACGGATATTTTACCTAAAATAAACTGTTACATTTACCTTCTTGTTTTTTATAAAACGTTAGAAATAGGTATTAATTAAAACTACATCTACCTCGATACATATATCAATTTTATTGTCAATAAACTAAATATTTTGTATTATTCTAATTTGTCATCGTAGCACTATAAAAATAACTATCGGGAATCAGGCCCGAATTCATATACCTAAACCTTTTTGACTCGAAACGGCCTGATCCAAGAAATAAGTGCCTTTAGTACAATAATAAAAATAAATAAGGTAAATGCTCCGTTGACAAAATCTATTTTCGTGATTGACACTTATTCTTCAAAAATCTCTACATAATTCTTTCTACAAACGTAATAAATCGGTGGTTATCTGCATCTAAATTTTATGTAAGACGTTTATTGACCATTTACATATATTAAAGAAATATTCTTGCCATTATTTAGAACGCGGCATCATAATGTGTGATTTAATAAAAATATTATTAAGTAATAAATTCTTAATCAAGATGACACGAATTAATCGATATTTGCGATTTATTGGATGGTCAGTTTGTCAAATCGAATCGTATCTAAAACCGGTCATTGCAAAAATATTTGACAGAAAAATGATTTATATAAAATACTTTAATATCAAGACCATCCTTTTAAAACATTAATAAATTAGATCTATTTATCACACTTACTGATTTGAAATCCACAGGTACTTTATTTTTTTATGAAGTTGTGTATAGATGATGTCTATAATATATTATACCCCGAAAGACAGCAGACGTCTGCAGATGCGAGCTGTCATTTTTTTAACATTAATATTTAAAACGTTTTTATTCCCGCAATCTTCCGTGGGTTAATTATCGAAAATCAAATGCCGTTTAGTTAAGTATTTAAAATGACTTATTCTTCATGTTAAATATCTATTAATATCGTGTCGGCCACGTTATATAAATAGACCTTAACTTGTTAACAAACTAATGATTATTACTAAAAGACGCACAATAGATATTAATTGTAATTTAAAATAAAATTTAGGTATATGTATAGATATATCAAAGTACTCCACTTTAAGAGTACTACCGAAAACGTTGGAAGTAAAACTATCACGTGACAACTAAAAATTAAAATAGCAGTTATTAAGTAAATAAATCAAGTTAGTGCATTCGTTACTGCTTTTGTATTATTAAATATTACACAAACATTATATTTTTAATATACGCGCAAAACAGAAATTAAAAATGTGGGGATTTATTAAGATTTTCATACGCTGGAATGTCATAATGGAAATTCGCGTATTTTTTTTAAAATTTAATTAAAAATACTAACTTAATAGAAATAAAAATATTACAGTTTGTAATTGCAATTTATAGTGGTTGCGTTACGTAACGTAGTTTTCTTTAAAAATGTTGCTTTTGAGATATGTAAGTAATAATTGCAATTTCAAAATTACTTTAAAATGGTAGTAATTAAAATTAAAGAACAATCTACGCACGTTTTAATTTAATTGTGGTAATTAATAAATGTCATGTGCACGATCTTACGTTGTTTTAAATTGTATTTACCGGCCATTTAGAAATGTTGTTTTAAAAACTCTCGTACATTAATTGCAACGACAGAAAAAAATACCCTGAAGTTATTCGTGGATTACTATCATCAGGTCGAATATATAAAATATAATATCGAACATTTTTATTATGTATTTAAACGGCGCGCGCCGTGTATTTCATCACTTTCGACGCTTTTTTTGGTGTGAAAATGAACATTTCCAGTAGTAAAAGTCCTAAACTAAAAGTTCAGATTTCGTCGAAAATTTTTGAATGCGTTCGACATTTGACGAAAATCTCGAAACTTTCTTCTTTAAACATCCTCATAATAAAGTTACTCTATCTCTATAACGTATAATTACCATACAAAATAAGATGACTATATAGAGCTACAATTACTTAATCGTTTTTAAAATCAGTTTTTATTCCTGATTTAACAATAATCACATTTTATACTGCGTATTCATAAAAATCAACATTCACTTATTGTCGGTGTCTTATATAATTTAAGTCATATTACTTATTACGACCTTAATCAAATTAATTGCAATTACCTTCAATAATAAAACGTTATGCAATTTATAATTCGCAAAATCTTATTCTCACAATAACTATTTTAAATTTAAAAATAAAGAGATTTAAAACGAAAGTGATTATTAATTCAATTAACCTAATAATATAACTATTTTCAATTGTTTCGTATTAACGTTAACGTTTACAAATAAACTCGTTGCGAATAGGTAATGGTGAAATATATTATAGGTATTTCAAATTCTAGTAATAGAAAATGGTAAATAACGTGATACGTTACGACATTATTTTATGGTAAAGAGTGACAAATTTCGGTTTACTTCGATTATTTTTCTTATGTATGTAAGTACTTACATACCTACCTATAGAATTTTTTTCTTTTTTCTAAATTATTTACGAAATTTTTAATATAAGCTACGATGAAGTAATTTTATAATTTATTTATTTCGACAAGGATAGGTAAATGGCTCCATTTTATACTTACCTACTTAAATAATAATAAAGGCGAATTGCATTTTTTAACAATATCAGTTTTAAATAATCACCGAAATAAAATACAACTAGTTTCTAAAGTAGTTACAAAAATGTTTTAAAAATTGCATTTAAATAGTTAAGCGGTTTTAATGAGAAAAATAATGCTAATTAATTAAGTTTATCACCAATTCAAATTATTTCTATAAGTATTAAAGTAACTACGCCGAAGCCATAACAGCTAAATGTTTTATTAAAATTTTATATTTATAAATATTATACTACTTTAGTTACGCAGTAGATAAATTTAACTCCAGAAAATGTATCTACCTAATTTCAAATTGAGTTCAAAATTTGGGTAATAAAATTGTTTGTGCGCAAAAACAAAAAGCACACCGTTTAATTCAGTTTTTTGTGCTCTTTTCACGTGTGCGAACGGATTTTGAAAATTCTGATTTACAGGGCATTATTTCGAAGATTTTTGTTAATCCGGACCTGGACTTCCCTTTTCGCTATAGTACATTAATCGTTCGGGTAGCTTAAGAAAAGACTGTGCCAAATGGCAACAAAATATGCAGGATTGCTCGTTAATTATAGCCTAAGAAAGAAATGGACACGCAAAAAAACGCCCTGTATGTCAGTTATGAAGGGTGTAAGACCCATTAAGTATGGAACCTATATTTTGAACCATCTGGGCGTCCCCCTGTTCATTGTTAACGTATGTCCGTTCCCCAATAAAACACCATGTATAGAGTATATAGGTAATACGTGCTCTCAATATTTCTACTTTCTTTAGTATTGAAAACGAAAGATATGCTTAATATTTAATCAAATTATAACCGTGCATTGAATATTTAATTTAGTTCGTCGAATACTTAAGAAATTCTATTGTGTTAATGTTAATTAGATGCAAATTAGAGTGTTGACAAATAATCGAAACACATTTTAACACTTCGTTTTGATATTGAACCTTAACGTTAATAAAGAAAGCAAATCGCTTACACATAGTTTTCGAGATTTAACCTAGTAAATTATGGAATTCATTTAAGCACATAAAAATTATGAACTGCAGTCATATCCTGACGTAAATAATCACAAGCTAACTTAATGACATTTAAATAAACCAATACATTGTTATTTAACAATACGTAAGAACAATTAACATAATAATATAAATTATAAATTACTCCAAACTTATTTTAGCTGATCATGTCGTAAAAGGAAACGCTCCTAGTAATATGGAACGAAAGTAAGATTATTAAACCGGTGATTACTTCAACAAGAAAGTACATCACCTCCAAGTAGTTACATCGTCCCATCGTGAAGATAGTGAATGTTGTTTTGTATTATGGCCACTTAACATTCTCATTTTTTATCAGAGAAGTTTTACATTTAACACGTCCTTTAAATTGTTAATTTATTTATAATTGTTAAATTCGTAAGATAAAATATAGTTTTTATGCAAACATCGGTTAGTTGATTTGTTATCAAAAGAAAAGCAGGCACGTAACACGAAATAGATAAATATATAGATAGGATAGAGAGATAAATATCATACTATACATATATACAGAGCGAATCTAGAGTATGGAATATATCAAATAAAATTGACATAAATAAATATTTCTAACAATCCTGAAATACGTCGATTTTATTTTTAAAAAATGGACATATATTGTATATTAAAAGATGTTCGTGTGTTGTTAAGTTATGACGTCATCAGATTTTGTTTTAAACGGCAACCACTGATTTTTGCACAATTCGAATAGATCCTTCGATTATCTAAATGACAGTATAAAAATATTAATACCTTACATAAGAAAATGTTTGAGAAATTAATTATTAGAATATTTTGATTAAAATGCAAAAAAGAAACTGAGAATCTAATTATGACAATTAAATCTGACATTTGTATTACTCTAATTACGTTTGAATAATAGAACAACCATCTTAGAATCACTAATTTTTTTCTGTTTAATTGAACATGCAAAAAATTATTTTTAATATAATTTGGTTTCGAAATGTTCACCACTTATAATGTCATTACAATTATGCATATAAATTTAATTTTTTCTTATCAATCTATATAACATTTAAAACATTAATTGACAAATATTTGTCGATAAAAAATATGTCGAACAATAAAGTAAAAAAGCAAATTGTCCACTACTGACCTACAAAAGGCAAATTTACCTAAGATGTATCGACTTAAGTGCGATAATTTAAATTAAAATAGAATTTAATTAACCTTATAGCTAAATATATTATTTTTACCTATATACCTACTACTTAACATACCATAATTAGACGTGTTTCTAATAAATAAAAGGTAAAATGTTTACAGATGTTCAACATACAGTATTAAACGTCCTATAATAATACTCAACTTGGGTCAAGGAAATTTACAATGATCTTTAGGAATATTCACAAACACGCGTACAATCGCTCGATCTTTTTTAAAATCGTGATGTACTACCTTTAGAAATTAAAAAGGTCATTGCAATTTATAATTGAGATTTTTAGTGTAGCGAACATAGAAAACGTAAATACTAATTGTAAGTTCTTTTAACAGCTTCCTCCATAAAATCTCCTCTTTAGACACAATAATAATATAGATAATAGATATGTAAGTATTTATAAAATAAAACAAGACCAAGCGCACTCATATACATATTTGAAAATAGATACAATTGAAACAATTAATTCCACATCATTAAATTAATCAGTAGGTAATAAAAGTGAATGAAGGACATCGAGGTTAGTCCTGGATATTTCTGTGCGTGTATTGAATGTCACAAGAACTACCAATCTAATAACAACATAAAATAATTTTAAAATTCTAGGAAACTTCAGTGACAAATTCTAACTCTTATATACAGACAACCCATAAGTAAATAGACGTCCTGACTTTCGATCGATGACGTTTATTTCACAGTATTTTCACACTTTAACTACTGTTTGAGATGATTTCTATTATTTTGACCTGTGGAATGTTGGCCCACTCGGCACGCAACTATTCTAACAGCTCTCCACGAAAAGCAGGTTTTCGTGAATAACGTCTTTTTTCATGAGCAAACACACATTAGACATGTCCTATGGGATCGGTGTCAGGTGACTGACTTACCCACGGAAATTTCTGGATGTCGTTTGGTGCTTGTCGATCTTAAGTTTCTTTACAAATATTACATATTTTTCACATTTACCACACATTTCACAAGCTCTGATCATCATATGCTCCAAATAGCACCCCACGCCATAACAGGATTTTCTTTTACCACCCGATATACGGACCTCAGTTGTCGTGCTTGATTCAGATCAAGCTGAACGCGACCTAACAGTTTCCTTATTTTCTCGATTGGCAGCATACGAAAATAATCAGCTTTAAGACAATTTGTTTCTAGCTTTTACAACACTCGTATTGTTCAACAATAAGCTCTCTTTGCTTTCAGCCAATTGATAAGTATAGGTATCTATTTACTTATAGGCTGTCTCTGTACCTACATATCTATCTATGCACTCTTAAAGGGTATTTTTTAACCTTTATTTGGAAGCGATGTAAACTGTTAAAAGAAAATATTAAAATTGTTAAAAAACAAACGTAATAAGTGGACGCTAGTTTACTGTAGGCAAACCTAAATGCATTAGATACAAAACACTTAAATATTAATTAAAAAAAATTACTTCAAAATTGTTCATAATCACTTACATCTATTTATTGTTTATTAGAAGTTAAGTTTTAGTTATTAAAGAAAACATAAACAGAATAAAAAGGTGAGCTATATTTCAATTAGTTGTAATAAAATTTTTAACGGAGGTAACCCATAATAGGTAGGTAGGTGCGTATTACATACTATCTGAATAGTTTGAATCATATAGACAATTAGATGCGTACTTAGGTATCTATAATGTATGATTCCAAAACTATTGTGTCTATCATAACGTCCAACATAAAACTAAATTGCTTTTGGTTAAGTGGGTTACGATTATAAAAATTGTGTTGAAATACCTATTTACACTTCTTACAAATTAAAGAATCTATTAGCGATATAAGGTATAAATAATTTATTTTATTTAACGAGGTGATTTTATCGTATCTTTATCGAAATATTTATATGGAATAACAATAAAAAAAAAAACGTTGCAGTAATGATTTTAATGCCAACCGATAATGGCCGACCTCTATTTCATACAATTTCCTGTTAAATTGAGTACAATTTTTACAATCCACAAAGTTCGAGGAGCGAGTGCTACGGATTCTGCAAGCTACAGTAGTTATAAAAGAATGTTCCGGACATGGGAATAACACAATAATATTATTGCAACATCGGTTTTGCATTAAATACCGGAAACCTTGCACCACAAAGCTATAAATAAGTGGGTACTAAATTTTAAAATAACTTCGTGCGAGACAATCTGATGACGTTTACAATAAAATGTACAGTATTGTTATTTACCAAAACCAAAAAATGGCAGTGATCGATGAAACAAATTACCAAACACAACTTCAACTTGAAGCTGAACAATTTTTTGCGACTACCCTATATGAGTTAGACATTAAATAAGCAATGTGTTCGATACATCAGTGTATTCGTAATTTATACGTCTATAGTTTTCTTTACTTAAACTAATTCATTAAGAAGATATGATTATTTTAGTACAGGGCTGCATTGGACAAAATCTCACAAAAAACTTTTTTTTTCTCAAAAATGATAAACTTTAATGGATATCACCTTAATACTTTTTGACTTAAATTTACATGTTTAAATAGTACATACAAAAAAAGTAGGGCGTTCTATTTAAAATAATAAAGTTGGGTGCTATACCGTGGGGTGAATCACCCTGTATAGGCGAAAATAATTTTACATGTATTTTCCACGTATGAACATAACATTTATCTTGTAAAATATTTTAATAACGTAAATATGTTTAGATAATACCTAATAAAAAATTATTTGTAAAAATTCGTTTATATTTCGTAAACGTTTAATCGTTGAAACTATGCCAATCATATTTTTTTTAATGGACGGGGACTTTTGTCTATTATCCAGGTTCAAGTAAAAGGTGAAAGAAAGAATTCCTGCAATTTTTTATAGAGTTCGTTTTATACCGTCAATACCGACGAAAACAATATATTTTATCGTCTATATATATTTATAATGTATGTTATCGTCATAGTTAGTTTGCGTTACCTACAAAAAGGAGAGAAATTAACGCTAATAACCCTTGATACTACCTAATTAAACGCTTTTAAAACAGGAACCGTGCGTTCGTTTCCATACATATAAAAATAATAAGTGCATACATATTTTTATTAATCACCTACTTAATTTGCCTATTATAATAGTGTTAGTCTCATCGCTGTAAGGCGATTATTGAATTTTAAATATTCTTCCGATAATTTTTTTTAACGTTACTTATATAATCAAATAATTTTGCGATTAATTAATAATTTCAATACCTACCTATTTGCGTATTAGCAGATAATAGATTTTTATAGATCAGATTTAGTTTACAAACACAATTTAACTATTCTTTTTAAGATTAAGCTAATCCCGATTAAAAATGTGTGCAAATTTGATTTCTTTTGATTGTGGCGGCATAATTAATCAAGGAGGAATTCCATTTACATGGCATAAGTTTAATTGTATCATTATAGTAGTAGCACAGTGTATTAATTAAAACACGAACTAATTTTTTGAAGGACACTTATTGTTAGGTACATTTATTAAATAAATAAATGAAAAAATGACTGAAAATACCTACTGAATGAGTAGATATTAATTAGATACATAAATTTGGACATATTTAAATTGAAATAAATAATTCTTCTTGTCAAGATTTACAGGGTATCCCAAAAGTGATCGAATATGACTCAATTTATCAAAAATAAACAAGTAGATCTTTTTTATTTTACAATATTTGCGGAATCCGAAAATAAAATTAAAAATTTTCGTAATCCCCTAGAAAATTGTAAGTAGAACGGTTGGGGGGTTGTGCACCCTTGGAGCACCGTAAGGTGGTATCAGAACATTTATTGCATTGCTTTTAAAACTTTCATTTATTATGAATGTAAACCAAAATTGATTAAATTTTAATAAAAAATTAACAAGACAAATTTTTAAACATGAAACAGCAAAAAAACATGCGATGCAATGTTTACACTTGACGATTTCGCAGAAAAATACAAATTTTGCAATAACTAATGAACCGTCAACAATTGGATAAACACATATATGCTTAGTTTTATTGCAAATGACCTTCTCTATCACCTCACTTCATTTGATCGTTCACTTCTGGGACACACTGTATAAACATGATCTTACATTTAATTTATAAAAACCCCCAAAACCCCTATAGTTAGGGGGATCGCGACAAAAATTTTTAGATGATCTGTTCATCAGGCAAACGTTATTAATTTTGATAATCTTATCAGTTAATCGACAATCAAATTTATTAATAGTAATTTTCTATAAATTAAGAACTTTGGTTGTCTTGACAATAACAACTTATAATCAATCAGCCGTTAAGCAACGAAGTTAAGAAAATAAGATATAATGTGTGATTACCTTGAGGACGCCATTATTATCCGTAATGAAAAACAAATGCTTCCGAAGATTTAAATGTTACCATAAAAATCACTTAACTGTTTTACGGTCTTGGTGAAACTAACGTTATGATACATTCCTATGGGTTGTTAAGAAACTACGCAACAACTTTTATATTTTAACCTATAAATATGTGTTAAACATTTTTAAATTAATATCAGATCAAATTATTATATAAAATATTTCGTGTAAAGATTGCAATTTACGCAAGTTTTTAAAGGTTAAGTAGATATAGTGGGTACTTCCTATTTAACATCGAGTTTGCGAAATTGTTTAGATCGATTTATAAGAATTTATAATTGAGCACGTTCGTAATCGATAAGGAGGAAGTTGGAGATTATCATATTTTAATTTAAAACGTTCCTTGTTTTGGGAACGAGCACTTCACCTGCAAATAAGAAATAGACCGAAGAAAGATGGAACGTCACGCATTCAATTAATTTTCTAGAATTTTGCATTTTTATGTTACCTACATTGTAATCTTAAATATTTTAAGTTAAATATAGCAAGTGGTATTTTAAATTTATAATTTACTTTCGAACTGATTGTGAGATAATATCTTTTGATATTTATACAGTAATAATTGGTGTGATTTTCAAAAGAATTTCGCTAAATTATAAGAATAAAGAAGCGTAGTTGTTAAATTAATAATTAATAACTACCTAGGTAGGAACTCACATAAATTTTAAACCTGCAGTTGATTTACATAACAAATTGTAACGAGATATGTGACGGGGTGCATTATTTTTTTGTTAAATATTCTGTTACAAATATGTAATTATGCTCAATAGAAACGTTACACCCGCCTACCCTAAATTCCGTTAAAATAGACGCCACTTATGTATTCGTTATATATTTTTTTAATTTTCAAAGAAAGAGTTTTGTAAAACATGTTTAAGTATTATAAGTACCTACATTAAATTATTTTAGATGCATTACCTAATCTTGAAATTAAAATAATTCCTGTTGCAATTAAACTGCTGGGCCTTATTTCGTTCTATTTTACAGCTAATGATGCTAATGAAGCAAACTTCATTATAACAACGCCGATGTGTTCTTGAAAAAGGTGTCGTAATCGCGCAGAATATAAACTTTAAACTAGTTGCAATTCTGAATTCATTTAAAAGTGTAGTAGGTATTACCTATATTATTATCGTCTTATATTATCTCATTACATATAAGATGTTTTAAAATGAACTCCCATGCACCACCGTAATTAGATACAAATTAACAATATAAATGTTTTTCTCCTTTTAAGGCAGGCGACAAAGGGTCTTTGATGGAAATAAATAGGGGCAAACTAAAATTACATTTATTTTCTTTATTTGGACCTCTAAAAAATCATACTAATTTTGCACGATTTGTCGAGCCTGGATTTGGTCGCTATCGTGAGGAAAAAACGCTAACAAATGAGTTTTTTATCAGAATCTTCTTTGCGGTTCATTTCACGACAAAAATACCTATATGACAAAATAAACTAGCGCAAATTTTCTGCAATTTATGTTACTTATCGTTTTTCTGTAAAGTCAATAGTTTTTGACGTGCCGCCTTCACAAAGTTTAGTTTAGTAGGTAACTCGATGTTAATCAATTAGCATAGAGATAAATAGGTAGTCGTTTTAGATAAAATGAGTGTCTGCAATTACTGGTAAAATAAAATACAGGGTTTCCTCGGCTTACGACCGAGTTCTGTTCCGACGACTTCGTAAGTCGAACTGGTCGTAAGTCGGATTTGTATTCTTCAACGCTATTTTCATTTAAACGGGCTATAAAAATTGTACATAAAACACAGAAATTCGATCTATTTACGTATAATTATTGTGCGTAATATGAAAAATACATAATAATATGTACTCTATTGTGCGTTAAACAAAAATACATCCTGAATAAATGTAAAAATAGTAATTAACAAATGGAATTCCGTATACATTCACAAGTAAAACTGTAATTTTTGTAAAAAGTGCAATTGAAAATAAATAAATGAAATAATAAAAAGTTAAGTAAGTGTGGATGGTCGTAAGTCGAGGAGACCCTGTACTTATTACATCTCAATCACTAGTTGGTAAGGTATTACCTGACATAACCGCCTTGCCGATAATAATTAACAATAAGTTAGTTACCTCTTATGAAACGGGAAATAATCAGAAACAAATCAAAAGCAATCTCGCATAATTCGATCTATATGTCGCCATGTATTTATAACTACATAGGTACGCATATAGGTATACCTATTTATTTTGCAATAAAATAAATTTATCATTGTTACAACATAACACTTAACTTCTAGATCGAGATTTAGATTTTAGAAGTACCGCCCATCATCAATAAATTATGTCTCTTCTTGCAACACGGCCAGCCATCGTTACTGTTTTTTGACATACAAATTACCAAATACGAACTAGTTCTTGAACTAGTTTAAATTTGTAGGGTTTTAAAAACAATACTATTACCTAAGCAAAAATATTTTTTCTATGAATTACGCAATCATTTAATAAGTAATGATTTAAAAACGTTAAGCTTACAACACGTCGGCGTCGCGTCGATTACTGTGAAGATGTTTAAATTACTTAACCTAGACATTCGTTCATAGTTGTGGCTTTTGATGGTCAGATTATTCAACCGATGTTAAAATGATGTAAATAAAAGTACGATTTTTAACGTTCGACGGAGAGAAAGTATCGAGAAAATCTATATTTCTTTACTTACATAAAACTTATTGATGTTGTGGGGTCGTTTACAACACC
Source organism: Rhagophthalmus giganteus (assembly GCA_036326145.1). Taxonomy (NCBI): domain Eukaryota; kingdom Metazoa; phylum Arthropoda; class Insecta; order Coleoptera; family Rhagophthalmidae; genus Rhagophthalmus; species Rhagophthalmus giganteus. Next base: position 8,522,630 of record JARFJA010000067.1, on the reverse strand, counting down.
TATAACCCATATATTTAATTTAATTATGTTATAATTGTAAGGGCCGATCTTTTCATCTTCCATTTAATTTAATTGACACATATTTACCATAGAAACGTTTGTTCAAACAATTGTTTCCGTGGTAAAAATTTTTCAAGTAAATTTATTGGAAGATGAAAAGCCCTTAGTCTAATTTCATAATAAAACTATAGTGGCTTTAAAATTTGAAGGCTATGATTACTATGGCAACACATTGTTGTAACAAAAGTCTCTTTAAATTTGAAGTAACTTTGGTTGTTAATTATGAAATTGTCCCTAATGTTATTGGTTAAGAAAAGACGATAGTCATACTTTTTAATGCAAAATAAATTCCATATAAGTATTCGATCTAAAATGGGGTTTTCGTTAGGTACCTAGTACCTATTTAAACTTATTGTGAACTTAATTCATATAAACAAAGTGAATGTGCATATTCGAATATAGTTTGATGTTCATCAGCAACGCCGTGACGAAGGTATGAGGCGCCGGTGGCGAAACGCCTGTGGCAAGTGTCTAACTTGCCCCCCCCCCTAACCCAAATATACCCTCAAACCTAATTGCGCCCATGGCGGGGCCTCTTTCGCCACGTCCTCGTTACAGCGTTGTTCGTCAGATTTTAGATTTTAATTTATTCAGAATATTGGTTGTTAATTAATCCTTAATAATTTTAAAAATCTAACTTATAAATAATCAAAAACAATACAAATATCATAATCACATATCATAATATGTTTTACAAATTTACTACTCGAACTCGTATTATCAACATATTACTATCACATCGTTCCTGTCCATAATAGGTATTATTTCTATTTTAGGGTAGTTTAAGGTGGCTAAGTGCGTCATATTTTAATGGAAAAACAAACTACAAAAAATACAGAACTATACCGAAATATCTCGATCTTCTAATTTTTGCCTGATATGAAATGAGTTGTAACTTAATACGATAATAGAGCCCTGATTTTTTTTAAACTGCTTAGGTAATCAATCAATTGTAATAGACGACCGTGAAAAATTCAAAGTCAATATCAACTAATATTGGCTGCGATAAGTCAGTTTGTTTTGAAAAGCTTTTGTTTACAGTGCTAAAAAAAAATTAATCCTCATCCTTAAAATTAACGTATGTAAATGCGAGTCGATTTCAACACTAAACAAATTCATCTTTATTTATAAAAATCGATAAATTAAAAAATAAATAAAATTATTGGAACCGTTATCGACATCGATTGTACGCGAAAATCGTTTCAAATTTAGGGCGACCAGCCCGAGGCCCAACAAAGCTTTCAAAGATTTCTCAAAATAATTCCCTCGTCTAGCTACTTATTCTATAGAAGACATTAGAATTACTTTAGTGAGAAAAGTTACGACACTTAAAAGCGGCTTAAATATATCACCTACTTTAAAAAGTACAAAGCAAATGAATGCATTCGATTTACTTCAATAGTTTGACCTCGTAAATAGTGTTTTGACCTTAAGCTTCTGTGTAAATAAAGCAGTGGAGTGGAAATTCGAAAACACGCAAGTGTTTAAGCACCGAATTGAACGGCATATTTTGTAATACGTTGCTGCTAAACTTTTCGTCGTTTTACAATCGTTAATTATAATTAAAAACGTTTTATCGTTAATAGGTATGATATCAAACAATGTAGAATTTATAGTGGAGATACACATTATACTTTATACCTACATCGAACAGTGAAAGTTGAGAAATTTTCAATAATTAAAAGTAATAACCATCAACATCTTTAAATTTATTATTCTTTTAAACTAGAATTTTTTAAGTAAGTAGTCATTTTAAACTGTTACACACAGTTACGGAAAAGGTGTTATATAAGTGTACATAATGTTAACTGCTTGATGATCTCTAACATTAGCATGTACATATTTAATTATTATCTTGTCAGTATCAACTTTATACATACACGTCAATAATTAATTCCTTCGATTTTATATAAATATTTAGGCTATTATAATAATTGTGGTTGTTGATAATATCAGCTTTGTATTTAACAAATTTTAACGTTTACCTGCTACATTAATTTTGCATAAAAACTGTAATTTAAATAAGGACAGCTTTAACAAGTAAAAACTACTTTATAATTGTGCAAAATACATTATAAACCAGAATGTAAATTATCTTTTTAATCTAACTGAATGGTAGAATTTAATAAAATCTTTAATAATTCATAGTATTCTGTGTATAATTTATGGGTAACAATTTTCATAACTATTTTATAAACTTAATAATACCGCACTGCTTTGTATTCATATTGTTAATCTATAATTATTATTGATCGTGTTATAGATACATATTTAAAAATTAATTAAAATAATTTAAATAACTACCGGCGCTATTATAATATTACCGCATGATTGTTATCAAGATTCCAAAACAATTAAGTGCATTTATACTTAGGTATTTTAAATCAAAAATTAAACTCACCGTTAATATTATAGAACATCCACAACATAAATTATATATCTATATCACACCGTATAAATCGGCGTTTTAGCACTGCTATAGAGGAGGCACAAGGAAGACTAGAGAAGCCGGAGCGCGCTTCACTGGAAGATCTCGAGATGAACCCAAACAATTCACTCTCTCCAACAGTTTCCCAATCAACAGGCGACCTTTCACAACACTCACACGCATACCTAACAAAGGCCACAGTTGCAATGGAAATTGTAAAGATTAACAAAGTGCTATTGCTAAAGTTCACAAGTTGAGCTGCAATTTGGTTGGGCTACCATTGTTAAGTTTTTAAACATGTTGGGAATATCCTTATAATAAAATCAATTATAATGAAGCGAAACTCTTGGTATCATGCTAACCTTTAAATAATTAATAGGTACCGCAGAAGTCACGATCGTCAGGTTTGCGATCAATTAAACTACTTTGATATTATTCCTAATTTATAATTCTAATTACTAAAGGAATTGAATTGAAGATCGCGGGGGTCCGAGTTGAGGGATTTGGATAATTGATTATAAAACATAAAGCAATCTCTAATTAATAAAAGCCTTCAAATACACATGCCTGTACCAAAGAACGTTAATCTACCAAATCCTCTCTATGATTCGTTTAAATGATAATTACCAATATAAATCATTCGGATTGCAGAACATCGGTGTTCGGACAATCGAGATTCTACTGTATTTTTATTTTTTCTTGTGATATGTCGATCGGCATTAGTAGTTGCTTTGTTTCTGCAAAATACAAGTACATTAAATTCCCTAGAAATCTATTTCAAGCGAAGGGCAAATCGCCGAGGTAATATGGTGTACAACATTCAGGAAATAGTAGGAATTAGTAGGTAGTAATGTCCATAATTTTAATCAACAGTTTACCGTTCGACTTCAGACCCTTTAAAAGTTTAAAACTTTTATACTAAAATAAAATGCGCACTCACAAAATATATGCAGTGTAACTCGATGTTTTCCGTTTTTTTCAAATATTTAAACGAATTTTAAAAATTTTGATATACAGAGTGTTGTTTTGGGAGTACAATAATTTGTTAGTGCTTTTTTAAAACCGGAGTTGGATTTCAATTTTGGTTATTATATTAGTCGACTACGCTATTGAAACAATACACGTCTATCAAAAATGAAAAAGATATTCAGAGAGGTTCGAAACTTAGGGCTTATGAAGAAGTCGGCAAAAATAAAACACACCCTATATATCTTATTAAGTATCTGAGACCCAGTAACCACAGGTTGTTTGGAATCGCCTATTAGGGGTCCTCTATTTACAGTTAACGTACGTTCATTTATCTATGAAACACCCTGTATTTAAGTAGAAATAGTTTACAAAAATTCAAAATCAATTTGTCATATTCTACTCTACAAATTATATTGAAAATATACAATAATGATAAATCTATTTATAAAATTTTAGATGTATTCGTATCTATATATTTAGCTGATAAAAATATTTAAAGTAAATACACATAGCTGTTATTAAGATTCATTAATAATTTTTATCAGTTAATGGCTTATTCGTCAATATTTACAACAAATGTATCTTTCCAAACAGTATTTTCCATAGAGTAAAAATTTAAAAACGTTAATACCTAAACAAACTGCAGAATGTACATAATCTAATAAAATTTAATAGAAAATTGTAACATTTAAAGGTATTGTACGCTCAAATATTATCTATGTATGTATAACCCCGACTACTTTTGTAATACCTTCTTATCATTTCTTCGTAAACCATGTAATACCTACTGATATCAACTTTAGAAATAACCAACTAGATATACATATCTATATAAAGTATTACTCGTTAATTAATATGCAGTTGTAACTATAGTCTTGATAGATAAATAATTTAATAAGCATAAATATGTTTGTTAATATATTTTACGTTATTATAATATACCGTAAGTATTACTAAAATTAAGTAGGTAATTCGAAAACCACACTCTCGTAACCAAAAAAAAAAAATTTAACCAAATTTTCGTGGATAATAAAAATTATAAACATCATACTCCGTACTAAACCTTTAAAAATTAATGGCCAATTGCACCTTAAAATTTAATTTAACGTAACTTAAATATAAATTATCTATATGGAAACGCAATGGTATATCCAAGGAAAATTTAATAATTATATAAATTAATCACTTCTTGTCTTGAAAAATGTTTTCTTGTTAAGTTTAACCGCACCGTTTGGTTTGATTTTTAATTTAAGCATTAACGGAGAAAGGTTTTAAAAAATTAATGCAATAATAGAGGCGCTTCCGTACAGTGTATTATAATTAAAGCAAATAAAAACAAAACATAGGTACCTACGTAATATATGCAGAATGATCAGCAAAAATAGAGGCTTATTAGATATCTCTTTTAACATTTAAAAAATAGGTGTTTCAAAGAAAGTTATACTAGAAAATCTAATGTGCATGAGTTGGTGGGTATGCAATGTTTAAAATTATTTTTTCACGATAATAATTATTAAACAAGAAGTATCAATATCTCCTGCGATATCTGAATTTTAAAAAATTGGCTGATGATTTTATTTAATTTACTGTCATTGAAAGACTACAATTTATTAGAACTGTAAAAATACGAGGTACGAGGTGACAGCAATGCGTGAAACGTCATCATCTAGTAACTTTGTATTGATGACGCGATCGCCAGACAGGTTGGATAGGCCATAGATAACCGCTAGGCAAATGTGTGTTAATTGCAATTCCAATATTAAGCCCTTTGCTGAAGCTTACAACACCGTTTATAATAATTTCGTTATCAGTTCTATTCTCAAAAATATCGTGGCCTAAAAATTATTACTGGACACTCCATATAAATGATGGATTGTGACGTCTCTAATTAATATTTCTTAATTTTTAGTGAGCGGTAGTATAATATGCAGCAATAATGATAAACCTATAATTACAACACCTTATGGACAAATCAGAGGGTCTTACGCATTATCATACAAGAACAACGTTTATTCTCAATTTCTAAGCGTTCCTTATGCCCAACCACCTACAGGAAATTTGCGTTTTCAGGTATGTATTTATCTAATTTCGTCTAACTTCTACTATTTAAAACTGAAAAAAAAGTAAAACTGGAAACTCCATTTTAATATTCGCTGAAGTAAAAAATTACGACTGTTCCAAAAAATACATACAATTATTATTAGATGTTTAATATTTTCAACCATTTTAATACTATCATTTGTGGCTGCACCCATATTATATGTAACACAATAGATAGAAATTAATGTACTTATTTAATACAAATTTCACCGTGTTGGGCCAACAATAATATTTTTTTCGTTTTTCATTGTCTATCGAATGATATAAAAAACAAATAAAATCGACTGGTCTTTAGATTTCCATTTAAATAGTGCGTAGCCCTTTAATAAAAATCAAAGAAAATGTGAATCACATCGTTCACTTCTTTTGTAAAAATTATTAAAGGGATAGGTAATATTTAATCCGATTTGCAGAGCCTTAATTTAAATAACCCCGTAACGTTATTTAAAGATATTGGTAAGATGTAGGTAAACTACGTAAACTCTCTTTCTTGTCGCTTATTTTCGTTTGTTTGATTTCATCTCCGAAGTGAGAGTTAATGTCAACCCAAACATTTCAAATAGTAAGCGCGGTATCGAAAGGGGGTGTTATTTGAAAGTAACTCTTTATTGTTTCTTTAGAGAGCGATCACTCTTGAAATAATGATCGAAACGATCTATGTTAAAATATTGATGTTTGAATTGCCGTTAGAATTTCCCATTTTTACTAATTAATAGGTACCTATTTATTCCAATCAAATTTTTATGTTCATTTTTAATAATCTGATAATACACTTAAAGGAAACAATTCGATTATCTACTAGAAAATTTAAAAAGCACTGACGTATGACATATAGATAATTACATAACCAAAACGGTTTGTTTACCATCGCAGAAGAAATTACGTTAATCACAATAAAATCTGTAGGTACCTATACGTTTTAGTTTTTCCTTCGATAATTTTAATTGTTCCGAATGTTTTTGATACAAATGTGTACATAATGTAAAAGCGTTGCGTAAAAATGCCCAAGAATTAAACTATTTTTATTTTTGCTATTTAAGGCGTACATTATGCCGAGACGCAGCGGGCCGCATCGCAACGCAAAACTTCGCAACCAATAGTTGTCACGCAACAAAGATCCCGGCATCCCAGCAATTGGTTGCGCTACCTTTAGCCTTCGTTAAGCAAAAGTCTTAAAGATGTCTTGATTATAGATAGTATAGATAGATAACCACGAGAGGTAGACAACTTATTAAGCATTCAAATCTTAGTAGTTTACTTCGAAAAGGCGAAATTTGAGCAGTACTTGCAATCGTGGATTTATTGGCTAAAGGCCTTAAAAGGCAACACACATTAAATAGGGAGCTAAAATTCCACTGCCTACCTAATAAGTTCCTTTCCTGTCAATACTTATTATATTATACAATATTGGGCATATAGTAGGTGCCTTATACATACTTATATTATGAAAAAGCGTTTTTCTTTCATATTTTGAATATCGTTCAAATACCTGTATTACCTTCTCTATATTTCATTTCGCACGATTTATAAGCAACCATTCATAAGCATAAGAATAGCAAATTAAAATTGAATTTTATTAAAGGAACCACGAGCTCTCGAGAAATGGGACGGAATATGGGAAGCTAATTTTACTAGTGTATGCGCACAAATAAACCACATAGGAAACCATTACGAAGGTAATATTGAAATTAAAATGTCTATTTAGAGCTTGAATAGATATTAATAACATAACTCACATTGTGTAACTAAAATAAGTCTAAACCTCTCTTTGGGGGGGGGATAGCTGCAACGGTTTAAAACATATTTTCCTTATCGACATATGGTCGCTTATTGATAGTTTCCGAGAAAATTGCATTTTAAATTTTAAGTACGGCCCTGTCTTTACTCAATTTTTATTTAAATTCATAATGCTGAAAACGCAGCTGATAATTATCATTCTGTTATTGCTTATAATAGCGTAAAGTTTGTAGTGTTTGTGCGTTTGAGTTTGTGCTACTATTGAACGTGTTCGCGATATTTTCCAATGCAGAATAATTAGATTCTTTAAACACAAAGCAGGTCAGTATTTATTCCTATTATTCGATACAGATTTCAATCAAAATTGTTAAAATTCTATAAATATATAAGACGTTTATCATCTTGTTTAATGGTCATGTCATACACTCCCTTTTTGCCCTTTAAGAGCTTTCGAGTTATTTTAGTTACACCCTGTATATACTTACCTAGGTAGGTACTTATATCGTACACAAATTAATTATTTATGTAGGTACGTACTTATAAATTACGTACACATTATGATGTAAGTAGTATTTACATGTCTAAAATTCAAATATTCAGTTTTCAATTTTATTGTTACCTACGTTTGAAATTAGGCCAAGAAGACTGTCTGCACCTCAATATATATGTACCGAGAAAGGTCATTAATGAATTTGATATGCTTGACGTTATTGTCGACATCCATGGTGGTGGATTTAACTTTGGATCCAATTCGAACTATGGCAGTCCTCAGTTCATTATGGATACAAATCTAATTTTCGTTAGTATTAATTACCGACTTGGCATTTTGGGTGAGTAAAACAACATTATCCTACTAGTTACATCGAGTAAACCACTTCCTTTTGAACGAATAGGTTTTTTGAGCACGGAAGACGAAATTGTTCCTGGAAATAATGGAATGAAGGACCAAGTTGAATCGTTAAAATGGATCAAAAATAACATTATTTATTTCGGTGGAAATCCAAAATCCATTACTTTAGTAGGTTTATCTGCAGGAGGAGCAAGTGTTCATTTGCATTATTTGTCACCTTTATCAAAAGGTAAGTACCTAAAGGTATTTACCTATTTATTTTTACACATAAACACGTGTACATATGCACTTACATTGGCGTCGCGTCATGTTTATACTTGCATAAGAATTTAACATGTTACACCTGCAATTTCAGGTTTATTTAAAGGTGGCATTTCATTAAGTGGAAATGCGTTATCCCCGTGGGCTCTGCAAGAAGATGCTTTGAAACAAGCAAAGCTAGCGGCTTCGTCGGTAGGATGTATTCAAGATTCTACAATTGAAATAGTTAAGTGTTTAAGACAACGTCCAGTAAAACAAATCGTCGAAAGCACGAAAATATTTAGACATTGGCTGTTTAACCCTTTTTCGGTCTTTGGATTAGTTGTTGAAAAATACGGCGATGGTCCATTTTTACCTTCACATCCATACGAATTACTAGCCAATGGAAAAGTTCAAGACTTGCCGTGGATAACATCGGTGGTTAGTCACGAAGGACTTTACCCAGTTACGGGTATGATTTAATCTAATAGTTACCTACGATATAATCGAGCGTGTAATTGTTTTATTATTATAGATTTTATAATGAAAGATCACTATTTACCTGAATTGGAAGCACGATGGGACGAATTAGCACCGCACATTTTACATTTCGGAACTACAGTCGCTGCCGAATCGTTACGCTCGGTTGCAAGTTCAATTAAAAAATTTTATTTTAAGGACGAACCAATATCTATGGACACTTATCAAAATCTTATAGAGGTAGATGAACCAAAATTATGTCTACTTTAAAAAATATATTTACAGCTTAAGTCGAGTCCGTTTATTGGTGACATTTTCAAACTTGAATCATTTTTCAGTGACACCGCCTATGTTGAAAAAATATTTAGAAATTTTTCAATCATCGGTTATAGTTAGCATTATGTATAATTACTACATGGAAATGTCAGTTTCGATGGCGATTGAACTTCGTTGATGATTAAAAAATCGTCGCTAATAATTTATTGAATTTTCGAATTGAATTGAATTTGATTTTTTATTAACTTGCCTCTTAAATACACTAAAACTATTTTCAGGTCGCAAGCGACAGACTTTTCTTGGTTGATTCAGAAAAAGCTGCACGACTTCAAGCGAGAGCAAACAAGTCCCCTACATATTATTATTATTTTAGTTACAGTAGCGAAGAAAAGTATTCTTTTACGGAATACTTCACTCACTTCGAGAAAAAACCTGGTATTTATATCTTGTTTCAGTATACTCTCTATTATCCGGAAACCTATTTACCTATTTAATGATGACCAAAGAAAAGTATTCCATGCAATATATATTTCTTTAGTTTTATTGTCAATTTTTTTTGTATATTTTTATCTTTTGCACATATTCTCTTTTTATTTTTGATACTTATCTCCTTGTATGTATCTACTTTCATTTTATTGATATCTGTAGTTCGTAATATTTATTATTCCGGATAATAATTAAGAGTATAGATACTTTTACTTACACTGAAATATCTAAGCACTTATATTCGTAAATTATATTTCAGGTGTATGTCACGGAGATGATATCGCGTTCATATACCACAACCCTCAGTTACCTCTTACGTCATTAACAACTTCTGATGAAAAGATGATGGATATTTTATTACAAATGTGGATTTCGTTTGCTAGAACTGGGTAAGATTTTAAACAAGTCTTCTGTTTCTATTATCATAATATTTTTATTAATTGCTTCTATTATTTTATTTTTGCTTTAAAACAAGTTTAAAATCAACTCTTAACTAATTATTTGAACTACTAGATATAAAACCATTTCCATTCAACGCTTTCGAATAGAATTGACGTAAACTTATCAAAAATAATGTTTAAAATTGTTTTTCATATTCTAAGCGTTTTTTTTTAAGAACTAATAGGAAAAACCAATATTACCTAATTGGTGCGGTGGTGGTTCAAGGCAGATTGAATTACTGGCTAACGGTTTCCCTTATATTTAAAAATTAATATCTAAATTATAAAATTTACCTATAATATTTAAAAAAAAAATAAGTAGGTAAAAGAAAAACGTTTGAAGTAAGGTGACGCGTCGTATTAAGAAATACCAAAGTACCTAATTAAAAACCAATCGTTTTACTATAACTTTCAATCGCTAGAAAAAAACAGGAGTAGCACGAAACAAGAAAACTTATTTCTTGTTATTTTAGCGTTCCTGACGTATTAGATGGTCCAAAATGGGTTCCTGTCGACAAAAAAACAAATGAGCCACTTAATTATTTACACATAATGTCACCAAAAGAAATGGTTATAAAGAAGACCGATGATATTGGTCACAAAAGTTTTTGGGATTCCTTGCCGTTCGAGGAAAATCAAAATTTATTTCCAAACTTAATTAAGGATGAGTTGTAATTAATTATGTATCTACTTACGTATGTGTATTTAATTGTAATAATGTCTATTCAACCACATAACATGCAAAAACTATATTTGTTTATACGTGCCCCGACAAGTTTCCAGTCCATTTTCACTTATTTTCATTCATATAAAATATCTTTCAAGTGGTTTAGTAATTTATAAAAAAATAACATTGTTACAACAAAACACCTGACGGTGAGTTTGGAACCTTGTATTGCTTTTATTCGAGGTCTAATTCTCAACGATGTTAAGTGGCGTCAAAAGTGAAGTGGTGACAAATTAAGTGTGAATAATACGTTCATAATTATAATTACAATCAATTGATCAGATATCAGTTATTTAAGTAAATAATTATGTGTTAACTTATTTTGAATTTCCATGATCAGATGGTCAACATTACTATATACTTAACACAGATAAGATAAAATGTCTACATAAACCTAATACAGTAAAACTTGTTTTGTTTTTTTTAAATAACAAAAATTTGGAAAGAGCGAATGGGAAAAATTATAATTTTGAATATCTACTTATTTTCCTCGTGCCTAATAAAAAAATTGATGTGTCTTCAAAGCATTAATTCGCACGAAAATGTTAGTAAAACAGATTAGTTACTTACACGAACAGTGTTTAATACTAATTAACAAATTTAATAGCAGCCGTTTAATAAACTCTTAAACAAACAAACGATATGCAATTGTTATCTACGGCTATTTCGATTAGCATCGGACTTTTAGATATTTATCTTTAACCTTTAATATCTCGGTAATAAATTAATTTGAAACTTTTTGGTTATTTGGTTGGTCCCTAAAATAGTGCGATGCAATTCTGAAACGCCCTGTATATTACTTATTTGCTTGCATAAATATACCTACCGACGCCGTTTTTTCAAAAACAAATAGGAAACGAATTTAGTAGAGTGGATTTATAAAATTACGTAGGACCCCTTTAACTAGAATTTCCTGTATTGCAATTATCGCATCGTGCATGCAATATATTTTTTACAGTAAATTTACATAATTTAAATTAAAAATAAATTTAAATAATTGACAAATTTATAGCATAATAAACCTATTATGTAAATTCAATTTTAACAATAAGTGAGCCTTAATATAGATATTCTTAGTAATAATCCTTCGTAGAAAAAGATCTAATGAATAGTGTAGTAACAGCGATAGACGTTGCAGAATTAACTTGAAATAAAAAGTAGGTAGGTAGAAACTAAAATAAAATCTCCAGTTATTTTTAAATAGAAAGAATTCTATGTGATTTTGTGCTGTGCAGGTATATTGTTAAATAAGTAGGTACTTTAATTTTGGTAATTTATTTAAACGTTAGCAAGTGCACGCCGTAATTCTATATCTATCCTTTATATTTGAAATCCTTTTATGATAAAATTTCACAATTTTTCGATCCGATAATTAGTTTTTTTTGCAAATAACCTCTTAACCTTAAATACATTATCAATTACTACAGTACATTACACTATATTTTTTTAATTGTACTTATTACAATTCATGCTCTTATCTCAAACATAGTTATCTTTACATAGGTACTTTTCAAGATAATACTTTATTAGCGAAAGAGTATCGATGAATAACAACTAAAACATGTTAAAAATATTTATTTTAACTACATTATTATTTTACGGTAAGAAAATAAATATATAATATTAATTAAATAATAAAATGGAATATCCTCGTGTTTTAGGAAATGGAGATCCGAATTTAAACACCGAAATAAACATTCCGTTAGGAAAATTAATGGGTTACCTAACTAAAACTTTCAATGGTAGACAATACGTCGCATTTGAAGGTGTTCCATACGCAAAACCACCTGTCGGAAAATATAGATTTCAAGTAAGTAAATATTATATAGGTACTTTTATAGAGGTAATGCGTTCACATTTTCAAGAAAATTTAATCAAACATTTAATAACTCGCTCAATATCTTGACACTTTTACACCATAAAATAACGTTTTACATATAAAATGATGACAAATTAAATATGTACCTATTTATAATATTATTAAAACATTTTATAATTTATCTTTGAATGCATATTTAAGCGCATCAGTATTTCTTAATTTTTCAAAATAAAAATTATTGTAGGTGTACAATCACGTCATCAGTAAAACGTTACAGCATAGATTGTTTATTTATAATTCAGTTTAAAGTTTTGAACGTGGTACCTGCATACATATTAGATGATATATAAAGAAAGACTGCAATTTATTAGAACTGTAAAAATACGAGGTGCGAGGTGACAGCACTGTGCGAAACGTCATCATCTAGTAATCTTTTATTGATGACGTGTCGCCAGACAGGTTGAATAGACCATATGTATTGAATAAATAACTTGATATCGACTAAATTATACTAAATATACCCATACGTATATTAAATGATTTAAAAAAAAATAAAGTTATTTATTTTGCTAAATACAAATTTAGGTGGATAAACCAGGAGTTTTTATAGTTCAAAAGACGTTGATCGAGTATGAGTACGAGTACGTTTTAGAAAATTATTATACAAGTAATATTTTCGGAATTTCCACTGTCGTACATTATAATATTATATGTATTTATTACAATACAATAAATGGATACTTACGTAAATATACCGCCTAAATCAAAACATTTAGAAAACCCCATTGCTTATCTATTTAAGTATAAAAAACTCCAACTTTTTCTTACCTGCCTATCAAATATTTGTTTATACCTACCTACTCATTCTCAATTTTTTCTATAAATTATACCTTCTTATGTTGTTATATAAACCTCAAAATCAACTTAAAAGTTCTTAATTTAAGGAACCACAACCGATTCAATCGTGGGAAGGGACATTAGATGCAAATACACTACACGTTTGTATTCAGTATAACCACTATACGCCGCCTGGAGAAGATTTTGTCACAGGTATCAACATTTTATTCTGGACATAATATCGAAACCTAAAATATAAAATTTCAGGAGAAGAAGATTGTTTGTATCTTAACATATACACCCCTAATGCTGATTACAATGCATTACTAGATGTAGTTGTATTTATACATGGTGGAGCTTTCATGTTTAATCATGGAGGAAAATATGGACCAAAAATTATTCTTGATAAAAATGTAGTATGTATTACGTTAAATTATAGACTGGGGCCGTTAGGTAAATTAAATAAATGCGAGATTGCAATTTTCAATTAAATTAACTGCGATCTAGGATTTCTCAGCACGGAAGACGAAGTTCTGCCTGGTAATAATGGATTAAAAGATCAAAATATGGCTCTGAAATGGATTAAAAGTCATATTAGATATTTTGGAGGTAATCCAGATTCTGTAACTCTCACAGGGATGTCGGCTGGTGGAGCAAGTGCACAGTTGCACGCATTATCTCCTTTATCTCGTGGTAAGTAATATTCATTACTCTGTATAAATTTTATAAAAAAAAAACTAATTTAAAGTCATTATAAAACGAAATAAATAAAATTTGGTAAAATCATAATTTACGACCAATCCTAAACTACAGGCAACTTATTGTACAATAAATATTCACGTTCCTATGTAAACGATAAAATAACATATCTGTAGCTTATTCGATCGAATAAAATTTCGATTAATTATGATCATTATAAAAAGAAATACTTCAAATTTGGTAAAATATAATTTGTGACCAATCCTAAAAGACAGGCAACTTATTATGCACCAAATGTTAACGTTTTTATAAATATTAAAATAATATTAATACAACTTGTACCTTGTACTTGATCGAGTAAATTTTAGTCTTTACCTAAAGGTAGTATAGAAAATAGTTTGAACATATCGCCTGTAATTATCATTCAACGTTCCTCCTAGATACATGAACTTTTCTAATGCTTACTGCATTGTCTAACTCGTATGCGACTCAATCAACCAGTATCAAGAGGTACTTGATTTAAATTTGAATATTTTCAGAATTACAATATTATTAATACCTTATCCAATGTAGATAATATGCCATTAAAATTACTCAAAATTCTGTGATTTCTATTTACTTCCAGAATTAAGTGTAAGTACTTAATGCTATTACCCTGACAATAAGGTGTTAAAATATTATAAATAAATATTACCGAATACAACAAAACTATTCGTATCTAAACTATCATTCCTTACAGGCTTAATTCATAGAGGAATATCTCAAAGTGGAACAGCATTAAATCCATGGGTGTTAGTAGAAAAGTCTTTAGAGAAATGCCAACGATCGGCATTACATCTTGGTTGTCCAATTGCTACATCAGAAGCGATGGTAGACTGTTTAAGAGAAAAACCTGCTTACGATATCGTTAACACCGTGAAACTCTTCCAGGTAGATACTCAAATTTTATAACTACCTACTGATTGATTGATTCAACTGATTGTATGATTCAACATTGATTCAACATTCACTGATTGTTCATTGATTTTCTACTATACATGTAAACAATGGCATACTGTAGCTTCACGGGGCCCCGGGTAAATTTAATCTTAAGGGCACCACATGTACAGTGTAGAAGGGAGCAGGGGGGCGCCCACCAACCCCCGTTGGTGGGAACCCCAAGCGATTGCCCTTTTTGCCCATAGGATAACACTACAATCTACTGCTACACTTTTTAAAAACATCAGTCATAGGTACATAAAAATTGCAATTATTAAATTTGTTTGTTTGTTGTGCATTTATTTGTATTCTTTATACTTCGAGTTTTTTAAACTTCTACTCACAAAGCAACTCAAACAAACAAAATGAACAAACAAACTTGTATATCATAAGTTTCAACTTGATTTGTATTTCTACTGTAATAAAATCCTATGTCCTTAATTTTTAATATTTTAAGCTAAACTAATTGTATAATTGTTGTAATTTTATCATTTTAGCCATGGCTGTATAATCCATTCTCTCCATTTGGAATAGTTGTAGATAAATGGTCACCTAATCCAATTGTACCAGAACATCCATATCAATTGTTAATGAAAAATAAAGTACAAGACATACCGTGGATTTTCTCAAATACAAAATCGGAAGGATTATATCCCGCAGCAGGTGACATTGTATACCATTAGTATTAATAGGCACCTATATTAATTTGATATTTTTAACCTTTAGATTTTATTGGAGAACCTAAACATTTAGACGAAATTAATTCTCGTTGGAACGAATTAATTCCACATATTTTGGATTTTAATAACACACTGAGTTCTCAACAACAACATCAAAGCCTACAAGAAATTAGAGACTTTTACTTTAAAGGAAAGGCAGTTTCTAAATCAACCTTCTTGAATTTAATAGAGGTATAGATGTTAAAAGTATAAAAACAATAATAAGCATTAATTTTTAGTTAATATCCGATCGATTATTTATAACAGATATTGAACATGCCGCTAGATTACATTCGGCCGCAATAAAATCTCCAGTATATTATTACTATTTTACATATCGCGGTGCACATAGTAAATCAGAATTACGTTCACGCTCTAATGAAAATTATGGTAAATAAATCTATCGAATTTTTATTTATTTATAAATATTCATTTTAGGTGCATCGCATGGAGATGATACTATTTATGTACTTTCCAGTGATGTAGATTCGCTAACAACAGAAATGGATAGAGAAATGTCAAAATTATTAGTTGATATGTGGATAACTTTTATGAGTACCGGGTATGCAATAAAAAACAAGACTATTACAGCACATTATTAATAAAAAAATAATTTTAGTATACCGAACATAAAGAATTGGGAATGGTCACCTATGGCGAAACAAATAAATGCTGAATTGCCATTCTTATTAATAGAATCACCAACTAGTTTTAAAATAAAATCAGCAGACTTTTTGGGTAATACGCCTTTTGGGATAACATACCTTTCGAAGAAAATAAGAATCTCTTTCTCATTAAAGATGAATTATGAAAATTTAGAAGAAATCGTTTTAAACCCTAACGAATGTAAAAAAACTTATCAATAATTTAAAGCTGGTAATTCAGAAATCATTAAACTTTTTGCTTTTCAAACAAATTAATATAGTAGAACCCATAAATTTTTATTAAAGGAATATATTTAAAATTCTTAATAACAATAATAAACAATAAAAACAATAATGGTTTTGATTACAAATCTAATATAAAATACCTTAATATATTTGTATTAAAACTAGCAGTACAGTGCTTAAAAAAAAACTATAAATTATAAAGTTAAATCGCCATACTTATTAATTATACAGTTACTCCAACTTCTCCTAATATATCAGATAATCTATCCAAATGTTTATTTATGTTACCCAAATTTTTACCAGTTCTACTACGATTTAAAAGTTGAAAAGCATTCATATATTCTAATTCAGAAAATTCAGAACCTTTTTCAACTATACCATTTAATATTTCCTACAAATTAAAATATTTAAATTATATAAAGCGATAAGTTCTTAAATACAAATCAAGATAATTCGAGTGATCTTATATTATTTTTCTTAACTTACCTCTGGCGTTAAAAAGAACAGTTCGAAATAATGACGTGCATGATCTAAAGCTACTTCTCTCGTCATGGTAATATTAGTTAAAGTTTGTTGTAATGCAAACACATTGCGGCACATTCGTTGTATGCCAGCTTCGTCGATACATTTCATATACTGTGAAGAACTAATCAATATTTTTGCAATTAGATGACCTAAACCTTCAAATATGTACTAAAAGTAAAAAAGAAATATAACTCCCGTCGGCAATAATTTCATAACACCAACTTTACACTTTCGAGGATGCAAACTAGAAGTCATCGCTTCATCGACATTTGCTAACACTCGACTTAATTCCAACACTTTAGGATCAGGTTCGTGAGTTTCTTTGTTATACTCGCTTTGGGCCAGAAGGTAATGAAAACATTGTACACGAACCTAAAAATTTGACATGCATAGTAGCATCGTGCATAGCAAAATTACCATTGCCTACTTCCAAATGTAGCAGCAACAAGCAAGTATTAGCGAGTTCGTCAAACTCTTGCGCAATACTAGTAAGCTGTTGTAAGGTTGACGGTAAGATAGGAGGAGCTTCCATAATAGAAGTACCAAGTGTTTGTGGCGACAACGATGGTTCTTGCCTAAATTCACTTGCAAACTGTAACATCCTTACTGAAAACCATTCCTAGAAATTTAAATCGATAGAATTATTTTTAAACTTTTGACGATATCACTAACCATACTTTCTTGCAATTGCGCTAACTCTTTCAGGAGGCCCATATCGGATAAAATTTCAGTAGCGCTGACGCCGCCTTCTCCTAAATTACTTGCTAATATTTCGGCCTCCCTTCGATTTCGTTGTCTCACATCCTCTGGACTTTCTTCCTCGGACGGATGATCTCTTCTAATTATAGTTTTTCTACGTTCATTCCGCGCTTGATACTCTTGCTGTGCTTTAAGATTCAACCAGTTTGGTAAAGATCTAAGATGATAATAATTGTAACTGTGTTACTACCATGTACGTAATTAAAATATTTACTTCAAAAATCGACTGATATCTTCATCTTTAAGCCATGCAGCACTACAAATACGTCTGTCTTCCGAATGAGGTTGAACTATACCTTGATATGCTGCCAGACAAGTTTCTCTGTATTCTTTAAGTGCTAAACATACCGATTTTACAACTTGTTCACCATATAATGGTAAAGCTTGTAGTAAAATTCGCCATTCCTTTATGTAACCTTCTATCGATACGGTGCTCTACAAAGCAGAACTTCTTTTCAACATTCTTTCTCTATATTTATATGTTAATTTAACATAAATTGAACAAAGCAAATTATTTACCACCAGTAGAGGTTTATAATCTGTAGTAATATCTAGTAATATTGTAGCTTTCCAGGCATCGGCAGCACGAACTGCCAAGTCGATTTTTGTTAATATTTCAGCTTTCTTCCTCGTCAAAAAGTCCTCTCTTGTATAGGACGATAAAAACCAATTTAAGGTTGAAGTTACTCTACGTTAAAAAAGAAGATAAAAAATTTCATAATAAAAGACACAACATTAATGTCTGTCACAATTAATAGTCTGGCACAATATATTATTAACTTTTTGCCAAAGAATTGCAATAACAGTCGCATAATTTTGCAGGCAACATTTCATTTTAATAGTATAAGCAAGTTAAAATTTTATTTAGGTGATTAATAACTGATTTAAAAAGATAAATGATGAATTTCTGATTAAATAAAAATATTACTTACAATAGTTTGGCAAAAAGTTATTGACATAATAAAATAACAAGTGCGTAATAGTAATGAACTGTACAAATGTCTAAAACTTTACCCTTGCTTCATTTCCATTGCATTTTCTAATTCTTCAATAAAACACATTAAAGGTATAAATATTAACGTAATATTATTAGGATCAGGAGGACAAACTAATAAGTTTTTCTGTATTGCTCCTTGTGGATAACATCTCCTTTGACTTATTATTCATAGTCAATGCACTCAATGAACCATCAAACTTAAATAACGTTTTTTTCTTACTTTAATAAAATAAAATATAAACAATAATATTTTTGTATCGATAAAAATGAATAAGCACTTACATTGGTTGCTTTCGGCGTGAAAAATAACTAGATATATCATTGGGATCGGCAAATGTGTCTCCTAGCCGAACTTCGCTGGACGTATTTTGAATATCTAAATAATCGCTAAGCAACATCTGCAACTATTAATTTAAAAATAAACATTTTGTACAAAAAAAATTACTATGAATCGGAATTAAAACTTACCACATCTTGTACCTTAATCCAAAATGTTTTTTTGTCGTACAGCTTGATATTTATCTTGTAAGTTTCACAAGCACTGGTTAAATGTTTTAATAATATAGAATGAGCTTGAGATACTTGTCTAAATTGTTCGAATAAAGTTTGCATCAGTTCCAATAATGCAGATTGTTTTACTTGTTTGGTTTCAGTTACAACTTGAATAGTATTTATGTCGTTTATATAATGCGTTGTGCGTTGAATTATATTCAAAAGTTCACTTTGTATCTCTACATTTATTTTCTATAATTAATTATAAAATAAGTTATCCAAATAAGTATAGGTACCTACTTACATCAACCGCAAATGGCAATTTATCTAAAAGTACCAAACATTTAACAAGGACGGCCATAAATTTCGAAGAGTCTGCTTCTGGATCAGCAGTATCTAAATTTTCTTCTACATCAAAGTTGTCAACTTTTGTTCCTAATCTGAAAATTGATAAAATTCGCACTGTTTAATTTTTAATCAAATCTACAAATATTTACTTTGGAGTACTTTCAAGTAAATTCCTTCTTACTGACGATCGCTGTCGAGATGACAAGCGAAATTCTGTACTTCTTTGAAGAGGCGAATTAAACAAAACTTCTCTACCGAGCCTTGCCTTCGGAGCACTAAAGCATGCTGAGCAGTTTTTACGTACAAATGTTGCTTTAACTCCTGTATAAGTTGAACATGAAGACTCTACAATTTAACTAGGTAATATAAATGAAATTTCCATCAACTAGATGTCTTACTTCTTTCTTTAATTCCAGTTCCTGACTTAACTCTCTAAGACCCTCTACACCTTCTAAACTACCTTTACCTAAAGAAACTGCTTCAACCAATA
The DNA here is from genome assembly GCA_036326145.1 of Rhagophthalmus giganteus. Lineage (NCBI taxonomy): Eukaryota > Metazoa > Arthropoda > Insecta > Coleoptera > Rhagophthalmidae > Rhagophthalmus > Rhagophthalmus giganteus. The sequence goes on along the minus strand of JARFJA010000067.1, from coordinate 8,502,284 downwards.
ATTGAGTTGCATGTAAATATCGCTTGTTTGCTAAATGGTTAGCTAATTGATTTGGAACTTCGTTCATTTTTTCCCTATAAGATGATAAATAGAGACTATAACACTATACAAGTTTACAACTAACACTTCTTCTAGTAATTGCAACATATATTTATATTCCAATCCTTCCATCCATAATTTTTTCAACTCATCTCTGCGACAACGTAACAATGTCTTACAAGCTTTTAAATTTTCTTTAACCTTGTGTATTTTTTCTCGAGATTCGCTTACTTGTTGTGAAAGTGATCCGAATAATTGCATTACCTAAATTGACTCATAATCAGAGATTCGCGTTCAAAATATTATTTAAAACCATACTTGCGTCAGGTCCGGTTCATGTTTGGAAACAAGATCGTCAAGTTTTCGATCACTTTGTTTATATTCTGATTCTAATTTTGCCTTTTCTCTGTCTCTTTGTTCATTAGTTTCACTTGCCGATAACGTTCTAATTACAGACATTAACAAACCACTCTAAAATAAAATTAATCATAAAAAATAAATACTGAAAAATGTATATAACGGTACCGTTTCTTTAACTGGTTTCACGCCTCTAGGAGGCTTTATTGGTGGCTGTAAATCCATAACTTTACAAAAATTACTAAAAATCAAAAGTACAAAATCTTGTTAAATAACAATTTATAAAATGTGAGGTTATATTAAACCGCCTACACAACACGATGTATATGTTTATATCTATAGGGAGATGTTGGGAAGCGTAGTCTGCGTTGATTGTTTTCGTGCTTATAAGGTCTGTGCAATAGATTTTAACTTACAATTAAAGGCGCTTGCGTCGGGTACTAATGAAATCTATTATGTATGGTTTAGAACTTAACTATTTGGTGTAACTTTTAAAATTGAAAAATAAAATTGTGTTTTCGTTTTACATCATCTATTAAAACTGCAATTAATGTATTTTTCGTAAAGTAAACAAGAAATTATTCCGAAATATTTAATAAAATGGTAGATACTGATCTATAAAGACTATAATTTTAAAATTTTTCTAGTTTGTGGTTTTGAATATACATTTTGATTAATTACTTTATCATTTTACGTGTTACAGTAACTGGAAAATAATGGTTTAATTAGCTTTGTTAAAATGATGTATGTGATTAAATTTTTATGATTGTAAGAAAAATAGGAACTTAAAGAATTTTTTAAAAAATTATATTTTTGATTTGCCTTTTTCAATTGTAAACGTAAACTTTGTAATTCATCTCATTTCATCAACTTTTTCATTGCAATTAGAATCGACTAGGATCGTTGAGCACATGGGTGGTAATGAATTTTCGGTATTGCACAATGGCATTTTTGTATCACTACTTGATGAAGTTAGCTCAAAGCAAAAAGGCAAAGGGCATTCAGTATTCTTATTCATAGGATCGACAGGAGTGACAGGATCCTGGGAAGATATACAATTAACATCTATAGTAGTGCATGACTGTTTAGGATTGATATTGTTGGACTTTTTCTGATGTGTAGGATCTACATCAGGAGTGGTAGAGTCTAGGGTCAATATAAAGGGACAATATAAAGTTGGAATGGCATTTGCTTTTAATTTATACCTTTGATTTAATTTATTGGGATAGTAACAACTCTTTTCGAAATGTTTTTCGCAAACATACAAATTGGGTTCAATATTGTGTCCTGTAAATGTATAATTAAGTAGTAATAAGGAGTTAAGTAAGAATGAATTATTGAAATAGCAATTATTTACCTGTTACATTAAATATTTTTTTACATCACAATTTTTTATACGTAATATCAGAAGGAAATGGGTGAATTTTAATTTTATTTCTATTTATTTGTGTGCAATTAGGCACACAACAATATTTTAGCTTCATATTATTTACTGTGAATTCCACACTTTAAATGAAAATTCTAGTTGCAAATAATCATTACAGTTACCTTTAGTACCCGACGCGAGCGACATCTGTTATTTCCATTAAAGTTGTCAGGTCAGCTGTTTTATGCTACTGCACAGACCTTATAACGCAGACTACGGTTTCGTGCTTATAAGGTCTGTGCAATCGATTTTAACTTATAAGTAGAGGCGCTTGCGTCAGGTAGTAATGAAATCTATTATGTATGGTTTAGAATTTGACTATTTGCTGTAACTTTTTTAAAATTGAAAAATAAAATTGTGTTTTTGTTTTACATGTATTAAAACTGCAATTAATGTATTTTTCGTAAAGTAAACAAGAAATTATTCCGAAAATATTTAATAAAATGGTAGCAAATATACATTACAGTTATCATTAGTTCCTAAAGCGGGCGACATCTGTTATTTCTTGAAAGTTGTCAGGTCAGCTGTTTTATGCGATTGCACAGACCTTATAAGCACGAAACAATCAACGCAGACGACGTTGGGAAGAAGCCTCATTTTTGACTTAAACAACATTACAACAACAACTCACAACATTAAATTAGCAAATGAAATTCCATCATAATCTATTTGATTTTATTACTTTGGCAATTGTTTTGTTTAAAGAATAATTATGTAATATTTATCATAGTTTGTAACTGATATTAAAGACCTATTTTGGCTATCTATTCTATAAGATTGTTTTGATCGTCGTCTGCGTTGATTGTTTCGTGCTTATAAGGTCTGTGCATTCGCATAAAACAGCTGACCTGACAACTTTCAAGAAATAACAGATGTCGCTCGCTTCAGGAACTAATGGTAACTGTAATGTATATTTGCTACCATTTTATTAAATATTTTCGGAATAATTTCTTGTTTACTTTACGAAAAATACATTAATTGCAGTTTTAATAGATGATGTAAAACGAAAACACAATTTTATTTTTCAATTTTAAAAGTTACACCAAATAGTTAAGTTCTAAACCATACATAATAGATTTCATTAGTCCCTGACGCAAGCGCCTCTAGTTATAAGTTAAAATCGATTGCACAGACCTTATAAGCACGAAACAATCAACGCAGACTACGGTTTTGATGAATATATACCTATATACCTAGATAAAATCATAATAGGAATAACAATTAATGGAAAATAAAAAAACTACATATTAGGAGTATTAAATAAAATAAGTTCTAGATCAACTTAAAAATTGTATCGATTTATTATAATTTTTGTCATACATTTCAGTTTATGTATTACAATTTAAAACAAAATTAAAGAATTTTATACCAATAAAACAATAATTTTCAATATCTACATAGAATTTCTGCAAATGGAGGCTCAGAAGTCAATCAGTGTAAGTCATTATTGTCTTGCCATTGATTTATGTTATTAGTGTAAGTCCCAGTGCAATGTTCATACTTTCAGTTAATAAGCATCCAGTGACGTAGACGCTTTATCAAACGAAAGTACATGAACATTGCAATGGGACTTACACTACATAAGTCAATGGCAGGACAATAATGACTTACACTGATTGACTACTGAGTGCTCCAAATAACCAAATTAAATATCGTATAATATTAAAATTCGATTCTGATTAACAATTTGTTACAATGTAAACGTTTTCTAATGTTCCTAATTTTGAAGATGACAAAATGCATTTATGTACATATTTAAAATACATTATCGACGTTCATATTTTCTACTATGATGATAAGGCATATAACTGTTTGAACCATGTCTCGAGTGATAATTATTGTTTCTTCGATATGAATTGTTATCTCGGTAATTGAAACGTTCCCAATTACGATGTTCTCTAGGAGATCTGCCATCGTGACTATAACTACAAGTAGAACTGTCCGTGTTTGATTTGTTAGCAATTAATAATTGATTTCCCATGTCGATTAACATATTAAAACTTCCAATCATACCAGTTGAAACAGATAATAATTCTGGAATTCTCTGACCATCTTCTTGATAACTTGTATTTTGTCTTTGCAATTGATTATTTCTAGGTTTAATATTAATTCTCTTACTATATAGAGATGTGCCATTAAGCAAATTGATAGCATAATTAACAGATGCTATATGTCTAAATGTAATAAACGCGTAATTACTACGTTTACCATCTTTATCCTTAGGTATTCGAACTCTTTGCAAAGGGGCAGCTTGAAGAAATAATTCGTATACCATTTCTTCTGACACTTTATCAGAAAGGTTTCCGCACCAAACTGTCCTTTGATCTTCGTCCGAATCATCCATCGCTTAAAAATTATTAAAAGTCTACTACCAAATTAATTGTCATTTGCAAAACATTTTACAATATTCTCTTTTAACAAATTTTCAATTAAACTAAACTTTCTTAAGGTTTGGTGCTGATATACAAAAATCAAAATACCTACTTGCCAAAAAAATTGATATACATAATAAAATTGAAATAAATTATAATTGATTATAAATATAGAACATGAATTTTCTCTTTCAATAAATAGATATTTATTTTACAAGTAATAATTTATCCTTGTACATATTTTAGCCAGTTAGATTGGTATTGCTTAGTGGGAAAAATGTCCACCGTATACCGTAGTGAAGTTAGCAGCCTAAAACATATGTGGCAATGTCGCATATGTAATGCATAATGCAACGTTGCCACATATATTTTAAGCTGCTACTTCACTACAGTCCACCGTATTTGTTTATTTTAAAAAGAAAACAGTTATATATGGCGATTATAACCTAAAAGGTATTTATCTATTTTATTATTTATACAAAATTCCTCTTATATATTGTAAGATTGGATATATACATACTATTATTTTTTAAAAGTTAATTTAGCTTTTAAATTAAGTAAATGATGGATTTCGAAAAGAACTGTGAATTGAAGGAATTTTCAAAAAATCTTAATTTAGTTGTTTTACCATCTGTACTGTGGGGAATACATGTTGATCCGGAATATCAATTCATTGCTATTTTACATATACAAGTAAAATTACCATCAAAAGTAAATATCGACAAAGGTATATTAGTGACTTATAATAGTACACACAATGTAATTACAGCCTCGTTTTTTATTCAAAATGAACTGATAGACATACCGGCATTAAGTCCTTATATAAAAGTGATGTCTGATCTCTCACACTTGATATACGTTATGCATAATATAAAATTATGCCCAAATGCAGACAAATTGGAAGTTCCACAGTGTAATAAGTATATTGACCTAGAAAAATTCGATCCTTACTGCAATTCTTGCCAGTGGATAAATAAAAGAGACAATAGCAGTTTATGGAAAGATTTGAATTACATGCAAGATTTAGTTTATACAAATTCTTTATCTTCAGAAGACATAGTAACTGATAATTTAATAGAAGAAAATAATTTGTGTTGTTCTAAAATTGATAAAGATATTGATAAAAACTGTGATGAACAGAAGTTAATTGAATTCAATGAAAAAATTTTAGAAAATAAATGCCCGTCACAAAACGATAAACAAATCAACTTATTTTTATGCAAATTTTGTAAAAAAGGTTTTTCTGCTGAAAATTTGTTACATGAACATTTACGTGTTCACAATGAAGAAAAAATATTTGTTTGTGAAATTTGCAATAAAACTACAAATCGGCGGTCTACACATCAAAGACATATTCTTACACATTCGAGTAATAAACCGAACTTATGCAGTATATGCGGCAAAACGTACTGTCAAGGATATCAAATGAAGGATCATTTATTAACTCATTCTTCTGAACGACCATTTGAATGTAAAATATGTCACAAAGGCTTTGCGAAAAATTACAATTTAAAATTGCATCAAAAAACACATTCTGGTATGTAATTTAATAATTGTTTTATTTAGCTTAATATTTAAGACACTACTTTTAGGTATTCGGTCATATATTTGCAGTATTTGTGGGAAAACATACACAACGCAGAGCAATTTATCGACACACGTCAGAAGTGTACATACTAATAAAAAACCACATGCATGTAGCAACTGTAACATGTCTTTTGTCCATCCCCGTCATCTTAGAATTCATATGAGAAAACATACAGGTGAAAAGCCATATAAATGTACAGTATGTGGAAAAGGCTTTGCCAAAAATATACATCTTACTATACATACAAGGATTCACACCGGCGAAAAACCTCACACTTGCATAATTTGTGGAAAAGGATTTACCACAACTGGTAATTTAAGTTCTCATAAGAGAATTCATCATAAGGATTTAAGCTTAATAGAAATGCAATAGGTATTTCATATCGATGACGTTTTACCAATCTTTTTGTGAAAATAAGTTATTCTGACTACTTATGCATCTAAAGCAAAGGCATCATCTGTTAAAATCTAGTAACAATATACCAATTTTTTTCAATTGGAAAAATCGATTTGTATTTCCACGAAACATATCTTCTTATAGCTAGCGACGACACAAAATGTGCTCTCCTGTAAAATTTACTTTTTGTGGGTGTCGCCCTTCTGGAAAAATTACCTCAATATGTTCTCAGAAATCGGGTACTTGCATGAATTTTTAAATCTACCGAAATCTAAATCAATGTGCAAATACCTATTACCTATATTGTTAAGATTCTATTCAATTCTTTCCTACTCATGAATTTTTCTTTTTATGTGAATGTACAAAATACTTAATTGTAAATAAATTTTATACAATATAATACATGTTTTTGTTTTCAACTTTGAAAAGTATTTATATTTAAATTAACTAAATCGATGTGACTATAGTAATAATTATGTTTCAAAGAAACATGTCGTTTTGAAAATAAAATATTTGGTCGATAGTAATGATTTATAAATGTACTATTAAATTTGTACAAAAATCATTTCAAAATTTGCATATGTTATATAATTTAAAAAAAAAACGAAGTACAGTGTATCAATGCAATAACTTTTATTCAAGTAACAAACTAAGTAAGGAAACTTATTGATTATTTTACCAAAATCAATATTTTGCTTGTTTACTGACCTCAGCAACCTATTATTTTAATTGTACTTCTGGAATAAGTTCCACAAGAATGTATACATTTAAATGGAGTTTTGTATTATCCTTTTTAATAATAAAATTGTTTAACATAGGTAAGTGAAATAATAATCTTGTCGATTAACAAATTGAAACTTTCATTTTAGGTGAAACTATAGATTGTTTTAAATGTGTATCATTAAATAATGACTACAAACCATGTGAAGATCCTTTTCACAATAATTACACGTTAGATATATATGAATCACCATGTATGGGAGGTAAAAAAGGACGCGATGGATTATTTCCTGCTACATCTTGTATTAAAATTACAGGAACATTTGGTAAATACATATAGTAGATATGTACAGGCCTCTCAGTATATATAAAGCAGATAAGCATAAACCAGATAATAGTCCAAAATATAATATGAAAAGATGTAACAATCATTTTTTATATTGACCTGAACATCATTAAAATTTAAAAAAAAGCAACTTTATGATGTAAGGTACTCGATCATATATTTTTAAAGCTAATCATCAAAATATTGTGATTTACTACTAGAGTCTCAACCTTAGAATGCAGTACAGGTCAGTGTTGTCATATTGAGCACAATGTCTCCGGAACTGTGTATACAGTTTAAACTTCTTTAATTGTTGTCAAATAATATTTACTTTTATGGAATCAGTAGGTTTTGTACTTTGCACATACACATCACAGTTTGTAAACAAAATAAAAATTAAATTAGTAATCTTACAACAATAAAACTGGCAACAGTGTTTTATGGAACAAGGTTGCCACGATTGAGAAAATGCTTAAATCGACAAGAGAACAATACTCCAAAAAGACCCTGTACTACATTCTAAAGTTGAGGCGCTCTATAACATATTATTTAAATAAGACATTTATGAACTTAATATTTTATGATATTGAGGGCTCCGAAGTCAATCAGTGTAAGTCATTATTGTCTTGCCATTGATTTATGTAGTACAATGGGACTATGGCACTACAAAAATTAATGGCAGGACAATAATGACTTACACTGATCGACTTCTGAGCCCTCCATATTATTAATGTTAATTCATTATAATACCTATTACAGATATTTACATTACTGGCTTAACTGTTTTACCAGATGGCATTAAAGAGTTAAAATATCAATTTTTTATCATTGCTGTCTAATTTTCAATTATTGCACTATACCTTGGACACTACTACAATCTCTTGTGAAAACCTTGTTGCACAATCTTGATTTATATTAATTTAAATTTTTGTAGATGATAACGGTGATACAATAGTAGTTCGAGGATGTGCTTTAGATAGCGGTACATTAACAACCGATACTGAAATTGTTAGGATGTCTCATTGTGGAGGTTTTTATTATGATGATAGGTTGGTATCGATAACTACACTGTGACATTAGCATAATGATATTAATCAATAAATAATTAATCATCGTATGAACTATTTATGCTACTGTTTCATATAAAATAATAAATTAATATTTATAAATACGAACTAATCATATACTTTTGCTTTTTAAGGTATGTCAGAGGTTGTGTACAAAGTTGTAATGATGCAGACGCTTGCAACGCTAGTACTTCAATAAATTACTTCAATTTCACTTATTTTTCAATTTTGATTATTTTTTGTTTTAACTGCTTCATAATATAACAAAATAAAGATGGATTTGACAATAATTAAGTTACAATAATAAATAGTTTTTGATTTATTGCCATTCATTTTTGTTATTCATGTATTCTTATTCGTACATTATCTAGACTTATATCATGTAAATTGGCAATATATTAGCAATAAAAAATAATTAAACACATTGTAAATCAAAAGTTAATTTTATGTAATGCAATGTTTTAAACATACTTATTATATACTACTACTACTATTAGGAAGCAGATGCATATTTCGGTTTTGTTTCTTGATCGGTTACTGTTCTAATATAAATAGAATCTTCAGGTAAGGGACTCGGAGGTGTGTCTTCTTCTAAGAAATACGAACATGCAATTGCCAATACAGAACCTAGAAACAATAAAATACATTAACGCAAACAAATTTTTATATTTTTAAATTACCGTTATGACTAAAGCTTAATGATGTAATCGAAGTATGATACTGATGAAATTGGCACAACCGTTTCTTATTAAATCCATCCCAAATATTAACATAACCGTCAGATCCACCAGTTGCAAATGTGTTGTGAGTGGGGTGAAAGCTAAATATAAATTTGGAAAATTTTTAAAAATTACGAAAAAGAAACGTCAACACACCTAATCGCATTCACTGGATAAATTCTTTCAAGCCCATCTTCTTTAATTCTGTGGCATTTAAATGCATATTTCTTCTTTTGAACTTCTGGGTTTGAATCTAAATATTCAACAGCCACTCTACCTTCAATACTGCTCAAGACAAAACCTTGTTTATTAGGAAAACATCGAATGGCTCGAGTTTGATACTTGAGGTTGGATTCGCGCTTTTGTAAAGTATAAGACATATTTCGAATATCCCACACTAATATTTTTCGACCTGCCGTGCCAACAACTAATTTTTCTCCACAAGCACTCATGGTGTATACTTTGTCACCTTGATTATAGTTGCCGCTACACATGGGTGCTCTTGGATCCCATAGTTTTAAGTGATGGTCCCAACTTCCTGTTAATATCCCATTTACCTCGGAGCAGTATTCTACACAACGTATTGCATTATTATGTGTACCGACGGTTGTTTCTAAAATAAAAATGTAATATATTTATTTATTTATATTGAAGAAAATTTATAAGATATAGGTACCTGATGTTGTATTAAAATCTAAAGATTTCAGCGTGTTATCTAACCCCCCACTATATGAATGTACAGCATCCTTAAACAATTAAAAATAAGTTATTTTGAAAATTATGTTATACTAATGTAATATACACTTCGTCCAAACCTATATGCAATCCACATCATCAATAAAAGGTTACTCGATGATGAGGTTTCACGCAGTGCTACCACCTCGTAAATCGTATTTTGACAGTTTTAATAAATTATAATCTTTATACCATTTAATATGTGCGCAAGTAAATCATCTATAGAATACGTCACTTTCCAAACTTTAAATCGAATTACAAATAAACAATCTAATAACTTTTTTTTGATGACGTGAATTGTATATACGTTTGGATAGGCCATAATACCAATAACAGTATAAAAATACATTCAGTGAATTAATGAAGACTCAAAATTTGCAAATTTTGTGAGAATTGCCAATTATATTGTTAGTTGAATCGTGATAGGTATATAATCATAATTACTAATGACAAACAAGTAAAAAAGAAGAGCCAAAAGAATTTTAAGGCAGATTGTAGCGTTGTTGTCATTTAACACAAACATCTTGTTGTCAGAAACACATGCCGTGATTTTTTTTAAAACATATCACGACAACTTAGAACAAGAATACACAAGCGTCAAACTTACAGTAAAACAACAGTCTAATACTGGACCTTCGTGAGAGTATTTATGTCGTAAGCTATTTGCCATTACATCGTATAATCTAACATTACCATCCCAAGAACTAACCAATAAAAACTGATTAGTATTAGGTCCAAATTTTACAGAGGAAATAGCATCCTCTGGTGGAGCTTTTATTTTGTATTCTGTTTGTGACTTTATAAGCATTTTCCTAAAATAACAAATTACATGAAATTATTACTGCGTTATCGTGAATTACTAATCTGTACCTTATTTAGTAAAAATGTTAATTATAAAAAACTTTAAATTGGTTATAGAAAAACCCGTTCACCCGAAAGTTAGGTTATCTTTCAGAGGTTCTCAAATAGTGTTTCGGACGAACGTCACCTACCTACTTCAATCGAATACAAAAATACAGGCAACTAAAAATACATAAAAAATTTCCTGTTTAAATTTCAATCTAAAGTGATTAATAAATGATAAAATGAAGGAACAAAATATTTTATATAATCACTACTCACTGTTTAATACATATGAAATAAATTACAAATTAAGATAATGTGGGTGTACTAGTAAATAGTTGTAAAATAATATTAATAAATATCCATAAATACCTATCTCTATATTTAATAAAAAATAAGTTATTTTTACTAGAAATTATTAATTTGAAATGAAATTTAAAATTTACATTTGTTAAATTTAATTTATTTTTATTACTAATTTTGTTATCATTTTAAAAAACTTAATTAGTATATTAGTATCAAAAACACATTTAAATAATATAAAACACTTCTATATTATAATTTTTTAGCAAAAACACAAACATTATAGATTAAATAATAAGCATAAAGGTATTTGTAGTAAATAAGTGACGGACATTTGATGAGCATTTGGAGTTGGAGCTGCACTATTGTGGAATTTCCGAGAAACATTTCAGGTATAGCATTCACTTGTACAATAATTATGTAATCGATTTGTTAAGCATGCATTTTATTACAAAAACGTCCAACACAATTTACAATTTTCAAATTGCTTTGTGTCGTTTACATTACAGTTATTTATTTACTGTTTTATATTTTTTTGTATTTTGTAGTCAGTAACGTTTTATAAATGTCTAATTTTCAAAATTTCAAAATTTCTTTTGGTTTTCAAGTTCCATTTGCAGTTTTTTATTTTATAGTTAATATAAATATCCCGTAGATGGATAATTTTTTAACAACTCTGCAGATTTCTTTTGTACGATATAGATTACAGTTTACTTTTTATACTATTCCAATTTTTATTTTATAATTCACAGAAAATTCAATAGATGGATAAAATATGTTTAAATTTTGATGTTATACAAAATTCGTTCAAAAACTATATTTCATCACAATAAAACTGTGTTTTCTTAAGCTATTTAGTATTTTTAATTGATTTTTATATAAATTAAGTTGAAATGTGTAAAAGTAGAAACACCAGGGTAATACGTTTGAAGTTTGCGACAAAATTATTCTTGCGCTTCATCCTAAATTCATTTTTTGCTAAAGCAAATAAATATATAATTCATTTCTTCCGAGTTGGTTCTCATAATAATTTGTTGCACAAACTTTGGATTTTTGTTGGAATTGTTGGAGACAAAGAGGGGTCCTCTACAACATTACAAGATGTCAGGGAATAAAGGGTTCAAATACATATGTAGTAAGGCTATCTTGTTATAAATTAAACGTAGGAAATTGAACTGCGGAATTCTATTCAGTAAGCGTTAGCAGAAGAAAATTTGAGTAACCAGTGCTGTAAATGTAATGAAACATGAATTAGGTAATTAGTATTTAATTTACTCATAAGTCATTAAAGTCAGTTTCTTTGTTGCGACAATTATGTGCATAGTAAATAAATATTTTAATGATTTTGATTTTAAGTTGTTGTAAAACATAAATATTAATAAAAATTATAAAATAAATCACTCGTTTTATTCAATGACTAGTAATAAAATTTTGCACGTTTTCGTTTAAGAACGAATGCTTTTTGGTCGTTTTAGGGTACATCTTAACAAAAAATTGAAGCCTAGTCTTAGGAGACTAGAAGTTGTTAGTAGAATAATTTTCTTATCTTTTAATTCGATCTTTGTTGGTATGCGAAATATGTGATTTATGTAATCTGGTTACAATTTTCTGGACACCCTGAAACGGTAGAAAACTTGTATTTGTGGTGTAACGAAGTAATAATTGACGAATTGCCAGCGATTAAATAGATTATAATTTTGCATAATCTCGATAAAATGACACTATCTGATACGCATAGAACAGATCCGGAATTACTTTAAAAGTAGATTTTCAAGAGTAAAAATGCAAGAATGGCAATCTAAGCGCGTTTTCATCCATTCAAAATTTACGCGAAATCTCAATAAAGTGACACTACCTGATGCGCTTAGAAGAGGTCCGCAATTACTTGAAAGGTCATTCTTCAAGTATAACAAAGCAAGAAATGAGAAACTAGGCGCGTTTCCGTCGATTTAAAATTTTCGCGAAATCTTGAAAAAAGCCTTAGTATATAGTTCATGGAATTTGGTCGAATCGAATGATATTTGACCTAAAATTTTGAACTTCCTTTCTCCCAAAATTCCAGCTTTCTATGTGAGAGCTTGGTTCAGAGATTACCGTGTTTTTAAATTTGAAAAGTAAAAAATGTAATTCTTTATATTCATCATTAAAATTCTCTTTATAAATCAGTTGATATTTTCCTCTTTCTCCTTTTATTGAACATAATATTTTTTAAAAGAGGTTGGTCATTTTTTAATTTTTGTAGCTAATAAGTAATTAGAAGTGAAATTTTTCCAATTTTTAAAATCCGTATGTTGCATAAATCAGCTTCTTTTAAATTATTATTATACATGTTAAGTACCAAACTAGAAATTGTACGTTTTGCACACTGCACAGCGATTTTTGTACCAAGTGGGAAGTGCACATGTCGTTCTGTACAAAGTTCAAATTATTACACTTGATATAACACTTGAATTTTATACTGTTTGCACTCTGCACAGTTTTATTGTACCAAGTTGTAAATTTCAAGCGCACATTTAACTTGATACAGCAGTTTTTGTACAAAGTCGAAGTAAATATTGGCAGGCTATACCTGCAGAGTTGTAAAGCGTAATTCATAGCTGTGCCAAACTCATCGTCATTCTTATTTCAGTCATTGTAATTTGACATTTATTTTAATAGAGACTAGAGAAATAGCTAGCTAACCACTATAAAACTCTATAGGTGCTTCGAACATTTTTATTCCCGACTTTGTACAAGAACTATTGTACCAAGTTGAATATGCATTTAAAATTAATAACTTGATACAATAAAACTGTGCAGTGTGGACAGTACAAGATTTGCTGTACCAAGTACAATAATTTGCACTTCGTACAGAACAACTTGTGCACTTCGTGCTTGGTAAAAATTTCTGTGCAGTGCACGAAATGTATAATTTTAGCTTGGTACGTAACATACATATAAATAAGTACTTAGAAAAACGTCGCACATGAATAAAAATAATCAAACTGATTTAAAATAAGTAAGTGTTTGACTATATTAATTATTGCTTAATATTAATAATATAATACCTAATAAAATTCCGTATGTATGTACAGTCTATCCAAACTTATATGTAATTTACATCATCAATAAAGTGTTACTAGATTGTTTATTTGTAATTCGGTTTAAAGTTTGAAAAATGACATATTCTATAGATGATTTACCTGTGCACATATTAGATAGTATAAAGAAAGACTACAATTTATTAGAACTGTAAAAATACAAGTGGAACATCATCATCTAATAACCTTTTATTGATGATGTGAATTGCTTATAGGTTTGGATAGTGTAGTGACATGCAAAAGCAAAACACTAAGATAACTTAATGTAAAAGGCATATGTAACAGTTTGTAACCCACTGAACAGGATATGACCTTGGTTCAAACATTACTTTCAAATATTCAAATTATTATTAATTTAATTATAAGAGTAGGATTATTTTACAGTACAAAAATGTGAATATAAATTTGAGTTAAAACAATTATTTAAATAAATAAATAAAAATAAACACAAATAAACAATTAGTTAATAAGTTAAACAATAAAATATTGTTTAATTTTGGTTACCTTATGTTTCAGTTTGAAAATAATTCAAAATTACTTCCGAAACATTTAATCACTTTTCTTTCAGGCTCACAATATTTATGTTAAACGAACAAGCATTTATTATTACAAATAATTAGGCGCAGGCTGTAAATTATCTTGCACATAACTAAAAAGAAAGACATTCATAATTTTTTCATAAAAAAGCACAATTATAGCTTTATTTAAAACTGCTTAAAATGTAATGTGCAATGTTAAATGTTAAACATAAATTGAAAACAATACCTTTTAAAGCACTTACATCTATAATTAAATATTTACTTATCATCGGAAGTACAAGTTTTTATCAATTTTTGTTTCTGTAATATAGTACTTGTAAATATTGATAGCTAAATTATTGGATATAAAAATACTAAATAAACAATACAAAGTATCTATAAAATAAATAAACATTATAAATTAAGAACGAATTGTGAATGTTTCAATATTTACGATCACATGTAGAGCTACCAACAAAATAAACTAAAAGGTTTTTCGATGCACTGCTCGTTGACCATCTTCATCATATTCTTTCTTCGACACCCACATCTTTTTAAACGTATCTAAAGAAGCCAAAATTGAACCTCCAATCCATGTAGAATACAGCCTTTCCTGGGGAGCTGAAATCTGAAAATAAAAATCTGTAATATAATTTAAACTAAAGTATTTCAAATAATCATACTTTTATTTGTACATCTTTAGGAGATAACTTTTTAATTTCAGCTAAAAGTCTATCGCCAAATCCCTAGAAAAATTAAAAGTATTAAATTATAACTAGTATAAATTATTTCTAAATCGATTACTTTAAAAAGTGTAGAACCACCAGATAAAACAATATTTTTAAAAAGAACTTTTCTTAGATCTAAATCAGATTTCTGAATCGAAAACATAAGCACTTCATGAAGGCCTTCACATTCTTCTCCTATGAGATCAGGTCGAAATAGTACTTCAGGAGCACGGAATTTGGCAGGACCAATTTGAATGATATTTCCATCTGGTAATGTATAATTAATATGTTCTGTATCCACACTTTCTTCTTTTACAGGATTGTTAGCTAAATAACACGCTTTTTCTTTTATAGTACGTACAGTTTCAAATTCGGCAGTTGTTCGAAAATTAATACCTTCTTTTCTTAGTAGTAACCTTTAAATAATCGTTGCTATATGTTTATAAATAAAATTTTAATACAATACATACTTAAGATATCTAGTCACATCTCTACCGGCAACATCAACTCTCATTATACTATGAGGCATTGCAAATCCTTCATAAATAGGCACTGCATGAGTAACACCATCTCCTGAATCCAATACTACACCCGTAGTTCGACCAGTAGAATATCTTTTACAAAAGAAATGCAAAATAGACATTACAAATTTATGTATACTTACAAACTAAGTACAGCTTGCATTGAAATAAATAATGCCGGCACGTTAAAAGATTCGAATAAAATTTCGGCCGATTTTTCTCTATTTGGTCTAGGATTTAAAGGAGCCTCTGTTAATAAAACAGGATGTTCTTCTGCAAACGTTGAAAGTTGTTCCTTGCTATAAATATAACTCCAAATTTTTTCCATGTCATTCCAGTCAGTTACAATACCGTGTTCCATTGGATATCTTATAGCTAATAGTCCTCTGTGTTCTTCGGCTTTTGGTCCTATAAATACATCCCGTTCTAATGCCCCAGCCATGACACGAACGTGCTTTGGCCGTCCAATACTAAAACATTTTTATTAACAATTTTTAATATTAATAATAAATAAAACACTTACTAATTTGGAAATCTGCATTTTGGTATTTGGTCACCGGCAAATCCAGCTTTTATTACTCCAGAACCCTATTAAAAAAGTTGGTCAAGTCTGTTGGTTTAGTAAAAATACGTTAGAGATACTTACATTATCTATAACAACCGGTTGATTTACAATTACATCGTACGATTCCATTACGATTATTACTTGGATAAATAATATAAAATTAAAATTGTCGCACAACACACCTTCGTTACCAAAAATTACTATTGTTACTACAAACGTCAAAAAAAAATAGTGACTAACATAATTCAAAAGACCCTAGCAAGAAATTGGACATCTGCGTTCGGTGACGGTAAAAACACTAAAGACATGTTTAAAACATTTAATACCTATTCAAATTTTTATTTTTGTAACAAACTAGTAAAGTAAGATTGATATAAATGCAGCAAATGAAATCGAACTCATTACACACACTTCACATCTGAAAAGAGAACGTTATATTTGAATTTAACAGTTATTTTATATCTAAATAAAAAACAAAGTTTTATAATGTAAGGAAACGTCTCCCTGGTCTAACGGCTGACGTTTACCGAATATAAAATTAATCCGTTCGCAATTTCTATATTTTATTGTTGCGAACTCTGGTTTACTATTTATTGCCAACTTCGAAATAACAAAATTCCATTTGATCTAATTCTTACAGTAACTTACCTTATTGTTATTGTTCAATACATCAGTAATACATTTATGATTTACTAATCTAAAAATGTAGTTTCTGATATTTATTAACCAAATACCTATTAGAAATTTATTTCTCCGTCATTGTAGTTAACCTATCGTTGTAGCCTTTCGGGCGAACGTGTCCTACTCATCATTAGGTCCAATGTAGTTGATACTCAACTACCTAACCTATTTTTTGTTAACGTCAAATGTTAAATGTATAGTTATTTAATTTAATAATATATTATGTGCAAATGGCATAAAATTATTCATTATGAACGAGTTAAACGAAGCAGTGGAAACTACTTTAAACAGCGACAATCATATGTTGAATTTTAAAGAAGTATGTATTCCTTCTTGTAATGGCAGTGATGATATGGATAATCCATCACACAATTTGGAAACTTCCACTTTAAACAAAGATGGTAAATATAAATCAACCATGTAATTAATTCTAAAAGTATTTTATGTTAGAAAACGCAGAAAAGTATGAAATGGAGCAAAAATGTAACTGGGAACCCAACATTTCAAGTGACCTAGATAGCTGTAAAGTAAATGTTCAAGATCAAAAGCGTTTGGATATATGTATTTATAATAATAAGTTGGAAGATCATTGTGTTTTTCTTGATGAAAAATGTAAAAAATTGGAATTGAAACTTGAATGGGTATGCTGTAGATATTTTAAAAATTGTTTAACATAAATATATCATTTATAGGCTACAAAGCAACAAGATGCGGCAATTAGAGAAAAAGAAATGATGGTAATGAAATATGCTATAAATGAAAAGCAAATATTAGATCTCAAATCTGCAAAAGAACATGCAGAAAAAAAGTTCAAAGAAGCTCTAAAAGAAAATGAGATTTTACAACATAAAATAACAAGTGTATTATCTGAAAAGTCGCGAATTTGTCATATGCTCGATAATAAAGTATATTTTCACTTAATTGTATTCGAAAATAGTAATAACGTTTCTTTTAGTGTTATGAACTTAAATCTACACAATTAGAATTAGAAAAAGTGAAAGCAGATCAGAATACATTAGAAACCAAACTTAAATGGTTGCAGAATAGTTTAAGGACTGAAATAGATTTGCGAAAGGTATTAATTATTTTAGTTAGTTTATTACTTATACAATTTATTGCTAATATTTTATTTAGGAAAGTGAGAGTAAATTGGGCTTATTATCTGCACAATTACAAGAATCTGCTGATAAGATAGAGCAAGCAAAAAGTGAAGCTCAAGAGTCCATGCAACTCTTTCTTGTTTCACAAGATAATCGAGCAAATCTATTAGGTAAGTTAACCATCAACATGTTTGTTAGGTATAACTACTAGATTCGAGTCAACTACAGCTGCTTTTTTTCACTCATAAAATTCGGATCCAAGTGACATATGACTGAATATCTCTTGCTTCACTCTGTTTCCAGATTTACCAATCATGGCTTTCAACTATTTTGGTCCATACCCGAACTTTCAAGTGAAAGAAAGCAGCTTATAACTTTCAATATATTATATTAAGTATACAATTACCATCAATATAGGTGTAGTTTATACATGAGCGTATAATGCGATTTTTTATTGCTGAAAGTACAACGTTCCGTTACCAGAGGGAGGCAATATACAATGGCTTGCAATGGTATTGGCTATTGGAAACGGGAGGCAATATTATGTTATGTATTACAATGACTATTGTTGCTGATTGTTTCCAAAGCTACTGTTCTTTACCAATGCCTCCTATTTTTTAAATGCTACTTAAACATTTCAGACTATCTAATTAAAAGTTCTGAAATAAAATTGCGAAAGTACCAAAAAAATTATATCGACGCAGTTTTTCCAGAAGGGCGTAACCCACAAAAAGTAAATTTTACAGGAGAGCACATTTTGTGTTGTTACATAGCTGTAAGAAAATGCGTTTCGTGGAAATATAAATGAATTTTTCCAGTGGAAAAAATCTGAATATTGTTACTAGATTTCCACATATGATGCCCTTGCTTTAGATGCATAAGATAGTCAGAATATCTCATTTTCACAAAAAGTGTGGATTATGCTCTTTTGGAAAAACGCCATCGATATGTATTATTCTGGTGTAAAGTGTCATTTCCTCCCTTGGATGATTAACGCTTGACCAAATGGAGGGCGGCAAATTTCATCCGTGGGAGAAAATAATACACTTTTCTCATCTAATACAAATAGCTATTTTATAATAATTTATTGTTTATAGATCAACAGTGTAAAGAGCAACAGGCTGGTATAATTTTGTTAAAACATGAAAGAAATGACATAGAGAGACAAATGAAAACTCTAAGAGCTGAATTTGAAAGGCTGCAAACCAAACAGAAAGATACTCTACAAGAAAATAATACTCTTTCTTTAAAGGTTCAACAATTAGAAAAGGAAAAATTAGAAACTAGTCAACGATTAAGCGAACTTAGAGGTTGTGCAGATCAGCAGAGACAGGATGCTGTAGATCTCGTGGCAAAAAATGCTCAGCTAGAACAATTAAAATTACAATTACAAAAGTATTTTAGTTTGATAATAATAAATATAACTTGTTATACTTGCATATTTTAGTGAACAAGAACATTTAACTGCCTGTAATGAACAAATGGTGTTACTGAAGCATCGAAATTTGGAGTTGGAATCTGATATGGAATCGTGCAGGGAACGTGAAGCAGACTTACTCTTATTCACACAACAGCTTACAGATAAAAATGTTAGGCTACAGTCAGAATTCACGGCTATGGAAACAAAAGTAGGTACCTACTAAGTGAATTTAATATGCAACTTAATTAAACAAGTTGTATAAAAAAACGTATAAACCTTAACCAGTTTGTGCAATTTAAAGATAATTTCAACACCTGTAGTCAATTAAAATTAAATTTATATTATAGGTACAGCAACTAATTTGCGAGCAAACAATTTTAAACAGATCAAACAAAGAACAAACAACAAAAGTAGATATTTTATCTACACAATTAGCGGAAGAACGAACAAAACGTTTAGAGGAAGTAAATGAATTGTCGAAGCAATTTTCTGAAAAATCGAACCTCTGTGAAACTCTCTCGCAAGAAGTTGCAGATCAAAAAGGTGAAAATTGTGTTATCAAGAGAAAACTAGATCTGTCTTTAAAGGTATATTGATTGGTTTTACTTTATTTATTTTATCGGTTTTTAACCCTTTCACTGCTTACTTAATAAGTAAGTGGAATGTTGTCGGATGAATGAATGTTGTCTCATAATACTGCTTGCGGGTGGCACTTACTGCCTGAGAAATTTTATTGACGTGAGCAAAACAAAACACTTTTTTCAAGCTCTTAAATTGGGTTGACGGTTGACAGTTGAATATACTCGAGTGCAACAAGGATGACATTGTTTGTCTCTTGCACTCAAGAGTATATCTATTGTTGCCAAAATTGAATCTGTTATTATTGTTGAACATTTAGACTTTGCACATTTTAAATTGTTTGAAAATTTAAGGAAGTTACCAAAGAGCTACAGCAGTGCCGCAAGAAATTAGAACATTATGAAACAGCAAGCACCAGCAGCAACAGTTCCAGCACATCTCTTAATGCAATGGATCCACCAAACTCTCCGACACCTCCTCTATCAACAACAGAACAAGTTCAGGTAGTTAAATATACGTATATACCTACTTGCTTTTCTTCTGGGTAAAGAATTAGAAGTTAATTAACTTAATTACTGATGTTCCAGGTTATACAGCCAGAAACAGTTGTTGATAAACAAATATTAATAGAGCATATAGTTAAACTGCAAAGAATTAGTGCTCGTAAATCGGAAAAGATTGATTTTCTTGAAGAACACGTAAATACATTGGTATCAGAGTTGCAAAGAAAAACAAGACTTTACAGGGCTACATAATGCGAGAACAATCTGGCACCTTAACTTCCAACAAAATGGACAATAATAAGGTTAGTAACAATAATAAAGCTGTATCTAATTCTTTTTTTGTATTAATACACTAAAGTCTCGTTTATCCTAATTACGATTCACTGAATTTCTGGGTTAACTGAATCGCCGTTTTCGATAAAAAATAAACTTTCCCTGCAAAATTAATGATGACGAAACATCTTTAAGGTCGTTCTACGGGAAAGGGCTCGTCAAGCTACAAACAAGCAAAATTTGTTTAACCTTTAACACTTTTTTACAATCTTATTGTGAAGCAGATAATGATTTTAATCATTCAATAGTCCCAAGTATAATTTCTCTAATATCTTTTATTTTACACATTGAATAAGAAACATTATTGTACAGTTCTAGATATAAAATACAGTATACGTTATTTAGCCAAAGTATATAATTTATAAAATAAATTTGTTAATTTATTAAAAATGAACCGAATTACTGTTAGTCTTTTCAAATTCGGTTAAACGAGACTGTAGTGCAATTGGTAGTTTGATAACGAATCAAATTGACAGAAAAATAACACATAGCAAAATATACTACAGTAAAACTTATTCAAAGCAAAATCGCAAGGGACCGAATATATTTTCTACATTGGTGCCAAATTTCTGCATTATACGAAATTACAAAAAAAGTTGAAATCCATTAAAATCGTATTACCTACATGAGGACTATATAATTTGTTCGCATTGAGTAAGTTTCTGCCTTACACGTGCATTCTACTTTGAACAAGTTTTACTGTATATATAAATTTTGTAATTTACATAAATTGTCTTCTTAAATGATAAAATTACATTATTTTATGAAATTATTATTTTTAAGTACACCCCTCCCCCCTTTGTTGTCAATATTTTATT
Source organism: Rhagophthalmus giganteus (assembly GCA_036326145.1). NCBI lineage: Eukaryota > Metazoa > Arthropoda > Insecta > Coleoptera > Rhagophthalmidae > Rhagophthalmus > Rhagophthalmus giganteus. The sequence goes on along the minus strand of JARFJA010000067.1, from coordinate 8,480,548 downwards.
GTGCATAGGTAAATATTTTTCATAATTTAATTATAAAATGTTCTTCTCTTAATTTTTGTGGTTTAAACTTTTTTTTAATTTATAGAACGATTGTTTTTTTCATAAACATTTTTTTTAGAAACACATAGGTCATTTTAATGTTCAGGTTAATGTTTTAATGTTAGGTCATTTTCGTTGCATAGAAATTAGTTCCGGTGCTATTATAAAATAACAACTCGTGTTTCTGTATTATAATATGATCCTCATCAATTTCTCAAGGCGGCATTAGAAATGTTTTATGATATAACATAATTTTACCGTCAACTGTGGTTACATAGTGGATGTTTGTGGTAATAGAGTTGATTTTCTATATATAAGATTTTGTATAGATATCAGCTCTATTACTGGGACACATCTATAAACACGTATATTATTATAATAAATAAATTTTTATCGCACCAGGAGTAAAATAAAATGTAAAATCGCAAAGTAAAATGATTCTCGTATTCAACAAAAAGTAGAATGACCAGTTGAACATTTTGAATATATGATTGTAATAAAAAAATATGACAAGTTGTTATATACGAATAATAGTAAAACTTATAAATTTTGGAAATTTTTGTTTATAAAATATTGCTGTAAATGTTTTAATTTTAACTGTTTTATTTTGTGCATGCATACATAATGTCTAGCCATCAAAACGTTGGTAAGTAAAAAATATTATAGAATTTTTATTTGAAAAGTTTCCTTTAGGTTAAACTTAGTTTAGATTAAACTTAAATAAATAATTTCAAGGTTTTCAATAAAATCAAGTTGAGTTTAAGTTTATTACATATCCTTATGATGGATTAGTTATGATATAATGTGGCTTATATGTTGTTATACTTAAGCCGAGTTCGTCTTTTTGTTTGGTGCACTCCGAGTTACTTCTAAAGTGAAACAGTTTTATCATGTTATGCATGTTGGAAAAGGATACCATTGAACTTGTAGTGCACTGAATAAATAAACGAACTCAGCTTTAGTATATTTAATTGTTTCTAATAATAAAATACAATTATAAAGCAGTATTTTATGTGATAATTTACAATTTTTAAAAACTTTCCGATTTTCATTATAAAAATAATAGTGACAATTGAAACATTTGACAACAAAGGGTTAATATTTTATTAATTAGTTAATAGAATTAATATTTGGTATGGTAAAATCTATAGGTCTGTTCTAACACACCATCAAATCTGTTTACGAACAGTACAATACATGCTTTCAATCAATCAAAATTTTAGATTTTTTCAGTGTAGTAAATTCTAAAATTCTGATTGGTCGGATTGTACCGTTCTCAAATCGGTTTGAAGGTGTGTTGGAACAGACTTAATGTCACATGGTCATTTTCAACAAATTGTACGATAACACTAATCAGCTGTTGAATAACTAACAATAAGTTGTAAAGATCAAATTCATAATTAACACTCGTACTTATTCAACTATCAAATTACTAATAGTTTAAATCCATTGTTTCTATTAGTTGTTATTAAGAAAATAGGAATGAAATGAAAATGAGTTTCGTCTATGAATTTGACCCTAATTGTAGGTTGAAAAAAGTCAATTAAAAATTATGGAACGTTCTATACGTTTGTCAAACAAAGTGGTCATGTGACAGGCATAAAAGATCCTTATTATATTATATTTTTCCTCAATTTTCTGCAAAAAAAACTGTTATATCTCTTAAATTATGCTATTATAAAAAATCCCATTTATTTAAATCGTATCAGTTTCGGCATTAATAAGATACAAGTTATTTTTAATTTTATTCTTATAACAATAGGCCCACATAGCAAAATTACATGGAATAATGGCATCCGTGTATAGTTCTCGTGTGGCCGATAACAATCTTACTTTAGAATTATCGTTAGATATAAATCGTAAGCTACAAGCTGTACTAGAAGATGCTTTGTTGAAAAATATAACCTTGAAGGTAAAGTATATATTTCACTTTATTTAAGTTTATCTAATAATAAGTTAAATGTTTTAGGAGAATGTTGATACCTTAGGTGCTGAAATTGATAGACTCAATCAACAGTTGAAACCTTCTAATTCTGTATAATGTTTGTATAGTATCAATAAGTGTTCTATTGGAAAATTCTTACTATTAACAAAGTTCGTAAAAGTACAATTTAAGGGGCTTAAAACCTATTCCATTTAATTTTTAATATCTATAATAATTTAAGTTCACTTACGTATGAGAATCTTCAAGTGTTTTAATCCTACTAATTGTAATTATTGTTTAGTCAAAGCTGTAATAGTATTATGTTTTAGTACTTAACAACAAAGTTTTATGTAAGTGTATTGGGCTGTGTTCAAAAAAGGGATAATGTCAGTATATGGTGTAGTTATAAGATAAGTAATGAAGAATGTAATCATATGACTTGTGTTATAATGAATTTGTCTAACGCTCGCCATTCAAATTTTGTCGGTTGTTTAGATAACGTATTTATTGTGCCACTTTGAATATACATTCCACGTAGATTATAAAGTATCGACCGAGGGTTGTTTTTAACAGCAGAGATGTTAAACGAGCTTTAATTAAATTAGCAAAGTAACTACAACGAATCTCATTTATGGAAAGAAATAAGCAACTTTTTATTGAATATTTACATTGATTTATTTGATATCAGGACGTGTTCTTTTTTGTGCCCTTCATTTGTAGAATTATATGTTTGAAAATATTTTAAATAATTCATAAGAATTTTTGTTATGGCACAGGAACTCGAGAGAGTAAATCTTAAAGTATTATGGTCGGTTGCACCAATAAATGTATTATTTATTGTAGGATTAAATTGTTATATGATCATAACCAAAGTTTATATCCAATAGGGAATCATCATTTAATTGTGTTAATCCTGGATTAGTTAATCCTTTTTCTAATTTAGTTTGGTGCCATATAATTTGTGTTATATAATAATCGTCCAGTGTAGAATAGGTTGCCAACCATGTACAAACTCGGCCTGGCGTCCAATGAGCGCCAAAAATAAATGATTCAAACTACTCCAAAATCGAGCGGCATAACACTCTGCCGTATTTTTTACTTAGTACTTTATATTACTCGAACAGAACGTTTGGCAGAACTAATTCTACGCCGGACGAACTCTAATTTCGTTATAACTACATATTTTATATTTTAAATTAAATTAAACAAATTGAAGTTTCTAGTCGAAATATTTTGATTAAGTTAATTGATGAAGATTTACAATAAAATAGGTTTTTTTAATCGAAGCTGTTATTTTTTTGGTAAATATTAACATGATATTTAATTCGATTTAATAAAAGTATTCAATTTTTCAAAATAATAAAACTTTAAAAATTTGATCTGTATTTAATCTTTTATATTAATTTTTCTTGTCAAGAGCTAACCAAATTAATTTAGATTGTTAAATTTAAAAAAATATATATTTTTAAATAAACCTAAAATAACAAAATAAATAAGCTTAATCATTAGTTTGAATTTCCATTGAGAATTTTTGTGGCCAAGTAATAGGCATAGTTCAAGACCAAAAAAATTCATGCAGATCAAGTTTAAATAAAAATGTTTTACAAAAATTTTCACATTTCAAATCTATTGCATATTCAGAACTCATACCACATCCTAAAATTTATCTTGTTTAAATTAATCAAACTTCATTTAAAGCAACGATTATATTAAAAAATTATAAAAGCAACATTGAAAAATCAACACAAGTAACTCCAATTTGTTATATAATAGAAATATGCATATTATAAATATAAGTGTTTATATGCATTTAATAAGTAAGTATATCAATGTTATTTTAGTTATCTATATATACTAGTATGTACCTGTAAAATTTTAATAATACAATACCAAGTTGCAAATGAATTTATTAAAAGTGATGTGATTACATGTATGTATTATAACAAAATGGATTATTAAAATTTATTTTTAATCATTCTTGGGATAATTTATCATCGTCTCCGTCTCCAATTCCATCAGAAGAGACTTCCTCATAATCGCGTTCCAACGACGCTAAATTTTCTCTAGCCTCATTAAATTCCCCTTCCTCCATACCTTCTCCGACATACCAATGTACAAAAGCACGTTTTGCATACATGAGATCGAATTTTTTATTTAATTTATTCCAAGCCGAAGCAATGGCAGTGGTATTAGATAGCATACATACAGCTCTTTGTACACGCGCTAAATCTCCTCCAGGCACAACTGTAGGTGGTTGATAATTAATTCCAACTTTAAAACCAGTTGGACACCAATCTACAAAACGCACATTGCTTTTTGCTTTCATTTGTGCTATAGATGCATTAACATCTTTAGGTACAACATCGCCGCGATACAACAAGCAACATGCCATATATTTCCCTTGTCGTGGATCGCATTTGATCATTTGATTACTAGGGTCAAATAGTTCAGAAGTAATTTCAGATACAGACATTCCTTCGTGAAAAGCTTTTTCGGATGATACTACAGGTGCATACGAAGCTAGAGGAAAATGAATTCGAGGATATGGAACCAAATTGGTTTGGAATTCCGTTAAATCAACATTTAGAGCCCCATCGAATCGTAAAGATGCAGTTATTGAAGATACAACTTGACTAATTAATCGATTTAAATTTACATAATCTGGTCGTTCAATTCCCAACTTCTTTCTGCAAATATCGTAGATTGCCTCGTTATCGACCATGAAAGCGCAGTCTGATTGATTTAAAGTCATGTGAGTTGTTAGAATCGCATTATACGGTTCCACAACTGCCGTACAAACCTACAATTTTATTTAATAAGTGTTAATATTATTTAAGTAAAATTTATAATATTAACCTGGGTGCAGGATAAACTACAAATTCTAATTTGCTCTTTTTCCCAAAATCTTGGGACAATTTTTGCATTAGAAGCGATGTGAAACCTGAACCGGTGCCTCCTCCAAAAGAATGAAAAACAAAGAAGCCCTGAAGTCCACAACATTGTTCTGCTAATTTATATAAACGTTCCATGACAATTTCAATCATTTCCTTTCCGATACTGTAATGACCCCGCGCATAGTTATTGGCCGCATCTTCTTTACCAGTTATAAGTTGTTCGGGATGGTATAAATGTTTGTATTTACCATTTCTTATTTCATCTATTTTTAATCAATAACATTATTTATAATTGTTATAATTATTAAACAATAAATCAGACCTACGACTGTCGGTTCCAAGTCCATCATAATGGCTCTCGGCACCATTTTTCCATTTTCCACTTCAGCAAAGAAGGTCCCATAACAATTGTCACTAGAAGCTGTAAAACCTTTACTACCAGGTAATGTACCGTCAGGCAAGATTCCATGCTCTAGACAATACAATTCCCAAGTTGTATTTCCAATTTGAACTCCGGCTTGTCCAACATGGACCGAAATACACTCACGCTAAGATGTAAAATTAGTTTATAAAAATTAATACATATTTTCAATAGCCTTTACCATTTTAAAAATTACTACAGAAAAATTTTAACAACAAATCACATTGAAATTCCTACAAAATTAATTTTGAAATGCCTATCGTGAGTTATTTCTCACAATAATTTTATACTGTTTAATTTCACCATGGATACATTAACATTTTGTTATACCGAACATGCTTCGATCCAATTTTGATTTAAATGAAATGATAATGTAAGGCAACTATTTTTTTTGTTGAAAATGTTCATAATATATTTTGAGTTTTAAATTAACATAAAATTGACATAATAAAGTATCCGTCACATGAAAAATTATGAAATATATAGCATATGTAAGTAATATTAATTTTTCTTATTATTAAAACATTTATTAGCTGTTAAATGCCAAATATGGGAGTGATATTATACTACAAAGCTCAAATGTTAAATGTTTAATGCATACATTTTTGACGAGTTAGTTTAACTTGATTACAAAATAAGATTCCACTAAATTATAAACCTTCAAAGAAAAAGTATACATTATTCTGAAAACAGCTAACCAAACGTTACCATAATTTTATGACATATATTGGTATTTAATTGTATGCATATCGAGTTTCCACTCAATACAGAAACTGTTATCAAATTGTAAATCCAACTCTCATAGCTATAAATAGGTAAAGTTAACTTTTTACAATTAGAACAGGATTGCAATAAATCAATGCCAAATTAGACATTTTAGATATCGGCCTATTGTGCAAGAATATAATTTCCTCATTATTAAAATTATGTTTATATCACTGGACTTATTTATAAATACAAAAAAACGAACATTTATAGAAAAGAAAGAAATGACTAAACCAACAATCGCTGGATGTACAAAAACATTGATTTAGAAATGTAGAAAAGCAAGTAAAATGGAAAAAAAGTAAACTAAAGAAGATGAATAAAGTGTAAACTAAATATATTTGTAAATAATAACTAACATGCACCCAGTAATACCAGTGCCGATACAATCAAGAAACAAAATAATATTGATCTGGAGCATAATGTTATCAATATTATTAAAATCGCTAGTAGTATTATTGGTACATTTATTAATAAGAAATATTAGAAGTCTTTAAATGATGCCATAAGTAATTTTACCTATGCAATTGTAATTCTGCATAATTAAAATTTTTAAAACTTCTAAAGCAGCATGATTTTTCTTACTAAAATTTTAAGAGAATGGAACATTAATCATAATAGTAGAGACAATTATTAAATTATTATGGACCACAGGGCGATATTCAAATTTGAAAATTTACGACTTTAGCACAACAGAGAACATTTTGTCACTTTAAAAACAGTTAAAAGAACTAAAAAGAATTAAAAACATAATATAATGAAATAAATTGTAAAAAGTAAACATATTACATACTGATATTAATAAATTACCGCATGGTTATTTTGCATAAAGCTACTGATAACTTTAATAACAACCTAAAAGTATTTAAATCAAAATTATAGTTTCATTCACTTTCATTATTTGATTATCATCCAACATTTGTTTAATTGCCGCAGCAACTTCATTCTGAGTAAACTGAGTAGTGCTATTCCGAGCATTGATGTTTTCCTTTATATAAATCAAACTTAGAGAGTCCGTTTGTTCATTTTTAAATAAACGCAACAAACCACTTTTAAAAGTTGTCAACCTGAAAAAAATGTTTTAAAATGCTAAACATTAGTCCATATTCTTTGTTCACCTTTCACTGTCAATTGAGAGCACATCTTCCATATCCATTGTTTCTGTTACAGAACCATTAGTAGTTCCACCGATACTTTGTCCTTCGTTAGTAATTACATCAGATGTCCGTCTGGAACGAGTTGAACTCTGACTTATAACTTCATCCGATTCATTATCAGAATCATCCCTCTAAAAATGCACTTCAAGTGAATACATTTGTATTATTTCTTTAAATTACCAACCCTCAATCGTCTTCTTGGCCTTTGTTCATTTTCTTCATCATCCGATATATGCTCGAGAGATTCTCGTGTACGTTTTCGTTTCTCCTTTTCCAATACCTTTTTAAAATATGCATACTCCACAAGTTCAATTGCTGCTTGTGCATCTTCAACGTCAACTGTACGAGACATGCGAGCTTTAGCATGCGCAGTAGCAAGACGAATCATTGTTTCTAACGATCTGGCAGTTACCGGTTGTGTCTAAAATGCACCAAAATGAAATTAAGTTATAAAATTTAATAAAATAAGTTATTAAAACCTACTCTGGCAACATCGGCGTCCATAGCATCTTCAGAGCGTAACCTAGAGTATTCGTCGATAATTACTTCAGAAGCCTCCTCGGTAAGGGAAGGTTTTGTAATTTTTACAAAGTGGATATATTTTCTCATAAAATCTACACTTAATATTCGATCTGTACGTTTTCGAGTATTTCCGTGCAGCAATGGATCATATTTTTCGTACATGGGCATTTTCTTATCTTCCTCTGTATTATCAATGCTTTGAGTACTTAACATATCTACACTGGTGCCCATAGATAACACCTCTCCATCTTGTTCTGTTGGATTTCTAAGGGCAGTTGTTTATGTAAGCTTTTAACTAGTAACTTAAAAAGGAACAGTATGAATTTGTATTTACCTATAACGATGCATGCGAACAACATGGTCGGCAATCATTTTATCATGATCTGTATCAACTGTATCCAACATGACAAAAAGTAAATCAAAACGTGACAGCAGGGAATCTTGAAGACCAATATTTTCCATGGGAGTTTTGTATTGATTGTACTGAAATAATTTTTAAATAATATTTAGTGAAAATTCTTTAAATTAAGTGGTTATAATATAACCTGTGAAAACCTATTTAAAAATTGCGACTAAAATAAAATTGATAAAGTAACAAAATATTGTACCTATAAATGCACGATATAGAATAGTTAAATAATTATACAATAAATATTAACTTTGTATAATTGTTGTTGATAAAATTAAGAGGTTTTTGTTTTTTTATTCGCAGTTAAAGTTAAATGTATATTTTTAAATCAATGAGACTAAACAATTTAATTATGAACATTTTGATACAGGGTCATACAGAAAGGACGTCACGATCTTTAAGGGAGCGGGGAGATTGCGATTCGTGACATAAGGGCTTGTGGGGTAGCAAATAAGCAATATCACAGTTATTGCAGCAGTGCATGCTAACTTTGTATGAAATTTTTTTGTAATATTCAGGGGGGTCAGATGGATACCAAGATGTTCTTTTTTGGGGAAGGTAAGTATTTCATGATATGGGGGGAGGGAGAGGTAAAAAAAAGATCCAAAAAAGAGTGACGTCCTTTATATGTGTAGTGCTGTATGCGCTATAATCAAAAATTTCCAATGCTGTTGGCCCCTTGAAAAAAGTATAATATAAAATACTAACTTTTCCATAAACAGGATTAGCTGCAGCTAATACAGAACAACGAGCATTTAAACTTGCATGAATTCCAGCTTTTGCAATAGTGACACGACCTTGTTCCATAACTTCATGGATTGCAGTACGGTCCATATCAGTCATCTTATCAAATTCATCGATGCATACTACACCTCGATCTGCAAGCACCATAGCACCAGCTTCTAATCGCCTTTCTCCAGTTTCTTGATCCGTAGTGATAGCAGCAGTAAGGCCTACACCAGAAGATCCACGACCAGTTGTAGCTATAGCCCTGGAAGCAGTGCAAAGAACATAACGTAGTAACTGCGATTTAGCCACGCTTGGATCTCCAATTAATAGTACATTTATATCGCCCCTAAGTCTGGTACCATTTTCTAAAACTTTCTCGACTCCTCCTAAGAGTAAACATAAAATTGCTTTTTTGATATATTCGTGTCCATGAATTGACGGAGCTAATGACTTTGCAAGAAGATCGAAAATGTTCTTGTTGGATTTTACTAGTGATTTGCAACGAGATATGTCTTCTCTCGAAATTGAAGGATTTGCTTCTTTGCTCAATTGAGTGATGTTGCATGCAATTACAATAGTACTAAAATAAATCAGATCGACGGAATATTAAAATATCGAGTTAAAGTACTGTACAAATAATTCGAAGACAATCACTTACCGAAATGTGCCCGTCGTAAAATTTCCCTGCTTATGTGGTAAACAACGATAACTTCCTACAACTTGAATTCTATCTCCTGGTTTACAACGATCAACCAGATCATTTTCGCAAATTATATCTACCGATCGAGGCAATTGACCAGCTGGAGCTTTCTCTGGCATTTCTTGTACAGAAATTGTTTGATTATCTTTAAATGATGACAATCCAAATTCTGTTTCTAAAGGATTTCCATCTTCATCCTAAAAATACAAAATAAAATAGAAATAGATAAGCATTTATTTATACAAAATATAAAACCAATAACTTATTTATACCTTTTTCGGATAAACTGCACTCGATGGAAATGCATCAAATGATATTAAATCTTTATATGTTTGTTCTCTCATTTTTTTTGTGGCTGGACAGTAATGCACACTTTTAACTACTTTAGGATGAACTAAAGAACCTGAATACAAAATAACATTTTAGTATAAACTATAGATAATCACTATGCTTACATTTTGTAACGATTCCTTCAACGCAAATTAAGTTCCCCAAAAATTTTGAATTCAAAGTTCTTGGTGTAACATGTTTATCGCCGAAGCTTCCTTCAAATGCAATAAAAAAATCTTTATTTTCTTTTTCAAAATCAGGAGATTCTTTTAAAATGTACTCTTTTAAAGCCTGCTGAAATATTAATTGCTCTTCGAATGAGTTGTTTAATAAATTTTGAGTACGTTCTGGATTTTTTTTTCGTAAATCATTTATATTTACAATTAATCGACGACTCTTGTCTGTTATTAAATCTTTAACAAGTTGTGAGTATTTACCTTGATCTGCCTGTAACAGTAAATTATTTAGAGTATACGGAATGAATACTTTAGAGAAAAACAAACATACTGCATCAGTTAAAAAATCCAAGTATTCTTTAGTAACATTACGTAAACGTTTAACATTATCCATTATTTGTTGAATTCACAATTAATTTTAAATAACAGTAAAAGAAGCATCTGCTGTTGCAGTTACAGAACCATTTAGGTTATAATTTTAGGCGGTAAAATGTCAACAAATAAGAAAAAAGGTTAGGAGCATGTACAGCGCTTTTAAAAAAAGGTATACTCGTTAACTATATCACAAACAAAATAACCATTTTATAAAAAAATTTATTGTTTCAAAGAACATTCAAACACTATAATTTATATTTCTATAGTCGTAATTGTTAACAAGTCTAACGTTTATATATTAATTAATAAGAGTTAACTAGAATATCTTAGTTGATAATACGATATTAGGCATGGCTATTAGGTACTGCTGATAGTAAATTTGTGAAATAAATATATTCCTGTATAAATTTTGTTCAATGGAATACGTGGTCTTTTTTTATAATTGATGTTGTTGATTATAAGTGTGGTTATAAGTTCATTTTCTAATTACATACTTCAAAATAAATTTTTATAAATAGGTATTTCTGTATAATTTAAACGATTATGAGTTATATCTCGCATAAAATCTAAATTAACAAAGATAATGGACGAATCTTTTGGCGCTCAATATGCTTTACAAATAGCTTTGCAAACATTGAAAGAACGATGCCAACAATTTCAACAACGAATAACAATCTTAGAAGAGGAAAACGTTAATTTAAGAAGTAAAAATGATATTAATAAATTTCTTAACGACGGATCGTTATCTGAAGTAGATTCTTTGAAGCAACAAATTATACAATTAACAGAAGAAAAAATGCAGTTATCCAACAATTTTCAGATGGTGTCTGCAGAGAATCGTCGATTGTGGGTACGACTTTCCAAGCTTACTCAAGTAAATGAAAACTTGGGTTCAAAATTGACCAAAATAAATAATACGCTTGTACAGCATAATAATACTTCACAAAATCAACAGTCCACTCTAATTAGGTCAAAAACGTTTACACAAGATGAACCTCATATCAAATTAATTCCAAAAAAGCTTACAGATGATAATGATAAAATTAGTTTAGAATTGGAAGATATTTCGTTGAAATTGATCTCTACTATCGCAAAAGAAAAAAATGAATTGGAATTACAGTGCTCACAAATGGCCGAAATACAAAATACTGATGTAAATTTTATAAATTCATTTGCATTTGTATACCCCACGAACGAGGTAGACAACACAGTTTTAAATGAATTTGATTCTCATCTTAGTACCATGAAGAATTTAAAACAAATTCTTATGAAACAACGACAAAATTTAGAAACAAAGTTGGACAATTTGAAGGCTTTTAAATGTAAGTTATTTTGTTATTTATGTTGCAATTCTAAGCAAAATTATACTAAACTAACTATGAGCAGTAAATTCCAAAAAACAATCGATACATCAAAACATATAAAATTTGATTAAACAATCAATAAAATTTGTTTTAAGAAATTATGGGCTTTTGGTTGAATTGTAAGATACCTACAGCATTTTGGTATTATCGAATTGTAAATTTGTTTAAGATTGGAACTGGATTATATCATAAGTAATGCTTATATATATTTTTATTTATTTAGGTGAAAATCATGCCGTTACAAGGAAAAAATTGAATAATACAGTAGCTGTGTCTGTTCAAACGATTTGTAATATGGATAATAAAATATCAAATGAAGTAGAATTAGCCAAGAGTGATAGTTCAGACAACTCACCTTCATTAAACAATAATATTTCAACCAACTCAAAGATATCTTTAAATGTAGTTGATAAAATATGTCCAGTATGCAGTAAAGGATTTGATAGTATTACTAAGTTTAGCGATTTTGCAAGCCATGTTGAAAGTCACTTCATTGCCGATACTGATGGCATAAGCAATTTTGAAATTATACCCTGAAAATGATAATCTCGTATATACAAATTCAGTTAGTAAAGGTTTTATATTACATTTTTTTTATTAAAGTTATTAAGTAATAATGTATTTTTACTGTTCAAAAATATTTGTTAATAATTATGTATATTATAAAATATTAAATTTTTAGAAATAATTTTTAAAAAACACAATGTATAGTTTCTTAATGTATCTTATTTAAAGTGCAGTTTTTCATCGTATTTTTTTCAATTTGCAATGACTTGCTTGCCAGTTATTTTATAACTAGGTGTAGATATAACAAGGATAATACAACCAGCAATTTTATTTTCCTATCCTGCTTACACTAGTACCTTGATTAGTAAAAAGTGATGGTAAACGCCAATTTGTAGCTGATAAAATGCTTTGTAAATTAAATTTCTATGCCAATCTAAACTGTAATCTAATTTACTACCAACTACCCTGTATATATTTGATATATTGCAGGAATCTAACATTTAGGTTTGAGTATAAAATATACAACTTGCGTATATATTTTAATGTTTTAAAAAATGGTGGTTAGTAAAGGTGAAATTGAAATAATAATAGATTTCGTTGTTATAAAACGTGAAAAGGTCATATCAGATCATCAACGTTTACGTTCATGGAATTAAATTCCAGCCACTTTGCTTTCTGTTTATGTTTACGTAGAATATTTATATTATAATTATTATCATAATAAGCAAAGTGACTGAAACCATGAATGCTTTTCAGACTTGTCGAAATACTTCAGATGCTATTCCTTTATATTTACCACAACAATTGTATCTAAAACCGATCGCTCGACTAAATATCTCTTTACAACTGCCTCAAAAAACAATGGGGAAAAGTATTTCAAATTGGGAGGTTATGGAGAAGTTACGATTGATGATTAAACCGGAAGAATTCTCGATACTAAAAGTTACTAAAACGAATTTAGAATTTATAAGATTCGAAGCCGAAATTGAAAACAAAAAAGAACTTGAAAGAGTAGTAAGTAAACTAGACAATAAAATGATAAAACTAAAAGAATTTCCTGAATTATTAAAAGTTCGTGCTTGCGAAACTAAATTGAACTTTCCCACTCGTCATAGTTGGGATACATTTTTTCGAGAAGCGAAAGAGATGAACGAAATGAAGGCTGGCGAAAGGCCAGATACGATACATATTTCTAACCTACCAATTAAATGGTTCGTTCCATATCATTTAAGTGGAGAAGAAGATGTAAAACCATCAGAAAAGATATTTTATCGTGCATTTGAAAAATTTGGTAACATAAGACGAATAGATATTCCAATTTGTGATCCATACAGGAGCAAAATGAAAGCTGAAGTATCGGGAATGCAAACTTTTAGTTTTAATGAAGAACATTATTTTGAGGGTTATGTGCAATTTAAAGATTACGTAGGTTTCACAAAGACTATGGATGCGCTTCGGGGCATGAAATTATTACATAAAGATGATGAATCGTATACTATTAACATAAAAGTTGATTTTGATAGAACTAAACATTTGAGTGACGCGTCGACTCGTAGAAGAGAAATAGTAAGAGATCGATTGGTAAGAAAAGAAATTGACCGTGAAGAAAAACTAAAACAGCAACAAGAAGAAGAACAGAAGAAAATAGAAGCCGAAAGGTTAACTATTAAGACTGTCTGACACAATGCCACTTTTTATACAAAATTTTGTACAAAATGTATTGTCGCCGACATTGCCACTCAATAAATACAAATATTAATATTACTTTTTATACAACTTTTCAATTTGAAAGGTTGTAATGTTGTATTGTGTACAAAATTTTGTATTAAATTTAGGACTGTATCATGCACGTTTAAGTCTTTGTTATTTTACATTTCTTTTCAATCGTTATTTATCTCTACTCTTATCAGCACTTATAAGCAAAAGTATTTTGAATTTCTAAAATATAGATTTAGTACTTTCTAAATTGGTATTTTATCGTAAAGATCTCTGAACGATTGTGTAGACAATCGTTTTTATAGCGATTGATATTCAGCGTGATCGGCTGTGGTACAATTGGCTCTAAAATTAACAGATTTTTACAGAATAGATCCTTTAATGTAAGCGTACATTATGCCGGGGCGCATCCAATTGCTGGGGTACATTTTAAATGAGTCAATGCCGGGATTCCTGTTGTGCGACGACAATTAGTTGCAGAATTTTGCGCTGCACCACGGCATCATGTACGTTTACCTTTAAAAGGATTTTATAATCTCTAGTAAAGCTAAACTTTAACAATAAATTGCTTTGTATAGACTTGTACAAAATTTGTTACATATTTAAGGGACAAAATTATGCATTTTTTACACTGTAAAATATGGTAACCCAGTTGATAGAATTAATTTGTACTAATCGATAACTGTTAATAGATAGGGTAATGTCATTTCTCTAATCCAAATACTATTTTTTAATAGAAATTATTGAAGTAGCATTGCCCTACCTGCCGCAAGAAATTTCCTATGCAAGAAATAATAAATGTGCATTTAAACAACAAATTGTACGAGGTGCAGTTACTGTTTTTAGGCAAAGAGAAAATGATCAAAAACTTGCAAAGGAAAGACGACGACACGAACGGGAAGAAAAAAGAAAAGCAAAAATCTTGGCCAAGTTGAAAGTGAAAGGTGCAGATGAAATCAATGAGAAAATTGCAAAGGAAGAAAAGAAACTTCTCAAGGTTCAACGAAAACTAGAGGCAATTCGTCTGGTTGAGGAACTTTTTAAAAGAATAAAGGTTTCTTGCAGTAACTAACTGTAATGAACTGCAGTTTAATTATTTCATTGTAGATTAAGAAAGAGGCATCTATAAATTTAAATTCAAACAGAAATGATGATGAGGTGAGGATATTAATAGTAGATAATAAATTTATTCTAATATGTATAATTACATACTTTTAGTTAACAAGATTCAAATTGTCCAGTGAGCAAGAAGTTCGTCAACAAACAGAAAAACTCAATCGTGTAATTGAAGGCAGGATTGTTTTAAAGAGCATATTGGCTGGTGGTCCACACATTTCTAAATATAACAGTTCTAGTTCGGATTCGTCAGAGAATAATGATAAGGTTAAAAAAACTGCAGGTAAATAAATAAAAATCTATCTCAAAGTAGTCAAAGTATGCTAATTGTAAGTCCAAAAAAACTTATTTTACAGCAGAGCAGTTTGAAAGAATTTTTCTCTTCCAAAAGGTTGAACTTTGCAGAATTCATAATGAACTCTTTTTAAGTATAAATCGTAGCGACTTGTAACAAAGGGAAATCTACTTTAGACGTAAACCTACAAAACTTGGTATATTTATCTCATCTCATTTTTCAAAATTCTGGACTCGCCATAGTTTGTCTCTAGAGTAGGTACAAAAATATTTTTATAATAAATATTCGATAAAAGTATAATATTAAGATAATAGGCAATGATTCAAAACATTAAATTAATTATTTATTCGATATTTTGGTACATGCAAATAAATACTGAAAAATACAAATAAATAGGTACCTATTTAATTTCATGTTTTGGGCTATTGTTCATCATATTTACCTTCAAGCATTAAAATGCATTAAAACTGAAAAGTAGTAATATAGAGATAAATGTATAAAATTTAGATTTCAAGTTGTTTAAAGAAATTGAAGACTTCAAGCTTATAAACAAAACTCATTCTTAACTGATACTCAAATAGTTGTATTTTGTTTAACAAGATTAATTTGCACGTTAAAAGTCAATTTTGAAGTAAAAATTAAACATTTGTCTTTAAATCAACGAATCATAGATATTCTAATATAAATAAAACTTAAATTCTACCTTGTATTTGTTTATTTTTAGCAAAAAAACTTCCTGAAAATATGGCCATCAATTCTTCAACAGGTTCTATGTTGGCATTAGGGGACTGGTATGGATATCCATCACCAGATGCTTTATACCCTTATCAAATGCCACACGTATATCCTCCACCTTTGCTAAGAGGACATCCCTCAAATTATTTTTCATATCCAAATCGAGGGCGAGGTTTTTCTGCTGGACCTTCTCGAGGTTGTTTTGTTGCAGTGATCTTTACCTTATATAAATAATACTTGTTTTAGGTGCACCTAATAACTATATGAGACGTTTAAGGGGACGTTATCGAGGAAACTATCACCGAAAATCTTCTCTTTATTCTCCAGAACTTCAAGAACAATATTACAGATATTTTGAAAAATTTTTACACGAACATAAAAGGAATCGATCTGATCGTAGTTTAACAAAATCTCGATCGAGGTCTCGTTCAAGATATAGATCACATTCAAGTAGAAGATCTAGAAGTCATTCGAGTTCGTATTCACGGCATCATTCTAGAAATCGAAGATCGCGGTCTCGTTCTTATTCAAAATCTCATTCATACAGAAAGTCAAGATCAAGATCAAGGAGATCATCTTCCGATCGATCTAAATCACAACGCAATCGAACTTCAAAAAGAAGTTCTAAAACAAATAGAAAAAAATCTACAGATAAATGTAAATCAAGGTCGCCCAGCTACAGATCTATTGATAGTTCTAAATTTATATCACCAAGTCATTTGAGAATAGCCCGATCAAAGTCATGGTCTTTTCCCAGGGAAAACAATAAATCTAATAGTAAAAGATCATGGTCAAAATCTCTTTCACCAAAAACACCAAATTAAAGATCTTACCTGTAAGTAATTAACTTAAAAATTACCAGAAATTTTCATTTATAAAATATAAATTATTTATTTTATCATTAAATGTTTGAATATGGTATCCATGCAGTTTATCTTATTTAAAACAATAGATGTATAATAAAACATCAATCATCAAATTAAAAATTTAACCATTTTATAAATTTACATTTAAAATCTGGTAACTTATCAAAGAGATAAAAATAAAGATAAGATAAAGATAAGACTTTTAATTCTAGATATATTTATTTAAACTTGCCTCATTAATAAAAAAAAAAAGATAATTAACTAAATACTGTTATTTTATATAAGAAAAAAGCCAATTCAATTAGTATTTTAAACTATGAAATGAGCAACTTTTGGTGAAGACGAATTGAGCTCATCTTTACCAATAAGACAATGAAAATTAAAAACAAATAACATTCGCCCGTGTTACTTAAAATGTTAAAATACGTTACTCCTAAGCAGTTCCTAAACGCTCCATATTATTATGCAATAATATTGTACAATAAGTTATAAATAAGTTCTATAAAATTGTAAAAACAATATTTAAAATTAAAATTGGAAATACATATACAAATAACAAAGTAATGAAAAATAGTCGGGGAAATTTTTAAAAGTTAAGACAGTCAAAGGGAAATTTGCAAAATAATTAAAAAAAATTAGACAAATATCTTTTAGGTAGATATGTAATAAAACTCCACAGTATAAAGACAGGAAAATTTCGAAAATATTTTTTATATTTTATCTAATATTGCCACAATGAAAAATAATTAAATTTTGTTTGAACCAGAACATTAAAACTAGGGCAGTACCAACGAACAAACCTCTAAAATGTACATTTTTATTTGTAGATTTTTACAGTAAAATTTTCTTAATTTGATGCACCTTGTATAAAAATCATCTACACCTATCTGGTATTACTTATATCAATATATAAAGTTCCTATTTAATACTAAAAATTATTAATTACAACTATTATACACGGATTTATACGATAAAAATTCATTTCAACATTAAATTTGTACATTTATTTTCTGCAAGGGTTGCAACCTTAATATTTTACAGCATAGCCAATATATAAAAAATTGTTCATAAGATACAAATCTAATTTTATTGCGAAGTATAGTTTTTAGAAGTAAATTATTTTACCGAAATTGAGGAAGTATCTATATACTAATACAATATTTCGAAATAATTTTTGTTGACAATATAATGTTATTTTTTTTAAAACCCCAACAACGAGTTGTCACTGGTTGAACTGCCCCTTCCACGCATCAATGGCGTATGGTAAATTGTAGTGCGTGTAGTTATTTGGTCGAATTAAACAATTTATAAAATGGAATTGTCCAGTATTTTGCCTCTACCAACTCAATCTATTTTTGATCGAGACGACGAATTTAAATTAAGGTCTTTTAACAAGCCTTCCAATGCGTTAGTAATTGCACAAACAATAGCACCTCCTTATGGACAACGTAGAGGTTGGGTCGCTCGCAATCCTACCGATTTCGGCGATGGTGGTGCGTTTCCTGAAATACATGTTGTTCAGTATCCTTTGGAAATGGGTCAGAAAGGCAAAGAATCAACTTCTAATGCTATTGCCGTACAATTAGATGCCGAAGGCAAAGTAAAATACGATGTAATAGCCCGACAGGGGCACTCTAAAGACAAAATAGTTTATTCAAAACTTACCGACTTATTGCCTGCAGAAGTTGTAGCCGAATACGATCCTAGTCTTCAAAAACCATCTCAAGAAGATGTGGACGAAATAACGGAGAAAACAAGACAAGCACTACAAAAGTTAACTAATTCAAAAATAGCCGCAGCTATGCCTGTTCGATGTGCAGAAAAATTGGCTCCACCACAATATATCCGTTATACTCCATCACAACAAGGAGCGGGTTTTAATTCTGGAGCGAAACAACGAGTCATCCGTTTAGTCGAAGCCCAAGTTGATCCTATGGAACCACCCAGATTTAAAATTAATAGGAAAATTCCACGAGGTCCACCATCTCCTCCTGCTCCTGTTTTACACAGTCCCACAAGAAGAGTAACCGTAAAAGAACAAAAAGAATGGAAGATACCGCCTTGCATTTCAAATTGGAAAAATGCTAAGGGCTACACTGTGCCTTTAGACAAACGGCTTGCAGCAGACGGTAGAGGGTTACAACAACTGCATATTAATGAAAATTTTGCAAAACTCGCCGAAGCTCTATATATTGCTGATCGTAAAGCTCGGGAAGCTGTCGAAACTCGTGCACAATTGGAAAGAAAATTAGCGCAAAAGGAAAAAGAACAAAAGGAGGAACATTTACGACAATTGGCTCAAAAGGCCCGCGACGAGCGTGCCGGCATAAAAAGTGGCCATTCTGTCGGAGAATTGAATACATCTAATGAAGAAGAACGCGAAAGAGAAATATTACGTCAAGATCGCCATAAGGAGAGAGCAAGAGAAAGAAATCTATCTAGAGCAGCGCCAGATAAAAGAACCAGATTGCAAAAAGAACGTGAACGTGATATTTCTGAACAAATTGCTTTAGGTATGCCTGCTCGTGGTCCTTCTTCAGGAGAAACACAATTTGATCAACGATTGTTTGGTCAAGCTCAAGGTTTAGGTCAAGGATATGCAGATGACGAAGCATATAATGTGTACGATAAACCATGGAGAGACGGCGGTTCAATGGCGAACCATTTATACAGGCCAAGTCGTAATGTCGATAAAGATGTTTATGGAGAAGATCTCGAGAAATTGGTGAAGACAAATCGATTTGTACCTGATAAGGAATTCAGTGGTACCGACCGTAGTGGTGCTAGTCGTTCTGGACCTGTACAATTTGAAAAAGAAGAAGATCCATTCGGATTAGATCAGTTCTTAAGTCAAGCCAAACGAGCAAGTAAGCGTAAAGAACCGGAAAGACGAGATGATAGAGACAAAAGAAAAAGACGGGATTAAATGTGTAAATAAGTTGATATATTTTTGAGAAAAAAATTTGGAATACCAAATAACTTTAAAAATACAAATCACTTTGTATTATCTTCAAAAAGGACATGTCTGCGTTGTTAATGGACGAAACTTTTGAAGATACTACACTGATTTATACCTATATTTTTAAGGTAGTTAACTTGATTTTTTAAATACATTGTAGAAAACTTACAATTAGTTTTATTAATACAATAATATTTAAGTATATTAAATGTAATGCATTAATTCCAAAACCACATAAATCTATTTTTATTTATAATCTAGGAAGATTTCAACTAATTTTATGTATAAAGGTGCTGTTTTATTGATAAAATAGACTGATTTTTTAACAGACTACGAATTATTTATTAAATTATTACAAAGCTCATTATCAGTTTATATTAATAATAAATGCTGCTGTATTACATTAATTTTATCTGCAAAAATTAATAAGATGTGAAATTTATTTGTATACTCTTAACTAATAACATTTATGCCAACTTTAAAAAAAATTTGTGAGCATTCACAAGTAATTTTCTAACCTCTCTTTGTTTAAACTGTAAATCTTTTCTCAAGTATTTATTTATAGTTAATAGAAAATATGGATAAAAGAATTAATAATAATGCAACTGAGTGTTGTAAATTATCAGAAGGTAATCAAAAATTAAAAATATTGGCAATTCATGGTTACAGACAAAATGCAGAAGTTTTTCGACAAAAATCAGGATCTTTTCGAAAAATGGTACATAAATGGGCCCAGTTCACTTATATAACAGCACCACACAAAGTCATACCAGTAGAAAATCTTGATAAAATCGATGAATGTGATTTAATAGACAATACAGGTAAATAATTTTATTTATTATTTCTTACTTATTTAATAGTATGTGTATATACAATTTTTTGATAAGAAATTAGATGAATAAGTTGATCGGTCGAATGGAGTACACCTAATATTGCAGTGAATGTGAACCACAGTAGAACCTCGATAATTCGAACATTTAATCTCGCAGCAATGTTTGCTTCTTTTCTGTTTATAACAATAAAATATTTATCTGTGTTGTGCCAATTTGCAGTTTTATCTAATTAGTACATTTGTATTATAACTTAGGTATTGTACAATAACGCTCTTTCAACGACAATGTTCAGTATAATCTGAACGAATTTATAATTCCGGTCTCACATCAATTAGTTTGGTTTATAGGAGGTTCTACTGTGTATCTGCCTGAAATACTGATATGTACCATACGGAGATTAGTAAATGGAAACTAAAATCTATTTTTGTCAAAAATAACACTAGATAATAAATAGTATTTAATAATAATTAGGGAAGCTCCCCTTAATTAAACTTAATGCCAGACAAATCGTTGCTTTAGAGCAGAAATAGCCTATCTTTCAAAAGTACAGTTTACAAAAGAAATCCGCATTAGCTCCGTGGTCAAAACATCACTGTTAACATAATACTGAAATAATTGTATGTAGTTAACTAAAACACATGTACGATTATTATTTATTCATGTGGATGAAATAAATACATGTATTGATGATACATGTAACGATACATGTATTTGTATTAAAATGACCTATCCATTTAAATGAAATAGTGTTAAATATTTACTTTATCTCCTTATATACTTCAACTTCTTGAACTTGGATTTATACCTAACATATTTCAAGATAATTGTTGCATCATTACATTTTATTTTTTTTTAATTTTTATTAACAGTCTCTAAACTTTAATCAGTAATTACTTAATCAACCGGTCTGATTTTTTCATAATAAAACCACATATTTATTATAATTACCATGTTTGGTATTACAGGGCAATGATAAAATAAAATAAAAATATGTCTTTAGCAGCTATATATTGTAAATTTATTTTATTTTAAATCGTTAACACCACATCAAGCAGGTAAAGGCCTCCTCCATCGCTTTCCACTTATCATGGTTTCATGATTCTTCTAACCAACCTTTTGCACTGCACGTGCGACTCTCATTGTTATGTCCCACCCGATGCTAGGTCTGTACATTTTCTTTTTTGACGTTATGGGAATCTAAATGGTTACTTACTGTTTATCCATTTAATGTTTTTCCTTGCCATGTGCCCCGCCTATGCTCCTTTCAGTTTTTTCATATTATTGTGTGTTTTTGCAAAACTATTACTTTTTAAACGTTTACAAAGTTCCCTTATATTTATTTGGTCACTTAGTTTACCTTTTAAAACATTTATTATCACAGACATCTTATTTTGAGTAATATCTTTTCTTGTTTATGACTCGTATGTTATAATTATTGTATATAAAAATTTTTAATTAATAAGTACCTACAAAGTTGCAGAGTATTAAAAGCCCTTAATTAATTCATGCAAATTAAAATTTCGTCTGTATGACATTTATATTAAATTAATATTGATTTGAATTAACTTTGCTGTACAATTTAAGTTTTAGTATGTTTTTATATTTTCGTAATTGAAATTTTACTTGTGGAATGTTGGGCATATAGTAACTATTAGAAGTATGTATAATTCATGGTGTCACATATAAGTTTGAACTTTTCATTATTGTTAACTTTCTGTGGTAGAGGAATATGGTTGGTGGTTTAATAGAGATGATAAAACATTTCGCGGCATTAGAAAAGGGGGCCCTGCTATTGGTTTTACCGATAGTGTTCAGTTAATAGAGCAAACTTTTGAAAATTATGGACCATTCGACGGATTACTTGGTTTTTCACAAGGGGCCTGTTTTGTTGGACTGTTATGTGATTTACAACATAGAGGCTGTATGTATACATATAATAATTATTTTTCTCGTATGCTTCTATATTTTCTATCTACTATATTTTAGTGACTAAAATAAAATTTAATTTTGCAATAATGGCTTCGGGATTTAAATCTGGAAGTTTGCCTCATTTAAAATATTATAGCGAACCTATTAATTTACCAGTGTTAAATATATATGGAGAAAGCGATAATATTATACCAAAAGGTGAAACTAATAATTGATTGAAAATAAATTTCCGTAAAATATGGTTTTTTTTTATAGAAATGAGTGAAGATTTAGGAAATACATTTGAAAATGCAGTTGTGGTTATACATCCTGGCAAGCATTATTTACCCGCTGCTTCGCCTCAAAAAGAAGCTTATCAAACATTCTTTAAACAGCAGTTTTACAGAAACAACAAACTATAGAACAAATTTCAACTATTTATTAATTTACTTGTGATAGTCACTATCAAAATATAAACTATCATTTTCTAAAATGTAGTTTTTTCTTACTTAACAAAGGTCATGTACAATATAGATAAGACTTATCGTAGCTTTATAAACTCGAGTTTTTAAATCGATCAAAACCACTCAACTTTTATGTTATAGTAATCTTTACTTACTATTTTGAATTAGTAATTTAAAATTGATTTAGAAAATGGTTTTAATACAATAACAAAAGCGCTATGGAATTAATAGAATCCAAGATAATAGCAATGGTGGGCTTAGGCCTAAGTAGTATGTTTGTTGGATTACTGCCAAGTTGGTTTTCACAACAGGGTCGTCAACAGTGGCCATTACTCTTGTCATCTTTATTGTGTTTTGGTGGAGGTGTACTGTTATCTACTGCATTAATACACATGTTACCTGAAATTCGAACAATTGTACCTAAATATCAGAATTTCGCTGAACTAATATTCTGTACAGGTTTCTTCGTAGTGTATATTATTGACGAAATTGTTCACTTTTTTTATGGCGGACATGGACATGAGAACAAGGATCGTCAAGATGATCAAAATAATGTCAAGTGCAAACAAATGACTTATTGTTATCACCAAAAAAAAAATTATGGTTCTGTAGAATACGATCCTTTGTTATACGATAATAAGTGTGACCAAAATAGAACCTCACGTAGCTACATTTACGAGGAAGTATCAAACTCGAGATCTGATACGGAAGATCGACCGCCTTCTCAGTTGTGCCACATCGGACATCAACAAGTGCAGGACACCTTGCCTGTTGGAAATATCGGTCTTCTAGTAGCTTTATGTGTTCATGCTTTATTAGAAGGTTTAGCTATTGGATTACAACAATCACCATCTCAAGTAAACCGTTCAAAGCTTTTTGTAACATAATTAACTAAAAAATATTTTCAGGTTTTATTACTTTTAGGAGCAGTTGCATCCCATAAACTAGTTGTCGGGTTTTGCTTAGGAATCGAACTAACAACCGAATCTAAATATTCTGCTTGTGGTAACTTCATTATGATTACGATATTTTCTTGCGGATCAGTTCTAGGAATAGGCATCGGTACACTGATTACCGAAATTCCAACAAATGTATTGGAAATTATATTTCCTATTTTACAGGTATTGCCTTTAAACCAAACAAATAAACAATTTTAACATTTGTGTTGTAGGGTTTAGCTGCAGGTGCTTTGTTGTATGTAACGTTAAGTGAAATAATACCCAGGGAAAGAGCTAGATGGCATAAGCAACATCGGCGAAAAGTAGCTGGTATTTTACAATTGTTAGCAGTTCTTTTTGGATTTATTATTATGACTTGTGTTACTCTTTTTATGCGTAATTAATTCAGTTAAGATATAACCATTTTACCAATAAATTATTTTAATTGTTAAATCAATTTTATAAAGTAAAAGTAATATATTTAAGATATACAACGTTTCCATATGAACTAAAAGGAAGTTATCTTTGTAGGTCGAAATAAACAATTGTTTTTATAACATTATAATTTCAATACAGTATATAACATAGATAAAAAAAATAGGTTGAGTGCATGTTTTTCGAGATTAAAGCCATCTGCAGACAATGAGCGATAATTATATTAGGTATATTCCACATAATTATTACGAAAATATCGCTTACCATAAGAAAACTAAAAATTCTGCACACTTGTATGATAATATATAGTTATTGGCAAACTATATTTCTGTATCGTCCAATTTTGCTTTCCAAATAATATCTCGGGATATTCTTACCGCGTCTTAGGTTATTGCATCCCATCAGAGTCAGGCTCTGAACATGTCACATGCATCGTTGACATGTTTCAATGTGGTGTAATTATACTAACATCTTTGCCTCCAACTCCACTACTCTAAACTATTATATAATATGTAGGTATGTCCAAAAATCGATCGTTGTCTGCAGACAGTTTAGTTATGTAAATTGTGAATATTATTAGATTTTATATTTCAATAAATCTGATTAAAAAATATTTTAAATAAAATATAACTTTTTATAGATGTGAAAATTCTTCTGCTGCACTTTCAGCAAATGCAGCCAATATTGAATTTGGAAACGTAGAAACAGGATTTGGAAAAATACTTGCATCGACTATTCGAAGTCCTTGAATTCCCATCACTCTAAAATAGTAGAGTCTAACAAAGGAACAAGTGAATATTGTTTTATACCTAAATTTTTTATCAACAACAGAGGTTTTATCACCATAATTTCCCATCTTGCAAGTTCCAGCTGGGTGATATTCTGTTAGTGCAGCAGTACGGATAATGCACTCTAAATATTTATCGTCGTTAACATTTTTAGTGTAACTTTTACAAGCACGAAATTCTGGCCAATGAATTTTTGCTCCCAATGCCTTAAACGATGTTGTATTAATTACTGACGTTGCAAGCCCTATAGCTAAAAACGATATTTTGCAGATAACTAATTAATTCGTACAACTTGTATAGTAGGTAAATATAAATGGTCACATTAAATTACCATTCTTTATGCAGTTAACGTCATAAGATTCTTTTAAATATTGTGGATCTATAATGGGCAAACTCAAGAATCGGCGATCCCTTAATTTTACAAAACCTCTGCTTTTTGGTCGCATACATCCTGCCAAAATTACAAATCCTTCTTTAGAATAACTGTTGTAAAAGGGAAATATATTTCTGAACGTCTGCAAAATAATAAATTATTAAAACTTTTGATTATAGAATTAATTTTTCAAGATTACTACCAACGGACATTTTCATTATTTTTAAAAACTTAACAGTCAATAAAAATGACTTTTAGAATGGCAAATAGATTCCTTTTAGATTCGATTTTTTATTATACTTGCTACAGATGAAAATCTTGAATAAACTCTAAAGATTTAGTTGAATTAATCGTAAAAGTTTGTGGATTTTATACATCATGTTGGTAGGTAGTCGAGAGAATATATAAGTACCTCGGGTAAATAATTGGCAATTTGACGAAAAACGTTTTCGTCAGTGGATCCAATGCCGAATACTATTAAATTTAAATAATCACTTGCAGATTCGACAAATCCTAAAATGGGCGACGCAGCCCATAAACCTAAAATCATTTTCAACTGAAAATTTAAAAACTCGTTATTCACAAACCTTTTTTAAAAAACACATAATCATATATTTCGTGCAACTTTAATATTTTATTTAGGGTAATTGACACTGGTTTTTCTAAACTGATGTATAGAGGCATATTAATGTGATCGTGTAAATTTAATCCTACTCCAGGTGCATTCAAAATTATAGGAATGTCGAGACTTCTCAAGTCAGATGCATTACCAATTCCCGATTGTAACAATAATTTCGGTGTATTTATTACACCTGTACAGAGAATAATTTCATATTTACTATATAAAACATATTTTCTTTTATTATTAAGTGCGTATACAGCTATAGCTCTCTTATTTTCAAATAATATCTACAATAAAAATGATCGATAGATTTCCATATTTAAATACATATATTATAAATAAGTACCTGTGCTACTTCAGTATTACATAATATGTGAAGATTGGACCGCTTTGCTGCAGGCTGTAAATGACTGTGATATGTAGACCATCGTTCACCTTTATGAATTGTGCTCAAACAAGGATTATAGTTAAATTTATTATTATTCAGTTCGGTAACTGATTTTGCAAGTATTCTTTGTAAGTACGATTTTGTTTTTTTTAAATGTATTGGATAGTTACTCTAAATATCAATTCATATATTATCAATTATATCAATTTATATTTTTTGACAAAATTCTATTACTCACCTGGTTACAGTTTATTTTATACGATTTTTCTATTTCTGTATTAAAAAATAAATATCTAACATAATCGCAATATGTGATATGACAAAAATATCTATAATGCGGCATATTTAAATTATTTTCATCCGACATATCGTGTATCATAAAATTCATTTGCCCGGAACCACCTAAACCTTTTCCACGAGGGACATATTGTTTCTTAAAGGAAACACAGTTAAATCATTGCTATGCCAAATAAGAAAATATTATAATTAGGTACCTTTTGAACAAATCCGTTTGAAGACCATTTTTGTGGTTCCGTTTCATATAACCAATCATAATATTTAGATTTTTGAAGATAAGTCGGAAAAATTGGTATTTTAGAAAATATATTAAAATGAGCACCTGCCTCAATTAATAACACTTTGTTTTGTTCGTTCTCGCTTAATCTAGCAGCTATAACGGATCCAGCAGTTCCTGCTCCTACTAATTATCTTTATTTTATATGAATGTAAAAACAGTAATTGCAATATCTTACCAATTATATGTGTATATGTCGTGTTTGGATTTATAATACAGGCTACTTCGGAATTATTCCAATTTTTATAAATATAAACAGATATCAAAACAAAAATAACTGTTAAAACATGATGTTCTAAAAACAAATTTTATATTCAAATTATACAAAATAGAAAAATCAAATTGAATTCCAAAGATTATACTATAATTGTCATATGTAGTAATTTTTTTTTATAAAAAACGCATCTTATTAATTGTCTTTCTCGTTTACAAAGATGACAATTTTCAAAATTTACGATTCATTATTTCTCTTCTTTTTTAAAATTTAATTATCAATACCGATTTATTGCTTATTATTTCCAATATAATAAAGATACATGTTAAAAATTAACAAATACTTACTATTTATAAATAACAAATTCATATTTCCACAAAGATGTCAATATTTCAAATACCTTTTCACCGTAAATGATTAAAGTGATAGGATTAGATTTTATAAAATCAATAGAACTATTAATTGAATTACGGATTATATAATGCTATTATAAATGAAATCTTCCATGTTAATTCAATTTAAATACATTAAATTTGATAGTATACATCAAATCAAATATAAAATTTTTATAAAGTAACTTCTCCTCCATCTTCGATAATGCCTTCCATTTCATTATCACTTTCGTGCGATCGTTCCATTTCTTCGTTAGCTTTACGCTGTTTAAGTCCAGCAGCAGGCGACCTAATGAGCGACAAATCTCTATGTACTTCTTTGATGTCACGTTCATTTTCAAGTTCACGTCCTTTTCGCAGTCTCTGCATAATGTAAGCATTCTGCCTTTTTTGTTTTATAGTCTCAACCTTTTTCATAGCTTCTACAGCTCTTGTCCATGTCTGTCTGTCGTACTTAATAGGAATATTTCTGCGTTTTTCGAATTCAAAGGATGGATCTATTGCAAGTTCCTTCCCGACAGTTTTACGGTACGCTTTCGTCCATTTAACTTTACGTGGGTTTTTCTTCTTTTTAAATGCCGCATGACATTTCGAACGACAAAATTTAAATATCTGTAAACGCAATATTAGGTAAATACTTTCTATATGTATATATTTTAATAAATTCTTACTTTACAGTCGTTTCTTACAAATTGTATTCCGTGGCCCGGATATATGCGAGATGAACAGAAATAACATGTTTCTATACGCATTTTTTTATTATTATATTAAATTTATTTGAAAAATATCACTCTCTATAATTGTTTTTTTTTTAATAACACGTGCTAAAAATTATTATTGGAGTAACAAATGCAAAAAACGTTTAGGTTAAATCGAACTTATTATAAAAAGAAAAATAATCAAACTAAATACCTAGCGGTTGGTAGTGCTGTACCGATTTAGGCCATTTCTCAATATTTGCACGAACAAATTAACCTAACATGTCCGCTTTGCATTAATTTTTTTTAAGCGATTTATGAATTAATTCAACAATTGATTGATAAACTAAGAAACTTTTACGCATGATATTGTTCATTATGTATTAGCAACGTCTCCATATTATAGAAAAGCAGATAAATTATTGTTGTAAAATTTAAAAAGATTAATATTTAATTTAGGTAGATAAATTATTCAATACATAACTATTACATTTAAAAAAAATAGTTCTTAGGCGCCTACTTAAATTAATGATAAAAAGAAAAAAAAACCAAATTTTACAGAGGTATATTGTTAGTCAAGTTTTTCAAACTTTTATTATGTACAGTAAAAATCATTAACATAAAAACGATAAAAGAAATCTTCACTTTTACGTTAAAAGATATAAAACGTTCGATTTCTGTTTTTCTATAAATATACAGCATATCATTCAGAACGCCGCACACAAAATAATATGTACGACCCAACTATAAAAATAGTAACCATGGTATAATCGGGTATAATTTACTTAGGGGAATGTACTAAAAATCGTACTACTGTTATCGAACTAGCCAAGACGATGGTTCATGGTGTTGCATGCTGTAATAAAGTTGTCAAAACGTACGATAATTAGTAATTTGTAAAATTGTTAGTAATATTGTACAATTACCAATTAAAACAATGGCAGAAGCAGCAGTAGAAGATAGACCACATCAGAAGTTTTACTGTCATATTTGTAACGTACAATTTGAAAATGCATCTACAGTAAGTAAACGGTTTCTAAATAATTTTATGTAAATATATATCATACGTTTTACCATCCACTGTTCTTTTTGTCAGAACTTCACCTGTCCCCATTGTTTTGGCGGATTTATTGAAGAATTAGAAGTAGCTCCGGAGAATTCAACCGAAACTATTGATATAATAGACGACGACGATGTGGAACCCTATAATGTATTATGAAGCACCATGTTCATATGGACTGTTTGAATATACTTTTTTAGATGCTGAATTACGATATGGATTTTACGGACTTTTTTGTTGCACCGGGACATTCTGGAATGAGGAGACCGCCTCGACAAAGATATCACCAAGAACCTTCTAGGAGAAGAAGGTACGCAACTGTACATCCCCGTCATGGAATTGTTAGACCAAGGTTGGAAGTGTTTTGTCAAATTAAAATTGTACCTGTTATTAATTATGTAGTTTTTTTAAGTGGATGTGGACAATTTGTTTGTAAAGTAGTAATTGTCAGTGAAACCTCAGGTATTAATTAGATTGTTATGTTCATTTTATAAATATTTTTTTATATATGAAGTTTACAATCATTTTCTTTGAATATTTCAGATCTTTAACCCGCTTAGCATCTTCAAATTTAAGGCATCAAACTCCATTCGAAAATCTAATTCAAGAAGTAATATTCAATCTAGGAGTGGGCCTCGATTGGACTGGTAGCGGTAATATGCAACTATTTTTAGGAAATCCCGGAGATTATGCGTGGGGCCGAGAAGGCTTAGATGCAATTGTAACTCAACTTCTTAATCAAATGGATGGCACAGGTTGTAGATTCTTATAATTTCTTTAAAAACATTTTATCTTGTCTTTATATTTGAATCTATTTTAAAAATCGATAAACTATTTAGGTCCACCACCACTGTCAAAAGATGTAATCGATGCTTTACCGGTGGCCGAAGTTTCGGAGCAACAGGTTGACTTGAAAATGCAATGTTCGGTATGTTTAGAAGACTTTTTGATGAAAGAATGTGTACGGCAATTACCTTGTCAACATATATATCACGATCTTTGCATACGACCTTGGTTGGAATTGCACGGCACATGTCCTATTTGTAGACAAGATCTTTCTACCGGTGATAATTCCAATAGTGATGGAAATCAAGCATCAGGAAATTCTAGTTCTGGAAGTAAGTCGTATTTTATTTCGAATCGAAGTTAGTTTAATTATAACTATTCAGGGAATACTTACGATGAAACTTTGGAACAATTATTATGGCGTCCTTCTAATAGATCTAATAGCCCCTCTAGCTCCACGGCTACAAGGGGTTCTGACAGTCCCACCTCTAGTAATTCCAGTTCCAGTAATAGAGACTCCAGAATGTAGATGTTTACGTGTATTATAATAATGTTATGGAAATATCGGCGGATTAATTACAGTTGACATTTTTTTTGCAATTTTTTAATCATGTTTGATAACACAAATATGAAAGTTAAAACACACGAATTACACTTATTTATTTCTTTTAAAATAATGTAGTTTTATTATATAAAATATGCAAGTAGTTAAATTTTACAGATCATTTTCTAGGATCCTATTTATACTTGCATATTTTTATAATAATTATTGAGAGACTGAAACTTCATTTAATAAATACTATTTAGAAAATGAGTGTAAAGACATTTATTTAAATTAATATTGATTATAAATATAACGCTAAAGAAATGAAATAAAATTAAGTGCAAGGAACATTTACATTTTGTGCTTATAAGAAATTTTTCTAAATCTTAAACATTATTTATGTAGTATGTACCTCTATAATGTAACATGTATGTAGTTGTAAACAAACGTGAATAGGTAATTCATTCGGCAACAAAATAAGCTCATAATTATACCTATTTTAATTTGTTGTGATATGTAAAATAACGTTAAATATTTTAGTGTTGCTATACAATACAAATGATTCAACACACCAAAGTTTTCTTAAATAACTAATCCAATCATTTTTATATTATGAAACAATATTTTCATTGCATGTTATCGCGCATTTATTTTTGTTCCATCTGTTTATTTAGTGAAGTAAAATTATTCAAACGAACTCGTTTTTGGTCATTAATAAACCACGTTTAATTATTTAAAAACACCGTTTCAGCAATCCTTTCTTTGTAAAGAAAAAGCATAGTTTAGTAAACGATTGTTGCAAAGATTGTTTCCATAGAAGAGATAGTCGCAGTTTAGTAATGACTAAATTTAATTGTTTGTCTATGAATATGATTGTAGATCATTATATTTTTATTTTGTTGAGTCCATTACATTTTGGTGATTAGTAAAATAATGTAAAAAAAAACATTCAATATTATGAAAGTATGTTTAATCACAAAAACAGTGATTGCATTTTTTCTGTGTGAAAGAAAGCAACTAAAATTGTTCTTTTAAGCTGTGGACACACTGCCGACACGTGAGCAATAAATATGTTAGCCGTACTATAATTGTTCAGAATGTCAGTTGCAAATGAAAGTTATAAAATTGGTTTTTGTTAAAAATCATTGTCTGAACCAGAATCGAATTGTAACTAATACTTAGCAATATCGTTATACATTATAAAATAGATCTGTTAGTTTTCAGTTTTTGCTAAATATATTATTTAATTCAAATGTATGTTAGTCAATTTCATATTGGCCTTATATTTCATATATAAGCAGTGCACAACTTGCTTACTTTATAATATATAGCCAAAGTTATAAGTTTGAACGTAACTGTGATTGATGAGATTTTTCAGGTAGCAAAAATTTTAAAATATTTCTTATCAGAAAGGAAGTAAAACTAGAGTGCATAGAGGTTTATGGGAGTTCTGTCTCTATAAATCTTGATCCAACAACAAACAATAGTCAATGTATCAAATAGAATCAACTTAATTGATATAATTAGCAATACTAAAACAAATATACCTTTTAAATAACTAAATTGTATAGGGCAGAGGAGCTTTAACAAATTTGTTTTATGCATTATGTAAATGCAAATTTTCTTATCAATCAATGTTTTATAATCGTATAACTATTTCAGAAATACTATATAAACTAAAAAAAAAGTAAATATAAACCAATGGTAAATGGTTAAAAATTAAATAAATTTCCATTAAAAAAAAATATATATATATAGATATAACAAAACTAGCAAAATTTAATAATTTAACTAATGTATTTACATATAATTTCTGTTAATAATATAATGTCTGTTCTGTAATAAATCTGTTATTATATGTTATAAAGGCCAGTTAAAAAAAAACTAACAATCAAACACAATCGAGATTTTCGTACTTTTCCATCGTGATAATATATTAATAGGATGTTAAAATTAACAGATTTTACAGAATAAATCACTTAAAGATAAAAAGGTTGTACATTCTTTATTTATTATTTGTAAAAATGTACTGCTTAAGTGTACTGTGTATATTTGAATAAATTAATTAACATTTTAACTGCTACTAATAACAATAGTTGTTTGTATGGAGCAGATTCTGCAGGAACCAATTAAGATTAATAAAGTAAAGTGAATAAATGTTTAAGAGGTGTAGAATATATGGACTGAAATGTTGGAGGTGGTTATAATGAATGTCAAATTTGACAAAACGACGTGTATTTAATCATTTTCAACGCTTTTTTAGGTAAAAAATTGAGATTTCTGCTATAGTAAAGGGCCCAATTTAAAAAATTCGAGTTAGGTCAAAATTTTGCAAAGAAATCGTGGATTATGAACTCTACAAAAACGTGTGTATTTCATCATTTCGCGTTTTGTGTTGATAGGTGGAAATCGACTTTTCTAATAATGTTGTCCCTAAACTAAAAGTTTCGTCCAAAATTTCAACCTTTCTAAAATGAAAACGGCTTTATGTAATAATTTTAATGCACGTACAATCAGAATTCTTACAAAATTACTTTAGTAGTAAAGAGTCAAAGGAGTAGTAGTATCAGTTCAGTAGTACGCAATTCCGTAACGTTCTAACAAAACGTTCTTTAATAATTAGTTAAGTATACTAACATCGTTGCCCCATTTAATTCAACAAACCGAAGAGTACTTGGCTGCAGTTTATAGAAATAAAACTGTTGTATAAGTATTGTTCAATTCATGAACGTGTTTTCTTAACCTCTAAATACGATACCTTCTTATCGCTATTACGAAAATTTCCTTTTTAAATTGTCAAAATGGCTCCTATACAACAAAAAAAATCCTGGAAAGAACATAATAAGATTCATAAAGAGCAAAAGAAACGCTGGAAAGAAGAAAATCTTACGAAAAAATTTAAAAAGCAAGAGAAACAAGGCAAAGATTCCGATAATAAGGAGGAAATACAAGGGACGATTTCTCAAAACTTGAAAAATTTTGCAACTGTTAGTATAGCAGTACCAGGATCTATATTAGAAAATGCACAAAATGAAGAATTACGAACCTATTTGGCTGGTCAGATTGCTCGTGCAGCTTGTATATTTCAAGTTGACGAAGTAATAATATTTGACGATCATACAGGAAATATTAATCACAAAAAAAGCATCGTTAAAGATTGTGAAAATGTTACAGAAATTAGACATTCATGTATTCAATTAGGAAGGATATTGCAGTATTTAGAATGCCCTCAATATTTAAGAAAATATTTTTTTCCTCTTCACAAAGATTTACAATTTGCCGGCCTTTTAAATCCTTTAGATGCTCCTCATCATCTAAGGCAAAATGACGATTTTGCATTTAGGTAAGTAAATAGATGCTTGTGGAAGTTGTGTTATAATCATGATAGTTTGGCATAGGGAAGGTGTAATTACAAAGAAACCCGTGAAAATTGGTAGAGGTTCTCAAGTGAATGTAGGATTACTGCAGGATGTTACTGTGGACAAGTTACTGACACCCGGATTACGATGTACAATTAAATTATTACCTTATATAGAAGGCAGTAAAAAGTTAAAAGGTTTTGTTGTTTCACCAAGTTTACCGAGACAAGAGACTGGAGTGTATTGGGGTTATACTGTACGATTAGCAAACTCTATTGGACAAGTTTTTTCTCAGTGCCCATATAAAAAAGGGTAAGTTATTAAGTATCAAATATTACAGATTATGGTCTTATATATAGTATTTTTAAGGTATGATGTATCAATAGGTACATCTGATAAAGGTGCCTCACTAAATGATTTCGAGTGTCCTGTTTACAAACATCTGTTGATTGTATTTGGTGGCTTGCAAGGTTTAGAAGCAGCATTAGAAAATGACAACGTTTTAAATGTAGACGATCCTAAACTGTTGTTCGATTACTACTTAAATACTGTGCCCAATCAGGGATCTAGAACAATCAGAACAGAAGAAGCTATACTTCTAAGTTTAGCTTCTTTAAGGTTGTATCTAAATCCAAAGAATAAACCAATGCCATTTAATAAAAATAACTTTTGCGTTAAAATTAAGAAAGACAATGTAAATTCTTAATATATAAGTATAAATAACTACTTAATAAGTTATTGTTTAACTTTTGCAATATAAGCAAATGTGAATATATGTGACGCAAAATAAATTTTTGAATTTACAAAGTTTTATTGTAAAATTTAAAATTTCTCATAGCTTTAAAGTTGCTTTCTATCACTTGTCACTTTTTCAAAAAGCGTTTTAAAGCAAACCATACCTACTTTTCAATGGTCTATCGATTCTTGAAGTTGAATTGTCCTGTATATACAAAAATTATTTCTTTTCCAGAAAGTGATTTAAAATTTGAGTATGCAATATTTTAACCATCATGAAACATTTTATTTTCCTAAATTACTTACATTTAAAAATTGTTTTATATAACAATTATCTTTAAAAACCGACTAAAACTATCGACAAAAAGTTTTAAAATAAAAACTTAATTTCCATTGTAAGTTGTAGGCCAAACAAAGTTATTCCTAAAAAATTCTAAAGGAAACAAGATTATTTATATAAAAGATATAAAAAATATATTGGAATGTCCAAAGGCATATTTAACAATGTCATAATTTTAACAATAACAGTAATAAGCTCAATATTCAGTAAAAAACTGATAGCATTTGAACAATTCCTATGTTTAATTTTAACTAAACATTACATTTATGAATTGAACTCTCTACAGTTTCTCGAAGGCTTGCTATAACGGCACGTTGATTTGTTGCATTTATAATAGCTGTTCCTGAGACGATCATATTAGCACCAGCCTAGAAATTGTTAAATTACATAACTAAATAATTATTTATTTATTATATAAACATTTACTTCAGAGCAAGCATTAATCGTATTCAATCCAACACCTCCGTCAACTTCAATATCTAATAAAGGATAGTTGTGTCTTAACCATTGCACTTTTGGCATCATATCAGTCATAAATTTTTGGCCTCCAAATCCTGGTTCGACTGTCATAACAAGTATCATATCGGCTAAATCTATAAATTGACGTATATTTTCAATTCCTGATGCTGGTTTCAATGCCAAACCAACTTTCATTCCAGCTTCTCTAATAAGTCTACAAGTTCTAGGTATTTCTTTGACAGGCTCGATGTGAAATGTGTATAAATTTACGCCAGCATCTGCCATAGGCTCGATCCACTGCAATTAGCCTTCTCAAAATAATTTATAAAACAAAATTCTTTAACTTACTTGCTCGGGGTTGGAGACCATCATGTGTGTTTCGAAAAAGGCAGTATTGATTTTTGACCGTAAACATTTAACAACTGGATGTCCTATTGTTAGGTTAGGAACAAAGTGACCATCCATTACATCTAAATGTAAATAATCGGCGCCGTTGTCTAATAATCGTTGAGATTCTACATATAATTGAGATAGATCCGAATTTAGTATCGATGGTCCTATTTTACATCTTAATGGTCCTCTTGCCATGGTTTTCACGTTTAAATTTTGCATAAACTCAAAACACACGCGAATGCTTATGAACTTATTATAAAATTGTTGAGCAACAAATATCACTTGACCTTTAAAAGAAACGCACTAATTTTAAAAAATTGTTGTCTAAACGTATTTTTCTAACTAATCATGGTGATCAAAACAAATTATAATACGAAAAACGACAACTGGAAATTAATATTTATAAAGAATGACTCACTTCTAAGATAATTGTTTATACACATTATATAACAAAATTTAGAGAGGAATGATTGTGCATTTTTCTTATTGCAAATTACCGAAAAATTACATCTTTTTATATCCTCTATCGTTTACATCTAACAATGGTTTAATACTAATTACAGATTTCTACATTATTTATAGTTACCACCACTGCTACCACCTAATTACACGCCCATGTAATTGAATAAATAGCTAAAAAATCTATAGTATTATTTGCATTATAGTATATTATAAAACTTTAATCAACGCAATAGATTGTAACACTTAATACGATTTTTTCGAGTTTTAATGGAGATTTTACTGTATAATTCGGATTACAAAATAACGATCTAATGGGTTCCTTGTTCAGTGCTTTTCAAAAATAGCTTCCTTGATCGGTAACTAAAAATTTGAAAAGTATGTAAATTATATTTTGATTCGTTTTACTTAAAAATTAGGAGAAATTATGAAATTTGCGTCATTCCCTTTTGAATTCCCTGCCATCTATACAAGATACTCTGAACTACAACTTAATAAATATCAAAATCGAAATTTTAAAAGTAATTTTATCACGAATAAGCAATGTATATTGCATATTATGTAATACTTAAAAATCGTTAAAATAATATACCCAATAACTGCCTACATATTGTGTAAATATAATATATTATATAAACATCCAGGTTGTTACCAATGCTGGTGACCGCGTAAAATTTTTAAAATCCAATAATGATACAAAAACTATATAAAACAGGTTAATAATCCTATCCTCTTATTTTTGAATTATACAATTTATAAGGTTCTAAAAAAAATCAAAATGAGAAACGGACAGATTTGATTGGTACAAAAATGTGCGTCACGCGCATTTTAGAAAGAACATTCGCAGATGGTTACATTTTGTAGATAGCCTAGTGTCGGTTAGCATAACGGCATGTTGTTACGTTTACTTACGTTCAAAAATTAAATATTTGATATTTTCTAGTTCTTATAGTGTCGATAGAAGTGTTAATAATTGAAAACGTAGAGGGCATTTAATTATGTCGAATATGAAATATATTCTTGTAACCGGAGGTGTTATTAGCGGGGTCGGAAAGGGTGTTATTGCAAGTTCTTTTGGAACAATTTTGAAAAGTTACGGAATCGAAGTGACTTCAATTAAAATAGATCCTTACATCAACTTGGATGCGGGCACGTTTTCTCCTTACGAACACGGTACCTACGTTTTATTATTTCTAACCAAACGCATTTCACATATTGTTACCATGTGGTCTACATTTGGCATTCGATTATCGCCTTTATGTTCTTTGAAACGACGACGGTGTTTTTGAAATTAGTCCAAAATATTAAACGTAGAATGGCCTTTTCTATTTTTAGATAGTTACATTATACAATAATTTATCAATGTATTTGCAAAAAAGTGCCAATCGGCTTTGTATTTTTTATATTTATTGTTTTAGGAGAAGTATATGTATTGGAAGATGGTGGTGAAGTAGATTTAGATTTAGGAAATTATGAAAGATTTTTAAATATTACTCTTCATAGAGATAATAACATAACAACAGGAAAAATTTATAAAATGGTCATAGATAAAGAACGACGTGGTGATTATTTAGGTAAAACCGTACAAGGTTAGTGACAGTCATTAACAGTTGATAAACTGGATAAACTGCTAATTTTTATTTTTTAGTGGTGCCACATATAACAGATGCAATTCAGGAATGGGTCGAACGTGTAGCTCAAATTCCGGTATCCGATACAAAGAAA
Source organism: Rhagophthalmus giganteus (assembly GCA_036326145.1). Taxonomy (NCBI): domain Eukaryota; kingdom Metazoa; phylum Arthropoda; class Insecta; order Coleoptera; family Rhagophthalmidae; genus Rhagophthalmus; species Rhagophthalmus giganteus. Next base: position 8,442,062 of record JARFJA010000067.1, on the reverse strand, counting down.
ATTCCCAAAGTGTGCATTGTAGAGTTAGGGGGGACCATTGGAGATATTGAAAGTATGGCCTTTGTTGAAGCATTTCGTCAGTTTCAGTTTAGAGCGAAAAGAGAAAACTTCTGTGTTGCTCACGTATCTCTAATTCCCCAAGTATATATTTTATTGATTTGTAAAGAAGCTCGCAGTTTAATATTATTTTTCTAGCCCAGATCTACCGGGGAACCCAAAACCAAACCTACCCAGTCGTCGGTCCGAGAATTACGAGGCCTAGGTTTATCTCCCGATTTTATAGTATGTCGTTCAGAAAAGCCCATTCTTCGAGGTATTAAAGAAAAAATCTCAAATTTTTGCCATGTTGCTCCTGAACAGGTAATTTTAATTAATCGATTTTTTGATGTACCTAATAAATTTATTGTATACGTTATTTTAGGTTATATGCATTCCAGATTTACCTTCGATATATAAAGTTCCTATTTTAATGGAATCAGACGGCATAGTGGAGTATTTAAATGAAAGATTGCAGCTTGGTATAAAGAGTTTATCGAAACGACATATGAAGCAGTGGATAGATTTATCTGATAAAATAAATAATTTACGAAATGAAGTTTGCATCGCTTTAGTTGGAAAGTATACTCGTTTAGAGGATTCTTATACATCTGTTACTAAATCTTTACAACATGCTGCAAACTCTTTTGGATATCAAGTTAATGTTATTTTTATTGAAGCTTCAAATTTGGAAAAGGAAATGTTATATGAAGATCCTGTCACTTATCACGAAGCTTGGAAAGATTTATGTAAAAGCGAGTAAGTAAATTTTGCTATGTAATGTACATTACGATTGAAATAATGCAAATTTTATATAATTCTTGTGGTGAAGTCTTCTTGTGTCGTGGTGAAATCTGTTGTATCTACAGGATTTATTTCGATCGATTTTAAAGGTTTAATTTGTATTTTAAATTGCAGAGGCGTGGTAGTGCCAGGTGGTTTTGGTAAACGTGGAATGGAAGGAAAAATTGCAGCCAGTCGTTGGTGCAGAGAAAACAATAAACCACTTCTAGGCATATGTTTAGGTTTCCAAGCAGTTGTTATAGAATTTGCTAGAAATATATTAAAACTAAAAGATGCACATACAACCGAATGTGTGTCAGATGTTACGCACCCTGTAATTATTGATATGCCCGAACACAATACTGGTGAAATGGGTGGCACGATGCGATTAGGAAAACGAACAACAGTTTTTAAGAAAACAGCTCATAACAGTAAGATTTGTGAGTAAGCAAGAACTTAAAACGTAAATCAAAGTTGTAATCATGTGGCGATTTTAGATCGTCTCTATCACAGTAAAGAAACTATTGAAGAACGTCACAGGCATAGGTACGAAGTGAACCCCAAATACATAGCAGATTTAGAAAAGGCCGGCCTGGAATTTGTAGGTATGTTTTGAATTAACATTATTAAAAGTTAAACGTTTGTCGCTATTAAATTTTTTTACAGGAATTGATACAGAAGCAGAACGTATGGAAATATTAGAATTAGAAAAGCATCCATATTATGTGGCAGTGCAATTTCATCCAGAATATTTATCTAGACCCATGACACCTTCACCTCCATTTATAGGACTAATTTTAGCCTCGAAAGATATTTTGAAATCTTATTTAGCTCGCGGTTGTAAATTTTCTCCACAAGAATCGGATTATTATGACTCAGGTAAATAATTTTCTAAATTTTTTATTTCGTACGTAAAAAATGAATTTTTCAGAAGATGAAGATTATGAATTAACGACTAAGCATTTACCAATTGTACAAGTAAACGAATCAGATAGTAGTGCATATGGTAGCTCTACCAATATAGTCGAGTAATATGTAAAATGAAGTTTTATCTTTTTAAATATGTACTAACGTATTTAAGATATTTGCTGTTTCTCGCAATATACCTATACAATTAGGTACTTGTAACATTAATTAATTGTTAAAATAACAAAACCTATTTAACTTATTAGACAAAGCATAAAGCATAAGTGAAATTAGTATTCAAATTCCATTCTTGATGTTTAATGAATGTTTATGAATAGTTTAATAATAAACTGTTGATGATAGTTTTAGTTTAATAAACATTAATCATAATAAAATGCTGCAAGATTATAATAGTTAATTTTCCACCATTAGGCAAAGTAATCTAAGAGATTCTATAGATTGCTGCGTCAATTTTTGCTTTACAACCAATATTAGTTGTACATGTTTATTATAATAATTTCTAAATTACAAGAAAAATCCCGCGGGATCAGTGAATGATCAATACAATTCAGTCTTGTTTTTAAAACTTTCTTTGGAAATGCCTAAAAATTCTTAAAGCGATGATTCTTTTACGTTCATTATTTTTAGTAAAATTAGAGATGTCTACCAACAACTAAATGTTTTGTAAATCATTATTTTAAAAGATATGTTGGATTTGACTTCCTTGTATAATCAAGCATAATTTTATAGGTGTTATTTCTTTTTGAATATAAAACTTGTGTTTTTAAATAATATACTAATTGAGAGGAATTATGTAAAGATTTTGATTCAAAAAATATGATCAATACTACGAAATTTTTGTTTGTTTGTGAAAACACAGCACCACGGGAATTAAAAGGGGCTGCGATGCCCCTTGTTGAACCTTTTTAAATTTTTTTTGTTAAAATTAAAAATTAACTTTCTATTTTTTAGTTTTATTATAAAACAAGATATACATTTTTAAATTAGAAAATTATAACTCATTATAGTACTTTTTATTACATAAATCTGTAATGTTTTTAATAAGTTACTTCTTGTACCTAAATAATAAAAAAAGAGAAAGTGCCACGTAAAGGCACTTTGTGTTTTCAAAATATATGGAAGATCAGTTCAGTACAATTTTAAGACTATAATTTAACAACTAAAGATTTTTATAATACAGTTATAAACCTTCGGTGGGAATGTTAGTCCATCATTTCCATAAATAAGTCATTCTTATAAACAAAATAAATTTAAAAAAAAAATGGACGGAAAATTAATACTTTTAAAATATAAATTATAACTAAACGCCATTCCAGAAATGATTATTGATTTACTTACAGTTTGGCTTGATAGACAATGTAGCAAAAGCTAATTTAGCTAACTTTCTAAAATATTGTATTTGTACAGTCAGTATGCATATAAAAATACTAAATACTTATAACTAGGGTACTTGCTTATAAATTAAACAATACATATGTATGAAGTTATTTCCTTACTATACTACTCAAATTATTAATTTTATTTGTTTCAATATTTACATTACCTTATAATTAAATTGAATTTCGATTAAAGAAAAATTAACCACTTAAAAAAATGAATACCCTAGTAACAAGAACTTCGATAATTATGCCACAAATGACATAACTGTTCAATATGCAACCAAAATACTTTTTGGCAAATTGCATCCAGCACTACGATTAGTGCAACCTATAAATGCTACATTCACTGTGCCTATATTAAAATTTTCAAACAGTTTTACAACAAAGCGGCAGTGAATCTGGCTAGAGAAAATTGTAGCCGCTATCATAAAGGCTTTTAGATTTAAAACGGCTCATTATAAGTAAATGTCTGATTTACTAAAAAAAAAACCATTTTAATTGTACTATTAGGCCTAAAATTTGAAATAAATTTTTATAAACACATCATCTCTTGCAATATTATTAATAAAAAAAATATTGTACTAAATAAACCATTCTTTTTTTTTCTGTACTTGATGGCCGGTAGTTCCGTGGATTACTGCTGAATCTGGATCGATTGCACTTTCTGCTCCTGCATCTTCTTGAGTTAAATATTCACCTTTATGTCTGTGTAGGTACCTTCCGATCAGAATTGCCAATATAACTAAGGCTAGGAAAATGATCGCCAACACACCTGAAATTGCAACCACGATTACAGATTTATAACAACATTGTAAAAAAGTTCTAAATAGAATTATTTAAGGGCAGGGAATTTGGCTGCTGCAAACAGTGCCACACAACTACTGCCGTACCTCGGATATTTTTGAAGATATAATGTTGAATTTTGATGCAAATAAAAGTTAAAACATGCCCCTATATCAACTCGTATTTTAAAATTTGAAATTCGTCGCTTACGTTATAATAAAACACCTGCTAAAAATGTCTTAAAAATACCATAATATACTAATTTATTATGAATAATCGACTCACGACTTGTCAATATTGAATTTCACCGTTAAATTTTAGTTCAGCTATTATAATATAGTTGTTTGATTCTAAACTTGGGTTATTACTAATCATTAATAGGTACAGACCTACATGTTTTTTTTTAATAGTCATAAACCAAACTGAGTTCTTCTAAATCAGATCTAAAAATAGGTACTCGCATTACAGTTGTTTGTTTATTTTTAACAACTCTTGATAGTAAATTTGTGTATCTAAGCGGATAAGACCATTTTTATATTAGTAAAACTGCATATTATTTCAATACAAGTTACTTTTTATTCTTATTTTAAATACAATTGTACTCCTATAATTTTAGATATTATTTGACTGTATTAAATTAATTTATTGAGAACGTTATTACCTATTTTCATTACTTTATAACATGAGCACATTATTTAAATTGAAGATTATTTGGATTTTTAAATTTTGCAGCAAAGTTTACAACGCAAACTGCATAATGATGTAACAATCATATACCTACTTATTTTTTATGTTTGTGGGTTGGTTCCTTTCTGTAGAAAGTGGTCCAATTAAAAATACAGGTAAATTACACAGGACTAATATAATAGTAGTAAATTAAAAATTTACTTGTCTTAACAATTTTAATACATACCTATGTCTACCTAATACAACATAAGTTTGATTTGTTCATTTAACAGAAATTATAAGTTGGTAGCTACCGTACATACTGGCATATAAACCGACCCTTAAAGTAAGAAAATCCACTTTAAAGTAGGGGATCGGCTTTTACAGACTTTTTGTCTTGTGATCTCAATGTTATTATCATAAATTTGTTTGATATACCTACTCGGGTAATTTTAAAGCGGATTTTAAGTTTAAATTGGCCGTTTAAAAGCCGTCCGGTGGTAGGTAGTTTTTAAACTTTTGAACCCGCCCGATACATCATTCTTGGAATTTCCAAACTTTGGCTTATACGCCCCACATTATTAAATACCCAATTTTAGTCAAAATTTGCCTCTTGGCTTGTACGCCAATATGTACAGTAATAGGTAGGTATACAATACATTAGTATAGTACATTATTTACGAGAAGTGACATTTTTTTACAAAAGTGAGTAGTTCCGGATCCCACGAATGTAAAAAATCCATTTTGTACGAGTAATGTATACTATTTTTTCTAGAATCACAAAAATTACCATTCAATACCATTTTGTAAAATTTTTGTTAAAAATGACATCCAACAAAGTTATAAGTAACGATATCTTTGGTATTTTATAAACAACGTGTGTTAATGACTATTTTATCATAACATACTCTGTTTCTTAACCTTTCTATTATCTTGGGGTCGATTCGACCTTAAATTCATCTTTAATATGAAATTATTTGCTTATTTTTTAAAACATTTGCTTTAGATCTTTACACACTATTTGTTGCTGTCAGTGAAACAGCTGTTTTAAAAAAGAATTAATTTTAGTTATTAAAATGTTTGAAATAATTTACATGTGCGCACCAATTATCTTAGAGCCTTTAAGGCCCAATCATTATGATTACGACATAGTTTTTTCAAAATATTAATGCAAAATTAAATTGAGCAAGGGAGAGCCAGCACTCACCACGTACGTAAAAACAATAAATAAATAAATAATGAAAAAAATAAATAATAAATAATGACTAAAAACCTAGTCATAAGTAGTGTTCTTACAGTTACAGCATGATTATTATCAAATGATAATATCTATAATAATAAACAAATTGTGCAGGTGCACGATATTAATTCAAATCGGAAAAAATTCGGAGAATTTCACCATTTGATAAAAGAATCGTGGGAGGACCAAATTAAGTTTAAAAAATACTTTCAGTTTGATAAAGATAAATTCGATCATATATTACCCCCACACCTTCCTTGCCCCTATGTCACTCTATGTTTATCTCGAAATATATCAAAACGTTCAGTACCATAAATGAACAAGGAATATAAACTAATGTCTAATTTTGTCACAATTCGAAAAATTTATTTACGTTAAAATTGTTTTTACATTGATATGAATAGACATTACTCCGTTCTATTTAGCTAAAGATTTATAAAAATATTTATTTAGATATAAAATAATGTATGCATGTATGCATAACTTCGATTATTGACAGCACTGCAAAACTGGTTTCTTGAACTCCAAAATAGTCAGACATAGTAAGCCGAGTGGCTCCAAAACATCTACTATATATTTTTTTAATTTAGCACGTATTTCTATTGTGAATTCTTTTACGAAAGTTCCGACAAATCATAAATGTTAAGTAGGTACCTACCTATTTCAATTATTTGGGAAAATTACCGAGGTTTCCACAGCAAAAATTATGGCCACTATATAATTTTAAATAAATGTAAATGTCTATATTATCTATATATTATGTCTATGATTTACAAATGTTAAATTTTTTTTTAGTTTTTCAAATGGACTTAGCAACATTCAAAATATCTTTATTTATTTATGATATTATATTTTTATACAATTCAAAAAATCTAAAGGTAACCACATCCAAAATAAAACAAACGTTAAAAAAGACGTTCAGCACAAAAATCTATTAGTCAACATTCCCAATAATTATTTTATACCATTCTTAAACTATGTAATTTATCAGCTGATATATCGAGTCCTGTCATAAATAGAACTACAGAGTGTTTAATGTTTCATTTATGTATTCGCCGAATATTTCATTAATCTATTCGTAGGTATTTTCATATTGGTCACTGTATATATATAACAAATATAAATACACTTTATCAGCAATAGCGGTTTTAATTACTTTATTATGACCTTTTTATTGTGCAAGTACTTTTGTACTAATTATTAAGTTAGTAAAGCTTTAATGCTAGATAATAACAATTAATTTCTATGTATATTTAATTACTTAGGAAATCAATAATGAGGAATGTTTCATTCAATCTCATTCTTCTTGCTTCAGGTACCTACAGGTTTTTCCATATTGGCAAGAAAACAAATTTATCCTTATACACAAATAGAAATGCTAAGATAGCAAAAATTTAATAAATCGTTGAAATTGCAAGTAGTACTCAACGGTTCGGTGTTATCGGAGTTTTAAAATTGCAATAATACAGATTTCTTTTTCTTCTCTGCAGCTTCAGGTTTAAATCTGTGGTACGTAATTTAGCTATTTAACGACAGGCATTTTAATCATTTTAATATAATATAGTGAAAGTGTGACCAACGCCATCTCATCAGCAAGAAGTGTCCCAACACAGAAATTCTGTGGTCTTAAGAATTTACTAAAATCATTTAAGTTTGAAATTGATAACCGAAAGAAAGCTTTATAAAGTTTGTGAAGTGTTTTTTCATGGTTTTAAAATTTTACCAATTTCATTTTTTTCTCGATTTTAGTTATTGATTTGATGCCTACTACTAAAATGGGAATATTAAGATATAAAATACTAATAACCTTTTAATTGTTCGATTATTACTATTATATTGATTATTATTAGTGTCCTACACAATTAAATAAGTTAATAAAGCAGTGTTGATGAAATAAAATTTCAAAATGGTGTTAATAAAGCAATATGATTATTAGTTTTCATGGTTATCATGGGTACCATGGTTCATGGTATCATGGTTTCATGGGTACTTGTTATCGAAATAAAAGTTTTAAAATCTATAATGGTAAAATAGAAAATTTGATATAATTTAAATTAATAAAATATTATCTGTTGCGCATAATTTAAAATTTTATTTATGCTTACTTCCGAGAATTGCAGAGTCAGTTTGATTATATGCTTTTCTTAACTTGTCTTCATCGACAATTGGCGGCGGTCTTGTTTCTGAAATATCAGGTGGATGTGTTATGGGCTCTACTCCACAGAAATCTTCACTGAGAGATGCTGCAAAATATTTTATCAGTTAATTTTCTTAATAAATATTTTCGGTTGGTTAAATTACATAAAATAACTACGAAAAACTTATTAATAAACGATATATATATATATATATACTTAAGAATATATTATGTGCAAGTATTTTCTGTATACATAAGTTTACTTACTTCCTAACGATTTCACATTGGGTGGCCCATTTTCTTGGAATAGTAGCTTCAAAGGATAAATATCGTCAAATTCAACTCGAGAAATACAGCCGGTAAATCCTTCATTCATCGATTCGTTACGACCAATATACATATACTGTATATTATTAAATTGAGCATCGGCGGATGTTTTAATATTAAAATGAAATTCTTTTGGTTCGTAATCATCTACTTGCATTACCAACGTAGCACCGGCATTTTTCCTAGATACTCTTAAATCATGATATTGACCACGATCAAAATGTTTATGAGGATAAATTATTTCTTGTCTTTCAAATCCAAAGTCAAAGACTACTCGCAAATGACCAGAGTTGGAGACCATAATAGTTATATATTCTTTAGAGATAGTAGATGTAAAACCTAATAAGAAACCTCTAGGTTTTGTAGTAGTAAAGCCTACCCGAATTTTTTCTGCCAAAGTGGATCTCCACGAACCCATAAAATCATATTTAACCATAGAACTTTCACTTAAATGTACTCCAATTTCATCTGCACAGATGGGACCTTTAAAAGCAGTCCAGCGACAATCACAGGAATATCCATCATATTTCTCCGAACATGTTCCATTGTTTAGACAAGGATTACTTGAGCATTTTCCAACACATCCTTCTGTTACACCATAAATATCTCGATGCGCGTAACTTCTTAAATCTACAGATTTTCCATTTAGTAGCAATGCTCTTATGCATCCCGTAAATCCATGCCTATAATCTATTGTAGCACCCAAAACTAATTCCGATGTTAAATGAAGTGCTCGAACGGGTCCCGAATCTTCTCTAACTTCCGATTTTAAAGCACCGTCTATAACTAATCTGGCCCCCTTGCGATTCCGTTCTATAGACACCGAGTGCCACCGATCGTCCGCCAATTTATACGACGTCTTATAATTAACTCCTAGAGGAGAAGACCCCGCTTCATACTGAAACTGTATCATATCACCGCTAGCAATACTCAATTTTATAAAATCACTTGGTCCACGTGCATGTAAAATAACAGCATTTTCCACAGTAGTTTTAAATTCAAAATAGATATCACCACTATGTCCCATATCAAATGTTGGTAAATTAATAGTAGAATCTGCAACTCTGAATGTAACTACATTATTAAATAGGTCGTCTCCTTCACATATTAATGGTCCTAAAGTATAACGTCCTTCTTTTTCATCTAAAGCGTTTCCTGTATCACCGAACCGAAGTTGTTTAACCGGTAAATTTTCTTTTTCTGCAAGATCGCCAGAATCTTCTGCCCAACTTTCATAGCCAGCATCACAGTTGCACCATTTGGTAGGATCGATACAGGATCCCAATATGCCACATTCGCATTTTCGTGAACCCGGTAAAGCTCCGCCCCAATAATCCATTTTTTGATTATGACTCGATACCCACCACGAAAACGGTTGGAAATTAGCCTCATCAGAAGGAGAATTAAATAACCTCGATGACCGACAAGAGTATTGAATCCGTTGCTTACAGGACGTGGAACGATTTAATAGAGCTTGAATTTGATCGTCATCCGCATCATATATAATATCTTGCCTAAAGGTGCCGGGTTCTTGAAAACCATCAACAGGCGTGGTTTGTTGGTTTATGTGATGCAAAACGGTAGATATACTGCCATCTGCGTGGAATTCACAGGCAACAGGAAATGGTGCTAAAGGTCCACTGCCGTCGACGTCAATTTTTATCTGAGCTCTTTGGCCAACAGCCTGAACATTTTTATAGGCTTGACACGATAATGCATTTAACGATGTGTGACATACAGAACCTGAATAGCCTGTACCGGTGCAATCGCACAAAAATTCTAAAGAATTTTGTTTGCAAACACCACCATGTTCGCATGGATTTGGATTACAACGATCAATCATACGACAAGAATCAAATATAACTTCGTTCTTGCAACAATATTCTTCTGTAGTCCAATCTGTTGGTAACTTATAGTTACCGTCAATACTAATAGTACGCATACAACCTACAAATCCGGCAATTTTCTGTCCTGACAAACCTATAGATCCGGTTACACCACCTATAAAAAAATTGGCGTATTTACACCGAAAATGTAAAGTTGTTTTTACAAACCTGCTATCATGTAAATACTTCCTGTGGTCATTTTCAAAAATCTTGTTGTTTTCATGGGACGATAATCGACACTTAATACAAGAGTATCGATACCAATGCTTAATACGACAGTATGCCATCTTCCATCATTAAATTGTTCATCATAATTGTCTAAATTGATTTGGGGATTGTTTGGTGTAATTAATTCCACTTTGATCTTTCCATTTTCCAAATACAACTGAAAGTATGAATTATTTTGTTTACACAAAATGATAAATTCGACAAATTGTCTTAAAACGAAACTCGTAGTATTTAGTTACTGATTAAATAACAGTTCGATTTAAATGTAACGAAATTTCAAATTCATTTCGTAAGTTGCCCTTCTAATAAATAATAATACTCTTGGCTTTCGACGATAATTGTATGCTACAATAATTTTATCAAAATAATATTGTTATAAAAATACTTACTGCAACATGGCCTGAAGATGAAAAAGCGTGATACAACATTAAACCGGTTTCTTCATAAGTTCTAAATGCAAACGATGCATTTAGCGAGCTTACACCTTCGTATCCTTTTAAGCGGGCAAATGAATCTGGGGTTAAAAACGTTACCGATATAAGAGGAATATCCTAAAATTTTACAATCAGATTATATAATATTTCACTTTAAAACATACCATACAACCGTATATTGCATTTACGTTAGTGTAACGTAAAGATCGACCAATTTCGATAGCTCGTTTCATGTCACGAAGAATATTTGTAGAATTTAAATATATATTTTCTATGCAGCCAGTGAAATTTTGCGTTACCACCAAACCTTCTTGCATATTCGGTACCCCGCCGACATACAGCTAAAAAAGTTATTAAAAAACACAAACTCGTAAATCAGAAATAATGTAAAACGTACTCCTCTGTTAAGATCTAATTTGCTGAATTCTCCTTTTATTCTTCCTTGTACTACAACACGGTCAACAGAGAATAAAATGTCTCTATAATTTCTAGATATAACAACATCGTGCCATATATTATCATCTAGTAGGCTTCCTACAGATAAACTTGTAGAGATACCCGAACCTAAAATAGCAGTTAAAAAATATATAGATTAAAAACTTTTCAATTAAAATTTACGAACCTAAATTGATATTCAGAAGCATTCGATTATCTCGAAGTTGCACTGCAATAAAATCACCTTGTGTTCCTCTGCTATAAAGTAGCACACCATTAGCAGCCGAAGTTTTAAATCTAAATCTAATGCTTTCTCTATATGCAGAAATAGGTTCTCTAAGAAGATCTAATTGTATAAACGAAGTACCATTAAAATACATAACATCAGATTCTATAAAATGAAATGTGTAAAACTACATTAGTATTATTATAACTTTAATTATACCATAATCACAGCCGAATAGTTCAACTCTTAATGATATTCGATCTCTCCATCTTGTCGGATTGATTCTAATCCACTGAGCTATAATTGGCACTTCAAATTCATTTTTATGAACTGAATCGCCATCTGTATTGCCTTTAAACAACTATTAAAAATAAAAATTAGTATTAATAAAATTAAAAGAATGGCTACAAATTTTTATTATACTATAGGTGTTCATAAGAACGCCTACGTAAAAGATGAATTTAACAGCTCGTTTATCAAATCATAATTCAAGTGCACATTAATTTTTAAAATTTGAATTAACGCATATTTGAATTTATATTGATCGAATAAAAACAAACCTTTATTTTAACAAAGAAAAATAATAAAATTTAGTAATATAAATAGCACCTCAGCTCCTCCCAGAGCATCAGTAATGCTTCTCCACCCTTCTCCATCATCAGAAGTTTGAACAATATATTCTGTTACGTAAGAATTAGATTTCTGTCGACCTTGTGTTGCAACGGAACGAATTTCAAATCGACCACCCAAATCCATGGTTAAAAATTGATAGTAATTATTTTCCTGAGGAGTCCATGCCGAGTCTCCTATAGCGATAGGTTAGCACGTGTTAATAAGCTAAAGTAGAATAAAGATTTTTTTAAGCAACCATGTGTGCCAAAGTCTAAAAGTGTGCAGATTATTTGTAGGTGAATTAAAGTACCTTCATATAGTACACGATATTGAAATAACATGAATAGTTATTTGTTTAACTAGAGAAAGTAGAAGTTTTAATCCAATGGTTGGTGTAGTTAATAATTAAGATAATCTGAGAAAAAATAGTCTATTTCCTTTTTGAATGTTTACATTTATAATGTAAACATGTTACCTACACTATATTATTATACTGTTATTAAGTGCTATTAAATATAATACTGTATTAAGTACCCTCTAAACTTAATGGAATTGAATTTTGATTTTTAATAATATACATAAATAATTTTACAATAAATCTGGTCAGTTGTTTGTGTTGATTGCAGATATGATGTAAATTATTTCAATCTATATTTTATTTGTTTGTTATACTTAATTAATAATATTTGGTAATGATCAAATTGATTTATAATTTAGTATCGTATTAGGTATATGAACCTATTTCTACCAAACTGTTTTTCTATAGAATTTCTCATTTTAATAGCTTTTTTTTATATTTTGTAGTACCAGTATTCAGTTTAAAAAAATATATGTATATATATACGAGGCGCGTTTTTTAAGTAAGTACCGTTTTGGAATTAAAAAAAGACGTGCAAAGATATCGCAATAATTTTATTTTTACATGAAAGCCTGTACCTTAATCTACTTTTCTACATAATTTCCGTGAATATTGAGGCACTTGTCATAACGTGGCACCAGTTTTTGAATACCCTCCTCATAAAATTCTGCCGCCTGACTTGTTAACCACTGTATCACAAATGTTTTGACTTCGTTATCATCTTGAAGATGCTGACCACCCAGGTGTTTCTTCAAGTGCAGGAACAAATGGTAGTCGCTGGGCGCCAGATCAGGGCTGTATGGAGGATGATCTAGAGTTTCCCATTTAAAAGATTTGATGAGATCTTTGGTCCGATCATGTGCACAGTTTTTGGGACAGAAAAGGAGTATTGCTAGTGGAGTTTCTGCCTCGTAATGAGACAATCAATGCAGCGTCTTATTGTGAGACATTGAACAATCTGCGTCGTGCAATCCAGAACAAAAGACGTGGCAAGTTGAGTAAGGGTATCGTTTTGCTGCATGACAATGCCCGTCCACATGTGGCTAATCGGACCAAAGATCTCATCAAATCTTTTAAATGGGAAACTCTAGATCATCCTCCATACAGCCCTGATCTGGCGCCCAGCGACTACCATTTGTTCCTGCACTTGAAGAAACACCTGGGTGGTCAGCATCTTCAAGATGATAACGAAGTCAAAACATTTGTGATACAGTGGTTAACAAGTCAGGCGGCAGAATTTTATGAGGAGGGTATTCAAAAACTGGTGCCACGTTATGACAAGTGCCTCAATATTCACGGAAATTATGTAGAAAAGTAGATTAAGGTACAGGCTTTCATGTAAAAATAAAATTATTGCGATATCTTTGCACGTCTTTTTTTAATTCCAAAACGGTACTTACTTAAAAAACGCGCCTCGTATTATATAGAAATGAATAATCGACGATTGTATTGTAATATGTATAAGATTATTTTATAAGTACCACCACCAGATTTATTAATTCTATGCATTAAAATAAGTAGATGGTTTAATCTACAAAAATAGATATGTACACTATTCATTACTTAACTAAAATCAATACATTGAAAATATATTATCAACAAAACAAGCAATACATAAATTTTAAATACATAATGAACAAATTAAACAAATAAAGGTTTGTTTCAACAAAAACAAATGCACTTCAAATTAAAACACTCGACAAAACAGAAGTTAAGAAAGGAAAGGATAACAAGGAACTAAAAATAAACCTCACCCTAATGTCACCACCCGATTCTTTGTAGTCAGTATAATCATAACCATTACTGCCATAGCTGACACTATATTCCATAACATATTCACTGCTATGGGTTCTACCTTGAGTCCATATGCGAGTAATGTTCATAAACTGACCAAGGTCAATAATTAGCTGTTGATCAAAATCATTGTTCTGCGCTGACCATGCATTGCCACCTTTTGTAAGTAAAATGTAGGGTGAAATTAAATATAAATAAATAAATTATTGTTCATATTAACAAATTAATTTTGAAAACTCAATTATACAGATAACTAGTATGTCCTGATTTCCAAAAATAAAAACTATTGGACAATTGGTCCTAGACAATGAAGGAGAGGACTAAAAATACTACAAAACCAAAAAAACAAATCATGCAAATAAAACGGATGTGTTCTCTAGCTCTACAAAATAAATATGGTTTGTCATGCAACTCTGTAATATAAACGAATTATGCTGTGCCGCATAAAAGATGGTACAATACTTTCCCTAAACTTTTTCAGGACAAACATCAATATGAAATTTTAATACTTATTCAATGTTATTTTTTTTATAATTAAAAACGAACAATATTTATGGGAAGAATACATGTTTATTATATTATACAGATCATAACAATAAAAAAAATATATTTATATAAAATATATAACTATAAACTAAAGTAGCTAGTTGTATTGATCAAAACTAAACATTTCATTACTAATTTGAAATTAATGTGCAATTATTTCTATCTATAAATAAGTAGATCTACGGTGCTTCCGGTTTTTGTAAATAACTCTTACAATAATTCTCATCAAAATCCAATATAGGAATGGCGTTTTTTATTATATCAGAAAATTCAAGATGAATAAAACACGAATTTTTTACGGGACATTCTTTGTCAGCATATAAAGCAACTGCCACGCAGTGCTCATCATCTATCAGTGTTTCCTCGAAAGTCCAATTCTTATAACAATTTTCAACGAATAGCTTGGAATCGACAGTAACGATATCTTTTCTTAAATGTCGTAAATTTGTTTTAAAAGTAATGTCCTGTAAATTTACTGTAATTCCAACTCCGATTGCCTTTACGTAACTTTCTTTTAAACACCAATGTCTATAAAACATCGCTAATTGTTCAGTTTTACTTCCGCCGTTTTTAATTTCAACCCATTCCTCATTAGAAAATTGTCTGTTCATAATCCTAAAAAATTCACTAACACTTTTACCTCCCGAATATTCTAATTTCATTACATCCACACCTACAGTATTATTTTCAACTTTCGCCTGCTAAAACCACAAAATTTCCTTGATGCGAAACATTAAAAGCTAACTGTAAAGTATTCAGATTTGGTAATAGCAAGATAGGTTTCCCTTTTTCATCTCTACCAAATTTAATTTTGTTGTATGGAAAAGAGGTGACATTATGAACAAAGTTTCGCATCATCAATCTACCTATCAGGGATGATTTGAAATCTTTTTTAAAAACGAATTTCGTTAATCTTTCTTTTTCTTCTTGTTGAATACATGCTGTAGCTAATAATACATCTTGTTCAGATGGATTCCATTTGGAGAAATTAAAGGCCCATCTTACGTGTTTACCAGCCATTTTATATAGATTTTCATACGTTAGTATTTTATAAGTTAGTTATAGCGGTAAACTAGTTGGCTAGACCTGAAAATAAAATTAAAGCTACCACTATAAATTAATTTTTTTCTTAACTTAAACTACTTTTACTTTTATTTTTATATTGACAAGTATTCTTTCCATAAATATTTATGTTGTATGTATCATTTAAATTTATATCTTCCCATAATTTCAATAATTAATTTTATTGAAGTTATTTTAAAATTAAACCGTTGGTATTAGATTTAACTTTTTATATTATTACATAATAACAATTAACAAGTTATAGAGTTTTCTATTAAGTATAGCCATAGGTAGTATTAAGTAGTAACTGTAAGAAAATATCTAATTTTTTTTTTATTAATTCATTAAATTAAATTAATTGTAAAATAAAAATTTCTAATAAGATATAACAGACAATAGGTACTAAAATAAATTTATATTTATGAGATTAAAAATCAGACAATTGATATCGCCACAGGCTAAACATTTTGAATGTTTCTGCTTCTTACCTTCGTTTAACAAGTGTTTAGACAATTTGTCAACAACTTGTGACAGTTTCAATTGCCTTCATGTCATACTATATCTATTGTAAATTTCTTTAGCTAAGCAAAATAAAAATAATTGATGCTATTTTAATTTTATTTCCTATTATCTAAATAACTGATTTCTGAGACTGTATTAAGATAATAATATGAATCGTGTTAAACCTTTTCTCAATTTTAAGGACGAAATGTTTATGTATTTTAATTAATTATAATCACCCCTTAGTTTATGTGAAATATTTATGATACTTGTAGAGTAGATATTATTAACAACAAATAAATAAACATAAGTGGATCAGAAAAAGCTAATTCTCAGTGGTATAAAAATAGGTATGTTCGCCAGAAGCGTGCACTTTGGTAACAGCACATAACAATTTAATACAATTAGTTTATTTATTCAAATTCTAATTGCACAGAAAGTAAACTGTTAACTGTTTATTAATATTTGAATCTAATGTACTGTTTTTTCAGTATTAAAATGAGTACTCGTAAAGCAATCCTCACAATAAAAAATTTCAATACCATTACAACAAAATCCCTATAGTTACTTATTTTAATTATTTTATACAAATTTTTCATAATAAAACTCAACCATTTCTTAATAAATAATCCATTTGGTTAGTAATTTTTCGAATTATGAATTACTATCACAATTTAATGATGTAGGAGTATTTAATATAAATTTATTTTTCAATTATAAGTCTGACAATGAATGAAGTTATGCCTATTTAACAAGAAATGGTTCTGTAATAATAATGATGCTTTAGAACTTTATGCACATTTTAAACTTAAGTCACTTTAGAGATCTTTCCAATTCAAACGAATGGTATTTCATTTGTCAGCATCAAGAAATTGACAAATAAAAGCTGGTTTTCATAGATACGAAATTTGCAATGTTTAATAGGAAACAAAACCGTCATCTGAGTTTCGTAAAAAGCTCACAAAAGTGAAACTTTAACTTATATATTTTTTTAAATAACCTGGCTGACATGTGCTTTTCAAGATAAAATTGCAAATTTTATAACTATGAAAAGTTGGCTTAAATCTGTGATTTTATTACTCCTATATAAAAACAACTTAGTATCTACATTGTAAAATACCATTTTTGAGCTATAGGTGCTATACATAATAAAAAACTTACCATACAAAACAGCATTCTTGGGTCCTCGGTCTCTCAAATATGAAGTTGCTGTAACTGCTGCTTTTTGCATAAGAGGTGTGAAACATTCATATTCGTCATAAATATCTAATAAAAAATAATAAAGTAATTTAATACTTTAAAGAATTATTTTAATTATATTTATAACATTGTTTATTGATTAGTTTATTAAATAAATGATAAAAATTGACAGCCATTTTGAAAAAGATTAATTACTAAACAAATATACACCTATTAGAAATATTATTATCTACATAAGAGCAAAATTACCTGCTTTAATGCCATGTAACAAAAATATTGAAAAAATTAAAATGTTAATAACCATAGCTACATCACAAGTGTTACGCCCAACAGCACAACTACTACATGAATCACAAAACTGTCAGTTATTTGGAATGCCAAATGAGAACCAATCAAAAAGAGCAAGTGATATTCTGCCAAAATTAATACCAGGGGTTAAATCTTATACTAATGACCATTTAAAATTATCTAAAATGTTTCATTTCTTAACGTTAAGACACCTATTTATAAATAGTTCTGATATAATTAGTATTAATTTACAATTCATAGTGGATCAAATGTTCTTGCAATCAAAATACATGTATAATTGCTAGTCTTTTCGTATGTTTTAAACCAATTGAATGCATAAAATTTGCATTTCTACAAATATGTACGTAACTGGTTATTTCTAGGACTTGGGACTAGGTAAATATAAATCCATTTATAAATAATTTGATGTATGTAACTAATTCAATAAAAAGGCACACATTTATTTTAAATTTTCCGCGCTAGGGTTGTTTACATTCAAGTGTCACGTGCACGTTTGTGCACTGTAATTTCTCCATAATTGTTCTAGTCTCGTTTCTATTACCATTTAATTGTGCAAATTGCTTAAAAATTATTTGTGCAAAATGGTTCATTTTAAATGACATGCTTGCAATTACGCGATACACATGGTCAGTCATTTAATTATTTAATTAAACCATAACCAAAGTGTATCAAAGTAGATGTCATGCAATGTGGAATCCATTTGTAACAAACAATTGCAATTATTTGATTAAAACAAAGTCAAATCTTAACATAACAATATACGTTACAGATTTTAAAACAATCTGGTTGGAAGAAATAGAAACAAATAATTTAATTTCTCGCTTTCGGGTAAATAACTAAATATTTAACTAAAAATTTTATATTGTAATGTTTTAGGAATTAAATCCATTGTTCGATATAAGTTTGTTAAGCACCGATGAGATCGTTGAGAAGATATTGTTGTTTGTTAACAAAATTAAACCAGAAACCAAGATAGCATTAAAAGAAGAAAATAATAAAGTAACATTAGAAGTAAAATATAAATTACTAGATTTTTACATAAAATACAAATTTTTCTTGTACACGGCAGGGAAAGATGTGGTAGTAGTTATATTTTTATTTTTGATTTATTACTTATATTTTATGATTTTAGTACTTTAATGAATTTACTTTACCTTTAATGCAAAGTATACAATATTTGGAAATGCGACAAAAGATGCTGTTTGACTTATTGGAAAAGAAAGATAAAGAAATTTTAGAACATCAGTTAGAAAGAGGCGAAATTTCTAGAAGTAAGTTTACCAATACTTGCAATTTCATAACGAGCTTGGTTTTATATTTATAATATTTTAGAATCGCTTATAACAGAAAAATTCAGTAGAGCTTCTATAATAGATAACTTCCCAGAAATGTTATTTGTAAACATTTTTGGAAATCGAAAGAATTTTATGATACGTTTTCAACTAATTTTGGGACTATTACATATTCTACTAAAAAGTAAGTAAAATAAGTATGAATATATATGTATATATTTTTTTCTAAATAGGTCAAAAAAGGAGAGTCCTACAAAAAAATTAAAAACGGAAAAATGTGATACTTAGTTTAATAATTAAATAGCTTATTAATTATCCGGTGACAGAAATTAATTAAGTATATTAATTTATAAAATTTTATTAAGTTACCTAGGGACCCTTTAAATTTTTTGGTAACGTAAGTTGACAGCCGAAAAGGAAATGTCTTAAAACGTATTTACAAATTTTACGCTTATTCATTGGTTTTGTGAGAAACTGAGAAAAAAAAGATAAACAATCTATTTTTTATGCTATTGTCTTTTTGGATAACGAAAATATATTGTGCATGTTTAAATAAGTTTTATCTATTTAATTTACTGATCATGTTGGTGGTTACTGTTTTATTTGTTCCTATTACCATTTAATTGTGCAGTAATCTTTAATGGCATAAAATAAACTCACAATGAATGGAAACATCACATAATTATATAGGCTGCACAGAAAATGGGCAAACATTTTATTGTATGTGTAACTAACTTAATTAGAAAGCAATGTAATTATATTTCATGTAATAAAACATGTATTTATGAATCGACGGACTTCTTTTTTGCTATAAATTCAGGAATAAGCTAGTTTTAACTAGAAAGTTTTGCAAGAGTTAGTATTTTATCATTTTTATAAATTTTGAGATGCTTTTTCGAGTTTCTATAGTGCCACTTCATGTACGTTCATATTTTTATCAATGTCTATGGTGAATCAGGTTGTGTTAGTTTCTAGTCATTAGAATAGAGTTAATATAAGAACCAAATTCTGAAATCAAGGTAGAAAATAATTCATGACAAAAGTGGTTCATATATTATATATCTCTATATTTAAAACAATAAACTGTAGTTTTGCTGAAATTACTGCTATGTGACTTTGACAAACAATGGAGTTGAACCTATTGTTTATCAAAATAGTGTCTAATATCTAATAAAATAAATATCATGACCTCATAAATACATAAGGTTGTAACACATTTGTACGTAATAAATGCAAAAAGAACAATAAGCAAGTATATTAAATGATAAGTGTAAACAAAAATTGGATTTTAAACAAATAAAAATAGAAACTGCTTTACTTATAACAATCGATAATTTACACCTCAACTACTTTTCTCGAAATTTAAAACACAAGTAATTTACCCTTTCAAGAGACAAAAGTACCTGGCAGGTTCGCCCTTTACAAACTGCATTTAAAAATAGTTACAAGGGCAAGACAAGCTTGAATTGTTAAATGGCGCTATTCCAATAATTTCAAAGAATTCACTAAAATTTCTTTTTAAAAACTTGGTAATATTGATAATTCGTGTTGTTTTCTTTTTAAACTTGTTCGGCATATTTTAACGGGCGTTTAAAAGAACTGAATTTATCAATATGGAATTAGATGCAAACTTCCTTAGTCTACAAAGTATTTTAAAAGAAGTTGAACAGAAAACTAGAAAATTTACGAAGATTAATTATAAAACAGGTATTTTGCACAACTAACCTCAATTTTTACAAAACAGAAACTAATTTTTAGGAAATGAGGAAAAAATATCTTACATCGTTACAGTTGATGAAAAAGCATTTGAATGGGAATTTCCCTGAAATATATAACGTTGAATATAGGCAAAAATTACAAAATCTCGTCCTTTTCCTAGTAATTAATACAGAATTTAGTGATGACGGTTTACAAAATGTTAAAGAATATCTTCATTTAGTAAATGTTATTCCATTATTATCAAAGTGCTTGTTCACACATATAATTCTACAAGCAGATTTAGTTACACCTTACTGTTCTATTATGCCATCGATACCTTTAAATTTAATCGAGGAGTTATTATCAGAATTTATGTTTTGCATAAAGACTTTAGAACCAATAGAAGGACTAAAAAATACTTACAATCTGTTAGATGCTTTAATTATTACTTTGTCTTCTGCAGATTCAGCACAAGTAAGTTACGTTCTGAAAATAATTTAAAAAAATGCATTTATTTGAATTGTAGTTCAACTGTTCTATAATTAAAATTGGAGATATTGTTTTGGAAATGTTGAAAAATATATCAGGGGTAAATTATGATTTTATTCGGAATTGGCAGAAATCAGAATTAAACAAACATATCGGTTGTACCTTATTATATTTATTCAAATTAATAAGGCATTGTCCGATTGATTCACCTAACATTACTAGAATTCTTAACGATATTATTAAAATTACCATGACTGTCCTTGCAGCAGTCACTATCAATACATTTTGTAGTTGGCACGAGGTATAATAATAAAATACATAAACAAAATTTTTGTTATGAATTGTGCTTACAGGTAACTCATGAATATGAGGAATCTTTGCAAGTAACTGTTGCCTCTGAAGCTTACTTTGTAGTCGAACATGTTCAGAAATATAAACCAGCCTTAGAATTAATAGATATATTAGGAGGTATTGCTAGAAAACCAAAAACTATTCATGAAAAAATTCAAGAAGCAGCTACACCAGAAATTATTTTACATATAAATAATTGTGATAATGATCAGAAATTATGGTTTAGAGCGTTAATAAATACTAATGTATTTCAAGATGAAAAGTCTATGGAATGTTTAAACAAATGGGCACATTTATGTACGCAAAATGATGTTAGTCGCTTATTCACTTTAAGTTCTAGGCAAAAGAGCCCGAAAGTGCAAGCATTAGTATTAAAATGTGCAAAATCTTTAAATGTTGAGGAATTATCTGCAGCAATTGTTAGTTATGTTCATTACAACGAAGTAAATGAAAATACAACATGCATCAAAGAGGAATTGACAGTCTTATTAAATAAAACTGAAAGCTATTGTGAAGATGATGAAGCTTTTTTAAAAGAGATTTATTTGATGCTTTTTCAAGACAGGGAATTTGTTTTAATGACATTATATACGGAATGTTTGAAGAATTCTGTAAATATAAATCGTTTTAAGGGTATCTTTATAAAAATAAAAACCATTGCAACAATAAATAATTTTTCAAAAATAACGCTTATGAAGGTATTAAAAGATCATTTACCAACATCTGAAACAATTTTGTGTTACAAAGAATTATTACATATGCTTTTAAAAGAATATTTTGATGATCATGTCGTCATTCGTGATATACTTGCACCTCTATTGCAAGAATTGTTTGATAAGCACGACGAAAAATTATTGTATATGTTACAAATTTGCAATGTGAGTTTAATTATTTTATTTTATTATTGTCGTATATTATTCGACTTTTTACAGTTACTTTCGATAAATTATTTAATCCGACATGACACTCTTCCTATGATTGTCTGTTTAATGAAAATTTTAGAAGAAAAGAGATGTAATTTTTTTAAGTTCTCAAATTTCAATCAATTGGTTGTCCAGGAATCTGTCAATTTAATAGTAGCACATATTCAAAGCATTTCTTATCCACAGTTTAAGGGTAAGTTGCACCATTTTACATAACTGTAAATTTATATTTGTCAAGTTGTAGGTGCTCTAGAGCAACTTCAAATTCAAAATGATTTGAATAAGTTTTATATATCGAGGTTGTGCGAAGAGGAGAATTTTAAATTATTGAAATTTATTTATTCATCTGTAGATATAAACGAACATGGTGGGATCGTCTCGAAATTAATAAAGGTAATTAAGTTATTGCTCTAACAATATATTATAATCTAGCAAATTATAGGTATGTAGTTATAATTTTTTAGAAAAGTTATTGCAATTATTATTTAAACTTGCAGTGGTTGTGACCTTATAAAACTAATTTATGTATAAAGTATAAAATAATAGAATGTTATTTTTGTAGATTCTTCCATCATGTGTTACATCAGAATGGTTACTAATAGCAAAAGAATTAGAACTTTTAGGATATGAAAAATTGTTAAAATTGTATCAAGATGTTTTAATTTTACTTTGCGAGACTGTTAAAATACAACTATGTAATGGAAGTACTGAAGGTTCTAACGGATTAAGTTATTGCTTACAGCAATATGCAATTGTCATTAAGGTAATTGGAAATAATTTTCTAAGAATCCAATTGTTAATTAATTTGTTTAGGATTTTTTGCAACCAAAGTATTCTGATATAGAGGAACAAAAAATGTTAGTAAATAATATTTGCGAGCTACTAAAAGATGTACCAGAAGATATTCGGAAAGAGGAAGGACTACGACTAACAGGACTGTTAACAAATCAATCTTTATGTTCATTAAGGGAAGATCGTGAATTTATCTTATTACTTATTTCAATAGACGATGTTACTATTTCACAAACGTTAGCCCAAAGAATGTTATCTTAATTTCTCAAAAATAAATTATATTTCAATAATAAACCTTATTTTCATGATAAAATACATTTAAAATGCATATCCGTTGTATATTATTACAAAATTCATTTTTGTATAAGAGATTGAATATTTAATGGCAAACTTTCAACACGGCACGTAAGCTGAAAAACAAAAAATTACTAATACATAAATATTCTTAATTTATAAAATTCATTACCTTTCACCTGAATGCATTAAGTGCATTGCCTTATTTATTTCCTCCAGGGTTAAATTATGAGAGATAAATTCATCAAGAATTAATTTATTCTCTAAATATTGGTTTACTAATTTTGGCACGCTATCACGACTTTTCCAACCTGAAATAGATTTAAAATGAATTTCAATATAAAAATACCACGCAAAATTACCTCCAAAAGCAGTGCCTTTCCAAACACGACCTGTTACCAACTGGAACGGACGTGTGCTAATTTCTTGTCCTGAACCTGCCACACCGACAATTGTCGAAACACCCCAACCTTTATGACAAGATTCTAATGCGGCCCTCATGGTTTGTACATTACCGATACATTCAAAAGTATAATCTAGTCCACCGTCCGTCAGTTCAACAAGTACATCTTGAATTGGTTTTTCAAATTCTTTTGGGTTAACACATTCGGTGCAGCCAAACTTTTTAGCTATTCACAATTGCGTTAATTTCAAATTAAATATTCTTTTGTTAAATTACCAATTTCGAATTTAGATGAATTAATGTCTATTCCGATGATTCTGGATGCTCCGGCTGCTTTACAGCCCATAGCAACTGCCAAACCCACTGCTCCTAAACCCCAAATTGCACACGTACTTCCATTTTCAACTTTGGCGGTGTTCAGAGCAGCGCCATATCCTGTAGACACTCCGCAGCCCAATAGACAAACTTTATCTAATGGCGCTTTACTATCGATCTATAAATAAATAAGATTGTACAATAAATAAAAAAATAAATCGATAATACTAACTTTAGCAAGAGAAATATCGGCAACAACGGTATATTCGCTGAAAGTAGAACAACCCATAAAGTGAAATAATTGTTTACCGTTACAAGTGAATCTGGACGTTCCATCTGGCATCAGTCCTTTACCTTGAGTGTTACGAATTTTAGAACACAAATTTGTTTTAGGGCTTAAACAAAATTTGCATTCACCACATTGGGGTGTATACAATGGTATAACGTGATCACCTCGAATGTTAATTTAATCAATATTACAAACAAACTCAAATGTAACTTAATTAATACCAGGTTTCACGTTGATAACGCCTTCGCCGACACTTTCAACAATTCCGGCACCTTCATGACCCAAGACAACAGGAAACACTCCTTCCGGATCCTGTCCACTCAATGTAAAACCATCGGTGTGGCAAACCGCTGTAAAATTGATTTTAATACGAACTTCGTGGGCTTTTGGAGGAGCTACTTCTACGTTTTCTATTTTTAACTCCTGTTTAGGGCCCCACGCAACTGCAGCCTTACAAGTAATTACCTAAAATAGGGGGGATATTATCGAAATTTGGGAGAATTATTAATTTAATACCTTTCCCACATGAACGTCCATTTTAAACAGTGAACCTTATACTGATAATACAAAGGAAGATCAACGTAGAAATATCATTTATATACGGGAGTGAATTAGCAGACTAAAGTAGCAGCCTAAAACATATGTGGCAACGTTGCACTAAACGTTCCCACGGACGGACACTTGCTATATTATTAACTACTAATTATGGACAAATAAAATCAATATTTAATTACAGTAACAACGAAACTAACAATAATAGATTACAAATTGTATAATATTGGCGAAATAAAAGTTGTTAATATAAAGTTTGGAGAAAATTAATGTATGTAATGAACAACTATTAAATCTAGTTTATAAATTAAAAAAGGCACTTATAATCGAGGTCCCCACATGAGACTTGGCTTAAATGTGCGCTCATGTGTTTTAAACAATATACCAAAGTTTAAAAAAAAACGTATTTGCGGAAGGCCCTCAAATTCGCTAGCAGCCCAAAATTTGTGTATTTTTCGAAATCCTGCATTTCTGCGAAAGGGGCACTTAGCGGCGAGGTCCCCACATGAGATTCGGCGTATTTTAAACATCAATAGTGATTCATTAAAGTATTATTTTATTTTTATAATTATTATTATATTCAAATATTTAAGTAAAGTTTGTATTAAAATATTAATCATTAAGATATATAGTTAACTAAAAATATGTTCACCAATATTGTTGAAGATTTTTACAAATTTTGATAGATTAAAAATTAATTTGGTTACCAACGAACGGCAGTTTCGCCTGATAGACAAGCGCCCTATTGTTCTGGCGCCCTTAGGCGATCACTTAGGATCGCCTAATGGTAAAACCGTCGTTAATATAGGTATTCCAGGGGCATTCCATAATCCTAGTCTTTTTTCTTATTAAATATCCTTGGCGGTCGTTCACGATCACGATCTTTGTAATTTGAAAGGACAGTACCTCGGTTCCTTAGAGGCCCCACGATCGGCGCATTCTACTTGGTTTCCCGCAAAAATGTGCCGTGTATGCCTTTTTGTGCTTCCCGTGCATATTTTATAAACTTGCTAGAATTATAAAGAAACTACTGAAGGTAACATATTATTAAGTAACATCTACGAAATAAAATGCACCCTATAGGGGCCTCTTAATTTTTAAATCATTTCTCGAATTATGGTACATACAAGAAGGACGTATGTTGCCACAGCGATAACAGTAAAGGGTTATAGTTAGCACTTGGTATTTCTGAATTAATTTTTTGTAGGCATATGCGTAAAGATAAGTGCCCCTTTCGCGTAAATGCAGGATTTCGAAAAATACAAAAATTTTGGGCTGCTAGCGAATTTGAGGGCCTTCCGCAAATACGATTTTTTTTAAACTTTGGTATATTGTTTAAAACACATGAGCGCACATTTAAGCGAAGTCTCATGTGAGGACCTCGACGCTAAGTGCCCTTTTGCAGAAATGCAGGAATTTGAAAAATATAAAAATTTTAGGCTGCTGTTAAATTTAAGGGCCTTCCGCAAATACGATTTTTTTACACTTTGGTATATTGTTTATAACACATGAGCCGAGTCTCATGAGGGGATTTCGACGCTAGTGCCTCTTTCGCAGAAATGCAGGAATTTGAAAAATTCAAAAATTTTGGGCTGCTAGCGAATTTAAGGGCCTTCCGCAAATACGATTTTTTTAAAACTTTGGTGTATTGTTTAAAACACATGAGCGCACATTTATGCCGAGTCTCATGTGAGGACCTCGATTAGAAGTGCCTTTTTTAATTTATAAACTAGATTTAATAGTTGTTCATTACATACATTAATTTTCTCCAAACTTTATATTAACAACTATTATTTCGCCAATATTATACAATTTGTAATCTATTATTGTTAGTTTCGTTGTTACTGTAAGTATTTATTGATTTTATTTGTCCATAATTAGCTTGTTAATAATATAACAAGTGTTATAATCCGTCCGTGGGAACATATAGTGCGACGTTGCCACAAATGTTTTAGGCTGCTAGCTTTAGTCTGTTAAGTTCACTCCCGTCATTTATATACGTAAATTCTATGTAGCAATCGAATTATCTCTTAAAAATGAACTTTGTGGCGTCTAAAGTAAGGTCTGACGATAATATTTAAAGTATTGGTCAAGGTTAATAATATAATAGTTTTTTATGGATAAAGCGTGTTCAAAACGTTTGGGAGAGCGTTATAGGCAACCGAATTTACACCGTTGTACTGATTTATGCAAACTTTATTCTTGATTTTCTAAAGTAATAATAGCATTGAGTATTATAGTAAGTACATATATTATTTACTCAATGGTATAGCACAAATATTTTGCATTTAAGACAAACTAAATTGTTATTTTTCTCAGATTTACAGGGAGCTAGAGTATTCTAAGCAAGTATAACATTTATAAAAATTGTGCAAGCTTCTTAAGTCAAAATCGCAAATTTTGTAGATAGGACGTTAAAATTAAGTAGAGCAGTATATACCTGTTGTTATAATTTTTTTATTAATTATTAAAATTTGAGGAATAATAGAATCAACATTATATACATACAGAGTGTTTCATTAAAAAGTCAAGAAAAACTATTCACAAGTAAACGTTACAAGCATTTATTTATAGGTAAAGTACTTATCGCTGGCTGGGCTGTCATAGTTGTAGATTTATGATGAGGACATTTTAGTAAATATTTTTCGTATTAAGAACGCATTTTATGAAAATCATAAATTCTTAGGATTCGTTCATACGAAACAGCATTCATTCAAAATTTAGCCTGTGCGTTTTATGAATTTATTATCTGTGCACCGAGTAGATAAACAATAAAATAATAATTAAATGTAACGTTAAATACAGCTTTATTATAATAAAATAGAATATTTAATAAATTACACAATACTTAAGATTACACTTTATAATTATCTAATTATAAGTACATAGCAACGCCTACTTATATAGATGTTATTATGTAGGTACTATATTATTATTTAAATTGTGGAGTGTTAGGCAATGTTGTCATCGTTGAATAATCTAAATTTGTTTCCATCCATTCAGGAACCTAAAAGTAGATAATTATCGTTACAGCTTAGATATGTTACAGATACATACTCCACTGTTACGATTAGTTTTATTAAAGCTCCAATCAACGCTTCTTTGTTTTGGAATAGGTGCTGTAGTGTGTACCAAAATTAACAAACCATTTTGCTGCGCATGTATACTGCTTAACAATATTTTGTGTCCACCTTGTAATTTCTCTTGTGAAGCGTATAATCTTTAATATCAATAAACCTTAACATTTCGTTACCTAATAATTGATACAATTATGTTTACTCACGCTAAAACGCTTTTGGGCTTCTTAACTAATTCCGGAACCCTCGAAGTTTGAAAGTTATCAATTTTTGACGTCTACAACTCACTATCAAGAATTGAAATTTTAAATGTTTTTAGTTCAAAAACCTGCTGGATGTTGCTAAACGTAAATTTTCCTCGTTTTTTAAACTAGTTTCCACATCGACAGCCTGTTTGTAATGAGTTCCCCAAAAGTAAATAACATTGTTTTTCGTACCGACCGTAGTAAATGTGTCACCACAACTGATCATCTGAAACACATTGAAAATAAATTTAAAGTTTCGAGAATGACAACCGTTTACAGTTATGTTACGAGGAATCCGGGCCGTTTGAGGGTAACTATATGTTTTGCAATTTCCTATTCCCAGTTGTCCTTCCAAGTTTCTCCCCATTGTTACCGCTCTACCGTTCTCCGTAATTAAAATTGTATGGTTAATTCCCAAGTCTATAGACGTAATTTTATCGCGCAATATCCTTAAGACTTTAAAATTAAGCACTTTATCTTCGTTTGGTATTCCGAGTTTATTGCAAGAGTTATCTCCACATACCAATATTTGCCCATTGTGGTTTAATAAAGCAGACGAGTCAAACTTTTGCAAAGATGTCGGTTAGTATAATTTCATTTGGTAGTTTTATAAGCGTTGGAGTGCAACTAAAAATTAAAATGAAGTAGGTACCTATACAGTAATTAACGTACTAAACTTTTTCTTAAGTGTTAATTACTCACCAAAACTTTTCGTGGCCTAAACTTAACTGGCCTTTAGAGGATGATCCCCAAGAGAATACTTTACCATCGATTGTCAAAGCTAGCACGTGATTTGATCCGCATTTCACTTGAGTTACGCTTGTCGTTATTAGACTATCTAAAAACCAAAAATAAGTTTATTCACCTAACGACTATAGAGTTTAAAATATTCACCTATTATCGTTGGTCGAAGCAAGCTATTCCAATTACCATGTCCTAAACAACCTTGTCGACCATCACCGCAAGTGAAAACTAAACCATTTTTATTTATGAAAGCGCTGAAACCTTCTCCAGACGCACATCTAGAACAATGCGCGTAAAAAAATGTTCAATTTATTTCCAATAATCGTATGGTAATACTTTTCAATATTTTTCCCTCTTAAATATTCAACGCAGATAGGATGTTTTCGTCAAATATCAGTGGCTCCATGACCTAATTGTCCGTACGAATCTTCGCCCCAAGTGTATACTAAATTATCTTAAAGTAACAAGTAACTGTTATTATCTATAGGCACGGACTCACGAACATATCTAAGTTACCTATGGTTACTGCAATAAAATGCGTTTCACTTGCGGAAAAACTTATTATAGTTTTGTTTGGTAATTCGATTGGTAGTAAAGTCGTCGTATCTCCGAATCCAATTAATTGATACAATACGGATCTCTCTGTAGAAATACTAAAAACTATTATTTTGTAAACAGTCGCCTGAATTATTTTAATCGTATAAGTATTTATAGTGGAATCATAAGAAATTTGTTTCAATTTGCATTGTAAATAATTGTTTAAATCGTATTTGTATGTACTGAAAAAATCCGAATCTTCACCTTTTATTATCTAAAGAATTTGAAGAACATCTTCGGTTTTCATTCATCGACGCCGACATCTGCGTAAAGTTTGGTATCAAAATATCGTGCATGTTTTGGGCCGAAGGTCTCTTATTACAATCTCTTTGTAGAATGCTTTTGACCAATTGCGACAAATTTTCTGAATACACATCAGGAATATCGTCATATTCGCACTGTAATAATTTAATTACTTTATTTTGTATAAATACGTTAAAGGACCGTTTTACAAACCGCGCTTATTTTTTGAACTAATATAGGCAAATTGGGTGCTTCGAATGGTTTTTTGAAACACGCAAGTTCGTACAAAATACAACCGACTGCCCAAATATCAGATTTTTCGTCGTAGTCTTTTCCTTCACACTGAAACAGAACAATATTGTTATAAGAAAGTAATATATTTTATTGCAGATAAAATCTAGGTATTTTGATGTTGCATTTACGAAATCGCTTTCGTTAATTTTTTTTTACAATTTTACTTATACTCAGGCAATGGCGTTAAACGATTTAAACGTTTTATATAGGCCTACATAAAAAAAGATGAGAGCCAAAATGAATTGTTGATTAAATTATCTAATAAAATATGATGGCATTAAAAACTATTTTTTATTTTCTTTATTTTTTTTTTACCTAATATTTGTTTAAATTTACCATTTCGGGGCTCAAATAGTAAGGTGTTCCGACTACAGTCTGCGCTTGTATTCTTGTTGTCATTATTTTTGAGATTCCAAAATCGCCAATTTTAATCGTCCCATTTTTGTTTAGAAATATATTAGCTGTTTTGAGATCCCTGAAATAACCTTAGATGTAAAACAATAGGTACAAATAACTCCAAAGTTCAATATCTATACAATTTTAGGAAAAAACAATTTGATTTTTTTCAAATTATTTAAACCATTTGTACCCACCGATGTAAAATCTTATTAGAGTGCATGTAACTTATTCCAGCCGTAATTTGTAATAATATTTCCAAAATATCCTTTTCAGAAAACGATTTTTTTCGTTCCCTACGTAAGTTGATTAATTGCGCCATATTTCCGTTATCGGCGTATTCCATTTCTATCAATAAGGTATAGTCTTTTTCAAAACTTCCTATGTACCTAAAATAATAATTTTTAACAGAAGTATATTATACCTACAAAAAATATTGTCTATAAATAATAATGAAGTAATTTATTAGTACCGCTAATATCCGATACAGTAAAATCTCTTTTAGCAGACCACCTCTAAACGTTTATCTAACTGAAGACAACTGCTCATATTTAAAATTTAAAATATCTGGATCAAAGATGGTCCGGTTTGATGAGATTTTACCTACTGCAGTTTTATATTGCTGCTGTAAATGAACTAACAAGGAAGGTTAGGCAGGTGAAAATCTCAGAAAAATTTGAAACTTTGCAGAATTGTAGTACTAGTCAACACTAATCAAGAGCCGTATTCCGTTCGTGCTCTTACGCAGTTTAAGAGGATGAAATCCACTCTTGAAAATTGGAACTTTTTAGATTTTACTTATTATCTACGAAACAACAACAGCTATCGCCAACAAACTATATATTTTTCAAGACCTACATTATGATACAAAAATTAGGGATGAAAATCCTAAGGGGTGTCATCCCCACTACTCAAGGGGTGTTTGATAAAAACAAATTGTCAGAGAATGACCGAAAATTTTTAAAAATGTACTTTTTAGGAAATGTATACTAAAATTATGTATTCTTTATGCAGTAAAATTATGTGAATAATCACTATCTACTGCTTTTATACCGCAGAATTATAAATTTACTCTATTTTTAATTTAAAAACTATTTGTGTGTCCTCAAGCATTGCAAATTTCCCGATTACAAACCATAAACCAGATAAAACTTTAATCGCATTTTTATATGGCCGATAAAATACAAAGCAACTAATAAAACATGTGCTGCTTTCATAGCTTATCAGTGTGCGAACAAAGAACTGAATGTTTTTAAAATAAAAACGGAATTTCCTAGTATCCATGTCATTCGAATGCATTTATATATAGAATTCTGGCAAAACCGATTCAGATCTTTCGCGATACTGGTACTTGTTTCAGTAGTTCGAATTTTAAATTACAGCGTCGCACAGTGGGGCGAGATACCGTGAAACGTGGCAGAAACTATTTTGATTTATGTAACTATTTTAACTATTTGGTATACATTTAGATTGAATAGATCATTTATAATATTTTACAAGTTTTATTTTAAAAATAAATGTAGATAAAAGGTTAAAAGTTAAAATAAAAATACCCCGCAATAATTGTATCTTATAGAAAATATGATCTCGTGACATTGATTGGTTATCACATATGTTGTAATTTAGGATCTGCTGAACAAAAAATGTAATATGTAAAAGTTATATAATGGTTAGTTTTTGAACTATAGTCAAACATGAGCTGTGATGGGCGAGTAGATATTGTTTGAGAACAATGTTTTTCGAACATTTTATAGTAAACCATTATTTTTATTGATCACAAGAGAAATTTCATAAATATTTTTTATACATTTAAATTCATATACAGGGTGTCTCTGAAATTGGGTTTACAATAGGGGTAGGTACCTACCTATACTGAACTAAAAATTTCATCGCAGTAGGAAAAAATGTATTGCTCGTAGAATATTCGACTTATTTTGAAAATAAAGTTTATCAAGCAAAAAAATTACATTTATTATATAACGTACGTACTCAAAAAACTATCTTACTAAAAAAATAAAAAATATTACTGCTATTAAACTGTTCAAAAACTTTTACAAAATCTTCGTAAATAATTTTAAAAATAAATTAATAACTGAATAAAAGATGGCATAATAAAAGGAAACAGAGAAAACAGAAAATGTTTCTTCTTCTTCATCAGGTAGACTATTCAGGTATCTTTTTCTATTGTAATTAAACTATTCTAATCGTAAAATTAAAATAAAATTGCAGTTACAATACAAAAAAGTGTAGTTTAGTAGTCTGATGAAAAAGAAACACTATCTGTTTCCTCATCTTCGGGAGACGATTCATCTGTATATCGAAAAATATTTGTTTCCCCGAGCATATATAAAACATCTGTATAAAATTGCTTCAACTTTTTTTGTGGGAAACTAAACAGTTTACTAATTCAGCGATTTTAGAACACCGACAAAAATTTGTAAAATTTTTCAAGTTTTTCGGCTTTCTGCTTCTTCTACAATTGAAGATGAATAGGGAAGAATGAAAAGTTACTTTAAAATATTCGAAATATCGGTCGAAGTTTACTTAAATTATTTTGCACAGAGACGGCTGTAAGCTTTGTCTTATAGGCCATTATCTTCTAATGTCGCAAAAAGTCGCAGTATTTTTTTTTATTATGCAGTAGCTGTATGTATTAGCTATACTTCTATGCAAAAAAAGTAACCTGACTCAGCTTGATAGTAAACTAAAAGTCAACGACAAGTTGATTTAGTGACATGAAGGAAATGAAATTTAGTTACAAAAATAGATTTGTATAGTAATCTCTTGAATGTTATTTACAGGTGTTACCCTGCACCTTATATTTGACTATTGAGTGTTTAACGGAGGTAATTATGATGGTGTCGTACTTCAGTTACTTGGTGACGTAGTTTTAATTCTAAGGTAAATGTTAATAGTTACCGTTTTTTGCGCTATTATTTAAGAATATTCCACTAACATTTGAACGTTATACATATATTGACAGTTATAAACGGTGGGGCTATTTGGGAATCAGCGCAGGTATGAAAATTGTAGAAATGGAAAAATTTTGTTACTTACCGATTTCAAACCCGGCATAGACATTCATACTTATCTTAAGTTTTAATGCAAGACTGAATCAGAATCGAGACACTCCGTTTACCACTTTACGTCAACATTGTTGCTGTTCTACAAACATTATGTGCAGCTACTGCAGCTGTTATTTTAATAAAAAAAGAAGCAAAACGCATTGCACCTTGGAAATGTACATGATGTACAAGTATGATTGTCTATGTCGGCCCTTATACTGAATCAGCATCCAAGCAGTGATTCAACAAGTTAGTTCCAATTTAACAATACATTGTTGAAATCCTTTTTTAAAAAGTACTTTTGGTTTTACATCTACCCCCGTAGATGGGGGGAATCGAGATACCGCTAAATCGAAAGGTTTCGAGGGGTTTAGAAAAATATATAAGATTCTCCGATAGGTGAAAATGAGAAACTATATTGCTTCAAAACATTGACCATTCTTATAACTTTCCAAAATGTATAAAAAGGTCCCATTCAATTTTTTTTCTTTTTATCAAAATTCCATTCTACCATAAAAATTGTACCAAATAGTTCCACTTTACGATACATCTTGATGGAATTTCTATTATTTTTGTTACTCGAATAAACCCGTAAACTTAAATATTTGAGGTCCTGTTTCAGCTAATAAACGATCAAGTATTTAATTGATGGTGAAATCCATGAACAAAACGTTTTACTACTGGTTAAGAAATTTGGATTTCATGGCAGAATAGCAACTAATTAATTTCTTTATAACCGACTTTGAACGCCTCATTTTAAATAGGCATATTTTCAAAATTATAGCCACTTGTAGAATTGCAGATGGTACACATACATTTTTCTGAAGAAAAATAGTTGAAGTATTGAGGGTGTTTTTCCTTTTAATCCAAATAGAAAATTCATTCTCATTTAAAATCTAAAACGCAACTATAACTTACTTGATTATATTCGGATGATTCAGTGAAGCCAAAACGTTAGCTTCGTTAAATGCTAGTTGTCTTTCCGATTCCGTCATATCCGACAAAAATACTTCTTTTATAACTACATCATTGTTGTCTGATAATCTTTTATATAATACTGCCGTTCCAAAGGCTCCTAAAATAGATTGTCAAGTAGATTGTAATTAGATTTTTTATTTTCCGTACCTTTTCCAATTCTTTTAATTCTTTCGTATCCTTGTAAATTATCTTTGCGTGTAACCATTGCGCCGAACTATAAGAAATAAAATGTAAAAGTGAATGAGGTTTTCACGGTGTTTTGTGTATAATGAAAAATTACCATAGAAACATCAGTTATTGACGAATAAACTCAAACATTATATTGTTGATGTTCTAATGAGATCGTGTTTCAAAACAATTGTGCACAATATATTTATGTAGGTATGGAATAATTTACAGTGGAGAAACAAATTGCTCTAATGTATTTTTTTGTTCGGAAGAAATATCTTAAAATGTAATCTAGTTTCCACAATATATATTATATTGTTATATGTCGATTATTTATTAAAATATTTTATTTTCCTTAAATGGTTTTCATATAATAAAATTGATTGAAATTAATACCTATATAGGTAAAGATCTAAAACAGGTAAATACGAACGAGTTCGATGAATATTGATTCTAATCATTTTGTGAAGGTTATCGCCAACAATAATATCGATAAAAACAATTTTCTATTATTTATGTAATACGTTTGTTTTATTTCTTTATTCTTCAACTTCAATATAGTACCTACTAATGTACAGTTTTTGTGTGTATAGTTTATCAATTGTCATAACAATGACATTTCGATAATTACATCAACTATATAATCATTCAAATATTACAAAAACTATATCATTAAATTTTACTCTGAATTCCATACATTCCTAATTTATTTTCTATATAATGGTACACTTGGAAAATTGATGTTTCAAAACCTCATTAGGTATGGAAATGTACTTACCTAATACTTAAAAGGAATGCCTTCATAATATGTTGAATTAGTATTAATCTTAGGAAAATTTCAAGATTTTTGCAATATGTATGTATTGGTCAGCAATATAGGTATAGATACATTCACTTTACATTAAAGCTTTTGTTTTAATTATATCACAATTTCATCTTTAAATACATACTTAACTAAATAAATCATTAAAATTACACAAAATGAGTATATATACTGATATTTATTTTTTTACATTGAAATTTTAATTCCCAAGTGCCGATTTTTCCAGCATCTTCCGATAAATTTATCTGACAGATATTTATTCTGGATACTATTAGATGAAATTTATAAGAAGAAATGAGAAACTAACTCTAACAATAAGAGCCATATATTTTCACGTAATACCTTTGACATTGTTTACTTAATTATTTGGTAAACATCGAGAAAATGTCTATATAATTTACGGTCCCATAAAGAAAATAAAAGCAGTAATTACTTCAATCTAGTATATCTAGCTATACATTACTACCTCGACTTATACACGAATTTACTTTATAAAGTTTGAAAGATTTTTTCTTAGACACATACATCACCACTACCTAGATGCATTTTAATACTTTAAGGACGCATTAAAGTAAATTTATAAACATTGTAAATATGTAGATATGCCTATTAGGAATGTATCTGAAAATATACATATAAGTACAACTGATTCTTATTTTAAATAGTTTTTCCTGGTTTCAATCATGTGCTATTTTTGTGGAACAAATTATTCATCGCGTGCATGGAGGGCTTACATACCATATCTGCAAGCAGTACTTTCGCACTAATTGTAAGTTCAAGATTACTTCAGAAACAGTGAATTGTTGCTGTTACAACGTAACGAGTGAGATAGTCAAAGTTAAACTACTACATAAATCTACAATGGTTTTATTTTCATTTCTACCAATTGAATCGACGAGATCAGATACAGCATAAGTCAATAATTTTGTGAAATTGAGCGAACGACACCACCTTTTCCGTCAACATCCGTCAAACTTGACATTCGGTACTAAAATGACGTTCAACACGTTCAAATTGTAGACTAATGTTCATTTATTATAATATTTTGTATAGTTCATGACAAAAAAGAAGATGCTGAAGATGATTTGTTTTAGGATCATCATAGATAAAAGGAGAATGGGTTTTTTTATAGAGCTATTGGTTTACGTTACCAACAGACACGAATATGTCAGTGATATCATGAATGCATCCTTACGTTGAAATTATTTGTTGAATGCGTTGAAAAATAGTCTTTGAAACAAGTTGAGGCTCAGAAAATAAAGTCGAGAAAATACCAAATACTTCATATCTCTCACACATTCGATCTGAGCTGCCATAATAAAAATTTAATGAGGCCAATGAGATCTTTCAGATGACATGCATCTCATTGCTGTTTGTGACGGTATAGAGCAAAATGCCCATTCTTTTTTTGATCATTATATTTTTGTATCTGTTTGTTTAATTTTTAATATTTGTTTTGTATTCGAACTGCATTTCATTTGCATTTGTAGGTATTGTTATTTGCTTGAATTATTTGAACATTTTATGTTACCACTGAATGTTTCGACATGGTCACTTAAGATTAGCGAAGAAACAACATAAGTCAAGACAAGTCACAAATTGTTTATAGATACGTATCATAATGTTAATTCTTTCATAAACAACACATATTGTCTTAAGTAGTTTTAAATTAGACCCTCTAAATGGTTTGGACCATAATCGTGACTTGTGTTGTTTCTGATCTCATCGATTCAATTAAATGGTATGCCGAACATTTGAGAGTTGATTAGAAAATAGCAGATTGCGTAGTATATATTATAAAAGTCGCGTCTCTTGATCACATGAAACCATGAAGTTTAAAATCACTTTGTTTATGCCTATCTTAATTTAAACTAATTCAAAATCAAACTTTGTCAAAACGTATCGCGTTGATAAACGCTATTATTTCTAATAACCTTCATATTTTATAA
This sequence comes from Rhagophthalmus giganteus, assembly GCA_036326145.1. Classification (NCBI taxonomy): domain Eukaryota; kingdom Metazoa; phylum Arthropoda; class Insecta; order Coleoptera; family Rhagophthalmidae; genus Rhagophthalmus; species Rhagophthalmus giganteus. The sequence continues at coordinate 8,404,216 of JARFJA010000067.1, read as the reverse complement.
AATAGCTGATAAACGAAGCACAAAATTACCTACATGTGTAATAGGTATGACCGGTCAATAAATAAGTTGAAAACCGATTAGGTAAGTCTATTCTTTAAAGTGCATTTCGTATAACACCTTTAAAAGTTCAATTTTAATAAAATTAGCATAATTTTGTTCTTTAAAGTCCTTTAAATTTCAATTTTATTTCAATACATTTTGATTTATTGAATTATGTATAATTTTTAAAGAAACGATTATCGAAATGTCTAATTGTATATAATTTATTAGGTACCTAATTATAATAACAGTTCAAAATCGACTACTTATTATTAGAGTTCGTCCGGCGTAGAAATAGGATCGGGGAGATGCCAGTCGTGTACGAACTCGACCAAGCGACCAACGAGCGCTAAGTAAAAATTTTTTCAAACCACTCCGAAATCGAGCGGCACAGCACAGTGCCGTGTTTTTTTCTGCTTAGCGCTCTATTACAACATCATGCGCCTGCTATTAATAGGGGTTCGAACAGAATGATTGGCAGGACTAATTCTACACCGGACGAACTCTAGTAGTTGTTTTTGTTAGGTAATGATATTAGCGGACGTGCTTTTTAATAATATTCGAACAGACGACTTTTTCATCTTTGGATGAACTTATCTAACAGGTATTTTCCAGGCAAATAATATTATTTCGATAAACGCTTCTATGGTAAAATTTGTGCTATAAATTAATCTGAATATAATAGCTAAATGTATAAAAAGATCGATCTTAAAAAACAAATTTTAATTTACACGTAATATTTGTTAGGTAGATGTATATATTACGTATATTTTATACTACGTTACATTTATAGAAATTATGTTTATAAACTTGTGCGTTTATAGTGTAATTCTTTTTATGTATACAGAATGTCCTATACTTACAGCAAAAACTGTAACATTTTCGAATAAATACTTTAAATATATGTTTTTGTTTTACAGTCAAATCTACACCTACAAATAAATACCTATAAATAATAAGTGAAGAATTCACGATAACTGAGTATAAATATATTTAGCGAAAAATATATAACAACAAAATATAAATAAATAATAAAGTTAGTACGTCTACTTTTAAATAGTTTACACTTTTTTTTTCTTTAATTCAACAAATAATTATTTTAGAGTTCTTAGAAAAACTATCTTTTATGAACAATGTTCTTTATACGCACAAAGCCTACGTATTAACTTAAAAACAATCTGTAGGGCGTAAATGTTAATTTGAAGTTATTTCTTCGTAAGAGTCGCGTTATAAATAAATGTAAATGCCGCATAAATAAAAGCCAGTTGATTATTGTTTGACAAAAGTAAAACCAGATATATAGGTACAAAAAGTTTAATATTACCGGCATTTTCTAACAAAGTTACGAAGTTCTTTAATCATCAGTTAAGGTTATAAACAAAAAATTTCAAATAAAAGTTTGTAAATAGCGATCTAACGTATCTTTTATCTCTTACGGCATATTTAATTAAAATTTACGCTCTGCATGCGTATACCTACTTAATTTATTAATAAAGCTACTTTTTCCCAAACTCTTTGTTTAATTATTTCGGGACACCCTGTATTTATAAAATTTATCAACACACGTTCAACGTAGATATAAAATGTGAAAAACATTAATTGCATAATAAATATACATACCTACCTACTAATCGTAAGATCACATTATAGATTTATAAAATGAGCTAAATTTCTTAGAGTACTTACTTTTAAACTTACGTGTTGTACTATAAGTTGTGTATTTTTTTCCATTTGTTAAAATATTTAGATTCGATTTCACAAAAGCATATAAAGTGTGTGTGGTTGAATTAACGTAATTAACTATGGGCAAATTTGCTATGGGTTAATTTTTACTTTAGACGAACGGAATTTAAAAATATTCGTCTATATGTATTATGTGTTTACCTTATATCTGTTGAAATATTGATATACATACGTTTTTCAAATAAAATTTATCCTTCAAAACGGTCTACTGTTATTTATAGCGAATGAATATAATTATTAATATTTTAGAACTATACAACAATGCAAAGTTTAAAAATTCCTAGAACTCAAGTCTTCTAAACTATGTTAAGCTTGGGCAGACAACTTGTTTATTTAATTAGGTGTCAGTATAGATAAATTTTAGTTCGATTTTTAACATGCCGAACAAGTGTCCCTTTTTCCTTCTATTTGCTTCAGTTCTTTGTGTACGCCTTCCTTTTCATCATCTTGATATGCTTCGCCCTAGTGCAGGACGATAATAAATTCGATCAAAATATAATACTGCTTAGAATAAAATGAATGTGATGAATGTTTAACAATTATACCTGATGATCTGTATATTCTCGTATTCGTCGAGCTAATAACAAAAACGCTTCTTCCACATTGACGTTGTCTTTGCACGACACCTCCAGAAAAGGTAACTCGAAATTATCCGCAATCTAAAACGAGTTACATTTTAATGAATACAAGACGTGTAGGTAATTCTTCAAATTTTCATTTCGTTCACCTTTTGTCCATTTATTGAATCTACATGTCTTTCAGCTGCTTCGCATTTGTTTCCTACCAATATCATAACAACATTAGGAGACGCATTCTGCAAATGTACACGTATGCAATATTGTTATAAATAAAAACTACTTATAGTGAACATTACTTCTTCGATATTCTTAAACCAATATGTGAGATGATTAAAGGATTCTAGATTTGTAACGTCGTACATCAATAAGATACCCATAGCACCACGATAATAGGCAGTAGTTAACGTTCTGAATCGTTCCTGTCCAGCAGTATCCCATATTTGCAATTTAACTGGTACTCCATCGAGATTGATAATTTTCTGTTTAAAGTCAATTCCTAAAATGATTTATCTTATCACTATGCACTATGCGCGATATTAAATAAATAAAGCTGGCAAAATCATTTACAGATAAGGTAAATGATGTTATGTTTTGTTTAGTGAATAGCAACAGGAGGTTTGAATAAGTAATTTAGGAGTACGATCGAGTACGCTCACCTATGGTAGAAATGTATGTGTCGTAGTAGCGTTCATCGCAAAAGCGATGAACCATGCAGGTTTTTCCCACATTTGAATCGCCCAAAACTAATATCTTATAGGTTGCGGTGAATTCTATAGCCATATTTTGCGATCATTTGTGGGTATTTTCGAATTGTAACACATCGCGTGTCCAATAATTGATTTTTTGTTTGAATTTATTGCGCAAACGCAAACATAAATATCAGGTGTATTTATTTAAATTTAACAGTCTCGAGTAGGTACCTACAAGTTTTTCTTTACATTTTTTTATTAAGGGCTATACTGTTTGATTACTTAAAAATATGGATATTGACATCAATAAATAAGGGTATGCCTATAGTAATAAGTATCTCTATCTAAAATAGTAAATAGGTAGGTATACTTTTTCCTAATTATTTTTACATAAATTAGATAAGTAGGTATACGTTACCTAATTGAATATAGATTCTGCAGTTCAAAATAAGATTTCGTTTCGTCAATTTTAACAATTTTTTTGTGGATAGGTACCTAACTCCATTATTAGGCACATTATCAAAATTTCGTATAAAAATCTATATCAGAGCGTCCCACATGGAGAAGTTGGTCCTCTATTCTGGAAATTGTAACTCCTTAATGAAGCAAAATTGAACACATATTTTTCAGAACTTTTTTCTTACTTACTCGAGTTACAGAAACTGACCTTAATTGTTTCAACAACTCGATCACCATGTGTATGTTAATATTTAACAATTTTAATGTTTTGTAGCTTGCAGGAAAGGCGAAAAATCCTCAATCATTACATTGACGTCTATTTATTAAATGTTCCTTGTTAAATCAGTAAATATTTAGGGAGGCCGGTTTTGAAATTAAAACACCGGGTGTAAAAGTCATTAATAAACTCCTTTCTTCTTAAAAACGATTACTTCGATATTAATGATTTAACAGCGACCAAAAAAAATCATTGTGGTGTATAATTGGTTGTCTATCTAGTTATTGCCTGCAATATAATATCGTTATAGGGTCCTATTTGGTGCTTTAAATAACAATATAAAATAAGCTACAGGACGATTGCTTTTTTAATAAGTCGATTCAAATTTTACGAAATACCTGATCGAATAAATTATAGAGTTTTATAAATATTAGTAGCAAAAGCTTTGGTCAATAATGCATATAGTATATTCAATATTCAACAAGAGCGCTTTTCAATTGTATTGTAATTATACTTATTGGGTAATATCTGTAACATTTATTAAACAGACGGTTTTCTATTTAATATTTTTAATAACGACACAATTTTGATATATTTACAGTGTAAAAAAGCCGTCTGCTTTAAAATAAACATTCAAAAATATAGTGGTGGTTAATTAATAAACAGATATGAATGATTTAACTAAGTATATTTGCAAAATAGCATGTAATTTATCTATAAACATAAAAAGTGAACATTATCATAATCTTATATAAAAAAAAACATGTAATACAATGAACTATTTAGTAATACATATATAATTCTAAGTAAATATTTTTGGTGGTTAATAAACGTATTATCCGAGTTCTGAGGGTTTAACGTCTTTGGTGGTGGCTGGTTCCTGTGTACTTTGTTGCAATAAATTCTTGCTAAACCAGGAAGGTCGTGGCTTTTGTATTTCTACGACACGTTTTCCATCCAAATATTCTGCCGGACTTTGATCCTTTTCTCCTTCGTACAAAACTACAACTTCATTTTCGACAGGAGTTAATTTAAGTTCATTTTGAATTGCGTCTTGCATTATTTTTGTTTCCTCGATAATTTTCTTATAACACGTGGCTACAAACATTTGTTCAACATTATTTTAGGTAAATGTTCTATGTATATTGAGTGACACAATTACAATTATTAAGGGATCACAATTAGTAGAATAAATTTAAAACTACTAAACCTTTAACCACACTAGGTACATATTTATTTACGATCAATAGAATTAAATAAACCAAAATAATTTTTAATGTTTCGACGAAATATGGACAAAATTTACTTACGACACAAAACTCCATGTTCGTAGTCGTCTCCGCAAACATTACAAACGCGAAGTGTTTTCTTCGGAAGTAAAAGTTTTAAACCGTACTTGTCGTGTCCAAATTTTCGTTTCAATCGTTTTTCGATGGTTCTTACGATTACGAGGTACAGCCCACAAAAATGCATCTCCCACAATATCTTTCAAACTGAATTTTCGAGGGGGTTTTTGCGGAAAGGCGTCCAAATTAATCGTGGCTAAGCAAAGTCCTTCTGTCAAACATAAAGAAAAGTTAGGTTAGATAGCGAATTATTGTAGTCGATAAGATACCACCATGCATTTAATTCTAACTATTATATAACAACATTTACCTGGTGGAAATCCTTTATTAAAAAGGGATGCTACGGCGTAATCTAACCGTCTTATAACAAGATTTAAACGGTTTATTATCGCAGCGGCCATGATCCCCACGTTTTTCAATGAATGTAGGGGGACTGCAGTTACTCAAAAAGTTAAAGTCAGTGGAAAGTGTTGGGTGCTGTGCCTTCACGCGGTTTAATATCACCGTCTCATAATAGTCTCGACGATGGCTTGTTTAGGGTCTAGTAGGCTCTGTGTTCGGGTGCAAGAGAAACTGTGTCAGTTGGGACAATCGTCACAAATTAAAAGGAAAACTTCGCCTTGTGCTCGGTTTAAATTGGGAATTTCGCCGCCGTCTAGGAGCTTTTTGCGTGAATGTCAGGTCAGAATTTAAACTTTATTTTAAAATGTCTATTACAAATTTATTTATATTTCCTAACGTTGACATTTAAAAAGGGCACATATGCACTTAAACAAAATATAAACAGTAATTAGGCGTTTCTTAAAATATTTTAACGGTTGTAGGTAATAATTTTAAATTAAAATTTTAAAATTTTAAATTTTCAGTTTTTTTGTTTTGTTTAATTTTATACGAAGTACTTATATTTTTGTTAGATTTCATAGATATTTAGACATTTATTGCATGATATATTTTAGTATGTCCGTTTTAAAAAATTAAACAATGGGTAATTTGAAATGAGCAAAGAAAGAAATAACAATAATTCCGGACAGGTGTACAGCAATTTAGACAAGTGCATTAAAGAAATTTCGAAATTAGAAATTATGCTCGGCATACACGTACGTCTTGTAAATGCTAAATTAATTTTGATTTGTGCGAATTTAAAAAAGTATTCGATTTTGCAATTGGCGCATGCCCGCGAGCGCGAGGTTCGCATTTTATCAAAATTTCAGCGTTCCGTAACCTTTTACATAAACATGTGGGATTCCGCGTGTCAACATAAAAATGTATTGTTTAAACATTACATAAGGATTGTTGAAATTTGAGCGCAGATTACAATTGAAATACCATCGTGTTAATTAAATTATAAGTAAAAAGTAGGCTAGCAAGCGGATCTAGTTGCCTTCTTGAAAAATACTGTGTGAGCATAATTCGTACAACTTTCTCAATTTCTATCTTTGTCCTTACTTTCTTTTAAATAACGCGTTGTCAATTAAATACCCTATAGTTAATACATATTACATATTACAGTTATTGTTTTGAATTCGATTTTAAAAATTTCGAGTCTGATAGGTAAATTAAACTTGCGACCCTATTGGTACCTAAAATATTCGCAGAGAGTAAACTCCGAGTGAATTGTAACTATCTATCTCTATAGAAATAATTGTTTAACAATCGTTTTCGAGAGATATTTTAGGATTTAGGGCCAGTTTTTCAATGCTCAATTAACTCTGACCATCAGTCGATAATGGGTACCTATGTAGGTATATAAAAATGATTAGTAACAACAAGTGCTTCTATGGCGATTGACTGATGATTAGAGCTAACTGAGCATTGAAAAACTAGCTCTCTTATTAAAGGCCGGTTTTAGAATCGCTAGTTAACTCTGACTATTTGCGATTATTGTTTCAGTAATCATTTCTTTTAGCGATTAACCGACAGTCAAAGTTAACTGGCGATTGAAATACCGGCGTTACGTATGTATGCACTTTTGTCTGCGAATTTTGGTCTTTTGGTATTAAATCTTTTATACAATTTTCGAGTAAGTTCATATTCTTCATATTTTTACTAATTTTAATATTCAAGTACGTACGATTTCGATACTTTCGATTCAATCTAAAAAAACAATTCTAGAAGATTTGACTCCGATTTTTAAGCGACATACTTTCAAAATTTTAACTCTAACGTCAGTTGATTTATGTAAACAACATTATGTTTAAATACTTTAATAGAATTTGATTTTCGTATAGGTATTAATTTTAAATTAAATATAAGTAGGAAAATGATAATGAAAATGCGCACTTTAACATAATAATTATGTTATAACGTTACAAGGAATATCGATATGTTGCATAACGTTCTCGTTCATTTTGTATTTAAAATTTGCACTTACGTAATAATGCGAATAATAATAATTATACAAGGTGTCTTAGAATAATTATTTCTACTTTTCGGATGTGTTGGAGGACATGTAATTAAGCACTATTTTTGTAATTAAGTAATGTCCGGAAACGCTTAGTTTCCGAGATACAGAGTGTTAAAATTTGCGAAAAGAATACTAAATATATTGATATTAAACGTATTGGAAACTAAGCATTTTCAAACTTAAGTCTATATCGGCTTTTTTTCTTATCTTGATGCTTACTGTCATTCTCCAAAGTTTGGAAACGGTATTACGAATTTAATGTTTTTATCGACGCACGCCGTTCATCTCGAAAACGATGCGTCGCACGATAAGAGTTGAAGTGGTCTTATTTTTGCCGCCAATTTTCCAATAAATCCAGTGGTGTAGAAGTTTCAACAGAAAAAAACTAAGCGTTTCCGGACATGATTTCCCTTCATCGCATCTGAAAAGTAGGAATAGAATTGTCATTTTCAACTTGTAAAATTTTAACTCAATTTTTAATGTTATAATATCGATGCAACAGAATTTAACTTTATCAATATAGGCACAGTTACCTACCTAGCATATCTTAATTAAGTACTTAATACATTTTTCATTATCTCTAAACTACGGTTTTTATTTGTTAATTAGTTAACTAATTGCGATAACGATCAAATTCGTTTTTAATTTTTTAATGGAATAATTCATACCATAATAATTCATACCATTTTACTATTCTCGTCGTTAATTATTAAAAAATAATAATAAATTTCAACGATTTTTTAATAAGATGGAAAAGATAAACTTAAAATTCTATTTGTAATAAGTAGGCGATTTTTTGGAACAGAACAGAGACGTCGAATATCTATTTTGTTATAAAATACTTATCTATACACATTTCTTTTACAAATGTTAAATAAAATCGCTATATCATATCACATCTTTTTTGAAGGGCAACTCAATTTTATTAGTCTTAATTGAAAAATTCCTTTGTAATTTATGTGAAAGTTATTATGTATAGGAGAAAACACGAGAATTCGTTTATGATTCATCGTGAAGTTTAGTAAGAAATAATAAAAAGATATATCCACTTATTGTTAGTTCAATAATTATTACCACGTCTACAACTACCTATACATACGATGTGCAACATGCACTAATGAATACGAAGCCACCTTTTCAGATTTCTCCAATTTTTATCTAAATGCTATTTTTAACCGCATTATCTAATCAATTTGTTTTCTGAATACCTATGTCTAAAAGTAGAACCTGCGCAATTTATACAATAAATTACTTTTAAATAAGCAGCTTATTTAATTTTTGTTGGATGCAAGTTAAACTTAAATACTCGGTGCGTTAATATTGAACAAGTTTTTCAAGAAACTATTACCTATTTTTAAAACTATTTCGCTATCTTGTTATATTTTTTAAACGCTTTCTTTATATTAATTAAGACGAGATGCAGTGTACCTAATCCGGTACTCCATGGGACCAAAGGAATTCATCCATTATAATCGAACGCTCATCTTATGCGAATTTAAATAAAATTGGCTAAAAAGATAATTTTATTTAAAAATGAAACGAGAGCATTTCAGATACATATAGTTTACGTTAATGATTGCCCGTATTTCATTCAAATTGAACGAAATGATATCGCTGGTATTTTCTTGTTGGAAGCGGTGCCTTAATTTTTGAATGCGAAATAGTTCTTCTGCTTTTACATCAGCCACATCTTCTTCTTGATGATCATCTTCCTCCACTTCTTCGTCATCTCGTTGTATTTGCTGAAAATTTTTGATAAAATAAATAATTAAAACTAAAATTTTGAGCAATTTCGAAGAGGGGTTGAAATTTCGATTTCAACACAAGAGGGCACAACACCACATGTCTGATTTTTTTTATGTACAATTATAACGTCATCGACAACGTTAAAAAGAATTACAAGCGATGTACGTATTTTTTTTCCATTTGCTGGGAATAAAATGTCGAAATTGATTTTTTTTTGGATTTTTTTTATGTTTTTCCACGTGCTGTCATCGTTTTCCTTGTCATGTCATAGTAATAAAATTAGGTATTTAAAACTAAGACATCATTCCACAGTCAACCAAGACTGAAAGACTTTTTGGACACCCGTTATTAATGTAGCGAAAAGCAACTTAAAAAAATAACAGATGTGATGATAATATACATATCTAGTAATTGTACGTTTGGAGACAACACCGTTGCACCTAAAACATTATTAAGTTGACCTATTTGTAAATTCGATAAATTCATTTAAATTCCGTGTTTTTAAAAATTTTTGTAACTATACTTATTTGTAAGAAAAAGTCAGTGAGACAGTGTCTCAATTACATAATATTATAATTGTTACATTTACATATTAGTTCGGGTGGGTTTTATAACAGATTATTGTATGGACTAGTGGTCAAAATGTCAATTTATTATATTCATTGTCAGTTGACACTGTTTTCTAATTGCTACGTAGTTTGGGAGCTTCATTCTTTATTACATGGACATAGGTATGTCTACGTGAAGTTTATGTGACCGATTCACATTATGTTCACATTATGTATGACATAATATATGTTATACAGGTACTTCCTCTTTTCTTGTTAATTTACAGTAATTTTTTTGTCTTACTTATTTCCATGCACTATTATTATTTATTCTTTTATTATATGGAGTCGGGATGCACTCACTCATGGTGTCTCACCCTTATTAAAGTACACTTATTTAGAGTACGCGAAAGCTAAAATGAACGAGACACCTGGAGTGCATCCACGACTAACAAGGAAGGTTAGGCAGGTGAAAATTTCAGAAAAATTTGAAACTTTGCAGGATTGTAGTAACTAGTCGACACTAATCAAGAGCCGTATTTCGTTTGTGCTCTTCCACAGTTTAAGAAGGTGAAATCCACCCTTGAAAATTGGAACTTTTTTCGATTTTGCTTATTATCTGTGAAACAACAAGATCTATCGCCAATAAACTATACATTTTTGTTAATGGCTGTTCAAGACCTACATTATGATACAAAAATTAGGGATAAAAATCCTAAAGGGTGTCATCCCTTCGAATTTTCACCCCTAATTTTTGCCATACTTGGGTACATTTTTACATCGACAGACATATATATTCGTGTAAAGGACAATTAAAACTATAATTAAAAAACAAACAACGCAATTTAGTTTTTTACAGTAGGTGACATATTGAAAATTTATTCATTTGGAGGGAGGTCTGCCAGGTTTGCGAGGCAGACCACAATAATTCTAAATAATTGATATTTCTCTAAAATCTATAATAAATTTTATCAAGTTTATCAAAAATGATTACAAAAAATTCAATTGTCTGCCACCGGTTGGATATTTCCCACTATATCATCTTTTAAACACACTAAGAAAATTTTAGTAGTGTTGTGCTATGGGAGCTTGGGCTATTACAGGGGGCGTAGTGGAGTTTGATAAAAACAATTGGCAGATAATGACCGAAAATTTTTAAAATATGTACTTTTTAGGAAATGTATTCTAAAATTATGTATTTTTTGTGCAGTAAAATTATGTGAATACTCCTTTATACCGCAGAATTATGAGATTTCCACTTGCCTAACCTTCCTTGAAAGTAAAAATGCTGAACGAGTAATTTTTTTGATGTAGATGTAGAAGTATGATTTTTCATTGTTCTTAGTTTTTTTTGAGATTCTCAACAATGTAGGTAGTTAGATAACCCGGTAGATGTAATAAAGTTGACTATATTGTGGCCCCTACAATAATGTTTTTAGGTCCTGTGGATAAAGGGTTGGGTATGTGATTACTGGTTTTGTTGCATTATTTCGTCTTGCATCATTTGAAGGTTATTTGGACTATGATTTCCAAATCTGCTGGGGCTGTATTTGAATGTTCATTAAAACATATATCTGTATGGGTGTCTATGATAATCCATTGCTTTATTTTTGTATTACTTATTTGTTATGGGTTTCTTTTTTTATGAATTAATGAAAAGCACATAGGATTGCGTGAATTGATAGTGGCCACGTTTTTCTTGTTTTTACATATTTTTTTAGATTCCTGTTGATATACGTATGTAATGTATACCATATACCATATCAATATTAACTAACAATAAGTGGTAGGTACATAATTTGTTTTTGATATAAATTATTATTTATATAAATAATAATACCTACTCGTATAATCAATCCCCATTAAATATGCACATTTTGAAGCTGATAATATTTCTTAATTGGGACAGTTACGACAACTTCGGTAGGTACCAGTTGGTTCAAATATATGTATGTATGTATCACCGTAACGTTTCCTGAATTTTTATGTAAACTTACCTATACGTAGTAATAAATTGTATAACTAAAGAGGAACTGAACCTGCTCGAGGCGTTCTAGATTGCTTTTCTCTCGAGTTTATATTATACTACGAAGTCATCGTTCGGTTTGAAAACGTGCTGGAAAATATTCCGAATAATATAATCCTTGGATAGGAATTTACAAAAATTTGGATATTTTGAATGTATGCACGCATATTGGTTAGATTAAAGAGTGCATTACCCCAGAGTTGAGGTGAGAGTGGCCTTGCTCTTCTAAAAGTGGGCCACGTGTGGCTTTCTTCTGTTTCTGATCACGCATGCACCGTCTAACAAAGTATGCAGTTCAATTATGGTTAGGCGTTGATGCCTTCACGATTTCGAGTACCTGCCTATCTAGCGTAAGCGGATTCGTTTTCAACTTCCGTCCAAATTGATTGGATTTGATGTCCGAATTTAATATTAAATAGTATGACCGATTAGGATAAAAGAGGTCATTTACACGATCAGTTCAGTTCTTGGTTCCGTCTTATTTTCAGTTTCCGGAACCGAAATTGAAACGGAACGCGATAGTTTAATATTTAGGAAACGTAAACAGAGAACTGAACTGGCTCGTACAAACAAAAGCGTTCAGTTTAGTTGAATTGAAATGGAGACCGAACTGATCGTGTAAGAGACCTCTTAATCAGTTCTCAGTTTACGTTTGTTACATGTTGTTGAACCATTGTGTTCCGTTTCAGTTTCGATTTCGATTTCAGATAGATCAATTTGAAACTGAAACTGAGACTGAACTGGGAACTGAACTGGTACTCGTGTAAAAGGCCTCTAATTGTAAGCTGCATTTTGTCAAAATCAGTTTGTTGAGAGACATTTCTAAACGATATCAAATTTGACTTGTAAATAAAAAAAGTATTATTTTAGCAGAAGAAAATCTCGAGTGTACAATTAAGTAGATAAAATAATGATAAAACAATAAACGTATTAACTTTATTTGAATGAACAACAGAATTATTGTAAATAACATTACTGGATTGTCATCATGATATTCAAAAACTTGTTCCTATGTTGCGTTCCCTTTTTTTTTGTTAACTGCATATGCAGTTAAAATTTTTTGGTAACATATAAACAAACACGGAAAAAATAAAATAATCAAAATATAATATTGCGATTGGATTATGTATAGAAATTATAAATTAAACAATATTTTTAATTTTTTTTAACAATTTAAAACAACTCCTTGTTCGCCCAATTTGCGTTAAATGAAGGCCACTTGTATATTTTAAATAATTTCTTATAGCTCTTTATATTAATATAATATTCTTTGCAAAACGTGTGTTTTATTTGAAGCAAGGGTATGTGCAATAACTTGCGTGTAACAATAACTTAAACTTTTATCCACTAATGTGCGTTTGTTAATTAATTTATAATATATACCACCTATACCTACTTTTGAAATAGGTATAATATTATATTTTTAAATACAAAGCAAGATGTTTATCTATTTATTTAAAAAAAAATACCGCTACCGCAAAAAATATATAGCCATTAAAAATACAATAGAATTTAATACACAAATGCACCCATTAACTGATTTATATTGTACAATATTATTTATTATTCTAGTAATTTATTTAATATATTCTTGTTGTTTAAATTTAAAATATGTTTTTAAAAATACAATTGAATTATTAGAAATTTAATTAGAGTAGAACTATTTTGCCACACTGCTACCACGTTCTAGAGTCTTCAACTATATAATTAATGATGTCAAATGAGGAGATTATTGTCTCTGATACATACCTTGTCACTCGGTTATTTATGTTTATCACGGAACAAAAAAACTGAAAATTGAGAACGCATTCGTGCCACAAAAAGTATTGTGTTTTCTAAATATTTATTCTTTTACGTTCCATTTTATTTAGGTGAATTCATCTGGTAGAATCGCGAAAAGAACGTTCATTATAAATTAAATTATATTACGAGTTTGGGCATTTAATCGTTATTTAGTGAAAGAGAATCTCCGTTTTTACACTTTCTTGGCGATTACAAATTTATGTAGGTTTATCTTGATATTGAATCAACATTTTACAGGTTTAGTGATTATAGTATAAATTAATACAGATTTTCGTTAAATTATTGTAATATCTAGTAGTTAATTTATTTTTAATATTAAAATAGAAATGTTTTTTTTTTTAAATTTTGGGTATATTTCATAATTTTGATGGAATAAATTGCATAATAAACAATGGGCAACTCGCGAAAATAAATTTATTTTAAACATTTCATCGGCATTTCTCTTTACACGCACACTGTTTATATTGCATACTGATTAGCCGTTTGAAAAATGTGAAATTTGGTACTGACGAAATAAGTATAGATACATACAACGATAAGGATAAAATATTGTTTTTAGAAATGTGTTACGTTCAAAATTTCAGTAAAAATTATATGAATTTTAAATGAAATTTACGAAAGACCATTATTGACTTATTCTACAATTATTAGATTTTTTAAAATTAGGAAATTAGTAAACTTGTTTAACTAATTCATTGCATTTAATGCAATGCTTGAATTTGTTAATTTTTGTTTTAACGTTAACAGAAAATTGTAGTTAATTATACATATACATACATATACATATTTTATACATATTTTAATTATTAAATAGAAACTTGTAGTTTAATAATTAAAATATGTTTATATATTTAATTTGTAGATATTTTAAATAAGAACAAATGAATTATTATAAATAAACTCTGAAACGGTGAAACAGTGTTTCGCTTTACTAAATGATACCAAATATCGTTACCCTCGAAATTAAATTTTCTCAAAAATGTGTTTTTGTTGTTTTAGAAACACCCAGTTTTGCAATTTAATTTTTAATGTAGGGTATTTCCAAAATCTTTTAAAATGGAATATTGAATAATATATGTAGGTATACGTAGATAAAAATTAATCCTATATATTTCTCGCTTTCATTTTTTTTAAATTAAATCGTTTTGTCATGATCTTTTGTTTTTATTAATACTATCAATTTTTAATTTATTTTTCCATGTGAATACATACACCGTGAATCTTGATTTCAATTTACTTACACTATTTGTTATTGACTATCGGATATAGGTGTTTACTACATCGTTCAAAATACAACGAACCCGAAGAATCTCGTACACGCTTATTCATTACCTGGCCTGTAGTAAAACATAGCTACAGGTGTAGGGCGTGCCAAACTTTCTCTAGATCTTCGGTTGCTTTGTATAAACCTAAATTCAATAACTACCTACCTACTTTTAATACATTTTTCAACAATCGAAGTCTTACTATTAATTATTAATAGGTATTGCCTATTGTAACGGCTGTAAGTAATATAGATAAGCTTTCTGGTTTGTTAATTTTTCCAAAATAAAATGAATTTGAAAAACGATGAAATGAAATGAAAAACTAAATATGTACCTATCCAACTAGTTTTTCATTTCATCGACTATTATCTTGTGGATGCAAATTTTTTTGTTTTACCTATACTTATATAAAAGGCGCCTTGCGCAGCAACGTAAAATAGAATGTCATTAATCTGCATACATATCGATAATATTGCACTATCGATTCTGGAACCTCGTTTTATTTCATTATAAAATAACTATTGTAGGCGCATTTTTTTCACAAAACCCATAAATTAATGCCAGTCGCTAACTATATTTTCTAATTAAATTCGATTCATTCGCGCTATTCATTTAGTTTGATTAGCAAATTTAATAATACCAGTTTTAATTATACCGATTACTTTAGAAATACTAGTTATTAGCAGCAGTTGATGGCATCGTGGTTGTGCAGCGAGCAGCAAAAATTCGAAATGTAACGAGTTATTTCGACATTTTGGATTTTGAACTTAATTTAAAAAACATAAGTACCTATGTGTTAAGATAATTATTATGTTGAAAGTCTTGTGTGTTACTTATATATATATTTATATATATATATATATATATATATATATTTTATGTTTGGATAATCACTGACTTTGTTTAATAAATTAAGATATTTTATAAACATATCCAAATATATTGCTCTGTTGAGAAAATTCAATTTTCAATTTCTTGTTTTCTTACGGCTATAAATTTGTATTAACGATAAGATTACTTAAAACTTATAAAAATAACCCCTTTAAAGAATAGTACTAGATATACAGACACAATTTACTAAAATCTGCTATAATTCAATTCTTTTCACTACCTATACAAAAATCGATTTTTGTTTACAATATTAGTTTAATATGAATACAAAACAATGTGTAACAATTATTAGAATAAAATACGGGGTGTCAGGAAATGGTAAAAAATCTCTCGGGAGCGTATAAACCACGTCAAAATAATACCACATGTTTCCCCATTTCACCCCATAAGTTGAAGAGTAAAAATCTTTTTATTTAAATAAAATTTGTATTTTTCATTGAAATTTAATAATGTTTGGTACATATACGTAATAAATACAGATCTTTAAAATAGTGTAAAAGGTTTTTGCGATCACCTTAGGAGAGTCAGGGACTCTAACTTTCTAATCCCAAAATATTTTAGAGGTTCAAGTTTTTTAATTGTTAAGGTCATTTTCGGTTACATAGATATTTTAGGTTAAAAACGGTATTTTTGATGAATTTCGATAAAATGAACCATGTTTGAGAAAATTATACATAGAGAATAAAAGATGCAGA
This sequence comes from Rhagophthalmus giganteus, assembly GCA_036326145.1. Lineage (NCBI taxonomy): Eukaryota > Metazoa > Arthropoda > Insecta > Coleoptera > Rhagophthalmidae > Rhagophthalmus > Rhagophthalmus giganteus. Next base: position 8,387,767 of record JARFJA010000067.1, on the reverse strand, counting down.
ATATATTATATAGGATTGCGATTTTATCGAAATTAAACAAACGTAACAAGAGCCGTTAGTAAAATCCCAAAAGTTTTCAAATTTGACGTTAGAAATGTGAAAGAGTCAAAGATAAAAAAAATGTGATTCATAACGTCCGTTGTTCCCCCAAATGAGATGCTTATGATAGCAATAAAAAAATTATATTTACAATTAATTATATATTTTTATTAACGACGGTCTGAAGTTGTCATGGATTGCACCGTTCATTTATAATAATTAGATAATATACGTTTATTTCAATATCTTTTGAAATCAGTACGGTCATGGTCATTCAATTTAATTTTTGTGAAATAGTAATTTAAAACGAGTTTTATATGGACATATTTATCACCACCTACTCGAAAACTGGGTTATAGCGGTTAGAAATTAGAAAAAAAAACGGGCGCTTCAATTTTTGAACTTCCTTCGGCGTGAATTATCTCGCAATGTTTGCTTCCGAAGATAAACTTGCAAATAAGGTGTTAAATAGTTATTAACCGTCGCAAATGTTTGTCGATCACTGAATAGTTGCGGTCGGTAGAATGTCCCTCTTTACCTTTTCTATTTACGACATTATTTCACTAACTGAAATTAACTCTCGCTAGCAAGTTCTCGTAACCAATTACCTACTACCTAATTGTGATGCAACTTGCAACTATAGGTCATAGCTAACCTAGATTGATATGTTAAAGTTGTTAAAAATAGTGACGAAAAATTATATTTAATAAAGTTTTATAGTGTCGTCAATCGAAAATTAATTATAAATAAATACTTATATTCTACAGCGATTAAATATAAGTATTTTTGAAAGTAAAATGATTACGTCGTGACTTAAATAATGTAGAACTGTCGATAGGTACCTATCTAAATTTACAATGATGTTATTGCAATAGGAAGTATAATTATTACTTTTATATTTTTGACCGTCGATGACTAATTTTGTCGTATAATTACTTACTATAAATTTAGAATAATGTATTTGAATATGCAACATCTAAATCTTGATAATCGGCCCTAACATTCCCGTTATTTTTAACACTCCGTTAACATGTTATCGCTATGGAAACGTATGAAAATCTCGATTGTGATTAGTGATGTATAATGTATAAGGAAAAATTTCATATTTTATTACATTTTTAGAATGACCTGGGCTTGTAACGTTTATTTCACATGCTTATTTAATTGTATGATAAGTAGATGCTTGCATATGTACAACAACTAGATTGTAATCAGACGAAATGAATAAATTATTAAGCAAATTTTGCCACTTTAATCAATTAAAATTCATAGAGCTAATGTAAGTTAGTATTTTAACGTTAATTGCAAGTAGGTTAGTAGAAATTACTTCTTACTTAGAGATTCCTATGTTATGAACCTTTTTAAATCATTAATTACAAAATAATAGATACTCTATAAATTACGGTGAATTTTCATTTTAAATATTACAGAGGCTAATTGTTTGTATACTGTTAGAAACAAGCTTTTGGTTATTTTATAATTACATAACTGGATTTGACTTTATTAATATTCGATTGCATTTTTAGTGCATAATAATTAAGTAGGTAAGTATCTACTGTATTGATTGTGAGTTTGACAAAATGGAGCCGATAAATAGCTTTAAAAACTGCTCGTGCATAATGGCTAAATGTTTTAAGATGTGCAGTTTAAATCGTCACTAAAGTTCAAATTATATGTGTACCTACAACATAACTTCAGTTATATAATGTACTTATACAGTAATATGTTGAACTGTTAAATATTGATCTTAATTTAGAGAAAGAAACTCGACTTGAGAATGGTAGTAAAGTTCTTTATAAATTAGGTAAGTTTTTTATTATTTTCAATATGGAAATCTTTCAATTAATGCACATTACCTTCTTCAATTTTATAATAACCTCTTCATTCACTTCGAGGTGAATTTACCCTAATTAGATGCGTTTTTATTAATTAATTATTCAAACAATTGCATTAATTCATTTGCAACGAAGAATATTTCTAAATAGTGTTATTATATAACGGCACTAAACTAATTTAAAAGTAAATAACTAATATGCGAATGTAGAAGATGACACGTGATTTTCAATAATTACATAATTTGAAGCATCCACTTAAAAAATACCTTCAAGTCAATTCTTTGAGTTTCTTTTTAATTTTACATAACTTCCTGCTAATATCGCAGACTAGAAATTGCAATACTTATTTTAAATCTTTACCGTGACACTAAATTTGTTAGTTATCACGGTCAAGTTTAAATATTTAGTATAGGTTTTCATGTTATTATTAATTATTATATTATATTAGTGTGAATCCGAATCGAAAGGGAAATATATTGAACATGACAAGAATATAGTTTATTTATTTCTTTTCTTATAATTAATTCGATCAAATTAAAAATATCAATGAAAAATACAATGCAAAATAGATAAAAAAATTACGTACAGACTAAAAGTTATCGTAAAACTTTAAAATGTTAAAAATTTTAGATTAAAAATCAATTAAGTAGGTATCTATCTACTTATAATTTAACTTTTTACCTTTAATTTTCCACAAAATTTCACATGCCTTTTTATTGTTAATTTAAAAAGCGGGTTTATTAGTTTCGTTTTATTTTTGTAGTGATATACTCCTTATCGTAATTTTTAACGTTAAAAATGATATATGTAATTTTGTGACGATCGCGATAAAAATTAGAGAAATAACATATTAAATTACTATAATTTATAACAAATAAAACAAAACTTGACCCATTCTCGACGAGTTCGTAAAAAAAATGTGCTTTGACATTGTAACATATTTTTTTATTCCACCCAAAAATGTGACCATAAAGTGGGCAATCAAACAAATTGCAATGTAGTAGTTATCTAATTATAACCGTGATAACGTGTTGTTATTTTAATTACTTTAGCTTGCCATATATTCGCGTTTCAAAATGTTAATTGTATGTTGAAAGTTTTTGTATACAATTGCACATTTCATAATTTTGTTATTCTAATATAGCACTTAAATTCTAGATAATTGAAGTTTACAGTATCTTGCAGCCTCTATGTGCATCGGTCACTGTGACTGATTGTTAAATATGTACATAAGTACAAACATACTTTGATCATTTAAAATAATAAATACTTATAGGAATAAAAAAAAATTACGTTAAAAATTATCAGTTATTTTTTGTGTAGCTAGAAATATTTCAGTAATAATTGATAACTATTTTTTAAACGTAAGTAATTTTAATATTTTTATAAAACTATTCGACTCTTGATTCGACCTAAACAAAATAATAGCTTTTAAACATTAACATTAAACATTAAAAATGTAATCTCGTGCGCTCCTTAAGTAAAAAAGTGTGTGTTTGGGCTTAAAATCTTTGCAAAGGCCTGTCGATTACGAATATCGACGGTGTCACCCTCTCGCCCCTGTGAGAAAATGTTTACGACGCCAAGAGGATGGCGCTGAACACTGAAGTTTAAAAATTCATTTTCTCCGGAACTATTAATCCGATTTCAAATTTTAAAACGCCAAATTGTAGCAAATTTATTTAGCTAGAAATATTATTGTGACATATATAACCAAATTTGTGGTAGTTAAGGAACTATAAATCGCAAAATTCGTTGAATCGTTAATATTTCGATAAAATTTCTTTTTTTTAGATCTTTCAGACCGTTAAATTGATTTTATTCGTTTTTATTTTATTCTGAAGCGATATTCACATCACAGTCACATATTATATTATCAAATCCGAGTATTATGAAAATATCAATATAGGTACACGAGATACATACATAGATAGTCTAGTACTTTAGTCAAATAGAAACAAATTTTGATGCTTGACGAAATAAATTGATAAAGTTTTGAAAGTTAATAGAAATGTTCATTCAGACGTAGATACTGTTCAACATACTAAAAGCCCTTAACTTAATCTGTTGAGCTTGAGCCGCCATCCTCGAAAACGGCGTTAAAAGCGTTTTTCTGCAGAATCTCCTTTCCGGTTCATTTTACGACAAAAATATTTATATGAAAAAATAAACTAGGAGAAATTTCCTTTAATTTATGTTGTTATTATTTTTTTGTAAAGTCTATAGTTTCGGCGTGCCGGCCTCACAAAGTTTATTTTGAAATTATTTCTACATCGTTAGACGTACCTAAAATGTACATTTTCAGGTAAGGAGCGCGAAAAATTCTTCCGCGGACAGGAGGCCATGAAGTTATAAATTTGGCCGTCAACACTTAAACTTTTTACCGGAATACCACAGGAACCGCTTGTTAGTTGTCAGTGGATAAACACTGGACCATTATACAGAAGACTGATTAAATTATAAATAATTATTTTTTTCATCATAAATGAAGGCATAAAATTTTTATTTAGAGTAATTATTTTCTAAAATAATTGACCTTTCATTTACATAATGTACAATACAAATTGCTTAAAACTTTAGTTTCGTTTATAGTGATTCATGCATACGACAAGTGATAAAATGCAACGTTTTAACGTTACTTTAAGGTTATCATTTTATAAAATATGATGTGTGGCGAAATATATTTTGTGAAATAAAAAGGTCCATACTTTAAAACAATTATGAAGCAGATAGTCTTATGTGGATTCTTTAGTGACTAGCGATGGCGGTTTGAATGTTACGACATATAAATATAATATTATGAAAGAGAAAAGTATCCAATATCTATTATTAGTGCTTGATTTCAGTGGGCGTAAGTGTAAGAAATACATAAGAAATTATAAAATAAAACTTGAATTATAGAGAATTCGTAAAAATATTCATTATGAATGTATGATTTTCTTATATTGATATTATCGTTACGTATTGTTTCCAGATAAACATTACGAATCCATAATCTGATTCTTTATAATTCAGTTTTTATTTTATAATTTCTTATGTATTACTTACGCTTACGCTAATTGTGAACAAGTACTTATACCCTTATACACTTATAAAAAAATAGGTTAAATGTGAGATTTACCAAATTGATGTTTCAGTATAATGTATCTATTAAATTTAAAACGACGAAATATTTTTATAGAAAAAGGAAATCGTGATTTATTACGGACCTTCTCGTGTACTGGATGGTCTAGCGTTGATTTATTTATAGGTTATCCAAACCTATACGATATTCACGTTATCAATAAAAAGTTACTAGATTGTTTATTTGTAATTCGGTTTAAAGTTTGGAAAGTGACTTAATTCTATAGACGATTTACCTGCGCACATATTAGATGGTATAAAGAAAGATTACAATTTATTAGAACTGTCAAACTACGAGGTACGAGGTGACAGCACTATGTGAAACGTCATCATCTATTAACCTTGATTGATGACGTAATCATCGTATAGGTTTGGATAAGCTGTATTCATTTTCTAAACGAACGAATGAACATACTGTTTGATTAAATGTGTTTTTAAATGTGACGTTTCAGCGTGCATTACTTACTTTGATTTTCTAAACATCTAGTTTTGTGTGTGTGTTATTTTAAACAGGTTATTTTTTATTCGTTCAAAATGTTTAGCAAGTCGAATTACCTAATTGCAGCATTGCGATTGATCTACTTTGAAGCGTTTCGACACTTAATCTTGAAACATTTGAATTATTAAAATTTATTAATCAATTTATTTCTAAAGGTTATTCAGCATACACATAGGGCAACTACAATGTTTTATAATAATATATACTATTTGACCTAAGCGTTATAAGAAAATGAACAAGGATTTTGATGAGAATTTCATAAAATCTGTGTTTTATTGATAGGTAGGTACTATGTAAGAAACAATTAAAATTATGTACAACAAAACTTTTCCAACTTCAACTTTTTTTTGAATTTTAATAATGAGTCGTTTTTGCTCTTTTACTCGGTTTTTAAGTACCTAATAATTCGCTTAGGGTACTGGCGTAGTACTTCATGCACTTCAGTCTACCTGTGCAACTCATTGTCAGTGATATTATATATAAATATAGTCACGTTATATTCCATGATAAAATATTTCACGAATTTATAAACTGATTTTTTTTATAACTTGATTATTGTTTTCCAAATCGCTTTATTGCACCCCATCCTTTATAACAAATTATAACAAAAAGTCAAAATTTGTAATAATATAATTTTAATAATGTATTACTTACTTATATCAAAATATATTGATAAAAATTATTTGACAGTTTAAGTAGTATTATTGAAGTTAGTGTTTTGTTGTTTAACTGCTTATTGAACTCTCCTAATTTTACAGTGTTGTGTAAGGTTTGTGTGTGTCAATATATTGCATAAGTTCTTTAAAAAAGTGTTAATTTAATTCAAATATGAGCATCAAAACCTATCTTTACCTTCGATATTATTAAGCGAAAGAATTTATTTTTTATAAAGACTACTTAAGTATGTCGTTATCAATAAACAAGACTGCACATTCTAGATCTTATAAAAAATAGAATAATTTACGAATAGTTTTGATAGCAGACAGTTTAAACATTATATAATTATTAATTGAGCAATGTTTTGAAAGCGTTTAGAATCTTTCGTTTTTCGAGCCGGATCTGATATAAAACATTCAGTTTCATTTTATATAATTACTAAAAATTCATTGTAATATGTAAATATTTTGTTGTGACATGATTGCTGTCTTATGAAGAAATTGATTTGTAATACGCATAGGTTAATGTTTTGTAATTTTGAGATTTCATTTTCCACGGTCATTATGGTAAAGGAAGTGATGGTAGATACCTACTATATTGAAATTGATTGCAATCGAAATTTAATTAAATTTTTATTTCGATTCAACACGTAGCAAATTGCACGAGATGAATTATTATATGTAGGTAAATACTTTTTATTTTTGTAAGTTTATGGAAAAATAATTTAGAAATATGTCAAATTATTTATAGATAATTTAATTTTTTGATTAATTGTCTCTGCTTAACTCGTAATTCTTTCATACCTACAATAATTTATAATATTAAATGTTACAGCAGTAAATTTAAAATATTTCGAACATTTTACTAAAAATAGAACGTATCAAGTAATTTCTATTTTACTTATTTATATCCTAATTAATACTTATTTTATATTTTTGTTTTGTTTTTGTTTAATTTATTACTATGTATATATTTATTATGTAGTATAATATGTACTTAATGAGTACATATACTAAAACTTGTTTTAAATTTTATTTTATTCAATTCAAAATATCGATACTTATCTGATTTTAAATAGAAAAAGTAAGGCCAAGGTTATGGATTTCTAAGCATTTATAACAATATATGGGACAATCAACGTTAGGTAGTGTTTAATGATTATTTTTTAAATCACACATTTCGGTTAATTTTAATGGAATTAACTCGCTTCCTGAAAATTACCATAACTTTCTTTTGTCAAAATAGTTTGTTTCTATTTATGTATATGACATTGTTAAGTTTAAATTCTTAATCGTTACACGTTCCATACCTATGCCTATTTTATATTTTGCGTGTATGCATCCTCATTTTACTTTTTAATTAATGTGCGACGCATTCGGTGTAGAGTTTTTGTGCGTCGAATAAGTTATGTATTTTAATTAATAAATTAACAGTTTTCTTTTTGGTAGGTACTAACAATAAGAATAAGGAGGACTGTAATAATGATGGTTATGCATGTACTATGTATAATATGTATTATCATTAAGGAAGAGTGAAAAAAAATTAAAAGTTAATATTTAAATTTAGAAAATTTTTATTTGATTGATTATATAGGGTTATCGTAAATGTTATCGAATATTTTAAGGGATATAATTTCTCAGTTTATTGTAAGTCGAAATTTGTGTACTAAAATGCTTAGTTTACGAGATGCAGGATATTATAAAACTAATTAAAAATTACATTTTATCAAATTGATTTGGGCATTCATTTAAAGTAAAACCAATTAAACTATCAGAAATATGGCCATTCCGTTCACCATATCCGAATCCGTTAGACTTTTATGTGTTGCGACGTCATTTAAATCATGTCGATTACGCTATGGAATTCAACTACACAAGCGAATTATGCTCGGAATTTTGACAACGAATGGCCTGATATGAGGTTCAGAACAGGGAGAGGGTTTTACATTTTGAACATTTACTTTTAAGGGCAGTAAATTTTGATAATGTGTTCTGCGTGGTAGACACCATTCAAGGACGCGAAAGAAAAAAAGTAAGTAAGTAAGTTTCCCTTGGCGAAAGTTTAGTAATTTTATTCATTTATACAATTTGCACTTAATTATACAAATTACAACAACATTTTAGAATACGCAGCGAGTTCAAAAAGTTTCCGGACTGAGGCTCTAAAAGAAATACAAGTGTATAGCTTATCCAAACCTATATGATGTTTACGTCATCAATATAAGGTTACTAGATGATAACGTTTCATATAGTGCTGTCACTAGTGCTAGTGCTGTTGTATTTTGACAGTTCTAATAAATTGTAGTCTTTCTTTATATCATCTAATATGTGCGCAAGTAAATAATCTATAGAACATGTCACTTTCCAAATTTTAAACCGAATTACAAATAAACAATCTAAATGACTATTTGTTGATGACGTGAACATCATATAGGTTTGGATAAGCTATATCTAGGTAAACGTTTGTTATCTAAAATTCAAAATAGACCCTCTCCATACGGCGTTCTTTCAGTCTCTTGAAAGTCGGTTTCTGGAATACTGTTCAGGAACGATGTCACTCGTGTTTGAATGGCTGCTATACATCCTCGAAATGCATCGCTTTCACTACCTCTTTGAACCAGGGAGAAAGGCAGCCGGCGCGAGGTCTGATGAATAAGGAGGGTTGGTGACCATAGTGGCCGATCTTCACGCTACACACATCGATCGTTATGACTGACTTCTTCCTTTTTCCTTTTTCCGAACTAACTTCGAGAGGCCCTTTGAGAGACTGAAAGTCCGGAAACTTTTTGAATTGACTGTGTATGCAGTTGCAATTTGAAAATTTGTTAGAAAACCCACGAACATTACCAGAGTATGGCTGCCGGCTCTAACCGGTGTCGAGAGTGCATTAACCTGGCCGATGGTTGTGAACCGTGGTCAGCATGTGGCGCTTTTCACCGGCTAGAATTTACGTTTTCTCGGTGAATTGCACCTGACCGCTTGGTGAACGCATTTCCATCTAGCATTACTTGCTTATATTTAGTACTTTGTCCTAATTGCTGCGACTGATTGGGTTGGGCGCTGTGCTGTACCGTGTTGACATAACGAGCTTCAACCTTTATAAAAATAGAAAGGGACTTAAACAACGTGCATTAAACGACAACCAGGACAACTTTTAAACAGACGAGCAGAAATTAGATGTATGTCTTCATCTATAGATTCTTTCAATAACAAAAACGGACAAGTTTAAGTTATTTTTTCATTCATTTAAAGATGGACACGACATATTTACACTTGAAGTTAACAAGAAAAATATTTGTGAAGTTACTTATCAAAGTTATTGTTCTGATAATAACGTAATAACATATTTATCGTGTGTTATATTATTGCAACTAGAAAATTTGCGATATTAGTTTTGCTATCTGAAACATACAATGAATAAGTCAGGTCAACGTGCAAAATACGTACTGTATGAAATTTAACAAACTTTTAGTAGCATTTTCTTATGGTACTTCACGCAAGACACTCGTGTTATTATCAAATATTTATTATTTAATGAGAACATAATTAATTTTTGACTAAATTTCGGTCGTCGGTGGATCGCCACCTGTTATGCTGAAATTGTCTAACCCACATTTTATCGCCGCAAAGGAATGTGAAAGTGATATGCTGACTGACTCTCAATCTCAATATGAACCTGAGTGACCGACCGTCGTCGGCCAGTTTAAGCTGCCGTGCATAGAGAATACATTTTTAACATTTAGATTATCCACATATAGGTATTATAGGTAGGAAATTTTTCTTTTAAATCGTGTCGTTGTGTAACATCGGTATATTCTATTTTAAATTTACGTGACCGTGGCGAGGTCTTTAATTTCTTTTAAATTATACCTCGTGCAAGGCACTTGGCCTATTGAACTTGAGAAAAGCTTTCTCTTATAGATATGCAATTAATTAGATACTTATGCATTCCTTGTTTGTCTACGCACCGAAAAATATCAAATATCTAGGTATCTATAATAATATTGAAGGACTAATGGATATTTTCATTGATTTGTCGAATTTGATTTAATTGCAAGCTGAACTTTATCTACAATTACATATTTTGTAAATCAATGTAGGTATTTGGACTTTAATTTAAAGACATGCTTCAAAAACGTACTTAAAGGTAATCTCTTCCAGTTTCAATTTAATTAAAAAAAAAATAAAATTTAGTAGGTATTAGCTTAGCTCCTATTAATTTTAATCTATATTTGAACTTATTACCTACTTATTTTATAATAAAAGTGCTCGTTTTATATTACCTATAATAAGATTTGACATACTTACATCTCTTTATTTAAAAAAAAAATATATGATAGGTTGATTAAAACTTTAGAAATGATAGATAATTACAATTATTCTCAAAAATCTCTTACAATTGGCTATTCAAAAATATTTCTTTTTAAATAAAACTGTTATTAAAATAATAAATACTTATTATTTAGATTTATTTTTGTTTTGCTATTTATTTTGAGTTTTCAGTTCAGTTGCTTGCTGATGTGTGATCTAATCCTTCACTTTTAGAAGCACTTTTAGGAAGGTGTACGATATCGCCCCCTACTTCGATATTTAAACAAATAGTAGGCGACATATTATTATTTGCTTCTATATTTATTTAAATACTCTTTTACAAGTCGTTACATAATTCAACAATCGATATCCAACGAACTTATTAATAGAATTTATTAAAATTTTCGAGTTACCGAATTTTATTTTTAACTGAAAGAATATTTAAAATTTTAAGTATTAATGATTAAAGGCATTTTTTCGAATAATTTTTAACTAAAATAGAAGGTAGCGTGAAGAACAAATGAATAACACACCGCGCGTATTTGAGAAGGCTTTTTAGGCGAATCAGGAATTCCAGTGGTTAATAGATAAGTATTAAAGATAATATATTAACAATATTTAACTAAAATAAAATATATTATATAGTGAAAACTGTTTAGAACGAAAACTTGACCGTATGCTAAAATATTATGTATGTATACTTATTGTATTTGCTTTTATAGTTCCTAATATTTTTATAATGAAGTTTAGTTTTGAAATCCAGTCTTTAACGTATACAGGCCGATTCAAATTCAAGTTGTAATATTGAGGGACCTCATTCGTTATTATAAATAGAACTACCTACGTTTTTTTTTGGCAGAGTTATTTTAAATTTGATAATGATTAATTATATGAAAAGAGAGATTGTCAAAAATTTGAAAATGTTTCCGCTCTGCAAAACTATTTTTATGATAATATGTATATTTGATGAATGTTGTTTTTCACTAGACCGATTCGTTCTACCTTTCTTGGTATTAATTTTTTACGTAGACCTTTTTATGTACGTATTACATATAAATTGTCTAATCGGCGATGTTAAACGCCAATAACTTGATGTCCTTTAATAATAAAATAAACAAATAGCACTTCTTTTTGCGACATTACAGTAATACGTATTTGTTTTTCGGATATTTACCACGTCAAAAATGTTAACGAGGTGTAGTAAGTTACGAATTTTTGAGGAACCATTTCCTATACTCCTTATTATGCAATATGCAATTGACAGGTAATCTTCATAAATCGAATCAATACATTGTCGACCCTTGTTGGTTAATGTCCATTTATTTGGAAAACACTGTGTTTGATATGTATTGGTATAAGTTTTTTAATAGAAAGTGAGTGCATGTGCAAATTATCGTTTTATTATACAGGATGAAAACGAATGCGTGATTTTAATGCACTAAATACCCTTTTGTTTACATTATCGTAGTCGCATCCGTTTATTGTAAAAGTACTTTTACAGATTTATTAAACTCTTGTTTTGTAGTGTATAAATAATGTTTGAGTACTTAATGTAATTTAATAGTGATTTATGTACCAAAATCATTATTCAAATGTTTATGCCCTGAGGGCGACTTATAAATCCTCTGGCCAAAGGTTCTCAGGGCATAAACATTAAGTTAACGCTCTTGATAGGTAGATACATAATAGTATATAATTTTTTAATGCTCGATAAAAATTAATTAAAAGTACTTAGGTATAATATTATACTAATACCATTTCAATGTTCCGTGATTCGCTGTTAAATGCAGATTTCCCAATTTATACCATTTTCTTTGCTCGGTACTTTTTTATTCTCTTTTATTCTTCTATTAATAAAATAGAAACTAATTTTTTTAATTTTGGGGTGTTGAGCTGATTGCGAGGGCAAATTAAATGTAGTACTTACCTACCCTTACCCTTACACTTACTCTTTTTGGTAAGTACTAATTACCTATATAGGTATCAGTTTATCTATCTATCGACGTTTACAACTGTTATTTGCGTTTAAGGCACTTTGATTTTATTGTTACTAATCTAAATAAGGGTAATTTTACATTGTGCTTGCTATGCCTGCTTTTTATTAATCTTCAAAATCTAAAAGACTGTTGTGCCGCACCATGTTGTATTAAGCTTTAAGGAAGAGTTAAAGACTCGCACAAACGCTCGTACACCCCTTCACGGATTTTTTATGTCGATTTATCATGTGAAAGGAGATCACAATCGGCGACATGTCAACAGCGAGCTCTCTTGTTAGTAAACAAATGGTCGTGGGTTCGAATCCCGCTGCAAACATCGACGTTTGTGCTTGTCAGTGCTAGCGCAACTTAGAAAACAATCTACAAATTAGATTGGCGAATTGATAAAACCACAGCCATAAACAAAAAAAATTAATAATAAAGAATGTGGCACAGAGTAAATTTAATTTAAACCTAATTTTTTTTGAGTGATGAACATAGTACCTACATGTGTACATTTGGGTCAACGAAACATTTTACGGTTTCTTCATACTTTTGTGAACATTAATTTGTGCAGGTACTACATTATTAAAGTTAAAATTTAATTAATCATTGAGTTACCAATTTTTAAAATGCACACCTACGTAGTTCTACAAAAGAAGTCACTGCATGTGAATTTTAATAAACTTTGACACAAAAACTGTTAGAGACGGGGAAGTAAAATTTTGCATATCTAGTATATAACATACAAAACCTTATGAAAATTTGAGATGGATGATGTCAAAATGTAATTTTGCAGGATGAATCGACGTTATATTTTTTTAATTAATTAATTAGTTTTTTGTAAATTAAGTATTTACAACGTAGGCATCTATTGAACAATGAAATTTATATATATATATATATATATATATATATATATATATATATATATATATCTGTAGTTTTAAATGTTACCGTGCTATTGAGTAATATTGAATACTTAAAACGTTTCATCTTCAAAAGTTTTAAAACATACACCGATCGGTGAAGTTATGATGCAAGGCTTGCCGAACCGCACAGAAGAAGAACTGGAAATTTCATTAACCTTTGAGCTTTCACTAGATAACTTGGACGGGCTATTATAGAGACTATAATTGTTAAAGTGTTTTTAAGTTATTTTCCATTTACCAATAGATATTTATACTAAAATTAAGATTAGCTTTTTGTATAGCTATCGGAATTAAGAATTTAAATCGTCGGATAGGTATTTAGTTATAATTGTTTTATTATCTGCTTTTATTATGCTTTAACTATAACATACGTATAATATTGTTGGACATAAGAAAAGTTATATTTTAAAATGTTCGATTGATAACAGATGGCATTAATAAAATTAAGCGTACCTATTTAATAAAATTATAAAGACGAGTAATGTTGAACAAGTTTTTTATACGAATAAAATTCTAGTCAACCGATTAGCTGCTTTTCATAAACTTATTTGCTACAAAATGAAGTGTGTACTAGTTTTCAGGGCACTTATTCGTTTTTTTAAGTTCTTATTTATAAAGTAATTAGTAGGTACTTAACTTTATTAATGTTACTCTTCGTTGCATTTATTTGTAAATATTTTGTAGTTATCTCTTAATGTTTTTTAAGATCTTTATATAATGGACTGTTTATTTTCATTATCCATTATCGGTTTACAGATATTTTTTATGAATTTCATATTATTTTATTTTATTTTGTTATTTCCTTGAACACGTTTACTTTTAATAGTTTCCATGATTACATTATTTTTATTTGTTATTATTTTCAGATTTATTTCAATCGCTTATTTCACGGTAGATATTCTTGCTCATTATACAGGGGGTCTCTGAAAGGTCTGTGCGACGTTTGACCACAGATTCTTGAGCTGAAAATATGACGATTTACAATAACTTACTTATATCCCAATTTGTCTCCTTGTCGAGATATTGAAGGGAGACATTATCACATACTGTTTTCAAAATAACTTATCAACGACTTAACTTAAAAACTTTAAATTCGGCACAAGTATTGCTGCAGTTAAGGCTAACAAACGCACGGCGCCTAACTCAATTTAACATACAGAGTGTCTATTTTTAGGGACCATAATCTCAGTTTTTTTTATATAATTTAGAAAATTTTATTACTCTTAAAAAATGTAATATCTTGCATGGTTTCTCGTAACAAAAAGTGGCTGTAAAATTTATATGACTGAGGCAAAAGAAATTCTTAAAGCAATTGTTCGAAATGGCTACCATTAACACGTTCTTTTAGAACAATTCTGCGCGTAAAGTTGAAGTTAACCTTTTGAAGTTTTGAAAGCTGATGCTGAAATGTTGCAAAGTGTTCAGTTTAACATTTTTCGCAGATTTCTTTATGTGAACGTGTTAATGGTAGTCATTTCGAGCATTTGCTTTAAGAATTAACAACTTTTTCCACAGTCATCTAGATTTTGCAGTCATTTTTTGATGTTATTACGAGTACCTATAGATCACGCACGACATTAAATTTTTATAAGAGAAATAAACATTTCTAAACTAACCTGTCTTTTGAAAAACATTCCCAAAAGTGTCAGTGGCGTGCGTATAAAAAAGTTGTTGGCAAAAAACTGAGCCTATGACCCCTAAAAATAGACACCCTGTGCGTTAAATTGATTAAGGTGTGCGTTCGTTAGTTTAAACCTCAGCAGTACATGTATCAAATTTAAATTTTTTAAGTTATGTCGTTAATAAGTCATTTATAATATAAAAGGCAATTTGGGATATAGGTAAGTTGTGTAAATCGGCATATTTTCGGCACAGGAATCTGCGGTCAAACACCGTACAGGCTTTTCAGAAGCACCCCGCATATTATCTACATGGGGTGTTTTATTTAAAATACAATAATAAAACTGCTGTTATTTCCGGCAAAACCGGAAGTGTTGGAAATTTCATAAAGTTATTCATTATCGCATTGTATGAAATTTAGTTTTAACGTGATAGTAAAAAATGTCGTCGATGGTCCTAATTTAGTAGGTATAAAATTCTTATATCGCAATAGTTAGGTACCTACATGCTACAATAAATTATTAAAGAATTATAAAAATGACGTAACGGACATTTAAGAAATCATTAGTAGGAAATATTTGTTAAATGTGTGTAGATGTCATACTATTTGAATACGAAAATTACTTTAGCAAATATCAATCTAAACTATTAATCTGTTTTTGTAGAATTCAATATCTAATACATCGGTCCCGACGACGACGAGCACGCCAACTACAGGATGTTGGCATCCTTGCAACAGGCCCGAAGTTGCAGCGACAGCAAGAAGTTTTGGTACTCTTCAAACGTACCAACCTGGCTCTCTACCCGATTACAAAGTAGACCCTTATCAACTTTTAGAAGATGACCTTAAAGATGTATATGTCGACATTCGAAAGGTGTGCCTCGTTAATTACTAGGTATCTTAGGAATGGCGTACTATATATTTATGGGAACCAGGTTTCGTATCAACGAAAGCATTTGATGCACCTACTTACCTAGCTATTTTGTATTGGTAATTATTCGTAATGAATGAAATTTTATTATAAAATATGTGATACTGTCAGTTAAATTTCTTTTGTCGGTTAGCAATAGATTATTATTTTAATCACTTTTACTACATGTAGATATTTATTTGGACGTTAAATCGCGTTGCAAAGTTATAAATAGATATAAATAAAGTACATATTTGGATTTGGTTTGAAAACGTTGCATCTATTGTACCTAAAAAAAAAGATACAACTAGATAATTATAGGTATAAATTTAAAATGATTATTTTTATTTATGTCTTGCAACTTTTTATTTAGTAAAATTATTATATATCGATAGTAATATAAGTAGTATAATCGATAGTAAGTACATATTTGGATTTGGTTTGAAAACGTTGCATCTATTGTACGTAAAAAAAAAGATACAACTAGATAATTATAGGTATAAATTTAAAATGATTATTTTTATCTATGTCTTGCAACTTTTTATTTAGTAAAATTATTATATATCGATAGTAATCGTTAATATAATTTATTACATTTTTCCGATGCACTTTTTTAATTCATTTTCATCTCTGTTTTTAATAAACGCTACCGAATTAAACACCGCAATAACTAATAAACAATTAATCAGGAAAAGTACCTACTTATGTATGTTAAAATTAATACCTATGTATGTATCAAATTAAAATGCAACTAAAATGTACAATGCGCGTCGGTAAGTTAACGACACGCGAAAGTTGATATTCAATTAAGGTCAAGGTGCTATATGCATGCGGTTTATTTCTGACAGTTTTTCTTTAATTACTAATTACGTAAACGTTTAATCTGCATTACAATATTAAATATGAATTTGTAACAAAGCCAACGTTACGTATAAATATTATGAACCTGTGTTGTTTTTCAGCAATTACGATTAAACACGCATCAGGAAGAACTTTTTGAAATAGCAACGTATTATTTTAGTGGTCAAGGAAAAGCTATACGGCCGATGGTAGGAATTCTCATGGGTAGGGCTATGAATTATCACATGTACAAAAAAAGCAGGTGAGTTATTTCAACTTTCATTCCCATTATTTATATATTAGTCGACTGGGTAAAAATTTGCGTAGTGAAGGAGAAAGAGAAGAATTAAAAAAATATATTATTAAGTTCAGTAGGTATGTAAGTTATCTACTTACCTATGTTGTTCCTTATTCTGTCGGCAATTACGTTTTTTTTTTAAACTATTTATGTAACTCTGCGTATCTACCTACACTTCGTCCAAACCTATATGCAATCCACGTCATCAATAAAAGGTTACTAGATGATGACGTTTTACACAGTGGTGTCACCTCGTACCTCGCATTTTGACAGTTCTAATAAATTGTAGTCTTTCTTTATACCATCTAATATGTGCGCAAGTAAATCATCTATAGAGTATGTCATTTTTCAAACTTTAAACCGAATTACAAATAAACAATCTAGTAACATTTTTTTGATGACGTGAATTGCATATAGGTTTGGATAGGCCATAATAAAATTAACGCTTACTATACTATATAAGTTGTGTAAAACATGGTAGGGCCGATTCGCCTTATTAGGACCACTTACCTACCTATTCGCGGTCCCCAAAATATATTTTACGCAATAGTAGAACCTTAAGATAAAAACAGTCGACATATAGATACGCATAGTAGGGTATGTTTTTCTTGTATGTTATTCTTAGGTAAATGCATTATAGTTAAATATATAGGATCACTTTATAGGTCGAATATTCAGTAAACATCCTTATTGAAAGTCGGATTTTCCCATTGATTCTCATCAAAAAATCCAAAGAACGATTTACCATGTTTGCTGTAAAAGTAGGTACTACATCCGTAGAAGTTAAGAAGTCGATTGTTATTAACAAATACATATACGGTTTTAGAAAATTAAAAGTTGTTATATCTTTGTAAATAGTCTTCACGAACAAAAGGAAATAGACGAGTAAATACTTAGTAGGTGTACCTACCTCAACCGCGCTGATGATACTTATATTTAAATGAATTTATACTTATTATTACATATTTATTTAAGTCAAAAATAAAAAACGGTTTTTGTTTGTTTTTAAAGATTAGAACAAAATAAAACGTCAAATATTATTTCTTTATAGGTATTAGTGCAGCAGCTTAAGTTACGTAAACAAACACGTGATTAACAATTTAGAAATTTTATTATAGCAAATTTAATTCTTTCCGACGTTATTTAATATTTACGAATAAGTTCTTAACATTTTAATTGATTTTTAAAAAGTACATTTCTTGGACTGGTAACGATAAATGAAATTATATAGAACAACATGCACGTTTTAGACATTAACTTTTAAAAACGTTACAGTGGTAGTTACTCATATTTAATTAAAATAGAAGTTCAATACTACCGTGAACAAAATAAAACAGAGTGTTCACACTGACGGTTTGTTCACGTTAAACAGAGGCTAATTTGACGCTTAAAATGATATGATCCTATTGTAAAAATGATGTTTTAGGCATTTAAATAGTTGCTTTTTACATTAAAGGGGTCCCCAGATCCAATATTATTGCACGATAACGATGATTTCAAGTGAATTCTCATATATTTTGCCCTTTAAAATTATTCTTTCTAATTAAACATTACTGTTTAACAAATTCTGTTATTTTAACATTCATAAGAAGTAATCCTAAATAGTTTCTTATACAAATACCAAAGTATTTCAATGCAATACAATCTTGGTCATGTATTGTACAATCACTCAATAATATTGCACAATATTTCAATCTTACAATCCTAAAGACGTTCAATATTATTGCACATATTATTCCAAATATTGCGCAATAATATTGAGTGTCTGGGAACCGTTTAACATTTACATTTAATATAAGACAATATATATCGAGGGCCCCAAGTCAAACTTAAGGCATTTATTTAAATTCTACAGGAAACGAAAAAAAGCACAATTTTGCAATTTTGTTTTTTGCACAATTGAACAGAAATATGGGAATGTACTATTGCGCAAGCTACATAAAATCAAAAAATATATATATACTTACACCCTAAATCTTAATTTGCACAAAAATGATTTTTAGGTACGTTCCTCTGATTTGAGGCCCTCGACATGTACTTCCTTATAATAAAAATATATGCCTTTTATAATCTAACATTTTGGTTTTGTTTTTTATGTTTTTTTGGCTTTTTATCTAATTTCTTTTAGTAATTGAATGTAGTTATAATCAGTCCCACTTTCTTCTGTCCATTGAATTGAAGTGTTGAGGTTACCGGGTGTTCGCAATATCGGGCGTCTACTGTTTTACAATTTTTCCACACCATAAACTTAAATTTAATAACTAGTTATGTACCTAGTTGACAGTATTAAAAATTTATATAATAATAGATAGGTATTTACGTACAATATACCAACCGTTTTCGAGATAAAAGCGATTATCTTTATCAATTAAATAATTACTTATTCTAAAGGTTTCTTATTGTAAGTAAGTACCGTAATATGCTCTTAAAATTTTTAAACCGTTTGTAACACCCCCCGCCCCTGGCATATTTATTAAATAAAGTAAACAATTTTCAAAGTCAAATAAAAATATCTAGTTTAGTTTAAATATTACGCATATTTTGTTGTCGTTTTTCAATAAGTTGTTTGATTAGTTTTCAATGGCACCTTATTCTACACATGTCGTAAAAGGTACAATGCCCTTTCAACAAGCATTTCCTCGATGTAACTCGTAAAATATCCATAATACTAGACAACCTTGCATCATTTATATCCTTAATGTTTCGGTCAAGGTTGAATTTCAATCCATTGATAATATTTATTATATATAAATATGTAGGTATTTAGTTACGTCACTACGCACATACAAAGGTTCTTTTTTTTTAAACGTGTCCGATAAACACTAATTTTTAGATTCAATTTAAAATTTATATAAATAAATTATTATTTTATACGATCATCGCATCCATATCTACATATTATATAGCAGGGGTGACCAAATTCCTTGATAATCCGAGCCATTTTTCAAAATTTGAAATTTTTCGCGAGCCGCAATTAAATACGTATTTAAAAGATATGCAAAAAAGGTATTAAAAAAATTTTTTTTACAGAAATTATATTTATTAAATATAATAGCACAAAAATGAAAAGGGAACTCGGGTACATTTATCGAGAATCACAAATAATCCTTCAAAGAGCCGCAGGTTGGGCCCCCCCCCCTGTTATATAGCATACCCAAAGTTTCATTACGATTTAGTTATCACGCCTTGCTGATTCTGATCTACTTTTACGTCAACAATTAAATTGGTCTTATTATAATTCTTTACGTAATTTAGTTACACTAATAATAAGAAAATTATGTAGAATAAACGGACGACGGGCTTCATATTGAAAACTTTTATTTTATGAAAAAAACCTAGTAATACTTACCTATTTATTTATTTCAAAAACGCATCTTTGTTGTTTAATTTTCTTGTTTTTAGAATCTTGTTTATATTTATGTTGTGGATAAAACACATTAGCGTAGCGACTTGCTTATTTTAAGTAGTAGATATACACGTTATTCCAATGGACGTCACGCATAAAAAGATATTAAATTGTATATTTGTAATATTTAGTTTAAAATTTTGAATGTGGCACATTCTGCCGATGATTTACCTGCACACATATGACATGCAAAGAAAGATTGCAATCTATTACTATTGTAAAAATATGAGGATTTATTGATGACGTGATTGGAACCTATCGATATTTATATAAATAATTATGCAATATTATATTGAACAGATTGGTGGTTTCAGTGCAAGTTTATCGCTTTATCATTAAGGGTGCTTTGGGTTTATGGGTTTTAACCCCAAAAAGATTTAATTAAAAAACTGACTGCTTTGCGTTGTTAAGGTTTTATACAATATTTGGTGGTTGCGTTTTAAATCTGACAGAAAATATTATTTTGATTTTCACTTGAATTAAATCTAACTTAATAATAAATCGTAAAACTAAAGATCAACTTGCATATCATCTAAACCTCATAAAAACTAATATCGAAAGCGCTTACTGCAGTTTTGGCGGTAAGTTCCGAAATTTTTCTCATTTTTGAGTAGGTAGAAAATCAGAGAACTAACCGAACCATATCTTTACCCCCACACGTTGCCTTATTTTCACTTTGTTTATAAAATAACTACAACAATTGCATTAAAGTATTATAATATTTAGTAAAAACAGGGAGGAGAAATTTAGAACAAACAGAATTAAAAGAATACCATGAAAAAACTGCAATTATTAGAATATTTTTTTAAAGTAAAAAAGTGGCAAAATAAAAAGTTAATTGATCTAATTTTGTCTCGTTGTCAGCCTAAATTGTTTAAAAATTGTTGCGACAATTAAAAATTAGAATTTCGTTTTTTATTCTGTAAACGAATGGATTGAAAAGGTAAAATCTCGCAAGATAAGAGAAATTAAAAAAATCAAAAAACACTAAAAAAAATTAAAATCCTGAAATATTTTTTTTTACTAATACTTGCATAAAATGTGGACTGACATTGCTGCCGCTGCGACTGCCACTTTTCTGCAACAGACTATTAAAAAAAATAGAACTTCTAAATTTTTCTTTGTATTTCCTACCTTTTTCTCGTTAGCATTTTCCCTCTATCGTCAACTTCCAGCGTAGTTTCTTCCGTTGACTGCGAACTTGCATTATTACATGCCTATACCTATGCTTCATATTTTACTGTATTTCACCAATCACTGTGATCGCGAAATCGTACGTAAGATAAATTTCGTTCGCGAAATTGTACCGTCGAATGTTTGAGGGGGACCCTAACCAAGACCCTAACCTAGTCCCTATCCGAGAGCCTAACCAAGCTCGATTTTCAGAGAATTTGCGTTAGAGCTTAAAGGTTAATGTATTTACACTTTACAAATACATGGAGAGTTAGTCGATAAAGAAAGATCCTAACTTTCCTCGTCGTATTAATCCTTTTTGTTTGTAATCCTTTTAGAGAACACAACACAACACATAACACTCGTGCACTCACGCGCAAAAAGGCCTTATAAACCGAACGAGCACTCCTCGCACACACGAACAATACGACGCCGTAATTTAAAATTCGAACTACTGAATAAGCACTACCGTTCTGTACCATTAACGCGAAAGATCTGAAACGGTTTTGTCAGCATTCTATATATAAATGCATTCGAGTACACAGGTACTAGGAAATCTCGTTTTTATTTTAAAAACATTCGGTTTGTTTAACTTGTATTAAAGTTGAAAGTGTGAAGAATAAGTTTTATTTGAAGCATTTTGACGATAAACTTATTAGTTTATGGAGGGTTGATTTTTAAAGTGCGCTTTTTTCGCAGTATCTCGCTTAATATTGAAAAATCAGTCATTATTGTTATAGACTTTTTTATTCCACATTAAATTTTTCAGGTTTTGTTTTTAAAACGAGAGTTCTATCATTAAATATAAGTGAGATAGAGCCTTTTGAAATATTTACTTTTTTAAGGGATGGTGGGGATAAAGGACGCGATTTTGCAGTGGCCAAGAAGTGATTTCATACTCTACAATTGACCCTCTATCAAGTAAAACGGTCGCTAAATTTATTCATTCAATACACACGACAAGCACAATATTAACATAAGCGGGTCTACTATAACAAATGGTTAAAAAAATTGTATTTGGTACGATTATATTAACGTTGTATTATAAGAGATGCCCATGACGTGAACTATATTCCTTATTAGCGTAACAACCTTCGGTCGCAGTTTAAATTATAAGTAGTGGTTTAGTAGTGGTAGTATTATGTGTAATGCACATGAGGTGATTTTAGTCTGTATTATAACATAAGTACGATAGATACTTACCTAGTAGGTACTCATAGTTTATTTATGACGTCTTTGTAGACTGTTACTGATAAAACTGGTTTATTAAGAAATTTACTTAGGTATAATAATTACTTATGACATTTCACTATAGGTAATTATTCAAACGTTGCAATACATATTTGTTTATATTATAATACGACAAAACAATTTTTTTGTACGAATTCATCGAATAAACTATTTCCCAACTATCATTATGTTAGTTTAAATTATTTATATAAAATTAATATTACCTATTACAATGTTTATAGTTGCTCAATGTAAAAACGCACTACTCTTAACTGACACTATTATTATCCTATTATAAAGTGAAAAAATTACGAAATTGCGTTAAAGGATCCTTTTATTATTACGTGGCCGCCCTTGACTTATTTGGAGATATATTTAAGAATAATTTAGAAATTATTTGTTTCTTTTCTTTGATGACAAGATAATCAACACATCAAAAATTATTGCGCAATTCCTTGGGAAATTAGAATGAAATTATTAGAATCAGTTACTTATTATTACTTACAATTACTTCTTTTCGTTTAAAGTGTTTTATTAGAATCAGTATGCGTGTACCTATTGATAAATAAATTTATCGGTTATAATGATTATCAACCTACATATATGTACGTAAAATTTTTGTCTGGGAAAGTGAAGTTCATTACATCATCCCCATTATAATGTAAACACTCATGGCAGATATTTGTAATATTCAATATAATGATTCTATGGTGTAAGTGAAAGTGAAATCGAACGTATCTAACTATACTCCATTTTTAAAAATAAATACTAATAATTTAATACTACAGTCAAAAAGCTAGTAGTCAAATTGACCGCTAGCTCTCCTACTACTAGTAATAAAACTGGGAGATTAAACGTTTACAGTTGGGTACCCATGTAAATTTAAGATTTGTAAGCTATCTTTTAAAATATCATAAATAATAATAAAATAACTTAAAAAATATCTAAATGTTAAAAATTGGTAATTTATTATTAGGTACTTATAACGTCTGATTATCTAATATAATTTTGTTTTAATTTTTCAGTATTGTTCTTCCATCACAACGAGAAGTAGCAATGATATCGGAAATGATCCATTCGGCCTCTCTTATCCACGATGACGTAATCGATCAATCGGATTTTCGAAGAGGGAAGCCCAGTGCGAACGTGCTTTGGAGCCATAAAAAGGTAAGGATTTTTTTATCACTTCCATATGAATTGTAATTCAATGCCGAAGTTTTTAATATGCGCGATGCCAAATGTGTATTTACAAGAGTGATTCCGTAAAAGCGTATAGGTACTTTTAATTCAAAAGCGATCCGTTTTCATTCCGATAATTTAGCATTAAAAATCTTTATATTGTTATTTTTATATTGTTAACGGGAGTGTTAAATTAATATGGATTTAATGTAACGTACCTACACATACAAGACTCGTCTAAAATTTAAAAAGCTTCCTTGTAGAAATTGCATAACGTTTCAATTTATTCGTAATGCAAAATGATTTACTTGCAATGGTAAATTTTATTTTGCGTTTAAAATAATATCTATGCCTGAAATTATACGTTTTTGACCGTTCGTTCGTCACATTTTTAAAAGGTCCACGTTTTCGATAATTTCGTTCCTCGAAAAAATTAACATATGATTATTGAAATTTGTTTATAATAACGGCATCCAGCGGAGCCGTTTTGCACTTTTTGCTTCTCGTCCCTTGAATAGGGATATTAACCGTTTCTTGTTGGCATGCTCGCAATCGCAATTTTGATCGTAGTATGTCGAAATTTAAGTCTTTAATATTTTTCTCCAGCGCATCAAGGCCAAGTCCGTTTTTCATACAAACATTAGCCGGTCAAAAATTTCAAACGTGCTTATCTACGTTTTAGAATTTTCATAAAATTCTCTATCAAACATCTTCGCGTACTAATTTTTGTGAAATGCATCGTCTTTTAAGAAAATCGAAAACTACTGTTATTTTGGGGGTGTTAACTTTGGAAATTCGCTATTGCAGATATTTAATTTTTTATTACATTATTGTTATAGCAGTGCGTTACAGCGTGAACTTCCATGCAGAATTAATATATGTGTGTTGTAATTGGCGTGCAACGTGGGGCGCTAATTTTATATCGGGTCTCGGGTTCGTTGCGTTGGCGTGCTGTAGAGGATTTGTATCAGAATATTCGGTTTATTAATTATAACCACTATTCACTGCTAATGCGATTGTTTTTAATGTCACGTTGTTATATTTCAAGTGCACATAAATATATTACGTAAAAACTGATTGATAAAAATAAGGTGGTGTTAGCCGATAATGAAAGTATGTATCTACATAGCATCTGGTATATGCCTATGTCGTTATTCTGTTTAAAGAAAATAGTAAAAGTGGTAATTACAGTTGGACATTTAGCATTTCCAATTGATATTTTAAGCGTTCTATATTTTTTATACCATACGTTATACTCATATTCCTCTATGTTAAAAATAAAATTTACGTTAAGTAGTCATTGTGTGATTAAACGAAGCGATAATAAAAATAATTGCAAGAAAGCTGATTTGTTTCTTAAATGCATCTAGTTACCCACTACGCTTTTGCACGAGCTGACAAAATCAAAATTTTACCCATCTAAATTTAAATTAATTCTAAATTTAGACTTCGAATTGTTTTTAATTTTTTTTGCGTTTTTTCTGTTTTAAAAATTAAAATTTCAGGCATATAGATATTTAAATTGTGCAAAATCGAAACAGGTACAACTTAAAGACATTCGTTTTTTTCGGTTGATAGATTGACAGCATGTTTCGTATAATACATTATGTAATTTCACTTCAATATTTCTTGTTAAGTAATTGCTTTTTATTACGGTTTACTTTATAGATATTATGTACATATGATAATTAAAAAAGAAATCGCTATACTTTTTGAGAGATACACTAAAAATTAGCTATTTGTATAATTTACGCGAGTAACACGCGTAATGTTGTTATCGTTGTACCTACACACAATTCCAGAATACGGGTTTTATACACCACACATATAGATATTTAATTAATTTCTCTTATAAGAAATACGTAGTGAGAATTGCATCGAGCAAGTTTTATGCAGTTTCACAACAGAAATGTAGGTTATATGGATTCGTGCAGTACAGAAAATCAAATAGTTAATTTGTTTTATTAATAGATAATTTGGCGAATAGAAAACCTTGGCGTAAATGTTTATTAAACTTCTAAATCCTGATTTATTGACCTAATCTTGTTAACTTTATACGCAGTCAATAATCGTTTGATTCAAGTTATTTTTTTAAGTGGGTTACATAACAAGTAGGCATATCCTTTCACTAATATGTGGAATCTTTACAAATTTATTAGTTATTTATTCATAAATTTATAGACCATTGACCGCTTATTTTGTTTGTAAAAGAAAAATCATTTTATGGATGATAAAATGCCTACTATGTTTTAAAAGTGAAAGAAATTCAAACGTCGTAAATTCATTCCATTGTAAAAATACTAGGTAGGTGCCTATTTACAATTTGTTAATTATAGTAAATTGGAGATTTTATCAAATACCGAATACTAGTCCTAAATAGAAATAAAATACATATGTACTTAATTTTTTGTTAATCTTTGTTTTTTCTTTGTTAGAAGAAATCATGATGTTTAAATATTATAAGAACGTTTCGTTATACTTCCATCCATTTTGCTAGCTTTAGATCATTTATTTACTTTTTTATTTGTTTATTTTCTATTGGTAGTTTTTCTCTAACTGTATCGTTTTGCTTTATCTTTCAGTTAATTTGACTGGATTATAAACTATTAAGAAAGGAATCAATGGATCTAAATTTTTGTCCATTTTTCTGTAATTTTCAAGAAATTATCAGTTCGATATAAAGCAATTTTTTAAAGCCATGGGAAATTGAAAAATATAGGTAGGTAATTAATTTAAACCCACGAACACGAAATACACGAATTTGTGTAAATAATGAATTAAAAACATAAAAATTATTTTTTTATAAAGAAAATTTTAATAGGTAGGTACCTTATAGTTGTTTGTAGATAGACTTCAATTTTGTAATTATATCAGATTTAAAATTCATGTTATTTTCACTTGAATTTTGGATCAAAGGCATTTCTAAAAATAATCTTTTACCTTTTATATTTTCTGTTCCTGACATTTTGACATTACTGTAATCTGGTTCGTGTTTAGTTAGGTTGATATGACTTGACAAACCAGTTACATTACGTCGGTTGCAATATAAATTTTATTGCAAGAAAGAACAGGAAATTTGGTAAATAATCGTTTCGCTGTAACATAGGTACAGTCAAGTTCGTATGTTTTGTCTCGTAGCCTGTGTTAGGTTTTATCGTTAAAGGCTCAAAAAAAGATTGCTGTCCGTTTTTAATTATTATCTGACGTGTCCCTCTTTACAATTCAAAAACAACTGCTACCCTTCATCCCTCTTGATCCTCTCTCGTCGTTCGTTGGCCTGCGATCAAATCTTGTGGGACATTACATATGAACGTGAATGTAGCTATACTTCAACTTTAATAATAGATTTAGATAATTTTGAGAGTTAGATCTTTTATGTATGGTAGACTTTTATTATAATTTTGATGGGTGTTTAGTTATTATTGTTCAAAAAATTATCGAAAAAATCGATTCAGATAATATTTTTAGGGCAACCATTTCTTAAAAAAATAGCAATTAAAACTTTACAAGATTTTTTCTTTAAAAGAGGGGTAATTTTTTTTTTAATTCTAAGTCTTAAAATAGTATTAATTTTGTATTTACGCGTGTGATTTGACATGTACAAAATTTTTTACACGAGCAATTTGGACTTTCTCATTATTTTTAACTAAAAACGCATCATATCGTTAATCACTTAAATTCTTATCAGTATTTTGTATAGGATGCCTTTGTATAGTATTTCCCTTTAGTACTCCCATTTACATCTACCTACTACCTACATATTTTTGAAATTTTTCCTGTTTTGTCACACGTTTAATTGTTCGTTTCAAAAGTGTTTTGTTAAAATTGATACAGTACATTCGGGGTTTTCGGTATGTGGAGATTGCTGTGTAACTGCACTAACGAAATTAGATAGTTTATTTGTTAACATGGTGATACATGTAAACCTTATTGTTAAAATTGTTTAGAACGTAACACATAATTACTACTGTAAATTATTTAAACGGTATAAGGTTATACAAATTGAGTAAGCGATGTGATAACATAATTTTTAGAGAACGGTTACATTTTTATTTTTGTAAATTTCTTATTTACCGTTATATTACTCCTGAAAGATGTTAAGGTGTTATAATACTTAATATTCAGAGATCCATATTTTGTGCGTTATTTATTTTGATTAATTTTTTCAGTGGTGGAGATTTTTAGTACAAACAGCTTTGTTAACCTAAATAAAAACAAAAAATCTTGCGCTGATACCTATTAATAATGATTTTAACGTGACCAGTAAGTTTTAGACACTCGTATTCGCAATAATTACGAATATAAACAAGATATAAGTATATCTGGCCATATTTATTTAGGATAGGTTAGTTAAAAATTGTTACGTACTATTGTGTGATTATCATCTGTTACGTTTTTCAGTATGTGTATATCTACCTATTATATTAGACCTTATCTTGTGAATTGAAATGCAATATGAACTTATAATTAATTACCACAATATCAGTGTCAAAAGCTTTTACCGTTTTCTCGCTAAAACTAAATGTCAAATTTGTTTTGACGATTAGGTACGTTTGCAATAATGTATAGCTAGATATGTAATTATAAATTAGATACCTATCTAACGTTTGCTTTAATTCATTTTCACTCTTTTATTATTGAAATTTCTTTTCTTAATTTTCAATAAAGGACTTACAAATAGTACGTATGTAATGTATTTAAAAGCTTAAAATATGTACATATTTTGGTGAAAGTTATACTTACGATTAATATAGCATTTATAAGAATTTAACGCAAAATATAAAATTCGAGTCACGAGTTTTTCTAAACACGAAATATAGGAAGTTCGGATGTTGATGAATTTTTGCACTCCATCATGAATTTAATATCGGTAAACTTAAATTAGTGGATGTTTATAACATTTAGAACGTTTCCTGACATTTATTAAAGTAACAGTCGATGCATAAATTGTTACAATTAAAAAAGCAGAAGTGTACCTACTATAATAAATTTATAATTTTTTCAATTAATTCTTGAATGATCCGTGAAACGCATCTTCGATCTTAACTTAAAAAAATTATTTATTTATTAGGTATTTAGGTCAAATTCCATTTTTGAGGTGTAATAATTCATCAAATCTTTGTTCGCTAGACGTGGAAGAGCAACGAAGTAATTTACAATATTTTCGCTATAATCATCTATGTAGGCCTTTAATTGTATTTAATTATTGCGCGTCAGTAGCTGAATACGTTTTCATAGTTAGAGAACACATTAAATTATTCATTCTTTAGCTTTCTACAAACAGGCTATAGTTTCTCAATATTATCGGATGCCAGCACGTCGTGCTTTTACCGTTTTGAAGTTACGGTTTACAATTATTCTGTATATTATTAATCTTTAACATATTTTCATTAGCACATTTATTATTATTATTATTATTACTACTAGGTAACCTTGTAACATTTGTTATAGGTACTTTCACGGTTTTGGAAATTGAAAATACAAACTTCCCTTGGGAATAAACATTCATGTGATATTTAAGACTATACATATACGATATAAAAAATCATGTTACAATAGTAAGTACTATGTATTAGGTATTAATTGTATACCTATAGCCGTTTTCGAAAGATCATCGAAGACATCTAAAATGTTTAATATTTATCAATAGGCATTATTTAGAAACCCGTTCGATCCCGTTTTTTTCTTTTGAATTTCGGGCCGATCTTTCCTTCTTTCGATTTTATTTGACAAATATTTACCATACAAACGTTTGTTCGAACAATTGTTACCATGGTAAATATTTGTCAGATAAATTTATCGGAAGATGGTAAGATTAGCCCTTAATCAAACAACTTGCTATGTGACTGTTGTGTGTTTGTGAGGCGCAAATTCTTGTATACCTACCTACGTTTAAATAAATTAGCATTTTATAATTTTCCTGACTTGAAACGTGATTTAAATAGTGCTTTTTACTAATTTTAGGCAATGCCATAACACGGGCGTGGCGAAAGAGACGTCCGCCGCGGTCGTAACTAGGTTTGGGCGCTACATTTTAATGGGGTTAAGTATTTAACATATCGTATTTAGTAAAATTTAATTCGTTTAACATTTTTGGATTTGGGGGGAGGGGAGGGAGCAAGTTAGACACTTGCCACAGGCGCTTCATACCCTCGTTACGGCGTTGATCGTAGGTAAAATAACTTTATACTGCAGATTTAAATAAAAAAATTGTAGTCCATGTAACCGAGATTAAACTAATTTATAGGGTCAGTAAAATTTAACTGGAAACAAAAATATCCTTTTCATTTCCTTATTGTATAGATTACCCACTTATATATTAAAATCTTCTCTTCGATAATGAAGTTACATTCAAATGTAGAGAAAAAATAATTAGTATGTGCATAATGAATAATTGATAGCAGTGTATATGCTTTCTGAATTTATTGAATAACACGTAACAATGACAAAACCATTAAAATAACAGCTGCAATTATTGAAAATTAATGAAATCTACGGGGTTACTGGGATTTTCTTGACGCGACCTTGACTGAAACGAAATTAAACA
The DNA here is from genome assembly GCA_036326145.1 of Rhagophthalmus giganteus. Taxonomy (NCBI): domain Eukaryota; kingdom Metazoa; phylum Arthropoda; class Insecta; order Coleoptera; family Rhagophthalmidae; genus Rhagophthalmus; species Rhagophthalmus giganteus. The sequence goes on along the minus strand of JARFJA010000067.1, from coordinate 8,357,192 downwards.
ATTTTAATTTGTTTTGATACCTATGAGTAGGCAATCTGCAATGAAATGATTGATATGTTAGTAAATTAACAAATTACCCTTGTTGAATTATGTTACGTTTTTTATTACTTGTGAATTTTACTGTGTATACTGTGTATTTATGCTAATAGATACATAAATAACAGTACCATAGCTTTTGTATTTTACGAGTTTGAAAAATTGTTTTTCACATTGATTAGGTACATACACATCGTGCACCAAGATGATTAAAATACTTTAGTAACAATAATAATTTAACGATTAAAAAATAGTAAATAATAAAATAGTTACGAGGTTTTTTTTAACGAATTTTTACTAAACTTTTAGGCACACCTCGTATATCTATAATAATAAATATTAAATTGATCGGGAGCTATGGTAATCTTCGGTAGATATCTTACTTTCTTTTCTGGTTGCATAAGTACGGTACGTTGTCATTATAAAATTTTCATTTCTTACCAATATGTAGATGGGTGGTAGGTATAAATTAAATAATATTACCAGTTAACCTTTTAAGGAGCAGATATGTATTCGCTATATGCTTGTTGTACGTAAGTACTGGTGTTTATCTTCAAAGTTTTCTTGTTAAACGGAACTATTTTTAAACGTATTTATCTATTAAATGATTATGTACCTATAAATTTTTGTTTTACTATAAAAAAACAAATTGACATGTGATAAATTTCATTGATTAAAACAATTATGTTGTTTTGTTTCTTTACATTTTGAAACACCTAAAAAATAATGTCGCTTGATTTTAATCGTAAACGGAAATTGCTACTTCCTAACATTGTTTCAAGGCGCTGGCAATTAGTAATTATAAACAACATAGTTAAAACTATACTTTAGAAACAAATAAATTCATTGCAATTTCATAGTAATCGTACTCTGCAAGGATATAAATAGCTTTTGTAACGTATACTTGAAAGTATGTCTAGGATTAATATGCAATTTACCGAAAATAATTATTTTTCTTAAATTATCATTTCTAGGTTAATTTTAATAATGATGATAATAATCGCGTAATATTTACGCAAGTACCTATGTATATTATCTTGTCCTTTTATTATTATATTTTAAATCTGTTTATTTTCTGCACGAATTTCAGTCGTTTTTTTTGGGAATAAGTGGATTTTTAATTTCCATGGCGTTTCTTGTGCAGTTTTTTGTCTGTGGTTATTTTTGTTAATTTGTTGGTATATCCATTTGGCTGTTTAGATTAATTTTATTACTCTAACTGAAAAAGGTCATCATCGCATAACCTACCTAATGTAACGTTCATATAACGTCGAAGATCGAGATTATCGGTCTTTAAAATATCAAAAGAAATTGCTTGTAAGACTAGTAGCAATTTTTTGTAAGTTGTATTGCGTATCATAGCAAATTTATAGCATTTCAAAGTGTTTTTTTTTTCAAACGTTCATTCGCGAGATTTTTTTAGACTAATTTTTAAAATATTGTATTTATGTAAAATCGGTATTCGAATTCTTCTTTATCGATTTAAAAATCCTTTATTTATAATAAATAAACTTCTCAGATATTGTAGTGTTTAAAATCGGAGAAACTTTTGCAACCGCGATTATGCAGAGAGATTTAAAAATCAAAAGTTCATAAAATGTTCATTTTTAATCTTTGTATGACTAAAGCTATTTATATAGGATTAGGAAAAGCAAATGCATAATTTTATTTTATCATTTCCGGATTTAAAAATGCTCTTTAATATTTATTAGAAAACTCGATACACGAGTAATAAGTACATAATATGTAAAAATAAACGAATTCGTATTACAAAATTCAAAAACAATTAAAAACAATAAATAAAATGTGCTATACTTTAATAATTAATTATTATTATCTATATTTGTAATAAAATCAAAGCAATTAATAAAAGATTTGATTAAGGAAACGAATTCTAGTTTTCTAATGATATTTTATGTAGTTATGTATCCTGTCCTTAAGGGCAGGAAATGTTGCTTAAAACAGTTATCTTATTATTATTATCTTGATTATTTTTGAAGATATATCTAATGTTGAATTTTGATGTAAACGAAACTTTAAATAAGCTCCTACGAAATTTCGTATTTTAAAATTTGAAAATGATCGCTTAAATGACAGTAAAATGGGCGTCTAAGGCGTCTTAAAAATAACTCAGTCATTTTCCTCATTCTTTAAAAGAGGACAAGTATCAGAGGTCTATTATTTATTTCCGCAAACTACCCTAAAATAAGTATTTATAAAAAAACATTTTAAGGATGATGGTTTAATCCTTCCTTAAAAATTACCCTTTCCAAGTTTGAATTTTTAAAATTTGTACAATAGTTTGATAGGAGATACATCAATAATAATTTAGTAAGCATGTTTTCAAACGTGTGCTTAACAGTCAAAGGGGTACTATTATATTCTATATTTGTATACGACCAGCTGTATTTGATGATTTTTGCTTTTCTACTACATATGTGGTTATTTCATTTTCTATTAGGTATAACTACATATATTAGTTATAAATTATTTTTAATGATTTTTCTTGTACTTTTTTTCATTATCGACTTGTTAAAAATTCTATAGCACATATTTATTTAATTATAGCATTTGCTCGCAGTTAAGCACATTCATTTACGTTTCTAATCGATAAATAGCTTTTTCAAGTTGATTATTATTTCTGTTGGCAATCATTTAAATTATTTTTGTTTATTGTATTATTTTTTAATCGAATACTTGAAAATTAATACCTTTCATAGTATGAAATAAACAGACTAACAATAGGTAAGTAATAAGTAGATAATTAATGAATAATCAAATATGTTGTATTTTATGTAGATTTCATTTATCTATTTACTTTAATTTTAGAAATGAATTGACGTTTCTAATTGTAGTGTTAGATAGGTACATTCAATGTTTTAATTTGTGGGGTAAATTTTACTTATTTCGAAATATGTGTAAATAGAATGTCTTATATGTGTCTTTTCTCAAGAAAACTGATATTTGATTGTACCTACCTTAAAATTAATATTTTCAGTATTAATATTTTGACAATCCAAAACATATTGGAAATAAATGATTAAATATAAATTGTTTGATAAAATAACCTATGTAATGTTTACCTATACATATTTAAAGTAAAAGAAGTTCTATGTAGGTATCATATTATGTAAAGTGAAAGTGGTTATGAAATGTAGAACAATTAGTTACTTGTGACTTTGTTACTCCAGGAATTTAAATAATTGCACATTTAGAAATGAAAATTACAAGAAATAATGCACATTCGATAGTTTGGAAAATTATTTTAGACATCTACTAAATTTTATTCGTAATATTGAATGGTAGATAATGTTATTGTTAATGTTGTTAATGTTATTTTATTTGATTACTGTTCTCGACAGCATTTTATTCACATATATTTTATAATGAATGTAATAGTTAGGTAATAAAATAGGTACCTACTGAAATGAATTATAATGATCTACAGGAAATAATTACATTTGTATAAGTCATTGTTTTGTTATTTTGTTAATCGATTATTAAATTAGTGTAAGTTTTTATAAAAATTTACATTACGTAGGTAACAATTTATATTTGCATTAACATAATAATTGCGATATGATGAGTTCGTAATTTTATTGGCGTACTTTTGCAGGTACTTCCTTTTTAATGAAAGTTTAAAATATTCTTCGGTTTTTTTCCTCTTTTTTTAGTTTTCAGATTCCACTCCAAATCATAACAGATTGAGCGTTTTGCGGGTTGTCAATGATGACAAAAACATCCGAGGTCTCTGCTGACCTACATTCTTGCATGATTCTCATCATAATATTTATACTTATTATTAGTTTGGTTACCTATTCATTGAACTATTATTACGTTGTTATCGAATTTCACCTAGTTCGTCAGAATTTGTATGTTGATGCGTTTTTCTTGAATTTAGGTTTTTCATTCTGTTATAGATTACGAGTAAAAAGTTAAGTATACGGTTTTTATCGATTTATAAGCAGTCTTTACAACTTTTTAAAGAGAAAGTAGCGATTATTATAAACCAGGTGTGCAAAATGAAAATATTTTTACGTTATTAAAGTTCATATATTACTTGGGTACAAAAATTTCATACTTATATTCATTCCCGGAAGAGTTAAAGATATTTCGTATTTCTTACGTATAGAAAAGTGTGATAGGAAATTAAAAAAAAATCGAAAATACGTTAATATCGAATCGTGCGATTAGTTTAGAATTATGAGAAACGTTTGGCATTATTATCTCGTGTAAGTCGGTATTTATAAACAGATTTTGCAAGGTTATAGGATAAGTAGACGCCTATATTTAATATTTAATTAAAAAATAGTCAAGTTGCCGTTTTTGAATAAATACCGAAAGTTGGAGCCACGAGAAATAATGTTGAATAATACATTATTCGTGGATATAGACAAATATTAAGTACAATGTTACGTGTAAGAAAATTGCGACTTGTTGTAAGTGTATCAATATCACATACGAATCGATAAAGTCTAGCATACATTATGGTCTTTTACCGAAATTATTTCCAGGTTAAGTGAAATTGATTATAAAAAATAAGAAAGTACATAAAAGGAAAGTGAAATGTCAAAGAGTATCTAGAACGGTAATTTTTATTTTTATCAGCAATAATCAATATTTTGAGGAATTTTCATCAGTAAAATGTGTAAGTACCTACTATTGATACCTATATATTTAAAACTATTTCTTAAATTAATATTATTTAAGTATTATAACGAACTTTCCGAGTTACCGCGCGAAGAATCTAAAATGTAGGCCATTCGAACTGGAGGGAAAGTTATTAATTGTAAAATTTGAAATTAACGTTCTTTTAATTAATCGTTCGTTGAATAACGTATCGAAATTTTGATAAGTGCCACAATTTCGTGACATATGTCATGTATTTACTACGAACGTATAATCAAGTTCGCCGAGTAATGGAATTTTGAAATAAATACGTTATAGAAATTGAAAACGTTGGAAAACGATTTCACTATCAAGGCCACGAGGTCATTTCTTCTGAAAGTACGCATGCAGCAGGTATAGAAGGAAGTAGGACGGTTTCATTTTTTAACTACGGAGCGTAATAAAAATTCATTGAATGTGGAGTTTAAATAGAAACCAGTTGGTTGTTTTATATGGAAAGTGAATAATCAAATTTGCATGAACAATATGTAGTACGTACTTTTTCAATTTCCATGCGGAGCTTTTTTTGTATTTTTGTGTATGTTTTCAACACATCCACTCGTATAATATTGTATCTGTGTATGTAAATAAATAAGGTAGATTCGCCTGTTTACGGCCCTTTATCTATTCAAGGCCGTCAACGGATATTTTACGCAATAATACCTAGTAAAACCATAAAAAAAACAATCAAATGACACACAAACCACTTACAAAGTACATAATATGTTCTCTATTTAAAATGTTTTTTTATGGATATACTATTATCGCATAAAATATTTGTTGAGGGGTTGCGAATAGGTAAAGGGTAAACAGGCGAATCGATCCTATGGAAATCTCGACTACATTTTTTTTAAGAATAAATACATTTAAAAAAATGTGTTAACGTAAAAGTAAAAGTTCGCAGTATAATTTTTATAATTACAGTAAACTACCCGATTATTACGCGTTAATTGAGAATCGAAACACCTCGGTTAGGGAAAAAAACACGGTTAATCCGCAGTAGGTACAATTATTGCATTTTTAATGTATGTATGTTTTAATTTTGATTATGAAACGAATTTGGCCGAAAACCTGCATTCGAAAATGATCAAAAACAGTTTGCTGTCAGAAATACAACGTAGACATGTAGGATGAATGATTTATGGATTATTTGTGTTTAATAATTAAGTTTGGGCGCACGTTCGGTCTATAAAACTTAACATTTTCTACTTCACTTGATCCTTAATACGTGTATTACGAAATACAAGTGTTATAAGCTCTTATTTAACATTTATTTCCGTATATACGTATATGTTGTTGAATGTTACTAACAGCAGTTCTAGCGATCATTTATGGAAACAAATATTTGCAATAATTGATCAGTTATATAAATTGATAGGCGTGTTATTTAAGATATGCGCTTGGAAAACAAAAAGCGTAAACTGGACATTTTTTTCAATTATCTACATTGTACGTACGATAAAAATGACGAACAATAATTGTAATTGATATAAACATACACCGAACGTAAGTGAAAGTGTTACAAGTACTGACATAATTAAAAATTAACCCATGTTTAGCAACAAATTGGTTTAAAAATGTCATAAGTCACTTACATCTCATTATTAAATGTTTGCCGGAATAGTTAGCGTTGTTAAATTAAAAAAATAAAAATTAAATAAACAATATTACTTACATAAATTATTTACGTTTTGTTACAGGTCACAATGGCGGGAGATTTTATTTTAGCCATCGCCTCGATGATGATTGCCAAATTAAAAAACGACGACGTTACGTTAGTCCTTAGCCAGGTGAATACATGTTGAAAGGTGGATTGAAATGATTACTAAATGCATTTCAGGTAGTAACTGATCTAGTTCAAGGAGAATTTATGCAATTAGGTTCGAAGGAAACGGAAAACGAACGATTTGCTCATTATCTCACAAAAACGTATAGAAAAACAGCTTCACTTATAGCCAACACACTAAAAGCTGTAAGTTATTGATAATGCGACAGATGAGGTTTTCGTTTATTAATATGATTTGTCAGTGCAATTTTCGTGTTATGTCACTCTTTATTTTACTTAAAAAAAAAAACAAATGGTTGCACCGAAACACAATAGAATAATTGTCTATTCTTGTTAATAACGCAATATTATACAATGCAAAAGGAACATTTATTTTTGTCTTCAATTGTTCAAAACGAGCGTAGTTTGTAATAAACAAACATTGCTTAACGTCAATTTATTCACGTACGCGGCAATTGATTTTTCGAAATTCTCACGTAAGTATTGTCGTTCACTATAGAATTTAAAAATCAGATCAATCAACTTTTTATTACCCGTGTAAACTATTTGTCGTCCGTAATAAAGACGACCAGGAAGGCCGGAAAATATTTTATTATTGATGTTTGTGATACCAAATTATAACGTAATTTGCGTGTAAGCTACTTTCGCATTCATTTTACTATAATGCAATGATTGCACTATATTTTTCAGGTTGCCATGTTAGCAGGTGCCGACGACGATCAACTACCAGAACTGGCTTTTCAGTACGGCCGAAACGTGGGCTTAGCTTTTCAATTGGTCGACGATCTTTTAGATTTTGTGTCGTCGTCCGCTGCAATGGGCAAACCAACGGCGGCGGATTTAAAATTAGGGCTCGCAACCGCGCCCGTGCTTTTTGCCTGTGAAAAGGTAAGAATTTTTTGTATAGAGTGCATATTGAGTTTGCGACTTGATTATCTGAAACTGTCGAATTTTCGTTAGTTGGCTAATATACGCATGTTTCTTCTCGCGAGAAAGGATTGAACGGCACGAAAGAGCGTGCATGAAGAATTGGTTTTACAAGTTCTGGTGTCGGTGCTAATTTTCCGGTCGCGTCGCGTCGTTCAGTGTAAGAGACAAGAGTAAATAAACGTTTTTCTTATATTTTATTTACCTTTGAGTTAAGCATTTCAACTTACATTCAATTATACAACACGAAATGCTTAATTTCATGCCGATTTTCTTTTCATTTTATGTATTTATATTACTCTTAAAGCCAAAAAGGAAGTTTCATACAACCTACAAGTTAAAATAAAAAATACAAGGGTTTTAGGGATTAATCAAAAACATCCTTAATATGAAATTGACTCGAAAACCAACCACTTTATGAAAAAACTTTATTCTTACGGAATTGCTTTTTTTTGGTTTCAAAAATATTTGCCCTGGGTGTTGTATGTGGTACACCCTGTGCATTTATTCAGAACTCCATAACGGCCATAAATTACAGATGCACCAGCTAAGACGTTATGGGCCACTTTATGAATTCATAATTAAATTAAAAGTCTTTATTAATGGGGATACACTTGAGTAAGACGATTATCAAATTAATAATTGCAATGATTCGTAAACTATTTACTTTTAGAAAAAACAAATTTAGATTTACTCCTTTTGATCTTATTTACTTGTAGTTTTTTTTCGCGACATTAATTCAAAAACGCCCCATGTATAAAATCAAATATCTACTTATTGTAAACACGATAGCGGCCGTAATTTTGATCGTCGAGGACTAATTTACCCTTACGAATAGGAAGGGTTTTATTCACAAAAATCCATATAGGTACTTTCTTCAAAACGACGATCGATCAAACATTTTAAATTCCATTATAAATTATTAACGGATCGTTAATGCTAAATATGTTTTAGAATCGTTGTAAAATACTCTATCAAAAATGTCTTTTTGTCATTTTTGATAAAATGTACCGTTTAAGAAAACCGTTTAGGCGTATTTCCATGGAAATTCGTTATCGCGGTTCGTGCGCGTCCGAAATTTTTTTTTTTAATAAGCTTGTAATTTTGTGTATTTGTTTTAGTTTCCCGAATTGAACCCAATGATAATGCGACGGTTTCAAGAAAAGGGGGACGTAGAAAAAGCCTTTGAATTAGTACATAAGTCACAAGGATTAGAACAAACTCAATTTCTTGCTAAACAACATTGTCAAGAGGCTGTTCGAATTGCTAATCTTTTAGCAGAAAGCCCTTATCAAAAAGCTCTTATTGTAGTGGCAGATATTGTTTTAAATCGCATGAAATAGTATACTATAATAGAATAATTATATTGAGGTTGTGTAAGCTTAAAAACGTCTAGTTTTATTTAGGTAGGTATTTTGTGAGTCGCACGTACTTACCTCTCATTGATTCTATTTTAAATAAATTTAAAGGAATTTGTTTTGTCACTTTCTCGTTAAATATTGAAAAGAAATTACGTACGTTTGTTTACTGGTTAAATCTGTTTCATGGAGGTTTTATTTAATTGTAAATAATAGTGGTAACATTTTTCTTTAAGAATTAGTACTCACTTGCGCAAATGCTCATATAGGTATTTATTGAATTAATAAGTCTTCTGTGTAAAATAGTTAGCTACCTACTGCCTTGAATGTTTTTGTAAATGTAAATAAAGATGGCTACAGTATAAAAGTAGGTACTTATTTTACTAAACAATTATCACCACCTCAAGTACTAGTTTGTAGAATACTTCTTTATATAATTTATAATTAATGAGGATGATGATAATTGATGAGGTTGATAGCAATAGATAGGTACAGTAGGTATTCAGATGTATGTGTTAGGCACCTACCTATGTAAATTCTTATTGTTATCAAATATGATAAATTAAGTACCATGTTGTTATGTGTAATATATTTATATGTAAGTATACTTAAGAGTATGACTTTACCTTGTAATATAATTTTGTTACTTTTGTAAAAAGATAATAACGAAGTAGGTATCTTTATTAAATATATATGCATTATTATATTTTCTGTAATTAGAGGCATGTAATTATTTACCTACTTACTTAAATATGAACTGAAACGCTTAATATTATGAAGCAGGAAGTTTACAACCATAATACTTATTTTTGATAGTACCAAAGCACAATGACATGTATAATTTATCATATAGGTACCTATAATTGAATATAAATGGTTACACACCACTTAAATGGAAAACTAAACACCAGTCAATTTTGATAATTTTTATACCATTTGATAGATAATGAAAAAAAAAAAAATCTCATCATTGGCCTAACACCGAGAAATTGATACTAAAGCCATAATTCGCGATTTTAGATTAATATATTTCCCATTTAAAATATATTGCTGTCAATCATTTCTTCTTAACATGGCACGGAATAGCCCATTAAACTAATCCTTTCAGTGACTCTAAAATTTTAATCTTTTGGGCGTAAGGTAGGTATAATATATATTTTCTACTTTACACTTTTAGGTTCAAAAGATTAAAAGTTTTAGAGTCACTGAAAGAATTAGTTTAATGGGCTATTCCATGCCGTTAAGAAGACATAATTGAAAGCAATATATTTTAAATGGGAAATATATTAACTCCTATCAGTTTCTCCGTGTTGGGCCAATGATGAGATTTTTTAGTTTTTTTTCCATTATCTATCAAATAGTATAAAATTATCAAAAATCGACTGGTGTTTAGTTTTCCATTTAAGTGGTGCATAGCCATTTCAACTTTAAATAAACATCTTCATTATTTCAGTTAACAATAGTTTGCTGTTTATAATAGTATAACTAGTTAAATTTTTATAGGATATTAATGAAATGTAGGTACTTCTCTATAAGTTGTAAAAGCAAGTCAGTCATATTATATTAATTAGCGTTTATTAACAAAATAATTTATACGTATTTAAAAAAATAATAAAATGTGTACTTTGGAAAAAAATATATATACCGTATATCTTCCAATAATAGGTCCTGGTATTTATTTGTTGAACTAGACGATCGCTCCGGCACGGCATGATTGGTATTAGAATTCGACGTCTTGGTAAAATTATGTTCTACCACCTATATAAAATAGGGAAGCGACTGAAGAATGTATAAAAAATACAGGCAAACGACGTATACTGTTGCTTTAACTTTGTCTGACTCCATACTTAACTTTTTTCAAACAGAACAGGGCTGATTGTTATTAAAACAATTAACCAACAACAAGAAGAGAAAGAAGACGCCTGTTAAGCAAAACAGAGGCTTATTGAAGATCGCCGTTTATTCAGCAATATTCTTTTTGTAATCTGGCGTGCATTACAAACTGGCGGCAATTGGAGACTAGGCGTCTATTGGAAGATATACGGCAATTTATCATAAATTGTGTAACATGATAATTTTAAATTTTATAAAAAAATTTTTGTTAGTATAAGATCGTTTATGATATTTTATAAAAATTTATAATATATGAAAATATGTTTACCGTATTGATAATTAAAAAAAAAATTCTTAATATATTCATAACCGCTTAAAATATTAAAATATTTTGTTTAGATACTTATGCATGTTTTAAAAATGGAAAATTAATATAAAAATTACCTTCAACTCTAGGTGCCTATTGTTAATAATAAACTACATATAATCAATAGTCTTGATTCGTCCAATATAGTTTAGCTAATGGTTGTATCATTAATTATAAGTTAAACATTTATGTATTTACATACCAAGCTTTCAATAGTACTGATTGAAAATGATATTCATATTAAAATTTTTGTTTTTATTAATGTAAATAAAGTTTTATAAGAAATTATTTAGAACGAGCGGCATTGTCGTTAAAAGATAATTTAAGATATTATATTCACTTAAATGAAACTTATCTTTAGTCATTATTTATTAAGAAGTACCTACGTAGTTTTATTAATTATTTTTTTGTAAATGATATCTCTAATGTATTTTATCAATGAAAGTAATGTACATTCATTTTTGTTATCTCTAGTCGAGGTATCATGTAAATAACAAGAAATTGATTCATTTAATAAGTATAGTTAAGTTCTGTTTTATTTTTCTGATTTTTTATAATCACAATGTATTTATTCGTTAAATTTAAGTATAATTTTCAAATTAAACGATATTTAATTGTAATCATAATTCAGAAAACTTAATATTTGTATGAAGGTTGTTTTTTTTTTAAATTTAACATGGACTATATTAAACGTACGAATTTGTATTTAATTATATAAATATATTACTTAACAAGAACGATACCTACATTTTACAATTGAAATTTGATCGAGAATTATGTTACTTATCTATTAAAATACTTACATTTCTTCTTAAAACATTGCTCATTTATTTTCTTGCCTTTGAAAATGTTCCTTAAGGTTTTGCTTTCCCAAATTCGAAATCACATTTGTCATTTGGTCACATTTATTTGGCATCGACAACTCATTCGGACAAGATGATTATCGGTCGCAGAACTGTTTTATATATTATATTATTCTTAATTTATTTCGTCGTGTTTTCAGAAATGATATCCTGCGCGACTTTTTTATTTTATTAATCGTGCGCTAATTTCTGGACCGTCTTCCCTTTTTTTCGTAATTGTGACACCTAATTATCAAAATTCACCTTTTTCTGTAACGAATACGTTGTTTTACTTATGCATTTTTGAACTTCAAACCTTTTGTTCGTTAAATCGTAGCCCCTACTATTTTCCAGCTCCCTTCAATTTTTGCAAAATATCTTGTAAGTCTTTTCTTATTCTTTTGTGATATATCCGGAATAATCCTGCCCAAAAGTAAATTAAATAAACCCCTGTTATTGGAAATGGATCGCCCCGTTTTGAATGGGGCTTTAAGACCCCTTTCCAATACGGATGGAATTTTGAAACGTTTTAATTATTGTCAGCAACATGGTAAATTATAAAAATAAATATGTAATGGCGTATTACTTAAATCTGAAAATTACAGAATCTGTTCAAAATAATAATTGTAAGTTTTATGTCCGGCTATTCAATAGATGTTGTTATAGATAACGCATAAAAGATCTAAAAGATCAAATTGTATTGAAAAATAGATTCTTGAGCTGGTTTTAGGCCAAACTTGATACCATCCAACTTAATAAGTAGGTAAATACGCGTCGATCCAGTTAAAAAAAATTTAGTATTAACTTTAGTGCTTCCCAAATTCATTCATAATGTTGCTGACCGATTTTAATAATTTTTTATCAGAATTTTTTATACCTATACGTTATTCAACATAGATTCCAGTAAACGTCATCAATAAAAACTCGTATTTTCATAGCACTAATAAATTTTAGTCTTTCGTTGCCATATTGCATGCGTGCAAGTAAATCACCGATAGAATATGCCACGTTTAAAACTTTAAACTGAATATTACAAATAATATACAATTTAGTAACTTTTTATTGATGACGTGCATTGGAACCTATCTTGAATAACGTATATGTAATATGTAAATTAGCATATTCGATTATTGCTTTCTTATTTTCAGCCCGCCGAATCGATCATATGGTTTAATTTTATACTCATCGAAGAACGAAAACGTTTAAAGTTTTCACTTTTTTGCGTTTTGTGTTTGTTTTCGCTCGTGTTCCATCAATAGATATCACAAAAAGTACCTGTTCGTAGGAATCTCTACTACGTTATTGTAAACTTTGTTTTCACTTGCGACCTATAAATTGTTGTAATGACACGCCTTATTTTATTGATATTTTCCAATACATATAACAAATATTAGATAGTTTCACAGTAGATATACTTATGTATATGATTTACAGTTTACAAAGTAGAGATGAGTAACTACGTGTCCTAAAAGAAAACAATTCTGATAATCTACTTATTGTATGTACCTATCATTCTCATTTGCATTGAAACTGAATATAAATTCAGTGAAAATAAATATGACTAACAGTCGGCGTTGAGAAATTTTCCTGTACCTATATATTGTTTAGATCATTTACAATTTGTTTAGAAAACGATAAAAACTCATATTGTAAATCTAAATTGTGAAAGATACCGAGAGAGGTTTTCGACTACCTATATTTTTAGTGTAAAGGGGATAAAAAATGTTTAAAATTAATATATATTATATATCTGCTGTCACCTCGAACCTTGTATTTTTACAATTCTAATAAATTGTAGTCTTTCTTTATGCCTTCTAATATGTGCGCAGGTATTTACCTGCGATAATTTTATCGATAGAGCATGTCATTTTTCAAACTTTAAACCGAATTACAAATAAACAATCTAGTAACTATTTTTAGATGACGTGAATCGCGTATGGGTTTGGATATGCTGTACGAAAATTTCACTTTAAAGGTAAGCGTACATTATGCCGGGGCGTAGCGGGTCGCATTTCAGCGCAACCAATTGCTGGGGTGCATTTTAAATGAGCCAATGTCGCGATTTTTGTTGCGTGACAACGATTAGTTGTGGAATAATGCGCTGCGATACGGCATAATGTACGCTTACGTACGCGTAAGTCCTTATTTTAATTTTATTATTAGCTACACACCTACTTATATTCCATTGGTTTATTATATTTTAGCACTTTTGTTTATTTAATTGCTTTACAAAACTTTCTACTATACATCTATCCCGTTTCATGCGATAACTCGAGTTTATCATTTGACGTCATTGATGACGTTTGACAAAATAAGAAATTCAAGTTTTTTTTTGTTTTTCAACTATTTTCATTGGACTGAGGTTTGTTAAATTATTTTCTATCAGCATTGTGTGTTATCAAACATTATTGTTTATTTATTAAATCAAAAATTATTATTATAGGTACCTACTAAAAATACAAGAATAAAACTTAATAAAATAATTATGCTAGAGTTTAAATGCACACAACATAATATACTATTGACCTTTTTCTGATGTTCTCAATTCAAAAATAAAGTACCATATTTGTAAAGGCTGTTTTTCCGAAAGTGACACAAGAGAGCTTTATTCAAAATTATGAAAAATATAAAGAAAAAACAAAACAAAGACCTCTATACATTTTAATCGTAAAAAATAAATTTTGAAAGTTTTAGTGAAATGTAATATCCACTAAAATTAATATTAATATAATTTGCTTCAAGTGTTAAGCTAATCCCATATGACCAGAGCCAACTTTCGTTACTTTTCAAAATAAATTTACGATTTGATTTATGGATAAACGTTAGATTATGGTTGGCTGTAAGTAAGCGAGTGTCGCATTTGCACACACGTTAAAGATGATCAAACGTAAAATTTCTAGAACACGACTAAATTTACATTAGCAAACAATGTTTATTAATAAGTATAGGTACTTAAAATATCAAACCAGCTAACTGTAAGATAATAATATTATCTATTTAGTGTGATTTCTGTTAGGTATCTATAACACTTCTTACGTTGCTTACTTATACTATAAATTTGATTAACTAAAATGGAAAAGCCATATTTAACGAGCATAAATAGTATAATCGTAAAGTAAACGATTCAGACACCCCTTTTTTATCGTCGACCGTGGGGCACCATGTCCTGGCCGTCCCCAAAAATCGTCCAAAGCTTCGAAATGTCGCCGAACCACATCTTTGTCGTTAACTTTCGTTTCCTTGAAATTTTAAAATTCAATTTTTTACATAATAATCTTAAAATATAACGTGACATACTTTATCATCGACTTCTATCTATAAACTACTTTATAATTCATCACAAATCTGCATTTCACGAAGTTTGCGTGAGTTTAAATTAGAAATTAATGGCCATTCGAATACCGAATATAGAATAAAAACGGTTTGATCAATTAGGCTATAAATAGAAATATGATGATGATAAATAACGTGTTTGTAGAAATATTTGCACAAATATCGGCAGATTTTACAATTAGTACGTATATCTGGTGTAAATACATGGGCGAATTACCTTTATACGTTGTTTCTTAAAGTCCATTTGATTTGTTAATTCTTTTAAATAATCGGATTTTCGAGATTTTCTCCTACAAATAAAATTCGGCTTACAATTGAAAAAATTAACTATCTAATAATGTTAATAAAAACGATTACTAATATTAATTATGAAAAACGAAGTTTAAACATTTTTATTTGTAAAAATAGTGATAATATTTCTATTTTCCAAAATTTTATTGAGATAAACTCTTACTTACTCTTCCGGACTTCCTCTTGTAACGTCAGTCGTATTTAAGTGCATATTAAGCGGATACGACCGTTGTTTTGCTAAAAGAGATACCAAATCCTCTCCGTTAACGTCTCCTTTATTTAAAGGAGAGAGTCTTCGCCTGTTTAAAGCCGAATCGATTCTCGAATTTCCATATATATGATTAAATTTATCGTGATTATGTTTCCACGTAGTTATCGGATATTGGTATTTATTTATTCCACGAGGAGGTTCGGCCAATGAACGTTTAAAAGTTTCGTAATCTTTAAGTATATTGTCTTCCGTAATTTTCACTTTTTCCGTCAAAGACCGCAAAGTGTTTTCGGTGGACCAGCCCTGAAACGAATCTCGTGTAACATAATCAAAAAGGAAGAAACACAAACGTTATTCAGTAATTGTTATATGGTGCAAGCTAATTAGCTCACCAACGATTTCAAAAAATTTAATCCTATATTTCCGGGTGACCTCCAGATGGTTCCACCAGGACCTGGTTTACCCCACGGAGGACTTTTCAAAAACTTGAAATAGCCGTTTTTAGGTTTAACTATATATATTTTTTAGACGAACAAAGGACGCAACTTACAGCTCTGTTGTAGAAATCCAAGTCGTTCTGTTTTTCCCACTGCTCCCTTAATTTCTTTTCGGCCACCTGTGCGTCTGCAAATATTAATTTTTCGAGAAAGCAAATCTTAAACGTAACGATAAACAATAAAATGGTAGGTGTTAATAATGCATGCATCGACTTTCACTATTAACTATGAATTGTTTACTAAAAACGCGTCAATCGTTTATAATGTTAGCGACCGTAAAACTTACCTAACTGTTTTTTATATTGCTCCCGCTCCTCGTTTTTGGTCTTATAACGTAAATTGTTATCTACGCATTTTCTTAAATCTTTATTCCATTGGAATTGAATAATCGGGTGTTCTCTGATACGAATCAATCGTCTTCCTGAATGGGTAACGACAGGAGCACCTCCGCCAGGCCGTCCGAGTCCCAAAGGACTAACCGAACGTTTCGCCTTCGCAAAATAATTATTTCGATATTATTTCGACACTTGCACTCGATATTTATATAAAAATACCTGCAACATCTCTTTGTTCGGAAATATTCCTTCTAAACGTAAATTTCTTAAACCCCTTGGCTTTGGGTAGTCGGATCCCCAGGGCCAATATTTATACAACAGTTCCATCGGCTAAAATTTTTTTATCAACTTATAATGAACTAAGAGAATAATTACGAACTTTGTTTTCTTGCGCTGCATCATTAATAGTTTCGTTTCGGATCGCAGTTTCTCTTGCAACGGCAAAATTTGACTTTCCGGCAGATTCGACTAGTGCCATAATATTTAAAATGCGAAGAGGTCTACGTTCGTGCACAATATGTAGTATTTCAGAAATGATTTAAATTATTTTGAGAAAGGCACGGATTTTCTTTGAAAGGACACCGTTCGTGACGGGCACCAAACTACTAAACCCCTAACCGTTTTCTTTAACGAAACACGTGCGCCCTATTCGTTTTAAACTATTTATTTATAAATCGTAGGTAATTTAAGTAGGCAATATTAAAAAAATCGGCCCGTATAATTTTAAGGGCGCGCTCCAGTATCAATTGAAACTACTTAATTAAAATAATGAAGAGGGAAGAAATATGTAGGAAGTACATAACGCACACGAGGTGTTTTATGCCACATTCGTATGGTAAATAAAAGAGTAGAGAAAGTCCTTAGAAAATTATAGATATTTAAATATTACAAAGATGACAAAATTATGAAAGTTCTTAGTGAAACCGATTAATTCATTCAAGAACACTTCGGAATATTCATTCGCGAGTCATCTGTGTACTTTTATATAAATTTCATTGCAATTAACGCTCGGCAAGTATGTTAAAAATGTTAATTTATGCATTACCGTAGCTTTAGGAATATTGATAGGATATTCATAATTTTTAGATAAAACATTAATAATAGCGCCCACGGGGGCGTATAAAAACACCAATTCTAATACGGTTACTTAAACAAATTGTAGAAGAAATTGATTTAAACATTAAGAGAAGTGATAATAAATTACATACTCGCAGTTATCACTTTTTTCGTTGATTAAAACACCGCACGAATGTATATTATTTATATCACTTATAAGTTCGCCTTGATTTTTGTTAAACATCTCTATAATAATTCTAAATATGGAATAATACTAATAAATGCACGATAGTCTGAATAAAACTATTGTGATTGCAATAATCAAATAAGTGCTTATATACAAATGAATTCTACAGCGTTGAAAAGCTTTAAATATTTCTACGATTTATCACTTGATGAATGGAATCCGCATTTCATGGTTTAATACGGATACGTTAATAAATTTGATAGTTGTAGCAACTTAATTGTAACAAAAGGATCCATCTCAATGGTTACTTTTCTATTATTAATTCAGTATCTATTTCAGGGCATAATTCGGTTAATTATAAAGCATTAATTAAATGCAATTATTATTCACTTTTAATAATTTCGTTAAACATAAGCTATTAATATTTTAATTCATATTTAAATCAATGTTAAATTGTTTTCATATAAACATAAACTTTTATTTTTAACAATAAGCTTTAACGAGATTGTTGTTTTATAATTCTCGATTATTAAATTTTATGGAAACGTACAGAAAGTAGGAAAGACTTTATTTTGAAATTATAAAGAGCCCCTTAGTTACTTTTGATTGAATCAATCAAACTGTTAGATTTTCAAATTAATGTGTTTTGACAAAGAAATCTACACTAATTTTAATAAAACAAATATAAAAATATTTGTAGCTATACCTCTCTATGTACTTTAAACAAACGATAATCGAATATTTTAATGAATATTATTCTACATTTTTATAACATGTAGTGGCAGTACAGGTATTTTTAAATGCAAAAGAATGATTTCATCTAGAATTTTAATCAATGATGCCAAAATCATATGTCGCAATTTCTTATAAGTGTCGCGTAAAAATTACTTACAATTAGGGTCTCGAAAAGTAATTTAAATACGATAATAATAATGTACGCATATACATTTTAAGAGGGGGAGTCGTCGCAAAATTAAATAAAACTAGTTCATTCACTATCTTGTATTAAAAAATGTTAATAAGAAATGTTTACTGTTGATATTGTAATATTAGGCAATTAAATGAATAAGCGTGTATTAAGCCTGTTTAGACATTTGGTAATCACTTCATTAATAAAATAACTGTATACATAAACAATAAAACGACATTTTTAATGTGGGATGGTTATAACACTGAGAATTTTGAATACATTATATTACTTATCTACATATACTTAAGGTTATTGTAAATTATAATCTAATGTAACATTTAATTATGTACGAAATATACGGAAATAAGCCGACATAAGTTGGTGAATTTGATACAGTGGATCGAATAGCATGGAAACAGTCAAGGGAGATGTTTATCAAAAGATGGTAAATATCACTAAATAATATTATGACGATTATTATTATTAGATTAAAAACTTACAACAAGAATACCTTTCGTTGGTAAATACAATACCTTACCGATTAGTTACAAGTTGCAAAAGTGAAGGAAGACAAATAATTTCGATAAAATTGTTAGATGACCACCCGCATGGAACGTCTCTGATAACGTTTTTAAACGAAACTCGATTAAAATTTTTAACAGATTTAGTATGGAATAAAGAGAAGAATTGTGGTGTTAAAAATAACTTGTGTTAGTTATTCTTTTATATTTATATATACTTTAAGAATTCGATCAGTTCCAAGGTCATAGAGTTCCGGAGGTGAAGGTAAATGGGGCAAAATTGTCATTTTCAATTTTCTCTAAAAATTTCTCATTTCAATCGGTTAATTATAAAAAAATTCAAGTATTTACTAAAAAACAAAAAAGTAATTATGGTGATTAGGATAAACATTTATTAATATAGGCTCTAAGAAACTGTAAAAACTCAGATTTTTGTTTTATTAGGTTATGCAACGTTTACGTTTGGTTGCAACGTTTGGTGTAAATTTTCCATTTGAAAGTTCTCATCGAGAATTATGGAGGAGGAATGATTATTAAAACTTAATTAATAATCAAAATAAAACAAAACATAAATTTTATTTCGGCAGTCGGATTTGACTGGAAAATCCCGCGTCCAAACACCTACTTGATAGGAAAGCGTCGAAATTTTTTTGACCGCAATAGTACATTTTTATTGCTTTGAAGACGTGTTTTTATATGGGCTCAAACACTTGTAAAACTTATAAAAATGTACCCGCGCCAGCAGCTAGGTCATTCGATTTTGCACCACCATGTAGATTTCAAAGCTCACTTTTTCGTATTAGGGCAAGTATTCGTGCCCTATTCGATTGGTCTCCAATTGTAGATCCTTAAAAGTGGATCCAGAGATCAAACAAACATGTTGCTTGCAAACATCTATTAAAATAAAAATAGTGCTTCGCAAATCGGCGTTGTTGACCAATTTCTGTCGATTGGACGTTCGGGAACATAAATTTGTTTTGACTGAAATTGGCTTAAGGAAGCAAAATCGGACACGTGTTTATAAGTAATTTCTCCTTATATTGATTTACAGAACTTGTCATTTTTTTTTAATTCTCTGAATAGACTTGTATATAAAAAAAGGAAATAATGTAGAGATATGCATTGAAATGAAAAAGCCAATATATCGTAACCTATAGCGATCGCGCTAATATATTAGTACTTTTTTCATCAATTTGTTAACGGCGTAATCTCCGATTTCAGAAAGTTTTAAAATCTAAGTACCTATTTCAAGTTTTTGTTAAAATAGATTTTTATTTAAGTGCCTATTTACCTAGAGTAGAAAAATTAAATGTATGTAAGCTACTATCTTGGGATTATGCATAAGGATTTAATATTCAGATTGATAGTTGGATTAGTTCGGTATGGAATTAGCCGTTGAATTACAAGTAGCATATAAAAAGGAAAGTATTGCGAAATTATCAATACTGAGAATCTAAAACAAAGTGAAATGTACGAAACAAGTTAAGCATCTTTAAATAGCTGATTTTCCTATATGGATTAACGAATAGAAATCTTTATATTAAAATCTTATTACGGTTTAATTACAGCACGACTAAATGTGGAATTCATTTTATTTATGTTAAGGTAATATATAGATGTGATATATAGATATGAATAGCAGATTAGTAAGTACAGATTTGAAAATTTTATTTTATGAACAAAACGATTAATTATACTTTCGTGTAATAATGCAGTTTTACTTTTTGGTATTTTAAAAATTTAACGAAAAGGTAGGTAAAATCGAAAATTAATATTTGTTCCCTCTTTATAACCCCATCCGGGGACATACTGTATATAATAAATTAATAAATTACCTACGTACATTAAATCCTTTAATTTATGGCAAAATCTATGTAGGCACACATTTACTTTAAATCTATTTTTAATTTCACTATAAAACTGGCATTGAAGTATTTTTTAAATTTTCGAACGACGAAACTATTACCTATTAATCGATAATCGAATTTAATGCGGTAAATTAATTTGTTTATATATACCCACTAAGAACGTTATCTTCATTAGAATTTACAAATTTTAATCCAAAAAACGAATCATTTTGATTACATTGGTGGGAAATCATTTAGATTTAAAAATGTCAAACTTCTTAAATCAACTTGTGGATAACGTTTTTTCTTAAAGTGCACTTTCTTTTCCTGGAAAATATCAGTTATTTCTCTGTTTTTTTAATTACGTAAGTAAGATTTTTAGATATCTGACTAATAAATCTCTATAGTATTGCCGAAGTGACACGTAATATTAAAGTCGTGGATATCGGCTTTTCAAATTTGATGGATATACTGATCTGTTTTTTCCGTGATCTAATGGCATTCGTTTCGTTCTAGGCGTGACCGACTTTATTTTATTGTAGTTTAATTTGTTGACGTACGTACGTACATTTAAAATGCGAACAAATTTGTTCGAATATGTTTAATTTTTAATAATTTTTATTAATGAATTTGAGATTAGAACATTTACGCGTTAAATAACGTAAATAATTTCAAAATTGAGGTTCGTGTGCGTTAAAAAAAAAACAAATTACGTATTGTTTCTTTATTGATTTGAAGAAATTTTGACTTTCAATCCAGAAACTTAAAAAATAGATAGATTTAATAATTAGCTAATTAATTAAATTAAATATGTTCATAGACGTAGTAACAATTTATAATAATAATGCAGATGTGAAAATAATTTGGTTTTAAAAATCTCTAGGTATTTGTTAGGAAGTTGGCGTGTAATGAGCTTATTCATTTATTCATGAATGAATACGTAGTAAAATAAATATTTATTTTTTGTAATCGTATTTACAATTTCACGAACGGTTAATTTACATTCACGTTTTCTTACACATAGGTAAAACCTATTTGTATTAGCAATGCGATTGTCAGTACCTACATAATAATACTACAAATTAAAAACAAAGTACATATGTAGTAATCAAATAAACGATTTTCGTAAGTAAAATGAAGGTGAATCTGTTCACGTATTCCTTCCACGTTTCTTGAAGAGTGCGTACCGGTGTCGTTTCCTATGGTATCAGTAACCAATCCGTAAATGGATGCTCCCCAGTAAATCACTATTCTTCCGGAGAGATTGTGACGGAAACTTCAGTATTCAACATTCGGTGTATGTGAGTACATCTTTGGGACTTTTATTTGGATTAGTTGACTATCATGCAGTGGGTAAGGGTTTTTTTTTAATAAATTATTTTTCTAATTTTAATAGCATACTAATTTAATTAAAACAAAATTAGATTTTACGATTTAAAAATTCTGGAAAAGCAACAGTTTTAATTTTGTTTAGTTTCCTTGTTTTGTACTAAACATGTATTTAGTACAATACTTTATATTAAAAATAATTACGTTCAATTAATTACGATTAATAGAGAAAGCAACTATTAAAAATAGGAAATACACGCACTGTACCTGCAACATTTTCTCATCAACTAATATTCTGTGAATAATATTAATTAAAAAATTTCTTGTAACCATTTCGTGTTCTAACAATAAATAAATAGCATGATAAATGTAGTACAAAGGCATATTTATATTCTATAATATTATTATGAGCTACTAATTCAATTTTATGCTAGTTTTATTTTACAATTTATTAGCAGCGATAGTTTTAAGATTATCAAAAAAAATCGATTAATTTGAAAAATTATTATGCATCTAACTTAATAATTATTTTAATTAAATGTGAACCAAATTTATTTCTGTCATTTTAGAATTTACAGTTTGTTCAATTTAAACAATTTTTGAAGTTTCTAAAATTAGTTTTAGTTCATAAAAAGAACATTAGATACGTGTAAGTACCTATAAATGTAATCCTGCGATTTTTATTCCATGAACTTTCTTTCAAAGAAAGAAGCAAACATAAATAACAATAATTAACTACATATATGAGCGATCTAAATATCTATTTTTATGCACCACCAAGCGTTATCTTTTATTTTATACTTATATACTATCTATATATACACTAGGGTTGTAAAATTTCATTACAGCGCTTATTCACATCGTCGTATTTAACTTTATTTCTAATTTTTATTAAAATCAAGTATAATTATAGTACTTATAAGTAGTGTCGGTTAACCTGATCTATCAAACTTTTTAACCTTCACGAAATATCACAAAAATGCCAAAATTTTTGAAATTTTAGCGTTTTCGGAACATAATAAATAATCACTGGTTGTGCTTAAAATATTGTACGCACCTTAGTCATAATTAGCTTTTATACCCTTCGATGTGTTAGGCTCCTCGGCGGGCCATTAAAGGTCCTATTATATTTTATTTAAATAGTTATTTATGTATATAAATAACTATTTAAATCAAATTATCGTTATAAAATGTATGAAAGCTTATTTTATTTACTCGATGGTGCATTATTCATTTTAAACAACATAAGGTTAACTTAAATTAACGAAGTGGAAGTTCAAATAATTAAAATGTATCTCGATTTAGAATTTCGCAACCTAATACGCGCATTGTCCTGCCAGTTAACTCTATACTTACAATATATCGTTAAGTACGTAATTAAAATCTTACAAAACACTTTTGAAGCTAGAACTTTTAATTTGTGGGTAGGTACCTAATGTTCACGTCATGTAATAAATTCAAAACTTTTATGTAATAATAGAAGTTATGGATTCTATTATATGAACTGCAATAACAATTAAAATACATTGCAAAATAATATACAAGCAATACACTTAATTTTGACGCTAGAAAAATATAATACCTAATAAATAACCTAGTTAGCTAATTAATTAATTAATTAATTAATTTTGAATAAGTATTTCATAAAGTTAACTTTTGTATAAATGTTTTATTTGAAAAATCTCCATTTATTGTTAACTTATCGATAGTTAAAAGCAGTATTTAAATAATCTATTTTTGATTATGTAAATTCGTGCTTTTACAATAGATTATTAAATTAATTAAACATTCGTACCAAAAATGCGGATACTTTTGTATTATTTAGATACTTAATATGTTACAGTTAGCTTAACGACTTACACAAACAATTCAATTATTTATTATATTATTTACATACTCGCTACAGTGTTAATGCACATAGGTGTATATTTTCTTCAAAAGAAATAAAAAATAATAAATTACTAATTAATTAGTAGACATGATTTACTATTGCATTATAAATGAAGAAAAATAATATAATTTAATTACGATATAGATTAACAAAATAAAATTTTATTGATTTTATCATTAGTTCGTTTAATAAGTTCCAAACTATAGATAGAATTATTAATTGACCGTGAAAGGATGTAAAGATTTAAACAATAAAACCATAATAACAATAAAAAAAATAATATACCTATCTAAATATTAACAGATACAAATTGGAATTTAAAAGTTGTTATAAAATCGTTAAAATATTAAGAGTTAATAGTTAATAAATTAGCCGGTTCCGGATTTTATTGAAGAATTGTTTAATATAATGTACTTAAGTGTAGGTAACGTTGTTAACGTTTCGGCGATATTTAGATGTATCAACTGTTTATCAAATTAAAAATTAATAGTAGCTAAAAGTTAGTCTGAAGTTCATTCTTATTTAACGTGCAAGTAAAGCGAAGTGCATTTTTTTTTTAAATTTAGTTTTGAATAAGTATTATTTCTCTATTATATTTCATTGATATAATAAGTAAAACCTACATTATGAATAGATACTCAAAAGGTCTTCGCAGACGTTTAGATATCAATAGTCGTAGAAAGTTAATGTCTGGTCAAGAACGATTAGAAATCAAAGTTTAGGCCATTATTGTTTTTTTGAAGATAATTTAACAACGGACGATGTTTACCTTTACTTAAGACAAGAATTCTTCATAGACAACTGTACGCCCGAGCTCGTATACGTGTTGACGTATTTTCGATAGAATGCACCGTTTTCGAGATAATCGGGAAAAAGTGATTAATTTTTTTCTAATAAAAAATACTCTTAAGAATATTTTTCTAATAAATGCAATTTTTCAAAAGATATACAGGGTGTTTCAGAAGTGCATGATACTAATTAAGGGACGCGTTCTCTAACACAAAATAAACAAAAAAGTTGATATAAACGTATGTCTCAAATTAATTTGTTACCGAGATATTGAAGAATAAAGATAAATATCTAAAAGTCTGATGTTAATCAAATAGTCGTGGATAACAATTGCATATAGTTAATTTGTTTAACAGGTTTTTAAACGTATATTATTAAATCTATTAATTAGTATTAAACAGTGTTTGTGTAAGTAACCCCTTCTTTTTACCATCAAGGCTTTCAGGGATATCTTACTTGTATTTTTTGCAAAATAATCTGTATGAACTTCTAGAAGATATTTTAGAAATAAATCTATGGTTTATTCTACATATATTGGTACACAAGAAGAGCAAACGAATTATATCGTGGAAGCTGCAGCAACTATCAAGGATCAAGTATCGATTCGTCGTGCTAAATGATGCATTCAACAAAACGGAGGACACTTTGAACAGTTATTCTAAATACAACATGTAAACTATACCGCAGCTTTCACACACGCCGATCGTGATCGGAGGCCGAGTGACACTCGGATAGCATTCGGATGTTTCTTGTTTTCACTTGTTTTCACGCGACCCGGTTCAACCGGATCTCACATCCCTAAAGTAGTGCCGTGCAATTCTGAAACACCCTGTATATTTTTTACGTGAAAATTCGATCTTTTAAATTACATCACGAAATTATTTTATTGTAGATATTGTTCTGATAACTGCATTTATTTTTAAACTATACGCGATTATGGCATATTCTCTTTATAGATAAATATTGTTTAATATAGGTATGTTGTGCTTTACAAGCACATTACGGATTATGTAAGTCATTATAACCGTTTCCCCACATGTTATCTCACAGGGGAGCTTTAATACTTCGGCAACTTGATAACCGAATTAAATTAATCTACAGTATACCTACCTATATGGGTTTTTTCTTGTTTACAAGTTTTTCTAAAAGTGGTTTGATATTAATTATCGATCTCCATTTTTTAATTAGTTTTACAATCGTATGCATTTACGAATGCAAAGAAATTTTAAATGTTTCGTAAAACATTTAATTTTGAAAATATTCATTACTCAAATCTTTGCAGTTGTTTGTGGTATAATAATTACATAATTTATAAATTGCCTAATCTGATGTATTTGTAACGAGGCTACTTAATTATCTATAAAGAAAACAACGAAAACATTAGCGGCGTTTTCTACTTTTTTCAATCAGTGGCCAATAAAATTATGTGGTTATTTATCCCACTTTATTTAATAATAG
The DNA here is from genome assembly GCA_036326145.1 of Rhagophthalmus giganteus. Lineage (NCBI taxonomy): Eukaryota > Metazoa > Arthropoda > Insecta > Coleoptera > Rhagophthalmidae > Rhagophthalmus > Rhagophthalmus giganteus. The sequence continues at coordinate 8,330,720 of JARFJA010000067.1, read as the reverse complement.
GTCTGTATATCTAACAATTTCGTTAATGTTGTATAAATAAATTGTACCGTGTAATTTGAATCTACATCGTTTTGTTATATCTCTTAACTTATACCTAATTATTTAATATTGCATTCTTCTACGAACAAGAAATACATTACACAAAATTCAAACATTAAAAAATATTGATTAAACTCGGCTCGATTAATTCTGAAAACATAAAAATTTAGAAATTTAACGGCTCGTTTTAAATTAATAACATTAATCGTTTAAATAATTTTAATTTTAGATTAAGTAAAAGTAATAATACCTATTTTAAAATTGTCTTCGTCAATTCATTTATATTGAGCGTAGAGAGTAGGTATCTACGATAGAGTTTCATAATATTCGCATTTGCTCCTAATTATAAAAATTTTTCAAATCCCAGGGCATCCTAGTAAAAGTATAATTACGTTTAATTACAATATTACATGTCGATTCCTACGAATTGAGGCATTGTTTAACTCATGAAGCTCGCGTTATTTCTTATGATTTTGACTAATGGTTCTCGTATAAGTATTACGTTTAAAAACAAAAAATACGTGTATATAGGTATACTTTATATTTTAATTCAGCTAAATAATATCTTTGTAGTTATTTTATTTAATATAAAAATGGTAAAAAATCGCTTTTAATTTTTAGGACCGATTAGGAAAGCACCTAAGTATTAAAAACTATTAATTTAAATATTTACAATTTTATTATTATTATATGGCTCGTGATGGTCTTACAAAACTTCCTTATTTCACTCCTTAATCTGTGTATGTTCGATTAACTTGACTTTTAATATCAAGTCTTAATTTTGCGGATGTTTGCGTATGAACATATATGCAGATAATAAATTAAAAATTTGACTTTATTACGTTCAACAGATTATAAATTATTAAATATTTTAAACCAAATATGTATTACTTAGATGTGTTTTATTTTAAATTTGACTCGATTTATAATGACGAAAAAGTTACAAATAATTTATAAGGTTAAGTAGGTAACTATCGAAATCTAGCTGCAAAAAACTTATATTAAATTTTAGTAATTACTTTTACGTTGTAATACTAGGTACTTTATTTTCATATTGTTATACAGGGTGTTTTATAGGTAAATATACATACGTTAACTGTAAATAAAGGCAATTTCAAATAACCTATTACTGGATTACTGGGTCTCATTGTCAGATACTTAGTAACCGAGATACAGAGGATGTTTTAGCGGTTCTTCTCATTTATTTTATAAGCTCTAAGTTTTAAATTACTCTGAATATTTTTGCATTTTTGATAGACGTGTATTATTTCAATAGTTCAGTCGTCTGGTATAATAACCAAAATTAAAATGCAGACCCGCCTTTAAAAAACAATAACAAACTCTTGTACTCCCAAAACAGCATCTTGTATATCGACATTTTTTAAATCCGTTTAGAAATTTGAAAAGAGCGGAAAAACACGTTTACTTTTAATTTACCTATGAAACACCCTGTATAAACTTAAATAATTAGTGGAACGATAACTTATTTAAATTATCTTTAATATAGTTCATATAAACTACATAGGTACCGATTTCAATGTAACTTTGTAATCGCCGTGCTACCTCCAAGAAAAGAAAGCAGCACTAAAAGAAAACAATAAGTTAATTACCTACTTATGGTACAATACTAATTCGATGCGTAGAAAATAGTTAAAATCAAGACACTTTAATATCCAATGCGAACTTTGACTTACAGAAATAAACGCACCTTCTCGCGATTTGTTTTTTGTATTACCATCAGTTACGATAGGTACTCTAAAGAAAAATTATTATAGATCATATTTGTAGATTTAATTGTTATGATGACGAATTAAATTTAAGAAATCCATTTTTATTTAGAATATCTAATAATATGTATCAATAATAATATTATGTATAACATAATGCACGTGGTGAAAGTGATGGTTATTTAAAGAAATGTCTGAAATTTCTCTTAAGTACTATCGTCTGTATGTTAAGAAGATTATAATTTTAATGAACGGCATTCGTTGACTAACCGAAGCTTAAAAAACACTATTGGTTATATTTGTAGAAAGTCTTTCATCTTCTCGTATGTTTAAATCGCAATTGCGAATTTTCTACGTAAACGGTACAAAAATATGTACACTTTTATTTTGATATTTTAAGAAAAGTGTTAAAAGTCCCAATCGATATCGTGCCGACGTTGCGAGATACTCGAGAGCAAAGGACACGAAAAATGGTTTTTCTTAATTATCTCGCTTCCTATGGTCCGGAGGTCGATTTAGGTTATTTATATTATACTTACATCTTAAAATTATCTACAAAAAAAGGCTAAAAGCAGAGAAAGTAACGCATTTCGGGACAAGGCGTACATTCCACGTTGTCTGATTGGAAACGTCCTGACTTTAACGAATTAACACACGTGGATGCAGATAAATAGGATTCAGATGCTTCACAGTTTGTGGTTATTGTCAATCCGTTTCAGACGCATTTTCAGATTCAAACGGTTTCGATACAGATAAATTCAATCCTATCGACAATTTTGCGTCAAATATGATTGAAATTGACAATGAAGATAATAAAGATGAAGAAGAATTTTAATCATCTGCGGGCCATTTCAAAATTCATTTACAATAAGTTCAAAATTAGACATCTAAAAGTATTTTTAGAAGAACCTCTTTAGAGTGTCGCTTCGTCCCGCTCTTACTCCATATATGCAACACGATTTCATAATACATCTACTTAAACGATTAATGATAAGTATCTAGAAGGGAAGATTGAAAAAAAATGTTCATAAGTTGTTTTATTATTTGTGGAAAACAACTGCCGAGTTTTAGGCATGTTCCTTTAGTATTCAAAAAAATTAAAAAATAAAAATTTAATTTTTAAGTTAAGGAGAAGAAGGTATAACTTTCTCAGAATGCAGGAAATTCAAATACGTATAGGTACCTATTGTTTATATGTAAAAAATCCCTTTTTCTATTTTCGACTGCTGTATAAAGAACGGCGTTACTGTTGAATTTTTAAGATTAGTCTTAGGATGGCTTTTACTATATATACTATACTACACTTTATGAGTTACTTTTTATTATTAAGGGCTAAAGCCCTTAGGTCCTTAAGGCCCTAGTATTGTATAGTATATATACAGGGTAGTCCTGAAATAGTTGGTCAAAATAAGGAATTGAGCAAGGCTCGTCACAAGGACGAAAAAAGTTTCAATAAATTTTGGTCCATAAAGGTAAAAAAATGTAAGTCACGAAACTAAAGAAAATATATTTTATTTTTATTTACAAAAGTTATTGAAAATGTCCACCATTAACCGTTAATAATGAGTTTTAATATCGTATCGTCAGATACGTATTCAGTGTTCTCACATGGACGAATTATGTAATATTTACCTACACATAGAGAGTTAAAAGAGCACATTATCAACTTTCCTACAACTGAATATGTTAGTTCAGTAAATAAACACAAACAGTTCGAATTTCCTTTACGATTATTGTTTGTTTATTTCAAACGCGGCCGTTTATTATATAGGTACCTATATAATTTTTTTTTTAAATAAGTAATTCGAAAATTGGAACGTACTCAACTGGGTAACCGTCACGTTTTCTACATTCAAACGTAAATGATTGTTAAAACAGTAAATCTAATTTTTGACATCTATATGATTAACAATTTGAAAAGATTATTAACTTTAACCAGCAAGACACCGAACATTACACTAAAACAATAGTACCTCGAATTAATGTCGATTAATATCATATATTTTACGTACCGTTTACTTAATTGGTAAACATTTTCATCGTTAATTGTAATTTCAAATTTTGCAAAAAATTTTGTCTTCCTGAGAGTATATAAGTACCTAATATGCAGCGATTAAATTGAATAACTGATTGCGTTTAGAAAGTAGAAATTTTGTATTATTTTTTTATTATTCAAATTGAACTAAAATATGTCTGGCGATTTTGCATAACAAATATCGAATTAAATACTACTGTAATAAACAAGAACAATCCGATAGCTACATAATTATTCAGCTATTATCATGTTTTATTCGCTGCGGATTTTTGTTTGTGCATTACCATTAAATACGTGTGATTTAATTGTTTTTAGCATGGGATGATACAAAATAGCTTTGGGCGCATGTCCATGGAAATTAATTTCGTAAGTAGTGCTATATAACGATACCTAACTTTATTTTGTTCAAGTAGCCAATTCGAACATTACCTATAACGTATTTTCGATTAAAAGAAAGTTTATAGGTTCCTTCCTATGTATATTTAATTTTTAATTAAATTAAATATAGCACTAAAGAAGCTCGTAACGGTTTCATATAAAGACTTTTGTTAACAAATAATAAAAAGATCAAAAGTTCATCTTTAGGTCAAACGTGTTGTGAATGAGATTGGAAAAGAAATGTAGGTAGGTATAATACTTAGGTGGTGCTAGTGACCTAGCCTTGTATTGTAAATACCTACCTGGAATGTGGATAGTTTGGATTTTAAATAAATGATGATACTCTGTGGAGACTTTTCACCTAACACTTTCTCGTTGTAGCTGCAGGTATTTGTATATGAATAGTCATCGACTTTGATTAGTTGGGATATACATAGATATCTATTTTATAGTACCTAGTAATGAAAATCTTCTTATGTACCTACACGAATTGTTACGAAAATTTTATAAACAATCATTAGTTTGATGATTTTCCGTAAAAGTCAAACGACAAAAGTTCTACATAAAGACAATAGCTTACTTATATGGTTATCAATATTTTTGTTGACAATATCATTTTTATAATTATAGACAATTAGAAAATATTTTAAGTTATATATAGATTTTGAAACATCAAAAATTTGCTCGTTATGTCACATATAACACCAAAAATAATAAATTAAAAGTTAAAAACGTCGGTAAATAATAAAATCTAGTTTTTAAGAAGTCGAACAAGTTATAAAATTTTTGAAAGTTCTTTTACACACCAAGTCAGATTACGGAGTGGGACGTTACATTAAACGATTCTGTAATTTTATACGCACGAAAATTTCCAATTACTAAGGTATTTATAAGTTATTTTTCAATTAATTTGACGCTGCATTTAGGGTATTATATGTATTGCTGTGATTGCCATATAGCTTTCTAAATCGTTACTTATTAATTTTTTTAATATTAAAATTAAAGTTTTATAAAAACCTTAAATTGTACATCTAGGTATCTTGTTGTGTAAGTACAGCCGTTGCAGCTTACGATTAATCGAAGGAGAAATTCAACAGATAAGATTTAAAAAAAAATTATCTTCTTTATTGAGATTTGTTAATGTTAGGTATTTTTGTTTTATTATAATCGGTAATCAAAAAATTGTTAAATAAGTACGAACGAAATAAATTTACATGTACACTTCGGATAGGCCATAGCTATACGTAGGTAAGTACAGTCGGGTGAAGCATTTATTAACGTCGTTAATCGCAAGCATCACGTGGGCACACACGACACAACGAACAAATAATGATCAGAATATTTAAAGTTCAACTTTGTATTCGTAATTCGTTTCACTTGTCGTAAACACTAATCGTATATTTGTTCGTTGTGCCGGTATGTTAACCGTCCGATGCTCGTGTTCGCGACATTATTTTTGCACCCGACTGTACTATAAGTTTTACCGAAACATAAATATCTTTAAATCGGGTACGATCATTTTACCTAAATTAAAAAAACGAAATCCACTGTGAAAGAATTTGTAAGTCGTAAACCTTGAGGTTGGTAAATAAATTATTTCGTTGTAGGTATTAAGTGCACTGAATCTTCTCGATTCAACTTTCACCATAACATAGTACTTATGTATCTACATAAATTCGATCTTGCTTTAGAAACTGCATTTTAAAATTGATATAAATGTTCATAAAAAAAACATGGTAAAATTTTTAGACGATTATTCGGTAATTAAATTCCAATTTACCGTTAAAGCTGGGTAGCAATAACGATTTAGCAGTTCTTAATTTCATGTGTACTACGCTTAGGTATTATAACAATGATGTTATTGTCATTGGTAATGAGAAAATACACCATTATCTAAGAGAGTAGGTATATATAATATATATACCTGCATAATTATATCTTTAGTCAAATTATAATCCGACACATAAGTTGAATATTAAAATTTACTAATTTAAAAATATGATTATAATACGAAAATATGCGTAAGTGATTTTTAAAGTTTTGTGTTCGTGCATAAATTGATAAAATTTCAAATTAATCTTTATAAATATTTAGGTACTATAAATCAATAATATATAGCTCATCCAAACCTATATGATGTTCACGTCATCAATATAAGGTTACTAGATGATGACGTTTCACACGGTGCAGTCACCTCGTACCTCGTATTTTGACAGTTCTAATAAATTGTAGTCTTTCTTTAAACCATCTAATATGTGCGCAAGTAAATCATCTATAGAATATGTGACTTTCCAAACTTTAAACCGAATTGCAAATAAACAATCTAGTAACTTTTTGTTGATGACGTGAACATCATATAGGTTTGGATACGCTATATGTGTAGATATGTATTAGATAATAATTAAACAAAATTACACACAAATCGAATAGTGGTCTATTTTTAAATTTTAATTATCGATACTACGTATCGCCGGGTGTCGACGAAATCACTAAACAGTCTTTATTTTCGATTGTGAAAAAGGTATCAGTCTGAGTTCTTTTCTGAGTAATATGGTAAATAGGTGCTACACTTTGACTCTTTGAGAACTTCCAATGCACTTCCGGTTACGCCGGAAATGACCCCAACTTTCGATTTTTAAATGGAAATTTGAATGCTCCTAGTAACTAACTGCGTTGATTAGAAATGAAGTTTGTGTTTTTCATTATTTCTTAGTTGATTTATAATGATTTCAAGTAAATCGCAAGCTCTCTAGATTAAAATCTAAAATTTGTTCTCAAAATATTAAGTTCTAACCTATTCAAAATTCACCCGGGATTCCGAAAATGCAATGATATACAGGGAGTTTAATTCGAAAATCAAAAATTCGTGTCAATTTCTGGTCAAACCGGAATTCCGAAAAATCACACATTATGGCAATTTTGCGTGTTTATCAACTGTGCCGAGTTCCATTTCGGTAGCTTGAAAAACAAGGGACAAAAGAGGGGGTGCCAGTGATCTCGTTGACACCCGGTATATTGACTGATTTGGAATCCTCTATCGATACAATTGCATCAATTTGAAAAGTTTTTATAGCCTACTTGATTTTTTTAGACAATTTATTTGTGCATCTAAAACTGTAGCGGACAGGTTAAAAGCAATCTAACTAATTTTTAAGGATGAACAACAGAAAAATTATAAAAGCGCACTTTTTGTAATATTTTTAGAGATGCAGTAGGTCTTCGAAGTTTTTCAGTTTTCAAATTAATTTTTTTGAAATTACTCAAAAATTTCAAATTACAACACCTTTTACCCAACGTGTTTTTAAATAAATATTTTTAATACGAATCTAACGAGATAAATAATCGCTCTACCTTGATTTCTCGTTATAATTTATTAATTAAAAACATCTATTAATTCCAAGAGGGCCGTGGAAAAAACTAATTTGATTCAACTCCGAAGGTTCTAAAATTATTACAAAAAATGCGCTGCTGTAATTTTTCTGTCCTTTTTAGCCCGACCTTTCTTTAGTCTAGATGCTCAAAAAAATTGTCTAAGAAAATCAAGTAGGCTATAAAAACTTTTCAAAATGATGTAATTGTATTAAAACATCGATAGAGGATTCCGAAAAAGTCAAAATATACAGGGAGTTCCATTTAAAAATTGATAGTCTGGCATAACTGAAAATTTTAAACTGATACATTTTTCGCCGCCAAAGGGATTTCGTTGACACTCGGTACCTATACGTATACAACAATACTAATACATTAGCAATAATACAAAATAGTACGTACTTACTAAAGTAAACTATGCGAGCTACACATCTACAAAATAAATTTTCTTAAATTTGATTACCTACTCATCAAAATAGTTGAACTACAAATATAGTATAAGGGTGCAAAATAAGATGATTTCGTGATTTATTGGTTCAACAATTATACCAAAAATACCAATACAAACTAGATACAAAAGTGAGCAGAAGGAAAAAGCTTAAAAAATAAGTTATACTGGTAATAATTTATATATATATATATATATATGTGAGTACCTATATTAAATTTAAAATTACCTTGCGCACACTTTAAATTTATATCTTTATGATGTTAATTCTTAATTTGGTCTAGTTAATGAAACTTTCTCACGTATCGCACTCGTACCCGCGTATATAGTTTAAACTTTCTTTAAAGTTATTTAGTTTACCATTGTACGTTCATTATTTCCTGTTGGAGATTCCCAGCGTTTGCTTTTTTTTAAACTCTCCCAATAAATGAAATATTTAACCGTTTAATAAAATACATGTATTTGTTTTCAGGTACATGGCTTGATTTTTTTGGCAATCTTTTCTCAGTGCAACGGCAAAGCGGAAAACTCCAACGACATATTCGACAAGAGACATATAGTAGGCAAGTTAGATGCGAATTTAAGGAAGGCGTTACTTAAAGCATTAACTGATTTAGAAAATGAGGAAAAAATAAGATCAGATCAACTGAGTACGGTATCCAGAGGTATTCCGTCGTCGATCGTGTCTGATAATTTAGCAGATGAGGAATTCCAAAAAGCGTCGTCGACATCGTTTTCGATAATTTCCCAGTCGACGACTTCCTCGAGTCCGATAATCGATCAAACCGAAACTGTAACTGAAAAGCCGATTGTCGTGATTCAAAGAAGTAGCGGCATACAACAAAGACCTATAACATCCTACATTACAGTAAGACCGGAGTTGGATTCGATAAACAATCGCGAACAATTTATCGCTAGCGCTAGTAGTAGTTTTACGAGACCACCAAAAATTTCTGCTTTGAAAGGCAGCACGCTTTCGATAGGAAGCTCTACGGAATCAGTAAATCCGAATTTGCTGAGAATTCCGGGAAAATTAAAGCGACCATCAGAAGTAACTACAACAACACCGTTGATAACTTCTTCGACCGAAGAAAACGAAGCAAAAGTTGAAGACGTTCAATTTTTTGCCGCACCGTTAGTCGCCGCATTTACAGTTCATCACGACGAACAAGGAGTGCCTAAAAAAGTCGAGCCGATTTTCAAAATAGCCGGACAAAATCCGGTAAAATCTAAAAACATTCCAGACGAACGTTTCAAACCGGTCGAAACGGAGCATTTTAGACAGGAAGAAAAAGGCTACAAAGAAGAACAAATAAAATTACAACAGTATCTAAATCATCAAGAGCAACTTCGTTTGCAATTCGATCTTGAAGAAAAACAAAGAATTTTAGAACAACAAATACGAAGCATTCAGCAACAACAGCAACACCAAGATTATTTGCTACGTCAGCAGCAGCTGTATCAGGAGCAACATTTACTACAACAAAGACAAAAGTTGTTAGAAGAACAGAAAAGATTACTACTGAGTCAGCAACAATTTCCCGCAAGTATTAATTCCAATTATAAACCGTTCCACAAAAATATCGGAAATAAAGAAAACGGCAATGCCGTTACGTTGGAGCCAAGCATTTCGTTTTCCCACGTTTCTTCTTTAGATAATAACTTGCAGATTCCAATTAAAAACGCTCAAAATTTCAATTCACCGATAGTGAAAAATGTAAGACCGTCGTTTCAAGATCTACCGATTAAAAGTGCCGAAAATTTCCAGCGCGGATTTCTCGAAGATTCTTCCAGAAAATTTAACGCTCTCCAACCATTAACAACGCTCACGGATAATTTAAACAATTTTAACTTTAGACAAACCGTACGAGAAAGACCTCAAAGTAATCGTGTGTTTAGGCAAGAATCGGATACGGCAAATTTTGTAAATTCAGAAGTAAACGGTAGAAGTAATTTATTTAATGTAAATTCGCCTCAAAATAATGGAGTGTTTCGTTCAAACATTAACAGCTTCAGTATAACACCAAGCGTAACTACACAAGGTTTTCATAATCAGAGAAATGTGCGGACGCCTTATATAAATAGCGAATTGAATAAATTGCTTTATTACTCGGGTATATCGGCGGGAAACCAACAAGAAGATTTCAGTATCATTTCAAAAATTTTATCGTTAAATCACGTGGGGGAGGACAATTATTTTGGCGGATCGGAAAATTTTTGGCAGAGGCTGCAGCAATCTAACTAAATAAGGCTCTCGTAAAAACCTAAGGTTTCATTCGGTTTTAACAATTTTAAAAATTTTTGAGGATAACACGAACTTTTTAATGTATATATCCCGTGTAATAGATGTTCAGCCCCCCCTAATTTTGTTATTTATTAAAATAAAATGTTCAAACTTGTTACATATCTAATGTACTTATCAAACGTCACTTTTTGACAAAAATTGTGTATTTATCACTTCCAGTTTCTCCGGAACTGATATCAATTTTCGATTTCGAAATGAAACACTCTGCATACTATTACATTTTTGGAATCTGCATAATTTTCTGAATATAATTGCACCAAATAAGCGAAATTTCAACTCTCAAATAAATTTTTGGCGCCTATTTTATTTTTCAAAAGAGTGCCATAACCCTCCCACTCATCCACCGGATTAACGCCAATCGACCTTATCAACACAACTAAAAATAAAATCACCCCAAAAACATGTAATTGTTTGATCTATCATCTGGTAAAGTTACCAACAATGGTTTTTGTATCAAAACTTTATTTTTTAAATAGTTCCATAGGAACCATATGGTACCAATAGGGAGTACATGAATCTACGTACGTGCCGAATTTACTCGAATACAAACGAATTTACTGCACCTCTGAATTATATTTAGAAAATTATGCAGATTCCAAAAATGAAATAATATACAGGAAGTTCCATTTGAGAATCGAAAATTGATATCGGTTCTGGGGAAATCGGAAGTGGGAAAAACACAATTTTCATGTCAAAAAGTGACGTTCAACGAGTACGTTAGAAATATAACAAGTTTAAAGCTTTTACATTAATAAATAACAAAATTAAGAGAGTGTAACATGATTCTGTCACACACGGTATATCTACTCATAAAATTAACATATTATTTTCTTTTAAAATTGTTAAAAACAATTTTAAAAATTATATACTATGTGCCCTAAAAATTAAATGTAAAATTTTATTACAAATCGGCATAGGTACCGAAGAACAAAAAGCATCATAATGCATGTAGTGCTGGGAAATTAGTTACTACGATAATGTGGAAATTGCCCATTAGTTAACTTAATTGATTAATTAGAAATTGATTGTTTTGCTACGATGCTATATTACTCAGCACTATATTCGTTTTAATAGTCATTACATTATAAAATAAGTATATATAGGTACTATATACAAGATGTCTCCAAATAGTTGTTATCTTTAATTCGGAAATATCTTGTGTTTAACGATTATGACTTTTATTTTTATTAAGTTTAGGATAAACTGAAATAAAACGTCAGTATGTACATCACCTACATTTTATTTAACGAAAGTGTCGTACCTACTAAATTATTCTTTAATTAATTAAAGGTCGATTGCGCTAAATTAAATTAAACGAAAGATACTATTGGGCACTAAAGACACTATTGTTAAATTTTCACGAGTGTAATATATTCGGACAAAATATAGTACAATAATTGAAATTTAGTATAGCTAAACTTATTTCTTCTGTAAACTTAATTTTTGCTTAGATAATGTATTTAATTTTTATAAGTTTTTCTTTTAAAATCCTTTATTCTATACTTTATTTATATTTCATTATTAATTTATATTACAGCATTAATATTACCTGAAGTTTTACTTTAATTATAAATAAATATTGTTCCGTTTAAAATGTTATTTTATTAGGTACATTTGTACGTAATTACATGCATATTACCATTTCTAATATAACTAATAAGATAATTTTTTAACATTATCAACAATATCAATTAATTTGTTTATATTAAAAATGGTCAGATCACATTATTTTACTGTTAATAAAAGGGGCCAAGCACCAGTTCCGAAGCATCATCAAAGTGATGCACTGCTAATATTTAAACAGTAAGCGAAAATAAATTTTAAAATGTTTTGTGCGTTTGTTGACCAAACGAAAATATAAGAAAGGAGAGATCTATTAATTTGTAATTTGTAAGTAACTCATAATAATGCATATAATGCAATTGCATAATCAATAATGCATATTGGTCTTACACAGGGTGGGCCTACAAAACGCAGAGTCCATTATGTTCTGAGACTGCAGCCCAACAAGTAGATTTCTATGAAAAGTTGATAATTATAAATATTAAAAATTGATCAGAATTAGATTGTGTTTTAACATTCTGTGATCAAATGTTGCTATGATATTTGTATATTGGGTTGCTATCTAAAGATGTAAAGGGTTTTATGTTTCGTGGCCCACCTTGTATAGTCTAGGTTTTGAGTATAAAAATAATGCCAAATTCCGCACTTTATAATACAAGCATGAAATTTTAGGAGCATATTTTATATGCTATATTAACCACAATAAACGTAAATCACCCAGAAATTCAAAATAAATCCCATTTTTTAAATTTAGTTTCAAGAACACCGGCTACGTGGCGCTTCGTGTGTCAGCAGTTGTCACCAGGGAAATTTTTGTTCTGTGTCCGGCATACCAGGCATATTATTTTATAGGTGAGGTTATTTAATTTATTTTTTTGGTGACAGTTTTATATTATTGCTGTTTATTTACTTTTGTTTAATATTTATTTTGTAAGACAATATGTTACAGGTAGAATGAAAACAAACCGATTAAGTCGATCGTAATGAATGTAGGATACTACGCCCAGGGTTAGTCAGTAGTATGTATACATGTGTTATGCATATGTATGTAACAGTTTAATTCGATCGTTATTAATTAAAACATAATTTAAGGTAGTCCAAGTCGCGAATCTGGCGTTGCAAGTGATTGTGACATGATGGCAGAATTAGCAGCTCTTCTGCGTTCTGAAATTCCAGAAGGGCGTAGTAATTTAACAGATAATCATGGGAACCTGGAGAGAGTTGCAGAATATTGCGAAGCTAATTATTTTCAATCGGAAAATAAACGAGTGGCTCTAGAAGAGACAAAAAATTATACTACACAATCCTTAGCTAGCGTTGCTTATCAAATAAATACTTTAGCTTACAATTTTTTGCAATTGTTAGAGTTGCAGTCGACACAATTAGCGGAAATGGAAAGTCAAATGAATCATATATCCCAAACTGTTATGATTCATAAGGAAAAAGTAGCCAGAAGAGAAATTGGAGTGCTTACGGCTAATAAATCTACTACGAGACAATATAAAATTATAGCTCCTGCAAATCCTGAAAAGCCAATTAAGTATGTTCGAAAACCGATTGATTTTACAGGTGATATTTCATGATTGAGATATTTATATGCAAGTTCAAAACTGAAATTGTAGTTTTGGACGATATTGGACATGGAATACGTAGCACTGGTACACCGAGACAGCAAAAACAAAGAGGATCAAGTCAAGGTAGTATTCAGTCTGTAATTGGTATTGCTGCTTTAGCGAATATTGGAGGTAATTCTGTTGGTCCACCACCTACCACTAAACCACCTACTCCACCACAAGTTTCTCGAACTAACAGTAAAGGTAATTTATTCATTTAAAATATACAATAAACAAAATTTAAGTTTTTTGTTTTGTTTTTAGTATCTGTCTCTGGAGGAACATTAAGTAAAGGTATGTGAAATTGTATTTTAAAATATTTCATGTACTATAGTCAATAAGTGCATTGCTTCCCTCGCACTTCTCTTTCATGTGGAATTAAACTGTAATAAACAGATTCAACGTACTTTGAACTTTGTATTACATTTTTGTTTTACACTTATAACTTTAGATTAATTTTTTATTTCAAATATTTTTCTACAAAAAAAAGTGCAATTTCTTTAAAGGTGCAACTCGCATTGAGGTAATTACAAATTCTTTCTAATAAATGAATTCATTCAAACATGTATAAAAAGAAAATACGTTAGTTGCAGCGATAGTGAATTGTCATAAAAACTTAATATGCTAAAATAAAACTGTAGGTTCTAGAGAATATCGCACACCTCCAGCTGTAGCTCCTCCTCAGGTTCCAAGTCATTATGCTCCTAATTATCCAATTGGTCATCCGAGAAGATCTGGTGAACGAGGTCCCGGTTACAGCACACTTCCAATGGCTCCAAACCAACACCAACCAATGTCTCCACCTCAGGTAGGTATGGTACACCCCCTTAACTCCCAGCAACAGTTACAACAGCATCCACAAACTCCACCTCCACCTCCTCCACCTGCTGGAACTACATATATAACCGATCTTCACATGAGCATGCCACGTAAGTTTAACGTTATGTCAATTAAAATGTATAATATTATTGAAAAATATTATAGCACCACCATCTCCTCTTGTAAATTCACAAGAAATGACTATATCTGATAATACTAATCATTCAATGACTCACTGTATGATATTATCACAACATGCACCTGTTCCTCATGCACCTGTTCCTCTTGGAACTGTGGGTATGAACACTTTATCTCATCATCAAAGACTATCGCGGGGGAGTGGAGCACATTCGCCACCTTTACCGCCCCCTCCACCTCCAGAAGATGAACACGAGGCATTTGGAAGACCTCGCACTTCAGGTGTAATGCCAATTGTTCCTGACGAAGAAGATCTTCCTGGATGGGTTCCTAAAAATTACATTGAAAAAGGTTAAATGTGATATTGTAAAAATTTGCTAATTATTATTTTGCTATAGTTGTAGCTATATATGATTATTATGCCGATAAAGATGATGAATTGAGCTTTCAAGAAAGTGCTGTAATATATGTTTTGAAAAAGAATGATGATGGCTGGTGGGAAGGTGTGATGGACGGTATTACAGGTTTGTTTCCTGGAAATTATGTCGAGCCATGTGTTTAATTTCTATTTTAACTTTTTCAAATTTGTCATGTTCTATTTTGTATTTTAGGGCATAACATTATTTATTAACTGTATGTAGACCAACTACATTTATTTTCTAAATATAGGCTTTTATAAAATTGTATCGATAATATATATGTATTCTACCTGCCAATACGGAATCTTAATATTATCACTTTATTTCAGTAAAGTAGCATCTTTTAATGGTTATAGTTTAATATTTTGATTTAATTACAGTTTAACGTTTTATGGAAAATCGACAGTAAAAAATATATAGATAAAACGATGAATATTTTTGTGTTACTTAGCTGTTTTTCCCTTGATGCTCAATTCTATAATACATTTTCACATAATAGTGAAAGAAAAAAAAACCTCTAAGGTGTGATATTTTGATATATTTTTTTATTTAGGTGATATTTTCTTCATTAAAATGCTGTTTGTGTTTTAAGATTTGTGATCTTTCATAGTACCTGTATTTAATTTAAAATTAAAAGTTAATCTTGTACAATTTAATATTTTCATACGATTACTGAAATACGGTAGATTATTATCATAAAGTTTGTAAAATAAATATTGGCAGGTGGAAGAGTAGTAAATACTTTAGAATAGTATAAAACTGTATTCTTTTTTTTTAAATGTATGTTACAGAAATATGTATTTAATCATTAATTACAAAATTAATGATTTAGTCACAATAGTACTAGTTTGAATGCAATTTATTTATAAACAAACTCCCAAAAAATTATTTATTATGTCCTAATATTGTTTATTTTATACTGTATATGTTGCACTTTTATAATATTGATTTGATGTAATAGGGGTTCTGTATTAATAGATTAATGGATTGCTTTATATATACATACACGTATTTAAATTCTTAATAAAATATTGTTAATCTATTTGTACTAGTTTATAATTTAAAAAAGTAAATCTATCTACATTCATGAAAATTATATTTCAATCTAATTTTTAATTTAAAGCAAATTGAACATTCATAAAGTAAGGATAAGGTGAGGTAAGATAGTTTCTTGGGCAAAATCGTAACCGCACAAGTTAGTGGATTGCACTCGTTTGTCATAGTGGAGATGCTATCATTAAAAAGGGGGCAAATTTCCAATTCAAAGGGGGCACCCTTTCCAAAAAAGAAAAATGAATATCTACCGAACATAATTTGTTGCAGTAAAAATAAATGTTTGGATATAGAGGCAGACTATTAGAATATCAATTGTAGTGGTCCTACTTCAAAGACAATTAGCATAATTAGTGTGGATACTAAAACTTCGACTAACGCAAAAACGGGATGGTCTTATCCCACCTTACTTAGAAGAATGACTTATTACCAAGTTTTAACTATTATTCCTTCATATTACACATTTATGTTCTTAACTAACGGTCTCGTCAAAAAGCCTTAGAGTGTCGAAAGAATTAGATACCTGAATTAATTGTAATTGTGTAAATAATGCACTTAAATTCAAAATGAAATTGATACCATAAGATAGAGCATTTTTTTGGACTTAAGTCTAATCAATTTTGGAGTTGTTTGGACATTGAAGTTGTATACCGTCAAAGTTCCATGCGATTTGGGATGTAGGTAGGTACCTGTATATGTAGATAAATTAATTTTTTTTCAAAATGTTTAAACACGTCGTTTTTATTTGGTAGGGTGACATGTTTTAGTACTTGTGGTACTGGTATTGGACAAGTTCTTGTAATAAAATTTATTTTTGCACTAATTAACTTTTAAATAGTAGGTACTTTTTGTATATAACATCTACATATCTATGTGATTTTGTTATTTTACAATTTACTAAGGGATACTAATATTTTTATATGTAAGTACATTGACTATACGTTTCTTTACGAAAATGGAAGGAATTTAATTTTTTCAAAACAAAATTTAAATCAGAAATTCCTATGTATTTAATTTTAAATAAAACATATGTAGATAAATCCTATTCTTTCCTCGACTCGATTCACACGTGCGACGTTATCAGACTCTGACGTAGCAATCGGTCGTAAGTTGTCCAGACTTGTACCGTACATAGTGTTTATAATTCTCGAGTTATGGTTGTAGGTTAGTTCGCGATCGGTGTATGATGTTAAAAATGTGCTTTTCTTTTTTTATAAATCATATAAATAATTTAATATCCGTTCGTATGGACATTTTTAATACGCGCTGTGATTATTTTCGGACTGTGAACGTGCAAATCGAATGATTATTTATTACTTCGAATAACGCTTCGAAAGTTGGTGAGTCACCACATTCAAACTTTAATTACAATTTTAAGGGTTATTCAAAGTAATTTAATGTACATTATTTATACAAATATGTAGGTACTTAATATTGTGTACCTAACTTTTTTCGGGATCGTCTTTAAAACTTTTTGTTTCGACGAATATTGAAATGGAGTTTTAGGTTACCTACTTTTTGCCATTTTTAACCAGTAGAAGTTATAGACGTATCTACAACTATATTTTTTAAACGTATACCTATACCTAATCTTTTTAATTTAATTTGTGCGAAACGATATTAAAAATTATATTAAATATTAAAAAAAACACCGTCTACGTTGAAGTCAAGAAAAGAAAAATAAGTCACTGACCAGTCTTCTTTGCTGTAATAAAATCGCGACGTATGCAAGCATTTATCGAAAATAGGTAATATAGAAGGTAGAATATAGTTAATATATTTTGATGCGATCAAAAGGTATAATCATTCTGTTTCGTTTTTGATATGTTGCCATTTATTGATTCTTTACAGAGTGATTATTCGAGAAGCAATAATCGAAATTAAAACAACTAACACTATATTATAAAGAAAATTCACCGTACTTACAAATGACATCTCTTTTAGCACCGCTTTTACCTTTACTCTTTGAAATTTTTAGGGTGATAACATCAACCTCCACTTTGGGATTGATGTTAAGCAAACGAAAATAGGCCACTAACGTGCCATTTTAGGAAATAAAATCGCCGTGTCCAAAGGTTTTTTTGAAAACAAAAATTTATACACTCCAAAACCCACGAAAATCGACCAATTTGATTTTAATTTTGAATTTTACATTCGTTAACGTTTAAAAATGTTTAGCTTGGGGGTCAAAGATGATATCGAAAGGCGTTTAAGGTATGCCAACGTTTAAATATACTTTAGGGATGTCGATTCGTTGGGGAGACATCTTTTTAGAGATCTTTAGAATTCACACATTTGATTCATACCTATACGTTATTCACGATAGGTTCCAACTCGTCATCAATAAAACCTCGTATTTTTACAGTACTAATAGATTGTAATCTTTCTTTGCCACGTCGTATGTGTCGGTAGAATATGTCACGTTTAAAACATTAAACTGAATATTACAAATATATAATTTAGTAACTTTTTATGCATGACGACATTGAAACTTAACGTGAATAACGTATACTCTTGTAATTAGGTATACGTACACAGCACGTATTTGTTAAATTTACTGTTGATTTTCTTTTAATTTGTAAATCCTTCCATTTTGCCTGCAGTGTAGGGCAAAATGGAAAAACATAGCTCGCGTCATTATATCTAAATCTCGTAATTTCTTAAATTTTAATGCGAAAAACATTCTTTGGACGTGTTTTTATCAATACAGGCCACTTTCAACCTTAACCGACTCTTATTTTTCGTATTATTTTCTTATTTTAAGTAAGTTATAATTAACGAAATTGCACGTTTCGGTGTCGTTAAACATTTTTCTTGATACAAATTACATATACTTATATCTTTTCACACGTTCTAAACCGGGAATTATACGAGAAATAGAATAATTAATGGTTACGTCATCATACATTAGGTAGGTTTGTAATAAAGGAAGAGTTGGAGAAAAAAATAACCTATAGATTGATATAATTATATTTTTATCTAACCATAAGTAAAAGGAGGAATTTGCAACTTTGAAAATTCATTAAAAATTAATTAGTTAGTACATAAACAAAAAGTTTCGAAACTCGAGATATTCCTTAATTTAATCGAGTAGGTTCAACTTTTCCTAGAACAGAATTTTTAAATTCGTCCCAGTTTCGGATCTACAAATAAATATCCGAAGAGAATAGAATCTTCAAAATAGTATATATGTACATACTTTATCTATTAGGTTGTTCGTAAAGTGCTTTGCCTTTCTTTTTCAATATGTTCTGAAAAGTTTTTTCCTTGTAAAGTTTTCAAATTCTTTTCTTTAAATTGTTATAGATGTTGATTTCAATTTTTTTATTTCGCTTACATAATAGTAATAATTATCTTTTCAAGTTCTTATTTGTAAGATTGATTTACGTTTTAAATGCTCAAGTTTAACTTATCTTTAAAATTCATTAAAATATATATGTATACCTATGTATAACTATTTACCTATCGATTGCTAATGTGCATTCAGAAGTTACGTTTTATAGTATTTTTAAAGAAAGGTTATCTTAAAGGTTATACATACTTATAGGTAGATAAGGTTAACGAAAAGCGCGATTAACCTTATAGTACACTATTACGTAATCTATAATTTCTTTTATTTTTTTTAATCGATTAAGTTACTGTATAAATTCAATTATAAATGGTGAAATGCTTATGGTTAGTATGTTCCAAGAATTAGGTACAATTTTGATTTTAGTTTTTTATTTCAGGAAACATTGATATTTATTAAAATATGTAGGTATAGCTTATCCAAACCTATATGATGTTCACGTCATCAACAAAACGTTATTAGATTGTTTATTTGTAATTCGGTTTAAAGTTTGGAAAGTGACATATTCTATCGATGATTTATCTGCGCACATATTAGATGGCATAAAGAAAGACTACAATTTATTAGAACTGTCAAAATGCGAGGACGAGGTGACGACACTGTGTAAAACGTCATCATCTAGTAATCTTGTATTAATGACGTGAACATCATATAGGTTTGGATAAGCTATAGCTACACTTCGTTCAAACCTATATGCAATCACGTCATCAATACAAGGTTACTAGATGATGATGTTTCACACAGTGCTGTCACCTCGTACGTACCGCGTATTTTTACAGTTCTAGTAAATTGTAGTTTTTCTTTATATCATCTAATATGTGCGCAAGTAAATCATCTATAAAATATGTCACTTTCAAAATTTTAAACCGAATTACAAATAAACAATCTAGTAACCTTTTATTGATGACGTGAATTGCATATAGATTTGCATAAGCTGTATATTTATCTATTTATTTTGGTTTTATTGTGAAAATGAGAAACTGATTGTTTGAGGTAACTTTATGCACTTACATATAAAAGTAAGTGTACATTATGACGGGACGCAGAGGGCCGTATCGCATCGCAAAACTCCGCAACCAATCGTTGTTACGCAACAGAGATCCCGGCAATGACTCATTTAAAATTTACCCCGGCAATTGGTTGCGCTGCAATGCGACCCGCTCCGCTTCGGCATAATGTACGCTTACTTTAACGATACATTTTCTACTCCCATTATACAATTTATTTTAAGAGTTGTAGATATTATATTTGTCTTATATATTATATTTTTCAATTTTTTTACTCCTTCATCTTTTGATTATTTTTAGCGGATAAGTTTAATTAATAAATCTGCTAATCGATTCACTAATTCTATTGTAAAGGAGTAAGAATTTTGAACAACGTCCAATCTAAACCTTATTAAGGATCAAAAGATATGTTTATGACCAATTGGTCAAAAAAATTAAACCTTACTATGTGAACTTGACACCTCATTTTGGGGACGAAGGAGGGGTTTCAGAAGGTAATACTTAAGAACAACATCGATCGCTGATTTAACAATAACATGTATCATAAGTGTAAAAAAATTATATGCAAAGTACGGCTATAGGTAGGTACAGTCAAGTTCATATGTTTTGTCCCGCGAGATGTGATCGCAAGTCAACGAGCGATAGGAAAGGATGAAGGGTAGCAGCTGTTTTTGAGCTGTAAAAAGGGGCACGTTAGATAATAAATAAAAACGGACGTTAATTTTTTTGAGCATTTTTCGATAAAATTAATACAGGCGACGGGACAAAACATATGAACTTGACTGTGCCTACCTACAGCCGTACTTTGCATATAAAAAATGGAGATAAAGTCTACAGTTTTGATAGTAGTTAGTAACTAATATAAGTACCGATATCCACATTATTTGTTCTTAAAAATAATTATCTCATTCACACATTAATATATTGGTACCTACACAATATGCGGAAAGGTAGACAATGGTAAAAATAATTATATGCTTTATATGTAAAACATTGCCTATTTTCTTGAGGGAAAACGGTTACATATCTAAATGTTCTTTTTCTACATAAATATGTAAGTACTTACACCGTATTCTACTCTTTTTTTATGGTGTTTTACATAATTTTATATTTTGGTCAAATTAACATTAATGTTACTTTTTAGTTTTCTGCGTTTCGACAAAAATTCATCTCTCATCCATACGATCATTTGCCGCTTCTTTCACATTATAGTCCGTGCGGAAATAAAGTTAACACGTGGGTAACAGGTTTGTTCGAGTACGTTTTCAGTCATAAAAGTGAACCTACAGTCTTTATTTCACACATGTATAACACTTTCGAATTCATTTCCTTTTTTTGAGTTCGTTTTTGAACTTTGGTAAAACATCGTTTTCATGTTATCGATTTCTATTCCTGGCGCGAATGTTTATATTCCCGTGTAAAAACGCTGTTTTTTGCTCGCTCTTCTTTGCTGCAAACAGCGACCATAAAATAATGATCATGCTTATTTCACAAAAGCAACAATGAAACGGATCAAAATCAAAACTTTCGTCGGTCCGCTGCTATCACAAATATAACACATAATTCTAATGTGCGCCGGGAATGTAAAAAATTTCATCTTCACAGCGTTCATAAATAATTGCTAACGTATAATATAATTAAATTTTAGTTGAAGATTGTCTAAAACTGACTAATAAAAACCTAAAGTTGTAGCGAATACCGGGAATAATTGATTGTGACTTAACGAAACTCGTTTGATTGCCGCAGAACTTGGCTCACCGCCTCGTTTTGGCAATCAAACTTGCTTCACTAAACATGCCATAATCAAACTTGTATCGTTAATATCTATCATATAATGAATTGTAAACTAACGATTAAATTTATGAACCGACTCATACTGGAACTGATATATACGGTAGCCTTTTATTGGTTATCGAAGTACGGTGGGCGCCATAGAAAATGGGACACCAAATTTTGTACAACGTAAAACTGACTTTAAAAGTTAAAGTAGCTATCGATGAGGTGAAATTCGAATACTTAGAAAAACGAAAGAGCGGTTAACTAATAACAACTTCTGGATATTATAAGGGTAAAAGTTCTAGTAAACAGTTGTTACACACACAATAAAGTATTTATTAAAGATTTGTTTTCGAATGTATCCTTCTAAAATGCATCGGCATTTTCGTAGAATTGTATCAGGTAGCTCTTTAGAGACCTTTCAAATCTTACATTTTTGCTGTACCTATTACGCGAGACCCTTACAGTTATGTGTTCGCGATTTCTATTTAAAGCCTAGAAATGTCATTGCACGTGTTTGATGGTTTTAGTCTAGATTTTTTGTTGAATAAAATAGTAAAATCAATCCATTGAATGTTACAAAAACAATTGAAGATGTCAGAGTTGTGAAACCGATTAAGTAACGAAAAGTCAACGTTGAGATATAAACCTTTAAAGTTTTTAAACATTCTTAAATGTTGTACGAAGGCAAATATAACTAAATAGTTCATGTTCACCCTGTAGAATATTATTATTTGAGATTTATAAAGTTATTCAAAAGACATGTTATTTATTTCGAAAAGCAGACACTTATTTCGGAATAAATAAAATTTATACATAAACGGGACACTTGTTTTGGAGCAGAGGGAGTATTATTATTTATAATTGATTTCTGGATTTTTAAAAAACAATCATTTATAAGGATTTCGGATCTGATGACGAGTTACTGTTCACACTGTGCAAAATAATCTACTGGTTATTAGTCGAATAGCTACATACAGGGTGTTAAAGAATTAATGTCGTGGAAGAAAGGTACATGTACTATCTGGTAAAATAGTGGTGTCGCGTCCCGAGTCGTGTGGGATAGGCAACTCAAAAACCACTAAGAATTCAATCCCTTATTTTATGAAGGCGGAGTTAAACGACCTTAACACTGGTACTTACATTACAAATTAATTTCGACTCGCTTTTATAACTAGATATTATTTGCTAAACTAGGGGGAAGATAAGATAATTATCGGTAAATTTATTGTTTTTATTGTTTATTACCAATTTAATTAAATTGGTAAATATAGATATTTATGAGTATAGAATATTAGTATTCGATAAAAATATAAGTTAGTTAAATTAAATTAAATCGCGTAGTTTTATTCATTTTATTTTGGTCAAAACTTTCAAGGAAGACGATCGGTAAACTTTACCCTTCTTGTTTAAGCTTTCCCGTTTGCAGGTATGAAACGAAGGTTATTCATTGTTATCGTTACCTAGCTAAGTGTAGTTAAAAATATGCATATTGTCGTTGAAATTTCTTTCTATATTACATCCGATGCGAAAATACATTTTGAATGAAATCGAACATTTTTTATTTATATATTTACATGTCGGTAGATATTTATACCTAATTAATTATGTATAATTTTTAATATACCTAGCTACCGTTATAATATTTTTCCCATCTTTATATCATTCACGCAATTTCGTAGGAATTTATTTTACTATTATTAAGTAAAAACTAAATATGCTTCTTGTTCTACGCATAACTACCTTAAGAATGCCAAACCGGTCACCGCTCGATGCTGTTGCGGGTAAAAAGCCCAGGTATAAAGGGAAATTTCGGCAAATGTAATTGCAACCTTATGTAAAATGGAAGATCACTCAAATGTGATTTTTTTTTGCTATCAAACGATTCGTCTTAAAAAAAATAAGCATTTTTCATCATTACGCCAAACTGTTAATGAATAGAAGAAACTTATAAGGGTAAAAAATTCACTTACTTACGATTACAAGCTAACCAGCTTGATGGAATTATTAAACATTTATTTTTTCAGTAAACGAGAAATTGCGAATCTAATATAATAAACGTTATGTAGGTAGTGGGTAGTAAAAATGCAAGATTTTATTAATGACGTGTATTGTAACCTATCTTGAATAAGGTATAATTAAGCAAATTACTTCCATCCGTACTAAAAGGAATATAATATATAGTTTATAAAGTATCAAGTATCAGCAAATGTATTAACATATTCTGAATCAGCTAAACATAATCTCACGCTGTAAATGCAGATGTCGATTGTTTATTTCATGTGTAGTAGCCGATATTTATAAAGTTTTAATAAATTTTACTGTCAATTAAATTTGCAGGAAATCTAAAGGTTTTATCAAAAAATGTTATTTAGAAAAAGTTTTTAGTTCATCATCGTATACGATCTCGCAAGGTTAACAGATTTTTACACTTATAAAAGAGATTTTCAATTTTTCTTCTATTTTTTTAGTTATTTGGACCTCGCCAGATTTTTAACATAATTTCTAACATTTTGGCAAAAGCAGAATTTAAATAATTAATTCCATAAGGTCACAAATTTTAATCACGTTTTTCCAATATGGACACCACTCCTTGGCGCTCTTAAAAGTGACAATAAATGCAAATAAGAGAGGGTAACTATTTGTTCCTGGAAATAGTAGGTGGTTGTTGCTTCTGTAAATCATCAATTTTATTTTAGTTGGTGAAGTTTTACTTTAGGTTCTACGTTCATTTTGATTTTTGTAGTGTTTATTTTGCTTTTCTTGAACTTACTCGTTTTATAGTGTTATTTTTATTTTTTCGTACTATTGTTGACTTTATTTGCTACTGTTAACTTTATTGTTATTAATTAATATTATGAACATGAACCCACCAGAAAGGGGAATTATAATTGGCCTACACCAATCTGGTATTTCCAATAGTGAAATTGCCCAACGGATGGGGATTTCTGTAAGTGTATACACTTTATATACGGTTTACGGTTACGGTTTTTTCATTTCCCAATAAATTTATTTGATAAATTTTTATTATTGAAACGTTTGTTATAACAATTGTTTCTATGGTAAATATCTGTCAAATAAATTAAATCGAAGATGAAAAGATTGGCCCCTAAATATTTTATTCAAGAAGATTTCGTACTTTAAGCAGATAATTTTAATTTCCTATAGATAAGAACAGTTCAACGTTGGCTTTTACGCTATAATAGTGAAGGTATGGACGGTTTGAAATCTCGACCCAAATGTGGAAAACCAAAAATATTAAATAATCAACAAATGGAAGAAATTATGGCAGTGGTAGAAGAGACTCCATTCGTCAGCGCCAATAATATTAAAGAAAGACTCAATTTGCCTTGCTGTCGGCAAACAATAACAAGCTATTTAAAAAAAAAGACATACATTGCAGAAAACCGGCGCATAAAATAGATTTTACTCAAGTCCACCAGCAAGCACGCTTACAATTTGCTCAAAATAATTTAACCCGCGACTGGAGCACGGTTATCTTTTGTGACGAAAAAGTATTTTGTTCGTCACAAAATAGTTTAAAACCATTATACAGAAAAGTTGGTACTCGATATGAGGCAAAAAACGTCGTGAAAGGTAGACGGCAAGGACGCATTGCCAATGCATATTGGGGGTGGATTTCGGCGGCAGGACCAGGTGAACTTATGCGGATCAATGGCCGAACGAGAGGAGAGGATTACATTGATATTTTAGAAAATGGAATGCTTCCTTCTGTTCGAGCCCTTTATCCAAATACTATTATACACCTGGTCCAAGACAACAGCAGTGTCCACACATCATCGATGGTGCGAGATTGGTTTTTAAACCATCCTCAAATAAATCTTATTACGTGGCCGTCTAGATCACCCGATCTAAATCCTATTGAGAATGTGTGGGGGTTAATGGTCAGAGAGTGGGACGACGAAATTCAAATTCGTACCAGCGAAAACTTACGTTATGCAAAGGTGGGAGATCTTGAGAGGGAAGAATTTTTGCGAAAATATGATCGGTTCAATGAGAAATAGATTGGAAGAGGTAATTGGAAATAATGGTTTGTGGACTAAATATTAACCATGAAAATATTTTACGAATAATACCTATTTATAGTTAGGTCATAAGAATTAACTTTATTCTAATTATCTTCACCGTCAATACTTGCAATTAGGTATATGTATATTTCTGTACACATCGAATTTTTAAAATTTTAGGTACCTACTTATTTTTGTTTTAATGATTATTCTTAAGTTTTTAATTAATTTAATCATTTTTCCATGTTTATATTTTGTTGATTTATTGCATATTTGTTGAATATCTTTAATTTTTTATATTACTACCAAAGTAGTTCTTGTTTTAGTAAATTAATAAATTTAATCATGGTTAATACAATATTTTTATTGATAAATAACAACAGATTATTCCTGGTTTATGTTACATTACAAGTAAGACTTTACTTTTTTAATGGGTTTACTACCTAATTGATTTCACAATATCGATATTGTAAGTTGTTTGTAATGACCTTACGGTTAATAATAAAATACCAAAATAATAATAATACCATTAAATATAAAATATTTTGATAATTTTTAGTTAGGTAAGTAAATAGATTGTAAGTGTAAAATTAAATAAGTGAAACGATCATACAAATTTGTGAAACATTTGTAAAACTAACATTGTTAACATTAATTACCTACAAAATATTATAAATTATAATTTTTTATGCTATATACTTACTATATACTGTAATATAGTACTGTAATGTAATATACTATAAATACTTTGCATATTTTTTACAACTATATTTTTAGTTTTATATTTATTGTGGCATTAACGTTTAATCAGGAAACTATTTGTCGGTATTGTGTTTATTTAATATTAATTTTTTTTAATGTTTAGTGTGGGCATTTTTATAATTATTAACTTTAAGTTTAGATTGCATTTTTAAATAAATACTGAATATAAGTACACCTATCTTATAAAAAAACTTATTATTTTTACATGCTTATTATAAGCTATTTTTAATCTATTATAATTTATTACTACCTATATAACGGTTATTATATTAGATTCACAATTTCTCGTTTACTGAAAAAATAAATTTTTAATAATTCCATCAAGCTGGTTAGCTTGTAATCGTAAGTAAGTGAATTTTTTACCCTTATAAGTTTCTTCTATTCATTAACAGTTTGGCGTAATGATGAAAAATGCTTATTTTTTTTAAGACGAATCGTTTGATAGCAAAAAAAATTCACATTCGAGTGATCTTCCATTTTACATAAGGTTGCAATTACATTTGCCGAAATTTCCCTTTATACCTGGGCTTTTTACCCGCAACAGCATCGAGCGGTGACCGGTTTGGCATTCTTAAGGTAGTTATGCGTAGAACAAGAAGCATATTTAGTTTTTACTTAATAATAGTAAAATAAATTCTACGAAATTGCGTGAATGATATAAAGATGGGAAAAATATTATAACGGTAGCTAGGTATATTAAAAATTATACATAATTAATTAGGTATAAATATCTACCGACATGTAAATATATAAATAAAAAAATGTTCGATTTCATTCAAAATGTATTTTCGCATCGGGTGTAATATAGAAAGAAATTTCAACGATAATATGCATATTTTTAACTACACTTAGCTAGGTAACGATAACAATGAATAACCTTCGTTTCATACCTGCAAACGGGAAAGCTTAAACAAGAAGGGTAAAGTTTACCGATCGTCTTCCTTGAAAGTTTTGACCAAAATAAAATGAATAAAACTACGCGATTTAATTTAATTTAATTTAACTAACTTATATTTTTATCGAATACTAATATTCTATATTCATAAATATCTATAATTACCAATTTAATTAAATTGGTAATAAACAATAAAAACAATAAATTTATCGATAATTATCTTATCTTCCCCCTAGTTTAGCAAATAATATCTAGTTATAAAAGCGAGTCGAAATTAATTTGTAATGTAAGTACCAGTGTTAAGGTCGTTTAACTCCGCCTTCATAAAATAAGGGATTGAATTCTTAGTGGTTTTTGAGTTGCCTATCCCATACGACTCGGTACGCGACACCACTATTTTACCAGATAGTACCTGAGATTAATACAAACAAAAAACCTTAGTAACATTTTTTGATTTGAGTAAATTTACTTATGAGGGGGGGAGGGAGATATTTAGGGAGATTAAGTAGATATTTAAGTATCTATTTGTTATTCATTTTATTTTAATCTTTTACATCTGCATGTGTTGTTCTAATAAAATTTCTAATTAATTTTTGTGAAATAAAAATCACTTTCGGTAACAATTTCACTTTGATAAATGTACGGGAAGAAACTCGAAATAACACTGAAAGTTACTAACATTGCGTCATTACGGAATGTTTAGTTTTTAAATTTTGCTTTTGGTCCTTATGTTTGGTAAAAAACCAAAAAATAAAGTATCTATTTACCTATTTGTATTTAATTATGTTTTAAAAGCCCGTCGAAATTTCTCAAAATCATAAAACTAGTACTGGCACCCCTTTTATTTCAAGCCTCTCGATATTAAACGTAACTGTTCTAAAAACAGGCATGTTATTAATCATGTTAAATAAAGTAATCTAACTTTTACGTGTAAACCGAAAATAGGAATTGCATTCATAAATGAAAATATCCACAACAATCGGCTCTCTCCTGCAACGGGGGCCATAAATTAAAATGTACAGATGTTTTAGCTGCTGACCCAACAGTCAGTTTCACTTTTCGAATTCTTAAAAATCTTTAAAGGAATATATTCGAGTAAGACGAATACTTAGAAAAACGAAAGAGCGGTTAACTAATAACAACTTCTGGAGATTATAAGGGTAAAAGTTCTAGTAAACAGTTGTTACACACACAATAAAGTATTTATTAAAGATTTGTTTTCGAATGTATCCTTCTAAAATACATCGGCATTTTCGTAGAATTGTATCAGGTAGCTCTTTAGAGACCTTTCAAATCTTACATTTTTGCTGTACCTATTACGCGAGACCCTTACAGTTATGTGTTCGCGATTTCTATTTAAAGCCTAGAAATGTCATTGCACGTGTTTGATGGTTTTAGTCTAGCTTTTTGTTGAATAAAATAGTAAAATCAATCCATTGAATGTTACAAAAACAATTGAAGAGGTCAGAGTTGTAAAACCGATTAAGTAACGAAAAGTCAACGTTGAGATATAAACCTTTAAAGTTTTTAAACATTCTTAAATGTTGTACGAAGGCAAATATAACTAAATAGTTCATGTTCACCCTGTAGAATATTATTATTTGAGATTTATAAAGTTATTCAAAGACATGTTATTTATTTCGAAAAGCAGACACTTATTTCGGAATAAATAAAATTTATACATAAACGGACACTTGTTTTGGAGCAGAGGGAGTATTATTATTTATAATTGATTTCTGGATTTTTAAAAAACAATCATTTATAAGGATTTCGGATCTGATGACGAGTTACTGTTCACACTGTGCAAAATAATCTACTGGTTATTAGTCGAATAGCTACATACAGGGTGTTAAAGAATTAATGTCGTGGAAGAAAGGTACATGTACTATCTGGTAAAATAGTGGTGTCGCGTCCCGAGTCGTGTGGGATAGGCAACTCAAAAACCACTAAGAATTCAATCCCTTATTTTATGAAGGCGGAGTTAAACGACCTTAACACTGGTACTTACATTACAAATTAATTTCGACTCGCTTTTATAACTAGATATTATTTGCTAAACTAGGGGGAAGATAAGATAATTATCGGTAAATTTATTGTTTTTATTGTTTATTACCAATTTAATTAAATTGGTAAATATAGATATTTATGAGTATAGAATATTAGTATTCGATAAAAATATAAGTTAGTTAAATTAAATTAAATCGCGTAGTTTTATTCATTTTATTTTGGTCAAAACTTTCAAGGAAGACGATCGGTAAACTTTACCCTTCTTGTTTAAGCTTTCCCGTTTGCAGGTATGAAACGAAGGTTATTCATTGTTATCGTTACCTAGCTAAGTGTAGTTAAAAATATGCATATTATCGTTGAAATTTCTTTCTATATTACATCCGATGCGAAAATACATTTTGAATGAAATCCAACATTTTTTATTTATATATTTACATGTCGGTAGATATTTATACCTAATTAATTATGTATAATTTTTAATATACCTAGCTACCGTTATAATATTTTTCCCATCTTTATATCATTCACGCAATTTCGTAGGAATTTATTTTACTATTATTAAGTAAAAACTAAATATGCTTCTTGTTCTACCCATAACTACCTTAAGAATGCCAAACCGGTCACCGCTCGATGCTGTTGCGGGTAAAAAGCCCAGGTATAAAGGGAAATTTCGGCAAATGTAATTGCAACCTTATGTAAAATGGAAGACCACTCAAATGTGAATTTTTTTTGCTATCAAACGATTCGTCTTAAAAAAAAATAAGCATTTTTCATCATTACGCCAAACTGTTAATGAATAGAAGAAACTTATAAGGGTAAAAATTCACTTACTTACGATTACAAGCTAACCAGCTTGATGGAATTATTAAACATTTATTTTTCAGTAAACGAGAAATTGCGAATCTAATATAATAAACGTTATGTAGGTAGTGGGTAGTAAAATGCAAGATTTTATTAATGACGTGTATTGTAACCTATCTTGAATAAGGTATAATTAAGCAAATTACTTCCATCCGTACTAAAAGGAATATAATATATAGTTTATAAAGTATCAAGTATCAGCAAATGTATTAACATATTCTGAATCAGCTAAACATAATCTCACGCTGTAAATGCAGATGTCGATTGTTTATTTCATGTGTAGTAGCCGATATTTATAAAGTTTTAATAAATTTTACTGTCAATTAAATTTGCAGGAAATCTAAAGGTTTTATCAAAAAATGTTATTTAGAAAAAGTTTTTAGTTCATCATCGTATACGATCTCGCAAGGTTAACAGATTTTTTACACTTATAAAAGAGATTTTCAATTTTTTCTTCTATTTTTTTTTAGTTATTTGGACCTCGCCAGATTTTTAACATAATTTCTAACATTTTGGCAAAAGCAGAATTTAAATAATTAATTCCATAAGGTCACAAATTTTAATCACGTTTTTCCAATATGGACACCACTCCTTGGCGCTCTTAAAAGTGACAATAAATGCAAATAAGAGAGGGTAACTATTTGTTCCTGGAAATAGTAGGTGGTTGTTGCTTCTGTAAATCATCAATTTTATTTTAGTTGGTGAAGTTTTACTTTAGGTTCTACGTTCATTTTGATTTTTGTAGTGTTTATTTTGCTTTTCTTGAACTTACTCGTTTTATAGTGTTATTTTTATTTTTTCGTACTATTGTTGACTTTATTTGCTACTGTTAACTTTATTGTTATTAATTAATATTATGAACATGAACCCACCAGAAAGGGGAATTATAATTGGCCTACACCAATCTGGTATTTCCAATAGTGAAATTGCCCAACGGATGGGGATTTCTGTAAGTGTATACACTTTATATACGGTTTACGGTTACGGTTTTCATTTCCCAATAAATTTATTTGATAAATTTTTATTATTGAAACGTTTGTTATAACAATTGTTTCTATGGTAAATATCTGTCAAATAAATTAAATCGAAGATGAAAAGATTGGCCCCTAAATATTTTATTCAAGAAGATTTCGTACTTTAAGCAGATAATTTTAATTTCCTATAGATAAGAACAGTTCAACGTTGGCTTTTACGCTATAATAGTGAAGGTATGGACGGTTTGAAATCTCGACCCAAATGTGGAAAACCAAAAATATTAAATAATCAACAAATGGAAGAAATTATGGCAGTGGTAGAAGAGACTCCATTCGTCAGCGCCAATAATATTAAAGAAAGACTTAATTTGCCTTGCTGTCGGCAAACAATAACAAGCTATTTAAAAAAAAAGACATACATTGCAGAAAACCGGCGCATAAAATAGATTTTACTCAAGTCCACCAGCAAGAACGCTTACAATTTGCTCAAAATAATTTAACCCGCGACTGGAGCACGGTTATCTTTGTGACGAAAAAGTATTTTGTTCGTCACAAAATAGTTTAAAACCATTATACAGAAAAGTTGGTACTCGATATGAGGCAAAAAACGTCGTGAAAGGTAGACGGCAAGGACGCATTGCCAATGCATATTGGGGGTGGATTTCGGCGGCAGGACCAGGTGAACTTATGCGGATCAATGGCCGAACGAGAGGAGAGGATTACATTGATATTTTAGAAAATGGAATGCTTCCTTCTGTTCGAGCCCTTTATCCAAATACTATTATACACCTGGTCCAAGACAACAGCAGTGTCCACACATCATCGATGGTGCGAGATTGGTTTTTAAACCATCCTCAAATAAATCTTATTACGTGGCCGTCTAGATCACCCGATCTAAATCCTATTGAGAATGTGTGGGGGTTAATGGTCAGAGAGTGGGACGACGACATTCAAATTCGTACCAGCGAAAACTTACGTTATGCAAAGGTGGGAGATCTTGAGAGGGAAGAATTTTTGCGAAAATATGATCGGTTCAATGAGAAATAGATTGGAAGAGGTAATTGGAAATAATGGTTTGTGGACTAAATATTAACCATGAAAATATTTTACGAATAATACCTATTTATAGTTAGGTCATAAGAATTAACTTTATTCTAATTATCTTCACCGTCAATACTTGCAATTAGGTATATGTATATTTCTGTACACATCGAATTTTTAAAATTTTAGGTACCTACTTATTTTTGTTTTAATGATTATTCTTAAGTTTTTAATTAATTTAATCATTTTTCCATGTTTATATTTTGTTGATTTATTGCATATTTGTTGAATATCTTTAATTTTTTATATTACTACCAAAGTAGTTCTTGTTTTAGTAAATTAATAAATTTAATCATGGTTAATACAATATTTTTATTGATAAATAACAACAGATTATTCCTGGTTTATGTTACATTACAAGTAAGACTTTACTTTTTTAATGGGTTTACTACCTAATTGATTTCACAATATCGATATTGTAAGTTGTTTGTAATGACCTTACGGTTAATAATAAAATACCAAAATAATAATAATACCATTAAATATAAAATATTTTGATAATTTTTAGTTAGGTAAGTAAATAGATTGTAAGTGTAAAATTAAATAAGTGAAACGATCATACAAATTTGTGAAACATTTGTAAAACTAACATTGTTAACATTAATTACCTACAAAATATTATAAATTATAATTTTTTATGCTATATACTTACTATATACTGTAATATAGTACTGTAATGTAATATACTATAAATACTTTGCATATTTTTACAACTATATTTTTAGTTTTATGTTTATTGTGGCATTAACGTTTAATCAGGAAACTATTTGTCGGTATTGTGTTTACTTAATATTAATTTTTTTTAATGTTTAGTGTGGGCATTTTTATAATTATTAACTTTAAGTTTAGATTGCATTTTTAAATAAATACTGAATATAAGTACACCTATCTTATAAAAAAACTTATTATTTTTACATGCTTATTATAAGCTATTTTTAATCTATTATAATTTATTACTACCTATATAACGTTTATTATATTAGATTCACAATTTCTCGTTTACTGAAAAAATAAATTTTTAATAATTCCATCAAGCTGGTTAGCTTGTAATCGTAAGTAAGTGAATTTTTTACCCTTATAAGTTTCTTCTATTCATTAACAGTTTGGCGTAATGATGAAAAATGCTTATTTTTTTAAGACGAATCGTTTGATATAAAAAAAAATTCACATTCGAGTGGTCTTCCATTTTACATAAGGTTGCAATTACATTTGCCGAAATTTCCCTTTATACCTGGGCTTTTTACCCGCAACAGCATCGAGCGGTGACCGGTTTGGCATTCTTAAGGTAGTTATGCGTAGAACAAGAAGCATATTTAGTTTTACTTAATAATAGTAAAATAAATTCTACGAAATTGCGTGAATGATATAAAGATGGGAAAAATATTATAACGGTAGCTAGGTATATTAAAAATTATACATAATTAATTAGGTATAAATATCTACCGACATGTAAATATATAAATAAAAAATGTTCGATTTCATTCAAAATGTATTTTCGCATCGGATGTAATATAGAAAGAAATTTCAACGATAATATGCATATTTTTAACTACACTTAGCTAGGTAACGATAACAATGAATAACCTTCGTTTCATACCTGCAAACGGGAAAGCTTAAACAAGAAGGGTAAAGTTTACCGATCGTCTTCCTTGAAAGTTTTGACCAAAATAAAATGAATAAAACTACGCGATTTAATTTAATTTAATTTAACTAACTTATATTTTTATCGAATACTAATATTCTATATTCATAAATATCTATAATTACCAATTTAATTAAATTGGTAATAAACAATAAAAACAATAAATTTATCGATAATTATCTTATCTTCCCCCTAGTTTAGCAAATAATATCTAGTTATAAAAGCGAGTCGAAATTAATTTGTAATGTAAGTACCAGTGTTAAGGTCGTTTAACTCCGCCTTCATAAAATAAGGGATTGAATTCTTAGTGGTTTTTGAGTTGCCTATCCCATACGACTCGGTACGCGACACCACTATTTTACCAGATAGTACCTGAGATTAATACAAACAAAAACCTTAGTAACATTTTTGATTTGAGTAAATTTACTTATGAGGGGAGGGAGATATTTAGGAGATTAAGTAGATATTTAAGTATCTATTTGTTATTCATTTTATTTTAATCTTTTACATCTGCATGTGTTGTTCTAATAAAATTTCTAATTAATTTTTGTGAAATAAAAATCACTTTCGGTAACAATTTCACTTTGATAAATGTACGGGAAGAAACTCGAAATAACACTGAAAGTTACTAACATTGCGTCATTACGGAATGTTTAGTTTTTAAATTTTGCTTTTGGTCCTTATGTTTGGTAAAAAACCAAAAAATAAAGTATCTATTTACCTATTTGTATTTAATTATGTTTTAAAAGCCCGTCGAAATTTCTAAATTTCTCAAAATCATAAAACTAGTACTGGCACCCCTTTTATTTCAAGCCTCTCGATATTAAACGTAACTGTTCCAAAAACAGGCATGTTATTAATCATGTTAAATAAAGTAATCTAACTTTTACGTGTAAACCGAAAATAGGAATTGCATTCATAAATGAAAATATCCACAACAATCGGCTCTCTCCTGCAACGGGGGCCATAAATTAAAATGTACAGATGTTTTAGCTGCTGACCCAACAGTCAGTTTCACTTTTCTGAATTCTTAAAAATCTTTAAAGAGAATATATTCGAGTAAGACGATTATCAAATGAATAATAGCAATAACTCGAAAATGATTGATTTTAGGAAAAATTTTTATTTAGGTTTTTTGTTCGTTTTAATCTTATATACCCGAAGTTTTTTCCGCGATATTAATTCACTAACACCCTGTATAACTTAAAAGACAACTAACGAATATTCATTAAATAATTATATTTTTGATCAATATTCGCGTAATATATTTATTTACATAATATTTATATACCTCAATATTTTTAAAGGGCGATTTTTAACATACAATAATACGATTTGCGATTACTTTTTATTAATTGTAATTAAGAAATCGTATTAATTTATTACAAGTACAAAGATAAATAAATTAACAAATCATTTTCGTTCCGAAGAATCCGTTCATTGGAAGCATTGAATGTTCCACTTTTCAGTTACGCTGCCATCTAAACGTGTCGTCGCGAACTATAGCAGGGCAATCGTAATCCTGCAGCCGTTGCAGGACTCGGAAACCTTCGTTGAAATTCGTCGGAGCCGCATGCTGCTGCTAAAATGTAATGCAACAAGAAATCAACACAGTGGTCGCGGAGTGATCGTGTGTAGGTGTTTATGGTTGTTGTTCGAATATGTTCGTAAATGCGGTATTCAAAAACAGATATTTTAAATCTACCTGAAATAATCCCTTTAATATCGAGTGAAACGTGGAAAAATCGTAATGACTACTAAAAAGATTGTCGACGATGCAAGTTTGCGCGGTTTAAGTTTACAATGTTAACGCCGGGAGTTCGAACGAGTGCTGTGCTAGTGTTGATCACCTTTGCTATTCACCTGAGTGCTTCACCGTTGGATCCTGTTCAACACACGAAAGGTAAATTATAAATACTAATAAGTAATTGTTAGCCGCTTATTTTGTGCAACTAAAATAATGATGTTATGTAAGTTAAATATAAATATGCAAAACAGGTGAAAGGTACGAATTATAAGGTTACTTAAACGCATTAATAACCAGTTTTATTAGTTATCGAGAATGTCGTGTTTGTTGTTATATTTTATTAATTTCAAAATTCAAAGCAATACAGAAAACGAAACAAATCAAATGTCGCACACATATGGTTAACAAAACGTATAGGTGTACTTTAGTATGATTTCTTACAAACAGATAAGGCGCATAATATAATTTTAAACAAGACGTTGATTTTGAAAACGAAAATTAAATGTTTTCGTTAAAAGGGCCAATGGGTCTATATTTGTTGCGTTTATTTTATCCGTTTCATTATCCGATTAAGTTTTTAAGTTTGACTTTTGTTATTAAAAAGAAAATTACAAATTAATTAAAAAAATTATTTTCGTCATGATTTCCATATAAATACGATCATAACAACAAGTCAGTCGGATTATTCCGTATGGTGGGGTTATATTTCGAAGGCGAAACTAACTGGATTCTTGCGATATTCGTAATGCATAACTGTTACCTTTACCGTGAAGGTTAAATTTAGTGTGGGTTTTTAACATTCTTTATACATTATTCAAGGATCTTCTAACTTTAGCATTAATGCAACAGAAACTCTAAATTTCGGTATAAACTGTATTAAATGAAATTTTGGTATAAAATTTTAATTTCCCCCGAAACACCTTTAGAGTAGAGGTACGCTTTGTCTACAATAATAATGACGAGGTAACGTCCCGAGGGAACTTTTAATAGCAAGATAAATTGTGGAGAAAAATGTTTTGGAAAACAATTAACTATGATAGAACCCGCTTAATTATCAAAGTTTAATTTTCGATTTAGGCGTTTAAATGAAAATGAATTTGTGCAAATTTAAAATACCTTTTTTCGTTTAAGTATCCAAACAAGCGAATTAAAAGCGACAAGGTTCCTGTTAGTAGGTAATTAATTTTAATTTTTTTTAAATCGTGAGTTTTTTGTACATTTATTGCGTACATTTTAAAATTCATTAGCCTATTCATCAAAATTCTCGCATCTACCTACCTTAAATCTGGGTAGGTGGGTTATAAGCAATTTATCGACTACCTAATTGTTATGACTGGTCATACAACATCCACTTTCGCCGTAGAAAAGTGTTCTAATACAAGTAAAACGTAATATAAACGCGAATTTATGAATTCTACTACAACGCAACAGTTTGAATGATTTCACGATCGGTATTGTTTACGCAGATTTTGGCAGGAATTTCGAAAATACGCAACTTAACGAACAGTTGAAGGGGTGGCGAGAAAAACGACTAAGGTGCCAAACTGTACATTGCAAATGCTCGCATGTGCAAGCACCAATGTTAATAATGACGCGATATCGTTCTTGAATGAATATTGAGCGAATACACGTTTATAATTTTCCTCGCCAACTTTTCACATGTCATTGCAAGTAATCATTTTACATTATATTCAAGAAGGTAATTTAAATTATGGTATATAGGTAGCGCTTTTTGTACAAATACTCATTTATATTTATATCAGTTTATTAAGTAAGTCGTCTTATTGTCAGTTATTAATTGTTGACTTTTTGTATAACGTCTCATTTTATGAATTTTTGGTCTCGACATTTTTCTAAAATTTGTTTGATATAGTAAGTACATGGTTATCGACATGTAAGTTATGATTTACTGCATTATTAGCGAAATAAGTAAAATCCTGGACAATATAAAACGATTACTTTTACATTTCAGTTCTAGTAAAATGTTCTGGTCCGTGAGTTTGAAAGCTTCCCTACATCAAAAAAACGTGGGGACAAATTGCATAAAATTTTTACTCGGTATTCATCCACTATTTGAGATTGCACAGTGAAAATTTTAGTTTTATACGTAAAGCAGTTTTGGAGATTTTGTAAGGTATTTCACGAAAACTGTCCAATTTTGCTGCTTGTTTCTGTATTGACGTCATAACTAAAGTATTTGTGCACCAAATTGTATGAAATTTGGAAATAATGTACCTTAATCTGTCGTAAGGAAATGCATATAATTGAATATAATTTCTTCATTTAATGTGCCTTTGGGGACGCTAAATGACCAATCATCGAAATTACCGACGTTCGCCACTAAATGAAAAAAATCTTTGTGTATATAATAAAATTACGTTATCGAACACCAAATAATAATTCGTTACGCTTTTACGAGAAATAATATACATTATGTGTTGCTATTAAAACGAGACGCATTATTAGATCGGCCGGCAACCTTTGTCATTAAACATAGTAAGCGGCTAATATGTGTATTTCTAATTGCAACTATAAGCGTTTCTCCAATGAATAAGCAGTGTTACACCAATACGTAAGTTGTGTATGTTTTTCATACGTTTTGCGAATGCGTCTTTTAAGCATATGATGAAAAAGATAGAATTAATTACATAATTTCCTTTACATTATTCATAATACCACTTTGTAGTAATGGTGGACGCGATATAGCACAATACCACACTCTTCGCACTCCGAATACGCTAGCGTCGGGCTTTGTTTAGCAATATGTTATA
Source organism: Rhagophthalmus giganteus (assembly GCA_036326145.1). Taxonomy (NCBI): domain Eukaryota; kingdom Metazoa; phylum Arthropoda; class Insecta; order Coleoptera; family Rhagophthalmidae; genus Rhagophthalmus; species Rhagophthalmus giganteus. The sequence continues at coordinate 8,291,894 of JARFJA010000067.1, read as the reverse complement.
ATTTTTAGAGCCTTTAAACATTTATATTTTTATTAACTGTTGGCAATTTACCTTCTTTGTCCATCCACTTGTATGCGAGAATTTCTTAAATATCTCTTCAAGTGAGCGAATCGGAGTGGCAGAAGATTTTTTATTATAACTGTTTTATTAATTAACGAAATTCCACGAAAATTGCACTAAGTTGTCATATAAGGTTTCTACATCTCATATACATATATATCGTTGTTTTCCGTTTGTTATTTTTTTAATAATCGATTCTTTAGTGGGTTTTCAAAATACGAGTAAAAATCACGTTTTTTTTTTTTGAAACATTGCTGTACCCAGTAACTTAACGTTTTTTTGGAAAATTATGAAATTACGCATACTTATGCAGGAATAAAGTATCTTTATTAGCATGCAGTTTGTTTGAGCGAAATCCGTTAGGTGCTTTTTGAGATATTAGCTTTCAAACTCGGCCACCAGAACCTTTCTGTAATAGTGTGACGGAATCAACATCATAACCACAAATCCATTTTCAATATTAATTTCCAAATTAATTGACAAAACACTTACAAAATTAAAGAGTATTATCTTCAATAAAACAAAAAACGTAAAGAATCTCTTAATTAATGGATTAGTAGCTATTAATATTTTTCGTATTAAAACGGCGACGATTAACAACAAAGGTGTTAGTTACTACTTAACACGTTGAACCCGTCCATGACATTATGTAGTTCTATCTACCACACGGTTTTCCCGTAAAACTATCGACGCATATGAGTGACGGTTAAATCTAATTAAAATACGAATAACTTTGCTACGGTTTCCTGGAAGCAAACGCGTTTTTGCGCTAATTTCACTTAATAGTTGTTATAAATTAATACGTATGTGATAATTTTGGTCATAAATGGTCATTGGTTTGTTAACTTTCTGGACAAAAATCTACTTCTGCATTGCCTAATGTTAGTTAATATGGAATTTTAAAAAGTATCGGAATTCGAAAATGACCGAAAATGTTTTGATGCTTAAATGTTGACTTTATTTGTACATAACTGAGGTCTTTGTTGTCATAGCTGTTTTATTTACTCTCGCAGAGTTCTGTTGGCAGTTTTAAAATAAATTTCTTCGTTTGATATTTAAATAATACCATATGTAGAAAGTTGTTCCAAAGTTAATGGGAGTTTTTTCATTTTCTTTTTCAATTTATTTGATAGTCTGGCAAATTTATAAGGTTGTACCTTGCAATGTGATATTCACGTCTAAACTTTTTCTACAAATTACTACTTATTAGAGTATATTATATTTTTAGTTTTGCTGGACGTCACCTGGGACCTTCAGGGAAATTTTTTTGTTCGCATGTACAGACCTATAAGTATAGGTACGTGAGCATTGTCAATCGTTTGAGATCATCGCCTTCTACCACTAGATACTTATTTTATTTTTTGATATTTTGTACATAACAATGGCATCTTTGAAAATAACATATAGTCTGCGTAATATAATAATATAGTCGTATAAAATCAACCACAAAACGTAGAACTCTCAAAGTTGCTTAAAAAGTAAAGTAAGTAAATCGGCTGACAAGTAAAAAAAAACTATAGGATATGGAAACGAAATTTATTATTTTTAAATAATAGGTAGCGAAACAGTAATTAAAAATCTGTAACGAGAACGAATCAAATTGTTATACTTTGCTGGTTACTTAATTTTCTCGAGAGTTTGCTTGAAGGAACAAAAAATGTGCAATTGAAAATGTTTATCGCTTTTTGTAAATAGATCTATGTATTTGTTAACAAACGTTTGTGTAGTACCTACATATTATAATAAATTGACGAATTTCCAGCAGTTTAACTCAAAATGAAAACAAGAAAGACCGATATTTTATTTAGCTTTTCACGAAGTTTTCTTTTGAAAAAGTTTCTCGAAGATTAATTTTTATTTTACAATAGTCTACGAACAGGCAGATAAAAGGAACATAATATAATAATAGTACAATGTACCTCTACGTTGTCATTTACCTTTTAAATTAATTTCATTGAAATTGTCATTTCCGTAAATGGTGCAACATACCATTAAATAAAGGGATACTTGGTGAATGAGTAATAAGTTCAAAGTCCTGAGTGATTCTGCGTAAATTATCGATGAGGATGACGTGTACGGTAGGTGGTCAATATCTCTCAGGTTTTTTTTTGTCCGTCCTCGGTGAACGTGTCGCGTCTACCTATATTACTACCTGTCTAAATAGTTGTTTTAATTGACTTAATATTTAGAATAATTGTACCAATTATTGTAACCATTTTCGGTCGAATTTCAAATTTCCATGATAAATTAAACAGGCCACGTTCTTCGTCTACTCGAAGAAAAGCTTGCATGCGATTATAAGTTATTAATTTATTTATTAGGTTTCTAGTTAACAAGCTACTCGGGAGTATTAATAATTCTTCAAAACACACGAAAAGGCATTTTATACAAATTTATACGTTATTCAAGATATATTCCAATACAAGTCATCAATAAAACATCGTATTTTTACAGTTCTATAATAATTTGTCTTGTAGTCTTGTTTTATATCATCTACTATGTGTGCAAGTAAATAATCGATAGAATTATGGCGCTTTTCAAACATATAACTGGATTACAAGTACATGTACAATTTTGTAATTTCTTACTGATGACGTGCATTGGAACTTATCTTGAATAACGTAAATTTAGTTAACATTTCAGTTTTGCCTTCGCATTGATGAATGCAGGTCAACCAAGAGGTGAACTACTTACATTAAATTCCTATAAAACATTCGTTACAATGTTAAATTTTCAATTTGTGCGGAAATCTTTTAAATACAAACAAGGACAATAGAATCAGCTGTACTTAGGTAGTTATTAAATGCCTAAACATCTAAAATTATAACCGAGCTCTTTTGTTATTATACGGACTATTTATTATTATCAATTTATTGTTTTTGTAAAAGCAGAAAGTGTGGCGTTACAATTAGTTTCGTGTAATATTTCATTAGTCAGTAAAATATTATTACTAATGATTTTTTAATAAAAAATTACTTACTATAACTTATTCATTTTCGCCGTGCAGTAGACATAAGTAATCTTTATGTAGGTACATACCCGCTATGTACATACATATCTCGTAGCACACACGTTCGTGAGTAGATCCGACCTTATCGAACATGTTGTTATTGCGAGGCGACACCTCAATCGTGCATTCTCGGGTATTTGTTTATAGACCTTATTTTATTCTAATCGGCGAAAGCCCTGGTTGCGCAGTAGACTGCCTTAAGATATTTACGAGAACCACAATCCGCGTAAAATCGCGTTGTACCCAAGTACAATGGCGCACTGCTACGTTTTGTGATAATAACTCTGTAGTAGGTAACAATTAAAATTGTTTTGCTTGTTTCTACGCCACTAAAAAGAGTAGCAGTGAATTGCGGCGTTGTTAGTGAAAGTGACCACCTTTCCTAACTGTTTTTTCGCCATTTAGAGCGAAATAAGCTCTATCTACTGCATAAATTGAGCGAATAGACTATAGTTTTATTCTATTAGTCATTTCAACAAGTTGAATTTTAATTGTTTATTTTTATTTTGCAGAAAATAGATTAAGTATAAAGTTAATAAAGAAATAGTATTTATTTAAATTTTATATAAAAATCGAGCGTAATCTGTGTTTTTAAATGAACTTATATGTTCTTCAAGGTAAATAGGATATTGTTTCTATTGCATTTATTATTTACTTATATGTATTTAAGATTTCTTAATGCGTATACCTAAATACTTATTCGCTGGAAGGTTAGTCAGTATCACATTAATTATTTTTGGTTTGTTTTTCCAATAGTACGTTCTTTATCAAAATTGAATTAAATTTGGTAATATTTTAATGTGAAAGATCCTTAAAATTAAATTGTTTCACATTAGGTAGGTAGTTACCTAATACATATTAAAATCACTATGAATAGTGAAAAAAAAAACTTATCGTTAGAACCTAAAAAGTTGTAAATAACCTTATGGCTAACTTAAACTTAATTTTATAGGAATATGTCGTTTTTCTGACATGTACTAAATTTCTAGAATATCGGGTATAGATGGAATTTATCAAACCATACGAAACACAAGGTTTATATCATGCCATATAATTTTTATACTTTCCCTAGAGATTTCGCGAAAGAGGATTTACGATTTATTGCTATATTCAAAAATAAACACTCTTTAGCAGGTGCTTAATATAAAAAAAAATGTTGCATGAAACTAAAGTTCTACTAAAGTTCTAAAGTTCTATTGTAGGTGCATATCTGTACCTAAATGTTTATCCTAAAACCTAAATTATTTATACATATTTATTACTTCTATTAATAGTGCCTCAACTGTGTGCCACTACGGCACTTTTACAGGTTTAAGTGTTTATTTATTAACTATCGCTATTTCATTTTTTTCTTAAAAACATTAGGAACGAATGATGAAATTCTGATTTTCAGATACAGTATGTACGTAAGTACCTACTTTTCTTCCTCAAAGTATTCGACCAAGTGTAAATATATCTCGCTTGTCACGAACAAGTTTGAAGGTACCGAAAGTTTTTATTTATTGCTGCAATAAGCCGATCAACAGAACTAAACTGTGAATTTTTTACTTCTGACTGTTTGCAGTAATTTATTTAGGTCGTATTGTGAGTAATATTTTTGTTAGGAAATTCCAAGTTCTGTAAACGGCATGATGGAGATTGTTGATAACTTTGTACCATAACACCAGCATCGTCCGCACGGTATTGGTTTGAATAAACTATAGGTCCTATTAGACTTATATTTTGCCCCGTTATTTTAATATATTTTTTGGAACGTAACCATTTTTTTTTAAATTAACCAAATGAAAACTTTCCAGTTGCTTAGCCGCTTTTACTGGTATTTAATTTTTTCGTTGTTCATAATTTCACATATGTCAATGAGTTAACCGACCTAGTTCAAGTTGTTAGATCTTGAATATACATAAGTACCTATAATAGTTACTATTATCAATGGCATGTTTCCTTTTGCGATTTTTTATAGGATTATTCAATTTTTTTTTATTAAGACTTGAGCAACTGCAGTTTGTGAAAGGTTGATCTTTGATTGATTGTAATTAGTGTTGTGTTATTTTAGATTTTTTTTTTTTTTTATAAACAATATTAAAATTTAGATTAAAATATCTCGATTTTTGAACTCGAATAATGTACCAACACTGTAACAAAACTACAAATGTTTGAAAAATTGAAAGTTTCAAATGTTTTATGTTAGAATCGAGAATGCGTTTCAAAGACGTAAATATAATATTTTAAAAAGGAACAGATTAATTTTTTACTTTTTATAATAATAAGTAAGTAGGTAACTATCATAATATGATATATAGGTACTTACATACAATGTTTCCAGGACATTTTTAACAACTGGCTATTTTTAAATTAATAAATTGTAAATTGTCTTTAGTTGAATAACCCTACATTAAATTCCCTATAAGTATAGGTATTGTAATTATCACCTACAATTCGTATTGTTTCTATTTTTACTTGTAAAATATTTTTTTACTAGTATCAATTTTAAAAAATCTATAGTAGATAACTGCAAAATAATTTCCCTTTTAGGTACCTATACGATTAAAGTACAAAAAGTTTTTTTGGAGATTTAAAGGTTTTGGACCAAGAAGTGTTTTCAGGAAAAAGTATCTTTTATAGCATATTCAAACCTATATGATATTCACGTCATCAATACAAGGTTACTAGATGATGACGTTTCTACACAGTGCTGTCACCTCGTACCTCGTATTTTGACAGTTCTAATAAATTGTAGTTTTTCTTTATACCATCTAATATGTCCGTAAGTAAATCATCTATAGAATATGTCACTTTTCAAACTTTAAACCGAATTACAAATAAACAATCTAATAACTTTTTGTTGATGACGTGTACATCATATAGGATTGGATAAGCTATAGTATCCTATCTGTACAATTAATTAAAAAAATTCCTATTTGCAACGAACTTCCGTGGAAGCGTTGTATAAATAGGTAGGTAATTTGATTAAAAACGGAGGCATAATTCTATTACGCTAGCATCCATTTTCTATTAAATGATATTGAATAACCCAGAAAACAATGTAAAAAGTTTTGGAAACATTTTCGTTCAATGAGTTATTATTTGAAATATCTTATCTTGGTTGTTTTTGAATTTAATTAGCTGTGCAACTAATTTTTGTTAATTGCGGTAACTATAGTCACGAACAATGAATGAGGGTGTACTGTTACTTTATAATTTCAGTTACGGAAATACGATATCTATTTAATTTAGGTAGTTTGTGAACACAATACTTAGGCACTTGTGAAACTTTTAATTACGTAGGTAGGTATATAAATACTATTTGAAAATGTTACTTCAATTCATTTAAAATTGTTACTTCTCGATATAACAACATAAAATTAATACTTCTTACAGGTGTACTTATACCTATGTAATTTTATAAATCGTTCGCGGAAAGCGTTCGCGTTTTTTTTTAATAGAGTCGTTTCGAATCTTTTAATTTATTATTATTGATGTTAACGAACTTGTTTGTTTTGTATTTATACATAAAAATACAATGTTTCCGTTTGATTGATAGTGCGTTACCATTTTTATTCGAATGAATTTAATATTATACAGCTTCAAATGTCACTTTATGGATAATTGAATCGATATTTTTAGAAAAATGCAAGATTTTTCATTTTCGATTATATATCAACCAAATACCAATTTTGAATTAGTTATAATTACTCACTAAACACATGAATAAGTAATAATGTTTAAAAATTACGATATAATTATGAAATACAAGAAAGATGACACGATGCGACATTCGTGATTGAAAAGATCGGGGATTTTAAAATAGGCAGCTAGGTAATATAAGTTAGTAAAATCAAAACGCTTACATTTTCTTGGAAATTAACTCACCCTTTGTAACTCTAATTAAATTAAATATCAGGTAGGAAATTGCCTTTCTTAGATATTAATTAATTTTATAATAAAATTGAAAGAAAGATTTTAAGCAATATCTGTTTTAAAATGTTACACGATTAGAATTCATTAACTATTAATTTAAAAAAAAAGGAAAGAGTATTCTTTACTTACTACTTATTGATATTTTGATTATATAGATAAGTAGGCTAACAAGGAAGGTTAGGCAGGTGGAAATCTCAGAAAAGTTTGAAACTTTGCAGGATTGTAGTACTAGTCAACACTAATCAAGAGCCGTATTCCGTTCGTGCTATTACGCGATTTAAGAGGGAGAAATCCACCCTTGAAAATTGAAACTTTTTCGATTTTGCTTATTATCTCTGGAACAACAAGAGCTATCGCCAATAAATTATATATTTTTGTTAATGGCTGTTCAAGACCTACATTATGATACAAAAATTAGGCGTGAAATTTTTAAGGGATGGCACCTCTTAGGATTTTTACCCTTAATTTTAAATGAGATGATGCTACACAGACGATGCCCCAAATCAATTAAATTTGTTTTTAATTCAACATAAATAAGGTATTAAATACATAGTTTAAAAAAAAATTAATTTATTATTATATCTATAACACTTATTTAAAATAAAATAAATCACTCCTGTTAATATAAACTAGAAGTAAACTAACCCCAATAAATTTTAATAACTGACTAGATTAATTCAAATTTTACTAAGTATTCAAATATTGTCTTGTTGTCAGTCTAAATTGTTGTGACAATCAAAAATTTGCATTCCATTTTTTATCCGTAAACGAATGCATTGACAAGGTACAATCTCTCAATATAGGAGAAATTAAAAAAAATAAAAAAACATTTAAAAAAAAACATTAAACAAAAAAATTAAAATCCTGAAGTATTTTTTTTTAATACTTACGTAAAATGCAGACTAACACTGCTGCCGCTGCGACTGTCTCTTGTCTGTAACAGACTATCAGAAAAAATTAGAAACTTCTAAATTTTTCTTTCTATTTTCTACTTTTTTCTCGTCATCGTTTTCCTCTTTCTCCAATTTTCAGCGTAAATATCTCGTTTACTGGAACTTGCATCATTACGTACCTATACCTAAACTTCATATTTCACCAACCACTGTGTTCGTGAAAACGCGCGTAAGAAACAATTTCGTTCGCGAAATTAGTCCGTCTAATGTTTGTGGGGAGCCCTAACTGAGTCCCTATCCAAGAGCCTAACCAAGATCGATTTTCAGAGAATTTGTGTTAGAGCTTTAATACATGGAGAGTTAGTCGATAAAGAAAAATCCTGCCTTTTCTCGTTGTATTAATCTTTTTGTTTGTAATCCTTTTAGAGAACACAACACAACACATAACACTCGCGCACTCACGCAAAAGGCCTTATAAATCGAACGAGCGCTCCTCGCACACACGAACAACACGACGCCGTAATTTAAAATTCGAACTACTGAAACAAGCACTACCGCTCTGTACCATTAACGCGAATGATCTGTAACGGTTTTGCCAGAATTTTATACATGTTTATACATGGGTACTAGGAAACCCGTTTTTATTTTAAAAACATTCAGTTGTTTGTTCAGATAAGTTATGAGAGCAGGTGGTGCACATGTTTTATTAGTTGTTTTGTCGGTGTATCGGTCGCATAAAAATGCGATTAAACTTTTATCTGGTTTATGATTTGTAATAGGGGAATTTTCAATGCTTAAGGGTACACGAGTAGTTTTTAAATTAAAAATAGAGTAAACTTATAATTTTGAGGTATAAAGGCAGTGATTATTCAAATAATTTTAAACTGGTAGGTATTTGGTTTTGTTTTTTTTTATTTAAATCTCGAATATTTTTGTAAAGGCACACGAATAGTTTTTACATTAAAAATAGTGTATATTTATAATTCTGCGGTATAAAGGCAGTAGATAGTAATCGTTCAAATAATTTTACTGAATTAAAAATACATAACTTTAGAATAAATCTCCTAAAAAGTACATATTTTTTTTATCAAACTTTAATACGACCCCTGCAAGTGACAATAAGTTGTGATTTTTTGGAGTAAACCCTAATCAAGAGCCATATTCCGTTCGTGCTTTTGATTAGGGTTGACTAGTATTACAATCCTGCAAAGTTTCAATTTTTTTTTAAGATTTCCACCTAACCTTCCTTGTAAATACTTACATACGTAAAATTTACGGATTCTAAAACAATGTACACTACGTCCTGATATTTTGTGAATGGTTAAAAGTCCATTGAATAACGATATACATACTTGGATTATTATACGTATTGGAAATTATTTGGGGACGTCTTGAGTTAATAACGGTGCAACGTCTAAACCACAAGCATTTGTTTTATTAGAGCGCGAGCGTGCCGATGCGAACTGAAAAATTTCCCCTTCCGTCATGATTTTCAAAATAGTTTCCTTTACTACATCCGAATAGTTGAGGTTGATAGTAAGTACATTCTCTAAATTGTGAACAATTATAATTAGAGGATGTTAGTAAAAATATGAAATTCCTTCTCGACGCTTCCAAGATAATGCGAATTCCTACGTGAATAGCATGACTATGTATCATTTTAATTTTCTAATTTTAACTTTCAATTCTGTTTATGTACAGTACGCGGTTATCGAAAAAATATATGCATTCGCTCTCTAGTTTGTGTTAGGTAAACATAGGTTTTGTGATACATACAGTTTTTCATTATTATGGGGCGGTCGGGCACCCACCTACATGTTGATTTTTATCAATTCCGTTATTGGTTTCACGAAAATACTACAAATACAATAGGCAACAGATTTAATTTTTGTAAAACCAATTTCGTTTTATTTATTTTGGAACGTTAAATTAAACAATACTTACCGATTGTCATTATTATACGTATTGTGGCATGTACCTATAGCTTATCCAAACCTATATGATGTTCACGTCATCAATACAAGGTTACTAGATGATGACGTTTTACACAGTGCTGTCACCTCGTATCTCGTATTTTGACAGTTCTAATAAATTGTAAGTCTTTCTTTATACCATCTAATATGTGCGCAAGTAAATCATCGATAGAATACGTCACTTTCCAAACTTTAAAACGAATTACAAATAAACAATCTACTAACTTTTTGTTGATGACGTGAACATCATATAGGTTTGGATAAGCTATAGTTCAATTTATTAATTTGTGTAGGTTATTAGACACGAGATAGGCATTAAATTAATTTTTTAGGTTTTTAATTATTTGCTTCTTATTTCAAAATCATTTTAAATTATTTTAATTCGATGAACATTTTATTAATACCTAAAAAGGGAACAGATATTTAAAAATTGTTAAGACACGATTTGAACTAAATTATGAGTTCTAAAAGATGACCTTAATGTGTATTACAAAACACTTAAAAAAATTTTTTTGGCGATATATATTAGCGCCGTCTGTTAGAACTCTTAATTTAATTCAAATCGTGTGTGAACGTTTTTTTAATATCTCATAGTTTTTGAGATATTGGAACGAATTGGGCCGTTAAAAAAAATACGCAACGTTCTTATCTCGAGGAACTTTACAAACATGCCGAGTTTCGTTCAAATCTGAATTTCTCGGTTGCCCGTGTTCCCTTGTAAGTGGATATATTCTATATAAAAATGTGCCGTTTCTGCATTCATTGTAACAATGAATTAGTTGCTTTGACAAATATTTATGAATAGGTACGATGAATCATTTCCTCGAATTCCTTCACAATATGTAGGTATTATTCAAATGATTAATGGGCTAGTATTCAAATAATTGAATTTCAAACAGCGGGACGTATTTTACATTTATTTATAATATATGTATTAGGCTATTTTTCTATTTCTTATTCGATTATCTTGAGGAATCGCATTTATGTACTAATCATTTTAAGCAGCAGCGGCCAATAGATCCGATTTTTCCAGGAGAAATTGAGCGGTTGGTTGGTACATTCGGTGTCGTATAAAAAATCGTGGTTAATCGCCAGAAAAATATGAGACCTGGAAAAATTGTTTTTGTATCTGCTTAAATTATTTTGTTGGATAAATTTCGTGGCTAAACCGTTGCGATAATAACCGTTTCCGCAACACTTAACCACCAAATAAATTTAATCGACGATGAAGAGACCGACACTTATTTTTAATGTACTGGAAAATTATCCAGAAAATATTTATTTAAATGATCTAGTTCATAACTATTGACTGAAATAAATGTTTCGACTTTTACGTGTCATTTGTTTAGTTCAACTTATTTATAAATACTTAATTATGTAGTTTTGGTTTTGCGGATAAGTATGAATTCTGTTATATGTATCTTGTTTAATTTCGATAACATGTACCATATTCGAGAAAATCATACATAAAGAATAAGAGATGGTGCATTACACCATTTTAAAGATCTTAATTTATTACGTATGTAAACCAAAAATTATTAAATTCCAAGGAAAAATAAACATGTTATTTAAAAATAAATTGATTTTACTCTTGAACTTTGGGGACGAATATCTCAACAGGGGAACCCAGTAGGAAAAATATTTGCAGGAACTTGTGGCATCCAATTCATTTGCATTAAGTTAATACTTTGTATAAAATTTCAAAATGATTAGTTTAGTTTCAATTAAATTTCGCGAAATTCCCATTTAAATTAGAAACCTATAAATTTTATTATTAATTTAAATCCATTTATTTTTCAAAGAAAATCCATTAAAATATTCAGTTTCATTTTGCTTTGAATTTGAATTAAATATAAAGGGGTAGATTTTTTTAAATTTGATAAAAGTAAAAAGTTAAATTACTTAATTATTATTATTTTTTTTAATATTGGGATAAATACTTATGTAAGATTTTATAAATTGTTAGATACCTACTTATAAATTTTTTACTTATCGATACCTATGATAACTATCGCATTCGGATCGATATGACTCGTATCCATTGTAAATAGCTTTTTAGCTTGGAAGCCATTACCTTTGAGAGATATTTGTTATACGTTTTGTTGTTAAGAAATTGCGATCCATTCAACTTCTTTATACTTATATACTTACGCTACAATGGGCGTATCAATTTGTATTCGACTCTTGAAGAATTTTATGTCGACTACTTACTATAAATAATATTTTTCATTTTATTTACAAATTATGTAGAGAAGCGTACTCAAAGTGATGTGGATATTATTTACTTAATTAATTAATGAAAAAGAACGAATTAATAGATACTTTATTTCAATATAATTTTGTGTTAAATTTATGATGTTGTAAAAGTGGGTCGTTACATTTAAAGTGTTGTTTTCCTAATAAATTAGGATCGACATGCCTTAAATATCTAGAAGAAGGTCAACGTTGTATAATTAATTATTATTTGGGAAATGCGCCACATGTCTTATTATTAAAATCTTTTAGAATTAGACTTTAAAGTAATCTCCAATACAAGAAATACCTGAAGAACAAAAAATTGTTGTTAATTTATTGATAATGATTGTGTTGATGCGTGTCGCTATTTAATTGTATTGCTTCTAATTTATATCTTCAATCGCAGAAGAATAAAAGAGAAATTTAAGTTTGTTCTCGCTATCGATTTTGCTATTTTAGACACAGATAATGCATAAATTTGATTTTTATGTTGGAAGTTGTAGAGGATTTTTTTATAGTTGAAGTTGACTTCATTTGATGTAGAATTTGTGTTTTGATCTTATTCGGTTTACAAGTTTCACCGTAAATTGCATAACAGTTTTAACAACTGGTTTACAAAACTGTAATCAGTTTTTATGTTCATGTCTGCGGCGACGCCCATAAAAAATATAGATTTTGTTAAACAGTAAAGAATTCGTGGACAATTTAAAATTGAATCTTTTATTTAATTTAGCTTTTTATAGGCAAAACCTAAGATTTGTAAATTTTACCATTAATTAATGTTGATATATCTAATAAGTAATTAACTTTATTAGTAGGTAGGTAGGTTTATTAAATAAATTTCATAAAATTATAAATATAAATGTATTTCATTATAAATACATGATACTTAAAAACTATTTATGTTACTTTACAGTAACCATTATAACAATTAAATAAATGATAATAATTTGAAAAAATTGAAAGTAACCATTATAAAAATATGAATGTTTTAAAAGAAATTGTCCTGTCGATAAGCGTCTCTCAAACTGTGCTTTTTTTCTCATAAATAGGGGTCCATATTAGTGTTTGGCGTGTTTGTAGGGACGTAGCGAGCCGAAGCGTTAAATATTCTACAGCATGACGAGCAATGATTGAGATCAAGTAAAATGTTAGGGCTCCGCAGTTTTAGCTTTATTTTTCAGGTGTTTATTGTAGGTACGTTATTCAAGATAGGTTCCAATCTTCTCGTCATCAATAAAACCTCGTATTTTTTATAGTACCAATAGATTGTAGTCTTTGTTTGCAATGTCATATGTGTGCATCATCGGTAGAATATGTCACGATCAAAACTTTAAATTGAATATTACAAATATACGATTTAGTAATTTTTTATTGATGATGTGCATTGGAACCTATCGTGAATAATGTATAGCTACATACCTATAGGTGTGTAGGCAAATCGCAATTTAAAAGAAGTTGAAATTTTGGAAATATTTTAATATTCAATTTTTGTTGTAGGTACGGATATTGAAAATTATTTTTATGTAAATTGAAACAATAAACTATACAGTATTTTTAAGGACTTTGAGTATACTTAAAATGTGCCTATAATTTATTATCGAATAAATCGATTATATAAATTAACTATTTTAATTCGTCTTCCAAATTTTACTTTCTTCGTTAAACCGGACATATTTTACGTGTCAATAAATGAGAAAGTTATTGTGAATATAAAAATTTATAATAATCAGGAGTCATATGGTCAGGGTTATATTTGAAACGCACCGAATAGAGTAGCTTTACTGAAAAATACAAGCAAGGACGAATATTTTTTATATTATATTTTAATATGCGTTTTAGCAATAAATATTTAAAAAATATTCTTCGTTAAGGAAACGTGTTTTACGCCTACGTTGTTCGTAATCGTGTTAGCTTTGTTTCGTTTATATTTACTGCAAAAATGACTAATTTTTTGCTCATAATAGAATTTTAATTAATTCACTTAAAGAATACCTAGTTTCGAGTTTATACTCGAGGTGTTTTTAAAAATATTTTAAATTACGTTTTGGTCTGTTTTAATGGTTTCAAAATTACCTTATTGTTAGATATCTACGTATAGAATTTATTTTATTTTATAGTTTACTTTATCAACAGTAGGTACCTATATTTTATGATTACAAGGAAGGTTACCCAAAGGGTACACACTGATTTTGATGAAAATTTTATCATAGTAACTACTACCCAATAGATGATGTTTGGTGAAAAAATTAGCTGCCATAAAGACTTTGTTTACGTTTTATTCAATAAAGTTGGTAAAAATGGTGATTTTCAAATTCATAGGACTGTTATCAGATCGTTTTTAGATATAGATTTGAAATTAGTAATATTTCAATTTGAGGTTATTTTACACATCGAATTAAAAAAAAATTCACGCATAATTTTTTAGCGCGGCCGCCATCTTGAATTTTTTTTAATGGAAACATGAGGTATGTTATATATCATTGGAAAGCTTATCTTTTCTCCGTTTAACCATCTAAAAATTGTATGGGGCTACATTAGGAAAAATTGAGATAAAATAGAAAAACGTTTTTCATATACCTATTCGTTCGGCTATTATAATATTGTTATTTAAATGTCAATATAATTGTCATATTAAATATTGTCATCTCTTACATTGTTATTCTCGAAAAACTTTCTTTTCGAGTAATTCCGGATCTGTTCTACGCGTGTCAGGTAGTGTCGTTTTATCGAGATTATGCAAAAATTATAATCTATTTAAACGCCCGCAGTTCGCCATTTCTTGCGTTGTTATACTACAAATACGAGTTTTCTATTAGTTTCCGACTTGTTCTGAACGTTTCGTCCCAAAATATTCGGGTCAAAATTTTGTCAAAAAAACGATATACTAAGGGATTTTTTCGAAATTTCGCAAAAATTTTAAATCAATTTAAAAACGTGTAGTTTGTCATTTCTTTGTTTATTATGTTTGAAAAATTACTTTTGAAGTAATTCCGGACCTGTTCTATGCGCTATCAGGCAGCGTCATTTTATCGAGATTATGCGAACATTTTAAATATATTTAAACGCCCGCAGTTTGTCATTTCTTGATTTGTTTTTCTAAAAATACGAGTTTTCTAGTCGTTTCCGACTTGTTCTGAACATTCCGTCTCAAAACGTTCTGGTCAAAATTTTGCCGAAAAAAAAGGTGTGTATGGTTTAACTACGGTTTCCTTTAATAATATAATAATATTTTATAAATGTAATAATTCCTATGTTTTAAAGTAAGTTTAAAATAGAAGAATGAAAGTAAGTAAGTACAATATATCTATTATAATAGCCGAACGAGTAATTATATGAAAAACATTTTTCTATTTTATCTCAATTTTTCCTGATGTAACCCCATACAATTTTTAGATAGTTAAACAGAGAAAAAAATAAGCTTTCTATAGATATATAATATACCTCATGTTTCCATTACAAAAAATTCAAGATGGCGGCCGTGCTCAAAAACTTTGCGTGAAAAAAAATTTTTTTTAATTCGAAGATGTGCAAAATAACCTCAAATTGAAATATTACGAATTTCAAACCTATATCTAAAACCGTTCTGATAATAGTCCTATGAATTTGAAAATCACCATTTTATCTACTTTATTGAATAAAACGTAAACGAAGTCTTTACGGCAGCTATTTTTTTTCACCAAACTATCGGGTAGTAGTTACTATGATAAAATTTTTATCAAATTTGGCGTGTACCCTTTGGGCAACCTTCCTTGTTAGTAGGAATAAAATATCTTTAGCATGCAGTTGGTTTGAGTGAAATCCGTTAACTACTTTTTGAGATATAGGCTTTCAAACTTAGGTGCTAGAACTTTTAATTTCTATAACAGCATAAAATTTGGTACGTTGTCGTTAAATGATATGTAGATAGTAAAGTAGATAACGAAGTACTAGTACATACCTACCTAGCTCGCGATAATACTCGTATTAGTAACGTTACGTTTCTAATTCATAAAGGATCTTTAGCAACATTGTCGTTGTGCGTATTTATGCGTTTCGGCATCAGGAAATGTCAAAACAAATTGCACAAGTTCATATTATAACCGAGACCTAATTAAAATCTAGATTGTAGTAAACTATACGAACACTTAACACATACAAGGCTAACGGTATCGAAAGTCTGAAGTTACATCAACAATTCGTTACGATAATTTCCGCCGAAGAAAATTTTGCCACTCATACACAGAAAACATGAAGTTGTAAATGTTTAAGTTTGCTCGTAGAGTGATCTTCTGATTTGTTTTTAATAAATTATTTCGACCAATCGAAATTTTAGATTTTGACGGTTAATCAAATTACCCACGATTTTCAAATTCTGATTGGATGAAATCATTGGAAACTAGTTAAGAGATCGCTCCACGAACAAAACTAATTTAACTCGATGTTACATATATACTTACCTAAAATTGTCGTATCTTTAATTAGTACTAAATTTGATTTTCATATAGAAACTGAAATTATCCTTTAGAATGTTTGTATGTAGTATAATACCTAGATAAATGAACAGTAGGTATAATATCGGTGAACTAACAGTTTATAGATAAACGTTCTATTCGAATTCCATATCCATGATATTCAATTTTAAAGCCAAACACGTACCTAATCGATGCATTTTTTTCTTTAATACTGTGTTCGTGTAGCAAAAAGAACATTTTCGGATTTGTTTAGTTGTAAAAGTGTAAATAATGTTGTTAATTGAAGTTTGTTTAATAATTAAAATGTGAAATTTTATAAAGTATAGCGTTATAAATGCAGCAAATATTTGTAATGTTTTTTGTAACAAAATCAAACACTAAACAGTTTTTGATCTTTCGGATTTCGTTCAGTTTCGGTTTTAATACCGAATAAATCACAAGAAATTACCGGTAAAACTCGTAATAAAACTGATAATACATAGTCGACTTTAATAATGATTTTTATCTTAAAATATAAAGCAGACCTTTTCTTATCGTAAATTATATCTTAATGTATGAGTCAAAATTTAGAATTATATTTAATTTTTACGCTTTTGTTTTTGTATCGATACAATCAACGATTTCTTCGTATATATTTTTGAAAACTATGAATATCTACATACTTAAGGTATATCGATTAATAATTCTTCGTTGAGGTATTTGAGTTATTTATTTAATATGCTAATAATCATGATGGTGGATTAAAGTATTAAGAAAATTTTAGGGAAGCACGAAAGCTCTTATCTAAATTGAACTATTCGAATATGATGCGCAATTTTTTTTTAAATAAGTCAAGTTTTGAGAGAGAAATTTTTTGTTATTTTGTTTTGATTATTTTTCAGTAGTTGTGTTAAAGTGTTATTTAACGCCCGTAAAATTTGCAGCAACCTAGGGCTTGTGGTTTCAGAGAAAAGGGAAGATATACATATTGAAAAATGTTAATTTTTAGAAAACCGCGAGTTACAGTGAAACATTGTCGAAATAGTTGTTTTAAGTGAACGTAGTCAAGTTCAAAAATTAAAATAAAATATTTTTAAAATGATTCCCATAATGAATTGATGGGTAGGCTGCCTACTTACTTAGGTACATTGTTTTAATCAGAAAATTCCAAATATTTTTTGAGTCAATTTTTAAAAATAGTGACGTTTTTCACATTTCTACCTTTTATCGATTCCACTTAAAATGTTCTCATTTAGAGTTACTGCGAGATTTTTTGAACTTTTATCAAAAATTGCTTAAATTAATTAATTTCGCGTTAAAAATTCAACTCAAATTTCAATAATAATTTATACATAAATGACAATGATAATTGTTACTTGTGCATTACAGTACTTAATATATTCTTTGTATAAAATTCGACTGCGAAAAGTGATCTTTTATTAACAAAGAAAATATTTAAGATGATTATGTTATGTGGAATAGCTTAGTAGGTACATATTTCTTTTTGCAAGTAAGATTAGGTCACAAAAGTATTTTGTTACAAACTTGACGTTCCATTATTAGGTAGGTATACTTATCTCGTTAAAAAAGCGTTAAATTAATGAACCGTATAAAAGCATCAAATATGCACGTGAACCGTTATAAATTCTCCTAAATGTCAAATTTGCGGCCGATGACGTATATAATTGCTTCTTTTGTAATTGTAAGAGATAGCTTTAGGTGAGAAATTGGAATAGGACGCTACAACAGTTTTAAATCTGGATTATTGAATCACAAAATCCCGAAAGATATTCTCAATTCAATAGAAAGAAATACATCTAGGATTCACCCTTCTTATTACATTAAATTGAATTTTCCATGGGGCTCCTAAGACACGGCTTCGCGACAGTAAATCCTTGGCGACGTTTTTATATTTACAAATAGATGAGTAGGGTGTATTGTTTAGACCAAAGGGAGGAAAGTTACATCGTAAAAGAAAAATTAGTTTTTCATTTAATCGCTCGTTTATAACCGGTTTCATAATAATGTGTAGATATTAATATCAATAAATGGCGTAATATCAATATAACCTATTTATATACCGAGAATAGAGGCTTTTATTATTTTCAATCGATATTACTCTTTGTTGTAGTTTTAGTGGGTTTATATTCCCTCGTATTTACCTACTTATTTCGTTGGAATAGGTGTATTTTTGTCAATAAAATAACGGCTATTATTTATATAATTTAATGAGGCGGAATGTATTTACCTATAAAATAAGAATCCTCACTTCAATACCTCATTTATTTCATTAACTATTTCGAGAGTTCCTGAACTAAACACTCCGAAAAAGGAACAATTAAACATGAATGCAAAACTAATGTTTAAGTTACTATTAAGTATACTAGTGTTAAGTAAGTGTAACCAATACTTTTGTCAACTCTTGTGTTTAAATCCAAAAATAGCTCTTATATTATATATTTACTTAAATATAGATAATTAATTACAGTTTTTTAGAGTGCTTAATACATCTACATTATAAACATACAGTATTTGCAAAACAATTAGTTTATGAGCAATAATGCTTATTTAAACACATCACGTTGCATGAATTTTTTAATATTTGCTATAGGTATAGTCTATTTGAATTATTGTGTCTCGGCTATTGTAAAACTCTAAAAAAAATGTTACCTATATGCAAAAGTTGTTCTTTCTAATTCAATTTTCCTGATTTTGAAAAACAATTGGACATCAAATATTTTAGATAGGTATATTTAGGTTATACATTAAAAATTTTAAATGGAATGTACCGATTATTATTTGATATATTCTAAAACGCCATGAAATTTTCTTTATATGTATATCTCGCATGTCATTGTTATCTGATCAATTAAAGACATAAATCCATAATTAATCAACAATTGCTCTTTACTTAAATTATAGTTACATTCGAAAAAGCAGGCGATAAAAAAACAATTATTAAAATAGATTTTAATTATCATTCGATATAAATACGACATAAAATCGTCATCGATATGTAGTAGGTAAGGCCTGTCCAAAGCTATTTGATGTTCACGTCATCAATTGTCTACCAAAACCGTAATATGAAATTTCCTAACAGTTCCGTGTAAAAATGATGCTATAATTTAAAAAGTAATTGGTAATACAAGGACCTCTATCCGACCGCTACCGATATCTGCGTAATCTGCATTCTTCGACATATCTGTATGTTGTTATCTTTATCTAACACGTTGATAACATGCTTCGCGTCCGTATGCCTATTTTGCGGCATATGCATACGAGAAATATATCAGAAATGCGACGCTGCCAAATGTTTTGCTCCATCCTAAAGCACGTGTTGCGCCTTAGTATGTGCAGGGAATTCACCGCGAAATATGCCAAAGAGATATTTAATTTAGTAGCCCATTTTGAGAAGAAACGGCAATAATAAATTACTACCATTAAATGCAGTTCAAAAGGTATGTAGCGCGTCCACAGTTACTACACGCAAGCCACGTGCAACAAGTGTAGTTACCATTGACTCTGTTACCAAATGCAGACTATGAAGTGTTATCGTTTTATGAGATGTATTCCACACGTAAGATGATGAAATGACATGTAAAAGTGATGTTATCGTACCTTATTGTGTATAGGGATGAGTGTAACATTGGACTCGTTACTGGCAAAACTGAGGGACAAAGCTTTTTACGATGTAGGTCGAAACAACTTAGCAAAAATCCTACATAACTTATAGCGTATTATAATAGGAAGGAAACTATAATACCAACTAGGAGCAGATCAAGGTTATCCTTTGTGTGTGTAGAACTGAAAAATATAATAACCAATATAATTTTAGCAAGATATTTGTATTATTAATATAAATACATAACAATAACTTGGCGTTTAAGTGGAAGAAAGACTGTAATCGTAGAACATTATTACATCACATCGCTGACACGAGTGAGATTTTTACAAGAATATGAGGCAAATCCAACTAGTGACATTCCATTACAATATGTGTGTATTTAAACGAAACATGGATCGTTAAAATGGGTTCCACGATTAAGTCGTGGCAACATAATACTGTAAAAAGGTGGAAAGGATGGAAAAGGTAGTTTAGAAACATACTGTAGTGATTATTCTGTGTCAGTTATGTTGTATGTATATTATCGTAGTACATGCACGAACAGTAAATGGGTTTGTACCTGAGGCAAAATTACTTTTTCATTCCAAAACAACTAGCAATTACCACGGGGAAATGAATACTAGTAATTTTCTACAGTGGTTTGAAGAACAGCTATTGAAGCCCTTAGAGGAACCATCCTTGATCGTCATGGATAATGCGTCTTATCATAGCGGTTTGCTCGACATGCAACCTACAAAGGTTCTAGTTATGTACGTTGTTTTGTGTGTGTAGTTTAAGTTTACAAGCTGTTGTCTATGTATATTTTCAAATTGGTCGTGTTTGTAGTATTTGTTGCTTTTCATTTATGACATTGGTTTGGTTTTGATATATTTTGGTAGTTATGTAATTGATGTATGTAACTGTACTTGTAATAAAACTCATAAAAAAATGGAAAAATAACACTTAATTCTGCTATTCCTAATCATCATTAGTTTGGTTCTGTTTATAAATAACCTGCATGCATATGTTTGCAATAATACACATGTAAACAAGTTACACGGAGTTTTAGTATTACATGAATTATTATAAAAGACCATGCATGCATAATCAAAGATGTAATGCTTTATATTAGTTATACAACGTTCAGTGGTACACATTATCTTGCTTTTATACTGTAAATGTGAGCTTCCTGTGTACATACATATGTTGGACAAATTGATCCTAGAAATGCATGGTACCACTTCGTCAGAAAAACATGCATATAATAAACGGTTAGTTCTCAAATCAAGTAATTAGTAACAACTAGTTAATTACTACCGAATGAGGTGTCTTAATTTTGTGGTAACATTGATTTACTATACGTTCACGAACTTTCTATGTGTTACAAGATTTCAATTTGTAACAGGTGAAGACCCAGTGGCTTTAACCTCTACATATGATCGCCCTGAAACAAAATGCATTGCAGTGTATGTCGGTAGAAGAAGCAGACATTAGAGTTAGTCACAAAAGTGTCAATTATTATCAATAATATTGACATTTACATGTTCTGCTTTATCAAAGGTGACGATTGAGGTTCCACTATAATTACATGAATATAAGACGACCCATCACCCCGAAAGTAACTCGTCTATCTAAATCTCGTCTATCTCGTCTAATCAATTCGATTATTGTATAACGTTTTACAATGATTAGGACCTACCTCGCTTTAATGAATTGTATTAATCTTTCTTTGGCATGTAAGCAACGTGTGCAAGTAACATATCGGGAAATCCACACTACGAACTTAATTAAAATCAAACTACAGTTAACACAGCAACAGCTATAATTTGTAGTAACGCATTGCCTAATAATTTGTATCGAAACTTTATCATTGTTTACGAATGTGAAAATTCCAGGTTATATCTTTTGTTTACAAGCGTTAGAACAATCCGACATCACTGCGTATGACGTCAGCGTCCAGTTACTTTTAATTGATGACGTGAACATCAAATAGCTTTGGACAGGCCTTATCTACATAGTTTCAACAGAAGGTTGGCCTCTTCACAATGCAATGTAAGAGATATTTTTGACGAACAATTTTACCCGAAATATACAGCTAAATGATTAGGTTTCTTGTTTACGATTTTTTTATATTTTGTTGTTACGTTTTATTTAAATTAATGTTGATGAATAATCTATTTTATTAAGTTAATCTAAACAACCTTCTAGATGTAGAAATCGAGTCACGGTTTTCATTCATTCATTTCGCCGCCTACTTTTCCGAATATAATTTATGTAAGCACGCAGTTTTTTTTTTTAAATTACCTATTTATATCTCTAATTGATCGGATAACTAGGTATAACACGTGACATATCGTTATAAAGAGAATTTCATGCAGTTTTAGAATATCAAATAATAATTGGCACGTTTCATTTCAAATTTCACTAAATTATTCGATAGACAGCCCAGCTAACAATTTTTAAATTTCGCGGCGGATTTCTGTTGGTACTACTCGTATATATATAAACGTCAATGTCAGGTTAAATAACAAAGGCAGTGACGTACTGCAGTAAATGATTAAATTAAACTAATAATATTTTAATGTAAACATGTTCAAAAATAACATAAGTGGTAAAATACGTGAAACTGGACTTAATTATTTATATATGTAACAGCAGGTATAATATTTCGTTACTCAAACAATTCAAAATTTCTTTCGCCTAATTCACCAACAATTG
Organism: Rhagophthalmus giganteus; assembly: GCA_036326145.1. Classification (NCBI taxonomy): domain Eukaryota; kingdom Metazoa; phylum Arthropoda; class Insecta; order Coleoptera; family Rhagophthalmidae; genus Rhagophthalmus; species Rhagophthalmus giganteus. Next base: position 8,269,050 of record JARFJA010000067.1, on the reverse strand, counting down.
TTAGCTGGGAGGTGCTCAATTATTTTTTGTTTGATTTTGAAATATGTACTTGAAAATATAGACAGTTGCCATAGATGTTGTGAATGTAAAATCAGAAATAGGAAATACAACTGTCAGGTATGCTACACTACCAGCACCGGTGTGTAACACCTAGCACACTAGTACTGCACACGATTTAGTATTCAGAAAGATACCTCCCCACATACGCATACCGACGCCGTTGTTAAAAACACGTAGCTGCTGGACGTATGGGCACAGATCCCGAGTTCACTAAAAAAAACATATATAACAAGGGTCGGGGAAGTTAATTCTGATAGATTTTTATTGTAAATGTTAACGAAAAAAATTCGATGTTTAGTACCTACCTACTTAGTTAATTTTTTTAAATTATTTTGATTTTCTAAGCCAAGTAAATACGTATTATATATTTTTTTCTTTGCAAAATGGCAGGGGTACTTAATTAAAATTATTGCAATAAAAAATTAAAAGGTCATAAATTTATACGGCGTAACGTTTATAGTTTCAACCTTAAATTCCGAAAGAATATTAGGAAGCTTAATGCCTTTCGGCTTTTAAACAGTATTCAAGCTCTACTAATGCATTGGATATCTCCTCATACGTTTTTAATGTAGAGGTATCCGCTAAAGTAGAGTACACTCGAGAGTATAATTTGATTATAAATTAAGTCTATGTTAGTATCTAATGACAAAATAAACACTACGTAGTACATCGAAGTAAAGAGAATTTTAGAACTATTAAAAAATATTTTTGAATTTAACTATACCCAATTCAATTTATTAATAAGTATATATCTGTTAATAATGCTTGCGAAAAAAATTAAATAATATAAGTCAATATTTAAAATTAATATGTAGGTATTACCGAATCTTAAGGTAACTGATATTCGTTTTCTTTAGTATAGCATTAATTATAGCTACATAATTTAAATAGGTAAGGTTGTATTAAGTAAATTCCAAAACATCCATGTGTTTATCACGTAGGGATAATTTTAAAATCTAGTACCTAATATTTGTGTACTAAAACTGCTGATTGTAATGTGTCAGCATAAAATATGCATTGATCGAGTCTATAGAGGGTGTGCACAGGTCTTTTAAAGATAATGGGGGCTACGGAATGTTTTGTTCTGAAGTTCACGCTTTAACTGGAAGATAAAGTGCCCGAAGTTGAGGGCGAGATAAGAGCTTACACGCAGGATCACTTTCATTTTATTTTGAAATACATGAAACTAAATGATAATAAATGTTTGTATTTAGTTTCCCTTATTGGAATTGCGACTTATCCTTAAATAGGAAGTTTAGCACATGCAGATAGGAGCGAATAAAGCAGTTGGGGCGTTTTGCGTCATAATATCAAGGCAACTAAATTAGGTAGATATGGCACTTAGGAAGTGTAACACAACCCTCATAATTTAGCTGTCTCGGGACCGTTACAAAACTTGATTCACAATAACTTATAATTAAAAATGGACGTAACTCCGCATTATTTTTTTTTGAAGCTACAAGAAAAAATTCTTTGAAATTAAATATTCTATGTTAAAACTCTTGTTTTATTTTGTCGATGTTAAAGATGCAAGAAAGACGCGGGGACGTGAACAGTTTTGACGTATTTGTTAAAAACAAGTTGCTTTTAATTTTCAATCGCGAGTTTTCCGAAAATGCATATTGTGATATGGAAATAATACGGTGAATGCATACGCTGCGAGTTTAACAACAATTACATGCCATTGGAAGATATGAAGAAATAAACTAATCGTATGCAATTGCTACTTAATCGTCGAGTTTTCCTGAACGTCTCCAATGTTTACAGTGTTGTCGTTTTCGACTTTAATTACGCATTCTTGTTATTTTAACCTATGCAAAACTAATTCAAAATACATGTTTACTTCGGGGGATTTAGAATTATACTAGAATATTCCGAAGGCTGCTTTAGACAGGTATAATTTTACGTAACATTTGCATAAAACACGTGTTTGCGTAAAAAGATCGTGCGTGTAAAACGTTGGAAAAATGCTACGATTTTTTAGGTAGCGTGTGGTTATATCTTTAGATATACATTAGAAATTGAAAAAATATAAAAATGTAATGAAAAATATAATTGAAAATATAAAAAAATAAATTTAAAATATAATTGAAATATATATGTGTATCCCAGAATAATAGTGTATTAAGTCGCTTTGTAACTATTACATAAAATTGTTCGATTTCAAGCTTATCTGTGATCTATCTTACTATAACTATACTTACTATAAACTATATAAATAGGAAAACACTTGTTTTTATTCCTTTATTGACATAACCCAAACAAAAGTTCAACAAAAACTTGATCGTATTTCGAGTCCATATCCATAATCCATGGCTTTGGCAAAATTTTAACCCCACCTGATTCGTTTAAAACAAATCCCGAACTACTAGAAAACTCGTTTTTCAAGCATAACAAAGCGAGAATAGACTAACTACACGCGTTTCTATATATTTAAAATTTTCGCAAATATTACGAAAAAAAGGCGTGCGTCCATGGTTTTGGCAACATTTTGACCTAACCTGAAACGTTTAAAACAGATCCGGAATTACTTGAAAATTCGTGTATGTAGTTTTTCAAAACAAGAAATGACAAACTAAGCCCGTTTCCGTCGATTTAAAATTTTCGCGAAATCTCGAAAAAAAGCCTTACGATAGATAGTCCATGGTTTTGACAAAAGTTTGACCGAACCCGAAGTGTTTCTATCGATTCTGTCGAATCGATGCTAATAGTTACATAATCAAAGATTTTTCCGCAACTTTGTAGATTGTGGCATAACTCTTACTTTTGAACAACTTCTTTTAACAACATTTTATCGTTTCTTCAATATTAATGGTCCTTTACTGATGTTAATTATTGATTTTTTTTTAATAAAACGCCCCGTATAGAGTTATTTCACCTTTTTTCATGGTACATCTTAGTTTTAGACCAAGCAAAACTGGTTCCCTGAGTACCATTTCAAAACTACAAAATTATTTGTCATTTACACGTATCGCATAGTCAATCCGGGGACACACTGTATATATATATGTAGGTAATCATATAGCTAAAGGATACGAAAATAAATATCACTTATGGTTATTTCCTAGGATAAACAAGTTTTCTTTGTGCGATCATTCTTGCTTAAGTGGCCGGAATTCGCCTACACATAAGAACGAACGAGTTTTAACGTTGGCTTTGGTTATTTTCGAGGAGTTTGGACGGTGCCTGCAAATTTATAAGGAACTTGGCTCTTTTTTATTATATTTTATTACTAAACTATCTTATTTTTCGTTATATATATATTATATTTGACGATGATAAGGATCCGAAAATAAGTAAAAATCCGAAAATCCGGAATTCAGAAATAAATAATCCGACGTTTATTTTTGGATTTTCACGCTTAAATGTAATAAATTCACGCATTTACAAAAATAAAACGTTTTATTATTATTTTGTAAGAAACTTAAAAATTTTTGTTAAGTAATTTTGATTGAATCACGATCTTGCTCTCGGTTTCCTTCTTATTTCTTCCATTCGACTTTCTATTGCTATTCTCTGAAGTCGGTCCTGTTTCATTCTTGATATACCTGTCCCGACTATCTAATCCTTTCTGCTTTAACTATTCCAGTTATCTTTTCTTGTACCAAGTAGCGTTCTCTTTATTTGATTGTCTGCATTATACTTCGTTTTTTTTTTATTCCACTCACAATCGGTATTTTTCGTAACATTTTCCTCTTCCATGTCCCAAACGTTTTCTGTTCTACTTTTCCTAAAGTTCATATTTCATTCGAACAGGTGACTATTAGTCTTACGGTTATTTTACTTATATGTAGGTATATTCGAAATTTTAAGACGATTAAGTTATTTAGAATTAATAATTGTCATTTTACATATTATCTTAAAACATCAACAAGTAGTAACAAAATTACTTTTATTTTCTTTTTATATGAACGACTAAAAATAGTAAACTTAACACTAATTATTTTAAATTATGGAATTTTTTAAACAGTGAAAGTTCATAAAACGCATTAAAACGTTTAAAAATGTTAAAATAGTATGTACCTACCTACCTACTATAAAGTCTTTTATCTGTAAGCCTTATCGAACGAGTTCTTTACTTTATTTTATTGGCGTGCCTTTAGCACAAGCGATGAAATTTGAAAGACGTTTACTTCGTCTAACTTTTCATATTTCTATAGAAACATTAATTTAGCTTTTAATTTATATTTCTTATATTAATGAATTCTCCGCGTTTATCGTAATAATGTTGATATTACGTAATATACAATATACAATAATTACCTATTTATAGAAAACTTTAAAAATCGTATCTTAAAAGAAATCTTTTACCTATTGATGTTTAATATAATACACGAATTATTAATCATTTATCTATTCTCCTGCGTACCCTTCTTTCACGACGCCCATTAGTGGTTGTTGTATAACTTGAACTCTTGAAAATATCGGAAATAAGGTCATATAGTGAACTTCAATAAGCGACTGTGGTACTTTTAACGTTATAGCAACGAGCTTTGGAAAACATGTCGATAAAATACAGTCGGACTTTAGATGCTTCCTGAATGCAAAAGGCGATCTTGATGAAGCATAAAATTTATACATCCTAGAAAATAAAATAAAATTCCAGAAACAAACGAAGCGACGATATCGTTTTCAATAAATTGCGACGGACTCGTAAATTAAAAAAAAAATTTTTTTTTGATGCAGTAACTTAATCCAAAATTTTATCGTGCAAATTCTAGTTTCTGCAGTAACAATTCATAATAACTGACGTCAGACATAGACATACGAAACGACTTCACCCTAATTTGAAACTCTCATATGGTTAGCAAACGACACTTGCAAATGACATTCCCTTAAGTAAGAGGGGAACTAAAATGTCATGATTCTGTATGCAAATTATTTGAAAGCCGCAGTTCTTACGAGTGGTTGATATTAGTAACTTTTGCAGTACTGTAAGCGAGTACGCTAACAGTAGCTTACGTAATTTTCTTAGTGACAATGTATATTATCTAGAATTAGCAGTTAGATAATCTCTTTTATAAGATTTACTACACTTTTCTTAATTTGATTTTTGTTAACGTTTTGTTCGGTAGGTAATTTTGAGGGAATATTTTAATTCGATTTAGAGCGCCGACAAAATGAATTGTTAAGATTTTATAAGATGTTAAATGTGTGTAGTATGTTTTTTAATTAAATTTGCTAATAATCTCATTACAGCTTATAACGTAGAGTCTAATTTGAATAGCTGTAGCGATAATAATACGATTGTCTTTGTGAAGCTGTAGTTCGTCAATTTGTTTTAAAAATTTACGCGTAACGTTAAGAAATAAAATTCGTTAAATTTAAACAAGATTTACAGGCAACATTTGAAGCAATGACGGTGGAATAATTTTTATTATTTACGTTCACATAATCGATTGAAGGTTTTCATTTTTTCTAAAATCACCGGGGAATAAAAACGAATATGGAAAAATTATTGAACCGTTACATTTCGCGGTTTTATAATATCACTGTTGAGGCGTTGAAATTTTTTTGAAAAAGACAAAACTCTTTCGTTATACCATTTTGATGAAATTAAATTAAATGGCGACAGTTAAATACAATTTCATGATTATACGTTACCTATGCGAGTATGTAAATCAGCCGTGCCTATAAGGTATTTTGTTTGGCAAAAACTTTTATGGTTAATTTTATAATAAATTACCATCTATTCGATGTTGTGATGCTACCGTAATTTTAACATTTTGCACCCTTTTAAAGCTTTTTATAACAATTTTACTTTGTCCTATTAAATAAAATTTTTTTTATTTTCAACAAAATGAGAATCGATCCTTAATTTAATTCATTCTTGAATATTTAAGTGTGAGGGTTTGCTTATCGATACATGTTTATTACATAATTTTGATGCTTTAAACTAAATAATTTTGAAAGTAACTGCGCACATCTAGTCAAATATACTTATACATAGATATTTAAGTACCGATAAGTAATTAATGGGTTTATAATTTTCAAATAAAAATAAACAAATATGTACGTTTTATAAGGATTTGAATTAAGTAATTAAGTAAGTTAGAAAAGCATAAATAATAATGTAAATAAGCGAGGAGAGTTTATTTCTAAGTATATCTTCTTCTAAGTTCAAAACGAGGGTAATAAATATTGTTGAAATACAGTGAATAATTAATTTCCTCAAGTTTATTCAAATTTTACGTCATTTGCAAATGTTAATCTTACCAACCATGGCGTAATTAAAATTAAACAATTATTCTTATTTAGTATATTTCAGTGACTTAACGGTCACTTTCAGCGCAACATAAATCTAAAATTAAATAGCTTGTTAATTACTCTATAAAATGTACCATTGTATAGATATGTAGGTAACTATATGTGAATACATAAGTGGAATAAGGTGAATGAAAATTATTCAGTTGTAGGTACCTATTTAAATAATAAGGTATCACTTATTATTAGGTAGATATTACTGCATATTATTTAGATATTTATAGAGCAATTTGAATATTTCTTTAGAAGTTAATTACAAATTTCGTAAATCAGAGTATACATATAGGTACTTAAAATTGCGTATGAATAGGTAAAGTGCTTCAATATTATGTATTTTTATTTGATTTTAGGTCATTCATTTTGAATTCATTTCATTTAAATAATTAAGTCGATTTCATTTTTAGTATCACTTTCAGTCTTGAAAATCAATAAGCCTATTTATAAACATCGGCGTTACCGCAGATTAGTTGTTTATTAACGGTATTATTCAAGTTCATTATAATAACTCCGCGCGAATTGTTTTTCAGAAATCAAGTTGAATTTCTAAATGAATGTAGACAGACGTGTATCGATCCACAAAATTCAAAACGAGTAACTAATCTATAGTTATAGTCGACGTCCTGGCAAAACCCAACATTCGGTTGAAGAATAGGCAGGCGGTCGGTTATTATAGAACAATAGGTGTTTGCAGATTATTAATAACTTTGTCGCACTTGAGCAGTTTACCAATAATATTTAAGCCTCGTAAGCACAACAAACATGATGGGTCGTACTTAGGGTCATTTAAATATAAAACAGAAACAATTATAAAAACATAAACGTCAGGAAAACCGATTTATTACAAATATACATGCGATTCTGAATAAACATTTACTTATCTACAAGACGTCACACTACGCATATTTACAAGAGATGTCGCAAGACTGCAATTAAAAATTAATTAAAATCATTGTGTTTTTGAGGTGGATTTAAAGTCCGTCTCTGAAATTTACGAACAGAGAAAGTTGCATCAACGCCTATTGGAATTTATTTAACACCTTAACACCTATTTATTTTATTGTTCAATAATTACCTAATTACCTGTCGATGTTTGGGTATTACCAGAACATCGACTATACCTACAAGAATACTATTTTGCATAAATCGGTTTGTTTTACGAAATCTTAATGATTTATACATTAGCGTTTTGTTAAACACCTTGAACTAGATAATATAGCGTAGTTTAATTCTTAGTCGCAGTTTTATCGATGAAACGTCAACAGCGGCAACGTCTTGAAACGCCCTAAAAATTTTCCCCAATGTTAACCCAGAATGGTCAGTCTAGATCTGCTTTAATAATTTAATATGTTTTACTTGAAATCCCTTTATATAAGTATACACGTACGTATGTTATACGTAATGTTTCATTCAAGCTGTGTGACTGCTCGTATTCAAACAACATCGACAAAATGACTTTCTTGCGCAAAAATGACTGACTGTGAACTTTTACGAGTCAATTACTTCACAGTAACCTCGTTATAATATTTCTAAAAACGTATTTGCGAAAATCGAGAACCAAGGAGGAATAGAGTTAAGAGAATGTTGCAGTTTCTCGAGTTTTTAGGTCAAATGGAATTAAATTTGTCGACACAAATTCCTCTAGTCGACCGACCGACCTTATTTAATTTTTATGTCGGTCGTGAGGACTTCAAAGTTTCGGGATTTTATTTTGTGGCCGCTACTCAAGTAGGTACAATAAGTTAAGTAACGTTTTCGATACTCTTCATTGAAATTGATAAATGAGAGAGTTTGTTATGGATCGAGAAAAAATTGTTTGTTTTTTTTTATTTCATTATAATTTACCAATTCGCAGTTATAATTAACCTTACATTATTTGCTGTCGTTAATTCCTTAATAACCTATCGAAGTGTTAATTATTTTAACGTGGCGTCGCGAAGATCCCCTAATGCTAAATTATTCCTAGAACGAGTGGTACAAAATTGCACCACTGTAGTAGCTTTTGTACATATTTAACTACCTATATAAAATAGGGGGAAGTTTGGTGAATTGATGCGCTTTATTCAATACTTTGTTAAGAAATTGTCTTTGCATTATAACTTAATGTTGAATAGTCGTGAAATTCGTTTTCTTCGTTATTAACAATATGTCTTTTATCAACAAAATTTATTTCTTTTTTTTTAATTAATGTTTAATAAAAAATAATGTATCCTGTAAGATGTTTAGACAAAACACGATGCCGTTAGGGACGTAAGTACGTACGTACTTACATATGTACATACATAATACACACGGAAATGTCTACGACATTTTTTTACAAATTAGTTTGCATAGTATTGTTTGAACGTCCTGATTTATGTTTTTATACACGCACTGAAAAAAATTAATTATTTATAAGTGGGAATAGTCAAGATTTAAAAAACATTAACAAAATGGTAGGTAGGTAGGTAGTACGTATGTACAAATTTGCAGCTTGAATATTCTTATTTTATCAATAGATATACTTACTCCACTTCCCCTCGACCTCGTCGTGATTAAGACGATTTTTTTTTAATTTCCACCGTTTTTTTGTTTTATTATAAAATCCTGTTGTTTCATTAAAGATTCCCTTTAACCCTTAGCGGTTCGTAATTATTTTCAAAGTGTTGTTCGGTAGGTCTTTTAGGAATTACGCGGGCTTATCTCTCGGGAGCGAGATGTATTGAAAGCGAACGACATTGTAAACGAGACTCGTTGGTATAAACGTGCATAATGCATAATTGGCTCACTTTTTGCAGAAAGGAACCCAACTCGCAAATATAAAAAATCTGTAATTTTGATACCCATTACTTAGTTTATGTTTTAAACTTAAAAAGAATATACTTATAAAAGTATAACTTATAATTTATACTTATAACTTATAATATACTTATATATACTTATATACTTATTACTTATATACGTATATAAACTGATAAAAGAATATCAACCCACAAGTAACCCTTGATCCATCTCCAAAATGACTACTCGAAGCGGGTTAAATTTCATTGCCAAAGTTGCAATAATACAGCGAATCTGTAGTGCATGTAATTCTTCTTAATTACAAGCCGTTTACACAAATCATTAACCGATGAATCATTACTAATCAACCAACATAAATGGATTACGGTTGTGTTGTGGACGAACCAACCCACAAAAGCCTTTTAAAATAGATAAATTTTATTTTGATATTTTTTTTATACATCACAGATCTACAAACTTGTCATTAAAATAAAGTTAAGTCACTTATTATATTATCATCTGAATTTTATATCTACATTTAACTTTTTTAATTCACACTTTCTCAGATTGTTGCTGTACACTATGTGGGTTGATTTCTTGCTGCAGAAAGTGAGATAATTGATATGTAGTCTAAACAAAAAATTTCAGTTGTCCACTCATACTGGACGTAAGGCCGCAAATGGTTAACGTAATCAATTTCCTATAGTATTATAGTTTATGTAAGTTTTATTGTTTAAAAAAATACCTTTATTAAATTCGAGTCTGATTTAAAATTCAAATCCATTAGATATTTTCCGTATACACTCGTGTATAAGTTCGCCGCCTATTTTCTAGCCGAAAATCTGTCAAAAATGACTGGCCCGTGTACAAACCCCCTTATATTATGACGAAATTTCGTTGAAAATAACTTGCGTATAAGAACACTTTGAACTTTTGAGGAGAGTAGGTAATTTAATCTAAAAATACAAACGATCGAGGCGCTAGGCAAGTTACCTACGTTAAGTTGATTTTCCGTTTGTTGTCCTTTATTTTCGTCACTTACTTGACGTTGTGTCACGTTTTCGGCATTTAAAAATTTGATAAATATTTGACCCGTGTATAAGGCCACCCCTGCATTTTTCCTCTAAAAAGTGGACTATTACACGAGTAATACGGTAATTTCAATTTAAAAAACGAAATTTTATCAAATACGGTTCTGATACGATCGTAGCTAGCGTTTTTAATAATTTATATATAACATTATAGATTTCTAAACTCACGATGTTAACTACCTACCATAATGTTATTACAAAACCTTATCGTATTGCGCTCGCTCACCTCGCTATGTAGGTAGATAGATAATCGTTAACAGTCATCGTTGCAGCATGTGCATGCTGTGACTTCTACGAAACATACGAAAGGTCAGTTTAAAAATTTTTAATGCTTACTCGGCGAACGTTATCGTGTGCGGGCGCTTGCGAAAGACTATAGTATCTGAAGGTTAAAAATTTATTATTCCTGGGCGTTTTAAATGGGTTTCCGGAGCCGCTTGTGAAAAAGTTGCACATTTTGTTACACCACCATTTTTTGGATTTTTATATTTTTTGTTGTACGAGACAGATATTATTGTTTAATAATCATCGTAATGCTGTTAGGTTTAACTTAAGTTTAAGAGATTTATTCGCAATTTAAAACAACATAATAATGCGTTCCTCGAAAGCTTAAACAATATTTTCAAAAATTTTATAATGTTAGAAAATTATATGAGTTAATTTTCTTGGATATTGCGTTAATTTAAAAATTGAATTATGGTAAATAATTCGGCAAAATCGAATATCCACCTAAATTTGTATTACGACGCTCATTAGTCGCTGGTAAGTTTTTGTGGTTCTGTAAATATCTATTTCAAAAACAAATTAAGTTCGAGAAATGTCCGCACTTTTTAATCAAAAAATTTCAGCGCAGTGCGGACATTACGCGGGTCATTCAGTTCCCAAGTTTATTGTTACATTAAAAATGCAAGGATTCAAATGCTCTCTATTAGATCGTATTACATAAGAAATTGCACTTTTTTGTGGCTGGAGCTTTACGCCGTTAAGAGTGAATTAAATGACATACATACGCTCTTCACGTCTAGAGATTGTTTTATCACTAACACGTTGACCATGGATCACAGGAAAAAAAAACAAAGGGAAACCAAACGATCGTTCTTACACTACAATTTTACCTTCACGTACGAACTAATAGATAAAATTTATATACTGCTTCTCTTTCTGAGGTAATTGCCACTTCCCAATTAAATGAGCATTCCATCGCATTACCTATATAATTTTTCGAACAACTCTTTCCTCGGTCTGTTCAAAATTTCGCACTCCATAAAAATGCGTTCTAATGTGCCCTCTTCGTAACATTGGCAGCTCGGACTGCTTACCACTCCTATCCGGAAACTATGCTTTGGTAACGAACCACGTTTGTATTTTAACCCGTTTAACGTCGCAATAAAATGTTTTGTACTTATAGCTGCTTTCTGCATTACTAAACAGTGGTTTTTTCTTTAAACTAGTGTCAGGAGCGAGAGAATACGAGAGAAATGTCATTTAACGCATTAATGCTTAAGAGGGCGACCGCTGCGTTTGTTGTCAATAGATGGCAGCAGCTACAAAAATTAAGCATTATTTTATGAATGGATAACTTTTCAAAAACGTTATTTATATTTATAATAACTAGAACTTGACAATAAACTTTAAAATTGGAAATAAACTTTATTAGTTCCATTTCGACGTTCATATTTTAAAATTAGAACATTTATAACATAACTTAGGTACTCATATAGAAAAAGTTAAACATTACTCAAAATAAAATCCTTCTATTTTCAAACTTTAATTAGCGATAAATTTTTAAAAACAGTTACGATCAACATGAAATTTTGTGATTCCCTAAATTAATGTATTGCATTTGTAAAAATTAAAGCTAAAATCAAAATTTTTAACGTTTTTCAAAAGTAATGCTTAATTTTTGTAGCTGCTGCCATCTATTGACAACAAACGCAGCGGTTGCCCCCTTAATATTAATAAACTATAAGCATTACTAACATTTACAACTAGGAAACACGAATTTAAAGTTTTTACGTTTATCATTTCGTTTCCACGTATCCTTCCATCTTTGTTTTGCCTTCTTAGTATATGGTGTTTAACGAAGTCATTTTCTAGGATGTGTCGCTGTTAAGGCAACTTTCTTTAGCAGCTTTATCCGCCGATTACACGTGTTTTCGCCCACATCAACCCTATTTGTCTACGTAACTCTTTCTCTTGTCCGATCTTATAGAGTGTGTTATACTCTAAAAGGGTGTAAGGTGTTCAGTTTATTCGAAAAAACTTATGTTCTTGAGTTTGTTAAGTTTGTTATTGCCTGTTATTATCAAAAAATTGTCAGGTAAGATAGTTGACGTGTATTTTATTCTCTCTAAAATCGCTACTAGTTCCGCCGAGTACTGACATCGACATGACCTCAAGTAGTTTTAATGATTTTTTAATTTTTCATCGCTGATCCCAAATAGCAGCACTTGTCGGAATTATTTGTTCGTGCCATTTCGAGTGAATAACTCTCGAAAAGATGAGGTGAATAATTTTGTTTAAACTGATTGAAATGAACTTCGACCGGGTTTATATTCCTTGCTAAAAATCAAACTGCAGAGACATTACATGTTAGGTAATTAATTTTCTTTCGAAATGATAATAAGAAAATCGGTTGGGAATTTCTTGATTTTTTATTGTGTTAAATAACGAGTACGATAAACACGCGTCATCGAAGTTATAAGTAAAAATTAATTTTTTATTAAAATAAGGGAATATGCGATTTTTTTGCATAAAAAAATAAAATTAAAAATATTAAGAAAGCACGAATATATTTTATGGGAACTCATTTTGTTTAGGAAAAGTATAAATGTATAGGTATGCTACAGTGTGTAATTTGATAACTGTTTTTTCGATATCTTTTTCTAGATTGAATCGTTACAAAATCATTAGAGTTTTGATGGCACATAAAAATCGGTAATATTTACACGTTTGAAGTTTGTTACATTACCTATCTAGATTTTTTTCTTCTATATTATTTGCTTATTTATATGGATAACCGAACTGACGCAAACATAAATTACACGTTGTAGGTTACTTTACAAAATGTTTAAAGGTCATATGACATGTTTAATTAAAAGAAAAACATATTTTATTAATACTTGTGATGTATATGTGAAGACGTTGCAACGTTGGTGCTATTTATTGGTTGATGTTATTTATTTGTTTATACATATTAGCGATTCCGTCGCAAAGATAACTTCAGACACAATAAGGAATATTAGAAAACCTACACGTTTATAAATATGTATATATATATATATATATATATATATATATATATATATATTTATATCAAAATGAATTAAAATTGTGTTTACTTTATAGATGACTTATCGGTCTATACAACACCACACGATACAAAAAATTAATGTATTTTCGTTTTTAGAAAATATACAACTTCATATTTGCCATAGGTGTGGGACGTAATGCGAATTAAAATTAGAAAAACTAATTTTTAATTAATCGCATAGAAAAAATAAAACAAAAAATAATAGAAAAGCTTTATTGTGCATTATCTAAACTAAAATATTTGAAAGTAATACAAACATTATGATATCCTATATTGTAATGAAAGTAATAATTAAAACAAGTAGATTTAGTTTACTTTCAGTTGTTAGTCAAAGGCTTGTATAGGAAATTACTTTAAATTAATTGTGGAATATAATATCCGCAAATAATTTTCATTTTCGACCATAAACCGACTTTATGGGAGTAAACAGCGTAATTTAAAGTTTAATTGATGTAATTATCACAACCTTCGAATGCGCTATAAATGTTTTTGTTTCCTAAAATACATTTTTTTAATCAAAATTATCGTATAATAGATATATTTTATACATAATATAAATTTGCATACCTGCTTACGTAAATTTATGGAAATGTTTATAGTTGGCTGTTAGTTTCGTTTTAAAATCTCGAATTTCTAGAGATTTATAAAATTATATTTTAACTAATTCTTTTAAGTCTCTCACAGCTTAATGCTTTAATAAAATACGAAAATAAATTGCAATTATAACTGCTATTGTGCAAGCAATGAAAGGAAAGAGAATTGCTTTGTTTAGATTAATTCTTAACTATTTATTTAAAATGAGAAGTGAGCTTACGTTTTCCTCTAAAACGTTTTACAAATGGATTATAAAATACGTTACGTTCATTGAAAAGTGCAATTAAATATTAAATAATTTAAGGTCTTTACTAATTAATCTTGCAAGTCTTTTTAAGTATTTAATCAATTTTAAAATTAGTCTTTAAAATTTCAGCTTCTCTCCTTTTTGCTGTGAAACGTTTCTTTACTTCTACTAACAAAAGGTTTTAATCGGTGTGCGACTGCTGCAAAATTAAAATTAACTAAACCCTCTCGAGAGTTGGATTCATGAATATGCTCTTTAATTAATTGCTGAATATATTTCAGACTACTAGGTAGGAACATTATTATTTTAAATTGCTGCGCGAGCTTAAAAATTACGTTTTAGGTTAAAAGTTTTCTTTCGAATTAATAAGTAGGTATTCGTTCGACATTGATTTTATTAGGTAATCGGTTACGTGTTCATTTTGACAAAAAATAAAACAATTTTCGTAGTAGTACAAACGTTTTTAGTTATTTATTTTTATTTATTTATTTATTATTATTAATTGTAAGTTAAGGATGTGCACTGAGCGTCGTATAAATATGGCACAAGTCTTGCGAGACGAATAATCGTGTTTTTTAGCTGTGTAAGTTAATCGTTCTTGACGTATCCATATTAACCCAGATATGCCTAAGCGATGTTTTGACATTAAAACAAAAATAATTTTTTGAAAATATTATTCATTAGCATATAAGAAAAACATAAAAATTTATAAACATAAATTCCTTTTTTTTCAAAAAGGAAGTAATTTAGACCGTACTATATATAGGACATTAGGAAAATACACCTCTATTTAAGCGAAATTATTTATTTGTATGAAATGATAGAAAACACTTGACATGAACACCAATGTCACATTTTTTACATCTTGTAGTGGTTTTTTGGTGACAGTGGCCACATCGGGTTTGCTTCTCTTGGGGAATTACGAAGTGATTAATACAATCAAAACGTAAATCAATCCGATTGACTTAACTTAGATGACCTTTTTGGTAAGTCGACTGTTTTTTATTTTGGATTAATAACCCTGTAGCAATTCGTCTTCTAAAGCTACGTTGGTCCAATTGTCCACAATTGTCCACGCATGTATTCACTAAGGATCAAAACGCCTATAAAAGATTTGACCTCTTGCTTGCCTATGTTAGGCTTGCGATTTTTTTGTTGGGCGTAATTATTAATTTGGTTCGCAATGAGATCTGTTACTTCCTCGTCGAAAAACATTGAAAACAGTTCTAATGGATTTTCGAAATTTTTTGCATTATCAGCATTAAAAAATCCTGATGACGAGGAAGGTAAATCTTCTTTGATCCAATTGTGAAATTTTTTTAGGTGTTCTCTTTTGCTTTTTGTTTGGTATTCTTGCCGTTAATAATGATAACGGCATTTCATCATCCGAGGAAAAGTCACTGTCGTATTTTGTTTGGATTTCTGCAAGTGCTTGTAGTTTGAAATGCAGGCAGATTATTTATGGTCAAGTCATTTTCAACGCCAGAATCTTCATCTGTGAGCTCAGTGGCTGAATTGAGGGGAGGAAGTAGTGTAATTTCTTCTACATTATCAATGGCTTCATCATCCTCTTATAACAATGTTAGAACATTGTGGAGAGATAGTCCTCTGAAAGAGAATGGTGAATGATGTTGGTAGTTATATATTGTCCTAATGTACTACATACAGTACACCTCTCTTTCCCCTTCATAAATTACTACTTATTTTATAAATAATGAAAATTCGGCAATAGTAGCCAGTAATATAAATGTTTATTGTTACGCTATTCACCAATTTAAAAATTTATTATAATTTTTAGTATCTAAAATTTATTTACTTTTCAAATTGCACTTGATAATTATTCATTTTTGAATTTTCTCACTTTTGAAGTTAACACACAATCAAATTTAAACTCTGAAATCGCGAATAATCTTACTTCCCGCAAAGCTTTGGGTATAATGAACGATTTTGTGGGATACAAACTTTCAAGTATATCTTAAACTTTGCAGGAATGAATATGTTTATTCCGTCCTAAATATAGTACATTAGGCATATTTGGGTTAATAAGCTTTGTAGGTTATACGCTTTAGGACTAACGATGCCAGTTATACGGTTTCCGTAGTCTTTTGAGCCCTTATTGACATAAACGTGTATAGGAAACGTTTTAAATCATTCGCAATTACTCAAGTGCCTTGGCATCGTCACAATGTCACGGGATGCTTACGGAAAGATCTTTCATACTGTCAATGTGACAAAGCAAGTCTGATTTACATTGACAAAATCTAAATGTATCACATTTATAGTATGACGCGCAGCGACAGCGTAAAGTGGGGTTTAAGATCATACTTTCGTTAAACAATCAAGATGATCTATTATTAAAATTTTTTAAATTACATTCTAATATGTTGTAAAATACGATGTATTTTATTGTTATTAATATAATTGTAATAATCGTAGCTGTAATTTGGAAATAACCCAAACATGTTTGATTTTAGTGATTTTGAGATATATCTACCAAATATTTTAATTTCTCACTATCAGTATTCGCTATTTTCATTTAGGTTACTTTTACTGCCGTTTTTAAATATCGTTTAGTGATTAACTAGATTAGATTATTGATTACATTAGATAGTGATTACTGACTAGAATGTTTTTGATTTTTTTTCCTACTAATATTGTTTTTCGACGGCGCGGCATTAGAAAAATCATATCAAATTGGATTAGCTAATTGCGTAGCCTAAAACTATGAAATTAAAAAATAAATAAATAAAATAACCCATGCTTATCGCACCTCGTCACGATTGTATTTATTATTTACAATTTTAATAAACGATCACGTATTTGTTAATTTTTCAATTATTGATCCAATGGTACAATGCAAAAGCATTTAATTTTTTTTTATATGTGTAATATTTTTCTCGTCCACGTTTCTGTTTCGTAGGTTACAACAGAGAAATTTCAGTGGTTTTAGTAGTTGCTTAACGTTCTTTTTATTTGAACACCGTTATTCTATTTTCTATGAAAATGGTTAGTGACTGAAGTATAGATATCTACCTACTTACCTAATTAAAAATGTTTATATTCACATTTTATTTTCCTAACTAGGTACCAACGAAAGAATGTTGAACTTAAAGCGTAAATAAATTTTTGATAATCAAATAGGTTCAAACCTTCCTAATTTTATGTATTTATGGAAAGACATCGGTATTTTTAAGATATCCAACGACAGTGACGTAGGTAAATGGGAACTGCTTTAAGTATTTATGCCATTACGTATTGATGCGTTTTATCTACTACGTCTTAAATTTTAGGTGACCACTGGTATCTACCTATGTCTAAAATTTTACATTCAAATACTAATTTATATCTACTTTTTGTAATTTTTTAACACGACAAAAAGTATTTGAAGTTTGGTAAAATGACGAATTTTTAGAAAATTTGTAACTGGGAACAATGTAGATTGTAAATATCTTATCGCGCTTTATTATTTTATATAAATTGATTAAAATCTAATCAAAGCACATGGTTGAATTTAATTAAAGACTTATAAGACCGTGATTTTATTTATAGTGCATTTAATAGACCGTAGCAGTAATTATGAACGCCCTAATTTAATTGTACTAGTTTAAATTGAAACGTCGCGTCGCGTCGGCGTCGCATCGATCTAATTCTAATCTAACACCTAATTTATTAAAAATTCTAAAGCAATACTGATGCTAATGTACCTAATTGTAAGCCTAAAATGTAGGTAGCTACGTACTAATTATGTTGTAACTTTAGTTATAAGAATTATAAGGATTTCGAATAAAGCAAGCGTACTTACCTACATAATTAATAAATTAATTATACACCTCAAGGAATCGCATGTACCGAAGTTTAATATTAAAATATGCCCACCCGAGTATAAGCCAGTGTATTTTGTTCATGCAAGACTAGAATTGTTAGGGTACTTAACTACTTCAAACTGGCAATGAGAGTGAAGTCTTATTTTCAAATTAAAATGTTAACCATGTACAAACCGGTTAAGTTTAGACGAATGAAAAATTATAAATCTGAAATTAAATAACTCGGTTAGTTTGAACGAATAAGTAATGAAACTACAAACTATAGTTAACAATAAGTACTTTAGGTAATCGTCACTGTTTTAATAATAAAGTGAAGTCAGAAACATATATCAGGACCACCTTAATTCCGAATATATTTTAGCGGATATTTCTGAAGCACAAAGTTCCAACAATAAGTAAACGTCGATCGTATAGTCGATCAAGTAAAAACGATGTTTTACTTGCAAGTTTCGGAGATTAGTATGAAATTTATTGCTGTAGACCGAGACCTGAAACATTCGACATTAAATCTTAAACCTAATGGCTATTGGTTTACGTTGATATTGCTATATTAGTTGAACATATTATGACTTGAAATTAAGACAAGTTTTCTTTATAAGTTGATGGTTTTTAATGGCGTTTCTTATTGTGATGGCGCGTCACGTAGAACTTTAAAATTACTGCAACATAATAATAAGAATTTATTTATCTATATGGTTTTGTTTTCAACAAAGGCCTCGAAATTATATACAGTAGGGAGGAAACCGAGATTCTGAGCTAATTTAATTATATTACTCTCTATATACTGGAATATAGGGGAACTGCCACAATAAGAACGCGCGAACGAATGAAGGACGACTAGGGACATCTGGCCTAAAAAAACAATGATATCCAATGAATACAAATTTTTCTAGATTAAGTTTCACAGAAACTGCTGCATAAATCCATAAAACAATGTATAGCGTTATTTTTCAGCGATTACTTTTTATTATCGCAAGTTTGAATTTCTCTATCATTTTCGAGTTTTCAAAATTTATAATTATACGGCAATTTGAATGCGTGATATTAAATATTTACATCTATCGTATTCAAAAATTTGATTGTCGAGTATAATAAAAAGGCGGCTGTGTTGACATTCATCATCAATTTTGTTTTGGTTGCAAGTTTCTTAAATTCTGTTTATATATATATATATATATATATATATATATATATATATGTATATTTGACAAAAGAATGGTGGACGTCTATACGTAGGGCGCCTAGACCCCAAATTCTTTTTTATTGATTTGTATGGACCGACTATGTAAACATAGTGACTTATTGAACTACACCTACGAAAAAACGAGAAAATTAGGAAATTACATGGGAAATCCTTAAAAACAAGTTTATTTACTAGAGAATAGTAAGACATGTAGATAGACTAATAGACAATCTATTTATTTAAATTAAAATTATTTGACTTATACATAGACATATCAAATATTGCTTTATTTTACGTTGTACGTGTAGCCAAAAATAAATTAGGGAAAGGCGGGGCGGCGGGGTGCAACGGGGTACCGCATTTTTTGTCTCAGTCAGGTACTTAAACCTAGTGAAAACAATTTTAACTACTTGTACAACTTGGTCTTCATCAGTGTCGGCCAATTCGCTTGAAGTGTTCTGTTAGTGGTGTACTAATCCTGTGGTTTGTTGAATTTGCGATTTATGCTGGAATATTTATCAGTTTCGGCGTAGAGGTTAGTCGCTATTCCTAAATTATATTCGGTAAAAATGAGTATATTCGAAATCTGCGACATTTCAACTTTAATTTGGTGTAGTTAATCGGTTAGTTTAAGCAATTACATAGCGTCAAAAAGTTAACCGTGGGGCAAAACGGGGTTGGGGCGGAATGGAGTAGTACCTATCCTGTAAAATGCCCCAAAAGCCTTGGTTTCCTAGGGAGCGGTGCCGTTTTCAGACAGCCGTCAGATGACGGTGGGCGACGTCACTTGACAGACAGAAAAAGACGACCGTCTTGACGGAGAGAATAAGTGATTTGAAAAGAAAAGCTGATAAGGAAAAACGCTGCGTACCATCAAAGAATTCGCAAGTTCATGATGCAGATGCACAACCAGGATGTTCCTGGATACCAGATTGATTAGCTTCTACCGAAAAACCTTCCTTTTTTCAAATAGCATTTCCTAAGATTCTGTTGCCTATTTCAAAACTTTGTAAAAAAATGTAAAATACGTATCCCGGGAACGGAGAAAGACGGCAATTTTAATGGGCTCTCCATATAATAACGAATTGAAAATCGCTGTGAAGGAAAGACGGAGAAAAACCAGAAAAGCCAAGGATGAAACTCTTCGATGATTTAGGACCTAAACATGATAAAAAGATCGCGAAGAAAAATTTAGAAAAAATGAAGAAATGTAAGGACAAACACACAGTTACCAACGAATATTAAGCTAAAAAGAGAAACACAACCAGACACATCCATCATCTGTATCGAATAGTGATACCGCGAATGTCGAATATTTATATTGCGGGGATTTTTATTCAATTTCAAATGAAAATTGGATTAATTGCAATGAGTGCAACAAACGGGTTCACAATATTTGTGGGGGTGTGAACAGTGAAGACGACGAGATAATTTGTATTTGTGAAATTTGTACACAGTAATATTCCAACCCCATTCCGACCCGCAGGTGGGGTGAAACGGGGCAGTGTGCATAAATAACAAAAATAATGTTTAACTTTTCATTTTTGTAATATATCTTTATTTTTTTTTGACTTCAATATGTAGTATAAACTCCAGACAATTCATTACTATTAAATGTTTTTTGTTCTTGCCTGTGCTTATTTTTGTATATCAACTTAAGTGTTAAGTTGCCCCGCCTTCCCCTATATTTGAAGTTTGCCAGTTTACATTCGACTTCACTTGTTTAAGAAAAACTACTCGCATTGTATTTCCTCAAAAATTTATTGTCGATAATTCGGTCGCATTCTCGTATGTATCTTAAGCTGGGCATTTCTGCGTATCGTATCCGCGTTGCGAATCAGTGGAGACGGCAAGAGTTGCTTCGTTGCTTATCAAAATCTCGAGCAAAGTCAGATCGTGTGCTGCATCGTATCGTATCAGTAGGCAACGGTGATATGATGCGATACACCGCAACCGGCAACAAATGGATATCCGGCTTTAGGCAGACGTTTTCACATCATTCGCATTCCAATGATGCTCCAAAGGATTCATGTCAGATGAACGGGACGACCATCTTACGGTACTAAAATCGGAAAAATTCTCTTATTGTTAATTAAATTCTAATTATGTTGACTGATGTGGGATGCGGCATTATCCTGTAAGAAAATGCCATTGTCTACAAATATAATATAAAATTGAACACAATGAAGTACCATACTCACCTATGGTAGGTAATGTAAAAATAGGCGAGTAATTTAAAATCGAAGAAAATGCCTTTTTTTACCGTTATTAATGAGGTTAGTTTAAAATAACTTGTTGTTTAAAAATTTTTACTTTTAAGCATTATGTAGAGAAACTTCCGGTATTATGGAATAATCGGGTAATATGGAATACCGAGGTTTCTCTTCAGTGAAATATCATAAACTATTTCTACATATTTCCATGATGCTGTGCAGTCAGTGTCATTCATTTGTCTGCATCACTATGTTCGATGTGAAAGAATATTTGTTTTCCATTTTCGCGAAATTTTTGCAGGGAAGTTTTCCAAAATCTATACTAGCACTTGCACTTTATACACCACCGACACTAACGTAATATACATTCAAAGAGTAGCAGTTTTTATACAATGTTCATTTTTTAGCTGGCGATTCTTTCCGCATAGGAAGGAAGTTATTTTTGCCAAGACGACGTGTCGAGTTATATTCCATATAACCCGATATAAAATCGTAATATTGTATAGGCTAACTAAATTACAAAATTGGTATTGTTCATAGTCGAAGTCGCATTAAATTTGTTTCTTGTCAAATTTAGTTACACGACTATTCTATATTACGAAAGATTAAATTTTGAAAATTAATGTTTGACAAAAAATAACTAATGACAAGTAGTTAAAGTTTTTATTCGTTTTGGTTTTGAGGTTTTAAATCATTTCAATGCCGAGTAATAATCGCAAATGTAAATGTATTTCATAATAACCGAAGTTTCACTATTTGAATTGTAATTATAATACCTACTGCGATTACAAACAAAAACTCATATACACGTTAATTTACATGGGTTTTTTGATCATTAATTAATATTTAATTTCTTAAAAGGTTTTATTAATACCTGTACTCTAAATATCCGAATGTAATAAATACATTATAAAGTCAATTCAAATTTAATACAGCCATGTTACACAAACAATCAAATTAGTTTAAAATTTAACATTTCTATATTGGTATAAATCAATTAACTTAATTTGGTTGCAAGCTTGATAAATTAACTTCATTCGCATTCATTGCTAACTTTCAATCATCACAATATTAATTATAATGTTTATTTTACGATTAAGTACCTAAATTAATACGAACTTTTTCGGGATTTTATTAATTAAGTTTTATTTTTTTGAACCATGTTTATTTAACCATTAAATTAAGGTTTAAGGATTAAAATTAAGTTGCGATTAAAATATCAATTAGTATTAGAATTTGTTGTCATTATCTAATGCATACACTTGCCATGTATGTAAATACCTAGAATGTGTTAAAATCGTGATGCTTATAGCGACAGGTTTTTTTTTTAATTTTATGAGTGGTTTATTACTGATGTTGGTAATATGAATAAAGAAGTAGATACGACTTTTATCAACTAATAGTTTAATTCCTTATCTGTTAAAAATATTATTTCTGGGAGAATTCTGAAAATTACGCATTTAATTAATTATTAAATACGAGATTTAGTAAACTTTAACATCTTACATTAAAGGTTTAACATTTTTTAATTTTCACTAATATCTAGTCTTGTTAGGTATACTTAATGTGGGGCAAACAAAATGATGCGTTCCATCCAATGTTTAAGTAAAACGAAAACTACAAAAAAATCTGCAGTGCTAAGTGAGAAAACCTTCACTTATTTAAAATAGAAAAGATTTGTCGATTTATTTGAATTAAGTTTCAGAGCTGTATAACGTTTAATTTCGTACGCTTATTTTAACTAAAAAAAAATTAATTAGCACTTTTGTTACAGGATTTGTACTGAATTCTTTTATTCGACATTATGAACCGGCAACGTACGATCCGACAATTTTGAATTCGCAGCGTAATCGTGTGCGTCGCAGTTTATCGCAAAAACAAGATGTTCGTTTGGAAATACGTGGCCATGGACGGTAAGTGAAATTAAAAAAATTATTCGGTTGTTTGGGGTGGCTTGGTAGACTAACAAAATGCTGTGTCAGTAATTATTCAATATGGCGATGCGATGTTTTAAAAATATTATTTGTCAATTTCAATTGCTGCGGTTTATTAGGTGTATATGTATAGATAACAAAATTTTTGAACTTTTTCACTCAAAATAATCCATAGGTACTATCGTTTCTTGAAATATTTCGTATTTATTCTAAAACACCCTGTAAAAAAATATTTAAATAAGTACCTAAAATGGAAGGCTCAATGTTACAACGGGATAATTTTTACATTTATTTACCTACGTGCAAAGTGATTTGAAGCATAACTATCTTCCAAATTTTGGTCCGATTTACGATGGTCTCTCAACAACATTTATTTAAGCGCGATGCATAATTATTTGAGCGCTTTATAATTACGTAGTATCTACTTAATAATCATTAAAAATGATAAATTGGAACAACAAAATAAAGTTTAACTTTTTTTTAGTAAGTATTAATAATAATAAATTATATTTGCTAGCGCCGATTTTTAATTTTGAAAACTTACCAAATATACACTTAAGTTGTTAAAATTGATTTTAAATTTCTAACTTTGTAATCAATTAACAAATGTTTATACATAGATAAGTAATTAAACAACGCCAATATTGTGCAATGTTTTTTTAATGTTGCAGTGTCTACAACTAGATAACTTTCTATTTATTTAAGCTTTCCTTGCACACTTTATGTAATATATATATATACCTACCTATAACGTTTTTATTTAATTGTTCGATTGACGTAGGATTCAAAAGAAATTTTCATTAAAATCCGAATCATCATTCTTTAATAGCAGATTGTATTTCAACGACCGAATGCTTGTTTTAATGAATCTACACATTAAATTCACATGGTAACAAGTTGGTACTATAAAAGGGTCGGGTGTTTCAATGCTTCCTAATGGATTGATGTACATTGATGTAAATAGAGCTTGAATTTTTTAGGCTTCGTCGGAGTATCGTCATGATTTTACCGGAACGTTCTTTTCTGATGCTCACGTCAGACGCAAACGTTTTAATTTGAGCATAGATCGAAAGTAGACAAGTCTGTTTATCTATTAGTACAGACTGAGAAATTAAACCCTAAATTCTATATGTAACTGTACACATATAATTCGTTTAGGTATACATTGCACGGAAGCGATTCTTCACTGATGAAGACAATTTTAATATTATTTAAAAAGGTTCAGAATGACATTGTATAATTTTAAGTAAAACAGTGAACAATAATTTTAAAATGGTTAACGGTTTTTCTGTGTAGCGCTATAGTGTGCTATACAATATCGTGATGAAGTCTACGAGGTGTATTGATTTCGATCGAAATATAGCTTATAGGAAAATGTTTTTGTTGTTCATAACATATCAATATGAATTTCTGTGTAATTTTCATTTTTGCAAAGCAGCGAGGGTTCGCCGTTTTTTTTTTAATAAAAAGCCCCGACAAAAATTGTCTGTTGTAAAAAAATTACTTTGATGATAGATATTGCATATCAAAGTCTCAGTGTTTTTCACGGAGAATTCGATCTTTTAAAGTATTCTATTCATATACTGAAAGATCTTCTTTTTTAAAACATGGATTTTTTTCTTATAAATGTAATTTTTTGTACAAATCATAGGTAGGTACTTAACAAGAATTATTATTCAATTTTTTGTTTGGAAATACTGCTTTAGTCCACTCGATGTCTCTTAACCATATCTGAAGGTAACATTTCTCCATGAAACTCATCTGTCTGCAGGTTTAAAATTGAATTAACCAAAATGGGAAGCGAAATTAACTGTTTTATTCATGGAAACACTTCAAGAAATTGAAACGGTGGCGCCCGTTTAAATTAAACAAAAAAAAACTATTTCAAAGTTGATGTTCTACCGTTTCGATTCCGTTTTCTTGAAATGTTTCCATTTCCAACCTGTGTTGACGTTAGTGCATTTTTGTCGTTAATTAATCTACTTCTACACAACGTATAAACCTGAGGCACTCCTAGCTTGCGCGCTGACTCGCGTTAATTACATAGTTTTTATAAGCTTCAATTAACTTCAATTTATCGATTATGTCAAGATTCTTGCGCGTTGTTTTCTAATCCATCTTCCTTACACTTCCAATGTAAATTTACTTGCCAAACAACTCGCAGCATGCTATTTTTAATATTCACCACTTTATTTAATAACGGCGACGATCGTTTAAATAGATCTATGGTGTAACGAAATAAGTGAGCAGCGTAAATATTAATGGTTATTTAATAGCTGATTTATAGAAAAATATTGTACTGTTAAAATACAATACAATACAGTACAAAAATGTGTACATTTTTTAAGGAAAAACCAAGGCTTAGTATAGGTAATAGACAAATATAAAAATCACTTTTTATGAATACGGCTGAAGGAAATTAAAAAGTAACTTTTGATGATAAAGCTTTTTCCGTCGTACAATAAACTCGGATAAGAATATTAATAGCGCATTAATATTTATGTTTTTTTTTTGTTAAATTCCGAATTCAATAAAAATTGGACTTAATCGAAAATTCTAATTCTTGTCGTGTAATTGTCAGCGATGCGGAACTAAAAATTTTTGATCATTTTAAGCTTCTGAGTTTCTTAATCGCTGTTTCTTTAAAGTGATGGATTCCGTAATGCAGTAGGACCTCGATTAACCGTCAGGGCACCAGCTGTCCACAGTCACTTGTAGCTCAGCGTTCTTCCCACCGCATCCACTGCTCTCACCTCACTTTCTTCTTTCTTCTCTGCCCTCCGTCCGCTCTGTTTTCCCGCCTCTTATGTACATACAAACTAAGAAAAAAATGTATTCATAAAAAAATTCCTTACAGTTCTGTTAACCGTGTTTTCGATTATCCATCAACACTCCGGTTTCATGCTTGACGTGTAATCGAGATCCTACTGTATTTAGATGATTCTTAACGTCGTTACATTTGATGCAGTCATTTTATTAATATTTTTCTATTTGATTTTTTAAGAATAAAAGTTTATTAGATGAATATAGCTCGCATTTAATTTGCACGTTTATAATTTTGTTAATTACAATAGGTACGTGAAATATTTAAAAATCATAGATTCAAATCAAATTATTAGGCATATCTACTTATATCTAAATGAAAACAGAAATTAAAAATGATTGGATATACACATTACAAATAAAAAAATACGAAGTATACGAATATCTGCAAAATATCCACTAAACAAAAATTCTTAAAAATCTTGAACATATTTTCTCGAACTCGCCCGACTTTAATTTATTTCTATACTGTTTAAAGTATTGAAAGACCCACTTTGCCAAATGCTATTAAATTATATACGTATATTTAAATGTAAGCATTTAGTGCTAGTGATAGTACTATTGATCTGCAAAAGGAAGGCTGTTCGAGTTAACATCAATTCAAACAATTTCCCTTACTGTCTCAAACTTCAATAGTTTTACCAATTTTGTTTAGATATATGTATATATGCAACTTTTTCCAAAAGATTTATGATCGAAAAAAGTGTAAAAAGAAAATACTGCGCCTGATTGCTTTTATTACAGTCGATTGATGAAAGGAAAACAGTAGGATAAAATAAGGGTAGGCCGTATCTTATGTTCTTGACACATTGTTACATAATCCATATGACATTCCACATCCTTCCATTTCGACACGCTTGTATAAAAGATTCGACAAACAATAAATAACCGAATCTATCGTTTTCCAGTACCTATACTGCTCGGGATTTCTTTGTTAACTTAAAGATATACCTACATTGGAGGAATTATTTTGTATCGGCATACCTACAACACGAGTATATACATACATATACAGTATTCCTTCTGTTTTTCGTTTTAAAGAAAATCGATATAAGAAGTTGACCGTGCGTGCCATATTTCACTATAATTTTGGTTAAGGCACAAATCATTTTTCGATACCTACCTCTACAAAATTGATCGAATTTGATATATTAGAAGAAGCCACGAAATAACACAACTTGCATTATTAGATTATAAATAACTTATCAAGTTACGTAGGTATATCTATTTCAAAAATGTTTCAATCTTTATAATGTTCATTTTGTAATAATTTATGTAGTTTTTAAAATTTTTAAATTCCCACAATTGAATAAAAATTTGAAATATAAATGTAGAGGGCATAGTATATTGGATAAAACAACCACCATATACGTGTGTAGATTAAAGAAAATAAGAAACGGCGAAGAAATAAAAATGAAAATCCGGCCGAGTTTGTGTTTTATTTATGCATGGTGCGTGCTCAAAACGCAGCAATAATTTAATAGAACGTTATATTAAAGTTTGGTCATGAATTGGTGGATCGAGAATACAATATTGCACAGTTTGCGGAACAGATAGCATAGTATGTAAAAAACATATACGAACTCAAATGTGGTATTTGGTATTTGTAGTAAAATGTGGCAGCAGCATTCGTTGATTAAATGAGAATCGCAGGTGGCTAGTTTTATATTGGGCGATTTTAAACATTTTCACTTTAACCGATTATTTATGTAAATATTTCCGTAAAATATAGATAACAAGGTGACATATGTGAAAGTGCGCACATTATAAAATATTACAATTTTGCAAAAAGGTGCGGCATTTAATACAGACTTATTTAACCATGGAAGTTTTAATATTTTCGAATAACTTGAATATTATAGATAAATTTGACTTTTATTGCCCGTATCATATCGATGCTGTTTTGGCAAAACGTCGTAAGTGACAAAAAGTAAATTTCCCTAGGAGCGCACATTTTGTGTTGTAGCTTAATTATAAGCAAATACCTCCTGGAAACTCACAGTTTGTATCAAATATTGTATTTATTCTACGATGCAGTCGCTGGTTTGCGTGAAAAAAGGAATTGTACGGAGGTTAGATACTATCCTTGAACGAGATACGATGACAGATATCGCAAGTCCTTCGCGTTTATTGTTTTGGTTGGTTAGACATATAACTTTCTTACAGATAATGTAACGTACCGTAACCACGTTTCGTAATTACACCTCGGGCACCGGATAATGGACGTTTTTCCATGATTTTCACACTTTTGTTTTTTTGTGGTGGTGGCGATTGGACGTGCGCCGCATGCACTGCAAAGTACTTACGATGGTGGGCACGGTTTCCACGTACTTACGGAAATACAAATCGATTTTTCTGGTGGAAAAAATCGAAATGTTGTTACCAGATTTTGCCAAATTATGTCTTTGCCTTAGATGCATAAGATGCGCTCATTTCGACAACTCATTTTCGAAAAAGGTGGCGCTTCATCGATATATTCGTCGTAAAATTACGTTTTAATTTTTTCACGTTAGGCATGGATTTTTCAATATTTAAGTAAATGTTGTTATTTTAGTGTAAACTAAATAAGAATTTCTATTGCATCCTTGGTGTCCACAATTGTAAGTGAGTATACAGTATCTATATCTGCTTTCGTTCGTAAAAGAAACGAACCGTTGATTTATTTAAACCTATTCTCCTCTTTAAAGCGCCCATTTTTCTATCAATCTACTTTCAAACAACTAAGCAGGATCTTCCTCGTTTATCTTCCAAATCTAGTTTTGTCATCATCCATTTCAGTCAGTCGTTGTCAGGTGGTACGAATGTAAAAATGGAAAGATTGTGAAAGAGTGTTTAAAAAGGAACTATTGTTGTCTAAAAAAGTATTTGTATAGGTATTGTACGTTTATGACGTTTAAATATTTTTCATTTAATATTAATTTTTATAAATGCTGTTTAAGAAATCCGTAAATTATGAACTGACTGTATTAGTTGGAAAAAAACATTGCAATTACCTACATGATTACTCAATGTACTTGTGTACTTATATAAATTAATTACGGTACACGTAATTTGTCGTTAACTAGTGTGCATCTACTCGCTTCGGTCCATTAACTGTTAAACCGTTGTAGATATCGAATTTGGTTCTATCGTTTAAATTAGTTTCGGTAGTTGTTAATGATCTAAATGAAAATCAGCGAAACTTTAATTAATTTATAGTCGTGTTCTATAATTTTCTTAATAAAATTAGACTTCATAATAAAACATTGCTACTAAATATTAAATATGTATTTGAATTTAAGTTACGTTTGCAATCTATAAAAATTGATTTTCTTATTAAAAAATTACGCAAAACTTTACGAAATACGTTACTTAACATTGGTGGTTAACTTAACAGTAATTTTCAACTTTCGAATAAAATTCCACGATTTGGATTTAAAGTTTTCATTTGCAACATTTTAATAGTTAGTTGCTATTTTAATAATTATCTTTTAGAGAAAAAAAACACTTGCATATTTTAATAACAAATTTTTACATTATGTTTTAGTAGACACCCTCTGTCTATATACATACAGATATTTAGTGTGTTTTTAGTATTTATTAAAAATGCTGCACCTACCTACATATATAAATATTTGATCCTTTTAATTAATTAATTTTAATTTTATTTAATTTATTATGTAGGGATATTTATAATATAAAATACGTTGGATTAAAAGAAAAATATAGAAAATATAAAGTATTAGGTAGGTAACTAGGCAATTTTCAGTATCTACCGAACAAATATTTATAATCGCAACGTTTAGGATGTTAGGATCATACTACGATTAGGTTAACATCAAACACGTACCTACTAACTTTTTTATAGGTGTTGTTTTCAGGCAAAATATTACCACATTGGGATACATTTAAATTTTCAAACGGATGCCGTAAAATTTTTATATTGCGATTTATTGCACTGTAACTTAAATTAGGTTACGCTTATAAACATCAGTTGCAAGTAATAAATAATTCCAAAAGATGAGACGATTCATTTGAATCGTATGTATATTTATACATACTTACATTATACATTCGTGCATAGAGCACCTAATGCCATTTTATACTCTACTTTAACTCGCGACTTTGTCCACGCAGTGTCCAGTTCACCGCGCCGCGGTCATCTCGCCGCCGTATCAATTCGCCGCGAGAGGCAAATTTGTTGTTTTAAAACAGTTGTTTTAAATGCGTTTTTATGTATTCATCAGTGTATGTCGATCCATGCATATGTACTCTCAATGTTGCCGTTAATATTCAAATGAAGCATTTTAGGAAATATCAAAAATAATTAAAACGTATGGTTATTACGCGTAAAAACTTACGAGATTAACCTTTCCTTCAACGTTAACCTAACCCCGTGTGTACAGACAATTACCCTGTGTGCATAGTCTTAAATGTATAATTGTCTGTGTACACGAGGTTAAGTTAAGGTTGAAAGAAAGATTAATCTCGTAAGTTTTTACGCATAAAAAACAATTATGCATTTAAGACTGTGCACACGGGCCAATTGTCTGTGTACACGGGGTTAGGTTAAAGTTGAAAGAAAGATTAATCTCTTTAGTTTTTATGCATAATAACCATACGTTTTAGTTATTTTTCAAATTCCTCGTTTTCATTGGATTTCATACAAAACGGGTAAAAGACAGCAGCCTTTTTGTTTTTAAATGATTCCATTACAAAAAGGTTATATAGCTTATCCAACTCTATATGATATTCACGTCATCAATACAAGGTTACTAGATGATGACGTTTCACACAGTGCTGTCATCTCGTACTTCGTATTTTGACAGTTCTAATAAATTGTAGTCTTTCTTTATACCATCTATATGTGCGTAAGTAAATCATCTATAGAATATATGTCAGTTTCCAAACTTTAAACCGAATTATAAATAAACAATCTAGTAACTTTTTGTTGATGACGTGAACATTATTTAGGTTTGGATAAGCTATAGGTGCGTAGTTGTATTATAATAAAAAGGCTATGATTTATCAGCCAATTTGAGATCGCACGTTTTTTCGACAATAAGACAGCGTTTTGCAAAAAGAAAAATGAAAACTATAATCGAACATTTGCGAAATACAATTAAATTCTCTATAACGACACAATTTAAGGCGTTTTTTGGCCATTTGTGGCTCTGAGTAATAATAATAATTGAAGTAAATGAAGTGATTATTACACTGTAGAATTAACCCAGGAAAGTTTTTAACTCGACACTATTTTCAATTGAGGGCTCCCATACGAAGCAAATTGGGTTTTGTCTATTCCTAGCGGCGGCCTATTTGTGACGTCACTATAATTAGGGCTATAATTTAAAAAAAAATGCGAACCTATTTTTTGAGCTGCTTGGGGGGTCTAATTTATCACAACAAATTGAAATTTCACTTTTAACAAACGAAAAAAAACACGAAACACGTATTTAATACTTAATAACCTGCACTAATGAGTTAAAAATCGAATTTATATACCTATTAGCTAGAAAATACCTACACTTTCAAAAGAATAAAAGTCCTGTAATTAAAAAAATAATCGTGCGAGGTAAATAAAAAAAAAATTGAAATGGCCAATTTGAAAAAAAAACGGAATATTTCAAATCGGCATTTAACTCATTCCAACGTTCTATTTACAAGTTGTTTAACTTATTAAATATGCCAGAAACAGGTGATTGTAGATAACAACATTACGTGCAGCTGCGATATCGAAATCGTTGGGAAAACTCGCGTCTGCCTGAATATATGTCGTTTAGACTTATCTGGCATTCGGGATTGGCTAGCTTCAAATCACCTCTTTATTGCCAAGGTTTAGAATATTTTATTAGTTAGTATATCGCGTCGTGTTTAATAAACGGTTGTGTATTCGACGCGTCGTTGAGAAATTGTGATTTTTTCCCGTACCTACATTTTCTAATAGTTCAGTGACCGGAAACAAACAAGTGTTATCTCAAAAGCGGTTTTAATAGTTACGTCCAGACGTATTCCATTTGAAACCAACAATGTAAGTCGTTTACCCTTTTTTCATTTTTATAACGTTGTTTACTAAAAAATTTTCGTTATATTCGAATGCAAGTACTTATAAGTATTTTTCGAACTTGTGAATGTTTTAAAGTACAGGTATCCGTTTGTAATTTATTTTGTAATTGCATTGTACACACGAGTGCAGTATCAATTTCTTTAAATTTAAACAAATACGTATAACTATTTTATGTAGGTTTAAATCTTTCGTAATTTCTTTTATTACATGTGGCATCTAAAAATGACGTAGATCGTTTTACGACCCGCTTAATAGGTGCTGTAATCGCGCCGGGCGCGGTTTATCGTCGAACGTGAGACAGATAATGTATTGTATTTTTGTTTAAAACAGACATACTTACTTACCTTAGATAATTATAGTAAGTACATAGTTATCGTGGTTTCTCAGATTTATGGGAATTTTTATTCATACCGATAATATTGTAATAAATTCGAATTCTTCCGGGTTATTCTATAATGCCTAGGTATTAGTTATTTACAGTTTTTATGTATTTGTTCTCAATTTATTTACTTTTTCGTCGATAATGTGGAATTAAAATATTTTTGTTTGGAAAAGAGCGGCGGCATTGAATTTCCTTTTGTACCCATTTTTACTATATGAAAACCCATTAAACCCAATTAATTATAAGATTTAATCACAGCAAATTTTGGGGTTTGTGGTACCATGGTACCTATCTATGTTTTTCTTTTCGGTGGACTTTTCGAGGCGTTTTCTTACAATTTTCTGGAAAATAAAGCTTTAAAAAATTGTGGAATAAAATTTTTGAATATTTTAGTTTTAGTAAGTTATTTAGAAGATGAACTAAAAAATTCGTTACAGACTTAATGAATTACGGTATGTAGGTACCTACCGTTTTTATTTTCCTAAAAGATAGGCAGCGAAATATTGCATTTTCGAGGTATTTCCTGATAATTTTTGGAAAAATTACGAACAAAAGCAGCAACTTTTTTTTTTCATTTCTTAATCGGCATTTTAATTATTTATTAAGTATTTGTAGGAACCTTGTCAAATATAAAGTTACATGTTTTTTTTTTTAATGTAATATAAGGACGTATCGAGATCTGCTTGTTAATTTACACGCTTTTTTTTGTAAACGTGAATCATTGGCTAAAGAAAATAATTTGATGAATTTATATATCAAGTCTTATTTATAACGATTCTAAATTGCTAAAACGTATAAGTAATTCACGAATAAATATTGCATTAGCGACAAATCTCATAATAAATATTGAAGAAAGGATCTCCTCATATTGGCGACTATGTATGTACATACCTAATTTAAATTTAATTTTTAATTTCATTCTACACTCTGTAGTCTAGGTTAATTAAACAAAAAAGTGCATTATTTGGGAACCGGTTCAAGCCACTCGGATTTGAATTATTTTTCTTGTAAAATATATACAAAACTTTATAAAACAAGTAAAACATGTCAAGAATTTCTTGTTTTATTAAACGAACGGCATTAAAACACATTAAAAATGTATGTTTTATAAAATATGTATTTTATATATGTGACATAAAGTGACATAAGTGACCGACATAAAGTTGGACACAATTGCAAAACAATTTTTATTTGGAATTTCTTCATCAATTTTTTCAATCTTTACATAATTCCAAATTCAAAATAATCATGACAAAATTTTTAATACGGCCTTTCGTATACGAGGAACGTTCAAAAATATGAAATCGGCTCAAGAGTAAAGTACCTAATTTTTGAAAATACACAATTTGAGAAATTTTTAGAATTCCAGGAAGATGTCAAATCCGAAGTTATAGTCACTTGTTTCAAAAATATCAAAATATCGTGATTATAATATCAATATCGAGATTTGCTGGTCCCAATTAAAATTTGCATTGTATTTTTATTGTATTTTTAATGTAATAACTTGCATTTTTCTGCTTATAAACTAAAAATAATTGTTTCTAAAAGAGTTTTTAGGACAGTTAATTCTGATTTTGCAATAAAAAAACTTCGGAAAAAATTTTCAAATGTCCTCCAAATTTCACGTTTCTAATCAGTGACGTTCTCACGTTTACCTACCACGCTACCACGTAAGGCGTTGATTTTTCAAATTTTTAGAAAACGTATCTACTTTTCCGTTCTATCCCCTTTTGAATGGAATTTGGAAAAATCTTTTCTTAGTAACAGCCTATAAGATAAAATAAATGTATTCTCCAAATTTCGCGTTTGTAGGATTAGTGATTAAGACTGGCTGGCTATATATTCAATGTTCCCTAAAACTACTTAAAGTGAATTGTCCTGAAAGTGTTGTAAATATGTATGTATATATATATGTATGATAAAAACACTAATTACTTTTCAATAGTCTTTGTATTGCAAAATACTTTTAAGATTTATTTAATAAACAAATTATTCTTATTGTTAGATAGGTACGATCTTAAAATGAACGCATAATTATCTACATATAGTGAATAGACTAGGAATAGGACTGTAAATTGTCATTTTATTGATTTGACGATTGCCTTGAAATATCACCTGGCTATTAGTCGTTAGATTTATATTCAGACTATAAAGATAATATTTATCTGTGAAATCAAATTAACAGCTTTATCAACAACATTATATTTTCATAATTATTTTAAATAAATGTGGTAGGGTGCAGAATATGTACTTAGATATACACGATTACCTATCCCTTTTATGGCGATATTCCATTATTTTAACATCACTCGATAAGATATCTTGAATCTAGATCTTGGATTTCCATTTTTTCAAAGTCATACTTAATTTATATTTTTATTCGCCGTAACAGTTCTGTCGATATATATTTTTTAATTTTTAATACGTAGGTGTTTTTACTTTGTGGGCTCAGTTTTCTTTTTGCTTTTAAAAATTGAACTTTTTTGAATTGAAATGAGGAGAATTTAATATTAAAACTTCATGATTTCTATGTGAAAGAAATATTAGCACAGAATATCCTCGAATATCCTGGCCAAAATATTTAAACTCAAATAATTTCTTCTTCGACTGTTCCCCCCCACAAGATTTGTGAAAACTCCATATTGTGAACCTTTTTTTTATTGAGTATCTAACAATGAAGGGTATCTAGCACTTAATGTTTATAGAAAATGGTGTCACGATCTCACGATCTGGTGTCTTAGATCTCATTAGTGGTCCCGTACATCGTACTGTAGAGTTTGTGTGCCATTTTAGAATCACCCTGTATATTTAATTCGATAATTGTGTAACTTCTATTATAACACTTTAAAATATAAAAACGGAAAACTTGTTTTATATAAGTAACAGTTGCTACATTTGTTAAAACAACTTTATATAGTTACCCAGCTACAGACTTGTAAGGAAATAATTAGGTACTCCTTGTGTTTCTCAATAATTACAAAAATTGCTCGATTTTATTAGTACATAATAATGTAGTTTTATAAGCAGTAAAAGCTTATTTTCATCCGAACTTAATTATACATTTAAAATTATGTCGATGAAGAAATCGCGAATTCAACACGTTATAATTGTTGTATTACGAATAACCTGGCTATAACTCAAAATAATAATTTTCGTTATTATTTTAGATTGTCTAAAATTTATTACAATCAAAATAGATGGTATTTTCTAAAACTATTTCATCGTATTGAAACGTAGAATCAACAAGTTTTTGATATCTCTGGAGGCAATATAATTATAGAGTTTCCTAAAATTGATGTTGTAACATTTGAATTTTCTCAGCAAGGTAATTTTATATTTTTTATTATTTATTGTTACAATTCATCAACTAAAATCCCAAATTATAAGTCTTCTTTGCCTAAAAAAATGTTGTTAGATACTTGAAATGTCAAAAAACTTTTAAAATTCTTTTAAACATATAATCAATCAACCACGCTTTTACATTACTTATTTGTTTTAAAATTTAAATTATTTGCAAAATAGTTATTTATTCTGGTAATAATTTAATTATTTCTGAAAATGGTATCTTTAATAGGTATAATGATTTCTGGAATACATTCTATCGTGACCTTTTTAAACAAAGTTCAAATCTAGCTTTGTCAGTTAAGATAATTGAATTTCTCTTATTATGAATTGATTTATTGTGTATTTTAGCTTATAGTAACATACACATTTTCCTTCGGTTATTAACTATGTATATGATCATTCTGTTTAGTTAATCCAATAGATTAAAATAATAAAATATAGATAGGTACTGATTTAAATTGATAAAATTTTAATAATATCGAGGAATTACGCAACAGCGCACTTGAAGCTTTTCATGAATTGAACGAAGATAGAAACTTGCTTAAAGCTGTTTTCAGTTAACCGGTCGGTGCTGGTCATGTCGTGTGATTTTAATCGGCCAGCGGTATGTTGCTTACCACATCACCTGCTGGTTGCGTACACAGATATCCGTGGGCGATTCTAAACACCGAGACACAGCCGCAACGCAGTCGGTTAAATGGAAATTCAGTTTTAATTGATGCGGTAGCGCAGAATTGTGTGTTCGTTTACGTTAATTCAAGAAAACAATTAAATTTCTCATAGTTTCTGAGCAATTTAAAAAAAAATCAAATGTCAATATCGAAAATGTTCAATGTCTGCTTTATTTGTTATTGAATAAAGAAACCGTTTTGACATCTTTTGGCATCCGTTTTGGCACTTTCTAATTTAAAATTCAACGAGGTACATTTTAAGTTTTTATGGCGACGGATGTGACGAAAATAAGTTCAAATTAATTTCATATTCAATTAAGTTTTAGTTATGTTGGGTTTTTACATTTCTATCTATTTGTTTTCGGCATTTTTTCCGAGTAATTTGATATATCACATGGCAATCAAAATTTGTATGTATTCGTAAAAACCATTTTTTAGTATTAATCCCTGACGTAAACACGTAAACAACAAAACAAAAAGCAATCGGTAATCAATTAATTGGACGGATTTGTTATAATGGAAATTCGATAACGCCATTTTTTGATTGTCTCAAAATTGTTTAGAAACTACGTGAAATTCAATATTGTTTTCTCGAATTAATGCTAATGGGCACATAATTTTGCAGTACCTTGTCTATTAAAGCATGTTTCTATCTTCAATAATAATAAAGATGTCTGTGTATTCCAACGTCTCGTGCGACACATGAAATAAACTGAGCTCATTTTACATCAACTATCATTTAAATTGATCTTAAACTATTTTTTTACGTCTTTAACATGTTCAGCGTCTTAAAAAACATATAAAATGACAACTCACATTTCTACGCAGTGCACTTTCATCCATCATTATTGTTCGAGATATTGAAAGCAAAGATGGTAGCGATTTTTCAAAATCACCACTCGCCCAATTTATCACCCATCTTTTTCTTCATTACCCATTATCAACAAGTTGCAAACACTTGAAATACTCTGGCAATTGAATGACGTACAGAATTACGCTCAGCGGTTGCATTATTTAAACTGTACGTTTATTTATAAAAATCTACAGGATTTGTATAAAAAAGAAACTACCTCCACAGCAAGTGAGTACTCATGTAGTACTTCTTTCTATTTAAACTGTCGTCGTCGAATACTTCAGTCAGTTAAAATAAAATTAACCGAAATATCAGTTGAAATAAATTGTAACATAAGATCCTGATGTTTTGTTCAACATTGAACAGTTCAAAAAATATAAGTTTCTCGATTTAAGTAATTTGGTTTTGAAACCGAATTAGTATTATTTATTAAACACATGACATTACGCATGTTTTATTAATGTATCATTTATTTATAGATAGTGTAATGAAACTTTAATTGTAGTTTTTATTTTTGTAGTTCCTATAGATACCTAATTGTAGAACTTTTATAAATCAAATATTTACGTGTCGTGCTTATTATTCTTTAACGATCAGGTATTAGTGTCCTGCAAATATTCTACTAATTTCCTTTTTTTTAAATTTCACAGTTAATTACGAACTACTTCAAGTAGTTGCCCGCCAGTAATTTATAACAGAAGTTACCGAAAAAATAAACAAACGCAACTATTCATTGTATTCATTTCTAAGCAAGTTCACAATAAGTTATTAATTGTTTAAACTTGAGAGCATAAAATTTTTAAATTCCCGTGATAAGTATTGTTATATTTATTACGGCATCTAAAGCAGCGTCTTCAAAAATTTGCATTTTTCACGTAACAGGTCCGTACTAAACAGGAATCCTCTTTATAGTCAGTTTTTTTATTAGCTTTAGGCTACCGAAGTACCTAATCTAATTTTTGGTGTGGCTTTCTAGATTTTTTTGTATTAGCAATCACAAACGTCCATGATTGCAGCAAGATTCGAACCCGCAGTCCACTTCATATTTCACTGTATTCACTAACCATTGTGATCGCGAAAACGTGTGCAAGATAAAATTTCGTTCGCGAAATTGGACCGTCTAATGTTTGACGGGAACCCTCACCAAGACCCTGAGTCCCTATCCAAGAGCCTAACTAAGATCAAGAACCAAGAATTTGTGTTAGAGCTTAAAGGTCCATGTATTTACAATTTACAAACACGACGCCGTAATTTAAAATTCAAACTACTGAAACAAACACTACCGCTCTGTACTACTAACGCGAATGATCTGAAACGGTTTTGCCGGAATTCTACTAATACTATAGATATAGATACTAGGAAATTCCGATTTATCTTAAAAACATTCAGTTGTTTGTTCAGATAAGTTATGAGAGTAGGTGGTGTACATGTTTTGTATTTTATTGGTCGCATAAAAATGCGATTAAACTTTCATTTGGTTTATGGCTTGTAATAGGGAAATTTTCAATGCTTAAGGGCACGCGAATAGTTTTTAAATTAAAAATAGAGTAAATTTATAATTCTGCGGTATAAAGACAGTAGACAGTGATTATCCAGATAATTTTAAACCGGTAAGTAGTAGCGAATTTTCATAGAAAATAAAGCTATTACAGCCTATCTGATGACAGGACCCAGATGTGTCTTTTGGCTTTTCTCCGATTTCGACCCTTAGATCACGAAAATATAGGTCATTCATTTTGGGTCGGTCATATATAATCAATTTCTTGTGGACACGATTCTGGTCGCAATTTTGATCGTAGGAGGCTGAAATTTGGACAGCGTATTGTTATGAAAACGTAGGACGCGTTCGTTAACCAAGCCAAATCGACCGACCCGTTTCAAAATGACGGCCGTTCAAAAAAAATTAAAAATATTCTAATCTTCAATATTACTCATCGGATCGGTAATGTGAAATATGTTTTGAAATCGGCATAAAATTCTCTACCGATCATGTCTCTTTATAATTTTCGATAGAATGCACTGTTTTCGAAATAATCGAAAAAAACTGATAATTTTTTTTTAATTATAATTTCTCGCAAATATTATTTTTCAAAAAAATGTATTTCTTTCGAGAAAAATTTAAAAAAAAAACGGAGCTTTCTGACATGTGCTATGAAAATTTGATGTCGAGGCTTGCGCGAGGTCAGATTTTTTGATACCTTGCGCGCTGTCAAGTGTGACGTTTACGTAGTCTGTAAGGCATAGGATAACTTAATAATATTACACGGGCCATTTTCATTGGTTAATTGATGAAAGTTTGACAAACAAGTTTAACTAAGGTCCAGTTGTTCCACGACCGATCAAGCTGAACGTCAGTCAATCGTTTCTGTAGCGATTGACTGACGTTCAGTGTGATCGGCTGTGGTGCAACTGGCCCTAAGCGTACCTACCTACTGTATTTCTTTTGTTTACCCTTATATGCATATATTGAGTATAAATTAACTTCACATAGTAGGTACAGTCAAGTTCATATATTTTGTCTCGCGAGATGTGATCGCAGGCCAACGGGCGACGAGAGAGGATCAAGAGAAGGGTAGCAGTTGTTTTTGAATTGTCAAAAGGGACACGTCAGATAATAAATAAAAACGGACAGTAATATTTGTTTGAGCCTTTTATGATAAAAACTAACACACATGAACTTGACTGTTCGTAAAATTCGCGCATTACTTACCGTTAAATTTTTATAGTTTTTGTGTTTTAAATAATTATATTTAGGTACTTATATTTAAATATTCAGTGGGCACGTTCAAATCTATTATTTGCGTAATCCATTTTCATGTTTAAAACAATGTCGACAATTTTCTAGTTATTTTATACTACATAAAATGTTAGGGTTGGCTTTTTTAACACACTTATTCAAAGTAAATTTCTTTTTAAAACAATGTTACAAGCCGTTTAATATAGTTAATTAATCTTTTAATACATAAGCTGAAGCTCTGAAACACTCGAGTCGTAAATCATGTCAGTTGTTCATCTTGAGATATTTCGTAACCTCGTATCATATATTTAACTTGTGGATATTATAAATCACGTTGTTGCTGAATTATTGAACGTAGAGCCAAGATATTTGAGTGCACTATCGCAAAACTAGAGCCGATGTAGATTATCTTGGGCATTTTTTATTACTTAAATGTCACGTAGAGTGCATTACGATAGATTTCTCTGCAAAATAATATGAATTAGATACTTAGGCTTATACTAAGGCTTAATTAATTATTTTTTGTTAAATAGGTAGCATTAATTTAAATATATGAGTGCCCTATATTGTTTAGTATTACTTATGGAATAACATCAATTTTCCAGCAAATGTCGTCTCAGTTTTATATATCTAAATGATGAAGTGAGTTGGATATTAAGTTTCAACAGAACAAATATAAAGTGCTGGCCCTGGCAATCGAATTATTCCCATTTATACATATAATATTTTACCTTTTTTTTTGTAAAATCGAAGCACCGAATGCCAGAGTTTCATGCCAGAGTTTATTAAATGTAACAATATTTAGTGTTGCCTCTTTTTGCTTTTATAATTGCTTGCACTTTTTTCCGAAATTCTCTGAATACATTGTTGCATCATCTGCCTTATTTCGCGATTGTTTTGCCATATATCTTGAATTTTTGTACTCAAATCGACTACCGTTTCAAAACTGGAGAACTGCAGATTCGGAAATTTTCTTTTGCAAGGACCGAAAATTATTCATTTCTTCGTTATTAATAATAAAAATAAAAGTAATCTAGTAGTACGAAATGTACATAATAGTGAAAATACCTTTAAATTTTACCAAAACCGAAAGCCCGACAATGTAACATGAATTCTTACACGTAGCTAATAAAAGTTAGGTGTGAAGTTTATGTAGGTACATAGAATAATGGCGATGGCGATAGTTATAAATCAAGAAATTCAATTGTTATGGGATTGAAAATTTTTGTTCGAAATTCTTGGGGGCGTCATGATGAATGTGTTAAATTTCAGGCGAACAAACTATGTAAAAATCTTTTATTCTAAAAAATCGGACATTTTTTAGCTAGAAATGTTTTATTTTTCTAACAATAAGACTAGTTTAGAATTGAAATGTATAAATATGAATTCTTTGTCGCAAAGAAATTTTTTAACATGAGTGTTTATAATCAATATCGACATTTTAAGTTAATCATGCGAAGTATGTATTTAACGTAGGTTTTTATGCTTTACCTACCTACACTTCGTCCAAACCTATATGCAATCTACGTCATCAATAAAAGGTTACTAGATGATGACGTTTCACACAGTGCTGTCACCTCGTACCTCGTATTTTGACAGTTCTAATAAATTGTGGTCTTTCTTTATGCCACCTAATATGTGCGCAAGTAAATCATCTATAGAATATGTCATTTTCCAAACTTTAATCCGAATTACAAATAAACAATCTAGTAACTTTTTATTAATGACGTGAATTGCATATAGGTTTGGATAAGCTATATATGAAAGAATAAATGATTAAAAACAATGTATAAAATATTGCAAAGCAGCTATCAAAACTAAAAAGGAAATTGTTAAAATAAAAATGTTGAACGTATAAGTAAGGTGTAAAAAAATAATCGAGGAATTAGTTGACGAATCGACAATATGTGAAAAGTGACTAGAAAGTGGCTATCTAGATATATATGAAAACTTATTTACCTGTCGATTACTTAACGATTGTAAAAACATCACGTGGACCTCTCTAATTTTAGCATACGAATCGTTTTAATTATATAAACGGTCTTTATACACGTGTATGAAAAAGTTTCACAGATTCACAGTTTTTATAAGGCATAAATCCTTTGGGAAATTCTACCTTCTTTTTTTGTTTACTTAATTCAAACGAAACGGCGTAAGTAAGTAGTGTCGAGTGTGAAATAAGAAAATAGAAAAATAAGTTGTGTATTGTAGTTATATACTATTATATATCTGGTATTTATAATGCATTCCAAAATAAAAGTTTATGAATTTTAAGCTCTTGCTGTAAAATAAATTTTGATCTTCTATATATATATATATACATATCAGTTTTAAGGTAATAAACCGGAAGGAATTTTTCCAGGGAGGAAATGAAAAAGCTGTAAACTTTTTATTATCTTCTATATTATATCTCCGGCGAACTTTTATTGAAGTTCAAAAACATAAAGTGCATCAAGTTATACCTGGCGAATTATGTTATTTTTAAAGTTGATTAGGATAATTTTATTTTGTATTTTTTTTTGTTTTGGCGAATTAATTTTATGAAACTTTTACATTTCTCAAATGAAAATACCATTTAGTACGTAAAGCCTCTTTATAGTTAAATCTGAACTGGATTTGATAGCATTATTTTTTTTGATAAATGCGAATTTACGTGCAATAAAACAGTTTTTAAAATAAATAAGTACCTCAATACGCTTTCGATGAAAAAAAATTATGTTAATTTGAAGAAACAAGTAAAATTGATTTTAGCCATACTTTTATTAGCTAAAATTTTAATTTCGTTCTCGATTTGAATTCAGTAGGTAAAGCACGATGAAAAATAATTACTAATAATAATAATTAAAATTTCTTTTGCGCAAACGTATAATTTAATTATTTAATTGCTTAATTTCGGTACAATCCATACGTTTGTTTACGTTTTAAATAGGCAACTAACAATAAAAACAATAATATTATTTTCGTGAGTGGCCCGCGATAAATTTAATATTCTTAATTCATTTCGTTGAAATTAATTACGTCCAGTTTAAATTTTGTGCTTTCGTCGCGCGTAGGTATCCATTGCCGACTCATTCGCTGTTCTTCAAAATTACATAAAACGAAACTTGGTAACTTATGGTTCGATAAAATGATTTTACGATTCTTCTGTTCTTATTCCTTTTTTACTTTCAAAATCCGCCTTCGAGATTGCTAAGATTACTGTTCTTTTATAGGTAGGATAAAATATTGTTCAGGTACATTCTCATGATTAGCTTTAGTAATGTAACGGCGATTGCGACGGAAGGAATATTTTCTTTATAGACATAAGTGTGGGTGGGTATGCAAATAAAATTCTTTAGCAGAATAATAATTTAGGTCTGCTTGTTAAAAATAATTTATTATCGCGTGCACCTACTCGACAATACCTAATCAAAATCGAAACAGTTTTTAAAAATTTGCTTTTACGTGACAATTTTTTCTGACAAACAATTTACTAGTAAGTATAAATAAAAGATTCGAAATGAAAGAGAAAGCTGTCAGATAAAATATTGCTTCCGCTCACTGACCTTTTAATACTTCACGAATTTATTAAATCATTTAAAATCTCCGACAGTGCTTTATATGTAATTATTTAAAAAGAAACCTCCCAAGATTAATGATACGCTTTAAATTTTTTTATGGCTTTCCTTTAATAAATTTAATAACGAACGTTTTTTAACGTTTACTTCCTTAACAAACTAGCTGTGAATTATTGCTAGCATTTTAATAACATAATTAATTTCTTGTTGACATTTCCGTTTATTTTGAGTGGGTGTCATATTTGTTAAATATACGGAATGCGTGCTTTATGGAAATACATTTATAAACTCATCGTCTAATCGATTATTATTAGATCTTTTTCTAATAAAAAAAGATAAATAGTAAACAGTAGTAGTAAGGTAAGAAGCATTAGTCTTCGACAAGTCAACAGTCCTCGACATTGTCCTAATAGGTACCGTTATGCAAACATAATAATATTCCCGTTTATTAAAGTGTTATAAATTTAATCTCTGGGGGTGGGGAGGAGGGTTAAACAGT
Organism: Rhagophthalmus giganteus; assembly: GCA_036326145.1. Classification (NCBI taxonomy): domain Eukaryota; kingdom Metazoa; phylum Arthropoda; class Insecta; order Coleoptera; family Rhagophthalmidae; genus Rhagophthalmus; species Rhagophthalmus giganteus. Next base: position 8,224,657 of record JARFJA010000067.1, on the reverse strand, counting down.
TTATCGACTATCTGTCACTTTTTGTGACATCGGTAGCGAAGTTTTTTCTATATTTTTCTAAGAGAAGAATTATACAAACATTTCAAAGACCAGATTTGTGCGCTGGCAGCGTCACCTATTATTCTCGAAAAAAAAATTTAACCTACTGTTATGGAAAATTAAAAATAAATGATATTAAATTTCTTCATCATTCAAATCATCGTAAAATAGTTTTTTCGACTATTCACAAAGTCTGCTATAGTACGTTTTAAAAGCAGCGAGGTCTGTTTTTCGTATTTTCGTCTTCGGGCGGTCATATTAAACAAAATTAACTAAAATTGAACAATGAGTTAACAATTGAGCACATGAGTTAATAGATTTTTTTCAACACGCCTCGTTAAAAATGCAGAGGTCTAGACGTCTGCCTACTTCATTTTTAGCATCTACGCTATCTTTTCGACACGATAAAACAAATGGCAGATGCGAGTACATAATTTAAAAGAGTGTTTCTTTTTGCAATTTTTAAATTCTTTTTGGCGAAAAATTAGCGCCATTCTAGCGTTTCCTGGACATTTTCCGATTCACATGCACCCAATCTACATTACATATCATCGTGGGTAACGAGCAAATCATTTATTGTTTTGAATATCAGCCCCATAACTAATACGCTTATTGTTACTTGTTTGTAGTAAACTATTTTGTTTCTCTAACATAGCTTAGAATAAAGTTACCAAACCACACGCAGTTTTTTTATATATAGTAACAGAACTTTTAAAGAAAATTTGTACAACCCCCACGCTGATATCGCCGCTTAAATTTTTTAAATTTATATTTCTCCATAAAGTTATTTTTTACGCAGTGGCATCGATGGAATTTATTTTTATTGTTTTGTCGATTTGCATAAGAGAGTTTGTAACGTTTCTTTACCGGGTCTCTTGAAACGTGAAATAAATTTGATTTTATTTTTTAGAATTCTCTGCGTTTTGTTATTAAATATTGAACGTTTTTTCTTATCGTAACGAGATTTGCCATAAGGTTTATTTCACATTGTTGCAATTTGTATTTTGCATTATTGACTGGAGAAATTACATGCGAAGAAGAAAAAGTTGAAACTTGTGCTTAACCTACCAAAATATGACAAAATGTTCGCGATTGAATGAAAGTTTTGATTGTTACAATATTGTTCACGTTTTAAAAGTGTTCTTATGTTGATGACGTTTTGCATAAGAAAAGAAATCTTTAGCATTGCTTTGAATCGTTATAGGACTACGAGGATATGAGGATATCTATCTTTACACTTTTATACGTAGTGGTGCGTATACCTACTAATCTTCCTTTTTTAAGCTCTTAATTTCTTTTGCAATTTATGCAAGTGCCTTAATCGCATTTCTCAGACGTGTATCATACAAAAATTTTCCTCACGAACGCAAACATTTAAATATAAAAAAATCTTGAACTTTGACGTTTCTCAAACGAGAAAATGAGCGTGAAGAATCGATATTTGAGTGTGAAAAGATTTTGCATCGAACATAAATAAAGTGAGTTTTTGGAACTAAAATAACGATTGAAAAGTATGACGTTCCAATTGCGAGTAAGAAAAAATAATTTAATAAATATACGATCTTATATGTAGAAGTTGATCTAACAATAGGAAAATACAGTAGAATATCTTTAGGTGGCCATAAGGTGGCTGTTGTGATTCTTTATTTATCTACTTATGTAATTTTATGCGTTAAAATTTAATATATTCACATATAAATACGTACTATAAAAAATATTACTTTATATATTATATAATATATTTATTTAATATATATATTTATTTTTTATATTTATTTAATATATATTTTATATATTTATTATTATAATATATTTAGAAAATATATTTAAATTGATAACTAATAAATTAAGATAGGTAGGCACATAAATGTGAATAAGAAATATAATATGGTGGAAACCGGTCCTGTCAGCGCTCGGGAATAATGAAGCTTGCTCGCTGACTTGGTCGGATTGCTATCCTGAATACCAATAAGGAACATGATACTCATTTTAATATGCACTGATTATTCTTTCGTTTCACATTCTCATTATTATTTAAAGGTGTAATATCTTAATGATTATTATCTATATTAGGTAGTTAGGCAATTATTCAATATCCTACTACCTACATATAGGTAATTATATTTGTCATCTCTAATACTCTTTACAATATTTAATGTTTTGTAAATTAATTATTTGTACATACCTTTCAACTTTTTTTTATCACTATATCGGTACCTACACTATATTTATAGTCTCCAGGTTGTCATCGTAACCTATTTTCTACTGTAAAAATAATGCACTTTGGGAATATTGTCACCATACTAACCACAATAAACGTCAGTACCCTATCGAAATCTAATTCAAAATAATCCCATTTTAATACTGGAGGCGCGTTATAGTACAGGGTGTCTAGAAATGACGAGAAATTTTCCGGGAACGTATACGACACGTCAAAACAACAAAACTTTAAGTTTCTATATAAACTGTTTTCCTACGACGCTTCCCTGCTGATATATTCACCCTCAAAGTTGAAAGGGTAAAATCAATTTGTTTTAATATGCAGATACTTTTGTTTTTTTATTAAAATTTATTCATGTTTGGTTTGGTTAATAAATGAAATATTTCAAAACAATTTCATAGGTGTTAATCACTTTATTTTCAGATTAATTTTAATGAGTCATGTTCGAGAACGTCGTGCTTAAAGAGTAACAGGTGTATTAACTGCTAATTATACATATTTCGAGTTAGGGGATGCTTTTGAAAGGGTTTTGACGTTTATCGTGATTAGTGCAGGGTATAGAATATACCCTCAAAATTTCATGCTTGTATCACAAAGTGCAGGATTTATGCACTTTTTAGAACCTGGACTAGGTAATATTAAAACGAATAAAAATATAACCTAAGAATGTTTGTTATCTTTTAAATTATTTTTGATTAATAATTAATATTTAATAATTAACAATAAGTTTAACTTGTAACGCATTAAAACTAAATTATTGTAAGAACAAACCTCTTTTGACAGTTGCTTATTTCATGAAATCGACAGAAAAATCAGCAAAGATTTGCTTTTTAAGTACATATAATCGGTAGATGAAGTGTTTACTTCATATAATAGGCAAAATGAGCAATTTTACATAGGGCAATGTTTTGTTACACGGATATACACGGTTATTTCTACCACTGATCTGCTGCAATAACATGCAAATACTTTTTTTCTGTAAAGTTTATCAAAAACAAAACAAAGTTTTTTATTGTTTCCAATTACCGCAGGCATGTTTTAATTTCCCTTTAGATTTTATATATAGACGCATATAGGAAACGATCAATAGAATTTTGTGAACACAATGTTTCTATTTAATCAAACTTTACATTGACATCGAACGTGCATTCCCACCTTATAAATGCACCAAACTGACAAAAATATCATTAAATATTCATACTGCTACTACAAAGAAAAAGGGGCGAATTTTTAAATAATTTTAGATCATGTTTTCATTATTACCTGTAGTTTCCCATTACCCCGATTGACCGTATTCACCCACCCTATTAACGTAATTATTATAGTAATTATTATTACGTAATTATTATTATATATTAATTATTATTATTATTAACTATTATACACATATGTATAACAAATAACATTTAAAAGTTTATTAAGCACAACTGCAACTAAAAAATTTAAATAATAATGAAGATTTTTATCAAATCTCGACGTGTTAAAATAGAAACGACATGCTAATTTTTAAAAAGTCAAAAGAAGTCAGATTAAAACGAATCGCGATAGGCCTATAAAAAGTTAAAATTAAGGGACGAAAGGAAATTCCACTTTTTGATTTATTTTTATTGTACGTTTTACGGAAAACGATTTTCTCATAAAATGATATTTGATATAACTAAATTATGCTAATGCGAAAGATTTCCACAAGTAAGACTTCCAATAATAATAGTAGTAACTGAGGAATTGGTTTTATGCTATTATTACGTAAGTCTCTTATAATCTCAATGCGAATCGAAAGGTCTAGACGATCTTTGCGATTTCTTTAGAAAATTTTCTCAGGATAATTCTTGTAACTTTCCGTACTTACGTAAATTATTATTATAAAGAAGAATATGATCAGCTAAAAAAGTTTTTCCGAGTCGTTCTTAATTATTTCTTTCATTTAAAAACATTTTTTAATTTATATGGCTTCTTCGCGTCAAATACTTAGTTTGTTTTTTTTTAAGTCAATAGATGCGAAAATTTAACATGTTTACTCTTCGTAATATTACAATTACGTGTTACTTGTAAAACTTAAAGTATAGCAGGTATATTGTAGTTTATACTTAAAATATATTTTGATCGAATTTGTTTATTAGGTACAAAATTATTATTTATTCGTGACTACTATTGTAATTCCGTTTAGTTTTGTAGTTTTTCTATTTATCGGTGTCAAAAACCGCATAACCCGTGCACATAAGTTAAGTAGATAAGATAAGTACATACTTATCAAAAATTATTATTAATGATGAATATTATTACTACAAATATTTAAGGCGAAAAGTAAACTGCTGTTAAAAATATAATATTGGATTGAAATTAGAGGTATTTTCATTTTTTGCTTTTTATTAAGTACTATTCGTCACATGTAAGGGTCTATTAAAGAGGAGCTATCTATTAGAGCCGACACTTCACGAAATAACCAATTCATTTATTTTGAGTCAGCTGCTAGTAAGTACCTAATGCTCATTTTTTTGCTCTTTTATTAAATAATGTTATTTTTTATATGTTATAATTTTTTCAAATAAATTAAATACCTATACATACATATGGTAGTTCTTGTCTTATATCTTTATGTTACTTTTCGGTGCGGTTGTGTCTAACTGGCAATCGTAAAAAGCTCATTCCGACGACGGTATTTTTTGATTAACTAGCAACTGGACCACTTCGTGGAATTACAGAAAAGTTTTTGTTTTAACTGTTTATTCTTACATTTGAATTTGTCATAATGGTAGCTAATTGAATAAGGGAGAATTACACAATATACAACTTGAAAAATACTTATTAATAAATTATAGGTACCTAGATGTAAAATAATAATTTACACCATGTTATTAAACAAAATGAAATAAATCGTGTCTCGGGAGCGTATAAACCATGACAAAAAAATGCCACGAGTTTTTTTCCTATCGAGATATCCACCTTCAAAGTTAAAAAATAAAACTCAACTTTTTAAATAATATTTTTAGTTTTCGTTGAAATTTAATAATTTTTGATATGCCCACGTAATAAATTAAGGTCTTTTAAGTTTCTTGATATCACCTCAGACGAATCGGGGGTGCACTACCCCTAACCTTTCTAATCTCAAAAGTTTTCAGAGGTTTTAAGTTTTTAAAGTCAGTAGGAAAAAAATTTATCGGAACATGTGGCGTTATTTTTGACGCGGTTTTATACGCTCCTGAGGGATTTTACATCATTTCCTGGACACCCTGTGTTAAATTTAATAAATTTAAAACATTTTATAAAATGAATTATAGTGTCAAACTTGTACAAACAAATTATAATAACAAACATTTGCGTTTCCACGTTTTTATCCTATTTGTGTGTTAATTAAAATTACAAAATCCATAACGACATTAAATTTAAGTAGTACCCGTTTGTTAGCTGTAAGCACATATTTATTTAATTTGATATGTATACGAATGTAAACAATTTGTGTAAATTTTCATAGAAGTTTCTACGTTCAGGTTGTTTTTTTCATCTAGGGCGTCGCGTCGCGGAACGTCGCTCCGACTTTACTGCACAAACGCACGTTTCGATTTTTTAAAGTCGGGACAAACGACCAACTAATTCGATAAATTATTGTATTGTCTGTATATTGTCTTGTTGTCCGATAAAAATGATTATGAGGCCATCTAAACTTTATTCCGACGCAGGTCATCACTCATATTTCTGGTTTTTACAGTATGTTTTAATATATTGTAGTCTTTCTTTGCCATGTCCTATGTGTGCAGGTAAATCAGCGGTAGAATATGCCGCTTTCAGACCTTTAACCTGAATATTATAAATATGGCAACATTTTAATAACTTAGTAGTGTAGTAACTTTTTATTGATGACGTTAACATAGGATTAACATGATTTAGTTAACATATACATAGGTAGTTATGTATATTCCCAACTTTCGCGGTTAGTGAGATTATTCGAATCCAACTCTCTCGATACCACATATGGATTAATATCCTTATCCGTCCTTTGACAACATTGATTTCTTCTTTCTTTAAACATTCCATGAGCTGATTATGCTGTTAACGCTGTTAATTATCGATAGCTACTGATAAATTGAACCGCTAATCAGGCAGTGTTTAGGTTCGCTGTTGTCCCCAAATTTATTGATAGGTTATCGCGGATGTAGGCACTGCAAAAACCGCAAACCCACAACAACCTCCATTTTATTCGATTGCATTTATTTGGTTTCTTACTACTTCAGAAAACCTTTAGAACCCATTTTAATAAAGAATATAACGTTGTAAGCGAGAATTCATATGCAGCCACTCTTTGCCGACATTTTCATATTCTCACGTCGTAATTTTTGAAGTAATACGTGCTCGTAAGTTTATGAAAACGCGAATTTACGTGTCCGACTTTAGCTTTCGAACTATAAGGCTGGGCTGTTTCCGGTGGGTAGGTATATATTCTGCTGAAACACTGAAAATAATAATTCAGAATTATAATGAGATTAACTTGTTGGTATATTTTAAGGGTTTCCACCGTAACATCAAAGAGAACTATACTAAACGAAATTGTTTCTTCGGTGTATATACATATTTTCTTTACCCGTGTTTTGTGCTGTCTGCTCATTAATTTTAGTATAACGTTGCTATAAAACTCGGTTTCCGTCGTTTCAGTAAGTGCGATTTGAATTATCTAAGGTTAGAATTTAAGGTTCTGTTGTTACATCAACAAAATCTGTTAAAAATTATTTTATTTATAAAAACAGTAGGTAATTGTTTATAAAAATTTTTATTTAATTGTAGGAAGTTATTTTTATTTAAATTTGCGTTAAATTACTACTAAGTACCCATTACTTACATATATCACAATTTTTAAATAAAACAATTTACGAGCATTTGAAATAATGAAAAGCTACGAAGGTCGAAAAGTGCCGACTTTTAAGGTGACGATTTAATTAAAAAATATCGCTAAAGCAATAAATAAACTAGAAATAAAAAGGAAAGCTTTCTTACCTAATTGTTGTTGAACACAAAAAAGCTAATGCGAAAGCGCGTTTAAAGAAAACTTATAAACACTGTAAAAGTGTTTTCGTTTTAAATTAATGTCGAGTTTTAAATTAATTAGGTTTTCTGTCATTTACAGTGTACCTACCTATATATACATTTTAAGCTTTTCACCGTTTTTGTTTATTAGGTACTACTGCCCCGGATAATTCCGAATCTGTGTTGTAGTAAATATTTTCAATAACTCGAGATCATTAATAGATAGCTATTTAATAAATATATTTGGCATAAATTTACCACTTCTTATTTAATTTACGATAAAATTAGTTTAATTTTACAAATGTACTTATAACCGCTAATAACCGACATGGTTAAAATAAATAAATAAATGTACTTATATAACTAGCGACGAGTTAGGAATTCACACAAGTTTAGGTAGATGTTTATAACTTAAAAATATTTAATTTTCACTCAAATTCGTGGTATTGAAGTCGACGGAATTAGAAAACGTAATAAAAACGAATGATTTCCCTTGTTTTTACTATTCGAATGCTACAGTAATAGGAAATATAAAATGAGTATATCTACCTACTTAATGATTACGTTTTAAAACAATTTCTTTTGGGAATTTGTGGATTTTATAGTTAATGTCTTACCTGTCTTACAATATTTTCTAAAAAAGAAAGCGGGGTATTAAATTAAATGTCTTGAAAATGTATTCCATCTGAATTACAAAGGGCCTAAACAGAATACTTAATTATTTCTTATAGCTTTGAAAAATTAACATCATTTTATGTTGGCGTCGTCGGTAAAATAGGATCATTTTAATAACAATGAAGTCAAATTAATTATTAGATACGTTATTTATTTACATGAACTGTATAAATTCGTTAAAACGATGAAGCTTTTAATTTTACAAACGTTCGACTATATTGGTAAACTGGTTCATTACATTTAAAATTGAATTTATGGCCCATTTATTGATTGCTAATTAAGGGCCAATGAAACAAACGTCCATAATGAACGTTTTTAAAAACATTGGGCTACTTTAAACTATTTTATTTTTTAAATCCATTATAATTATAGTAAGTACCTACTGATTTTTCGTGTTATGCAGTATTGTATAAAGAAGAAATAACCCTAAAATGTTGCATTAGTATAAATACTTATATTATTTAGAGAAAATCAATGTTTATCTATATATTAGCACCTATACTCTAATCACCAAATCCACGCAGTAGATATAAACAAATACCGTAAGTTAATATGTATTTCGTGGCCTGTTGAACGACTTATTTTACGGACGGACCAAGCAAAATAGGTACCTAATGGAATTATCGATAAATAAAATAATCGTTGCTCATCAGATGATAACATAAGCTGGACGAAAATAAAATCATTCGATGGAGTCTAATCGTTGGTCGGTTATTGCGGCCTAACTTTTATCATTTCATTCTACACTAAAAAAGAAGCGAACGAACGATGTCGTTGAACGGTAGGACATTTAATTTAAACATTTAATGCGGTGGCCTACAAAAGCACCTGATCTCGCCCCATCGCATTTCTTTTTATAAGCATTAATAAATAAATTCTCCTATTAAATTTTGTAACAAAAATTGTAACATGAATATTTGCCAATCTTATTAAATCTGCTTTATGTAAAAATAACATGCTTTCACTAGCTTACCTATTCATATTTTTATTTTGTTTAAAATAAATTAATTGCTACCTATTATCAATGTTATTTATCGTAATTCTCTCGCAAGGAATTGTATTCGGCTTTAAAATTTTTTTATGGCGTCGCGTCGTACCGATTTTTTATTTATTTTAAAACATAAACACCTACCTCTACTAAAAATAATTTGTTTGTCTTAAAACAAATAAAAAAGTGCGTTTATTTCTGTTGAATTAAACGGTTCAAATTTAAAGCGGAAAGGCCTACGCTTAACTATACCCCTATACCTTGATGCCCCTGTAATTGAACTTGCCTTAAACCACTTTTGCGTTACCTACCTATAAATAATTAACGTTAATTAAGCGTCGCAGTCAACCAACTTAAACGGGAATAAATTTTGTTTCTAAGATTACGTTCAACAAACTTGTAATTGTAATTTTAGTGGCGGTCATGCTGTTTATTTCTGGAATTGCCATGAAAAATTTATGGTTTACTTATTTTCAATTTTTGGCGATTATCAAATTATTGCCGTTTGCGGAAAAGTATATTATTTACATTTTTCTTGTAGGTAAATCGAAAGTGAATCGATGAAATAATTTTATTCTGAAAACATATTTTGGGGCGTTCTCAATATTTGTAGAGGTCGTGGACGAGACGTTTAGTCGTCTTTCTAACTGCACATTATAATTGGGTTTAATTTTACATTTCCGGACTAACGACGCGACGGAATAATTGCCGTCATTTCTATAAATTTTGGTTGTCGTTTCTAAGCTAAAACGTAAGCGAAGTGCGATTTACATTCACGTAGGTATGTATTTATTAAGGGCAGAAAATTACACGATAATAAGTATTTCAACTTTGACTTGTCGCGGTTCGACTAAATCGCATGAATAAGTTTTAGTTTTTTTTTTTAATTAAGTACCTAAATAGAATATATAATAAATAGGCCAACTTTAAAGATATCCTGAAGGGTTTTTCACAAAACATAAGACACTCTATTATTTTAAAATCCAAAACAAAATTAAGGAATAAATTGCATGCAGAGCTTTTTCTACATTTATTTGAATCGGAAGAAAATACTATATGGGGAAAATAACACCAAATACTATTAAGGGCCGGTCTTTCAATCATCAAATAATATTCAAAATAAGCTATTCGTAAAATCCCTTGCCCGTCCCTAAGGCAAATTCCATATGTATGTATATTAAAATTAATAATATTAAATAGAATAATAATATTACAGTTGGAAATATTTCAAGTAAAATACGTAGTTTCAATTAACTTCGTTAGTATGCGTTGTTAAGTTTCTTTGTGAAAAAGAAAATTTGGTGAACTCTACAGTTTTTCACGAGCATGACCGTAGTCGTTGTCGAAAAAAGGTTGTCATTAAGTATTTATGTGGAAACTAAATATTCAACACGATTTCATTCTAGAGAAAGGGCCGTTGTAGCAGACAATGTAGATTTGACGATTGTTTTAAATTCAAACGTCAGCAGCGCATTGTAATAAATTGTAAATTTAGGAACAAGGCAAAGTACACACGTCTACATAATTATGTTTGATGTGTTGTCTATAATACAAAACGAGAAAATTTAACGTTAGGTACTAAATATGCCTATATAATCGAGGTATATACATAAGACGCGAATATATAGGTCTATCGAAAGCGAAAATATTTTTCCTACTTCCGGTTATTCTGTAAAATTTATAACCGAACACAAAAACGTGCTTCTCGCATTCCGTAACCTTCGATGAGCTATACTGTTTGAACGGTATCTTTACAAAATTTATTGCGACGTGTTTGAAATTCTTAGACAAACTCCCAGCAGAAGCACTACTCGCGCAGAGAGAAAAATTCCTGCAAAGAAAAACATTCCGATGATAAAATATAACAGCTCCGGTTATTACTACTTTTTTGTTGTTTTATTGCGTGAAATAATATCGAAATTGGTTTATTTTATTATTGCTGATGGTTTTATCTTAACATTAGTGACTTTTTATTAACTGGGCAAATTATAAATTTTCGTTATCAAGTATTTTAGCAACTACAAGGTAATATAGTATAATGGGAATTACCAGTTAAATAATCAATCTTATCATTTTTGCGTCCGACTTCATCACATTCATTTTTTTTTAAATGAAAATCCCTATTATAATAAATGCTCCCATTAAACAGTACCTACATAATTGTTTCTTTATACTAATACTTATAACTGGCAACTCCCAAAGATGCGCCTTTTTGTCCCATTTAACATAGATTTTTCATTTTTTTTTCAAAAAGCAAATAGTTTAGAAGCGCGAGATTTGGTTCCATACTTTTGCCCCATCCTGTACAATAGTTGTTAAATAAACTGTTCCTAATTCAAATATGATTTGGTTGTCGCGAACCCTCAGATGCACAGCATGTCGAAACATCGAAGATTTCGGACTATCGAGATCTTATTGTACATATGAATTTATTTATAATCTTTTATTTGAACTTCTCGTGAAATTTGAATTTTATTTTCAAAAATATTTCATCACAAAATTGTAATTGGACATCTACTGTTTTGAAATTAAATTTTTTCTTAAATTTAATTAACGAATTAAATAATTTTCTATGTAAAAGAATTAATTTTATTTACTAATAAACTATTAAATAGAACTGAACGAATAAGAAACTAAACGATTTAAATAGATTATTTAAAAACGTTGTGTTGTGTTGCATTTGTTACTGATAAACACGTGTTAATCACAATAGATAGACAAAGCAAGACGTCACGAGCAGAGCACACGTGCACCTTTACCTGACAATAAGTCGGTTGATAGCGGGGCGACTTGCGATGGCAAGAAATCTTGCTTTCAGTCTCGTTTATAGTTGCAACGCAGACAGTTGATTTTCGGAAATTCTTATTACGTACATTATAAACGAATTTTGGTGTTAATCGCTTATTGTGTGCGTGCCTCCTGTGTGTTTCGGTTCGCGTGTAATAACTTTTTGTGCAAATAGACGTTTGAGTTGTGAACTTTCCTGTTATTTGCGAGGAATTTTTATTCGACAAAAATTTGGAAAAGGTAGATACTTAATATTTTATCTAGCTAGAGTAGCATTTACATAATTTCATATTTATATTAGGTATAGCAAGTATGAAATTATTCACGTATTTTTTTAAGCAACTATATAGTTCACTAAATTTATTAAGTTATTTATTCCAATTATTCTCTTGAAATATTACGCACTTTTATACGCAATTCATTTAACGAAATAATAATTATCTACACGTGCAGACGAATATTATAATGTAACACATCTTTATCTTCGTTTTATCAATTTGTTCTGCATGACTAGTTTTGAATCAAGAATCGTTTTGTTACAGGAAATTTTTAAATAATTCGTTCATTTATTCATATTATTATCGAATACCTACACTTCGTCCAAACCTATATGTAACACGTCATCAATGAAAGGTTACTAGATGATGACGTTTCACACAGTGCTGTCACCTCGTATTTTGACAGTTTTCATAAATTGTAGTCTTTCTTTATGCCATCTAATGTGTGCGCAAATAAATCATCTATAGAATATGTCACTTTCCAAACTTTAAATCGAATTACAAATAAACAAACTTTTTGTTGATGACGTGAATTTCATATAGGTTTGAACAAGCTATACATCGATTTCGATATGTAGTAAATATTTTTCACTTTGGGTTCAGTTTTGTTATTGATGTACGTAGGTACCTATCTATTTTTTCTATTTAAAGTCACCTTTATATTCAGACTCACTTTACTATTACATTAAATTAAAAAAATTCTAGGTACATAAATAATATTATATATATCATTATATTATCATTATATCATATATATCATTATATTTTTAATCATTACTAAAACATGTAAGTACAAGGTGTTTCACGAAAACATTTTATTATAATTGCATATTAGTATATATATTTTGAGTGAGAATAGATGTCAATCTCAAAAATTGGATTTACATATAATGCAAATGTCCTACTTTTCTTATTTTAAAGTAGGAAAATGGATTGTAGGAATAATCCTATTCGTCCCACTTTTCCGTCGTTCGATAGTTGTGTACGCTCGGAACGAGTTGTTGAAAAGAACAAGAGAACACTTCTTGATTACGTCTCAAAATCATCGTGAGACCAAAAAAAGAAAAATCGATAGGCCTTAATGTTGATGATAACGAAACTTTTTAATTATGATTATACATAGTGAATAAAGGGTGAACTCCATCCAGGCTGAATTCAATTTTTTAATGTGCAGTATCATACAGATAATTTTATTGATTTACAGTTCATTATTGTTATTTTTGTTTAATTCGTATGCTTTTTTAAACACTCGATTACCCTTACGTTAGGTTAAATGTCGATGATTACGTTGCACCTGAAAAATTATGTTCAGCTTAATCGCCCATTTGCTTGGGGATATTTAAATTATATACATATTATGTTATGGACAAATGTTGCTATGACGCAGGGGTAAACATTGGTTCATCGGACTGTACGTTGTGTATTGTTTATTATTTGTAAATATATCTAATAAAATTACCGATATTTATTTTAATGCTCTCTAGCATTAATTACTTCGTAATTTATTATATTAAAGCTTTTTGGTAGTTTAAGAAAACGTTTAACTTTAAAAGCTCGATATGTACGGCGTTATATAAATTCAGGCCATGCATACTTCGAATGCTGCTTTTAAGAATTCATGAATATGTTATGTATTCAAAATACTCTAGAGCACATTAAACAAAGCATTAAATTAGTCGCTTCAGTAAACGTAGTTGGGTAGTTGTTCATTTTTATTTTTCTTCTAATAACTTCTCTAACGAGAATCAAATAAATTTAACCTCTACATGTCGTATATAATGTTTTTTTCTCGCTGTAGCTCCATAGTAAATATATTCTTATTTTATAGGACTTTTCGACTTCGACTTACGCCGGATAGGGAAGTGTTTGCTGAAGACGTTTCATTCGAATCAACTAGGGGACCATTAAACTTCAACTCCAACTTTGCCTATAGTGGAACTTTAGAAGGTAGGTAATAATTATATTCAAAATTCTTTTTGGGACGTAAATGGAGTCTTGTGTCAATTCATATTTAATGCATATTTAATTTCATTTACTTCTTATTAAACTATTGATGTTCAATTTTTTTAATATGCAATATAAAATTTTTATTAGGTACCTACTACATTGTACAATTAATACAATAAAGTTCCATTTAAATTTTCAGTAAATTAATTGAAAATTTGCAGATTTCGAAATTTTAAGATATTGAAACTTAACGTTGTTAGGTCAGTGATTATTTAAAGCTCAAATTTTTGAACTTATAACTCCACAATTTGTGTCTATTTTTGGAAATTGATACCTAATTATGTATACCTAGTAAGTTATAAACTATGATTTAAACAATCAAAATGTTGATTTCTAAACGTTATGATAACGTAACAGATGTTTATTGTCTCAAGTAAATACGAAGATACTTTTAAAAAAGTATATGTTCGAAAACTATTGGATGAAGAGTTAAACTTTGTAATCGGGTTAATTTAGTTAGCATAGCTTTAATTTAATTGAGCTAACATATCCTTACTATAATTTGGAGCTAAAGTTTATAAGGATTTGGGGCCATCTCGTTCTATTTCATCATTGACAACCAATAAAAACAATGGATGCGTATTATCAATAGTTTGACGAATAAGATGATAATGACTTTAATTCAGTTTCTAAATTATAAGTTTCTTCCGAGGTGTACCGTTTTCATGTCTTCTTTATTTAATTTTTTAATTATTTCAATATTTTTCCTTATTTTATTATTGCACAAAAACTTACTTTGAAGTTTATAGACCAGGGGCCATCAGTCAACTGCCATAGAAACAATATTGTTTCTATCTAGTGCAACTATAAAAAATTGGAAAAGGCACATAAAATATGTCGACGTATCAGTTGATAACACCTTTTATTTATTTGAAACTTAAACTCTATGATTAGCTTATTAACAAACTAACAAGCTTTTAGTTTTTTTCATTGCATACGAAATGACATTAACCTAAATTAGTTATCAAGTTTTTTTTCGACACCTAAATATTTCGCAGGTTTTCCATGCAAGAAGAATCGCAGATATACAGGATGATTCATAACTTGACATTAACATTCAACTGGCTTCGTTTCCGAGTTATTAGACCTCGAAGTTTTCGGTTACGATTTTCATTTTTAACTTCAATAATACCAGGCTATGGTTTATGTGACATACATACTTGACATTTGATATATTTTAAATGAAATTTTCTTATTCTAGCTGTTTTATTGAAAATTGAGCGTATTCGAGGTGGTCTTTTTGAGCATTTATTGTAAATTATTACCTACTCCTATTTTATTAAAAAAAATAGTTTTGTTTAAAAAATAAATAATTTAATTAAAATCGTAACCGGAAACTTTGAGGTCTAATAACTTGGAAATGAAGTCCGTTCGGAAAAAAAATATTTCGCATTTTCTAACCGGAATATGATGCTGTACGCGTCTGTTCATTTTGTTCAACGAATTATAAATCACTCTGTATATAAGCAGTCTTTTGTTTCAAATAAATATAGGAAAAAATTATTTCACTTCGCAATTGTTGATTTTTCTAAAATTGTTCACCCACGACACGTACTGATGACAGAATTATTTCTCTCTCCATTTTGAAATATCTCCGTACTTTTTGCGTTTTGTTTTTCAGTAATTGTTTTTATTCTACTTGCCATTACGTTTTTGTACACAGAAATAGTAGGTATGGTATCTTAAACAAAATTTTTAAAATTAAACATTACTTAAGATGCGATGTCTAATAATAAAAGAAATTATTTCGCATTATCTATATTGTCGAAATGTAAAAACTTTGATAAGAAAATTGAATAATTAAAGTATCAAATTCTATCGCTTAACATTATCCAAGCAACTTTACAAATTGGTATAACATAATAAAATTTACAATTCAAATTTAGCGTCGTACTCTAAACTTAATACCCTCGATATAAGGGTCAAAAAATGTAATACAAATTGTATACTTAATTCAGAAATATAATGTAATTTATTCGGTGCCCCGCCGTTTATAAAGCAAATATTGATGAACTATATAGGCATTTTATTTGCAACAGCTTATCTGACAACCTAGTTAAAAATAAAAGCCTAAATATAGAGATGCCGAATATTTTTTATCCACACCATACACGGTTAATAACGGATTAATTCCAACATTTAAACAAAATGGTTTTTATTTGCAGTTATATTAATTCACGAGTTAATTGAAGTTGTTTTAAAATAATAAAGGGTACATTTCAACTATTTTAATATTTTTTTATAAAACGATCCAAATCGGTTTATAAACAGTACTCCCGTTTAATTTCTTTGGATACGTAGCTATTTAATAAAAATTTGCGTGTTTAAATACATCAAACAACACCGTCGAAAAGAAGACTTTTCTCTTCAATTAAATCACAAATTTGATTGCAATTGTTAATAATATAACATGACTAAACTTTGAAATTTAGTTCAACTGTAGTCTTGGTGATTCTATAAAGTCTTTGTTCGCAATTACAAGTTTCTAAGTTCAGGAAGATCACACTTTGGGAATTGTTCGGTTGTAGAATGTCAAGTTGTAAGTTTTGGAACGAATTGATGAGACGCTTGAATCATAATTCAGTTGTCGATGCGTAAGACGAAGAAAATGACCTTCGTATAGTTAGTTAGTTATCAATAGTTCGGAAGTATGGAGTAGGTAATTAAAGTTTATTATGGAATTATGGATGGATGTTAATTGATGCGCAATAACGGTATAAAAAACACCTTAAAAATGACATTATTTACTTAATAGCTAACATTAAAATTGTGAATTATATAAGATGTTATGGTGTTTCATTGTTTGAAATTTGATTTATACTATTACAAACAAAATTCTCAAATAAATATATCTCGATTACTCGAATTTTCAGTAGCTCGAAGTTCCTTCTCTTCCCTTCAGATTCGAGTTATCGCGGTTCGACTGTATTTCTTAAATCAGCCTAGATAAATTATTTTTTTAATATAGTCATTATTATTAAAAATTATAAAATATATTATCGTTGAACGTGCAGGATTTATAACATATCGAAGTATCTATTTAAAAACATACTGAATTCGATATCTATGTTATTTTGGAAATTCGTGTCGCACAGCATTATATTATTTGTTAAATACTGAACGAACGTAGGAAAACTGACCGTAATCTCTACGCAGCAACATATTCTCATTTCTATTCGTATAGAACTCTTAAAACAGTAGGTATAAGAAGATATAAAAAGTTCCATGTCACTAGTTGCCTTTTTTGCTTAAGAAAATCACGCGCGGAAAACGCGAAAAGAGTGACAACAGCCACTTTTTCTCGTTTGTTTTTTTTTGCCGCAGAATAACATCAATTCATCAATTGCATCAATTCTCTGATGGATATACATAAGTGTGTAAAAGTCAATATTTATTATAAGGCTATTAATATAAATATATATATTTCTTAAGTTAACACATTACTACTTTGGTATTTTGCATCAACCACAGGCAAATCTTTTATCTTAATTATTTTCCGATAACGGAATTTATCGTTTTATTTTGTTTGCCAAATAGTTGACTATAAGATCATATTAACCTAGTTTTTTAGTCATTATAATTAATAAGCGTCAGTTGTAAAAATTAGGTTACTTGTTAGGTGTAAAAATTGAAAATTACGATAATTAACTTTTATTATAAAATCCACAAATAGGTAATAAAACTGTAAATAATCAAAATGCGACCTTATTGCCTACTTCTTATTTAATAAATACAGTAAACTCCCGATTCCGCGAAATGGTCGAAAATGGACACAAATCAACATGAAAATGTTTTTGAACAATTTATATTTACAGTAGGGGGACCTACATATATAATTTTGGCGTAATAAACAGTATTTTTCTGTACTTACAAGTTTGTTGGTTTACTATTACACACAAAAATTGATCAACTATTCTTGTTTTTTTCTGTTAAAACACCTCTTTGTAATTCATCATCGTAAGAAAAAGAAGAGAAAAAAAAAGGAAAGGAAGGCCGCGGACAATCGAGAGTTTACCGTAATAGCTATTTATCTAACAAGTGCATAATTTAGTACTTTATCGAACGAGTTCGGTTTAAAAATTAAGTAGGGGAGAGTGTGGAGGTTTGGGGCACATAGATAGATTAGTAATCATCGAAAAAACTTGATATTTATTTATTAAAAAACAATAATTGCTACAAGAATTATTCTTGTACAAGTTTTGCAAAACATTTTAAAATGGTTTTATGTGAATAACAATAATAAGTAAATATGGCAGCGAACGCAAAATAATAAAGTTCAAACAATAACGTTACTTGTAATTTTTGAACAAACGATTGGTTATGATCTAAAATATAACATAATAATCAGGATATATTTTTATTTATAAATAATAAATACATATTCATATATAAATAAAACTTTTTAGAATAATGCGGAACCGATATTATTTTGTATAATGTATCTATGCGGTTTATGCGTTCATTAAACAACCGTTAGTGAAGTAAGTTGTAATTAAATCTGTCATTCTCAGCCACCTTAAACCAGAGACGTTTCGAATTAAAATTGTCAACGTAGATTTTAAACGTTTTCCTTCCTGACCATCTGTTATCTACTTTGCTAGACCGTATTTTATTCGGAAGACTAATTTAATTTTGCTGAAGGCTGAAGGAAACAGTTCAGTTTTCCACTCGGCTAATAAGATTTAGAATTAATTTTATTCTATCTTTTTAAATGTTCCACTTTTGTTGATAAAATCACTCCGTTCCAAGACGAAGTTGCACTCGAGGATTTAATATTTTTTTTCCAATACGGCGAATAGACGGGGCGATTTTTAAATGATGCACCCATTCTACAGTACGCTGCGCCGCTATAGGGAACAGTTAACGAAGTCCGGGAAAAATAATTAAAAAAATCTTAGTCAACAATTTACTGAGTAATGTTGAGATAAAGTAGAGGACTCGTCTTCTTTATTTTACTGTTAGCAATGTTGAAACGTTTCGTCGTTTTTTATAAACATGTTACCTTGTTTTATGCGTTATTTTAATTTAAGCGAATTTCCATAGGAAATAATTAATCTATTAAAAATTATTGCGATTTCTTTATGAAGGTGTTACTTAGAAAAATGAATTTGACAACTATGAAAAATTAAAAAAATTAAATTGTACGCATTTGTTGTCAATCAAGAGATTGACAGCTGCTCAGAATTACCTAAAATATCGTTAAATATTTTTTTAGTCGAAAACCTCTGCTCTTTAACTATTGTAAAGTTTCGTTCAGGGCTATTTGATAAATTTATTCAACTCGTACGCTTAAAGTTAATTTAGGTTGATAAATGAAATATAATCTCACGCAATTTACTTCTACTTTGGAGATAAACTCAAATTTATTTATAGCGGATCCCTCGTGTGCTTGCATTTTAGAAGGGTAAAGCGCAGGATATCACAACGGACGTTAGGTACATTCATTCTGTTGATATTATATAGGATATTACCTATTACACTAGTATGAATGACACAATCCGTTGCTATTTAACCCAAAACGTAATTGTAGATTTAACTTTCCACTACGCATAGGACGCAACGGAAACGATTGTTACATAGCATTCTACGAAATGTAATCGCAAAAACGTTTAAAGCTAAAGGATTTGCCAGTGTTTTATAAAAATATTTCGAATTTAAATTATTTAAAATAAATTTAAACGCAATCGGAATTTTAATTAAATTAATGTAAAACAGATTACTGTCGTAAAACAAAGGGTGAACAGGCAGGACGCGGCACTTACATTTTAAAAAGTATCAGATTGACACCCCAGTGCAGAATTACAGTTTTACACACAAACAGGATATAATTTGCTTTTCGTTAATTTATCTACCTACTACACAAACAAAATGTGATAAAATTTGAAAACGTGACTTTTTTATTTAATTTTCTCTGGTTATTGTGATGAACAATTCGGTTAATTTGGACGTAGGTACCTAAGTTATCTGTATTCATTAAAACAAATTTAAAAAGAATTTGTAGGTAGCGTTGAACAATTAAAAGGATTTAGGTGTATCGTAGAACTTGTGGTTTTTATAATAACGCGAATGCAGCGTATAGGCGTGACATGTTCCGCTTCGCATGAACAACTAGATGGCAAGTTAACAAATGTAATAATTTATTTACATATGTATGTACTTACATCTGAACTTTTATTTTAATGAGGAAAAATGCGATGCCAGAGAGCCGCCCTAAAATCTGACGGTGCGGCACTTTGCGCTGCAGGGATCTCCGGAATGCCATTAGAGCCGGAAGCTCTTACTAGCATAAATGATAGATACATTCATTTTAATTAATTAATTTCAATTAATAGTACATTCTTCGTAGCGTAAAAGATATTATGTACTATGTAAAATTATTTCATCATTTTATTATAAGTAAGTAGATGTACCTGACTGTAATTGCGTGGATTTTTTTTAATATTTCAATTCTCGTGTGAGTTTTTTTAATTATCCATTCAACAATTTAAATTAGTTATTATTTAATACAATTTTCTATAATGAAAATATCTGTTAAATTACATTTTGAACTCACAATTCAAAAGCATAATATTCTTATCTATATATGTAGGTATGTATTGCGAAAGAGAAAATTTAAAATAATTCAAAGTATTACTAACAATAAGTCTTTTCGTATAAAACCTATTGAAATGCTGCGTATCATTCTATACTATATGTAATAAAATATCTATCGATATTTTATTGCTTACTTTTATCGGTATTCATATAAAATATTAGGTACCTACATAGTAAAAAAACCTTTTTGACTTGTTGTTAAACACGTTTCAAAAACTTGAATTGTTTCAAATGTTGTTAGATTATAATTTAAAGAATTTATGAAATCTTAATCTTAATGAAGTCAATATGTATTTTATAACATATCTACCTATATGCAAAATCTACTAATGAAATCCATAAATAGATATTTGAACCTTCTATGTATTCAATACGTTAAATATAACGTATACGTTATAGATGTTGACACTATCTTATGTATTATTTCACACATCGACAATTCAGTTAACATTATGCTAAAGACCGAATTTTAAAAACATAACCTTTAAAAAATATAACGCACATGTTATATTTAACGTTTTAGATATATAATCGGCGAGATTATTCTAAGTAAAACGCAACGATAAATCTGTTTTGAAGATTTAAAGTTTTTTTTTTTTGACATTAGGACATTATCCAACACTGTATGACATTCTAAATTCGAATGCCCGCCTTTTTGATCTTAAATTCCGCTGCTATCGTTCAGACACATCGTTTTAAAGTAATCACTAATATTTTGTAGGTTTGTTATCGCATATAAAATTTTCCTACATAAGTACCTAAATAATTGTAATAACGTAATTCTATTGTTTTTGGCTACAAACACGGTAGCTGTGGTAAATACTTTTGCAGAATGAGACGCTAAGATATGAAACAAATTAATTTAAAATTCAACGAATTAAAATTTTTAATAAAAACCTCACACTTCAATTTTAAATCCGAATAGTTACTATTATTAGTTTTCTTGCAGCGAGGTCGTCATTATTTCTTTATTGTCGTGAATACCTCTACGATTTTGTAAAAATTCAAATACCTATGTTTGAAAATTTTTAAGGAAACAATGATCGTTTTAGTCAAACATTTAATCAAAATAAAAACGGGCGTTACCATTAATGAAAATTAATGAAAACGTCACTAGAAGAAAACTAATGCTTTAAGAGTAGTAAAAAATATTGAAAAATAAAAATATATTCATACTAGGTCTGTGAAGTTGGCACCTCCACATGTGAATTTTTTGAAAAAAAATACGGCATTCGTTTGCCCATCGTTTGCCCATGTATGCCCAGGGAAAAGTTTTTTTTGCCCACCCTCCAAAAATTTTTTATTTGAAAAAAACATTTTTTGGCAAAAAAACCAAAAATCGAAAAATCAACTTTTTTCACGCTATATCGTTTGCCCCTGTTTGCCCAGGCAAAATTTTCGTTTGCCCACCCACCAAAATTTTTTTATGTGGAAATAAAATGTTTTAGTGAAAAATTCAAATTTTTTTGCAGCTAAATCGTTTGCCCATCGTTAGTCCAGGATTGCCCAGCAAAAATTTTCGCTTGCCCACCCACCAAAAATTTTTTATTTGGGAAAAAAATTTTTGGCGAAGAAACCAAAAATCAAAAAATTAACTTTTCTCGCGCTATATCGTTTGCCCATCTCTCAAATTTGATTGCCCACCCTTTACTTTCATTGTAAGAATAATTAAAAAATAATAAAATGGAAAGAACTCCATTCACGATGAGAAAGTGAATACATGGGACTATATGTTTATAACAAATGATGATTTTTAATGTTATAATCGCTATTTCGTTTGTCCATCTCTCGAATTCGATTGTCCAACCTCCACTTTTATTATTAAAATATTTAGACAATAATAAAATGGAAAAAACCCCATTCGCGATGTATAGGTGAATATATGAGGGACCATATGTTTATAACAAATGATGATTTTTAATGTTATAATGGCTATTTCGTTTGTCCATCTCTCGAATTCGATTGTCCAACCTTTACTTTCATTGTAAGAATAATTAAATAATAAAAAAATGGAAAAAACCCTATTTACGATGTATACGTGAATACATGGAACTATAAGTTCATAACAAATAATAATTTTTAATGTTATAATGGCTATTTCGTTTGTCCATCTCTCGATTTCGATTGTCCAACCTTTATTCACTTTAGAATAAAATTTAGCCAATAATAAAATGGAAAAAACCCCATTCGCGATGTATAGGTGAATATATGAGAGACCATATGTTTATAACAAATGATGATTTTTATTGTTATAATGGCTATTTCGTTTGTCCATCTCTAGAATTCGATTATCCATGCTTTATTCATTCTAAGAAAAATTTTAATAATAGTGTATTCTCTATTTCGATATTGTTTAAATAATATAGAAACTAATGAAGGATGGGCAAATAAATGAGAGAGATAGACAGGAAAAAGCGATTAAAACATGAGATAAACCACCATTTGTTATGAACATATAGTCCCATGTATTCACCTGTACGTCGTGAATAATGGTTTTTTCCATTTTATTATTGTTTAAATATTCTTACAATGAAAGTAAAGGGTGGACAATCGAATTCGTGAGATGGACAAACGAAATGGCCATTATAACATTAAAAATCATCATTTGTTATAAACATATGGTCTCTCATATATTCACCTATACATCGCGAATGGGGTTTTTTCCATTTTATTATTGGCTAAATTTTATTCTAAAGTGAATAAAGGTTGGACAATCGAAATCGAGAGATGGACAAACGAAATAGCCATTATAACATTAAAAATTATTATTTGTTATGAACTTATAGTCCCATGTATTCACGTATACATCGTAAATAGGGGTTTTTCCATTTTTTTATTATTTAATTATTCTTACAACGAAAGTAAAGGTTGGACAATCGAATTCGAGAGATAGACAAACGAAATAGCCATTATAACATTAAAAATCATCATTTGTTATAAACATATAGTCCCATGTATTCACTTTCTCATCGTGAATGGAGTTCTTTCCATTTTATTATTTTTTAATTATTCTTACAATGAAAGTAAAGGGTGGGCAATCAAATTTGAGAGATGGGCAAACGATATAGCGCGAGAAAAGTTAATTTTTTGATTTTTGGTTTCTTCGCCAAAAAATTTTTTTCCCAAATAAAAAATTTTTGGTGGGTGGGCAAGCGAAAATTTTTGCTGGGCAATCCTGGACTAACGATGGGCAAACGATTTAGCTGCAAAAAATTGTGAATTTTTCACTAAAACATTTTATTTCCACATAAACAATTTTTGGTGGGTGGGCAAACGATAATTTTGCCTGGGCAAACATGGGCAAACGATATAGCGTGAAAAAAGTTGATTTTTCGATTTTTGGTTTTTTTGCCAAAAAATGTTTTTTTCAAATAAAAAATTTTTGGAGGGTGGGCAAAAAAAACTTTTCCCTGGGCATACATGGGCAAACGATGGGCAAACAAATACCGTATTTTTTTTCAAAAAATTCACATGTGGAGGTGCCAACTTCACAGACCTATTCATACTGTAGAATCACTTTAATGTAACGCTCTTAAGGTCAACACCCCTCGGCAATCCGACGCAGTACCTAATTCATTTTTATGGGCTTTATTTAAAAAAATTTTTTTTATCTTATTTTATTATAAAATGAATTCGTGGGTGCTTTTCCTCCGGATGTCTCGCCTCCTTTTGGCCTTCCCGAACTTTGATCCGTCTTTAATTACCACACTAACCTCGAAAAGTCCGATATATGGTCCACGCTTGCACTAGCCGCATATCTTGGAATGCCCACCTGATGATTCTTTTACCACAAATGCCGCCAAAATTTCTGTAGTCTGTAGCGTATGTAAATCGGACTTTGGCGGTTGGAAAAATTTTAGTGTAGTAATTAAGGATGGCCCGAAGTTCGGGAAAGTCAAAAGGGCCGAGACGTCTGGAGGAAAATCATCCCAAGATTCCGTTTTATAATAAGAGCAGGGATGTTTTCTTTATACATAAATGTTTTGAGTTTTAGGCACCTATATGTAATCAGCATTTTAATGT
The DNA here is from genome assembly GCA_036326145.1 of Rhagophthalmus giganteus. NCBI lineage: Eukaryota > Metazoa > Arthropoda > Insecta > Coleoptera > Rhagophthalmidae > Rhagophthalmus > Rhagophthalmus giganteus. Next base: position 8,200,029 of record JARFJA010000067.1, on the reverse strand, counting down.
TTACTTATTAAACAGTTTTCTTAATTATGTACATATTCTGGATAATCTAAGTCTACTGTATCTACTTTAGCCTCGTAACAGGTAATACCGTCAAATAGGATGAAGCGGACCATGTGTGGTGAAGTGGTCCACTGGTGCGCTTTTTTATATATATGGCAGTTACATCTCGTATATGATACTAAAACTGCTGTAAACGTGGGAATCTGATCCACAGGTCCCTGTCAATATTGTAGGGACTCTATTTGATAAAACTGTAGGAATTAAACCTTACTTTGCGTTAGTTTAAAAGTATCGTAATTTTATCACTTGGAATTTTATCATGTATTTATCTGTAAAAGTCAGTTGTGGGGGGCGTTTGTGGGAAGAGTTGGATGTTTTTTTTTTTCGTTATAGTTAAAGGACAGTACTTTATTGTGCCCGTGATCTATTTCACCACAAACACGGGGCGGAATGATCCACTTATAAATAAATTTCAAATTAATATAATTGTAACCTAATTAACCTTATTATGTGACGCGATGATGTGATATGATGTACCTGTGCTATAATGTACCTGTGCTATATTTGAAATGTGGGTTTATTTCATTAATAATGACGGACAAAAGACGAAAAGTAGTTAAAAGTCACCCCATTTGACGGCACCTTCATATTATGTACAATTATATTTTTAACCATACACACTTATATTAAGAATTTCGACAGATCAAGTTAAAAGAATAGGTTTTAGTTTATTAGACTGCATTCTTTCAAGTTTTATTATCGTATTAAGTATAAATTATAACCAGATAGTTTAATAACAATCAGGTTTAAATAATATAGTATAAGCGTACATGTAGGGTATGTACCTAAGTAAGTTACGGAAAAGAGGATTGAAGTTTCTATTATCCGAGAGACGTGAATACAAGCAATTTACTCTAAAATTAGATTGTACAGCATTCACAATCAGTTTACTATACTTGCTTTAGAAATTAATTTATACACCGTATGATAGCAATATTAACTTCATTAATACGCATTAGATATTCTCCATTTTGATTTTACACCTGCTCCATTAGTGGTATTATTAAAACTATTAAGTGAAGTCTTTATCAATTAACCCAAGATATACGAATAAGTACTTAAACATAAAAATTATATGTATGTGTATAAAGGGTTCGACAGTCCAGTTCAATTTCTGTCGTTGCTATTAAAGTTTGCAATAGTTAATGAAATAAAATTATTTGTAGAAATTTTTGTTGCTAACACCTATAGGTATAAAAATAGTGTAGTTTACAACAAGTTTAAGTTAAATGTTTTATAATATTTACATGTATCAGAACATGATGTTGGTACAAAATGAGATGTTTGTGTTATTTTTTAGGGTACCTATTCGTTCCTGTAGGTTATTCATCCGAAAATTAGTAGGTACATACTTAGAATTTAAGGACAATATAGGGATGATCTCGTATCGTATAATTACAAAGCTGTATGATAACCATATTGGAATAATCGGTCATATTTCTACCCTAATAGTGGATTACCGTGCGCTCGTATTACCGTGCGGTTCACATTTCACCCTCTACGAAACTACTTCGAACTCTTTACTTTTTTAAAAATAAATTTGCAGCTCTAACAAAAATGCATTTTTTTATGCAAGAAGTTAATTTATTTACTTGATGCAGTTTACTATCATATGTTTTACATTGTCATTTAAAAAAATACAAATTACTTCAACCGCTTTAAATAAAATTAATATTACAATATTAAAATCCCAAAATAGTAATAATAATTAAAGCAAAATACGAATTAGGATATTGTACATACAATAACATAAAACACAATAACTTAAAAAATAAAAATAATAACAGCACATCCAGGTATCTGATGTACTTACTCGATGTGCGTTTTTCACTTCTTATATTTTCACATCTCTGCATTTTAATTTTTAATTTTGTTTAGTTATACCAACCCGATGTGAAAAATGTGGAAAATTGAAAAGTCATAGTTGAAAGTTGAGTTCGGAATATCGTAAAAAAATGTCGAATCGTAAAATTCAATTTTTTTTACGAATACCCGCGTTAAATCATTTCGAAAGAAATATCGTAAATACATAATATTATACGTACCTAGTAATATTTTTCAATTCCCAAGTTTAGTTCGGGATGGATAAAATTTTAGTCTTGAAAAATTGTTCTCAAGTTGTCTCTTATCAAAGAAAGTTAACAGGGTTTCTCTTTTGTATCTTTTACGATGGGAACGAAGCGTGTCACTGCAGATTACAGTTTTATTTGTTGGATATAACGAAGGTTCTTTTTTATATAACCTTATTTGGTTTAGTAATATTACCGCCTTTACTGTGATACAATAAAATGACCGCTAACTAAACAGTGTCTAACAAAATTTCATCGTTGTTACTTCATTATTACACGCAACTGTACATACGCGGATCAAAATACGTTTTTCTCTTCGCATGTTTGCTTTATTACTGTATAGTTTTAACCTGCAGGTTTCGCTTTATATGTAAATCGAATTTCGTTGTGAACTACTGCGGAATCGATAAAGTTGCTGTACGTATGCACAATATGCTCCAAAGTGCATTGTTTAATGGAATGGTGGTAGGTATATGGTGAGTAATAAACTTCCAGTGCACTAACGCTGATTTATGCACCTACACATACTTACCTAACCCTATATAATACGCCCCCAACACACGAATAGTTTCTGTTCGTATATGCAGGAATAATCCGCACGTTCAAAATATTACAACATTATAACGTCTCTTTGCAAATATTTATTTTTCGCAAATGAGTTAATAAAATAATTTTATTGAGGTACAAAAACTTAACGTTTTAATTTTAATTATTTGACTTCTACTTGAGTATGATTTTTAAAATTGTTTTAAAAAATAAAAAGGTAAATACTTGTCAAAAAATAGTAATTTCATTATTGTTAAAAATCGCACATAAGGTATACAGCGTAAAGTACGATGATATTGTACAATAAAAATTGAATAATAGTCCCTTCACGATTTTTCAATTCGACCGACACTTCCCTAGTTATAACGATTTAAAAAAAATTTCGAAAACGGGCGAAGACGGTATTTATTTTCAATTTTAAATGTATCAATCAAGTAGGTAGTTAAAATCAATCAATAACATTTTTAAAAACAAAAAAAAATACAAGTTACATTTGGTCAAAAATGGTTCAGCACGACGTTGTTGCATTGCTCGAACCGAGTTACGTTATCATCTCCGGTGTTATTTCCCGCACAGCAAACAAGATTTCCACATTTAAACTTGAAAATAAACACCACGTGTCGTACTCATAATGGGTCTATTTTTCCTACTTTCCAAATTTTTGAAGTCACTATAACTAGAAAAGTGTTGGTCTAATCGAAAAATCGTAAAGATACTTTTCATTCGATTTTAATTGTATATCATCAAAGAATATATATATACATATACACAGTAGTTAAAGATAGGACACTCGTGCGTGGCTCCTTTAATATACAAAATATGAAAATTTAACCTTGGACTTTTAAATCGTAGACAACTATGCTTATGAATCGGCTGCTATTAAATACCAAATAAAGAAGGCTTTTGATTAATTGAAATTTTATACGCAAGGTTATGTTTTTATTATATTGATTTATTCATATTTATATAAATTCCTATAATTTATTGGTTTTCATTAGTGTGTTTAATTATTATCGAGGTTATGTATAACACCAGCTGATAATAAATTTGGCAACGTACCAAATACGAAGTCGCGTTTTCGCACTAATCGTAAGCATTGGTCCTTTAAATCAGAGTTTATTTATCCTTGTTTGGTTTTCATGGTTCTTTGTCGGGTAAAATACTACTATAATCGCTAATCGTTGATATCCTAATTTCCCTATACGCGAATTTCGATACACCCTGTATAGATGCTTACGTTTTAATATCATACATCGAAGGGCAATTTTTCGCATCCAAACTAAAAAATCGGAAAAAAATTAAATACCTACGTAATATTGTACATCATAACAAGCGACTATTAGAGAAACAACCTTTGTAGTTAAACTAAAGTTTGTTTCATTTTAAATGAGGCTCCCCACTTTTTAATGAACTATCAATCTTAACGTAAGTCTAATTAGTAAGACAAGACAAGAATGTGTATTTTGTTGTTTTTTTTTACTAGTCATATTGGCGTTTAATCCGATACATATAGCTCATTTAAAATGAAACAAACCTTAGCAAACATCCAAGTAAATTATTGCATTTCCGATTTAAAACAATGTCGATGAACGCAAAAATAAAATATATCGATTGATTGATTTTTGATTTTCTAAAAGTAAATTGAAAAATGGAAACCTAAAAAGTAAAAAAAAATAAGATTTACTTATTGTAGTATTTTCATTTAAATTTTACCACGGTGTATGCTATCTGTATTTAATAGTCGAAAGTCCTAAATCTGATTCAAAATTGTGATATATACGTATAGTTAATGGACAAATAGTTTCCCAAGAGCTCGCGGCACTTGGTGTTTTGGAAGTGTAATAACGTACAACCATATTCATCTAAACGAAACAATACGAAGCTAGCTTCGCCAACTTTTAATTGAACGTCGGATTTACACCCGGAAAGATAACGGCACTCAAGGGGAAAATTAGAATAAGAATTGAAATATGCTAAAATAATCGTTTTGACGTGACTGCGTAATCGAAAATATCGACGTCAAAACGAGGATAAACTATTTATCGATTTGTTTTAAAATCTAATATTTAAATTAATAACTGGAATCGTGAAAATTACATAATTACATAAGAATGCTCACCGAGAAAATGTTCTTTCCGATTTTTATTTCTCGTCGTCAGTATGTATGTAACTGTTTATAAATTACTTAAATGGAAAACATAATGCCTAAACATTTCTTTGGATAGTTTATGCAATAACTTACACGTTCAAAATTTAATTAAGTGTAGCATTAACGTAAATTAATTAATAACAAACGCTTAATATAATAATTTGCTTGTTTGTTCGAATAATTCCCAATGTATGTTGTAAGATAATAATCCGAGTAGAAATTTCATTATAAGGCATTTGCTACATTACAAAGTTACTGTTTGTAATATAATATGAAGGGCTTTCCACGGTTGTTTTAATTAAAAGTCTATCAAATAGTATAATTAGTTATGTAATTCAGATTTCAGAAGAATTACGTGCATTAGTCCTTATTCACGATGAGCGTAAACGTAAAAAATACATAAGAAATTATAAAATAAAAACTGAATTATAGAGAATTCGTAAAAGTATCCGTAACGAATGTAACGCAAGTAGTAACACAAGTTTCAAATCTTTCGAGAAGACCGATTACAAACTGTTAAAATCGTTTGAGGCGTTACGCCTCTGTCGGCGTCGGTTATCCTGTTTTGCAATTCTTCCAATAAATTAGATTGAACATCATACGCAACTTTGCGTCATGCAACCATCTATTAGCAACAAAAGTTGAGAAAATACCCCATTGTTTGGGTATAATGAAACTTATACGGGTAATTATGCATCTTGTACTTTTGTTTTGTTATTTACCGAGATATTTGCAGACAGTATTTATATGGGTGTATCCGCAATAAGCTGTCGGAAAATAAATTAATATATGAGGTGTTCCGTTTAATAAAATTAAACTAACCCTCGCCGTTTGAACTTAGTTGGCTTTGGAATAAAAATGAAATACCTATGTTATAAAGTAGTCAATATGCCAAACAACTTTTATTTGAAGTTTGTTTGTATATTATTTCGTTTAGGGAGTATTAGCTGGGCAAATCAATCCGATTATGAGACACACGGTATATATATATATATATATATGTGTATTAATTTTTAAATTAATGTTATTCTGAATTTAATTTTTTTTATAGTTAGTATAGATGAATACTTAGACGTTTTTCTATTGGTTAATTTCCTTTTGGCAACTCACTGCCTAAAGACAGTCTACCTGATTTTCCGATCTGACAACGTTAGATTTTCATATCAAATTAAGTATATATTTTAATATCAGATCCGAAAACCAAGTAGACCACCTAACACATGTTTAATTTTTTATTTATATTTATGAATATTATGTTTTAACATAATACAAGTTTACAAGTGTTGACATAAAAAAAAAATGTTAATAGCATAATCCAACAACAAAATTGAACTGTCGTTACAGTTTACGAATCTCATAGGTTTTTTGACGTGTACTATTGACTTTCCGTCACGTTTTATACGCCTATCCACCCGAGCAGACGAACGTTTCTATATTAAATAATTTAAGCAATATCGAATGCAAAGTAAAAAAATGTAAATATTAGGATGAGAGTTCTAAAACAATAAATGAATAAACAGTATACTATTAACACTAATCGTAAACTCTAAAACAAAATAAATTATTATCTATTACTCGAAAATAATTCGAAAAATACCAGTAGTGGAATCACGCCAAAATAGAATTCTATTACGTGACGTCAATTTGACGTCATTGCAATAGATAACTACAATTTGTCATGTGATGGTATCATCCCGTTTCTATATTACAACCCCCTTACGTTTTTATACCCTCGTAGACGACAACAAACGAATCGTCGACTTTTATTCTATCTTAGTATCGTATGTGTCGTTTTGACTGACGTCATAAAATAGAATTCTACTTTGGCGCGATTCCACTACAGGTAATTAAAAATGTTCGACTTTTTGTTAATTTTTTGAGGTCATATAGGTAATGTAATTATTAAAAGTTTTGACCGCCAGAGATAATCAATTATCGTTTCATCAAAATTCTGGAACACCTGCGGCTATATATTTCTTCTTGTCCGTTTTAACATCGTTTTCGTTATCAAATATGTACCGATAGTAAACGCGTTTATGAAAATAAAAGATTTTTTAATTAGCTATATAAATATTGAATTTTTTCACCTTCCATTTACTTTAATTATTTTTAAATATTCACGCGACGCGTTTCGCAACTTCACAGTTGCATTTTCAAGCGATCAATTATTAGCAACAGATCAATTGAGAAATGGTTACATTTGTAACCATTTCTTAGCTTGGTGACTTTGATTCATTGTGTATTTTATGCAGAACTTAAATAACAGTGGTTGGTTAGTTTTGTAACAAAAAAGATAATTAAAGTTGGGTTCACGAATCGTGGTCGAGAGATAACGACACTTGTGAGTGTGGAGATTTCGAAGCAACGCCGCCAATCTATTAGCTGTCACAAGTGTCGCTGTCTGTGGACCGACAGTGTCAAAGTAGACGATTTGTAAATCCTGTTTAATAAATATTATGCTATAATATACAGCTAAAATTTTTAGAAATTTAATCTAAATAAATCTGTTGTGAGTGTCGCGTAGACAAACATCGTATTTGTTATCACTCATTTGGTTGCGATTTGAAAAACATTTCCATACTTTTGTCTGTCGAGACGTTCTCTCTGCCTTCATTCGTTTTACAAATAACAAAAATATTCTAAATACACATTCTATTTAACATAAAACTATTCTGAATTCCGAATGAAGCGACGCCGACGTAAGGAACGATAAGTTGTTTCGGTTAAACTTAAATTTAAGTAAGTAATCCAAATATGCGTAATTCATTTATCGTTATCCTAACGAGGAAACGATTGCCTTGGTATTTTTACGTCATTACAAAGTCCTTCTTTAGGCGATAAGTAGGATAATCCGTCACATTCAAAATCGCACTATCGGAATTTGTTTAAAACAAATGGTTTCTATTTTTATGAATATACTAGCGAAAGCACGGTTCGCTTTTTTGTTATTTCGAAATAATATATATCGGTGTGTGGACGCTACCTATAGCTTCAGTAACACAAATCGATGTAATTTGTCCTCTGTAGTTATTTATCGGGAATCTACTACATTAGGATTGGATACGTCCTAGAGTGAACTAATGAAAAGAAAAACAATTCCACCGTCATGTATAATACAAAGAAAATCGATTTGAAGATTTCAACATTTTTATTTTTATTTTCGATAAGTAATTTTTATACGTATAGGTATTTTCAGCAATATATGTTCTGTTGTAACAGCACAATTCCTTGTTATTTTGATTTTTTTATTCTCGATAATTTTCCACATACCTCTACTTCTCTTTTTGCGTTCTTTCTATAAACTGATTTAAAATTCCTATCTTGCGAATAGATGATAAGGAATTTTAATGCAGTTGCTTGGTTGTTCTTAAAATTGGGATCGGGGGATTTACATATATTTAGCTTTCCCCTTTTATAAAATAGGTGCGAACAACTCCTTTTTTCTTAGGTTTTCCGAAGCTTTACGTCATATATTCGCTCGCTAAACCACATTTTAAACTAGTTTACTGCAGAAATTGTGCTTTTTTAACTTTATAGAGGCGCATGTGACGTTTAAAATATGAAATTGAATTTGTAGTTTTAAAATTTTCGTCAGTTTTAATTTTGAATGGCGTGTATTTTAATTTCGTTACACTTACACATATTATGTATACCTATACTATATCTATAAGTTGTAAAAAACTATAGTTTGAAAACTAATCTACTCATCTTATTTAACAGTAACACTAGGTTTATTTTTGAATTCATTTGATACCAATTTACATAATGTGTTTTCCATGTGTTTTACAGTAACCGGCATAAAGTTGCAACTCAAATGGAAAACTTTTTTTATTTGAAATTTTTTAGAAAATTCTATTCTTTGTAAAAATCTACATAATTCGAAATTCAAAATACACATTCGTATGGATGTTCAAAAATATGAAATCGACTCAGGAGTAATGGTACCCTTAGTTTTCAAAATACACAAAAATGTAAGTTGAAAAAGTTTTTTAGAATTTTAAAAAGATATCATATACAAAATCACGCAGTTACTTAAAACAAAAACTTTTACTTTTTGGCTTATTTTTTTTTCTATTTTCTACGAAATTGTCATGCTCTGTTCTTTTTTGTATCATTTTGTATGTAGGTTTTAACTTTTTTTTGTGTTTATTACTCAATAAATTTTGTTAAAGTCGACGTGACGAGTTTGTGTGTTCTTTTTATACTCGAACACAAAAGATTAGATTGTTTTAGTGTTAGTTTCAATTATGATAATTTTCTAGTCATCAGGTGATCGAAAGATAAATTCGATATTAGGTACACTTTTATGTTAACCAATAATACGCGACCCGTTGCGCCCCGACATAATGTACGTTTACCTTAAATGCAAAGTATCATCTACAAAAATAATGACCCTCGTTCGAATTTTGGCGCGAAAACGTAGGGTTTAGCCTGTAAGTCAGACTGTTTGTCGCGCCTTGATCAAAAACACGTCTTTAATGGGAAAAAAAAACTTTTTCTATGTAGCTATTTTAAATATGATTTTTTCTACTACACTCTTTAATACATTCAAGAATGTTTTTTGAATTTATTTTGTTGATATTAGTTATCTGCCATTCTGACGTTTTTGTAAATTTTATTTTTTTACCTTAAATCAAAATTCATTTGTAATTAATTACTTGGACTTCAAGAGACTTTCGAGTTTGCGTAAAAAATTGTTATTTACAAAAACGTCAGAATCACAAATTTCATTGATAACAGTAACGTGTCAAGATTATGAGGCAAATCAAAGAGAATCTTCGAACAGGACCAAAGTTAAATAATCTGTCAAGAACTTCGAAGTTTTGATGTTTTAGATATTGGGCTGGTGCGAGATTGATAAGGTAGCTTTTTTAGTATTATGAGCATCTACAAATACGAAAAGGAGGAGCAACAAAATCATAAAAAAGTAATTTGTGAGGAATTTCGTCGATTTTGTACTTTTTAGGTGTTACATTTGTGTAGGATTGAAGAGGTCGGCTTTTTTTAATAGGGGTCAAACAGTAAAATCGTTAATAAAGCAATAAAATAACACTAAACACCTGCACAAATTCACTCGATTGTACCACAATAGTTGTGTCAGCTTTATTTGACAGTCGAATGACAGTTTGACATTTTGAATGTCGGCGGTGTCTTGACATGATACATAAGACAGGGACATTATTATTGCTTGTGATAGTACATAATATGACATTTTATGGCAACATACATTTTTATGTGGAAGTTGAAAGATACCTATTAATTTTTACAATAATAACAAAAAGTTCATTTTAATGGTAATATGCATACAGTTTATAATTTGTTTTTAAGTGGCATTTTGAAATATCGATGTTTTTCTATTTACGCCGACAATGAGTTTTAAATCGAAATTGATATGTGCGACATGCTCATAAATTATTCACTACGTGTAATCATATAAAGCGGTTGAACTAGATATTTTCATTTAAAATGTTCGCCTAAATTATTATTTATTCGATTTCGGTATTGAAATATTCTGGTCCTGGTTACGCAATTGTCCTGCTTAACTGTTAAAACTTTTATAAAACATGTGCAGCAAATATTTCCTGGCACGTACGTATTGATTAAAGCAGTGCATTAATTAGATTTTTAAAATTCTACATGCGACGACGAATTTTCTACGTATCTATGTATCTATTAATTTTTTTATTTAAATTTTATTTCGCCTGCACTATAGTTCGCACAGTTTTATTTAAAATACAGAAAGTTCTCGATGCCATATAACACTGTGTCCATACTCATTATATTTTTTTAAGTAAATCTTTTTACTTTATTTCAAGCAGGCATGTTTGATTCTATCTCTTTATTTTCATAACGTCTCTATTTGATCCTTTCGTTTGAATGCTCTAGGATTTTATCCGCAGTTCTTTATAAATTAATGAATATCGAGAGTTTTACAAAACTTATTTAGTTATCAGTTGTAAAATTGAAAATTTGCATACTTAACTATACATATTTCTGCTACTTACCTATAAACAATTTAAGTGGTTATTTATTACGAATAAATAATAATATTGTTATGTACGTATGCAAGTAGTAGTATTTCCGCGACCCCGTCAATTTATTTTAAATCTCTTTTATAACTCTGAAAATACCATTTATAAAAGTTAATTTATTTTTTAATCAAATAAAGATAACAAAGCAGCGTCTTTTTAAGGTGCACCTCCTTTCCAACTCCCGCAATGCATACATCATCAGAAATAAAACGAATTCAACTTTGGCCCTCTTATATTCTAAAATTATATTAGCCATGCAGATACTACAAAAGTTTTTCGATTACATTCTGTCATTATAAATATTAGTAAATCGAACCAGAGGGAAAGATAACATTAAAAACTTATGAAGTTTCCTGAAACTGACCGTGACTTGAACTCTAGGGACGCGTTGTCGGTGATCAACTGAAACTGCAGCGTTAATAATTGTTCTGCTTCGGCGTTGCCTTAAAGCATAATTTAGAAGTTAAAATAAAGTAAAATAACTTGTTTCCATTTTTTTATATTTGTATTTTGTTAACTATAAGAAATTTAATGAACCGAGTTTTTCATATCTGCAATATTTTATATGCAGATTCAGAAAACGAAATTCATGCTGCGTGGTATAGGTACATAGAAGGAGAATAAATTCAATTTGGGAATATTCTTAAAAGCTTATGGAACTTTTAGGCGTCGGTGTTCCTTTATATGGTGTTGTGTTCCTTTAAAATAAATTTATTTCTGGCACTTCAGACGTGTGCATTGTAAAAATATTTATGTTATCTTATTATAAATTCGTAAAATGCGCAAAGAAAAATTAACTTAAATCGACCCTTTTATTCCCATCAGTACAGGATTAAAAGAGTAATCTTTCGCGTTTCGAGTGAGTATTTCACACACGCTTCATGGGAACTATGTCTTTATTGTGTATTATCCAATGACGTTAACATTAGCTGTCACCGACTCATAGACTATTAAATTAAACCGAAGTCGGGGTATCGTTTGAACTAAACTATTACGATGACGTTACTTTATGTCATTAATCCAGTTTGACAAACTGACTGATAGTGTGACACGGGCTTTAGTTAGTTTTTAGAAAGTGAAATACTGATCGGCGCAAAGAAATGTACACGCGTATTCTATAGAAAATTGAAGCTTTTCCACATTTAAACATAATTAAAGCTAACATAATAAACTAACACATTGACTACAGAAGACAATAATTCGCTAATACCCAGTATTGTAGAAAAAATAAAACTACATACACAATTATTAAAATTACATTCGGTCATCAATATGTTATTCCTAATATTTATAATAGAAAAAAATGCTCTTATAGAGATTAACTTCTCAGTTTTAATGACATTTCTTAGCAAACTATGTCGATTGACCCTATTAGATTTTAATCTCTAGTAATCGTTCGAACAAAATGATAGTTACGTGCGCAACCCTCTACGATTTTTTTTTTCGTATAAATAATTTAACCGTTAATTGTTTTAAACGATTAATGAAATAAATAAATAATTTTGTGAATAAGTACATAATACAGAAATCGCAGAATCTTTTAAAAATACATCGCTCTCTAAAAAGTATTGGAACTAAACCTTATATACGGTTTGTTGTATTTCCTCGGGTAGCCGGAGGTAATGTTGCAGTCGTAAATTACGCCACCGCTCATTTCCACTGTCTATAACTGAATAGAACTGTAGCGTCTCCCTACCATTCCCAAAACGATCATCGGCGAGTTTAGCAATTGTTCTAATAAAACTTTATTTTTCAGTAAGTATTAATATTTTTAAAACTTAAATTGATACCTAATGTAATAAGTATAGGTAATTAGTAATACGTCTAAATATTTAATCTCTAATTTTGCTTAAATATATAAAGAAACAAACGATTGCCTGTCTAATTACAAAAAAAACTGTAAAATTCAATACTAGAACCCTGCCGTAGGTTGTTCGCAATCTTTTTTTGCTTGTTTGACCTCCGCTCTTGTAATTTTATCTTCACTCTCTGTACCACCCAATTTTATTGTTGAACTTTTAACGCTTTGCCCTTCAACTAAACTACACTCGTCAAAAGGTTTTGTTGGGCGTCCTCTACGCATTTTATTTCTTCTTGGTAAAGGTTCAATTTCTTTTCGCATTTCTGTTTCGAATAGTTCTTCCAATTATTCGGCTGCTGCACAATAAAGAAAAAAAAACAGTTGTTTATTCCGATGAGCTTCTTGCAATTTTTTTGTTGAACCGCGTCACAAAATTTTCCGGAATTTGACATATTCTATCGATGATTTACCTGCACGCATATTAGATGATATAAAGAAAGACTACAATTTATTAGAACTGTCAAAATACGAGGTACGAGGTGAGAGCACTGTGTGAAACGTCATCATCTATGGCCTATCCAAACCTATGTGCAATTCACGTCATCAACAAAAAGTTACTAGATTGTTTATTTGTAATTCGGTTTAAAATTTGGAAAGTGACTTGCGCGCCATGTTAGATTGTATAAAGAAAGACTGCAATTTATTAGAACTGTCAAAATACGAAGTACGAGGTGAGAGCACTGTGTGAAACGTCATCATCTAGTAACCTTGTATTTATGACGTGGATTGCATAATAGGTTTAGACGAAGTGTAGTAACCTTTTATTGATTACGTGAATCGCCAGACAGGTTGTATAGGCCATATGTATAGATGCACGTATACGATCTGAGCACTCTTAAGTGCAAATTAATTTTTTTTGACTAATTATAAATTGGTCATTTATTAACAATTAACATTACCAATACTGATACCTAATAACTATAGCTTGGTCATCTGAATCAATTGGACAATAGCGCATTATCGCATTAAATTGCTATTTACTCAAAAAAAAAACAGCAGAAACTAGCAGTTGAAATTTATTAGGTCATTAGTAGATACTATAGGAATTATGTGTTCAAAATATGTGCTTGTCGCCAGTTGTCACTACATACTAAACGTATGCGTATAGTTCGACTTATACCGGAAAGTAAGAATAATAAAAAAATAGGATGTTTTACTAGGTATATTATAACAATTTTGGTAATAATGAAAACTTCAATAACCACTAGATTTAATACCGAGTTTAAATTAAATGAAAATTTATCAAAAAGAAGTACTGTTAAATTTTAGACGAAAGATGTAAGTTGGAAAAGATGTAAGTTTTAAGAAAAATTTATCGTGTAACTAATTATTAAGGTTATATACGCCACCAAATTCGATAGTTCTCAAAAGCATTTTTTACCGCACCTGAACCACTACGCGCCGCCTTATTTTTGCTACTTTCTTATATAACAAAATTGAACGGGCCATTACGAATTAGGTAGAAGCTTAGTACCTACTTGTATTATTACGTAATAAAGCGCTATTTTTAATCACGTCTGTAGAATTTTAAATCTCTAATTTCAACTGTCACGGTTCTTTAAAATAATACGTAATTGACTGACAAAATATACCTATTCTACTTTTATTTTGTCAATAATGCTTATTAATCACATAATTAGAGCAACTTGAAGATTTTTAATATCCATTAATTTATGTAAATATATAATTTTTATGCTTTTATATACAATTATTTAATTTGCAATTAAGCTTAATTTGGAATATCGTAATCAATATTCTAAAAATTTCGTCGTTTACGAAACGAAGTTATTCGGGTGGTGAATTTTTTCCTAATAAACGGCCCTGGCTTCTTTAAATTTTCTTTTGATTTTAATCAGTTTCGGTCAATAAACGTAGGCTATACACTCCCCCCTTTTAAATTCTGAGAAAATCTCCGCCAGTAAATTAATCTTGTCACTCAAATGGCGGCTTCCCAAAATTAGGGGTAGTTTTAGGTACTGCGGATTATTTGTACACGTGAAGGAAATTGTTAATCAGAACTCAAATCGTTACTGTAAAACTTTTTAAGCAAACGACACGAAAAGGCGTTTTTTTTAGTGCGTTTTTTTTGTTAGAAATACCTATAGGTGAAACGTCGAGGTAATCATTTAGTTATCGTCAAAATTTCGGAGGTTATTTGTTTGAAATTATGCATAAAAAATAGAATTTAAATGTTGCTGTAATCGCGTTTTAATTTTATTGGCGTGCTTAATTTTAAAATATTGAATTCGTGGGTAATATATTTTTGTCTTAGAAATTGTGGATTTAATTATAATTTTGTTGACATCACGATATATCATAAATATCTTCGGTGGGTAGGTACGTACATTACTAAATTTTCGTGGACATATTTTAAGTTGACAGAGTATTGATTTTGAAGACAAGAACGTCGGAAGGAACAATGATTAAGCGAGTTTTATAAGTGAAACATAACTAATTCGAATATGGAATTTTTCTAAAATAGTCGTCTTGGTTGATTGATGACATTTGCTCGTTATAAAATGTTCGAAAGGGTTTCATGTAGTATAGATAATGTTTTGTTTGTTTGTTTTTTTTTAGATAACTTGTCATTATTTAATGCCTTTATTATACTTAACCCATTTTACACGATTGCCTATTTTTTATGTTAAGTAATAGATTTATGAATCTGAAATTTTGTTTTAAACAAGAAAGGGTTGGAATAGCAATAAAGAATGCTATAGTACGCGACGTCGGCGTCGATACCTACGCGACGCGACGGTTTGTTTAATTAGTCATCGTTTTCGGAGTCGTTGTATTAATTTTGTAAAATTGCGCATTCCAACCGTGATGATAGTTAAAAAGTTTTAATCGCGCCTTTTAAAATTTAATATTATAGCTTTCTCCCATATTACTGTTAAGAAAATTCCTAATCGGAAATTATAGTGTGCGAAGCGTACAGTTACATTGTCACTAATAAGGCCTTGTATATATATATATATATATATATATATATATATATATATAAATGTCACCATACTCTTTTAATAGAACATAAACCCTTAAAACATTCAATCTCAACGTTGGACGTGCCTCGAAGCAACTCGTAAAATGCACAAGGCTGACTATACCATCTACAAGACCGTTCTTTTATATTAACCCATTAAGCTCGGATTGTTATACGGCTATACCACTTATCCGACTACGTTTGGTTATTACCTTATTACTTCCTTATTAAAAGCCTGTTCGTTAAATTTTGAATTCGATCAAATGACTCTTATAATTTTATGTTTTTTATGACAACATAAACCCTATTACTTGAAAATTTATACCTACCGTTCTACGTTCAATTAAGATATTTTCTTAACCAGTTTCAACTTTACTAAATATTTCGCCTATTATTTGGTTCGTGCCGATATCGAACATTTTTATCTATGTATAGGTACGGTAATTTGTAATCGTTCGGAGAAAACGTTCGATAAATGAAGAACCCACACCACTCATATTTTACTAGTTTATGAACCATTTGTAGTACCCTTATACCTAGGTTAAAGTTGCTCTCATTTATCATCTCTCTCTGCATCCGCATTACTTATAAAACGTGTATTAATTTGTAGGTAAACCTTTACGCTCGTATGCATGCTTTTAGTCTCATTAGTTGGTTACCAATCATCTTGATTAACCGTTAGTTGGTTATCTACTATAGCTACTTTACAGTTAGAGTTGTTAAAACAAAGGGCTGCCTTGATGGCGCAACGCTATAAAACCATAAAACGATCAGAAATAGCAGTTTGTACGGTCATTTCGATTCCGCACGGGGGCCTCGCTGATAATTAAATTCTGACGAGCCTTTCTTTCGATATTAATCGCACGTCGATGCATACATAACCCGCAAGTCGGCGAAGAGTGAACGTTTCACTACCATTAAAACAAAACACAAAGTCTTAAAAAAATAAAGCGATCGGTGATTTTTCGTTTCTTTGGAAAATTGTTCGCCTTTAGATTTTTACACTGCGTATCCCTTTTAATTCGTTATTTTAACGAAAATAAAAACAAACAAGAACGGGCAAGTAAAAATATTTTATTTATATCGAGACGTTTAAGCGTGTAAAAGTGTAAATTATAAATTTTTTCAGCTCGTAAATCTTATTGTTAAGATACGACAAACGAATTACATAATTAGTAGCTGCGTGATAGCCCAAATTTATTCTACACTTTTTATTAACGCCGACAGTTTTAAGATTTAAGGAAGATTCATTTCTTTAATACGCACTTCTCGCAATCAAGATTTTGCCATTGGCAGTAAAATATATTAAGATACGATTAGAAATAATTTTCCGTTGAGAAAATTACCGATTTTAAGAACTGTTAGTATAATTTTACAAAAAAAGTTGGTTATATATTATTTATATAAATGCGTAGCAGTTGCAGAAGAAACGAGATTAAAACAAAATGTAATAAAAATAGAAAATAGAAAAGTGCTACCTCGTGGCGTATTACCTATAAAAAAATGTAGAGGCACACTGAAGATGTTTAGGGAAAAACAATAATGCTATAGATTTATTATTAACAATTTAGGACAATAATTAATTAGTTAATCGTTTGCTTAATTTATTTTCTGCCACCGAACCTTAGTTGTTATTTCGATTAAAAATATCATGGTTGCTCTCACTCACGTTAATTAAAAAAAAAGGAAAATTGACTTAATTACCATTAAATTTGTAATAAAAAAAAACAATACCTACAAAGTAATTGAATCGCCGATTATTACTGAACACTTTAAAGTCGCTTTTTTTACGCGACAGGAAATGAAGCAAACGGTTCTAAAATTTATATGATAAAATTGCAATTATTAAATTACTCAAAATGGCTAAAAAGCGACTTGGGGCGTTTCAGCAATAAGCGATTCGATTAATGATTACTTAAGGAACTGTTTCGAGCTTTTCAAAAATGCGATTTAACTTTTCGATAAACTTCAGATTGCTTCGTCGCTTATGTTTGAAAAAGTTTCTTCAGTTCTTTATATTTAATATTTTACACATTGCTCGTCCTGATTGCACAACAATTAGGTTGGTTCAACGTTTGCTAATAAAGTTGTTAAATTATTTTTGAGAAAATCTACATTTCTCTTCTATAAAAATACAAAAAAAAACAATACAGGTAACTTCCCCCAGCTCTTCGCGACGCCGTTGAGAGCGGATTCGTTATATCCCGATCGATTTGGTAGTATTTAAAAAACCACAATTTTGTTGTTTTCAAATGTTTTTCCACACATCTAAGGTGTTCTACGCGTGGTCGTGTGCTTGTTTTCGACGAATTTTGCATAACAAACGCAAACAGGCAATTAAAAAAAAAACTTAATTTTTTTCAACGCGCAAAAATGAATAATTGTTTCAGTTTTATTCAGTTAAATGATTTTTGTTTATTTTTGCTTGTTAATTATTATCATTTGTTTGGGAGATTTAAAAATATAATTAGAAGGTTAGTGATATTTTTTAGAAAAATGAATCTGAACATTAATATTGACGCTGTTTTGGCAAAAGGACGTCACCCACAAAAAGAAAATTTTACAGGAGCGCACATTAAAAAGGAAAAAGTGTTGATGCATTGCATTAGATATAATATCTTGAGTCTGAATCAGTTTTTAGTTGCGTTAGTGTTGAATAATGAAAACTATTAGGATCACGATCGGTGATGGCGCGCACTCGCTTCATGTGCTCTTTTCCATAAAACGCACACTGTTGCGCACCAATCACGAATCGGGTCGGCCTAAAATCAGTCTTAATTAACAGAACAAACTTAAAAGTCAACTAGCGACTTAACAAAATACTGAAATGTTAAATGAAGCAGTGTACTTAGAACTCTTTCGATATGGTTTAGCATTGTTGAACTTCCTTTAAACGAATGAAAATTATCATTTAATTTTAATTTAATTTAACTCCTGCACGTTGTTTTT
The DNA here is from genome assembly GCA_036326145.1 of Rhagophthalmus giganteus. Taxonomy (NCBI): domain Eukaryota; kingdom Metazoa; phylum Arthropoda; class Insecta; order Coleoptera; family Rhagophthalmidae; genus Rhagophthalmus; species Rhagophthalmus giganteus. Next base: position 8,181,380 of record JARFJA010000067.1, on the reverse strand, counting down.
CATTTAATTTATTTCAATTCACGATTTCTTCGTAACAAGAACAGAGAAAGCCACTTAAAGCCGGTCTCGTTCCTATTATTTTATGAAATTTTCAAACTATAAAGTTGAATTAATTGTTTTACACCTTTTCGTTTAACGGTTGATGAATTTAAGCGAAAAATCAAAATTGGAGAGCAAACGAGTACTAAATTGCTAAGCTAAAATACGAACATCTAATTATGTAAAAATGTTTTCATCGTATTTAATAAAAGTTTTATTTAATCTCACTTTGAAAAGCACTTTTCCATTTATTTGATTATAAAATAGCAAACTTTTATAGTTACAGCTTTCAACCTAAATGGCATTTCCCTCGATAACTTAACATAAAAGGTTCGTAATATTTTAACGTAAAAAGGTTTTGGTTTTAAAAACATTCGTGAATGCGTATTTTCCAAATCATTTAAATTGTTTGTTCTTTATGATAATATCGAAATAAACACCGTCAGTTATCGAGTAATATTTCACGTTTCAGAAGTGGAAATTCCAATTTTACTTTAGGTATGAGATTTTAACAATCCTAGGTATTACCTACTTAAAATTAGAGAATTTACCTGAACGTAATTTAACCTGTCGTTCAGGACGTCTACGCCAATTAATCCTTGTCGACTTGAACTTTGACCTGGCATTTTATACATCCCCGCAAACTTTGTCTAATCGAAAATTTCGGCCCACGACTAATTTTACTGTGAGTAACACGTTTCGAGCGACAAGTAATTTAAGTTCCCTTGATTACTTTTTTAACGTCAAGCCAGATCTGTATCTGTAGTGTACAGTTAAATACCTAACTACAGGTAATGGTACAACGTAATTTTAATGACTTATTTCTAATCTTGGTAATTTACAAAAATTGTCCTTATAATCACATTTTTACTTTCAACTCTATACCTACTTACCACATTATTTTTTGGATTTCTGCTAATGTATCAAAATTGAATAGACAAAAGTGATTGCAATAATCACTTCTATTTTTGAAAATATAAAATGTAATTCAAAAATATTTTATACCATATATTATATTGCGGTAAATAATGTAGAAACGCCCTTCGATACGCGGAAAAAGTTAATTCGTTTGATGTTTTTCAATTGTATTGATTTAAATTTTCTTCTACAATTTCTATAAGAATATAAAAAGTTAAAAAGCGTAGGTATTTTTGTAACGGCAATATTTAAAAGTATACTTACGTATTATTAAAATCTCATATATACCTAGTTTTTTCGTGCTCTCTCGTTCATTTCTTTGTGGCTTATTAAAGCAAAGTGTCAATAGAAATCCTTTCAACTTCAGAAGTTAATTACAACTTCGCCATTGAATTTGTTATAAGCATAAATATAAAACTGGTTTTTGTGAACAAATGAAAGAAAAGCAATTCCTATATAAACGATTCCGAATATTGTTTACTCATTAAACCGGGGTTTTATGCATCACTCTAAACGTCGACCAAGATTTTTACGTTAGAAATTTATTATTTTAACGCAATATGTTTTAAAACCATGCACGTGAAATTAAAATGCAATCAAACGATAATTGGTGTGAGTTTGACAGCTGTGGTTTAATAATGGCAGTAATTTATAGTTGATGCAGGGAATTCGAGTAATTAATCAAACTTCGAAAGATTCGCGTCCATATTAATCAGAATTGTCCTGGCTATCGACAGATTCATCAAATTAAAAATTCTACCTTTGGTTTAAAAATAATCTTAGTTTATCAGAAACGCTTTCCATTTAATAAAATACGTCTACCTACGTATTATGTTTTGTAGGTATTTGTGTATACTATAAAACGTGCTCACCACGTTAAATGAACGGATAATAGTTTAGCGAAACTGATAAAAGGCAAACCGTAATCATATCGAACATAAAGTTCGAATATTAGACACAATAACAACTTTAGCCACAACCAGAATTATCTAAGTTGCGTATGTATTGGGCGGATGATATTTTTTAACGTTACAAGAAAGCGTTGTTAGAATACAAACAATTTTATAGTGCACTACAAGGTACAAGTGCAATAAATATCAATCGATTTTAATATAAGGAAGATATAAACACGGTATGCCACATAAAAAGTTATATAAAGGGTGAATGATATGTTCTCGAAAACGTGCAGCGGTTAAATTCTATTAAATAAACTCTTGTTGGGACTTTAATATACATTTTAATAGCCGCATGTGTAGCATGGAGTTGGTTACATAAAAAGCTTTATACGAACTACGTTAAGAATAGATAATTGAAACGTTTTACGCGTTTAAGAAATTTCGATATAAGTAAGCATCGATTATTCTGGTTAAAAACGTAGTTTAACATGTAATTTATGTCATTTTTTAAATGTTGAGATAATCATCGGGCTCTTATTCTAATTAATCGTAAATATAATAATTGTATGTATATATAGATACAGTATGTCCCAAATTTAGCAGTATACATATTCTTATTATTAAAGATAGACATTTAATTAAATAAGCAATGTTGCGCAGTTTTAAATGCTGATTCAGATTCCGTTTAGAAAAACTCTAAAATTCCGAACGGTTTAAAACTTATTCCAAAAAACTGAAAATCGCGATTTAAAAAAAGAGACAAATATCTCCGTAATTGTAAAAAAACGTGAAAAAATGTTGCTTCCCTCTTTTTAACGATGTTTAACAACATATATTTGAATAAAAAAATATTCAAAATATGAATTGTTTTTATTTTAAATCAAGCAGGCCATAAATCAGATACACGTGAATTTTATTTTGGTAAGAAATGAATTAAAAACAAAACAATTAGATGTTGGGTATTTGTGTAATTTATATAATTCTCACAACTTCACTATCTATACTTAATAATATCTATCCATACCTACAATAAATATGTTTTTAATTAATAAACTTTTGAAAAACTTTGTTCATATGACAGTTCGCTGTATTATTTATAACAAAATTTATAAAATAAATATATTTATAAAAAAAACAATTAATATTTTTGAGTAATTTTCTACTCAAACATGTGTTGTTATACATCATTGAAAAGAGGAATAGAAAATGCTATTTAATCATTGAAAAATCCAATATGGTGTCCATTTAAGATAAGAAAATTGCTATCGGTGTCTCAGAAACCGTCATCGTGAATTTTATTTCGAACTCATTTTTAAGTTTACCTCATCAAATCAAGTGATTTTTATATCAAACATTTTTTCATGTTTTTTACAATTACAGAGATATTTGTCTTTAAAGAAAAATCGCAAATTTCAGTTTATTTAGAATAACATTTAAACTGTTCGGAATTTTAAATTTTTCTAAACGGAATCTAAATCAGCACTCAAAACTGCACAACATTGCCCATTTAACCAAATATCTACTTTAATAACAAGACCCATGGTATACTATTCAATTTGAGACACACCGTATACACATATATATATTCACATAATAGATTGTGTACTTATCTCCTCATAATTAAAATACGGGCTGAATTTTATTAATAATTTTAGAGACACTTGATACTCATACTCATTATATATTGTTAACTCAATTGTATCGTTTCCATAACAACCGGTAACAGTGCCTATAATAATAATTAGTCAAATGAATCATTCGAGGAGCTAAACAAACTGTTAAAAAGCAATAACATAGAAAATTGCTTTCTGTTTCCACGATAATTAATGAACGTAATTAATCTCGTTTTAAGCAAACATTTCCTACTTCGAAATTTTTCATAATTGTTCAAGGGAAAAACACCTACTTATATTAATCTTTTACGTCTCGTAATTTCATTTTAATTTCTTCGTAAAATATCAATTTCTGTTCGTTATTTTTACACTTTCATAGACGATTAATTGACAATAACTATACTAGTACGGTAACTATAATGACAGACCTCTATTTTCAAAACTAAATCTTTTTCGCTAAAGTCTAGAAAATCCAATTTTCCATTTCAGCCCATTAAACTGCTGTTAAATTCGAAGGCCGACAGGACCAGCGATATACGCACTGATAAAAGCACAAACTGGTGCACATAACACGTAGGAACTCGTTAGAGAAATGGCAGGGGAATGCTTTAGTTCCTGCATTATTTCAGTGTTCACAGTGTAAAGGATACGCCTGTATTATTATATAACAACACATTGCATAATTAGTAGATACTGTGCCAATGTATTGTATTTACGTTGCAAACGCTCGTTACCTTAATTAACTTTGTTTTAAGATCGATCAATCATCGAAAGCCACGGATCGAATTGTTTACGCAATTTTTTACGTAAATATTGTTTTATCGTTACCGAATCAAAAATTTATATTTACCTATATTGTGGAAAAAATAAATTATAAAGTGAAGTCAAATTAGGAATTCAAAGTTAAATTAAAATTTCCGTTAGCGGACTGCAAATAGTTCACGCAAAGTTAACTGTCATCAAACTTTATACAAGCAAAAGTTCAACCTCATAATCGTTTCGCTAAAACCCAATAGCGTTTTTTTCTCGTTTTCTTTTTACGCTTTCCGAGTGCGGAATATTTAATTAAAAATTAATTATTTGTTTTCGTTATAGTTATCGTTGCGAGACGATTATCGTTAAAATTTTAATTTTTCCGACAATCTAGTAAATTGATAATATCAGCCAAAATGGTGGCTTATCCTGCAATATAGATTGTAAGGCACGTATCCTGCCTGCTTACATGATATATGTTCGAATACTTCCTTCCATATCGGCTAGAAACGCCTATGGTCCACAAAACATCACGTTAATTGGAACTGATGTTTTCGAAGTATTAAGCTATAATCGTGCTATTCTCTGATTAATAGGCTTACTATAACCACGCTTACTCGTCAGCTTGTATTCGATATTTGTTTATTTTACAGAGAAATATGGTCTAAACGGCTTAGTATTTCTACATAATTTCAACTATTTCAAAATATGCGAAACACTTATGCATTACACTTGTATAAATCAAAAATGGTAATTTTTATACAGTGTGTCCCCGGATCGACGCATGAATAGATGAAAAGCCCAGTCAATAAGTCCGCCCCCTTTATTCGCACATTACTCAATATTTTCCCGAAAATTTGCGAAAGCTGCTCTAATCTCCTCGAGGGAAATAGAATTTATGGCATTTCTAATGCGATTTTTTAACACTTCTACATCGTTCGAAGGCCTGTTCCAACAAAACTTAGATAAATGTCAATGCGTAATTTTATACGTCTTTTGTACGACGGACAGATCGAAGTAGGCAAAAGAGAGTTTTATAATTTTTAATTCTCGGTTTTCTCCGAACAACAACGTTTTGTCGCATCTCGCGCACTTTATTGGCGAGAAAACAATTTTTTTTTGTGTATATAAACAAAATATTTCATTTTTCAAAACCAAAATTATGGTACAAATTAGTTTAGGTGAAAAATCTTTTGTTATACACTTACAGGGCACTGACAAGATTTGTACTTTTAATGACGTGCCTACTTCGCGCACCTAATTTAGTTTCCATTCAAACAGGATCGAATCCCAGAAGATGAAATTTCAACTCGGAAATTTTTTGGCTTCTCCATCTATTCGTGTAGGTATCGATCGGGGGACGCACCGTATAAATTAGGTAGTAATAATATTATGAATGACTAAACTTATTTATGTGAGCTCTGTAGTGTATAAGAAACGACTGCAAAGCAACAAGCCTACGACAACGTTTTTTCTCGGCGTGTCATCAACGAGTTTTTTTGATAAATTCTTTTCTAAATGCGTTTACAGGGTGTTAAATGTTTCGTACTTTTATATAACGTAGGAATCGTTTCTTGTATAGGTGTATTATTTTAAATAGATACGTTTCTGATCGTTTAAAATTTTGGACGGTTTTGTAAATCCGATTTCCGGGCCTTGTTTGTTTTCCTCTATTATCTAAAAGCGACAAGTACATGTACGATCAGCGATAAAGTCGCAGTTACCCAAAGTTATCAAAATAAAGTAAGTACTTGAAAATATTTTCATCAATTTAAGGAAATTAATTTTCTGACGGATCAGCGCCAACAGGAACTTAAAGAAACCACATGCTATGAAGCCTAAGGCATAGCTATGTATAGACTCTAAAGCTGTTAAGCTGTAGCGTTAAGTGTATATAGTAGCGCATTATGATGTAGAATCGAAAGTGACTCATTTAATTGATTGCTTGTTTGTTTGATGGGAGTTTGTCTTGATGGATCCAGCGATTGTATTTGTTTAGTGTTAATATCCGTTCTAGTAATCGATCGGTGCCTAAAACGTTCACAAGATCTTTCGCTAGTTTCCCTTTCTTCAGAAAAGTTTTGTATAATATGTGTTGTGTTATTTTCTGTGTTGCTACATTGTGGGACATTCCTATAACAAAAGGCGATGCGAAGAACTTGGATGGAACTTTGAAAGATCCCTTCAACGATAAAGAGCCTATTAGACGTCTCATTGGCATGCATTTATTCTAAACTAGAAATTAATTTAAATACAAGTAAATACTTGCAACAAAATACCCAAAGAAAATGGGAACTTTAGTTTCCTACATAAACAAAATAAAAACTTTAAATTGATAGGTAGTTAAAATAAAAAAGTGTTGAACTTTTCAAAGAAATGAAGTTTTCAGAATATATTGAAAGAGACAGACAAAGCATTTTGCGTTCAATCTAAATATGCACTCGTTTTAAAATTCTCTTTTCTTCGAGCATTTTGTACCTCCAAAATCGAGACGAATGTAAAAACCTGTTTCAGTAAACAGTTGCACGTTGACTTCACTAATTGTAATGTAAAAAATATCTCGAGTTTCAAAAATTTTTGTCTAGCAGTAAATTTTTACTGATGAAGATCCTTATTTTTATTTGTAGTTAAGACACGTCGCTTTTTAGTTTTTTTTTGCGGACTGGAGTTGTGACGAGCTTAAATTTTAAAATTTTAAATCTTTCAAAATTTTGCCATTGTTCGTTATTTTGTTACAACTCGTCCTTACAAAATACGTCTTGTAAAATATTTAACACTTTCTGCCTAATTATTCCTATTATTTTATGTCTACAAAGTATATTTCTAACCCTAGTTTTCCGAAAATATAATCTATGAAATTAGTCATGCTTTAAATATTGTTATAAGTAGATACATAATATTATTTAATGAAAGTACCGCGCAGAAAAATTAAAACAACGCTATACTACTTAAATAATAAAAAAATTAAAACTAATTCGCCATAATAAAGTGTAATTCCACACCTAATTAAATTAATAGGTACAACTAACTTAACAAGTACTTGCCCTATGCATTGTGTATTGTTGACTTACATATAAGTTCATTTTTAAATCCTAGAAAATTGTTGAAGTTTTTAGTATATAGGTAATCCTAAAAACTTTAATCTTTTAAAAACTTTAAGTTTTTATTATACTCCGAACGAAAATTTAAGAATTACCCGTAGCTGCGTAAAATGGTTGTTATCGTTTCTTTTAAAACCGCCTATAGATAAATTCTTTTTAGTAGATAACTTACATAGCTGCTATCTCGCCGCGTTAAGTTAGAATTTTCACGTTGTAAAACTGACCTAGACGCTTGTCTGATATGTAAACATCGATCTTCATATCGCGGTGACGTAGATTTTTCAAAACTTTCGTGTCGAAAAGGGGAAGGTCGGCCATATAATCCGGATATTTCTACCATAAAATAAAGAATTTTTCTCGAAGTTTAGGGTCGACTTATTATCACAAGTCAACTCGTGATTTTGTACCAATTTTATATCCGTACAAACGTTAAAATATGAATGAACGAAAGAGGACTATAAACAACAAGTCAATATTTCTTATTATCGTGTAATACAAGATTAGTATTGATACATAGGTATATTAGGCAGATAATATATAAAGTTATTAACTATATATTAGCCTAATATACCTATGTATCATATTTGGTAAATTTAATTTCATCGAAAAATGTAAAATACAGGATATTTTAAGGAATACGGTATCGAACGGGAAGAAAATGTTTTAAAAATATATAGAAATCTATTTAATAATCGAATTCAAAATTTATAATAATAAATAAAAAGGCGAAAAACATTTTTGTAAGTAAACAAATTAATACAAAGACTAATTTTCATTTTAATTTTAAATATATACGTAGAATAAATAGATGAAACGCATATAACTTATTTACAAAGCAAAATATTCGTGTTTAAGACCATTCCGTGTCGAATCAACCAATAAAAAAAATATTTTTGTACCTTAAGATTACAGAAATGTAACATTTTTTTACATATTTATTTATTGCACATATCGAGAGGACGAAAAACCTAAAATTTCAGATTTTTAGGCTCATAGTTTCTGATCTATTGATTTTCAAGAAGCAAAAATCGCACAAGTTTGACATTTTTAACTCTTTAAAAGGCTGTAACTCAAAAACTGTTTGACGTAGAGAGCTTAATTTGGCGTCGTTCTGTTCTGGTTTTAATGGGATTTAATTTGATATGCGACATGACTATGATATTTAAATTTCGTAATTTTCGAAGACCTTAAAAGGACATTTTTTTTAAAATCTCAAAAACGCCGCTTTTAATTTTTTTGGAAAAAAAATGGTTTAATGACATTCATTGGCTATTTTTGTGCCAAGTTTTATAATTGGACGCCAATGGGTTTTTACGGAAATTAATTTTTGTATATTATAATATACGTGAAATTCGGTAAAATTCGGTCATGTTTTGCTTCTATTAAAACTAAAAAACTATTAGTCCAAAATCTGTAATTAAAATTATTTTATTTACCTATCTAAAATGTATCGATGTTTATTGTAATTCGTGGTAATAATATGGTGTAAGAAATATATATATATATGCGGGTTTTTCGTGCCTAACATCCGGCATTAGTTTTCAAATACAGCTATTTTTTAATGTAATCTAAAAATTACCATTTGTATTGTAAGCACCTACCTATGTATATTATTGTGATACTATAATAAAACAAACAGCTCAGTTTTAATTATCGTTAGAGTACTTACATACAAACTTTTACAATAAAATTAATACAACTAAAAGACGATTCGGTCATATTGTCATTTACCTACTGACGCCGTCGCGTGTTCGAAAAATGTACTTTTTATTATTAACATTTGTTTCATGTTACGTCTTCCAAATTATTTTTTGAAGAAATTCACAATAAACTCGTTTTCTTGACTCAAACGTATATTTAAAGTGGAAATTTAATTTTCCACCCCTTTATGTACAACTCGTTACCGAGACGTCGCGAAACAAATAGTTCGCGCAACACATTATCGTTCGTAATCACGTTAACCTTTTATATATATATATATATATATATATATATATATATATATATATATATATTTTATACCGCATCTATCTAATGTTTTTGATGCTTTTGGAAATATTTAAAAATTCGTACCTATATTTTACTAAATACGCAACAAAAACAGACTTTCTAAATTTTGTATCCCTATAACATTCTTTCTGTGCGTTTTACAGTATGTTAGACTTCTAGACTATTCTAGACTAAAATTTTTTGACTACAAAAACAAACCCTTAATTAAAATTGATTCTTATTGAAGTTAAAATGTATGCGAAAAGTTCAAAGAAAATAATTATGTAAGTAATTTCGGGATTTTTAAAAGTTTTCATAATGGATGCATTTAAATAAGTAATTTTCTAAAATACATATTTATGACAGAAAAAATAAATTTGCGAAACGAATAAAAACAAAAATAACAGCACATCGCCGAAAGAAAAACTTCTCGAATTAGTTGAAATTAGTTGAAAACATTTTTTCTACGGCATCGAAATTTCATCCGTGCCAACCAAATAGGTACTCTGTGTATTACATTATTTTTGAATTTTATAATAAGAATATGCGGTGTCTCCAGTGGTGCCCCATCCAGGTTATGATCGCGACCGGCGTTGTTAACTTCGTTAAAAACGATGGATGGTAACCACTTATTCCAACGTGTAATGCCCGTTATCAAAGAAACATTGTACATTTAGAAATTGACAAACAAGTTCATTGTTTTTACCGCTTACTTTTTCGAATGAAGCTCTAATATTCATGTAAACCTGCAGTTATTAATTTATGAATTTAGGTACCCACGTCTTATGTCATGATTTTGAAAAATTATTGAATATATAAACAGTTTAACAATTTTTAAATCTAATATAGCATTATCTTGATTACATTATTATCTTTTTTTTTGATATTCTTACGAGAATATTTTGTGATAAATAAAATCAAACAGGAGTGTATAGACAAAAAAATAGATAAAAACTTTTACTACCTTTTCAAAAGATGATATAAAAACTAATGATTGCATACATATGTACAAATACCTAGGTTTATATTTTTAGTTCGTCTTCTGACGTTTCTTTATTTGTTAATACATTTAATAAATTTAATAATTCGAAGCTTTTTTATACATGTAAAATTATAATCAATTGATACGCGTAAGTAATATATGGATATAAATTATCACGAAACGAAGAAAATATATAACATTAAATACAATAAATAAAGAAAAACATAAAAAAAATCAAAAATGTTTTTATTCGATTGTTTTTGTTATCCATAATCTCGAAATAAAATTATTTTTAAAAAATCAATGTTGGTATGTAAATGCTCTCTTCATGTTATTAATTTATAATTCCGTAAAAACGGCTCTGTCTATTAGTAAAATAAAATTATTTATCGATCTATCATATTTTATAACATTGTATTTCCTTAAGTAGCTTTAAGAAAGAAATATAATAACGTTCTCTTTGCGTTCGCAAACATGATTGATATTTTGTCCTATAGTTTTAAAATCTACCAAGAAGTTAAGGATGTCAGTATATTTCCTTATTTGCTAAAAAAAACACTAAGGATATATTATGTGTGTAAAATAAAAAATATGTAAAAATGTTATTTCGCATGCATATAATTTATTTAATTTAAAATATTTACTTATTAATTAAGATTATCCCTGAATGTCATCAACCTGACCAATCTAAATCAAACCAACTATTTTAAATTGAATAAAAACTAACAAATTATTTTCTAGAATAGATACGACGAAGTCTGCACTATTTTTAACAAACGTAAGCGTCACCACTGACAATCAATCAATACATCCGTTGGCTTCTGCATAAATAAATAATATCATTGTGGCTGTACCATTTCTATTTCAATTGTTTCTATTTTTTGAACTTTTACACTTGAACTATCTAATTGAAATTTAATTATGCGTCTACTTGTAACTTTAAAATTATTTAACTAATAAAAGTAGATGTCGGCAAAGTTCTCGCTGTAAAAATCGAACGCATTTTTACTACTTACTCAAAAGCATTTTACTTATTGTTAAAGTAAATTAGCGGAATTAATCTCTAATGTCCAATTGGGATGTTTTGAGATTTCCTGTACCGTCTTAAGGTTAGAAGCTCCTTGTTTCCGCCCATTTGTGTAAAGGAAGATTAGTAAGACCGCAGTGGCAGAAGCACAATTACTAAAAGGTCCAATTAAAAGGGCTTTAATGCAACGTACGAGACCGACATTCACTTACTAGTGCAGTCTAACATTTAACTTTCATTATACTCTTTACATTAGTATATCGGCCTATATACGTATTATACGCCGTTCGTTGATTGCAAGTTGCAAATTTAATTGATTTCACTTCCTCTCTTTAAAACGTTTCGTTGAAAAATGTCGTTTGCCGGACGCTTGAGGGTATATTCATTTATTAATGGTTCACATATTCTCGAGAGAAATTAACTGAAATGTTACTGTACATTTAGGTAGTGGTCGTTTAGGAACTGTTTTACCTATACTGGTTTTGCTTGTTTAGACGGTTTTAACAGTATTTATATATAAAATAAACTATATAATTAAATTGACTATATATTAAACTGTTAGTTAATATATATTAACTATATATTAAATCGAGAAATTATTAAAATAATTAAACATTGTTTACAAATAAATTAGATATTTATTTTGGGGAAAGTTAAAAATTAACTGTTTTTTAAATTATAAATTTTACAAAATGAAATATAGCGACGTCGCTCTTAAAACATTAGTAAATGTCTTACGAATTCCTACTAATCTTATACCTGAGATAATACATGTAAATTAAAATAAATTGATTTAAGAAAGACGCGTATTTATTTACAAGCACGTAACGTAAATGTTTGTATACTAGTAGGTATTAAAATCTAAAGTGTGTACTTGCTCTATGTATGATACATCCGTATTATGTACCTAGAAAATACGAACTACTGACATAAGTACGTAATTAATTTATTTGAAACGATTTTCATTCAAAATACTTAATTTATTCTATCGGAAATTTTAACAACGCTTATCTGCAATTTTAAGAACTAGAAGCGAGCAAATATTAATTTACCTAATTATTTTTATTATTTTTTTAGTATTTAAACGTGTACCTGCCAATACTAGTCAAAAAATTAATTTTGTTTTGTACGTAATCATTTTGTATTTAAATTATAAATTGTAAGTTATTCTGCGTTATTTAAAAATATGTATGGCCTATCCAAACCTATATGCAATTAAAAAGTTACTAGATTGTTTATTTGTAATTCGGTTTAAAGTTTGGAAAGTGACATATTCTATAGACGATTTACCTGCGCACATATTAGATGGCATAAAGAAAGACTAGCATTTATTAGAACTGTCAAAATACGAGGTACGATATGACAGCACTATGTGAAACGTCATCATCTAGTAACCTTGTATTGATGACGTAGATTGCATATAGGTTTGGACGAAGTGTAGGTACTTAAATTGTACTAGAATTTCATTGCTTATTCAAAGTAAAAATATTAAAAAAACGAATACAAGTAGTTATACATACCATACATATTTCTTCCAATTCGTTACAGACTGGTCTTAAGGATTTTTGTTTACAATGGGTTTTTTGCAATATTTATGAAGTCGCACACGCGAATGGAATGTTTAAGTTCACTTGAAAACTTGTGATGTAGTATTTAAAGGTTCACTTACTAATCGATAACCTAAAATACCTGTGACCCGAACACGATAGGTATGCTCTTGAAATTTTAAAATTTTCGCCTTCGTGTGTACTTATTACTTATTAAATTTTAGATATTGTTGCTGTAGCTATACTATTTCAGTACATATTATAAATTTGAAAATGTTTTAAAAGTATTTCTCATAATTATTTACCTCACTTATATAGGAATTTGCATTATGACTTTTTTATCGATAGTCTTAAAATAAAAATAAAATTATTATGAAACAGTAAATTGTAAAGAAACGCTCGACATTTGATGTTATGGCGGATCCCCACACTCTTTATAAACGCTGAAGTTCCCACTCAAGGGTTGTTCTATATAGGTATAAACGATTGAACTTTAACGATTACTCTGTGTCCAGAAAATCTCCACTGAAATGAGGTTTAATTCTTTGATGTTCGAAGTGTCGTTTTTTACGTACAATACCATTAAAAGCTATCAGTAGTGCCTTATTATAGATCAATTAGTTTCACACAGGTATCTATTAAATAATTTTTTTTCGGTAATATTAATTTAAAAATAAATAACATAGGTATTACGTATATTTATAGGTTTTATCAAAATGGCACCTTGAATTCCAATTACTTTTATAAGCAAATATATCTGCTCATGATAATAATAATAATAGGGTTTCCCTTTTCATTTAATGAATTAAAGATAACTACTTGCTAGTACTTACAAGGAAATTTGGCAGGTGAAAATCTCAGAAAAATTTGAAACTTTGCAGGATTGTAATACTAGTCATCCTAATTTAGAGCCGTATTCCGTTTAAGAGGGTGATATCCACCCTTAAAAACTGGAACTTTTTTCAATTTTGCTTATTATCCGTGAAACAACAAGACCTATCGCCAACAAACTACACATTTTTGTAAATGGCTGTTCAAGACCTACATTATGATACAAAAATTAGGGGTGAAAATTTTAAGGGATGATACTGTGCGTCCGATGCGGACTAATGGGCGCTTAGCTTAACAATGCTGCTACTGCGACTGCCACTTGTCTGTAACAGACTATAAGAAAAAATTAGAAACCTAAATTTTTCTTTACATTTTCTATATTTTTCTCGTTATCGTTTACCTTCTATCGTCAATTTCTAGGGTAGATTCTTCCGTTGACTGCGAACTTGTATTATTACATACCTATACCTACGTAATGTAAAATTTCGTTCGCGAAATTGAACCGTTGAATGTGTGAGGAGAGTCCTAACCAAGATCCTAATCGAGTCCCTATCCAAGAACCTAACCAAACTCGATTTTCAGAGAATTTGTGTTAGAGTTTAAAGGTCCACGCATTTACACTCGATAAATACATGAAGAGTTAGTCGACAAAGAAAGGTCCTGCCTTTCCTCGTCGTATTAATCCTTTTTGTTTGTAATCCTTTTAGAGAACACAACACATAACACTCGCGCACTCGCACGCAAAAAGGCCTTATAAACCGAACGAACACTCCTCGCACACACGACCTATACGACGTCGTAATTTAAAATTTGAACTACTAAAACAAGCACTATCGCTCTGTACCATTAACGCGAAAGATCTGAAACAGTTTTTCCAGAATTCTACATATACAGGGGGTGGACAAAATAATGTGAACACCTGACTAATGTACAATATTTGTTAATTAAGGGCCACCGTTTGCTTTTAAGACAGCTGTAATTCGTCGCGGAATAGATTTATAGAGTGTACGGATAGCATCCAACGGAATGTTGTCCCATTCTTCCACCAACATCTCCGTCAATTGCCTCAGTGATGATGGAGGTGGAAATCTGCTCCTCACTTTCTGCTCCAAAACTTCCCATAGCGGCTCAATGATGTTGAGATCTGGCGATTGTGCTGTGCTTGATAATATTCTGATGTTCCTCGAACCAAGACTGAACTTTTTTGGCTGTGTGTACGGGCGCATTATCATCTTGGAATATGGCAGTGTTTGGCAACAATATACTAGTCATAGTAAGAACTTCATCATTGAGGATATTTAGATATTCATTCGCAGTAATACGGTCATTGAGGGTAATAATTGAACCACCAGAATACCATGATATAGCCGCCCAAATCATCACAGAACCGCCCTCGTGCCCTCGATTGTAGGTAGTACGCAGTCCGGATCGTAGGTGGTTCTCCATACATAAACCCGGCCGTTTGTAGGGAACAAAGCAAATGATGATTCATCAGACCATACTACATTCTTCCAATCATCAATCGTCCAAATTTTATGATCGTAGCACCACTTCTTTCGCAGCTTTGCATTGGCATCCGTTATAAGAGGTTTTGAAATTGCAGCCCTGCCATAAATGTTATTTATGTGAAGCTCCCGCCGCACTGTTTTTGTTGAAACAGGATTGTTCAGGAGACTGTTGAGTTCTGCTGTCACCTTTGCTGCCGTAATTTTATGTTGCTGGGCCACAATCCTTTTTAATATTCGGCGGTCCCTGTCTGTTAACGTTGTTTTGTGTCCACTCCTTCTCTTCGCAGATGTTGTTTTGCCATGTTTTGTGTAGGCTGTCATCACAATGGACACTGTCGCTCGTGAAACGTTAAACAGTTCGGCCGTTTTCATCACAGATGCTCCTGTTAACCGAACACCCACGATTTGTTCTCTTTCGAAGTTTGACAGGTCGCCCATTTCACCGACTCATTGTTAACACCGTCGTAGAACAAAGCGAGTAGTATACTGAAATATAAACTAGAACGGTTACTACATAAAGTGCGCCACATATACACGCCGCACTGTTCATACCATGGCAAGGGGCCCAACATAAACAAATATGGAATATTTAGCATGGTGTTCACATTATTTTGTCCATCCCCTGTAAATGCATTCGAGTTTATACGTGGATACTAGGAAATTCCGTTTTTATTTTAAAAACATTCAGTTGTTTGTCCGCACTCTGATTAGCTATGAAAGTAGGCGATGTACATATTTTATTGCTTTGTATTTTATCGGCCACATAAAAATGCGATTAAACTTTTATCTGATTTATGATTTGTAATAGGGAAATTTTCAATGCTTAAGGGCACACGAATAGTTTTTAAATTAAAAATAGAGTGAATTTATAATTCTGCGGTATAAAAACAGTAGATAGGGATTATTCAAATAATTTCACTGAAAAATACATAATTTTCGAATAAATTTCCTAAAAAGTACATATTTTAAAAATTTTCGGTCATTATCTACCAATTTAGATAATTGGTAGATAATTTTTGTTTTTATTAAACTCCACTACGATCCATTTAATAGCCTAAGCTTACATCGTACAAAAACCTACGTCACAACACTACTAAAAGTTTGAAATGAATAAATTTTCAATATGTTATCTACTGTGTAAAACTACTCGCGTTGTTTTTTTCAAATCATAGTTTTAATTGTCCTTTATATGAATATATACGTCTGCCGATGTAAAAATATACCCAAGAATGGCAAAATTAGGGGTGAAAATTCAAAGGGTTGACACCCCTTACAATATTCATCCCTAATTTTTATATCATAATATAGGTCTTAAACAACCATTTACAAAAATATATAGTTTGTTGGCGACAGCTCTTGTTACTTCACAGATAATAAGCAAAATCGAAAAAAGTTCCAATTTTCAAGGGGCGGATTTCACCCTCTTCGACCGCGTAAGATCACAAACGGAATACGGCTCTTGATTACAGTTGACTAGTACTACAATTCTACAAAGTTTCAAATTTTTCTAAGATTTCCACCTGCCTAACCTTCCTTGTAAGTACTACATTTTTACGTGGCCATAAAATATTTCGGAGTGGAGGTAATTATCGGTCAAATCCTACCACCTATTAGTGATTTTATATAATTGTAGATCTCTAACATCAGATCTGCTTAGAACCCAATTTTAACAAAACCTACCGAGGATATATAAAGGATCGAAAGTAGCTTTTACGGAAGATTAGCACTGATGTTGCTCTATTTGTGGCAGATGCGGCTGAATTTTCAGGTGAAGGTTTAGAAAGTATATGTGTAGTATAAAGTAAATTAGATTATAGTATGTATGTATCTGTGTATACTTTACCGAAAATGCTTATAAACATAATTTTGCGAGTTTTACGTTAATAAGGGAAACAAATTTTAGAACCATTACCTTTATGGAATTTATTTGCGCGTTACTTCTAATTATTTTGGAGTTAATTTTGGTCTGCACATCTACCTTGATGAATAAATTACACGGCGATATGTAGTTAGTGACATAACAAACAGAACACTTGTCATGGTCCGTATTGATATTAGGGCGTAGAATTTACTCTGTTTAGATTTCACATAACCACAATTGCCTATCACTACCTAATTGAAATGTAAAGCTGGTCTAACTATTCAAATAGAACTCTAATTAGCGATTGAATTTATTGCAACAGTATATAATTAATAACTCGTTCACAAATAATCACACTTTTTGCTTAAAATAAATTGCGCAAAATAATCTTTCGGTGCGACCTACACAACCGAAATGATAAAAAATAAGTCTTAAAATCCGTCGCGGTCGTAATCCAGGATATTTCCGGAAAAGTACTTTTTACAGTCGCGATAGTAAGCCGAGATATTTCCAATTCGATGACCGGCAGGCATTTAATTATTTATTCTATCGAATTTATGGAATCAGGCGTCTCTAATATCGTGCTTTGCAAACTTTTATTTTTTTTTCAAAACGTGCCGCAGATGCACCTCTATATGTAGATGATTCCATCCGGTTTATTTAAACGAGCAAAATGCAAAAGGTTTCTGCTTGTGACAATTGACGTCGAACTTGTATTGTAATTCTGCATATTTTTTAATTAATTTTATACGTGACGTTGGTGCTGAAAGAAAACATGAAATAGGTTAGAAGAGAGTGGTGTTACTTCGGACAGGGGTTAGTTCGGACAAATGGTATTTTGTCAGTACAGAATGTTCTACAACTTGTTTTCGAATAATGCGTTGTGGGATTATTTCGTACATGGCCCTTTTGTGATTTTATCGAAAAAGCCAAACGGTGGAAAATAAATTTATAAAGCCGCATGCCGAGGGATATTACGACAATTGATGAAACTCAAATTAAAGCACTTTTACCTGTTCGCTTAAATAACAGAACCACTCATATACAACGAAAGTGTAATATTTAATGTGGATTTGTACTCTTTCGATGTACGTTAATAATACTGTTTTTTTTTATACTACTTTTCTTATTTCATTTAAAATGTTTATTCAAACACTTTATGGCAAACAACAAATTTTAAATAATGTTTATATACAAAAATTTCTGAAGATTTTCAGCTTTGTTTTTTTAATATTAAAAATGTTAATGTTCTTTTGAAAGAATTCACTTATTTTCAGTTCGTAACATTTCGTTATAAAAAATTATATTATATAAAAACAAATAATTTTAATTTGTATGATTTTTTTTATTGACAATTTTAGACTTACTATTTTTTGTAGTTGGACTTTAATAAAAATAAGATATTTCTGTTTTGTTCGATACTTTGTAGGTTAAAGTAATTACAGTGGAACCTCAATAAGTCAAATATCTCGATTACTCGAACTGGCTGTGTGAATTACAAACAAAATTCTCAAGTAAATATATATATATATATATATATATATATATATATATATATATATATATATATATCGATTACTCGAACTTTCGATAGCTCGAAATTTTCTTTTCTTTCCTTCAGATTCGAGTTATCGAGGTTCGATTGTACTTGCGATGAGTGAGTATGCTTTGCCTTTTTTTATAAAAAGGACAAGATAGAATCAAGAAGTGTAAAATCAAACAAAACATAAAACTTTTATTATCACTCTTTTCCACAAAAAAAAGTATTTAAATGTAATATGAAGTGTGTATATTATGACAAACATTAACAAATTAAACTGGTATGTATTTACCTTTATACTTATTTAAAACGATTCCTATGTAGGTATATCCGCTTTGATTATCATATTGTATTTTTGGCGGTAGTACTGTTTGCGCGCATTTGTTTTTGTAAAAAACCGGACAGCTTTGAATTTCAAACATCAACTTCCCAGTAATATCTCTATAAAAAATGAAAATTGTATCTGCGCGGTATGTGCTTTTCTAAATAAAATTTAGACGTCGAGCCTGCAGAGCTTTTCTACCCTACCTCGTAATTATGCGTCGCAAATATATAAATAACAGTACAGAATTTATTTCTATTACATTCAAAATTAAGATTTGCAGGAAGGAAATCGTAGCTTTCCCAGAATTTATGGAACGGTTTTTGTTACGATATATATGCACAATTAAACCAATCCACTTAGATTTTATCAAAAAAGTTGCTGCTTATTGGTCTGTTTTTATTAGTGTAACGTTGGAAGCCCGATCATAAATAGTTCATCACGTTTACGGCAAAACACGCGATGTCACTTTAACGTAGATAATATAATGTTGCAGATCGATGCCGAATGTCCTCAAAAAGCACTCCCCGTTTTATAAAACCGACGATAATTGTTGATCGATGCAGTTTTAAAGTTAATCGAATTTAAAAACATTTCGCCTTTTTTTATTTTCAATTTGAAAAGTTAAAGTTTAACGTTTCTGATTAACGGTTTTATTTATTTTGTTTGTTAAAAACGAACGTTCGTAATGATTTTGAGTAAAATAAACCTACCGACATTTTATTCGGACATGAGTTTCTTTGAGGAAATTGGTAGTATAACTGTAATGTAGTTTAGGATTTAGGGTTTTGTACGCGTTGGTTTTATAAATTGCTGGTAAGTAGGTAAATAGGAAATTTATGCCGCTGCAATATAGAGCAGTTTCGTTGCGTGCTGTAAGGTATCGCTTTCCTTAAAAAAAATTGAATTGTTTTTTTCGTTATTTATAATAAAAACGTGGCAGTGTGTAGGTACCCGATAATCTATTTTTGTGTGCTGACATTATTATATAGGCATGTCGGGTTTGGAAAGTGTAGTTATAAATATGTAAATAAAGTAAATGCGCAAATTATACAATCATTTACTATTTTTAATGTAAACTTTAATTTATCGTAATGCAGGTATTATTGTCCGTGTGGTTAATTTTGTTCGCGATAATAAACAACGAACATAAGCTTTTATTTGATTTCACTGCAAACATTTAATTCGTAGTTTCTTCGATTTAAATTAGCTAATCATAAATGTTTATGTAACGGCTAAATTTCGTGAAATGAAAAGCCTTCAGAAATGAAAAAAATAGTAAGGCATATGTCAACATGATATGCCAATTTAGCAATTGACTACGCACTACGTGAGTTCACTGGCAATAACATTACGACGTGCCTCGGTTTTCCTTTTTCTAATGCGTTGCAAGAACGTCCTGCCCTGGCCGCAGCCTAGTGGCTTTCGTCGGAGATGCCGTGCTCGTTCTTAAAAAAGGGCACGCTACAATCGAAATAGGAATTTGGAGAAAGTGGATTGAAAACAAATACCAGAAATTTAATTATATTAAGTAGGCATCGTGAAAAACAATTCAGATTAATGAATGTCCGAAAATTAACGGTAAAAGCAATGTTGAAATTTATTTCCTGTAATTCGATGGAACGTAATCTACCCTCGCATTATTTACAAAGTCGAAATCGTATTTTTTACGTTATTGACACGTTAACCAGCGATTTTCGATAATAAACCAATACTCTTAGCCGCGAACATGATTTATCTTTACAAATAAGAAAAATGCAGAAAGATATTTGATTTTACTAATAATATCTACATTATTAGGTAAATAATTTTTGTTCTATTTTTACGCATTTATTATTAAGATGTTTTCAATTTATTTTAAACGTTAATGAAATTTATAAAGTGTTAGAATTTAATTGAGATCAGGGACGTTTAAAGAAAATTAGATTTTTCTCGAAACTTTTCATATACGTAATAAAGTTTTAAAATTATTACATGATCATATTCAGAATAATACATAAACTTTATCAAAATCAATATAAAAACTAAAAGATACTACTTATTAAAAATACATTGTACGGACGGTCTCATCGCTATAAGAAAATTAAAGCGACAGTAAAAGTTTAGGTTTGACATTAAAACATATATTAAAAAAAAAGAAATGATATTGACGTGTTCCAGGAATTTTACTAATGATTATTATTATTATAAAATACTGATGTAAATGAAACCTAGCAAAGGCGCTTGGTTTAAAGATATTGTGCCTTTATGAATAAAATGAAGCAATTGCTTTTACTGAAAGTTTTCAGCTCGTAAATAAAAGTACTCGAAGTAGGTGTGTGCTTTTGCTCGTAGTCTTATTATTATAGTCTATATGAATCAAAGAATTTCAAAAAATTAAAGTAAAAGCTCCAATGCGTACTCTTTGGCCATAAAACCCATTGTGAAACAAAATAAAATCCAATCTTATTTTAATTTATATCGTTTTTATTAGCTATCAATCGTATTACATAATTTAAAAGATATAGACGTAGCATTTTGTGCTTAAAATGTACTTACAATTCAGTTATCTAGTGTTATGTTAAACGTTATAATTATGTATCTAAGTAGCTATTAGTACTCTTTTTCTCTAGTACTCTGATTTCTCCTAAAATTATGTGCTTTAAATTAGTTATTTCTACGCACATTTCTAATTTTTTTTATCGACATTTAAATCGCCACGAACATAAAAACCGATCTAAAACTTTTCAGAACAAAAGAAAAACGTTCAACTTTTCCAAACTTAGTTTTAGAACATTTATCCCTACTTTTGGGAGGACGTGGAATAGTTAAAATTTGTGCACAACTTTAAAATACTGTAGACAAACAGTAGCTGCTCTTGTTAAAATTTAAATTGTTGTGGGTGGGTCCTTTAGTTGTTGTGGGTGGGCGCTTGCAGATAAAGTAATGAATCAGTATTGGTCACTGTTAAGAAATTATAAACATAATAAATTATTATTGTTTAATATTTTAATTTAAATAAATAGATAATAATTTGGATATCTTTAATTTTATCATTGAACTAAACATTAATCAATTATATGATTCTGATATAGTAATATGATATTACGATATGATATTGACTGAACCAGGCTTTATTTCATAAGGATGTTTACATCCTTAAAACAAATAAATATAGATATAATATCATTTTTAACTTAACTTTATTTTACTTTAGTTTACTAAAGTAAAATAAAGTTAAGTTAAAAATAATATTATATCTATATTTATTTGTTTTAGATCATATCCCGTTCACAATAATGCAAAACCATTAAGTACAACATAATTATATTAGTATAGACAATAAACAAAAATTTATTTAAATATTATTAACGTTTTTGAATTCCCTAATTTAAAAACCAACTGATTTTTTATAATAAGTACCTACGTAATACGATTCGCATTATTTAATATAAAAATTAATTAAGTAAACACTTAACCTGTGTTAAATATATATATATATATATATATATATATATATATATATATATATATATATATATGAAACGGTTATCAATTAAATCGAAAATTTAGTAAATAAAGAACGGCAAGTATGTCGTTTTATTACTAAATTACAAGAAACTCATCTCGTGATAAATGCTTTCATTTTGTACGAAACTCAGTCTAACATAAAATTCGAATGAAAGCCTATTTATCTTTATGAAATTTTCGAATCTTTACTTCTGCGAAAAAAGTTACAAAACAAATTGCCCGAAACTTTAGTTCCAACCAACCTCTTTCGAGACAATATACTATACGAAGGGTCTGCGTTATTTTCCGTTTACGAATAGGGAAGCGTTTAGATGGATAAATTTCTATTAGTAATCGTATGGGCAATCTGACGTAGTGCTGTTTTTAACATGATCATTTCGAGAATACTAACTTTAAAGGTTTTACCAGAAAGACTTTTATAGGATTTATTTTCGAATTCGAATGACGAAAGTGATTTTAAACTGAATTTTCAGTTAAATAACTTTCGGCCTAAGGTGATATTGAAATTTGAGATTTTTCGGATGACGCGAGGCGTCCTTTTATCAATTAAGTTTTTATAAAATTATACAAAATAGGTAGGTGGGTTTTAAGTAATTGCAAATAAGGACCTACAAATAATTAATATCTACATTTCAACTTTTTCAACTGTAATATAACATCTGTAGATTTAAATTTTTTTATTAGAACTCATCCGGTTTAAGGTTGCGAGCGTTACAATCATAGTAGTAATGTTCGAAATTTTTTAATAGCTGTTCTTATTTCTTACAGATCTAGTGGGAGTTGTAAAGATTTCTTACCTTATTTATCTTGCGCAATTACAACGAAAATAACATTTGAAAAAAAATTATAGTAACCTAAAATTACAATATTGTCATTTTATTTTAATTCCGCGAGAGAAAAAAATGTAAGAAATCTTTAGAACTCCCACTAGATGTGTAAGAAATAAGAACCGCTTTAAAAAATTTCGAACTCTACTATTAGGTATGATCGACACTCCCAACCTTAAACTCGACAAACTGTAGTATGTGATATAATTAAAACAATAATATTAGCTTTTGATGATATGTCGGACTTATTATTACATATTTTACTAAAATTTGTTTTGAAGTAAAGTAAATGAAATGCAGTACATCATGTTTGACTTCTATGATCAAATACTCTCAAGTCCTGAGTACACTGTAACCATAACCGTAACTTCTGCCCGAGGGTGCTATGTGGTTACCCCCTGTGTGCGCTGTTTCCTTAAACTCGACTAAAGTTGAAACGCAAGCCATGAATCTCAAAGCCCAATGAGACCGGACCTGCAAGATTTACCAGGAGGCTACTTTGCATGGAGTAAAATACACACGGCGTCGATAGCATAAGATTTAAAATAAATCCGCTGGATCGCGATCAAACTAATAACCGATATTTCGTTTATTGGCAATGTTGAGATTAAGGTGTCGCGTGTTTTCCGTTTTCTAAAATTTATAAAAATCCGACTTTTTATAGTAGGTACGATTTTCTTCGTTAAAGTAGGTATTGCTTACAAACAAAAAAAAATAGATATGAGAAAATGAAACGAAGTAAAACAAGTTAGAATATCAATAGTCCGTGTGTCAATAGCTTAAAATCGCGATTTTGGTATAGGTAGTGCGGACTAAACGCCACTTTCAGGGCATGTTCCACATGCCTTTAGATCACAAAAAAAAACAATTATGGCCATCTAAGAATGTCAGCTATTAAAGATGGCGACTCGCGTTCTCACAAAATCGCTAATAACATTTGAACTGTTTGGACTATTATGAATTTCTTTTTTTTTTTTTGAAAGCCCATTATTATAGATTTAAACGATGTATCGGAACGACGAAACGATGTATTTTATAATTTCAGTTAACAAAAGTCTGAATCTTGATAAGATTCTGATCTCTGAAAGTCTTGATAATTAAGTCGAATACAGTTCGGCGTTAGACATTTCGTGAAATAACTCTGTAACTGCAGATTTTACGAATACGATTGCTCTTACCAAAAAGAAAGTACGTTAAATAAGCTTTACATCGATATCCAAATTTATCGAAATTGGAATTAAATTAATAGTAAAAATTGGAGTATTACCGAACGTGTTTGGTCTATTATATCTACACATATAGTGCGGTTAATTTATCATTAACACGGTTTCGCTTTAATACGATAAGAAAATTGCGAAAACCCTCATGTAACACAGTACAACACTAGATAACACCATTTTTATTTAACACATTTAGAAAATTACATTGCACACATTATCCCAGTAGGAAATGTGGGAAGGCCTTGCCTGCTATAAGGGCCTCATATAACACGATTTCACGCAACACGATATTTTGTAGGAATCTATTTACCGTGTTATAGGAGGGTTACCTGTATTTTTTCTGATCTTGAATATTTTGGTAGATTATGCTGGCGATGTTTCGTTACTGCAGTAAAAAGCGTCGTTTTAATTAATATTAATATGTTGGGTTTCGTGTGATATCATTAAAAATAAAATGTTATTATCAGTTTTTTTTGCGCAACAAAAAACTCACAACAGTTCCCACTATTGGGATAAAATCGATGGGTAAAATGGTTTTTTTTTTTGAGAAATTAAATTAATAAACATTTTGTTTATTTAAACGAAAGTGAATATAATTTCATTGTCTTTAACAAGCAGGTATCTCTATAAATGTATAAAAAGTTTATAGATCCTACTTCTTCGTAACCGGTCCTTTAAGCCCCCGACTAATGGGCCCTACTATCTTGACAGATAGGCGGTGATTACGAGTTTTCTTTTTCCCTCTAATTGAACAGTAGCACTCCTTACTGCGTTTCTCTGTTGCCTGATATTCTCGCAGCTTGTTCCATATTTGTATTCATCACTAACTCAGCAGCAGCGTCCATTCGACGCGTTGGAAATTTTCCGCGTCTTCGTTTTCCTAGCGGCCTTTCCCGGATCACAGGTTTTTCCATGTTGTTTGCGCGCATTATGTATCCTAAGTATTTAATGGAGTAATACTAATGGGGTATGGAAGTTTAATGTGCGGTGGGAGCGCGGGGAGGGGGGGGGGCTAATGGGGTAAAAAGGACCAAATGCTTTCGTGGCAATTTACGCATTATATAATGTACTATATATTTGCAGATGAAAAATTACACTAGATATGTACTTGTGAGACCAAACATTGTTAAAGTAAAGCTAATGCTAAAGGCATCTACTTATACCGGGTGCGTCAAGTTTTATGGCCATCGAATTTTAAGACTTAGATATCTATAGATAAATATCATATTTTAAGAATGAAAATTTAAGAATATGATAATTTGATATCATTCTTTCGATGTATATGGTATTAGTTTTTCATTAACTTCGCCAAGAAAGCCGTACGTTTTGGTCAAAAATTATAGTAGTAATTGCAAATTTTTATATCTGCTAATGTTTAGAGTGGTATTTAATCGTAACATTTATCTGTAAAAGTAACAATTAAAAATATTAGATTTTCATTAAATCACAGTTCTGTGTATTAATTCAATGATTATCGATTATTATTAATGTCTTTACACTTAAAGATCGTAAATCTTCTTAATACAATTATTACGTATATTAGATACGGTAAGTCGGTAACAGTTCTGTCCCTGCAACAAAACATTAAGTGTAGGTACGCAAATTTTACAAAAAGTCATATATTACAAGGTTTCAGAATGGTCTGTTAACTTAACATTAATGGTTTTATTGATGAGAGATTTCTGATCCTAAAATAAATGATTCAACATTTTTCAATTGCAATAAAATAATTTAATTTCCTTATAAACTGTTTAAAGTTTTAATAATTGCTGTTATGTAATGAGGCATAAATGTGGCAGTGCATGGCCATGCGTCGCTTATCCAAAATGAAATAAATAAATCAACGTTTACTATTAGAAAAAATAAAAAACCGCCCCTTTTACAGAAATCAATAGAGATTTCCAAAAAAAAATACGAACCTCTTATATAAGTAGAAAAATTACTACAAATTTTGATTAGCTCGACTTAATCAGAAATCGCGATTTTTGCTTTGATCATAAAACTCGACGCGCCCGGTATAAGCCGATAAAAGTAAAACGATCCTTAGTGCCCCGCCCCACCCTACTTAAATCTAACTTTTAACAACATTCTTATTGTTAAAAAAATAATATATGTGTGTCGTTCACAGAAATTTTAACTTTTTTTAGATAAAATGATAACGACAACTTAACAAAATTGCACAAATTTCCTACAATTTCGAAAATAGCAAAACTATATAGTAATAAAGATACTAAATTATTTTCAATTGTATTTTCACGTGTGCATCTTGTAAATAACTATAGTTAAATACCTATTGTATCGTTACTATGATGTAGAATAATAGTTACATACCTATAGGTATACAAACAGATCGAAAACTGAACGTTAAGCTAAGACTACACAAGCTTTCGAAACTTGAACGCAACTTTAGTGCTTAAATAGGTATTTTTGGTTTAAGTCGATTAAACTCCCACAAAACACCGTGTTTTGTTAAATACGAGTGTAAACTAGAATTAATTACTATTGGGAATTGCTAAATATTAAGGATGCAGGTGCCTATACCTTTCGCACCAGAGAAACTTGGATCATCCCCGCTATTAAAATCTACTTCCCCGCATCCATTAAATTAGTAGGATTTAAGTTTAAAACGGTATTTCTAAGAAATAATACCTACTATGCACTCTTTGCCATTTTATTTCATATACCTACATGTTAATAATTTTGTGGCCACCAGATATGATTGATTTTTTTTTGACAAGACATCCCGAAGGAAAAAGGAAATTCTATCAAACTCGGTGCGAGAAAGCTGATGGATATCCATAGTGACGTAAAATATTAATAAAGTTATAGGCTTTTTCGTTTCCGAATACCCTTAGTTCCATTTCAGGCAGCTGTCCGCAGAGAGTGGTAAGAAATGTGTCGGTTAGTTCTTTCAATACGCACACGCGTTATTTTACTTCCCTTGTATCGGTGTGAAGATTGTTGATTGGTCGCTAATTCGATTTGGTATCGCCGTCGTCTCATTTCGGGTTGCCTCTTAATTTAATCGTAAATATATTTTAATCAGACGCAGACGTAACGGACATGTTAACTGTTTGTTAGCTCCACATTGTCGTTAATACTGTACTGTTACATTATGCGATTATTTTTTAATATTCATTTGTGCCTACGTAGATACTATAATCTGTAATTTTTATCGCTTTTTAAAAAGGAAAAAGTATATTTTATAATACGGTATTATTAATTTCAGATGATGAAAGAGCCTCTGTACATGGAATCGTTACGACAGACGGTTTATTCGATGGGATGGTATCCACTACGACCGAGGATTACTACATCGAACCTATTACAAGATATCTTCGTTCAAACCAAAGTCGGAAATCTCCTCCCTTTCACTCTATCGTCTACAAAACTTCGGACGTAGACAACCCTCGCTTAGGCTTGCCCTGTGCCTCGCATAAATTGCATCATAGTAATTTAAAAGAAAATAGAATGTTAGATAGAGAATATACTGTACATAGAACGAAACGTTGGTTATTAGAAGCCGATTCTAAAGAGCCATACGACGAATTTAGCTTTTGGAATCCCAATAGATCGAAATATCCTTTTAACACGCCTTTCGACGTTCAGCGGATCATTCAATCAGCCCATCGACGAGGAAATGACGACCAGCAATAAAACGTCGTTCGATTTTAATTTTCGACATGTAAATAAGCGGGCGACCATCGATCCAAAAAAAACGACTTGCATGCTATATTTACAAGCTGATCATCAGTTTTTTCAAAAATATGGAACCGAAGAGGCGTGTATCGAAGTAATGACGAGACACGTACAAAGGGTTAATGCTATTTATAGAATGACCGGTAAGTAGTTACCTAATACTTTTATTATTTATTTTGCATTATTATTTTGCTATTTATACGCACGCATTCGGCCAAATAGATATGGTCGGTTTGTATGTACCTACTTTTTGTATTACGTTTGATTACGTAGCGTGTAATTCCGTATTATTTCATGAATTAAGTTATTTCCTTATTTTCCATAATTTTTAATAATAATTATGTTGTGTTAAATTGCGTTGATTAAGCAAATGTAGATGTCGCTAGATTATTAAATTAGAAAACCACTACCTGCAGCAAAATTTTCAAAAACGGTTACTATAGTTACTATAATTTTAAACAACTTACAATTAGAACCTCTCTTGCGATAATTTTCAAATTTCTCTTATAGTTAAAATTAGACAAAATAAGAACCGCTTTAGCTAATTTCGTACTCACACTATTACGATCGACGGTCCCGATCTCAAACTGGACGAGCTCTAGTAGATACCATAAGTTTAGGTTCTCATAAGTTTTTAATCTAATAATCCTAATGTATAATATTATACAAACAAATACCTAGCTATATGAAATTCGGTTAGCCAATCAAATGTGTCCTAATCCGTGCGAAATCATTTCGTATGCTTCTTAACCAATCGGAAACGTTTTAACCAGTGTAAAAAGATTTCACGCGCTTTTGTCGACATTCTTCAACAGAATCAGTTTTTGGTCATCTTGTAGGTAGATTGTGGTGGTCGAAAAAGTATGGCACACTTGTACAAACTGTTAACTCGTGTGAAATATCCGCTTTTCGGCACTCGTTATGCAATATAGCAATATTTGTGACCCTTTTTTCCAATAGAGAAAAGAAATAGTGCGTGAAACACGTAGAATACAGTTTTCTTTCCTTATATGGCGTATTTCGTTAGTTCTAAAAAGCTTATTGTTAATATTTATAAACAAATGCAACAAATAAAACATTTTCGCACTTATTTGGAAAAATACTGTATTTCAAACAATTTTTATCAAACTTCTTTTTCGTTTTCTTTAAGAGGGCGACCGCTGCGTTTGTTGTCAATAGATGGCAGCAGTTACAAAAATTAAGCATTATTTTATGAATGGATAATCTTTCAAAAACGTTATTTATATTTATAATAACTAGAACTTGACAATAAACTTTAAAATTGGAAATAAACTTTACTTGTGTCATTTCGACATTCATATTTTAAAATTAGAACATTTATAAAATAACTTAGGTACTCATATAGAAAAGTTAAACATTACTCAAAATAAAATCCTTCTATTTTCAAACTTTAATTAGCAATAAATTTTTAAAAACAGTTATGATCAACATGAAATTTTGTGATTCCCTAAATTAATGTATTGCGTTTGTAAAAATTCAAGCTAAAATCAAAATTTTTACGTTTTTCAAAAGTTATCCATTCATAAAATAATGTTTAATTTTTGTAACTGCTGCCATCTATTGACAACAAACGCAGCGGTCGCCCCCTTAAATTTTTTCAAAATATAATATATTCAGTAGCTAACGCGATTAATTTTTTATTTAACCTTAAAATTTGGACAAACAAAATTAAAAACCGCGACGTTTAATTTAGTTATTATCAATCGTATAAAAATGGCCGTCGTGAACGTACGCAATAATTGAAAACATAAAAGTAGATATTATTTCGAAAAAATATACATTTGTCAAAGCCGACATTTTCTATTTTCCAGACGTTTTAGTTTTATTCCGGCCACACTGAATAGATACTAAAAATAATTTATCATGTTTCGTTGCGATAAAATTGTCAAAAAAAAAATTTTGACGATTGCTTTTGTATCTGTACCTAGTTTATTTAAATATTTTTTACATGTTTTTTTTTGGTCCTTTTAAATAGTGAAGTAACCGTCAATTCGTTTAACTGCCTATATTTTTAATATCCTCACTTTAATTGTAATCCTAAAATAGTTTATTAAAATGTGCTTTAATATTTTGGAGTACTGGCGGGTTGCGCGCGTGTTACGAAACTGACTGTTAAGTGATTATACAAACTGGACGTTACTATTGTTTTGTTGGCAAACTTTGTTATTGTACTTTATACATAATCACAAACACAATTGAAGGGGTTTAGAGCCACAAGGGTTTAAGTGCAGAAATATAAAAAGCTTTGAACACTGTGGGAAACCTGCGTACGAGCATATTTGAGGGTTAAAAAATGACATATTCATCTTCAATTTACGTCGCTTAACCCAATTTTTCAATAATATACCTTTAAAGCCTTACGGCTCTAACCCCTTCAATTTGAGCATTATTAAATAAGTACGTAAACAAACAGAATACTACCTACTTCGTTTTTTAATGTTTTTCAATTGTTGCAGTGTGTGAATTTATTGGAAGTCGGCTCACGTTTCTAACAAAGGATTTTTGTCTAAAATAACGTTTTGTAAGAAGTTCGAAATCGTAACTTTTATAAAGTTTTGAAGTGCGAATGGGGAAACTGGGAACGTCTTTAATTAACTAAAGAATTGCACTTAATTAACAACTTTTTTATTATACTTTAACTTTAAAGCTTTTACTGATTTTTTACTTTGCTTTTAAAGTTATTTTCTGCAATATGTTTTATTATTAATTTTTTAATGTAAGTTTAACTGATGATTAAACTCTCGCGTAATTTTGATTCTTCCGGAAAATTATAAATAACGCGAAAAATATTCATACAATGCCTGAATGTCATTTTAAACGGATATAAATGTTGCGGACAATTACATTTTCCAGCTTTCAGATCCATTGTGACAAGGATACGCTTTTAGAGCGACGCAGTTTTTTCTTATATGTGGGAAAACTTACTTCCTTTCTCTTTAGTATATAATAACTCGCTTTTATATTATATACGTAGGTATAGTGCGTTAGTAAATTACATCGGCCGACTTTGGTTTTTTTTTTAAATGTTGTTTAGAACTAGAAACTCGCTATTTTTTTTATATAAAAACAGGGAGTAAAAAAATTCGAGCAACGTATTTCGCGATCGAATTTCAAAGGTTGATCTAGATAGGTTTTTACGTGTCTTCCTTCATTTTCAGTGACTAACAAATTCTTTTACTAAACTCAGCAGCTTTAGGGATGACTTTGACAATTTTGCTGACCCTAATTTTTAGGCGGTGAATGTCCTTACATTAATCACGCTATCGTGGGGTTAATAATTTTTCCAAATATTATCTATATTAAGTAAGTAATCAAAACGTTTGAGAAAAGATAGATTATTTTTGAATCGATTCATGCATGCGAGGTAAAAATAATGTCGATAAATTGACGCTCGACGTTATGAAACATAATTAGAAACATTACACGTTTAATAAACGATTACCTACGCGTTAAACAAATTGCCGTTTTCTGAAACTTACTGGCCTTCGAGATTTTTTTCACTTGTTGCTTAACAATATAACTTTTTAAAATTTATATTTATAAGGTACAAAATTGAATTTAATACCTACCGATTTGAAAAATGAAATTAACTGACGCTTTTCGCGAACAATGTATTTAAATAACACCGTTAAAATATTGTTTTATCTAATTTATTATTTATTTTTGAGGGCTTAATAATCTAAACGCTTTAAAACGAAATATTTTCACCTACAAATTTTCGCAGTATTTTCTCGGCTTAAGAAATAAATTCGTTTCGCACAACGTAATTTAAAAAACGTCTTGTCACCTTTTAAATTTTTCTTTTCATATCCTCTTCATAGTTATTCATGTAATAATGATGTTGCGGCACATACTTTCGTCTGATTTAATCATCTCCATACGCACTATACGCGCGCTTCCCAATATATTGTATTACAACAAAATTTACTTACGTTTTGAATTAAAGCACGTGAAACATGTTTGATTCTATTAAGAAGTGCTAATTTGGTGCTCCGCTACGACGAAATACGGACAAACTTTTATCCAAGCTTCCTGTGTGTGCAATCAATAAGTTGCTTCCTAAACCCGCATTTCTCTGAGAAAATTTGAAGTTATTTCTGAAAAAGTCAGTAAAATCACGTATTCTTTTAAAATGGCAAAGAAATGAGTAAATAATTTTTGTAATGTATCGTTGTATACGTTGATTTTTTAAAATTTATTAATTTTACGTAGATACCTACTTACATAGTTATGCCTACGTAGTACAGTCATGTAAAAGATTTATGCGCAAATTAAACATTTTTATTACGCGTGAAATACGCACATACTTTAGCGGAAATTTATATATTTTCTATACCTACTATTTATTATTAATTTTTGTATTTCCCCTCATTAGATAAATAAGATTAGTACTAATTAACATAATTCGATTTATTTTATTGAACACAAAGTGTTCAAGTATTAAAAATATAGAAAACACTAACCTCTTTTGTAATAAACTGAAAATGAAAACTATAACTAATAAAATTGATATACATACATACATAAATATAGAATAATATAAGTTTTGCATACAGTTATAATACGTCCTATATAATATCGACGGCGTTTTGGCAAAATGACGTAACCCACAAAAAGTACGTTTTGTGGAAATATACAAATCCCAATATCTGGGAATATTGTTCCCAGATTTTAACAGATGATGTCTTTGCCCTAGCTGCATGAAATAGTTAGAATAATTCATTTTCGCAGAAAAGGTGTGGGTTACGTTGTTCTGCCAAAACGCGGACGATATAATCCAACTATTCCATACATCAAATTCGTTACTGTTACCTACACTTACGCTTATAAGCTCACATTGTCAGATTCATGCCTGAGGAAGGCGTTCCTAAACACAATACCAGATGTCAGGGAGATCACTAGCACCCCTCTTTTGTCCCTTGCTTTTCAAACTATCAAAATGTAACTCGGCATAGTTGAAAAGAACGCAAAAATGTCATATTTTTACATGATGTGTGATTTTTTGGGACTTCCAGTTTAAGCCGAACTGACAATTTTCGATTTTCGAATGGAACTCCCTGTATATTGCATTTTCGGAATCATGGGTGAATTCTGAATAGGTTACGAGAAGCATCGAAATTTGATCGAAATTAGTTTTTTGCCGAAAAATAGATTTTTTCAAATGTCAGCACCCAGCACAACGAAGTTAGATAAATGCAGTTTTTGAAGATCGATCCAACGGTATCCTCAAACCCAGAATTCATTCAATATTCAACTCAAAAAAAACACCTTAACTATAATACTTTCGTAATTATCATAATAAATAGAAAATAGTCTAAATATTTCTCGCCAAAATTGTGCTAACCTATTCAGAAGTCGCCCGGGATTACAAAAATGCAATACCATTTGAAAATCGAAAATTGAAGTCACTTTCGGTCAAATCGGAAGTCAAATCGGGAAATATAGAATTTTGCGTCTTTATCGACTATGCCGAGTTTTATTTCGGTAGCTTGAAAAACAAGAGGCAAAAGAGGGGCACTAATGATACGCAGGAATGGAATGTTGACAATTTAGGAACGTGCATCTTTGTGTATTAACGTACTAAAAAATCTCAAGATTCTATGCTTTGTGTGAAGAACTATAAACATGAAAAATGCAAATTCCGGAACGGTGTCATCATTTTTCTTTCTGTTTACCGTGTGCATCACCAAAATAGATCAGCTTTTTTTAAAAAATAATCGAATTAGCGACGTAAAAATCATTGATAAAATGTTTTTTAATTATTTTTCAGAACACTTTGTCCTGTCAACGTTCTTCAACTAACAACTTGTCATTAAATAGCGCTATTTTTAAATAATAATGTATTTTTATATAGATAGGTACCTATTTATTATATTTTAGAAAATAGGGAATGTTATTGTATATAAAAATAATGTAACGCAAGTATTTTAATTACATTCAAAAAAAAACATAAACGTGAAAAACCTTTTCCATTTATAATCCATTCAACGAAAACAGAAAAAACTTTACTCGGAAAAAGTGGAGGATCGGAAATTTTGGATTCCGTGTAGGTTCTCGTATGCTGTTTATTAACATGTCCAGTTTACGACTACAACCCTCTATAAACTGCTGGCGCCAATATGTTGTGAAATAGTGCCACCACCATTTTGCGATCATTTATTTGTAGGGTTTTAAAGCATTTTCGTTTCTGTTGATGATTCAAAGTAGACGTTTCTCTTTTGTTGTTGTTTCGTTTCGCGTATTCAGGAGAGAGTTTAAGCAGTTTAATCTTATCCGAGTTAAGCGAGGCGATTTAAGCTAAAGGGCTCGATGAAATTTCCTTCAATTAAATTGTGATTCATTAATTGTAAGAATGTAATATTATGAACTGTTTTTATTTGAAAATGCATGCAAATAACCTTTTTTTTTACCTAAACCCATAGATGGTATGGCACATTAACAAATTAAATTTAAAAAAAGCTTTTTTATTTGTTTTTTTTTTCATTCGTACATAATTCTCTGATCTCCCTAATTTATAAATGTAAACCTTACACATGTAAATCGAATGTTTATTGTTGTGCTTGCAGCGGCCGACCACTGCCGGAAACAGCCTGTATCGGGGTTCGCCTAATAAATATTTAACTCCCTCCGAGCTCGTCCTTTTCAACAAATACAAATCGTCTATCGGCCGATGTTCGATTTTCCCCTTTATCTGTTTTTCCTTCTCATAATTATTTGACGAATCGTTTGCTTTGAACAAACACCTACTCTTCGCTGACAGATGTTGGTTTTTACCATTCACAGCTGCATATGGCTTTTTTTGTAATGCGGTGATTTAAAAAGCGCATCTCAAAATAAGTTTCCTCTTCGCCTAAAATAGATGATGCTTAAAAATGAATTTTATGGGTGGGGGGAGGGTCTTGCATATAATTTTTTATAATTTAATGCAATTTGAATACGATTCGCACGCAAATTACGACAATTAAAGTTTATCAAAACGTTCAGCATAAAAAATGAGGTAATTTTCGCGTTATTTACGTTACCTATATGGCACTTACTATTAATACCTACTCATTTGAATGCAGTTCTTTTTTTAAATGTCTCATATATGTTCCTCGTGCTGATATTATTATATTACAATTAATCTTGTACACAATGTGATCAAAATGTAGAGTGTGTTGCCTGTATATTATTTTTCAACATATGTACTATCTGGTAAAATAGTGGTGTCGCGTACCGAGTCGTATGGGATAGGCAACTTAAAAACCACTAAGAATTCAATCCCTTATTTTATGAAGGCGGAGTTAAACGACCTCAACACTGGTTCTTACATTACAAATTAATTTCGACTCGTTTCTATAACTAGATATTATTTGCTAAACTAGGGGGAAGATAAGATAATTATCGGTAAATTTATTGTTTTTATTGTTTATTACCAATTTAATTAAATTGGTAAATATAGATATTTATGAGTATAGAATATTAGTATTCGATAAAAATATAAGTTAGTTAAATTAAATTAAATCACGTAGTTTTATTCATTTTATTTTGGTCAAAACTTTCAAGGAAGACGATCGGTAAACTTTACCCTTCTTGTTTAAGCTTTCCTGTTTGCAGATATGAAACGAAGGTTATTCATTGTTATCGTTACCTAGCTAAGTGTTGTTAAAAATATGCATATTATCGTTGAAATTTCTTTCTATATTACATCCGATGCGAAAATACATTTTGAATGAAATCGAACATTTTTTATTTATATATTTACATGTCGGTAGATATTTATACCTAATTAATTATGTATAATTTTTAATATACCTAGCTACCGTTATAATATTTTTCCCATCTTTATATCATTCACGCAATTTCGT
This sequence comes from Rhagophthalmus giganteus, assembly GCA_036326145.1. Lineage (NCBI taxonomy): Eukaryota > Metazoa > Arthropoda > Insecta > Coleoptera > Rhagophthalmidae > Rhagophthalmus > Rhagophthalmus giganteus. The sequence continues at coordinate 8,145,329 of JARFJA010000067.1, read as the reverse complement.
AGGAATTTATTTTACTATTATTAAGTAAAAACTAAATATGCTTCTTGTTCTACGCATAACTACCTTAAGAATGCCAAACCGGTCACCGCTCGATGCTGTTGCGGGTAAAAAGCCCAGGTATAAAGGAAAATTTCGGCAAATGTAATTGCAACCTTATGTAAAATGGAAGATCACTCAAATGTGAATTTTTTTTGCTATCAAACGATTCGTCTTAAAAAAATAAGCATTTGTCATCATTACGCCAAACTGTTAATGAATAGAAGAAACTTATAAGGGTAAAAATTCACTTACTTACGATTACAAGCTAACTAGCTTGATGGAATTATTAAAATTTATTTTTCAGTAAACGAGAAATTGTGAATCTAATATAATAAACGTTATATAGGTAGTAATAAATTATAATAGATTAAAAATAGCTTATAATAAGCATGTAAAAATAATAAGTTTTTTTATAAGATAGGTGTACTTATATTCAGTATTTATTTAAAAATGCAATCTAAACTTAAAGTTAATAATTATAAAAATGCCCACACTAAACATTAAAAAAAATTAATATTAAGTAAACACAATACCGACAAATAGTTTCCTGATTAAACGTTAATGCCACAATAAACATAAAACTAAAAATATAGTTGTAAAAAATATGCAAAGTATTTATAGTATATTACATTACAGTACTATATTACAGTATATAGTAAGTATATAGCATAAAAAATTATAATTTATAATATTTTGTAGGTAATTAATGTTAACAATGTTAGTTTTACAAATGTTTCACAAATTTGTATGATCGTTTCACTTATTTAATTTTACACTTACAATCTATTTACTTACCTAACTAAAAATTATCAAAATATTTTATATTTAATGGTATTATTATTATTATTTATTATTATTATTATTTTGGTATTTTATTATTAACCGTAAGGTCATTACAAACAACTTACAATATCGATATTGTGAAATCAATTAGGTAGTAAACCCATTAAAAAAGTAAAGTCTTACTTGTAATGTAACATAAACCAGGAATAATCTGTTGTTATTTATCAATAAAAATATTGTATTAACCATGATTAAATTTATTAATTTACTAAAACAAGAACTACTTTGGTAGTAATATAAAAAATTAAAGATATTCAACAAATATGCAATAAATCAACAAAATATAAACATGGAAAAATGATTAAATTAATTAAAACTTAAGAATAATCATTAAAACAAAAATAAGTAGGTACCTAAAATTTTAAAAATTCGATGTGTACAGAAATATACATATACCTAATTGCAAGTATTGACGGTGAAGATAATTAGAATAAAGTTAATTCTTATGACCTAACTATAAATAGGTATTATTCATAAAATATTTTCATGGTTAATATTTAGTCCACAAACCATTATTTCCAATTACCTCTTCCAATCTATTTCTCATTGAACCGATCATATTTTCGCAAAAATTCTTCCCTCTCAAGCTCTCCCACCTTTGCATAACGTGACGATGTAAGTTTTCGCTGGTACGAATTTGAATTTCGTCGTCCCACTCTCTGACCATTAACCCCCACACATTCTCAATAGGATTTAGATCGGGTGATCTAGACGGCCACGTAATAAGATTTATTTGAGGATGGTTTAAAAACCAATTTCGCACCATCGATGATGTGTGGACACTGCTGTTGTCTTGGACCAGGTCTATAATAGTAGTTGGATAAAGGGCTCGAACAGAAGGAAGCATTCCATTTTCTAAAATATCAATGTAATCCTCTCCTCTCATTCGGCCATTGATCCGCATAAGTTCACCTGGTCCTGCCGCCGAAATCCACCCCCAATATGCATTGGTAATGCGTCCTTGCCGTCTACCTTTCACGACGTTTTTTGCCTCATATCGAGTACCAACTTTTCTGTATAATGGTTTTAAACTATTTTGTGACGAACAAAATACCTTTTCGTCACAAAAGATAACCGTGCTCCAATCACGGGTTAAATTATTTTGAGCAAATTGTAAGCGTTCTTGCTGGTGGACTTGAGTAAAATCTATTTTATGCGCCGGTTTTCTGCAATGTATGCCTTTTTTTTTAAATAGCTTGTTATTGTTTGCCGACAGCAAGGCAAATTCAGTCTTTCTTTAATATTATTAGCGCTGACGAATGGAGTCTCTTCTACCACTGCCAGAATTTCTTCCATTTGTTGATTATTTAATATTTTGGTTTTCCACATTTGGGTCGAGATTTCAAACCGTCCATACCTTCACTATTATAGCGTAAAAGCCAACGTTGAACTGTTCTTATCTATAGGAAATTAAAATTATCTGCTTAAAGTATGAAATTTTCTTGAATAAAATATTTAGGGCCAATCTTTTCATCTTCGATTTAATTTATTTACAGATATTTACCATAGAAACAATTGTTATAACAAACGTTTCAATAATAAAAATTTATCAAATAAATTTATTGGGAAATGAAAAAACCGTAACCGTAAACCGTAAACCGTATATAAAGTGTATACACTTACAGAAATCCCCATCCGTTGGGCAATTTCACTATTGGAAATACCAGATTGGTGTAGGCCAATTATAATTCCCCTTTCTGGTGGGTTCATGTTCATAATATTAATTAATAACAACAAAGGCAACAATAACAATAAAGTTAACAGTAGCAAATAAAGTCAACAATAATAACAATAGTACGAAAAAATAAAAATAACACTATAAAACGAGTAAGTTCAAGAAAAGCAAAATAAACACTACAAAAATCAAAATCAACCTGTAGTAAAACTTCACCAACTAAAATAAAATTGATGATTTACAGAAGCAACAACCACCTACTATTTCCAGGAACAAATAGTTACCCTCTCTTATTTGCATTTATTGTCACTTTTAAGAGCGCTAAGGAGTGGTGTCCATATTGGAAAAACGTGATTAAAATTTGTGACCTTATGGAATTAATTATTTAAATTCTGCTTTTGCCAAAATGTTAGAAATTATGTTAAAAATCTGGCAAGGTCCAAATAACTAAAAAAAATAGAAGAAAAAATTGAAAATCTCTTTTATAAGTGTAAAAAATCTATTAACCTTGCGAGATCGTATACAATGATGAACTAAAAACTTTTTCTAAATAACATTTTTTGATAAAACCTTTAGATTTCCTGCAAATTTAATTGACAGTAAAATTTATTAAAACTTTATAAATATCGGCTACTACACATGAAATAAACAATCGACATCTGCATTTACAGCGTGAGATTATGTTTAGCTGATTCAGAATATGTTAATACATTTGCTGATACTTGATACTTTATAAACTATATATTATATTCCTTTTAGTACGGATGGAAGTAATTTGCTTAATTATACCTTATTCAAGATAGGTTACAATACACGTCATTAATAAAATCTTGCATTTTTACTACCTACTACCTACATAACGTTTATTATATTAGATTCACAATTTCTCGTTTACTGAAAAAATAAATGTTTAATAATTCCATCAAGCTGGTTAGCTTGTAATCGTAAGTAAGTGAATTTTTTACCCTTATAAGTTTCTTCTATTCATTAACAGTTTGGCGTAATGATGAAAAATGCTTATTTTTTTAAGACGAATCGTTTGATAGCAAAAAAAATTCACATTTGAGTGATCTTCCATTTTACATAAGGTTGCAATTACATTTGCCGAAATTTTCCTTTATACCTGGGCTTTTTACCCGCAACAGCATCGAGCGGTGACCGGTTTGGCATTCTTAAGGTAGTTATGCGTAGAACAAGAAGCATATTTAGTTTTACTTAATAATAGTAAAATAAATTCCTACGAAATTGCGTGAATGATATAAAGATGGGAAAAATATTATAACGGTAGCTAGGTATATTAAAAATTATACATAATTAATTAGGTATAAATATCTACCGACATGTAAATATATAAATAAAAAATGTTCGATTTCATTCAAAATGTATTTTCGCATCGGATGTAATATAGAAAGAAATTTCAACGATAATATGCATATTTTTAACAACACTTAGCTAGGTAACGATAACAATGAATAACCTTCGTTTCATATCTGCAAACAGGAAAGCTTAAACAAGAAGGGTAAAGTTTACCGATCGTCTTCCTTGAAAGTTTTGACCAAAATAAAATGAATAAAACTACGTGATTTAATTTAATTTAACTAACTTATATTTTTATCGAATACTAATATTCTATACTCATAAATATCTATATTTACCAATTTAATTAAATTGGTAATAAACAATAAAAACAATAAATTTACCGATAATTATCTTATCTTCCCCCTAGTTTAGCAAATAATATCTAGTTATAAAAGCGAGTCGAAATTAATTTGTAATGTAAGTACCAGTGTTAAGGTCGTTTAACTCCGCCTTCATAAAATAAGGGATTGAATTCTTAGTGGTTTTTGAGTTGCCTATCCCATACGACTCGGTACGCGACACCACTATTTTACCAGATAGTACCTACATAAATATTATAACACGTAGTTCAGGTCCTAATAATAAGTGCATAAACCCTGCACTTGTGATACAAACTTGAAATTTTAGGGGTATATTCTATACATCGTACACAATAACCGTTGGAGCCCTTTTGGGGCCACTCCCTAATTCGAAATAATTCCCTTTTAATGTTCGGGACGCATTATAAAACAGAGTGTCCAGGAAATGATGAGAAATCTTCCGGGAACCTATAGAACACGTCAAAATAAAACTTTAAGTTTCTATAAACATTTTTTATACGACGCACCCTTCTATCGAGATATTCACTTCCAATGTAGAAAGTGATAAATCAATTTGTATAAATAATACTTTTATTTCTTATTAGAATTTAATCATATTTGGTTTATATTCCTAATAAATAAATAAAGATATACTACCCCTAACCTTTCTAATCACACTTTCTTTCAGGGGTTATTTGTAACATTGAAACATAATTATTCTGAATCAGTTTACTATAGAAATTAGTTTTGAATATCACGCATATTATATTCTTCATTTTGTTCATTTCGTGTACTTATTTGTTTCAGATTTTAATCAAGATGGAAAATTAGACAATATTACTTTTATGATAAAACGCATAAAAGTGCACACAACGGAAGCTTTGAAGGATCCTCTTTATCGATATCCAAATAACTACGGCGTCGAAAAATTTTTGGAACTCTTTTCTGGTGAGTGAAATAAAACGTAAATATCTTTATTTTGAAAAAGACCATTACATTACATGAATTCGGCAAAAAGTGTAGGTTAACTTCGCATTAAACGCGAATTTTTCATTCACGTTATTTGATTCGTTTGTTTCGATGCAAGCTGCACTTTTGCGCAACTAAGCGTTCACTCGAAATACCGATTTAAATTGGTCCTCGCTTATAAACAAACGCGTACAAGTATGAACAATTTCGATCGTATTAATTTGATTTAATTATTCCACGAACGGTTTAACGGTGGAGTGTGAAATATTAATATATCTGTTTAACGCCGTTTCCAGTCCTAAAACAACCACACAGACAATAATCATTAACCCGTAAAAAAAAAGTATTCCACTAATGTGACTAAAAGTTACTCGAGGTGCTTGGACTTGTTGAATTGCAACGTTTTCGTCATTAATTACACTTCCGAACCATTTATCTTCAAGTCTGTTTAATACTCCTGAGCTCTTTATTAGTTTTATACTGAAAATAAGTATTCTTAAATTAGGAAATATAGAAACATTTACATTTATTTATTATTTGATGTGCTACATATTGGAAAATTATTGATATATTGATCAATTGAAAGTCCGCAGTAGTGTTGCATAAAAGCTTGAACTTATAGAAGACTTAGAAGAAAATAAAATCACAATCCAATTACGTATTTAAATAATGCAGATATAATAAATCTGGCTGCAGTAACGAAAATTGACGTTTTTACGAAATATGTACCTGCAGGAGATCTTTATTTTAATATTTAAATTTGATAATGATTTGTTTAGTAGTCAGCTACGTCAACATTTTTGTTTGTTAATGGAAATTCGGTAACGACGATTCCACGTTAAGAATCTGTCCCGACTATCAAATATTACGTAGTCGTGTAATAGCATGATGTGATAATAATAATTAAATCTTGGAAAAGCCCGACTCGTATTTTTTAGAACATTTTAGATTCAATTAAATTTTAATTTTCATAATAAGAATTTGAAAGTAAAAGAAGAATTCGAGTTATCAAAAGTTCGATTAAGTAGTCGAACTTTTGTCTAATAATAAATTGTTTTTTGATACCTAATTCACGATGGTTTCGCGTAATCGAGGCTCGACTGTGTGTGTATTATTTCGAATTAGGTAATATAAAATACGCAAAATTTTAAAAATTAGGTATCTAGTTTATAAACTTATTTCCCGGAAAAATCGATCGTTTCATTTAATTTCGTTAAATATCTTTTAAAAAACAACGAACGAGGACCCCCTTGTTCGTTATATTAAAAAAATATAAATACATAGCTCTAATTAAATAGATAAATATATGTGGTCCCCATATAGAAAAGTCGACGATTCTTAAATTAATTTAAGTACCTACTTTAAACTTAGTTTAATCTTGTTTGCGCGTTTCCAAATCGCATCGGGACTTAAAGTAGACTTCTAAACTTTTTTATTACTTCATATAAGATATATAGTAAGTATTTCTCTTAAATGACACTACTTCGAACGTAATCTTCTTTCAGAATGTTTATATAATACGTACATCAATCGATGATAAGTTGCTAAAATCATAATTAGCATTGTTTTAGTTACTACACTTTTAATTTTAATTAGATAACCGTTTTATGATACCTAAATTATTTCATTTCGGTCGAGTATAAACGTAACGTAGAAAATATCGAATTTAAAACGTTTGTAACTGGTAACAATAAATTAAAAACCACGACCTCAATTAATTAATTAATAAAACGAGGTACTTAAACAATCATTTACCTCGCAGATATACGGGGCGAGTCATTTAAAAAATGCCACGCGTTTTTTTCGAAAGCGATTCGAGTTAGGTAAAAATCGCTTATTACAAAAATTGTAGAACGCGAAGGGGGCCCCGTCTGATTTTGCAGCAAAATAGTTACCATTTTGAGCATTAATGTTATTATGAAAAATAAATCGATCTTATACTTCAATTAAAAATTCTTACTTCCGACAAACAAAATTTTTATTTTGACTCGTATCTACGAAACGAACGATTATTTCGAAAAATAGCTCTAGTGAAACTTTTAATTTTTTTTACGAACAATCGATTGGGCATCACAAAAATACCGCATCCAATTTAAAAAGAGTTAACGCAGGCTTATAACTCCAAAACCGATATGTTTTAGGATCATTCAATGGCACAATCGGACGGCCCCCTTCGTGCTCTACAATTTTTGTAATAAGTGCTATTTACCTAACTATAACAGTTTTCGAAAAAAACACGTGGCCCTACATACAACAATAACTTCGCTCGATTCATAATTTACGCCCGATACGCGTGTTCCTTTGAATTTTAACTATATACCCCATATCGATAACCATTCCAATAACTATTCCCTATATCAATTAACAATTAAGACAGAATATCGAAATGAACATTTTAAAACGCATTGTTTTGATTGTAACTTTTTAAATGAAGTTCAAAAACAATTTGATCATTCTTTATTTTCTCGACTAATTTCGACTTCAATTCGGTCCCGAGAGACACGCCATTACCGAACATTAAAGTTATCGTAATATCATCAAATTCGGGGTTTTTTGCGCTTTTTGTGAATTAAATTAAAAATAAATTATTAGGTAATTCTCTGCTTTTCGATGATCCCTCCTTTAAACTGAAACGGAGGCCGAGATAAAATTTAATCCTTACGAAAATTTGCGTAATAAATCTACTTTTTGTTTCTCTAATTTCGATTATGTCAGAAAAAGACGATCGAAACAAGAGATAATATTTAGATTTTTATTTCCTTTTTCATTTAACAAAGTTAATCCAATTTAGTGAAATCGATACTATCTGAACAATATTCAGTTACACAAATTCAATTATCGACTCCCGTTTTCAACAAAACGAAAGTTAGTATGTTTTACGTCTATATGAAACTTCTTTCTCGTACACGTTTTATTAATATTATTTAGGTCGTTAACGGTAGCAGTAAAAATAAAATGCTTTTATCCCTTCGCACCTCAAGCCCTCGTATTTATTGTCGAGAAATAAAATAATGAAACTAAATGCTAGTGGTAAATAGTTTCCAGGCCGATTAATAACGACGTTATTAGAGAGCAAGTTACTGGTTCCCCAGATATTTCCAATTCCTAACATAAGATTACTGGCGCCAGATTGCAGAAATTGTCGTACTTTGGTAATGTACGGAATATTATTTGTGATTCTCTCGGTGTACAGATGCTGCAATCTCTGCTTTCACAAATACAGGAACTCTTAACGTTATTCGGGGTTTTTTGTTTGATTGTCTCCTGTAAACGAACCGCTAAATACGGCGCAGCGATATCGTCCAGAATTAACAAAAATGTAAATTTGAATAGGATATTCATGACAACATTGAAGTCAGATATGTATTATACTATGTAATTTATATGTAAATTATTTACGCGTAACACGGATTTTTTTTTTATATGTATAGGTATTTTATTAAAAATACAATTTAAGTAAGTATAAGCGATTAACTTGACAATTGAAAACGAAATATAAAATATACATTACGATAAAATTAGACTTTTACGTAATCGCATTGACGTACTCGCTTATCATATTTCTTCGATTCTGTCAAGCACACAATAAAAATAAATTATTAATATCTCCGAGTTCGTTTTTTACTCGCGATAAAATTAATTGCTGTCACTTTTAAGCCGCGAGACGGAATACTTTTTAGATTAGGTACTACCTACAACTTTTGTTGACCAAACTTTTTTTATTTATCTGTTGCCCACCCCTAAAATTTATTGCCTTCGCTTTAAAGTTTTAAATGTTAGCTGTACACGTGAATCGGAATTTCGAGCGGAAAATTTAGAAACCGCCGATGTCGATACTTGCGAAGATGGGAACAAAAACCGTCTGACCAGTCGAGCTTTCAGTTTTTCTCTGCCCGACGATCCACGTTTTTCGCCTCGGCGGCTTGTTAACCCAAATTCCTTTGACATATCACCGTCGAACGTGAATTAATAAAATTTCGCATCGACGCGATTATTTCTACTGTTTTCGTAGCGGTAAATGCTTGAAAAACGTTCAAATAACTGCCATTTTCTTTACTACAGGATACGCTTGTTAACGCTTTATAACACGCTACAGTGATCGTGTCCGTTTTTCTAAATCGAATATTCTTCGTTGGAATTGAAATATTTTTCAATTTCAATTGTGCTCGAGATTAATCGCTAATCGATTTTTTTCAAAATGTATCGCATCCCCGTCCACTGGGTCGTCGAGGCTCGTGCTTAAATTAAAAATAATCAATACCTGCATAATTTGTAACGTAAACGTCTTCGCCAAACTAATGAAATATTTTCAACGTAGTTTCAGCTGCTGAAAAAGTAATTTCTTGGACGCTATTAAAATAATAAAAGTTGAAAGGACGATCGTTTGAGCCTTATTAAGCCTTTACTATCATTTCCTCTTGTAACTTAATTGGCTACAATATGGGTAACGATCGCATTTTTCTGCAACCGTTTCGTAAAAATATTTCTTTGCGCGTTAAAAGTATTAGTTTTAACGGTTTTTTGTTTATATCGGCGCTCGTTTATGTGTTTGTTAATTACCCAGGCGGCACACTGCCGTCGTAATGTCGTCAATTATTGGTAATTATTTGTCGACGACGTCGTGGACCCCAATAAGTGACGTACGCACGACGACACTTTCACGACGAACATTTGACGTCATTAAAGAACGTCGTTGAGACGTCTTTGTTGACGTCATTCCAAAGTACTGAATCTTTACTGGAAAAGTAAAAATAAAGACGTTTTGAAGCGTTAATTTAAAGCGTAAAATATTCGTAATTTTTTCTAACATGTTTATGTTTTAATCCAAAATTTTGACTAAAAAAATATATAAATTCATTTTGGAATTATGCACTATCGCATCTATGCGATTAACCGTAATAGTTTTATACGTTATAAATACAGTAGTATAACAACTAAACGAGTAAGTAAAATCACATCCAGTTATTTATTCGAATTGTGTACGTCAATGGCTAGAACTAGTTCCTTTAAAGTGTCACGCCATTGTGTATACCGATCACGCTTTGGTTTACTACCAGCGGTTTCGTTAGGTTAGTGGTTTTACTTTGCAGCGAGTTCTACGTTGTAAATTTTGATATAATTTCTTAACGGTAAGTGAAGAATTAATCAGCCTATCGTCACCTCAAGTTAAAACGAATAATTTTAAATAATTAAAAAACTGCAAGAAATATTTTTTACAATAATTTTACAAATCATGGCTTAACAAGAGACAGACAAATTGTACTTATTTCTATAGGTTTTAACCTTTAGGTGACTAGGTTGTCTTTGTGGCGTGAGTGGCCCCCATTTCATTATTAATTTATTTAGATGTCTTTTGTTGGTGTGAAATTGTGCAACCAGCAAGCTTTTATCTGAAATAGTTTTTTCTATTGTGCTTAGTTTGGGCTCTATCAAAGGATCCCAGAACTCGTGGACACACTGTATATCTTATATTATATTTGCCGCTTACATCTTATCTTAAATATATCATTGTATTACTCGTATATAATAATAATATCGATATTTTGATTATTAAGTAGGTAAATCCAAATAATTCTGTGTTCATTCTTTGATATATTAACATGCTTTGATTTAATTTCTTAGATTTAGGTTCTTTGATTGTACCTTCATTTTTGTAATAAAATAATGATTATATTGAATGTATTTCTATTTTTTTCACTTTTAGATGCGTCATTAATGCCTTGGGATTACGTCAATGGGATGGCAAATCGACGTCCCATTTAAGGAAATTAGACGTCTCAAATAACGTATAGATTGGTCAGAATTTGACGTCGTTGGGCTGACATTAACCCGTCATTTACGACGTCCCCATTGGTCCCCCAATGGCCAATAGTTGATGACATTATAACATCGGTGTGTCGTCTGGGTACTTATATCGACGCAAATGACAATTTTCGTCTAGATTCGTTTGTTTCTCCTTTTTTAAAAAAAAATTTAATACACCTAATAACATTTTTGGCACTACCCTGATTGCTGCAAGACCACGAATGCCATAATAAATTAACAGATCTTAAATGAAACGCTACAGTATATAGATAATGATTGCATGAAATTAGCACGAAATAGAGTTACGAAGGTAGCGTCGTCGTGTAAATTCGGCTCTCTGATTACATATGAATGATCTTATCGCGAGCCGAACGTTTACATAACTTAATTAGGACTACATTACGTTTCCTTTTTCAAACCCCGAACACGCCCGTAGCTGTTCATTGGGAATTTTCTTTTACAAAATGAAAACTATACTGCATGTTGAAAAAACCTAATATGATCGTTACGTTATTCACGATAGGTTCCACTGCACGCCATGCATAAAAAGTTACTAAATTGTATATTTGTAATGTTCGGTTTAAAGTTTTTAACGTGGCACTTCTGCCGATGCAGACCTGCACACATATGACACGACAAAGAAAAACTACAATCTTAAAAAATACGAAGTTTGATTGATGACGTGGATTGGAACCTATCGTGAATAACGTATAAGTTAATTCTCATAATGTGCACAGCCACTGAAATTATCTAATCAACAATTGCGACTGATTTTAAAATATACATAGTACGTATAGGTTAATTGTAATTTAAAACATTACTTACAAAGTTTCGACGATTTTTATTCCTTCAAATCCACGATGCGCGAAATAGTAGTTGGCTTTCGCAAAATACTTGTGATGTAGATGAGCGATATCGCAATTGATTTGATAATGTTTAAAGACGGTGGCCACCAGGATTCGATTTTCCAAGATGACTATTCCGTCCGCACATAAAATTTCCGCTAAATTTGATTGTTCATTTATGTCTAAACAACCAGGTCCGTTTACGATGCCTTTCCATTCGGGCGACATTATACGGGTAGAATTTTCAATATACTGCAAAATATTTATCTTTATTATTTCGACTATCGACTTTTTATCTTCTACTTTAATGAAACCTACAGAAAAATTGTTATAGACAAAACTGGTATTTCTAATACATAGCGATAACTGTCGTTGGAGTCGAACGTCGTCGATTGATTCGAAGGGTAAATGAACGGTGAAGATGGCCAATTTCGCCACCAAAACGGCGTTAATGGCGGAATACAGCATATAACCGGGAATGAAAGATATGAACATTATCATTCTTCCCGTGTACGTCCTTAATTTCAAATCGAACCCTGAAATAATCATTCTCGTTATCCTGTAAATTTTTTACGTCCAACTACCCAAAAAAAACCTTGATTCAAAAATCCTCCAGAAACACAAATGAAACAGTTCACCAGAGATACGAGAGGTTCTAACTTATAAGTGGAATTTAAGAATTTAACGCTAAGCCACATCGATAACGTTAGAATCAGGAACATCGACAAACTTACGAACCAAAGTTCAGGACTCAACGTTTTTATGTAAGACGATGGCGATCCGTGAGCTTCCGGGCGTTTTATGTAGAGACTGTACCTGCAAAAAAAGTAGGTAACATTTAAAAGTTCTTGTATTATTTGTTATCTTCTTGCGTAAAAGTAGATTTCCACCTTAGTTTGCTCGCGAGAGATTTACTTTTTCTCGGGCCTTATTAAAACTGTATAAAATACGAGTAGGTACTTTGATTTATGTGGAAAAAGTTACGCCTGCAGTGAAGAATGCAATATTTGCTCGCTACGAGATTGCTGCTAATAAATGCGAGATTGACTTCATTAAAGCATGGAAAATCTTTAAAAAATACATAGGTACAATGTGTAGTAAAAATTTGATAGAGTGTAAATTTTGCGTGGATAGGTACGTGTACCTACGGCTTAAATTGTAACGCTTTTGCATTTTGTATTGTACCTACTTATAATATAGTACTGCGTGTTTTTTTTTGTTAGAAATAACTCTTGTTGATCGCGTCGATATTTTAAATTCGAAATATTTTTAATCGAAGCCGTTGCTCTATTAATATTTAAAAAATACTTTTTTTTCGAATTTGCCGTTATATTAGGCACTGAAAATATTGCAGTAAAGTTGCAATGAAGCTTATTCTATTTCAAAATTAAATAATTTTTTTACTCAAATTAAAACATTACATTTTACATCTGCTGTTTGAGCCCAGTTGACAAAATGTGTTCGGTGGAAATAAATAGGGGCAAGTAAAAATAACATTTATTCTCTTTATTTGGTCCTCTAAAAAGACATGCTAATTTTGCACGGCCTGTCGAGCCCGGATTTAGCCGCCATCATAAAGAAAAGACGCCAAATATGAGGTTTTTTTTACCAGAATCTCTTTTGCGGTTAATTTTACGACGTAAATTTCATTTTTCTGTAAAGGCAATAGTTTCGAGCGTGCCAGCCTCACAAAGTTTACTCTACGAGTTGACTCGAGATTAATTAATTCGCGTAGATAAATTACACTTCTACTTACCTTTCGATACAAACATAAAAATTTCTACATCGCTAGATCCATCTAGGACGTACATTTTCAGTTAGGGAGCGCAGCAAAATTCCTCCGCAGACAAAAGTTAGGAAGTCATAAGGCGGCCGCCGCCACTTAAACTTTCACCACAGCTACCACCAATTCTATTTTCGTTTTCTTGTTTTTTAAATGAGAGGCCTTTAAGACCCTAATAAAAATTTACGGATGCCTACTTCAAAAAAGACCTTCGAAGTTTAAAGAAAAAGTTGTTTCTTACTTTATTTATTATAAACAACTATATCTAGTATTTTTCGTACGACGAAATAAAATAATGTTCTTTTTTCAAATCATAATTCAAAAAGACAAACACCCGTCGTTGCCATTTTTGTTAATTAATCTGGCTCGTCGACGTTTCCGTCTGAAAGATACTCTAAAGGACTTTTATTTAACAAAAAAAGGAGAACAAAAATCGAACTAGTGGTTCCAGAGGTGTACCGGTAAAAGTTTAAGTGGTGGCGGTCAACTTTACGACTTTATAACTCCTGTCCGCGGAGGAATTTTCTTTTGCGTTCCTTACCTGGAAATGTACATCCCAGATACAACAACAACAACAACTTTGTGAAGCAGGAACGCCAAAACGATCGACTTTACAGAAAAATGATAAAAAACATAAATTGTAGGAAATTTTAGTTTGTTTATTTTATCATATAGGTATTTTTGTCGTAAAAAGAACCGCAAAGAAGATTCTGGTAAAAAAAACAACTCATTTTTGGCGTCTTTCCTTCATGATGGCGGCCAAATCCGGGCTAGACAGGCCGTACAAAATTAGTATGTCTTTCACGAAATTAAAACAAATAGAATAACATTTATTGTAGCTTGCCATCATTTATTTCCACTACGGCCTATTAAAAACGACTTACCGACTGGCCTATTTTTAGCGATTGAATACGTAAATTTAATTTGACGATAATTATACGCACTTCATTAAGCACAAATTATTACCTTCGACATAAAAACATGTTTTTCGAAGCAATGAAAATAAAGTTAATGACGTAGAGGTGTACATTAAAAATTTTAGAAATGCAAATCGTAATCGCACCGAAACTACCACGGTTGCTGCTACTAAATTATTTGCGGCGAAACAACAAAAATACATCGTGGACCTAATCACTACACATACTAACCAGTTAGATAAATACGGTTGTGGATAAGTGACTCCTCTTAGATCTGGTTTTACCACCCCCGCGGCTAACATGACGTCGACACTTCCTCGAGAAATAATTGTTAAAGCGGTATCGTAATCGTTTACTAAAATATCTGACCTGAAACGTCGATCCAATATATTCATTATTTTCGCACTGAAAATAATAGTCGAAGCTCTTACTTAAATTTTAAACGGTCCTGGACGATGGTCCAAATGTCACCTAAAAATCCGCTCAATTCGTTGGTTCGGTTATCGAATATTATGTAAGGTATCAACTGAAATATATTTCGTTGTTTAAATTTTGTCACTGAAAAGTTTCACAGAAAACATTACGTGATTAACCGCCACTCTGACTGTTTTTCCTTCTAAAGCTCTTAAATCGCTTCCTCCAGGTTTCGCGAATGTTACATTAAACATCGATATAAAATCCGCTCGATCGCTTTTCCATATGTAAATATTTTCGCAGTTCAAGTTTCCTTTTAAAGTCGCTTTCTCGCAGTAGCTTTGGGGACTCCCCCGGACAAAACTCATCTAAAACAAGTGCATCTACAATATTTATCATAAAAAATAACGTCAGGATATAGGTACGTTTGCGAAGTGATAAATTAAAAGTAAGAAAGTTTCACGGCGCATATTATTCACAAAATAACTCTTGAAACGGTTATTTCGCCCATTAAACGGTTACATTTGTCATTGGGCGACACAAACACGGCGCGAAGTTCACACGTTACGTCAAATTACTCCACCTTTCCGCTCTAATTTATCGAAATCAATTTTGGATAATTATCATCGACTTAAATCGAACTTTATGTAAATAAACAATACTTACGTAATGCCTTTATAGTTCGCGCAACAATTTATAATTTAGAAAACAATATTTCATTTTTAATTTGAATATATACATACATATGTATGTACACAACAAATGGAATATAAGAAATTTCGTGCATTAACTTTTCCTATATGTAGTAGGAAAAAGAATCGATTTACTCAATGATTCATTTTAATGCGTATCCTTACTACGCTTTATCAATAAAGAATAAATATGCATAGTATCTACATAATTTGAGTAGATCTACCGATCTTCCGAATATGGTCTCCGGGGGAATCATTTCTTGTTCGACGTTTCATCAAACGCACATCTTCTGGTTTGTAAAATACTTCTCGATCCATACAATCAACTACGACTGTAATTTTAAATTATTCATCTTATTTACTTAAAAGGTGGTGAGCCTGAAGTACGAAATATAGTGAATAGGTGCCCTACATATACCTAGCGTGTACCTACATTACTGATTTTATTTTCTTTCTGGACATTTGAACGTTTCCTTTTTGTATAAAAACGATCATAACATAATTAACGTACCTAGTTTATCATTATCATTTATTTATTACATTTTTATAGGTAACACGCATTTTTACTGGTTATTTTGAGAAATTAAATTACAGTAATAACTACAAAATTTTTTTCACTCATTTACAGTAAAAAAACTTGTTATAGTTTAGCATCAAAATCTCGATATAGCAAGGATACTTTTTTTCGCAGTTATACAGGGTAAATCACAATTACGATCAACTTTTTTACAGTAATCCCTCGCTAACCGCGGATTAGCCAACCACGGTTTCGCTTATCCGCGGTTCACTTTTTTAAATTTATTTTTGATTTTTCAAGACAAAATATAAAAGTGCAAAATATTCGGTAAAAAAATGGGTAAACTCGTAGTGCAATAACCTTGCACACTCGCGTCATACAGTCGGGAAGGAAGGGTAGGTAGTGGTTTGTTTTTATATTAGCCTAATCGTCAATAGCCGGAAAAACGGGTTTACGCGCCATTCTACGCCGTCAGTTGTTCAGTGAAAATGTCTTCTAAAAATGGCGATAAAGACTTAGTAAAAATAAAGCGAATTGTCGTGGCTCTAAATAAAAAAATTCAGTTGTTGGATTGTTTAGCTGCAGGTAAAACTTTTGCGAATGTCTCGAAAAAGTTTGAGGGCGACGAATCGACCGTAAGAACAATTAAAAAGTGTGAAGAATCAATTCGGTCCAGTGTTAAGTGCGGCACTAGTGTTAGCAACAAAATAACATTTTTCCACGATCTCAAACTATGGAAAAGATGGAAAAAGCTCTTAGCATTTGGATTGAAGATCAAACACAAAAGGGGGTGCATATTAGTGGCCGCTTCATTCAAGAAAAGACGATACGGCTTTTTGATCAGTTAAAGTCTGAATGTGAAACATTAAGTTTCCAAGCAAGTAAGGGATGGCTCGAGAAAATCAAAAAAACGGTTCTCTCTGCATAATGTTAAAATCGTGGGATCAAGAGGCAGCCAATCGATATTCGACCGAAATGAAAAAATCCATCGAACGTGAATGGTATAAGCCAGAACAAGTATTTAACGCTGACGAGACAGGTTTATTTTGGAAGAGTATGCCTACTTGAACTTTCATATCACAAAATGAGAAATCTGCTCCGGGCTTTAAAGCTGCTAAAAATAGGCTAACCCTTCTATTTTGGTGTAACGCTTCGAGTGATCATATGGTGAAACCCATACAAAAGTCTTAACCCACGTGCTTTTAAAAATAAAGACAAAAATCGCTTACCAACGTTTTGGAGAGAAAATCCAAAAGCGTAGGTTACGGCATCATTATTTACAGACTGATTCGTGAACTGCTTTGTTCCTAGTGTTAGCAATATTTGACCTCAAAGTTTCAAAGCGCTTCTTATCATCGACAACGCTCCCGGACATCTCGAATCCCTGAAATTAGTCGACCCAAATGTAGAAGTTCGATTTCTGCCTCCCAACACCACCTCACTCCTACAACCATTAGATCAGGCGATAATTGCTGCATTTAAACGATATTACCCGAGACGAACTTTCAGTCATATGATGGACAGAATGGAAATAGATCCTTTATTGACTGTTACGCAGAGTTGGAAACAATTTAACATTACTCAGTGTGTAGCAATCGTCAAGGATGCAACTGATGAGTTACTTCCATCTACATTAAATGCATGCTGGAAAAAACTATGGCCAGAAATAGTGATGGTTAATTCAGGTGAGCCTGACAAAGCACCTGAAATCGAAGAAATTCTGCGGGAGTTGCACGAAATTCATGGAGAGGGATTTAACAGCTTGCAGTTCTCTGATGTTGAAGAAATTCTAAACTCTCATAATAATGAACTGACAGAAACTGAACTTCATGAAATACTGGAAGCTGAATCAAGTGACGATGACGACCCCCAGGAAGCAACGACCACGATACCGACAATTACATCCCTAAATTTAAGTAAAATAAACAAAATATTTTCATCTGCACAACAACTCCAAGGCCTGGTTTTTGACATAAATTCATCATTAGAAAGGAGTCTGAAATTTAAAAATGGTTTGGAGGGTCTGTTACAGCCGTATAAAGAGGTCCAAAAGGAAATCAAGAAAAAAACGAGACAGCCAACTATTCTTTCGTATTTTCGTAAGTAATTCTTTTTTATATATGTATTACAATGTACGTATGTAATTTGTGTAGTTGTAGATACTCTATGTATACGTACATATGTACTCAATAGTACTATGCATTTCTTTGTTCATTAAAGCTTATGATGTAACTTCTTCTATTTATTGTTTCCTATGTTCCTATGCAATACAATGGTACACAGTGAAAAATCACGTATCCCTCGCCAACTACGATTTTACCAACCGCGGTCTCTCTGTGAAACCGAACCCCCGCGGTTAGCGAGGGATTACTGTATTTTAAATATATTTCATATACTTAAATGTATATTTTTATGAATATCGACAGATTTTTTTAAGATAAATTCAGCGTTATAAATGTTGGTGGGTCCGTCTATCAGTAATCACTTAACATTTCCAAGATTACGTTCCAGAAAACCCTTGCGAATGTCAAATTCGAGAACGCAATATCGGAACGAAAAAATACGTTTATTAAGCATTAATATGCAGGAACATACATGCATAGATATTACCTAATTACTGCTGTATACACATAGTAGATATAGATTAAGTTTATTTACTAGTCGATGACTGAAGATATTTGGTGATTTGTGATTGTATAGCAGAACAAACGAGGGGCTTTTTTCAAAAATGCGACGTGTAAAAAATTATGAAACGTATCTTGGTCAACTTTTAAACACATGTCCATCTTGCGTCCTAATACAAACTGATCATATTATGTTTAAAAAGTTGATCAAGATACGAAAATCCGTCTTAATTCACTTGTCACAAGCTTTGGACTTGTAAAGGGTCGGTTTCTATTGTTTTTTCAACGAGTTCTTGTTCAATTTTTAAAATTTCAATGTTCAAATTTTAAAATGTTCATGTTGTTATGATCTGTATTATATTTTAACGAATAAACCAATTCAATTCACTATTAATAAACCCAAATCGTTACCCAAGTTGCGTTCTCGCGAATGCTAAATTCTTCCTCCTCGTTTGCAGGTGCGCGAATAATTAAAACTCGTAAATGTTAAATCCGCGAACGTTAAGGGATTACTGTATTTATTTGTTCAAAAATAATCGTAATTATGCCCCTCAATCAAAAAATAAGGGATATCGGCAAAGATTATTAATGAAAAAAACTGAAAAAATACCTACTTATTGACAATAATGATGTTTGTTGGTAGCATGAATGACTTATTAAGGACGTAGTACAGTTGGACTTGTCTAAATCGAACGCTAGTGTAGCTAGCATAACTTCTCATACATTTCATTGACGACCGTAAAAGCTTCCGATCAGAGCGTTTATCATGAAGCGTCTACGTTCAAAGTTTATTAGGTACCTAATCATATTTCCAGTTACATACATTTTTTTATTCCGCACGTAATTTTATTTTAATTTAAGCTGTTCTTTGATAATTTCACGTGCTCTTTAATATGATACTAGTTGTTTGAAGTACTTGTATTTGTGCTAAAATTGTGAAGTAGTTGTCATTATTCAATTTGATTAGAGATAAAGCAACAACGAACAGCCTGATCAATTTTACTCATATTGCTTTCTAATGACTGAGACGCATAAGGTATACAGAGACTTATTATAAATAGTAGGTATTTAAAATTAGAAAATAAACAACAATTAAGTCCAATTTAAACCAGTTTACCCTAACTAATATAAAACAATTTATTGTAATTATTTATTCGTTTATTTTTAGACACTTTTGCACATCTACATTTTGAATAATTAATTTCAAATTAAAAATTTGAAGTTATCGTAAAAGTGATATACATTTTATCTTTATTGTGTAATAAATGTACGTTCGATGTACGTCTATAACTTTATCAGAAGTTTTATGAAACAGCTGTTAAATATATTTATCAATTTCTTTTTTAATTAAATTAAGATAAAGCGATTAATCTTATTTAATATAACCTTTTTAGATATTTAATATTTTAAGAATATCTGTATGTTTTTGCACCGATTCTTTATTGCAATGATTTTTTCGTTGTTCTTATTTTCATATACTATGTATAAGTGCAATAAAATTTATGCAACTTTAACTGTTTCGCAAATATTCAACTTCCAACAATATCCTCTGCTACTATACGCGAAATTTATGGACTCTAAATGTAATTTATGATAGGCATATTAATACGTTCCGCAAATATTTATACGACAAATACATGAATCGGTCATCAAATACAACTTTAATTAATAGGATTGAACACAAGTTCAAAATTGATCTTGAAATGAAACCGAGATAACGGAAAGACAAACATTAATTAATTATACCTACAGATTAAATAATTCTATTCCTCAAAAAGGATTTAATATCGTCGAAAAGTGATGTAAATTAATTAAAAACGAAACCACAGGTATTTAATTTTAAAATAAAACGTTTCAATTACAGAACGAGGACGGTTATACCTACATTATGTGGAATTAGTATATTGTCAAGTAAATATCGGCCTCGACTCTTCTAACATAACGCCACGATAGTTTTAGCACGTTGAATATTTCCTTTTGGCTGTGAAATCGTTTCTAGATCGTTAACATTGACCTTTTCCTTACGTAATATTAGAAGTACATATAACGATATATATCAAATGACCTCGGTGACTAATTGATATCTCCTTATCAAGAGATATCACGATCAGAAAACTTAGACCATTGGTCAATGTTAAAACCATTGTTTCTGCCGCTTTATGATGAGACTTGTGATATGTGACTTAATTTAAATTAAGCCTAGCTTAACAATAAATCGTAAGACCCTACCACAGTTGCCTTATTTTCATTTTGTTTGTAAAATAACCACAACAATTTAATGAAAGTATTAAATTTAGTAAAAAACGGAAGAAATTTAGAATAAGAAGTGTTAAAGTAATGCCACAAAATCACTGGAATTATTAGAATATTTTTTTTAAGTTAAGAGGTGGCAAAATAAAAAGTTAAACGAAAAACTTGGGCATTAAACATTTTTCGGCGTACAATTCATGCACCTACGATGCCCCAAATAAATAAAATTTGTTTTTAATTCAACATTAATAAGGTATTAAATCTATAGTTTTAAAAAAATAATAATATATTATTGTATCTTCAATAATTATTAAAAAAAATCACTCCTGTTAATATTGTTGATTTACTGGAAGTAAACCAACCATAATAAATTTTAATAACTGACTCGATTATTCTTTAAAAAAAAAAGCGTTAAGAATTAATTTTTGAAAAATTTTGTCTCATCAGTCTAAATTGTTGCGAGAGTCAAAAATTTGAATTCAGTTTTTTTTATACGTAAACGAATGCATTGAAAAGGTAAAATCTCTCAAAATAAGAGAAGTTAAAAAAAATCAAAAAACATTTAAAAAAATCTTAAAATAACTTTTGTTTTAATACAAACTTACGTAAAATGCAGACTAACACTGCTGCCGCTGCGACTGCAACTTGTCTGTAACAGACTATAAGAAAAAATTAGAAACTTCTAAATATTTCTTTCGGTTTCCTACCTTTTTTCTCGTCATCGTTTTCCCTCTATCGCCAATTTCCAGGGTAGATTCTTCCGTTGACTGCCTACTTGCATTATTACGTACCTACATCTACGCTTGATATTTCATTGTATTTCACCAACCACTGTGATCGCGAAAACGCGCGTATGGTAAAATTTCGTTCGCGAAATTGGACAGACTAATGTTTGAGGGGAGCCTTAACTAAGAGCCTAACCAAGCTCAATTTTATAAATACACGAAGAATTAGTCGACAAAGAAAGATCCTACCTTTCCTCGACGTATTAATCCTTTTTGTTTGTAATCCTTTCGGAGAACACATCACATAACGCTCGCGCACTCACACGCAAAAAGCCTTATAAACCGAACGAGCACTTCTCGCACACACGAACAATACGACGCCGTAATTTAAAATTCGAACTACTGAATCAAGCACTACCGCTCTGTACCAGTAACGCGAAAGATCCGAAGCGATTTTGCTAGAATTCTATATTTAAATGCATTCGAGTACATTACACGGATATTATGAAATCCCGCTTTTATTTTAAAAACATTCAGTTCTTTGTTGCTTTGTATTTTATTGATCGCATAAAAATGCGATTAAATTTTTATCTGGTTTATGGTTTGTAATAGGGAAATTTTCAATGCTTAAGGGCACACGAATAGATTTTAAATTATAAATAGAATAAGTTTTTAATTCTGTAGTGTAAAGGCAGTAGATAGTGATTATGGAAATAATTTTATTGCATAAAAAATACGTCATTTTAGAATTTTTTTATCAAACCCTACTACGGCTCCTGTATCTGTTGTTGGAATTTGTTGCATAATGCCGTATGAAATGTAAACTTTTGTAAGCAATTATAAATTGAGCCGAGATGATCAGGCGAGTTTAACGTTCATCTGATAAACAAACGATCGAAGGTTCGAATTATCCTGCATCCATGAATGTTCACCTAAACGTAGGAATACCATTGCCAGAGTCATTAATAAATATAATGTTTTAAGAATGACAAATTGAAATGTTTGAATTGCCGTGAACACTATGAAGGCTATACAGTAGACTCTCGAAACTGTGAACACAAAAAAAACTAGGGCTGATCATCTTACCGCATCTGTTCGTGCATCGTACTTAATAAGCATTAGTGGTGCATATTTTAATTATATTTAATTTAACTTTAGCAGCGTTATGTTTACCTTTTCATACAAAGATAAACATTTAGGTTTAATTTTGAACATTTTTCGGTATTGTGTAATTATTGTAAATTTACTGTTAACACTTCTATCGTTGTAATTAAACTGAAACCTGCTATTAAAAAGTCGCACGTATCTGCATGTATAACTCTTTTGTGATGAGTAAGAATAGGGAACCCCTAATATATTTTACAGGGGTTGTTTTCCCTACGATCAAGATGCATGATAAACTGTCCACGTTATTGAATTTTACCACTGTTCGCGCTAACCTGCATGTTTAAATGTTTATTATTCTGTATAATAAATAATAAAAAATTACCTAATTTACGAAATTTTTGATAAATTTTATACGTTCGATCTCACACTTACATTTCAAAGGGTCAGTTTGGTAATTGGTGTGTTTAGTAAATTAATAAAAATGGAAAATGGGTAAATATTATTGTATGGAAATTATAGGTAATATCACGAACAGAAAAATTTAATACGGTTTTCTAATATTCTAAATACGTACGATACATCAGGCAAATCTTTAAATGCAATTTTATTGGTACCGAACGAAATATAAAGACTGTCCTTGTAAAATAGTCGAGACTCTGTATGTTAAATAAAAATAGTAGGTATATAAAAATATAATATAAAATAAATGATTTTATAATTATCTTAAAAGACAGACAACGAATCATATTCGTGAAACACGAATTTTATTTAAAACTTTAAAACAAATGTTTAAAAAGACATTTAGATAAAATCATTATTTCAATTATTTCACGGGAATTTATTGTGCTTTTATGTGTTTATTAAATGATGAAATATAAATATATCTACTTATATTATGATAACGTTCAAGACGGACTGACGTGGATAATTTATTACGAACGAATTTATTTATTACGATTAATTTATTATTGTATCTGTTTCTTTTTTACATATTTGGTTTTCTTTGAAAGCAGATTATTAAGGTTACGTTATCGTAATTATTTTATAAATACCTACACATGGAATTTTTATCAATGATTCGGGGTTTTTTCATTTTTATTTTAAGTTTCCACGTTTCTAAGGAGCTCGTCACTGCGATATTTTAATTTTTTACGTCGATAAGTCGAATAACTTTTATATCGATTTAACTTTTTATCCGTTTCTAAAAAAAAAATGTAATACTGTACCTATGTGCAAACGTGAAAAATGCTAATAGCTAAGTTAATAAGAAAACAATTTGAATAGATATTAAATTTTAAAGGGGCGATTTTAAATAACAATCGGTATTTATGCAGTTCGAATTGTTTTCATAGCGCAATTCTGTTCCAAGTTATACCAAGACGAGAAACTGCGACTTTGCAAACATAATCAGCGATTGCCGAAATCATTCGTATAAGAAAGAATGGAGAGGGTGGTTGGTTGGTCTTTAGTCTAGAAAAGATCGTTAAGGTTTGTTAAGCCGCTTTAATTAAAATGTGACTGTTTTTTAATTAGTAAGTTTTTTATAAATAGATTTAACTTTTTCAATTTCAAAAAAAAATAGACGCCTTAAATGGCGCAGACTTTTTATTTTCTCGTAGGCATTTTAAATAAAACCTCAATTTTTATTGTGCTTTTATTTTAAACGTATTGGTACAGTACGTATGTAGGAACGTCATATTTGTTTTGAATTTATATTGAATTAAATGTGTATAAAGCATGGCGAACCAATAAAGCAAACGTAATGTAAATTGGGAATTCGATTTCAGGTTTAATGGAACAGGCAGAAATCCTACTCTAGGTATATAAAATTTAGTTATCTAACTCATATGGAGCACCGCTTTGTAACGTATGTAGGTATATACATATGAAAATTTAAATAAAGTCTATTATCCAATTCCATTGCACTTGGCGGTATATAAACCAAATACGTAGCTGTAAATACTAATGATATACTATGAAATATTAAAAAATATTTATAATAATCTAAATAAATGCGTAATGTTAGCGTTCGTGTAGCTTTTATGTCATCTTCTCCATTTACCTCACGTTACAATTTAGGGTTGGTTTCTGTATTGTAAACTACATATAGAGGTCTCAGAAGTCAATCGGTGTAAGTCATTATTGTCCTACCATTGATTTATGTAGTGTAAGTCATTAGAGCAACGTTCATACTTGCGGTTGACAAAGCGTCTACGTCACCGGACGGTTCGTTAACCGAAAGTATGAAATTGCAATGGGACTTACAGTACATAAATCAATGGCAGGACAATAATGACTTATACTGGTTGACTTCTGAGCTTTCCATATACATATAGGTACCATACGTAGGTACTTATCTTCAATTAAACTTGAATTGAAAAAATGATCCGTTATGTATACTATAAATGTTATAAAATTTTGAATAAGTTTGGGGCTACGTATGTACCTATATTCATTTCTTCTTTTTTTCCATCCCTGTATATCCTCAGGGGCGTAGGGTTTTGGTACATTTTTTGTACAGTTTCACACGGTCAATTTTCGTCTTCATTTTCATTACGTCAACAATTTCATATTTAAATCATTTTTAATTAGACACTTATACAAACTTATCATCGTTTTTCCAAATAATAGTCTAATAATAATTGTACCCAAAATTGAATTTACTTTTAAACCTAGTAGGGCGTAATTTAGGCGTACCACGTTAAATTTATTGTTCATAATATAAGACGGTTTCTCTAATGACACGTCTTCATATGTGACACTGAAACATCTAATATTGAGGAAGTTACCTATATATACGTTCTCCTAGAATAGTCAGTAATTTATCTATCCGTCCCTGCAAGAGCTGTACCTGTCACATTCCATGTTCTGATATGTCCGTTCCTTGCAGCATTAACCTCTGTTATATATGTTCGGTAAATTATGGCCTCCCTGTCCGATGTATTATAGAGGATTGAATATTAAACGGGACGTTCTCCGTGTTAACGCAAGATAACGACCCTCAGCATGTTCTCTATTAGCTTTATGCAATCGCACAAAATCCGGAGCTTTACTTACTGATAGAAACTTAAGTTTAGATGAACTGAACTATGATCGATCGATATTTGCTTTCAGAAAGTAAGTTTAACGTCATATAACACAATGGGTCTTAGTAATAAAGTGGAGCAAATGCTTTTACTTCAATTTTTTGAAATTCTTTGTCGTAGGTACTTGGAATAGGTATTTGCCTTTATTCGTAGTTAAAATAAGTAAAAGACTTCGAGCAAAAGCAGATACCTACTTCGAGTACTTTTATTTACATACATACATAGGTATATGAGCTGAACAATTTCAGTAAATGCATTTACTCCACTAGAAGAACCAATATCTACATACATATAGGACATTCCGTGTTTCAGACTGACCTCCTTATATTTTTATAAAATTTGGAGTGCTTATGCAACGGTCCTGTGGGGTAGTACAAAAATACCCATTTTTAGGGGCGCATATTCATTATGTGAAATATTAGAGCTATGCATAGTTGTTATTTTCTGTTTTGCTCTAGCGAACCTCCTAATTGAGATATGTAGCTGGGAATGGTTTCGTTTGAAAGCTCATTTAATGAGTTTTTTATGGTACGCAACACAATAGGTTTACATAAAGAAACAACATTCAAATTCCAACTGAAAGTTTCAAAACCGATTGTCTTAAAAACAGATTTTTTTTAAACTTTGAGAAAAACCTCAAACTTAGTTTACCTGTAACTATCCACAAAATAATTTTTTGCGATCATGATGAGATCACAAGGTACGACAGTTAACACATTTATCTCCATGACCAAGAGAAAATAATGAGATCTTAAGTTGTCAAGTATCTAACAAAAACGTACCTATTGACATAGTTCTGTGTAACACCAAGCTGTACATACACCCTGTGCTCAAGAAGTCCAACAAGCTATTCAAGTCTTCCATCAATTCGTTAGCTCAAGAAAATATGTAATGAATGTATGACTACTTAAATATGTAGAAATAAATTGCAACATCATATCATAATATCATTATCATATCAGAATCATACAATTTATTGTTGTTTGGTCAAGTTTTTAGTCAATCAGAAAATTAAAGATATCCAAACGGAGATGAGAAGGAGAAAAATGACGATTCGTATGTTCGACTTTTTTTCAAAACTTCGCACATTGATTTGAATTTGGCGATTTCGATACTTACAAAACAGTAAACAAAACAAGTGTTTATCATTTTCTACCAGCGCCCGCAGTTTCTTTTGTACGTGCGCCAATAGTATGTCTTATAAAACTTGCGTAATAAGTATATATAGGTATGTACTATTAAATTATAAACTTTTTATCCCTCTTTTAGTAGTATCAGGTACATTCCGGAAACAGAAAAAGAATACGTAATTTAATTTGGAACCTAAAATCGAAATTCATAATTATTAAGCAAAATTGTAAGCAACCCCATTTTATTAAATTATTCGATTATTACACGAGATGAAATTTTATAGAAATGACATACAAATATTTATAAACTTATCGGCTCGATTATATTTTGCATATAGTAGTGAAAAATAGATTACATAGCGGCATTCTACATCAATGAGCTATTGTAATCCTTAACAACGACGCTTCGCACTTCTGCAATTTTGAAAATTGTTAAGTCAGTTGGCCATTGAATATAAATAACACTCATTAAAGATCAATTTATATTGTGTTGTATTTGAATAGCTTATTTTTACATAGTGTACTACTTTATAAAGAGAAAATAATTACTTCGGAAGATTCTTAAAAGAAACTCGTGATAGTATCTAATACAGAAAATTTGACTGTGGCGACTCGTAACAATGCGACTAGTATTTGTATTAAATTAGGGTTCGGTCTCATTTCAAAAGGTGGTTTTAGCCTCGAGCTATTTGCCAGAATTGCAGGTAATGAATAAAATTATAAAAAGGTTATTGTGTTCTATTATATCTATATCTATCGCTATAAAAACGAATAAACCAGTTACGAGTAAGAGTTCATTAAATGAATTAAATTCTTGTAATACGCTGTATTTAAAGATGAATAAAAATGTTAAACGTAGAGCGTTAGAAACTTTATACCTATACAATAGACCAATTAGTACCTCAAATCGCTTGTAGTTTCATTTCAATCGAAAAATAGTATTACATTAAGTGATTTTCAACGTCCCGTATCTCAAAAATTGACGACTTTCAAACTCCACTTATCTATCGCCCCTAACAATATTGCCATGTTTTTCTGAAACACCCTGTATAATATCGAATAAAAAGCTATAGCTTATCCAAACCTATATGATATTCATGTCATCAATACCAGGTTACTAGATGATGACGTTTCACACGGTGCTGTCACCTCGTATTTTGACAGTTCTAATAAATTGTAGTCTTTCTTTTATACCATCTAATATGTGCGCAAGTAAATCATCTATAGAATATGTCACTTTCAAAATAAACAATCTAGTAACTTTTTGTTGATGACGTGAATATCGTGTAGGTTTGGATAAGCTGTAATTTTGCGTCCTTTCTAATTTCATTTAATCATAAGTTTCATAGATCACGGTTTTTATTAATGAGCATAACAATCGTGTTTTCACAGGTATTGACTAGCGTGAAACAGCGTCACTTGAAATAGCAAGGTAGCTTGCAAGTCTTGTGCAAATTGTTGGGTTTTTCAGTTTAACAAATACCTGAGTATGCGTATGTATGATACATTTCAATCAGTCAGGCTGAGCATTTAGTTGTCAGTAGGTTATAAAGTGTGCTTATACTTTTAAAGAATATCTTAGACCGTTTCATTGTGTGTTTATTTAATGGATAGGTAAGTCGTTCTTTATTTTTAAAGAAAAAATAACTTGTAAAGCGGCACCTGTCCTGATTAAACGATTATTACAATTAAGTACGGGCAGAAAATTAGTTCCAAACGAAACAAAACACTGTAAAAGCCTTAGTTATCGTGCAGACTCGGAACCGACGCGACGCGTCGCCAGTTATCGAAGTTATTACTCTTACTTTACTCTATGTTTATCTTATTGTTTATATAATTTGTGCATAGAACATATTCAATCACGTGCATATTATGTACCTGCTACAAAAATGACTAAAAGCGCAAAAACGTAGGCACTCAGAAAGTGGAGTGCGTGAAAACCACAATACATTCACATGTATCGCTACTTTATCCGGCACGTATATTAGAGCTTTTACTGTAGTTAAATGTGGACAAAACGGTTTACGGCCAATTCATAGCTTAATCTCCCGTTAGATTTTCTTTGCAAAACTAAACTTAAGTTTGTGTAGATAGTTGTTCATATCAACGATTAAGATCTGTTTAAGGCCTTGTAAACGTTGTGTAAGATATATGTATGTATAAGTGAACCGAGTAAGCGGATAAACTGGCCCCGGGTAATTTAGACTTTAGCCTAATTTTAGGTAAATTAGAAGTATCTACGTGTTATTATTTCAGCGAAATTTGAATTAATGTGGTTTAAAATCACTTTATCTATACGTATTACAACAATTTATATTCTCTTGTGGTTGCGTTACGTAGGAACTCGTAGGTACATTCATATTATAACAAGTTTTTTTGACAAATGAACACTCACAGAATTGGTATATTTGAAATTGTTTTATAAGGTATTAAATAATTGCTGAAACTATTTATTGATAAACAAAAATCGTTTCAATTACGATCGACGACGGTGATTTCATTGAATTATCGCAATACCGTTTAAATTGTTTTTACAATTGCGTAATATTTTATATTTAAATCATAACACTAATTTTTAAAAAACAAAAAAATTAAAAGTAAGCCCTTACAGAGGGCGTCAGAATAAATCTATTAATTCCAAAATATGGCCAGTTTTTATGAGCATCAGACGTATTTAGGTACCTATGCTATAATTTTGGAGGTGGTGAGCATTGAAAATGAAACCGCCAGGTAAACCTATACATATACCTATGAGGCGTTTTTTTCGAGATTTCGCGGAATCTAAGCGCTCATTACGCCGGGGCGTAGCGGGCCGCATCGCAGCGCATTACTCCACAACCAATCGTTGTTACGCAACAGAGATCCCGGCATTGACTCATTTAAAATGCAATTTTAATTTAAATTGGTTGTGCTAAAATGCGACCCGCTGCACCCCCGCACTTTTCTAGTAGTACAGAGCCTAAACTAAAACTTTTGTGTAGATCAAAATTTTACGGAAAAACGTTCTTTTTTGTCAAATTATGAAATATAAAGTTAATCGAAACGACATGTAATACAATATCAAGTAGATATTTTAAATATTCAATTTCCTTTATTAATTCACGTCTAGATCGATACATTAGTTACTATTATACCTATGAATAACACTGTTCGACAAATTTTAACTTTTGTTTTTTTTACAAAAGTGTATTTAGTCGTTCCTTATAGATTTTTGGTTGCTGAACACGAAAATCGCAGTTAAAATACACTCCTAGCTCAAATTTCTGAGTAAATCGATTATTTGCGCTTCACATATTATTTCAATGGATAGCGATTTCGATGGGAATACCGACATTCTAAGGCAACACGGCAAACGTTCTACAACGACTGCACATAAAATTGAAGCTCAAGACATTTGTAAAGGCGTGAACAAGATTTGAACTTGACCAGATCGAGTGGAGCGTATTCATCGGACTACAGATACTCCAGCTCTTGAGAGACCAACAGTTTCCGTGTATTCTTAATCCTACTGAGCAAAATGCTCGACAATGTTTTCGGAACGTTGCAACATTGTTCTTGGGAAACAAGAGGACTGACGATTACCTACATGGACCTTGTAAAAGAACTATTATGTGCTTATGAGAAATTTGGCCGCAACATGACGCTCAAGATGCACTTCCTGAGAACTGTGGTACTTTGAGGGAGCGATCCCACCAGGATATTTCTGCAATGGAACGATGCAGAAGAAAGCGAATTGCTGCAATGTTAGCGAATTTTTGCTGGGCGCTCCAGCACCCTCACAAGCGATGAGCAAAATAACGCGTATAAAGAAGGTGAATTCGTCAAATTTTAATTCTAGAATTTGGACATCCCATTACAATATATTATGTAATATATACAAAATATAAATGGCCAAATTAATCATCAGGAACCCTAGCTAAGAGAGGATTTTTATTGTTATTTTCGTGTTCAGTGCCCAAAAATCTATAAAAAAAACTACTTCAATTTATGTAAAAATTTCAATGTTGAACAGTGTAATCATAAAAGACATTCACTTTGTAATGAACACGCGAGTTGTGTGAATATTTAGAGGTACGTTATTCATCATTATACAATTTCGCCGTATTAAATTGCATTGTAGAAAATTACGGCACACAAAATCAACCCGAGTTTGAATAAACTAATTTTATTATCAGTCTTTATTTCGCATTTAGCACCTCGCTGCTGGAAAATACGGGAGCCGCATTGAAATTTATATTTTAAACACATGTAATACCACTCACTCGACAGTTAAACTCTGGAGTGTAATTTACATTCTTTAATTTCTTTTCCTTTGTTCAATCAAAAGTGCCGCACGTAAGAGTTTACTAACCCTCTCGGTAAATTGCCGTTCTTTATTTTCCCCCATTTCGTAGATCTGGCTGTTTGAACGCTAGAAATAAACGGTAATTTGGAATTGCTATAAAATGAAACTGTATATGTATTTACACGGGAGCTTGTTCTTCGGTAAGAAGTATTTGAACTTCTTAGCGGTGTTAGTTCTCCAATTTAGGCGGGAAATTGTCTAATTTTCTTCCAATATTGTTGTTCTCAAACAAATTATTAGGTGCCCACCTGCCTGCTTACGTTTTAATTCATTTTGCTTGTAAATTAATTGCCTGCTTATTGTTTCTATTATAAGTACGTAGGTACATATTTTATTTTGAAATTGAATTAGAAAATACATCTAATCGTTACTTTATTATCTAATTTATTAATAATAAATGTCTTTATTTGCTTTAATAAAATATATAAGAAACGAATTTATGACAAAGAACTAATAGGTTCTTTAATATTTTCAATTTTTATATTGCCATATTTTCCTCATAGTCCTTAAAAGTGTCATTAAAAAGATTAGCTAATGGATATAGCTTAACGTTTTATGGGCCGTTCAAATTTTATTCCGATGCACGTCATCGATAAAAAGTTGCGAGATCGATGAAATTTACCTATACACATATTACATGGCAAAGTGAGTCCACATTGTATTAGTTATATTAGTTAGTAGAATATTCTACGATTACAGAAGAATAATAAAATACGTTTCGTCTTAATCTTAACCAGTGATCTTACTCGTTTATTATCAGGTAACTGAGATGTAGTAAAATTTAAGTATACCTATATAGTTATAGTACGCCGGGGAACGATAAAAATAAAATTACTTACCATTATTGCTGCTTATTGTTAGTGTCAGAAATTCTTACCCGTTCGTATTTTTTCTAATTCATGGGGAATTTTTGTTTTAATTTTTTCTCTTTCAACTAAATTCGTTACCTTTATTTTTTATAAAGTTTATTTTCCGTTACATTTTTTTTACAATTTTGTTTAAATATCAAATTCCTTTTCAAGTTATTAAAGTAACGTATTTATAGTATGAAATCAATACTGTAGTAAAAAAAATAATACATCTCTAAAAATTTCTAGAAAATAACTTGTAAAATATGTAGATATTTAACGTAAATTGTCCGCTTTTTTCTGAATCAATATGAATTTTTCTTGCTGTACTTAACTCTTGTACCATTTGATTTTATTTTTATTAGCTAAACGCGCAATGATTTTCATTTTATTACATACTTACAAAAATCTGGAGTGCCGCGTCAGGTAAATGGATCGTCGAAAGAAAAACGTAATAAACAGCTTTTACCATTACAATGTATCTTTTTTAGGAACATTTTAGTCATAAAATGAGATTCCCATTTTATTTAACAATTAAAATTGCCAATTATATCGAGACTAAACTGTAAATGACCGTAAGGTAATTAATAATTCAATACGAAAATGATTAATGAACAATTAGCCATAATATACATATTCAATAAAGTTGTGTATAAAACAAATACAGGGCGATCTCGTTATACGCGAGAAATACGTTCCGCGAATACCGAATTCGCGTGAACCCAGACCTATTTAATAATCAAAAGTTAATGTTCGGTTCTTGAGTACTCACGATGAGATGCAGACGTACATTAAATAAATTTATTTGCATATATGTAGGTACAGTAAAACCCCGTTTTTACGTTCCCGTAATTTATATTTCCCTGCCATTTACGTCATTTTCCGTTGGTCCCGTCTTAAAACATCTCTTTTAGATTTCCAGGCCATTTACACTTATTTCCATCAGTCCCCTGAAGGAAAGTATAAGAAAGTATAAGAAGTATAAGAAAGGAGTTTTACTGTAATAGGTCGAAGTAGACGCTGGTCAGTCGTTTGCAATACCATTACACATTGAAAAGGAAAAAACAGAAAATAGGGCAAAACGTGCGAACGCATTGAAACTTATGCGTATTGTTTATAAATTGGCGTTTAAATAGAAATCGCGTATATCCGAAAACGCGGATAACGAAATCGCGCAAAACAGGATCTGCCTGTATATTGAAAGTAACCGTTTATATAATCCTTTGAATACAAAACGTACGATATAAGAATTTACATTTTTTATTGTACGCTGGAATTTCGATCCAAATGAATTACTTTGATAATAACATGTTTTTTAACGGAGTCGCAGTGGTCGAGCGAGTCTAGTATTTATCGGTTGGAGGTTCGAATCCTGCAACCGTGGGCACTTGTGAACGTCATTACTAATCCAAAAATAACATATACTATATTTACATCGTAACTGGCTAATGGTTAAATTGCCGAGGACATTAAAAAACTGCGTTTTAAAAATTCGCGTTGATGTAAAATAAATGATGAAGACACTTCGGTTATTTCGCAGCAGTTATTATATTTACAAATCGCAAAATAATAAATAAATACATATAAGTATAAATAGGTTTAAATAAAAATCAATTTAACCATAGGAAAAGCATCGTTAACGCTACAACGTTCAATGTTTTTTTCATCTTGCAAATACGCACAAGTAATTCGGCCAGCAGAATGCCATCTCACCTTTATAGTGTGTACGTGGAACTACGAACCGTTTTGTAATTCCTGGATTTACCCTGCTACTTTGTATTCCTAAACACACACTACTTCCTCCTCTGAACATAAAACTCCCATAAAGATCTTAGATTTCCTTGTAATGTTATTTTAACTTTCCTTTTCGATTAACCCGAATGTATCTGCAACGTTTAATTTATATTTTAAAATTAATTAACTTTTTTTTCGCATTTATTTTTGACGTTTTAATAGGTATTTGAATAACGCCATAATATGAGTAAGTTCAAATAATTTAGGGAGTGTTTATAATTTCATCGAAATCTATTAACTACAAATAGTCATTTATTAATAGATAAGTAGTAATAAATTAAATTAAATTAAATAAATGCAAGCATATACATATAAGTATTAATTATTAATGATAGGTAAGTATGTCAAAATTATTTTATTAATTATTTATTTATGCAATATTTCGACAGATTTTGTTTTTCCAAAAATAGAATTTCGAATGATACGTAATAAAATAATTTTGACATAGGTACTCATTAACTGATATTATCAATTAGTAAATCGAATTACCTAATCAAAAAAGAAAATAGGTTATATTTTGTCACATTGGATACGATTAAACTTTATGAATTTTTATATTCTTTACTTGTTATATATTTCTGACCTCGTTCTCTTCAATTTTGATAATAACCATTTCGCATTTCTTCCTGCATAATTTACGTGAAGTGTGCGCAAATTTATGTCAAAACTTCTGAGTTTAATCTGTTTAATAATAATAAAGATTGAGCAAGGAGCAAACTTGAACTTTTGATATTATTGTTAACTGACGTTGCATTTGTTTAGTTTAATACTTCTTCTTCGAGAATTGTTTGAAGTTTCGCGCCTACGCGTCACTCGGATGTAACTTTTCGGTACCTATAATCTATTCATCCAAACCTATGCAGACAATATTAACAAATGCATGCAAGATGTCGCCTTGCGATAGCAACATGTTAGCAGGGTCGGATGTACGTATTCACGAATGTCTGCGCTATGGAATTATGTATTTATGTATTTACATAACTATTGTTTATGTCTACTGCACGGCGAAAACGAATAAGGTATAGGGTAAAATACCCCCAATGCTGGACATGTTTAGAAAAATATTTGCGTAAAATCTTTGTCATTGTGCGTAAAACTCGTTTGTTGGTCATCTAAAACTACCGAGCAATACTTTGAAACGTTAACGTTTTAAGTAAAACTTTTCTAAACATAAACCGACCCTTCTAACAACAATTAAAATAATAAAAATCGCAATGTTGTTTAGACACCATCGTTCGACAATCCAATGCCAGTCCTCGACGTCCACAGAAGAAGAGCTTTTAACTGTTAAAACAAGTGAAACGATGTTGTTTTCACGCGTCGTTTTAAACGTAACGAACGACCTTAAGTTTTTTCCTAAATCGTCTCCTTTCGTAATTAGGATATAATTAGGAGAAGCTCTTGAACTAATGAATGACGAATGTTAAATATTTAGTTGAATAAAATTATAAGACAATGCTATTTAACTAATTAAAAAAATATATCGGCGATTATTCGAAGTTTCACTTTCAAGTAGTGTACGATCACTTATTTTATTTTTTACTCAAAAACTAGGTTTTGCGGGAAAAATGAAAGAGACAATAAAGGTTTTAAACAAAGCAAGCTTTTAAACGGGATTTTCTAAATTGAAAATTTTTAACCCTCCAACGATAAGAAGATTACTGCACTGTTTATCGAAGCTGATCGATCGGCCTACAGTTTATTAAATTTATACAATTAACTTAACCTCTATTAATTACCTGTGAATTCATTTTCTCTTTATTCAAAATAAAAACTATCATAATTATAGCGTCTCGTCGCGCCGTTACTCAGCTCGTTGGCGACAATGGGACACGTGTCAAGATTGTTATTTACAACGCTTAAATATATGATACTTTACAACTGATAATTATCACCAACATAAGCCCCTTATCACATTAATCCAGATGTGTAGCAATATAAGTATGTAGTTTATTTATATAATTTTATAATATTTCGACCTATCTACCTTATTAATTTTTTTTTTGAATCCTTACAACATTTTTAAATTTAATAATAAAATTGAATTGCTTATTGCTGAAACATCCTAAATCGCTTTTTGGTCATTTTGGGTAATTTAACAATTGCAATTGAATCGCTTGCGTTGTTTCTGCAATAAATGACCAAAACGCAATAGTGATTTTTAACTTGAGTTTTTCTATCTAAAAATGTCACTTGAATTGTTTTAACAACGACCGATTTCAGCGTGTTTCGGCAATAAGCGATTCGATAAGCAAAAGAAAAGAAGGACTTAGGTGTTACGTGCTAAGATATTTCAGACTAATTGTTAGAAAAAGCGATCGTCGAGTACCTATTACCTTCGTATAAAGTATCTGAAAATCCATTAAATTCTTCACGCATCCTACATTATATTTCCAGTAGAAAATAACTTTTTTGAGTATATTTAGAACGATTATACTTGAAGTTTTATATCATCTTTCTTATTTTGTTACTACATATATATATATATATTAGGTGTACAACTTTGCTTCCGCCGTTTTTTTCCGAAATTCGAGGCTTTATTGTAATAAACTGGTTATACATTTATGATTCAAAGTATTGTCCATCGCTGGCCACTACTTTCTCCCATCTTTCGGGCAGCGTACGAATCCCGCGTTGAAAAAACTGGTCATCTTTTGAAGCGATCCACGAATCGATCCAATTTTTTACTTCTTCATAAGACCGGAAGTGCTGGTCATCCAGGCCGTGTGCCATTGATCGAAACAAGTGATAGTCCGAGGGAGCAACGTCTGGAGAATACGGCGGGTGGGGTAGGACTTCCCATTTCAACGTTTCCAAGTATGTCTTGACCACTTTCGCAACATGGGGTCGAGCATTGTCATGCTGTAAGATTACTTTATCATGTCTCTCGTTGTATTGAGTCTTGCTCAAGTAATGCCTCCAATTCTGCATCATCGAAAACCTTCTCTCTTCCACCGCCATGCCGGTCTTCGACGTCAAAATCACCGTTCTTGAAGCGTTGAAACCACTCTAGGCACGTTCTTTCACTAATAGCGGCCTCACCGTAGGTATTTGAGAGCATTCGATGAGCCTCAACCGCAGATTTCTTCATATTAAAACAGAAAATTAAAACCTCCCGCAAATGACGAGAATTTGGCTCGTAAGCTGACATGTTTAATCGAGAATAACTTTATGATGCAGACACAAATCGACTAATATTTCGATGGCGTTATATTTACAAATACCGAATCTTATTGTATGACAGCTACGATCTATTTATTTCGACTACCACTTACCGCTACAGCCATTTATTGCAAAACGGCGGAAGCAAAGTTGTACACCTAATATATATATATATACACACATAATATACAATCCTTTATATTTATCGTCGAAAAGTTTCTACATTCGATTTAATAATGCGCTTAATGGATTTCGTTTCGTTTAGAAATATAGGTACAGTTGAATAATTACATTCATAACTGTTTGGAGAAATTGATTTTTAAATAATTCAACGTAAATAGTCATTTAAAATATGAAAGGATTCTAATGAACTAAAACATTATTTAGGTACGTATTGTTATTAATAAACTAATCGGATTTTCAATCGCAGTTTAACGCTAATTAGTTAATTAAAAACAGTCGTTATCTACTTACAAAATAAATACCTAGCCTGTTTTATTTATTGTACTAACATTATACCTAGATTAAAGTTTAATGTTTAGTATAAAAGAAAATTCATTTTCGTCAATAAATTTCAAGATAAATGTGGTATTTTGTCGTTCTGGATATGTATGTCATGCTGATGGCGTCGTCATTATGACTGTCATCGAGACGACAAAATCGTAAAATCTGATAATTCAAGGGTTGTTATTTACATCACGAATGAGGTCAAGTTCTTATATACATTCAGAACAATAATATTTCTACATATCGATGGCGTTTTGGCAGAACAATGGAAATGACAAAAAGCAAATATTACAGGAGCGCACATTTTGTGTTGCAGCGCAACTATAAGCAAATACATCCTGGAAATCGTGTATATAGATGATTAAGGGTACGTTTGTACCTAGTATCGGTCACGGGTGTGAAAAACGGAATTGTGCGGAGGTTGATACTATTCTTGAACGATATATCATGACAAGACATCGTAAGTACCACGCATTTGCTGTTTTGCGGTACCACTAACACAACTTCCGTACAGAGAATGAAACGTACCGTAATCAGGTTTCGTAATTATACCTCGGGCATTCGCTATTCGGGTTGTTTTTCCACGATTTTTGCACTTTGTGCTGATGTAAATTGGACGTTCGGCAACGCGTCACAGTTCATTGCTGTATGTTCGGTACTAATAAGTTAACTAACAGTAATGTCGTTAATGTCAGTAATGTCAGCTAATGTCGTAGCACAGGTACCTTGCACGATACTTTTACGATCATTTTGACTATACCAGAACGGTTTCTCATTACATACGGAAATACAAATCGATTTTACTGGTGGAAATTCTTTTTCAATTTTCTGAAAATCCACATCACAAAAAGTAGGTAGATATACTACAAAAATTATAAAAATAATAACGAATTATACAAATACCTATATGTATGTAATATGATTCCATTATAATAAATTATACTAACGTAAAAATATTTACCTATATTTTATTCATTGTGTTTCTTACTACAAGAATCATTTTAAAAATCGGCATTAAGCATCATTATCCTGTATTTTAGTAAGTATTTAGAACATAATTTTTATAGGTATATTTTCGTTCCCCTCGTTTACAAATAATTACTTTGGAATCTTCGATGAAAGTAGAAAGTTTTTGTCATTTAAAAATAATTCATTAATTCTCGTAACTTTTGTAAGACTTCGTTAAAACTTTTACGAACACGCTTTACATAGCCCAAATATTTTATTACGACGAGGAAGTTTAATAATTATAAAACGTGATTGAAATTGAAAAAAAAATAATAACAATAAGTAAGTAGAGTACAATTTAGCGCTTAATATTTTCGATATTTGTAATCTCAAGTTCTGCTAAAGTATATCTAATATACTTTTAGGTGCTTCGAATTTTTTTAAATCTTCTTTAAAACCGACGTAAATTTTTCTCAACGAAAATTGTCTCATATTCTGGTGATGAACGGCGGACGATGCAATCTTCTAATGAGTTCTCCCGGTTCCAATTTCACTCCGTCAGATAAATACTTTTTGCCTTCACTTTACATTTAACAGTATCGAACTCAGGTTATCACTTTTTATTCCTTTTATTACAAACACTAGGAGATAGCAAATTATTCAAGATAATCTCATTTGCATTCAATTTAAATTCTCTTTTAAACTGCAGCTTTTTGTTCTCGAATATTTTATCTGAAAATTTGCAATTATATTTCTTTCATTCTCTCGCCGAAAAATGCCAACTTATGTATTATTTTTATTCGAGAGGTACATAGCTGCCGTAATGAAATGACGTAGGTACACCTACCTATCCAACATTTTAATGCAAACCTACACTTTATGCGATAAAGTCGATTTAGTTTTCGCATTATACGTAAGACATCGTTCTTCGTTTATCGTATGATTTTATTTTTTCAGAGGAAGATTACGACGCGTTTTGCTTAGCCTATATGTTCACTTACAGAGATTTCGAGATGGGAACTTTGGGTCTAGCGTGGACGGGCGATTTAAAAAATGCCGGAGGAGTTTGTGAAAAAAATGGGGTAAGTAAACGTATTTCGTTACTATCGATTTTTCAATCCAGTTAATTCGTGAACAATTAAATTTAAATTTATTAATTTACGTATAAATTAGAAATCTGTAGACGTACATATAGTCGCGACCTACTGAAATATGTACTTAATTAGTTTTTATGTAGACAATCGGTGTCACATTCGTTAGCTCTTTAATTATACCACCCATAAACCCGTCGCCATTTCGCCATATTTCGCCAGAAAATGATGTTTGTCTTATTTTCAGCAACAATTTCAAAATTGACAGTTTCAGTAGGTATGTACATTATTGTAAGAAACAAATATTCGTGTCAACGAAAAAATAAACAATTTCTCAAACATTAATAAATTTATTTCTGTAAATATACGATTCACATACAGTATAATCTAAATAATATACAAATTAGTAGTTACCTATGTAGTACACCTATATGGTTTGGTATTAATAGTTAATACATATTACAATAATTAAACAATTTAATTAGTTTGATATCGTAACAGTTTTTCAAAGGAAAACAAACTCTCTTATAAATATATCCAGTGCAATTAGCGTGGTATTAATAAATACGTATCAAATATCGTCGTAAAATGAAAGAACCTCGAAAGTTTAATGAAGCACAAACAAACGTATGTAAATTTAAGAACGTTAAATTTTGTCGAGATGATGAAAGTATACCTAAACGTCTTACGAAGTCAAATAGGCGTAAAACATTTATGATATATATTTTTAAATTAAAATTTCGTAACTTGCACTCTTGTACGCAAATACACGTTATAGCTGTACGTAAGTATCTGAGTAATTTCAAGCGAACCTGTAAAAGAAATAAGGAAATTAGTTTCTGTTTGTTTTTTAATAAAACTGAAATTGAAAGCAATACGGTTTGCAAACGTCTTCTTTGAGATCTTAAGAAATTACAGAAATTGCAAGTAGGTAAATAGTCGATTTTCTATGTATGTGTAATTTCTATTAGTTAATATAATTCCCCTCAATCATAAATGTCTAAATGCAACCTCGAAAGGTTGTGGTTAATTAACATAGTTTATGTGAATCGGTAATATTACTTAGCTGGGGTTGAACCCCACCGACATTTACTTATATTACGCCGTAACAAAAATAATAACAGTAAGTATGTTTACATCTGAAATTAATATTTTCTGCCGTTTAGGTAGGTACTTAAAATTTAATTTTAAACATAGTTTACCGAAAAAGGGATAAATAACATTTCGCACATAATATAGGTAGGTACGCATTAATCATTTCTGTAACAACGGGAGTAAATACTAAACAGTCGAACTCGCTTATAACGAGATCCCGGATATTACGAAAATTTTGCGTGCTTACGTTTGAAATTGTATTCATTCAATGTTAGAAATTCCCGTTTACTGGTTTCCTGTATATATATATATGGGTTTTGCCTACAAATTTCCAGAATAACGTTTGTGGACAAAACCGGAATTTAGCCAAAAATATATAAAACCTAAATAACTTCTAAACTAATAATAAATTTCGGTCAAATTGATGCGTATTGAGGTCTTCTATCGCCCTGCGCCGGCTGGTCCGTCCTCAATAAAACACCCCGTACAGGGAATCATTTTGGAAAAATTATATAAAGTAAATAATTAGTTGTGCAGCTAGCTGTATGCAAAATATTAGACTCATATTTAATTATACTGACTTAGGTACCAGAGCCGTGCAAAGCTTAGAGGGATCATTATGCCCCGATCTCCCCTATACTGAACGCGTTCATAAGTACCGTTTCTTATCGGTCTCGTTACAGTTGCTGTTCAATTTTCCAGCGGCTTTAATACAAAAAATATTTCGTCGTTAATTTCTGAAAACCACGAATATAAGTAGGTATTAAATTAAAAAATTGGTATCTACGCAATACCGAGCTTCTGTTAAAAATAACAAGAAATAATGAAGAAAATGAAGCGTACATTATGTAGGGGCGTAGCGGGCCGCATCGCAGCGCAAAACTCCGTAACCATTCGTTGTCACGCAACAGAGGTCCCGGCGTTTACTCGTTTAAAATTCACCCCGGCAATTGGTTGCTTTGCGATGCGACCCACCGCGCCCAGTATTTTTATCTTGAGATTTTATCTAACAAATTTATCATGGAAACGTTTGTTGAAATACATAATCAAAATTTCGAAAACTGGAGATACCAGCCCTTGAGCTATGTAAAATCATTTAAGTTTAGTTCTGTTGAGAAATAGTTAAATTAAACATCGTTTTATGTAGAGTAGTTTTATACAGACGTGCACAAGACTTTAATTGATATTGTGTGTACATACATGGGTTCCTACTGATTGTAAAATGAATAACATAATTCTTATTACGCGTAAACTAATTTTATAATTTTATTTTAGCATTACAGGGGAAGTATGAAGTCGTTGAATACTGGCATCGTAACGTTGTTAAATTATGGAAAACATGTGCCGCCTGCAGTTTCACATGTCACTTTAGCACACGAAATCGGACATAACTTTGGATCTCCGGTAAGCAATTACATACCTATTAAAAGATCGCACATGGTTCATTTTAAAGAAACGATTCTACAGAAAAATTACTAATCGTTAACGAATTGTACAACGATTGTAGGTACTATTATATTAACGTAACCGTTGTTCGTGGTACAAAAAATAGTCTTCTATGACAACTCTTTATGATGTATTAATTAATGATGAGAAGGGTGTATTAATTCTTCATAATTGTTAAAATTTGTCAAATGGAAATAAAAATTAACGAAACCTAAAAAAAGCAAATCAAACATTAAAATGAAATATTAAATTAACTACACGAGAGTAGATTTTAATATCTGTAACTCATCTTATGTAAAGTGTCCTTTACTTTAAATTTTCGTCTTTCGGATTGAAATTTGTTACCGCCTCCTTACGAAATGTATTTCGTTAATATCCGTCTAATTTTGTTTACGCCAATGCGTAAACAAAATATAGTCTATTTAAATTTGACGTGCAATTGCGATGGTCTTTCTATTTAATTGGCGTAAACAAAAATAGACGGATATTAACGAAATACATTTCGTAAGGAGGTGGTAACAAATTTTAATCCGAGACGAAAATTTAAGGCAACGGCGACTATATAACCTGTCTATTCAAAATTAATACCGCAACCATTTTTCGAAGTACCCCTTTGAAATTGAATTTTGGCAAATAAGTAACTACCTTCTTATTCACTTAAAAGTTTGTATGCATTCACGATACTAAATTCATTTCCTTTTCTAGATATTAATTGATCCTCTTAAGCTGGGTATCCGTTTATTGCATTTCTGCGTATCGTGTCCTCGTCGCTTATCCTCGACTGATACGATACGATGCAACACACTATCTGAATTTGCTTGATATGTTGATACGCAACGAAGCAACGCTTGCCGTCACCACCGATACGCAACGGGGATACGATACGCAGAAATGCAACAAACGGGAATACCCAGCTTTGTATTTTCTTGTTAAATGGGCGAAAGTATGGTGGGTTGAAAAGGAATATCTTTAAAGTAAGCACAAAGTAAAATATAGGATAATGGATTTTAGTCTTGAAAAGCTTAATTAATGTAAATTTCTTATATACACAAAGCATGACCCTGAAATATGCACCCCTGGAGGTGAGGACGGCAACTTCATTATGTTTGCAAGAGCAACATCTGGAGACAAGAAGAACAATAACCACTTCTCTCCATGCAGCCTTAAGAGTATTAATCCTGTGCTTAATTTTAAAGCTCGTTCTACTAAAGGATGTTTTACAGGTAATTGTTTTGCACGGCTCAACAAAAAACAATTTTTTTTACTATTGCCAAAGATATTTATACGATTTCGCAGTACACTTTTGGCAAGGAATTAAGAAACAATTTACGTTTCTAATAATTGGCTCTCGTTTTTGAAATAATGAACAACTAACTTTTTATTTTATTCTAGTATAGACGACACCTTTTCACTGGTTGTATCATATTCGTCAATTGTAATTTTTATATAACGATAAACTGAAGTTTGCGAACTTGTTCCGACGCGCACAACGTGCTTGCGTGTGTTACCATGAGCGCGCTGCTACATGAGTGTTGGTTCAGGTGAAAATGAAACACCTTGTATTTGAGGTCTTTGCTGAAAGTATCGATATATCTACTGGATCGACTGTCGTCTTCACGTTTACTTTATCAGATATTAACAATTTGAGTGCGAAGTCTCTAATTCCCAGCAAGTATTTGAGCGTCATACCATTTTAAAAACTAGAGCCAGTTTTATAAAACTGATAATAATAATCAATAATTATCTATGTACATAATAAAAACATAAAATTAGTATCTATTGTTAAATTCTACTCGGATATGAAACAATTTAATCATCATTCTAGAGCCTCAAGTCTCGCTCTGCGGCAATGGTGTAGTAGAAGAAGGTGAAGAATGCGATTGTGGATGGGAGGAAGATTGTCGCGACGAATGCTGCTTTCCACAAAGAAGATATCCTCCGCTTGATGAGCCACCATGTCATTTAACTCCCCGTAGTATCTGCAGTCCTTCACAAGTAAAAA
Source organism: Rhagophthalmus giganteus (assembly GCA_036326145.1). Lineage (NCBI taxonomy): Eukaryota > Metazoa > Arthropoda > Insecta > Coleoptera > Rhagophthalmidae > Rhagophthalmus > Rhagophthalmus giganteus. The sequence goes on along the minus strand of JARFJA010000067.1, from coordinate 8,101,012 downwards.
ATGTAATCGACCGTATTTCGACGCATCCTTATTTGATTTATTTTAGGGCCCTTGTTGCACGCCACAGTGTCAAGTCAAATTTGGAGATAAATGTAGAGACGATAATGGATGTAGAGATGCTAGTTTTTGTAACGGTAGAGGACCACAATGTCCTCCTTCCATAAATAAACCTAACAAAACAATTTGCAATCAAGAATTTGTTTGCTTTATGGGAGTAAGTAACAATTTACGTTGTTTTTTTAAATAAACGTTAACGTATTCGTAGGAATGCACAGGATCTATTTGTCTAGCGTATGGTTTAGAATCGTGTCAGTGTATTCCTTCTGCAAATGATCCAAAAACAAAAGCTTGCGAACTGTGTTGCAAGCTGCCCGGAGAAAATCAACCCTGCTTGTCGTCTTTTGAATGGAACGAGATGCCGTACGATGTACCAGATATGTATTCTAAACCGGGCACTCCCTGCAACGATTACAATGGATATTGCGACGTATTTCAAAAGTGTCGCGAAGTAGATCCTTCTGGTCCTTTAGCAACCCTTAGAAAGCTATTATTGTCCGAAGAAAGCATTGCAAGTTTCAAAAAATGGGTGTTGGATTATTGGTACGTGGTGACGCTTATTGTGATCAGCATCGTTTCTATTTTGGTAAGTTATTAAAAAAATGGATAATTTTTACTATAAATATGAAGTTTATTTCATTCTTAGCTTAAAATTGAGTTTTTTGCACAAATTAAAACACGTAAGTTTATTAGTAGGCACTCCGATAGTGATATTCCATAATAGTAAAATTGTGTAACTGCTGCTAGATCTGCCCATTACATTATTCTAGAATTAATTAGCGTTATATTTGTTTTAGATTTTAAGTACAAAGCTTCTGGGCAAGAAACCAAATCTGAAATTTAAGTCCGTAACAATAATGCACAATTCAACGACCGAAGCTGTTCGTTTACCGTCCGATAATAATGGAGGAATTACGGTGCATCCCGCAGTTCGTTCGAAACTTCCGTTGAAACGAAAAGTTCGTAATGGAAAATTACGAAAGAAGCATAAAATCAAAGACAATAACAATGTTAAGAATTCAAATAAAACTAAAAAATCTCCAAAAAGGAAGAAGAAACGAGTTTCTGCTCCTGTGGTGCCGAAGAAAATAGGAAGAAGGATGGGGATGGTGCAATAATAGAAGTTCCAACTAGTAAAGTTAAAAAGTCTCCTCAACAAACGGCGGCGAACAAAAAGAAGAAAAAGAAAAAGGAAGTAATCGATTATAGTTCTGCTCAAGGTGATATAGATGGCAAAAAGGGCTTGATAAATGCAGAAGTTATCCAAAGTCCGTTGACGCCCGAATCGGATCCGATGGGAAAAGTGCAAAATTGGCTCATAAAGTCACATCAGGCTTTACCAAAATCAAAATCCACTCCGGCCGGTCTTACAGATAAATCAAACAGAAGTCCACATAAAAGAACGTCGAACAGACCTAGGCCCGAAAAAAGTAAAGCGCATAGTTTGGGAAATTTGCCAAGTGACAAAGAAAAAGTGCGATTACAAGTTGTATATAAACCTCCTTTCAAATTTAGTGTTAAGTTACGTAAACCGGAAAAAACGAGTGTCGTTGTCGAAAAACATCCTGAGCGTTTACATAAAAAAATCGATAATAAAAGTAATCCTAGAACAGGTGTACTGGTGCGGACTGTTAAACAACACGAACATAAACCATCGGTAAAACCTGAAAAACCTGTAATATTAGCTCCTGCTGCTAGTCCAATGAAAGTTAACGTTTCTAATACCAAACAACCTACTGACATTGATTCTAATGTACATACCGTCCAATCCGATTTAGAAGTTTTGCTTTCCGAAAGTGAGTTCCTATTTTCGGACGACTGACACATTCCATTTATTGTAATAGTTGCATGGTTCTCATTTCTAATTTTGAAGGCTGTGGAGAAACATTCCGCATATTCATTAATCATTAAACAAAGTTTTAATATATATTGAAAAACTAAGAATATTGTAAATAACCGTTTCTCGTAAGCATATTTTTGCAGTACCATTTTTATACAACACGGGTATCTGCATTCAAGTTTCAAACAGAGTTGGTCACAAATTTGTTGTACCTAATTGCTTCATTATATTCTTGTAGGCCCTTTTATCTATCCGATATTTTTGTGTCAAATCAATAAAACAAATATTTTAGTGTGCCAAATAAACAGTTTGTTATACCAAACTGAAAAGTATTAAATACGTTAAATCTTATTGACGACACATCATAGACTCCCAAATAACAATAATTTTTAAAAGTAAACTCTTCACCAAGTGTAGAATAGAAAAAAAAGTTTAGGACATTACGATGTCATCCATTTCCATCCAAACATTTTTGACACTAAAATGATTATTTCTTCTATTGTATTGTTTTACTACCTAGATATTATATAAATTTACATTATGCGTCTAATTTTTAAATTGAAATTGCTGCCAATTCAATCATCAATCTTTACAAATCAATTATTAAGTTTATCTAGTATTTATTTGTGAGATACTTATTGTTAATCAAATATTGCACTATTTGAGTTTTTTGTCATTTTGTTCTATTGCAGCAATTACTTGAAAACATGATATTTTGGGTTGGAATAATGCATTGACATGGACACATTTAAATGTCCATTAAGATTCCGTTCATTTGTAAAGATAAACGATTGAAAGAAAATATTTTAGACTAAAATCTCAAAATCCCAGACGACAAATTTAACTTTGATTATGAATTTTTAAATTATTTATACCCACCTTGATACTTAAATATTGATAATGGCACAGAATTATCCTCGAATGTTGCAGTTCATAAAGCATTTATTTATATAAGGTGTTGCACTTGTTGTCCAACAAATTTATAAACAAAAATTAAATTAAACAATGTCGAGTATTTCAGATGCTAGTTCAGCGTTGATTTTGTAATAGAGACTTGTCGTCAAATTCATAAACGATACTTAAGTTCAACTTTTACTTATTGCAAATTCTAAATATTGCTTAACAAACATTTTTGTATGAAATCAAAATGAGCAAACAAGCTACCATAGATATAAGATTAACTAAAGGTTATATTCAAATATTGTCTCTGGATTTTACCCATAATCTTATTTTCAAGTGAAAATAAAACGACATAAGTAGAAATTACATTGAAGTATCGTTTATGAATTCGATCCTTTATTATATTGTATAATTCAGGTTCTTCCAGTCAATTAGTTGTTTTAATTATTTTTATCAACTAATTTAGATTTATTGTTATATTTCATTCGGTTAACAACAACGACAGTGAAACTTCTCTTAATGGACATTTTTTTTTTGATTTTGCGAGTGCCTGGTATTGAAAAGTTTCACTGTATTTTGGTATTATAAAGAAAGTATAAGATTAATTAAGTTTTAATTATGTAAATGTACTTAAATGTTTTACAATAATAAACTAATGTTTTATATTGAATCAAATTACATTTATTCCTTGAACATAGTCATATACGTTAATTAAATGTTTTATAGAACTGTAGAATATAAAAGATTCGTGCAAACAATTTCTTAAATTAAAAGTGTGATAAAGATTATACAGAGGAATCTTAAAAGTTTTTTGGCGCTCATTTTTAAAATGTATAGGGGCCGTTTTAAAGGTTTTCCGACAAAAAATCTTTCGGTACAACCCTCACAAACTTTAAAATATGCACGTCACAAATTTTATAAATCTATTTAAAATTTTCAAGGTTTCTCTAAAAAAGTCCATGGTTATGGCTAAATTTTAACCCTTCATGAAATGTTTAAAACAGGTCCATATTCGTTTTTTACTCATAACAAAACAAGAAATAACAAACTAAGCGCTTTTACGTCCATTTAAAATTTTCACGAAATCTCCAAAAAAAGCTTTAATTCATCGTTTTGATAAAATTTTGACCCGAGACGAAACGTTCAGAACAAGCCCGGAACGACTAGAGAATAAGAAACGACAAATTAAACGCGTTTTCGTCGATTCAAAATTTGTTGTGAAATCTCGAAAAAATTCCTTAGTATAACTCGGCTTTTTTTTCTCTGGCAAAATTTTGACCCGTAACGTTCAGAACAAGTCGAAAACGATTAGAAAACTCATATTTTATGTATTACGAAGCAATAAATAAGGAACTGCCGGCGTTTAAATAGTTTATAATTTTTTATAATCTCGATAAAATGACGTCCCCTAATACGCATAGAACAGGTCCGGAATTAGTTGAAAAGTAGTTTTTTGAGATTAACAATGCAAGAAATGACAATCTAAGCGCGTTTCCGGCGATTAAAAATTTTTGCCAAATCTCAAAAAAATCCCTTATTATAGTCCAGCGATTTTTTTCTGGAAAAATTTTGACCGCAAGCTTTTGAGCCGTAACGTCCAGAACAAGTCGAAAACGATTAGAAAACTCGTATTTTAGGTATTACAAAGCAATAAATAAGGAACTGCCCGCGTTTAAATAGTTTATAATTTTTTACAATCTCGATAAAATGTCGCCAGGTAATACGCATAGAACAGGTCCGGAATTAGTTGAAAAGCAGTTTTTCGAGATTAACAATGCAAGAAATGACAATCTAAGCGCGTTTCCGGCGATTAAAAATTTTTGACAAATCTCGAAAAAATCCCTTATTATAGCCCAGCGATTTTTTTCTGGCAAAATTTTGCCCGCAAGCTTTTGAGCTTAACCATAACTTTTGTTAACAAATTCCGAAACCCCCCTTAAATATTACTTAACATTTAAGTAACCCCCCCTCTAAATAAAGGGTAAATGTCCAAAGTCGAAATTGAAAATTGTCGGGCTTTAATGTGTGGGTGTTCAACATTTTTCAAATATTACTCCTTCTACAACTTTTATGTTGGAAACCTGCAACCACCAATGCCAACGTACTTATTAATTTACCTAATTCGCATTTTTAATATTTTTTTTATTTTCTACATTTTTTTGTTACGTAACCTTTAATAAAATGCCCCCTGCCTAACCCTATGTCACAAAAAATAACTCAACGTTTTAGTTAACTCTTCCCCAAAAGCGTTACGTAATAAATGAATTCTCCTTCATCAAAAAGAAAATTTATAATTTTGTATCGTTCCTTTACAGAAATCTTTAAAATTGTTTTAATGCCTGCTTTGATAAATTCAGAAACATAACAGTTCAGCTATTTACCTATGACGGCGCTGATAATTAAATATAACCTAATATTTATAATAAATGTAGTAATTGGTTTTTAACAATTTATTTTGTGAAAAAATAACCGGTATTGCTAAATATTTGTACGCCAAACAATAATTGATTTAAAATTTGAACGTTACAAATTAGTAAGCCTTGTTTATAATTTTTGTTTATTTAAACATTAGTATTTGACTTTTCCAACGTATATAAATATGAAAACCAGCGTAATTTAAGACGGAATAATTACGTAAACCCTATTAGTAAGGTTAGACATTATTCAATTAATATTTACTAATTTTTGGAATATAGTTCTAGGTTACTATAATAATATAGTTTATATTTTTTTTAATAGTTGTAATATTAGCAATGAGCAAGCAAGAAAATTCTAAAACAAGATACTATGTACAATGGGACACACATGCAAGACATATGTGTAGAGTATTATGTTCGTTAATGGAACATCAAAGTCTCGTTGATTTAGCTATATGCTGTGGAACAAATACGATTCATGCCCACAAATGTGTATTAGCTGCAAACAGTCCATATTTTCGAGTAAGTTTATATCAATTTAAAGTCTCGTTTTTAATTCCTATTTATTAGGAACAACTTGAGAAGAATACAGGCACAGAACAAATTCTTATAACTGGTATAGATTTTACTATCGTAAAATCTATCATCGAATTTATGTACTGCGGTGAAACTAATATATTGGACGAGAATTTGAAGTACATTATTGCTGCGGCAAAATTTTTTCAAATGCGTGGTTTACAAAGTCTAGTCTCTGATCATGATATTCATTATGAAACAGGTAGGTAAATTACATTTAAAAAATTCTGAACTCTGAACTTTAAATTACACAATCCACCGATTGTCCTGTACTAATTGATACCTAATCTATCAACTTTATTTTCGAACTGAAACATTTATTCATTTACAAACAATATATGTAGTTGATGTAGTAACTTACTAATTTTTAAAGCTGTTCAAATTAAAATATTATCAATATTCATCGTACACTAAAAATTCCATTCCGAGCATTTTTCTGTTTGCTTTTTTCTTAACTGATTGTGCTATATTAAAATAATAGCAATTAATCGATGGTAATTTGAATAAATAATAAAATCCTTAAATTTGTGTCAATTGATGCCTAATTTAATATTAAAATGTTTGAAAAAGATTTGTCTTTTTGATACATATAAGTAATATCAATACACAAAACATTTAAATTTAGAAATTTAGTTAGGGTACTGATTTTTGATATCCGTCTAATAGTATCAGGTTGGTATTTGTCATTTATCAATTTAACATCATATTTATATTGTCAGGTAAGCGACGGTTGCTGAACTGTGTGACAATGAGAGTGAATTATCTATTAGATCCAATATTTGTTGATGAAATAAAATTTCACCCATATTTCAGAATATTCAAGTACCAATTCAATGACTTGTTATGAAAAATAGAGCCCATATATAGATTGTTTATTATTTACCTCATATTTTAGCTTTTCACCTGAATCTTCTTCCATATCCTCGTTTCCAAATTGTCACTATAATCAGTCACTACATATCTACAATGGTAAACTATCAAAAAATATATAATTGACAACAAAATTGACTCCTTATTAACTTAATAACTCCTTATTAACCATTTTTATTATTTTTAGATTCCATTCATATTCCTCCTCCAATTTTTTTACCAAAGAAACCCAAATATCCAAATGCATACCGCCCATTGACTAATACACCGCCGTCCTCTAATTACAACATACTTAAGAACCCAGTTCAGAGTGATCCATATATGCATAGAAAAATTAAACGTAAATTTGTTAGATCAGAAGCAGAAAAGGCTTGTGCAAAAGAAGCAGCTGCTAGTCGTTCGGCCTTAGAAGCTTTACAAAGAGAATTAGCATCGACGTCGCAGATGAGTTCGTTCGTGATTGAGGAATCGTGTACCGAAACTACCGTTGAAAATTTTATACCGCATTCTGACGAATCGTTTATCGATAATTTTAATCAAATCGAAAATGTCCCTTTGCAGATGGTTAATTTTAACAAATTAAATAATTCTCTCTTAGCATCCAGTCAAATAATGACAATTGATAAAAACGACGGTGTAAATAATTTAATATCATTTGAAATACCCACTAATGAACCTAAGGATAAATTAAAAGATCTTCTTGGCACAAACATACCTGCCAATATGGAAATTATGTTTAAAACCAGCGATGGCGATATTGTAAATGTAACCGATGATGTTTTGCAAAATTTATCAGGCGGTACATTACAGTATCAGCTAATGGACGAAAACGGTCAAATGGGCGAAATTCGTGAAATTCAAGTTCAAGAGCAAAATTACGGCGACTCTAGAATTGTTGCACCGCTAGAACAAAATTCCCTGGTCGATATAGATCCGCACGTAAATACTAATAATGCATTTGTACCTTGTGAAGATTTAGATTTATCCAATGTTCAACATACTATTGACAACAACCAAAATAATCCAATCGAAAATAAAGAATTAAAAACTAACGATGGCAGTGTACCTGAAATCTTAAATAGTTTTAATGAATGCAGTAGTGAAAGTAATAACTATGATAGTTCTATGATTAGTGATATTTCGCAAAAACCTGAAGAAAAACTTGTTCATGTCATCAACTCGTCAGATTCTTTGTGTAATAGTGATATTGAAGATAAAACAAATATCGCAAGTACATTTATCAATACATTAAACAAGAAGGATTTAAATAACGATATTATTTTTGATAACTGCAGTATGAATGAATTTTTAAATTTGGGACAATTGGAGAGTAATGAAACCAAAAGTAATTTTTACATGCGAAATTCAAAAAATGTCGATACGGACAAAATAAGAGACCAGCGCCATCAAGAATTGCCAAGATGGTATATTTCAAAAGACGATAACGCCAATCCATTAAAAGCTAATGAAATCATTGACCTAAGTTCAGACAGCGATACTATATTGAGTATTTCTACCAATAATTATAATGAGAACAAGATTATAGATGTGGACGATGTTATTCCGAAAAAATCAAAAATATCGGACATCTACGAAAGTGATCCCCTAAAAAGCGAAACATCTTGGCCTTTATTAGACAATATTCAAATATCACCAAGATTGTCTATTTCCGCGGCAAAAATTAATCATAATAACTTATATCAAAATAATTTGAACGAGTGTAAAGAAATAGGTGAAGAAAATGAACCTTCTTTTAGTATTAAATTTGATAAACCTCGAAAAATAACTCAAAATCGCAAGAGAAAATTTAATTAAACGAAACGAAACTTAGAATTTTTACAATTTCTATCCATTTTCCTTTAACAAGCGAGAATGTAAAATTAAAATAACTTCAAACTAACCGAAATATTCTTAAAGTCTGTTTATATTGTTACCACAACATTTAATTGCTGTAAAAACGGAATTATGATATGTATAAAACAACTGAACAAAGTTAATTGAATGTAAAATTTTACCTGTCAGTTTATACTGCATTTAAAGTCTTTCTGCAATAATGATTTATCTATGACTAATAAAATATTCCCATATTTCCAAATATAATACAATACCGTCATCATTTTAATTAATTTATGATGTAATTGAAAAATCAATTGCTACTGTAAATTTTCAAATCTTAAATTGTTTTAATTTTACATTTATTTAATACTATTGCAGAGAGTTCTTTATAAAATGTTATATTTACCTGTAAATATATTTAGACGTTGTGTTTTTGTATGTAATTAATTTTATTAAAATGTTTATAACCATCTTAAATATCATCCTTTATTTAATGTAATTGTTTACTTGTCATTGCTTCAGATTCAGATTACGACGATATAGGCAACAGCACTCCGGGAAGAGGGTTCGGACGATCAAGAATTCACTTACACGCAAACTAAGCAGCGTGCAAGTTAAAAAAAGATTCCATATCGGCATTTTACCGTAGCATCTTTCTTTAGAGAACTGCAAGAAGGTTCCCCCCCGACTAATTCCGTGCAACAGAATGTTTTAACTCGGACGAGCACGATGACTAAGTAACCTTCTTCCCGCAATGCTTTCAACTTTATTTCAATTTCTGAAAAAATAATAAATGAAATAAGCTTTGAAAGAGTAAACTTCAATTCAAAGAGTAGTGCAATAAAGTTAATGCTACATACCAAAAATTATGAATTTCTTTTTTTCCAATTTAGTTTGAACAAACGGTATTCTTTAACTTTCTGTTTGCTAATTAAATATATCTTGTCATTTTGAGTAGTAAACCTGTAATATAAAATTTATTTTACTTTTGTAAATTTGCGTTTTTGTAAACATTTGTTTAATACATTTTTCCATAAGTGAAACAAACATAAATTACATTAGCTATTATGGTATTTTAACTGAAGGTTGATTTATCTTGATGTTATAAGTAAAACAAGTTCAACATTATATTCAAAATCTAAAGATGAGCCTTTAGTTATAAAAAAAAGTAACAAAAAATAAAAATTTCATAAATGTAAAAATTATAAAAAACCATTAGTTGTATACTTTGAATAAACAGTTTCACCATAGAGATGGTTGTCTAAACAATTGTTTGCATGGTGATTAAGTGATGTGCAGCAGTAATCAGTTATTAAAAAACCGGCGCTACATTAGAGGCAGTGGAATTTCTGTTCTTAGATTCGAACTATGGTTAACGGCCTTTTTATTAAATTAATCTCAAACAAGTTGAGTTTTATTAAACTTCAAAACACTCGACGTGTTATGCCTTTTAAGTTACCTGTAATAATTGAATGACCAAATGACCAGCGATTTTTCTGTTAATCTTTTGTTAATACTATAAAAAATACGAGGATAACCGTAAATATTTAATGCTACAAAATTCTATTGACAGTTCTCAATTTCTTTTGTAACTATCTACGATCTAATTTTTTTCAAAAACAAAATACTAACAATTCAAATTACAATTTAACACAACGTTTATTTCACAAGTTGCAATGTCAATGCACACTTACTTGATTCAAACGGTTTAACTTAAGTTTGATGCACTAGGGCTCATCCAGTGTGAAAATAGGATGGAAGACGTGTCAGCCATATACGAACTCGACACTTACACTCTCTGTCCTACCTTTAAATGATCTCATGGTATATCTTATAATTTTTATATACACGAAATATAGCACCAGTTTATCCAATAAAGAAATATTCGAATCGCACTTAACTAATTTAAAATAATTTTTATAAACAATTTATAATATTTCTATTTAATCAAGTGTACCTATACTATATTAAATCGTCATCAGTTACTAATACAAATCAGGTTGCTGTATGCGTGACTGTCTATCTTCATTTTTAACATGATCTTTCAACATTTGCATTACTTCATGTTGATATTCTTCAGGCGTTTCTTTTACACCAGTTGTCCAATAATATAAATCCCAATCGTTCGAAGGCTTATTGATTAATCTAAAAGAAACTTCAGAGAAACAGATAAAACTAATATTAAAAAAACATACTTATCATAACAACGTAACTGATCGTCGGTCATAGATGATAAAAACTTTGCAGCAAAGGTACTTAAGATCAGTCCATTCTCCAGCATACCTCTTTTACGTGACTGATACAGCAATCTAAAATTAATATGCTAGTCTACTTAATGGGCCATATATTATGACTATATATGTACCTTGATTTTAATTGTTTAATATCTTCATTTTTATGTTCCCGAAATGAAGATAGGGAATCGCTTTCGAGAGGTTCACTCGCAACAGCATCGATTTTAGTTGCTAGATACTGTCTTCTAATACAATGCGGCAGCTATAGAAATAACGATATAGTTACTATTAAATATATCATTTGTTCTAATTAAAATTCGACAAATAAAAACATAACCTTATAAATTTAGTTTATAAATAATATAAATACTTACACGAGTCCTAAACGTATTTTTTAAACCGGCAGAAAACATGTCAATAATTTAATTTTTACGTATTTATTAACTATAAATAGGCACTTTATTTTTCTAAAATCGCAGAATGAAAACAAATACGTCAATTTTCGAATATGAATTATGTTCGTCGTAGTCCTACCGGATAAATGTTGAAACGTAAACGAAGCGCGTAGTTCAAATTTAAATGGGCATTTTGATTTATTACTACTGTACAAGTCAAAAGTATACTTTTTAGGATTAAAAAACCATTTAAGTATTTAATTTGAAACAGAGGTCGTGCTCCTTCATTATCGTGTAGCGGTTTTAATATTGAATTAATATTAATTCTGATCTTTAATGTTTTACTTTAGGATTAGTATAAACATCTTGCGTCATAAAAAAACTATCTTGCGTCCTACACTTGATAAACAGCAGTTACTCAAAATAAGAAGACAGCTTCACAACTGATTACTTTAAATAAATTAATATTCGTTTCGGAACTCAGTGTAATCGCAAGCGTCTCTTAAATTAAACGTCTTCGTCGTCGGTTATATATACTTAATTTGGTGTCTAAAAAGTTGAATTATTTCAATTGTGATTGAAATTGTTAAGTGTTAATTTACTATTTTATTTTCGTGAATATATATATTATGGCTTTAAATTCGTCGCAAGTAAGTAAATAATTTAAATATTATTCTCGTACTTTTATTTTAATTCGTCGATATGTTGTAAATTTATTAATGAACTGTTTTCGTTAAATTTCGAAATTTTAGAAATGAATAAAAATTAGAATAAAAAACTAAAAAATATACCAAATAATTTAACAATATTTTTCTATTTAAATATTTAATCGGTTTATGATATTTGTTACACATATACAATCTTAATCATTACAATATTCGAAAGAAATTCTGAAAATGTGTAAAAGTAACCGGTATACAACCTTGCATCATTTTTATAATATACATAGGTATTTACACGTCCTTGTAGTGTATTTAACGAATTTATTTAAAAAAAAATTATCTTAAAGGCACCTAACCGATAAAAAATAGATTCTAAACTATATCTTGTTGGCATTTTCATTGATTACGTATTATAAAAAAAAGTATTGTGATAAGTAACCTATTTTTTTGTTTTAAATAAGTAATATGATGGTCATTATATTTTTATAACATACTTATTTTCGAAGTATAGGTTATAAGCAGAACCGCAAAATTTATTTTTACAATGAAGCAATACAAAAACATCCAAGTTAATTGATTTTTCTCGTTCAAATTTAAAATTTTAAACATGAACGAAAAGGCAGAAATGTTAACATCGAGTGCAGTACAAACTGTATTTTTCTTTAAATTTCAACTAATTAAACGTAAATTTTATTAATAAAATTGAAATTTAAAAGCAATTCGATCGAATACGATATTATGCTATTTTTTATTAGAAAAACGCTTTATTTTCGAAATATTTCTAAGGTGTGTACGTAACGAATTTAAAGTATATACCTACATATACATATTTCATTCTAGATACGTTTCAAAAAAATACACGCGTTGTTTTTCAAATTTCGCATGAATCTGAAACTCAAAATTGTTGTTCGATGTATTAATTGACGCAGAAAAATCTGTTTATTATTGGAGTACGAACAAAGAAATGTAGCGTAGACATTTATTTCTTTAGTAAAAAAATATGTTGTTTTTATCCGATCTTAATTAAGAAAGTCGCATGTGCAGGTATATTTTTAGAAAAGTCAAAACGTAAACATAGTCAATGGCACAGTATATAAACGGAAATGTATATACGTACTTATTTTTACAATTGCGATTGCTTTTTATAATTGACGTTAGATTGTGGCGTGATCTAAAATCAATTTTTAGACTTTATAATTTTAAAATATGTTACGTATATACTTATTACGAATCGAATGTAATAGAACGTCCTGTCGTCTATTCCATAAGCTACAAACAACAATAAATAATAAATGAATATTAAAACGATATGTCATTCTAATTATTCACGGTTTGTTGTTTATCGAATAGAAGAAGCATAATTATGATTCTAAGATTATCATAAAAAATTGAAAATGTCAATGTGATCATTTCAGATATTTCAGTGCACTATCTTATGAAAAGAAACCAGTACAATCTGGAAACCGCGATAAACTTTAAACTTATAAAATGAAATATTACAACTTTCGAAATAATTAAGTTATATCTGACTATTTTTACAAACATTTCTCGACCGAAAGATAAAAACAAGGTTTTCTCTGTTGCCACAAATATATTCCTATTTTGAAACAATGAATTATTTTAAGGGAATCTCTTGTATCTTATTAATTAATAAAAAAAAATATTTAATCGTAGTACTTTATAATCACGAAATTCTTATAGTGTGCTTGTAGGTGGGTTCTAAGGCATCAGCACAAGTTAAAGCAAGCCGTGAGGAGTTGCCATTTAAAGGTAAAAGAAGTTTTCGGACTAGATGACTACAGACAATACGAAGAATACAGCGAATATACATTTAAGGTAAGCGTAATAAAAAAATCTCGCGATCATAAATCTAAGCCAGGCAGTTTCCGAACGTAAAACAAATAAAATTTAGTACCTAATGGTTCGGCAAATAGTATTTTATTTATGAACGAATTAAATATATAGGTAAATATTTGTAGAGTAAATTCTACATGTCGTTGATTAAATTGTGTTGTATGTAACGGCGCACTATTTACCGAAATTAAACAAAGAAAGTATCGTTTCTTACTATTAGAAATTTTGTTTTAAGGTCAAACAGATATTTGGCTGGATACCTACTTTTATCTTTATTTTATGAGGATTATTAAGTCAAACTTGCAGAGCAATTATTTTTCATGGACTTAAAATTATTTGCTCCCCCTATTTCGCAGATTTAACATCAATTTATGCACTAGGTACGGATTACTATCGTTCAAAAAAAAAAAACGCAATAAGCTGATAATCTTTATTCTTAGTAGTCAAAAAACGTCATCGGTTCGAGAAAATTAAGCAGTTGAAAGCTAATTCTCTTATTTGCCAAAAATTAATTATTCTTTTTTTTTAATTCAAAACGCAAAAGAATATCATATAATTTCGAATAAAGGGAAAACCATTTCGAAACGTGTTTCTTATTCTTTTTTTTTACGTAACTGCTGTTTCGTTTAGAGTGCATTAAAATTGGCAAACCGTTATCTACTTGTTTTAATACGGATTTTTCATTTTATAATTATTGTCAAATTATCAGAATATGAAGACCCAATCTTGTATAAAAAGTTGCTAAATCAATTTAATACAAACTGTAATAACAAATTTAATTTCGTTAAAAGATTTAAACTGAAAATGATACTAGATACCTAAATCTGTATTAATTAAAGAAAACGATTGTGCACTTACATACCTATCGTTATATTATTATATTTTTCCTTTAATGATTTTTTTTAATCAATTTTCTTTAAAATTTTCGTGTTTTACACATTTTAACGAAAACGAAAATCTCTGAAAATTTCTTGATTTTTCCCACGTCGCCGTCGTATAGATACCTAATTGTACAGTGGAGTGCAAAAATTAAGGACTAAGTGAAGAAATGAACTCATTTTCGAATAAAGATCCTTCCATTTTTAAGATCTTAGCGTCCGCAAAATATATTTAGATACGACATTTCTATAAAATAAAAATTGAAAGTCTTCCATATTACGAGTTAAAAAATTATTCATCATTATTTTTATCGAAATAGACTTGAATTTATATTAAATAGATATTGCATTGACGCTCGCGCTAATTTAGAAATAAAAAGCGCGATCGTTATTTTCGTTACTTATCCGCGTCATCTTTCATTTTCAAGACGAAGATTCATTCGTTTTCAATGCGAAGATTCGCGTTTAACTACTACGAATTTAATCAATGAATATCGAGAGAATTATTTTAACCTTCAAGATAATTTGTGTATTACATTATCTATTTCGTTTTATTCAACATTTCTAGAATAACAACATGGAGTGCCTAATAATTATTTTGTTTGCTGCGTCATTTTCTCAATTACCTAACTATTGCCAATATTTATGCCAATTCATTTACGAATACCATTAATTCCTGGGGCTTGGTTCTAAAAGGACCAAAATCATAAAATGCACATTTTGCTATCTAAATCGGTTTTAAACATAAAAATTTGCTTAAAACGCAATTGGAAAGTGCAGGGATATGTTCAAAACACATTCAAACATTATGGGCTTTTATTGAGTAACTTCAAAAATTATTGATTTGACAGTTGATTAAAGTATTTTTTCCCTTACTAAAAACTATATTCTACATCGCAATTCTAATGAACAAGTTGCTATTTAAGTGTAATAGATCTATTCGTGACCAAGCAATAGTAAAATGTAGGCCATAACATATTACTTTCTGATTGTAAACAGTTAATATATCATGACATGACATGTCATGACATCTCGACCAAGAATAGTATCGTTTTTCACAGAAACCCGTGACTGCATCGCAGAATACGTACGTTACTCGGTACAAACGTGCCCCGAATTACCCATATATACCCGGTTTCCAGGAGGTATCTGCTTATAGTTACGCTGCAACGCAAAATGTGCGCTCCCGTAAAATTTTCTTTTTGTTACTTACGCTGTTCTCCCAAAACGTCATCGATATACCTACCTATAATTAGATCATTAAAACAAACCATCGTTTTATAGATATCTTTTTTCTCCTTTTAGTTTTTCAATGCCAAAGATTGAGTATTTCTTCTTTTTCCTAGAAAGTTACATATTTAACAAGGTTTATCAAATTTTAAATTAAGCTTACTTACAAATACATACCTACATATATACATAAATACAAAAATATGAAAACTGGCTAAGATTATTAAAATTAATTTATATAAAAAGTTAAAAATCAGATTCTCCCAGATTCATTTGAAATGGGTAGGTGCTTAATTTCTTGGCCATTTCTTAAATTATACGAAACGAATGCGCTTCAATTCAGAATTTGTATTGTTTTTGAATTAATATTGTGTAATAGTTCCTTCAAATAAAAAGGTGATTTTGCAACCTGGAAGAACGAACTCGTGCTTAAACTGTGTACATGTTGCGGAATATACATTTTTATTGTTTCTATGGGTCAAAGTTTAGTAGATATATCAAAATTCCGTAATCCTATAGAAATATACTAGAAATCTCGTTTTAAATCAAAAAAATAGAATTGTTTTTCACTATGCAATTAAGCAATTATTATAACAAGTAAAACAGTAGAAACGCGCATAAGATTGCTGAATTGTAAACACGATGTTACTTTTTTTATGTACTACTGTAAATATTTTATTTGATCTTTAGATTAAAATTTTCCTATTACAGAAATGTATTTAAACAAAAACATCATTTTATTTACTAAACATTATCTTGCAAGTTTCTCAAATTATTTTACTCATAACCGTTATTCGGAATTAAGAATATTAATTTCGAAAAGTGGGTACACTTAATTAAATAACGGTGGTATTACGATACAGGAAAAACCAAATTGAGTAGCTTTTTTTCATATCTTGGTCACATATCCACCGTCGTCTATTCATCATCTAGAGCAAGATCTTGCTGATTTTTATCCATCAACAAGATGGATATGTGTTTAAAATTTGACCAAGACGCGAAAACAGGTCCTAATTCGCTTTTTATTATTTTCGGACGTGACCACTTTTTAAAAAACGCTCCTCGATTGGTTTAGTTAAACGTTTAAAGGACGATCACTTAAAAACGTAACTGACATTTGTGTATTTCAAAAATATACACCTTTATGTACCTATTCTAATACAGTGTGATTATGTAGGAAAGTGCGAGTTTCGAAAACTGTCTTCAGGGATTCAAAATATAATGTATAATGCCTTTGGTTCGCACTTTTAAGCACCCCCAAAAATAATAATCGAAAAAAACGTTCATTAACAACAACTAAATACATGATTTTATAGGGCTATCTTGTTTACTTTGATTCCCTAAACGCATTCTTCAAATCTCACACTTTCCTCTCCAATCACCTATAAATATAAGGGCCATTAAAAAATGTCAGAGCTAATAAATTGTAGAATGTTTACGTCTTGCGCACCGTTTGATACGAGTTTTTTCCCAATATTATCAATAACGACAGAGAACAAAAACAAACAGCTTTAATTAATTTTGAAAAATTCTTTTGTTTAACAATTGAAAATCATATTACAACTCGATACTGTGATAAATATCTATCGTTTTAAACGTTATACGATCGATTGCAATGCTGTAATGATCAGAATGTTTCCCATACTCAAAAGTTGTAGATTTAAGCCCGGTTGAAATCGACAAAATTTCGCGTGATTTGGAAAAAAATTAGTAATATCGCGACTTTTTCTCAGATAAGAAAATAAAACGGTATTAAGTTTCGTGTCGATGCGATGTATGGCACGAAGAAGACACCCTATATTTTTGAGATTGGAACTATCACAGATTAGACAAAACTTCAGTATAAAATAGTGCCAATGACCATAATAGTTAAAGTATTATATATCTACATGAAGATGTACACAGTAAATTCATTCACCTCAACAGCCCATCTTTGTGGACTTGAATTTTGAAAAGTCGCGGGTGGAAATATTTTTAAAAAAATGATACCTTATAAACAATACAATAAAGCACTGTTACGATACATTTTGGAAACGATGCTTTTTTTGGAAGCGTTAAAAGCGAGCTTTAAAAAAAATTCCACTTTTGACGCCCCTCATTGCAAGCATTTGAATTTATAAAAGTTAGCTTTGTTTTACAATTCTTAATTTTTACCTCTATAGAACGATAATTTAATTACCTATAACTTATTCACGATAGGTTCTAATGCACGTTATCAATAAGAAATTACTAAATTCTATATTTGTAATATTATTCAGCTTAAAGTTTTGGACGTGGCAAAAAAATTTATACTACAAAATTTTAGCATCCATCGCGATTAACTCTAAATTTTATATTTAAATACCTATATTACTTACTTCCCATAATTTAAAAACAGATCTCATTGCATTGAATTATAAATTAAATTATAACCTTGACAACTATAAATACTAAAATTATATTCAGATACAGCATTACAAATTATGTTTTTATCAATTTAAGGCCAATGAATATTTGTTGCTTTATTAAACTTTCCGATAAAATAATTTTGAGGCGATAAACATAAATGAGATACTAAATAATTCTATAATAAAATAATTAAATCATCAATTACTTACTTATATATTAATAAGAGGAATATCATAAAATTTAGCGATTTTTTCTTAATTTGCTAGTATTTAAATTTCTATTGACATAACAATTCAATTGACAGAGTTCAATTTTTTACCATTTACAGTTTGCAGAAACTGCAGTAGCTAAAAATCGCATTTTTTCATTGATAACACAATAATAAATACGTTTTAAAAGGACAAGGTAGTCCCGTTAATCCGAACGAAAATAAATTAGGAAAAACTAATATAAAGGAAAATGTACAGAAAATTGATAATAATACAATAAGTACATACTGTATTTACATAAATTAATTGTTAATTCACATTATCAGACGTTCGACGGGTCAGATACGTACATAGTTAATATAGCAAACTTATGGCTTACAGCAAATTGAAAACTTTATATTTGTTACTCGCTACTGCATTACAGGAATAACTTCGGTTAATCCGAAAATCTGGTAATCCGAACAAGTCTCGGGACCAATTAGTTCAATTAGTTCGGATTAACGGGACTCTATTGTATAATATTATATAATATTGTATAATATTGTATATATTTCAAAAAGTCGTGTACGTTAAACCTTTTTATAGGATCTTGTCAAAGTTTAATCTAAAGCCAAGTTTCTCAACAAAAAGTCGTGTTTCTATAAAAACATTTCACAGACAAATAGCAGAACTACGCCAATAACTGCTAAATATTATTGATAGTTGTGGGCGAATGTTAAATTTATTTTCAAAAATGTGCATGTTAAAAAAATATCTATAAAGTAATTTACTTATAAAATTGTTTTGGTTTTAAAATAAGTAATTCTTATTTATAAGTTCGTCGATAAAAAATATACAGTCTAGACAGTTTTGTGCAATTTATAATATTAAGTAGTGGTCCGCTATGATTTAGTATCATACAAAAATATGTATTATAAACTATTATTAAACAATTTATTTGAATATTTATCAAAAATTAATTAGATAGGTCATTCTTTTCATTTTGACTTTTAACTTTGTCAACTATTATACCAAATATGAGTGGGTAATACAAAATTTTATATTTATTTTTCAGTATTCCGACCTTTCCACAACATTGGCAGAACCAAATCAGCTCCGTAAAAAACCCGATGTAAGCGAACTTAAATTTGGACAGATATTTACAGACCATATGTTGAAAATCTTTTACCATAAAGCATTAGGAGGTTGGCAGAAACCCGAAATTATACCATTTGAAAATATATCGCTACATCCAGCTGCCAAAGTTCTACACTATGCTGTCGAGGTACCGTTTACTGCATTTTATTATTTCAATAAAAATAAATCATAGGCATAGTCAGCTTTCCAAATTGAGCAACGACTCATTCATAAAATTCCATCTTGCTCCAATACTATTGATGTTTATTGAGTAGTACTACTCCTCTTGGTTTCGTTATTTGCGATAGTATAAATTGTACACAAAGCAATAATTTCATTATAGCAAATATATTGACGTAAAAATATTTTTATAGTTGTTTGAAGGATTAAAAGCGTACAGAGGAATAGATGGAAAAGTCAGAGTATTCAGACCGGACCTTAACATGCAACGTATGAATCTATCGGCCAGAGGATCCGGCCTTCCCACGTTCGATGGTGCCGAGCTCATCAAATGCATGAATCGTTTGGTACAAATTGATCAAGAATGGGTGCCACATTCCGAAGCGTCTAGTCTCTATATTCGACCGACACTTATCGGGATTGATGTGAGTTAATTAATTTAAAAATATTTTGAAAACAATCGCCCACAATAGTGGCATATCATAAATATGCACGAATGAATTTTAAATAAGTCTTCCGATTCGTGTAATTTCAATATAATAGGTGCATTTTAACAAATGAATATTAATAACTCTAATTTGACTTTTATATTTTTTAATAATATATGTACTTATTATTAGGCACTTCGTGTAATAAAATCATTGTTCCTGATGATACGATCAAATCTATCAAATTCCTAATTTTAGATATTAAAAATATGTATAAGTGCTTCTTGCTATTATCTAAATTAAATTTAAAACAATGGAATCTTAAGAATATAAATAAATCAGGAAATGTATACTTAAAATGATGTTATCTTTTATAGGGAACGTTGGGTGTTGCTCAATCTGATTCTGCCCTTTTGTATACAATACTCTGTCCAGTAGGATCGTATTTTGATAAAAAAAATGATTCCGTATCATTATTGGCCGATCCGTCCTACACCAGAGCTTGGCCTGGGGGTTGTGGAGATAGGAAAATGGGTTCTAATTACGGACCTACAATTAGGGTGCAAAGGAAAGCCCTGACGAGAGGGTGTCAGCAAGTTTTATGGTTATATGGAGAAGACCATCAATTAACAGAAGTTGGCACAATGAATATTTTTATGCTATATATCAATGAACGTGGAGGTAAGTGTTGATAAAAAGTTTTTTTTTTTTAGTAAATGATAAGACATTGATTTAAGAATACCATCTCTTATCTTGTAACTATGACATAATTAATTACATTATCAAATCGCGACTTTTTTATTTAAAATTTAACGAAACGGCACTTACAGATTGAACGCTCGCTTGCGTACTTAAATGGTATATATTTCTCAATTATGATAACATGCTATTGCAAAATTTAATCTTGTGATAACGATTATTTATATTTCATAAAAAAAAAGTTGTCATGCATGAAATTTTTTACACAAATACGTAACAAAAGCGTTGATAAGTTCTAAAAAAAAAAGTAAATAGAAGCTTTTATAGTTACAATTCTTATAATACATATTTACATAATGATTTATTTCAATGATTCGCAGAACGATCTATATATATATAATACCATTAACTTTTAAGTTTAACAGTTCAAGAGTCACGCATTTTTTTTCAATTTAACACAAGTAAAGGCAATTCGATACGTAAAAATTAAAGCAATCACAGTATTTCGTGTAGCGACGAGATAACGTTTCGTCCTAATTTATTAAATTTCAATTAAAATACCTACGTAGATACTTTAATGCTTATTTTATACATCCTGATTTACCTTATTTAAATTCGGTCAATGCGACAAAACGAAAATATTAAATCGTTCATAATGTTTAAAACTCATATTTTATCGTCAATAAATAAATATTTTTTAAATTACAGAAAAAATACTGGCGACCCCTCCATTAAATGGACTTATTTTACCCGGGGTAACACGTCAATCGATAATTCAATTAAATCTAGAATGGGGAGAATTTGAAATTCAACAACGAACTATTACCATGAACGAAGTGATACAGTTACAAGAACAAGACAGAGTAGGTCTATTATTTTATTATTTACCTAATAGATACTTAATAAATTTCGGAATTGGATAATATGTATTTATATTATATTTTCTACGTTGCTTTCAAAAAAGTGAAATTTTAACCTTTTTTAATGCCTACTTATGCAAAACGAAGGCTCAACAATGAAAAAGTGTTATGTAACGCTGATTCATAATATAATAATAATGTAACTTTACAGTTATTGGAAATGTTTGGATCTGGAACAGCATGCATCGTTAGTCCAATCTCAACTATTGAATACTTAGGAAGAGTGCTTCATATACCTACTATAGAACATGCAAATCCATTGTATAGAAGGATACGAGATCATTTAGGTGCAATACAATATGGACATATTGAGCATCGTTGGGCTATGTCCATTGATCAATTTTAATACTTCCGTTAAAAAAGTATTTGTAAAATAATACAAAAATCACTTATTTCTGATTATAAATCAAAATGTGATTATTATATTATTATAAAGAGGATTTAGAAATATGGAGTTTCTGCTAATAATTAAGTTTTTAGCTATAAGAAGGAATGCTAAAAACAAATCATTTGACGGATAACAAGTACCTATAGTAGTTAAACTTCTATTTTTGTTGTTTCCAACTGTGTATTAACTATTTTAATATAAGTACCTAATTTATTTATAAGTTCCTACGACTGCGTATCTACCGTTAATTCTTTAAAATAAAATATTAATCTTTCTAAATTTAAAAAACGTATTTTGTCATTTTTTTCGGTTTACTAAAACAATATACAATTCAATGTTTCTGCGAAAATTGTACGAAAAGTAAAGTTTCGATTTAACGCAACTATTTAAATTGAATGTTTAATTTTATTATTTATAATTGTAGCAATTAAGGGTAGTTAAGTGAATTTTATATTAAAAATTCCCTGATGAGGTTGTGACTACATTTTTAATTTAAAAATCTATTTTTGTAGAGATGCATTCTGCGTATTATGTAGAAAAATAATAGTTTCGTTGTATAAACAGATTGTTCAGAATAATAAAGTTGCCTTTTTTATAATTGATTTTTTAATGTGCCCCTACAAGTACTGACTTAAATTATTTTTAAATTCAAATGGACACTTTGTATAACAGGTAATAGGTTATACATTACTCTTTGTCAATTTTACAGTATCAATAAAGAACTTGATATTCAAAAATAATAAAAAGCATAAAAAAAGAAGAAAAAAATACAAGACACTTCTCGAATGTACATATTATAAAGTTGAAATTAATATTTATATTTAGTTTATACAAAATTCAAAACTGTACGCCAAATTTTCGCGAAATCTCGGAAAAAAGACGTGTTATATAGTCCATGGTTTTGGCAAAATTTTGACCAAACCTGAAGTGTTTAGAACAGGTCCGAAACTGCTAGAAAAGTCGTTTTTCAAGTATAACAAAACAAATTATGACGAACTAGGCGCGTTTCCGACGATTTAAAATTTTCGCAAAATATTGAAAAAACGACGTGTTATAGTCCATGGTTTTGGCAAAATTTTGACCAAACCTGAAGTGTTTAGAACAGGTCCAGAACCGCTAGAAAAGTCGTTTTTCAAGCATAACAAAACAAATTATGACGAACTACGCGCGTTTCCGCCGATTTAAAATTTTCGCAAAATCTCGAATAAAAGACATGTACAGAAATGCTTGGTTTGTTTCGTTTGCGAGACAGAACATTCATTTTTACCTAAAATTACATTAAAAATTAATTAATACGCGTATCTTATTTGTGTTAAGAAACTGCCATTTGTGTTGCCTATCTTTAAGGGACATCTCTTTCTTAATTTTCTATTATTTAAAATTTCAAGAATTCTCTTATCTACTATTGATGTTTCGTCAAAATAACTTAAAAACGATGTGCATATTATACATGTATACACACCTACACCATCTAGATAAATCTTGATAAAAAGTCTTATTCTAGTCGACATTTCTTCACATATTTTTACCATCCATGGTATAGTTCATGGTTTTGGCAAAATTTGAACGCTACCTGAAACCTGAAAATTTTTAGTTTAGGTCATTGCAATTCTTGTTGATAACATCATGTTAATCTATCTAGTAACCTTGATTATATGGGATTTCCAATAGATATATATTGCTTAATATACAAAAACACGCATAATATTCTCGAATTGAACATTTCACTTACTAACAATACATGTAAATAGTACTACGTATTGCAACTTATAATTATTTTTTAAAAATACCTTTCATATATAATAATATAAAATACTACCTACTACATGGAAATTGAGGGTACAGAAGAACTGACCATGAATCACAACCAACACAACAAAAAACACCGCATTTTCGAATTTTTAACATCAGTTATTCACATTTTTATTTTTGGATTTGTTTTGTTTATATTATATTTATGTTTGACTAAGGAATTTATATTTTTTACTTGGCATCCTATTTTTTCAGCTGTTGGGGTATGTATAAACTAACCTTAAAATTATATTGCATATACCCCATATGTTAACTGTTTTATTAAATTAAAGGGATTGTAATTTTAAAATTAAACGATACTTTCAAAATTATATTTTCAACAAGTCTTTTGCCACATAAATACCTCCAATATTAAAGAAAATTAATTAAAATTTTCATTGTTTTTTTTTAGTGGATTTTGCTTATGGCCGAAGGAATATTGATGTTTCATTCGCATAACGTCTTAACAAAGATTTTATCTTTGTCATATAAATCAAAAGTGCGTTATCATTGGATAATTCAAACTATTGGAATTGGTTGTTGTATTATAAGTTTTGCCATAATTTATATTAATAAGAATCTATACCAAAAACCACATTTTCATTCATGGCATGGCATTTTAGGACTAATTACAGTTATATGTTGCATTCCAGCAGGTTTAAGTGGTGTAATGGCATTGTATGGTTATAGTATAAGGAATTATCTAAAGCCTGTTAACAGTAAATTAATACATCGCAGTTTAGGAATTGTCGCATTTCTTATAGGCGCCTTAACAGTATTGTTAAGTTTGTATACAAATTGGTTCAAACGTCAAGTTAATGAAGGACTTCACATTATGTGGTTAATCGCCTTATCAGTTATAGTAATTTTTTGCATATCGCAAGCTTTTAAAAAGGTGTTGAGTAAAGTAACATTGTTCGGTCATTGATCAGTCTATTCTAAAATAAAAGTTTTTTTTGTAATTTTTTTTATTATAACTTTCTTCCACTTGCATTTTTTTTTTTAAGTTTATTATGCAATCTGTTATTTTTAACATCTAACAATAAGCATATGTGTGGATTAACAATTGACATGTAGAAGAAATATGCTCCAGTGAGCAATAATCTCTATATGCAATTTAGATTTTTTAATGAGTTTGTGAACTTAATTAACTATTCTAGTGGTTATGAACTAACTAAGTCAAGTGGCGTTTTACGTTTTAACCTGTTTGTTTGTTCACTGTTGTCTAATAAATTTAATGCCAGCACATTTGGGTGGTTTTCCAATCGTTGTATGTATTTTTCACACAACGATTGGAAAACCACCCTTGCATTTTAGCATAATTTTTATTGTACCAATACATACATCTAGTGAATAGGAAAAGTAAAATTTATAGGTATAGTAATTACCTGCCACACTAGAGAATTTGAGTTCGACCCCTAGTCTAAAAAAAAATTAAAATTGTTCGATCGAGATCTATTACTCAACACAGAGATTTAAATTTACATTCCTATCTAACAAGTTTATGTCTATGTCTAATTCCGAATATTTTATGATATCGGTTATCATTTATGTTTAATGAGTTTATTTATGTTGAGTTAATAAATTTAAAATTGTTACGTTATAGCTACACTGCAGAATATACATATATATATTTTCATTTAAATTCAATTTAAATTAATTACTGACCACCAGTATCTGACTATAAAAATAATGTTTCAAATAAGCCTAGTTACAAACCAAACCAATGTATTCACAATATTATCTATACTATTTTAACCTGACTCAAGATTGGTTCAATAAATTAGGTACCTACCTATCCACTTGATGTTACACCAAAAGAAATTATATTTATTTGTGGAGAATGAATTGAAAATAAGGATCCATGTACGTATCAGAACAGCAGTTCGTTATGTTAATGACATATTCTGAATTATAGCTTACTCAGATAGTTACCTCGCTGAACTTAACATACCTATAAAACACAGTCACAGTGTGGACGTAATAATTCAATATGACCGCCAACGGTGTAAGTATAATTTCATTTTTTAGGTTTTTTTTGTTAAAGAAACGTCTATGTTAATCAATTTAAATAAATAAGTAGATATACTTAATTTAAGAGTCATCATAATACTGCCAAAGTAGGTATATATTAACTGATTTTCTATTTAAAGAAAAATTAATTTATTTTAATGAATAGATATAGAGGCATATGTTGGCAAATAAAACGTGTGTGATGTACGTTTTGTAAAATAAAAGAAACCATTGTAGTATATCAGAATATTTAAGTATTTATAGGTTATGGTTGCCACACATATGTACAGTTTAGTTCTTAATTATTATCGATACTACCTAATATTAATTGGGAAAGATTTGCATATGTTACAAAATGCCACTCATTCTCATTTCAAAGTTAATCGATAATATTTTTGATTGAAATTATAGCTACTGCTATTCATTGCCTATATCTAACTGTTTCTTATACCTTCGTACAAACTCAGACTTGAGCAATTAGATTCATTATTGCATGGAAAATTTATATCTAAAAGTATACTCATTTTCCAAGTATCGATTATAAGTACGAGCATTATACATTTGTAGTTTAGGACTACAAAGACAATTACAATTACAACTTAAATGCTATGCCATTACTTATTATTCATGGGTAAAGGACTGGCATTGCCATTCAAATAGGTATAGCACACCAATATTTGTTTTTTATCTTCTAGATGTCATTCCCGACTTCCAAATTGATTTATATAAGACAATGCTAATACGAAGTATAGATCATGTGCAAGATCATAGTAAACTGAAATTGAGCACACAAGAATAAGTTGAATTATAATAAACGCAAGGATACATTTATACAACGAGCTTAATAATTGGTGAAGAATGGATAAAAAAGGAATTTCACAGCACGCTCACAAGCACGGATCAACAGATATAAGACAGAAGGCAAGTAATCTAATGTAATTCATGACAAAGATAATAGTTGTTTCTAATGAAATTCTGTACAAATTTTAAACATTTATATTTTATCTTACAAGTTGTACTAAATACTTTATATTATGTATTTAAACAAAAAAATGTTGACATCTATTTATATATTTGATAAGTATAAATATGTGTAAAATGTGTTAAAATGTGATAAATTTTAACTGGAGCAGTTTTCGGTCACCTACTGCAAAAGTTAATCTAAGGACAAGTCATTTTTAATTGTATGTACTCTTGAGTTAAGAGAATATATTTTGAACTATTTACACTTTATCCAAACTTGTATGCAATTCATGTCATCAGTAAAAACGTTACTAGATAGTTTATTTGTAATTCGATTTAAAGTTTAGAAAGTGATATATTCTATCGATGATTCACCTGCACACATATTAAACAGTATAAAGAAAGACTGCAATTTATTAGAATTGTAAAATACGAGATACTGCATGACAGCACTGTGTGAAACGTCATCATCTAGTGACCTTTAATTGATAACGTGAATCGCTTATAAGCTTGGATAGACCGTAGTTAGATGTTTTAAATTTGTTTTTTGTAGTCAATCGATTCTTCGGACATACATATTATGCGGATTGAAGATTTTGTATTTGTAATTTATATCAAATTACATCATAGAAAGTATAAAATCGTGCAGATTGTAAAAAGTATAAGACCAAATAATCTGACTCAAACTAAAATATTCAAAAAAACAGGAAAATGTTGCACAAATATCAGTTCGAACATCATCTAGATATTTAGATTATTATAATAAATTGTCATTAGGTAATATATCATACCTAAATAACATCAAAGCAATTACTATACATGACGCTACTTACAGAAAACAAAACACCAAACACACATCATACTGATTTTGTTTATGTTATGATAACCAAATATACAGTATATATATATAATTTATTATAGTGTTTGGTGTTTTGCTTTTCTTCATCATATCCATATCTATAACCTGCAGATTATTAATAAATCTATTTTATGATTACCTACTTATTTAGATCTTATATAAATACATTTTTATGTTAACGTGGATAAAAAAAGAAAATATATAATAAAAAAAAATACTATTTTGTTTCTCCGTTGGATGTATAGAAATCTTTAATTTATACCATTCGTTCTGCAAAATAAAAAAAAATTGCACACATTAAGTATATAGAAAGTTCAAATGGTAGACTACTTTTTTGTTGACTGTGGTCTAGCCAATTGACCACTCTTCAATGTAATTAATTGACACCAGTTGATTCAATGAATGATAACCATAAAAGACACACAGCAGGAAAAAGAAAGTGTCAACGATGGCCGTCATAGCAGGTTTTTGACGAACTGGAGGGGGCCAATGGAAAGGATTACAATAGAGAATGGAGATTGTTATTGATCAAATATGAATTTATATAGATTATGAGATCATGAATTATTTATTCATTTTCTCGCATCAATGCCTACATGTAAATTATTAATAAGATATAACATGTTCTCGTTTTTTCAGAAATCACTAAATATGAATATGGAAAAGTGGAACATCCTTTTTGATAAAAGTAATTCTGAATGGATTGCGTTTCAACCTAAATTGGGATTACAAGTTTATCCATGTTATGCCTGTCGAAAATTGTAAGTAAAAACGTGCAAAATTTACAATAGGTGCACTTAACTTGTAAATACATATTAACATTTTTCAGGTTTGGTGTAAAATCGTCCTTTTTGGATCACGTTAATCGGCGCGGTATGATGTTAAAGTACAAATGTAGTGTCTGTATCAGATCGGAAGAATTAATATTTTATAATCCATGTTCATTTCTGTTACATACCCGTCAGCATTATAAGTTATCGGGAGGACAAATCAATTTAACAGATTTGACAATTTGCAATTTACCATTGGGACTTTGTGGGTTTTTACCGAACCCTAAAGTTCCCTTGTTTTATAATGTAGAAGATGACCAAGTCGATGAAACATTATTTATCAATACAAGATTTTACAGTCCTTCACAAGAATGTATGGGAAGATCACTTATAAACCTTATTCCATTGGAATTGTTTTTTTTAACGTCACGTTCGAATCAACAATCAACATACTTAGTACTAAAACAAATAAGTAATAATATTCCACGGTGTCAATTTGTGACTTTTGAAAATAGCAGTTTAGCTTCAAATAACAATAGTACAAACAATAACCGAACAGAAAATAATACAAATAAAAACAATGTAACTATAGAAAACGAAATTCAAATTAAACAAGACCCATTTGAAATTACTGAAGTAACTACCATCAACGATACTGAACCTATCATAAACGAAAGCGAGTCAATTTTAAAAAATTGTGAAACTAAAAGCGAATCTATTTGTAAAGTAAATGATAAATATTATCCTCGCTGTCTAGAATGTGGAGAAACACAGGTGATGCCAATGGGAAAACATTTTTTGAAAGGTAACAAACCATTTAACGAATCGTTGAAATGCAGCATATGTAAATACATTGCTCCATCTGAATGTTCTTTAAAAGCCCACGAACGAATTCATCAAAGCATTCCACCGTTTGTATGCCCAGAATGTGGAAAAGATTTTGGATCTTGGAAGCATTTATTGGCCCATTTAGAAGAAGTATGTTTTCATTTGACAAAACAAGTACGTTTACGATGTCCCGCAAAAAAGTGTAGCAAAATATTTGCACAAATTGGTACATTTTCCACACATTTTTTAGTTCATATGCAATGCTTGATAAAATGTACATTATGCGAAATTATATTTTTTACCGAAGACGCTTTTGCAGATCACTCGGTCAGTCACAACGGTAAAGTGGCGTACGTTAACGTATACAAGTGCACAGTTTGTATAGATGAAACAGAAATATATAATGATTGTAAAGAACACATTTATGAACATGCTACCAATAGGAAACAATGTTTATATGTTTATATTTGTAAACACTGCCATAATTATTTTAGATCCGATATTACTTATGCAAACCATTTATTACGCTGTAATAAATTTTTATTTAATAATAATTCTCAGAGTTTATCGAAATCAACTGTTCTTTTTCCTTTTTGTAAAGAAAAATTGAAAAATAACGATAAGACCGTCGAAATGTGCATTTGTAAACAAAAAAATGATACGTTACATTGTAAATGCAATAATACCAAAAATGTTAATAGTTCCAAGAAAAAAAATGAATTGGCATTTAATATAAAGAAGCAATTTAAAGATGCGAACAACCTAACAAAACCAACGGCTTGTCTTTTATGTCAAGAAAAGTTAAATATTAAAGAATTATACGATCATGTTACAAATAAAAAATGTAAGTTCCATAATCCTGTTGTTGTACTTAACAATACGAATAATATTAAACAGGAATTTACAATAACGAAAACTAGTGAAACCGTTAAAAAGAAACGTAAAAGATCGCTAAGTGTTTCACCTAATAATAAAAATAAACAGTCAGTTTTGAATTCCGATAATGCATATACAAAACTCGAGGAGCCAATGCCGTTTGATGGAACTTATTATTGTAAAGTTTGTGATTACAGTAATACAAATAGAAGTAAATTTCACGATCACGTTATTTTACATCGTGACGTAAGCACCGCCTATCAGTGTATGGAATGCGGCGAGTGTTTTGTAGTAAAACCATCTCTAAACAAACATTTACTATATTATCATCAAGTTACCGATCTCGAATCTTATTTTGACGAAAACAATTGTTTTGATAAAAAAGCAGTTAAAGAATTAGAAGATGTCATGCGTTTGGCTCCGGGCGAATCAAAACATCCCGTTGCAGAAAATCAGTGTAGAGTTTGCATGCAAAAGTTCAACAATAGTTTAGAATTAAATAAACATTTCCGTGTTCATGGAATGGCATTTTTGTTAAAAAAATTAAAATAGAACGCCATCGGTACACTACTCGGATATTACCGTTTTTATTAAATTTTAAATAGTTAATTATTATTAGGCAGGTAGCTGCCTTCGTAATTAGTTAGGTACTGCATCATAAAGTTTTATGTGTTACTGCATGAATCTATATACTTGTAGGTTTACAACAAACGGTTTATTTTGTTAATAAAAATGTCCGTATAATATTGTTTCAATTATTCATATTAATAGATTTTAAGTTTTATATTTTTAATTGAAAATGAACAGACTATTGATATTTGTAGATTCTAATTGTAAATATTTTACCTATATATTTTATATCTGTTAAATCAAATTCTTTCGAAATTTGCTTATTGGAAAAATTACAAATACGAAACATGCTATTATATATATATATATATATATATATATATATATATATATATATATATATATATATATATATATATATATATATATATATATATATATATATATATATATATATATATATATATATATATATATATATATATATATATATATATATATATATATATATATATATATATATATATATATATATATATATATATATATATATATATATATATATATATATATATATATATATATATATATATATATATATATATATATATATATATATATATATATATATATATATATATATATATATATATATATATATATATATATATATATATATATATATATATATATATATATATATATATATATATATATATATATATATATATATATATATATATATATATATATATATATATATATATATATAATATATATATATATATGTATATATCATATAAAAGGATTTATTTTGGTACAACTATTAACATAACTCGGTATCTTGAGCCGATTAAAGCAGCGACACCTGGCCCAACTTACTTAATTTTATACTTTTTTAAATGTTTAGACTAAATTATTTAAAATTCAATATTTCTTATGTTGTTAATCATTCCTAAGCATTACCTTTAGATAAAATAATTTATTTACCTCTACATCCACTGTGTAGGCACATCATGACAAATAAACTAAACACGTAAAATATAATATTGAGGAATTTCTTAATAAACAATTTATAGTTTTAAATTATCAAAGGTCACATTCAAGTACCTACAATAGTTTATGTAAACTAATTGTGGAACAGATAAAATTTATAATATAGTACTAAAAACAGAGAAGTTTGTACATAAAAGTTTGTTCCTAGTCCATAATGAACATAAAAGATTTTGGCTTTAAAATAACATATAACTTTACAACTAATTATATTTTTAAATCGGCAAATATTATGAATATGACACATTATTACTTAGGAATTTATTTAGTTGGTTTAACATCATAATAATGTAAAATTTATAACGATTAAATGTGATCAATAAATTATTTTATTATGGAAGTATAATGTAAGAAAACATACTGATGAATTTTCTATGTTTAATTGAATTTTTAATAAAATATAAACGGTTTTAATCATGTTTAGGACCACTAATGAGAACGAGAAAAAAATTCGACTCGGTGTTTATACGAGAGTAAATACAAATCTGCCTAGCAACTGCAATGATAGTTAAGCACATTGTGGATTCGTATCCACATTAATATAGCTTATCCAAAGCTATATGATGTCACGTCATCAATACAAGGTTACTAGATGATGACGTTTCACAGTGGTGTCACCTCGTACCTCGTATTTTGACAGTTCTAATAAATTGTAGTCTTTCTTTATACCATCTAATATGTGCGCAAGTAAATCATCTATACAATTAGTCACTTTCCAAACTTTAAATTGAATTACAAATAAACAATCTAGTAACTTTTTGTTGACGTGAACATCATATAGGTTTGGATAAGCTATAAATAGCAGTAGAAGACCCAAATCATAATAAGTTACTAACAAGAGAGGGCGAAAAAGGGATGGCGGGATAAATTACATTTATCAGAACAACATAACACCAGTGCAACATAAAAGTATTCGTTTGGCGAGGGAAGGCATTTAATAGTGAAAAATGAAAATATATTAATTTCAATATATATATATTGAAAAGACCTTATTTTACCAAAGCAAATACTAGCCTACAATTTACAATAAAAATTAAAAGATGGAAGTATTATTGATAATCGTACGCTAATATTTGATAAAAAATAAATTAAATTACCTCAACATGATGAAAGATGTTTCAATATAAAACACTAGGTTCGTTAATAACAAAAATTATTCTTTAAAAGAACATTTATGGAAAACATAAAAAATAAACAAAAAAAATGCATTAACTATCGTCATTCATACATCACACATTCATAAACACATCACTTGGGCTAGTAATAAAATTAGTTTTTCAGTCTTGCACTTTATAATTCGTCTCTAAGATCCTCTTCTTCGCTGGTTGGTGGAGGAGCACCACCGGCACCTTGATATAATTTCGTAATAATGGGCTGTATTACATCTTCCAATTCTTTCTTTTGTTTTTTATATTCTTCTGCATCAGTGTCTTGGTTATCTTCTAGCCATTTTATTTTCTCGTCGATTGCTTCTTCCATTTTCGTTTTTTCGTCGTCAGAAACCTTGGCTCCCAATTTTTCTTTATCGCCCAATTGATTTTTCAAAGAATATGCATAACTTTCCAATTCGTTCCTGGCTTCCACACGTTCCTTCAACTTTTTATCGTCATCTGCAAACTTTTCTGCATCTTTAATCATTCTATCGATGTCTTCGGGAGTAAGTCTGTTTTGGTCGTTCGTGATGACAATTTTTTCTTTATTTCCTGTACCTTTATCTTCAGCAGATACTTGCAAAATACCGTTAGCGTCAATTTCGAATGTGACTTCAATTTGTGGAACACCACGAGGTGCAGGAGGGATGCCAGTAAGATCGAATTTACCTAATAAATGATTGTCTTTTGTCATGGGCCTTTCACCTTCATAAACTTGGATAGTAACTGTATGTTGGTTATCAGATGCGGTAGAGAATATTTGCGATTTCTTTGTTGGAATAACGGTATTGCGAGGAATAAGTTTAGTCATTACACCACCGACAGTTTCGATGCCCATAGTAAGAGGATTAACATCCAACAAGACAATAGCGTCGGTATCTTGTTCACCAGAAAGCACACCGGCTTGCACGGCAGCGCCATAAGCTACGGCTTCGTCGGGATTGATTCCTCGTGAAGGTTCCTTGCCACCAAAGAATTCTTTCACCAGTTGTTGCACTTTAGGGATACGAGTAGAACCGCCCACCAATACAATTTCATCTACATCTTTTTTGTTCATGTCGGCATCCTCTAACACTTTTTGAACCGGTTTCATGGTCGAACGGAAAAGATCCTGTAAAACAAAATTTTATTAAAAAAATATAGTTTCGGACAATAAATAACAAACATACCATATTAAGTTCTTCAAATTTGGCTCTTGTAAGAGTTTCTGAAAAATCGTCTCCTTCAAAGAACGATTCAATTTCGATCCTAACTTGATGGCTGGAAGATAGTGCCCGTTTCGCCTTTTCAACTTCCCTACGTAATTTTTGCACTGCACGGTTGTCTTTACGAATATCCTTGCCCTTCTTTTTCTTATACAACTTGATGAAGTGGTCCATTACCCTTTGATCGAAATCTTCACCACCCAAATGGGTGTCGCCATTAGTTGCAACGACCTAAATAACAAAACTGTTTAACGTTTGCCAATAAAGAAATATAATGTAATCATAGAATTGACAATAAAATTTATCAGATAGATTTGTTTTTTCATGTTTTTCATCAATTGAACTATGCTAAACATCATGTTTTCTAAGAAAATTAATCAATTTTATATACTTATAGATAAATAAAATTACCTCGAAAACTCCATTATCGATGGTAAGTAACGAGACATCAAAGGTGCCGCCGCCTAAATCAAAGACGAGAACATTTTTTTCGCCATCCTTTTTATCAAGTCCATAAGCAATTGCGGCAGCAGTAGGTTCATTAATAATTCTCATTACATTAAGTCCGGCAATTACGCCTGCATCTTTAGTGGCTTGACGTTGAGCATCGTTGAAATAAGCAGGAACTGTAACTACAGCATGGGTAACCTTTTTACCCAAATATGCTTCTGCAGTTTCTTTCATTTTGCCTAATACCATGGCCGATATCTCTTCTGGAGCAAATACTTTATCTCCCTGACCTGTTGCGACCTTTACATGAGGTTTCGAGTTCTTTTCGATTACTTTAAACGGGAAAAATTTAACATCATTTTGTACTGAAGTATCTGTCCACTCGCGGCCAATTAACCGTTTGGCATCAAAAACTGTATTTTCGGGATTAGTGGTAAGTTGATTTTTTGCTGCGTCGCCAATTAATCTTTCACCTTCTGCCGTAAAAGCTACATAAGAAGGTGTAATACGATTACCTTGATCGTTAGCGATTATTTCAACTCTGCCATTTTTATAAACACCCACACTACAATATGTAAAATTAGTATGGTATTTTCGATTATTTTATTAACATCTTACCATGAGTATGTGGTTCCTAAATCAATACCAATTACAGTTCCAACTTCGTCCTTTTCTTTCCTATCATCTTTGGCCAATACAGAGGCCACAAGACATATAATTCCTAATGCTAAATACAACCTCATTTCGTCACCTTATCCTGCAAAAAAAAAAGTATAGAAACTAGTTAGCAATTAATTTGAACATTAAATATTCAATCAAATAACTGTACATTATATGTGGACACGTCGTCAGCAAATTAATCAATTTTGAAATAATTAACTTTTCTGATAATAAGTTCAGGGTACTTAAAAGAAGTAGGGCCTTTTTGTAATTTAAATATCACTAATCTACCACGTTCCACAAAATAGTTCAATTACCTAATGATTGCAGTAAAAAACCGATTCTACAATATTAATTTAAGGAAACGATTAAAAAGAAATTACATACCTCTTTAATTCTCACTATTTATAATAAAAATATTAATAAAAGCTCACTTAATTATAAAATACTGTTAATGTTCACGTGTACAGCTTCAACAAACTCTTCCTTAAACTGACGAATATTTTCTGACACGCCGAATATAACTAGAAATTTCCTCGTGTAGAACTCGGATTGGTCAAATTTAAATCTAGGCATTTTCTAATTGGTACGAACTTTCACACTTTGCGCATTTTGATAGGCCCACGTATACAACCATAATCATGAATGGAATAGAAAACTGTAGATTACTCTAGAATATTATGAAATTGTTTCGTCGTAAATTAAAAACTATTTTTTGGAGAATTTTAAATAAAAAAGATACTCATATGATATCGTTTTATATTTTAAATAACGAAACGTGTTAAGTTTCGTCGTCAACATGATGGGAAATACGTTTGCGCGGGAAATTTAAATAATGCATCAAAAAATATCTGCAACGTTTTATAAGATTTTATATTTTACGTAATCTGTAATAATTACATACAATTTTACACATCAAATATCAAAATTTACTTTTTAAAAATAACCACTCCAAAATAAGTGGGGTAAAATAAGTAATAATAACATCGGCACCTGCAAAAAATAGTTTTATTAAAGAGTTTAAAAATATAAATTTGGTTTCGTTTTAATATTATGTAATACTATGTAACCTTTCGATAGTTAAGTAACTAAACTGTTATGAAAGAAGGCCTTTTTGTTTCATATTTACCTGCTCTTTTCATGGAAACTAATATTTCTTGAAGAATTTGTTTTAAGTCGAAAGCTCCTTGTTGTGCACCATGGCAAATCATCGAATATTCTCCAGAAACTTGATAAACAAACAGAGGATACTCTGGATGTGTATCTTTAATCTGTTTTACAATATCCAAATATGCAAGGGCTGGTTTTACCATTAACATATCGGCTCCCTCTTCTACATCTCTTTTCTTAAAAATATATTAAAAATAAATATAAACGAGCAATAGTGTTATAAAGAGTACAATCCATTCTTCTAATATAAAACGCAAGCAGGTAAACACTTGCTGATAAATGTCTATGCATTTGTAAAAATTTTCCATTATCCACAAATAAACACTTTTTGCTAAATTGGTAGGTAGCTAATAGGTGGTAGTACATTGTGCAAGCATTTCTAGGCGAGGTATCATAAAATGTTACAAACCAAAACAAATGAGCACAGTGGGATATCTCTAAAAATACCCTCGGTACTTTTTTATTGGGTACAATATGTTGGAGGAACCAACAATGAAAAATAAAGTACCATCAATATAAAATTTAAGATTTTACCTATATTATGGATTTCCAAAAAAATAGAAAATATAGGAGCGGTACAAGCTCCGAGTGCATATAACATTTTTCCCCTATAATTTTTAAAATTTAAAACAAACGATTAGCAGTACTGCTATTCAGACGGTTGTTGCAATAATAATTGATTCCGTGGTTTAATAAAATAAAGGAGTCTGTATAAATATAGTTACATAAGTAAAAATTTTTTAGACCTAATCTACTTGAATACTTGGCCCTTTTTGTAACTAACAAATACATTTTCATTTATTATTCGTTAGTGATAAAAAATTTGCAGTATTATATAATTATTTAAAAACTAATAACTTAGGAAAAGAAATACGATAACAATAAGAATAGCTGTCCTTAGTAATTTTGATTAGGTAG
The DNA here is from genome assembly GCA_036326145.1 of Rhagophthalmus giganteus. NCBI lineage: Eukaryota > Metazoa > Arthropoda > Insecta > Coleoptera > Rhagophthalmidae > Rhagophthalmus > Rhagophthalmus giganteus. Next base: position 8,063,658 of record JARFJA010000067.1, on the reverse strand, counting down.
GTACTTACTGCAGCTCGTGCAGCAAGGCCAGCACTGCCCGGTGGAAGTTGATAACATTTTCTATCTCCAAAATTAGGCGTAGATTTGGCTGCATCTCTGAAAGGCCCATAAAATGAAGAAGCAAATTTAGTGGTATATGATAATATAGCCACTTTATGTTCCAGACGATGTTTTATTAATTGCTCTTTAATTGCACCTATACGTCCATCCATGCAATCAGATGGAGCAACTATATGTGCACCTAAATATTTGCATTAAAAAATTGTTAAAGAGCATGTAAATGGATATAACACAGACCTGCCTGTGCATAAGCCAAAGCGACCTCAGCAATTCGTCTTACACTAGCTGTATTGTCCACTGTACCATCTGAATATAGAAGTCCACAGTGGCCGTGATCGTGTACGGACATAAACACACATCGCAAGCAATAATAAGATTGGGAAACCAACTTTTTATTTTTGGTATTGCTTTAATTACAGGATTTTGTTTACTATCTGCATGAATGCCATTTTCATTCTAAAGTTAAAATTATCGAAATAAGCATATTAAATAATTTAGCATCGATCTATACCTTTGGTAATTGATTAACTACACCAAATAAAAGCACAGATTGTAATCCTCGGTTTACAAGAATATCGAGATGATTCTTCAAAACGTTTGTGCCAAATCTCGCCATTCCTGGCATAGAACCAATCGGCTCCTTACCATCATCGTCTTCTCTAAATTAATGACTCAAATTAAAAACAGAAATATATGCATAACTCTACTTACATAATAAATATTGGATACATCAAGTTTTTGGGAGTAATATCACATTTTAAAGTTTGCCATTCCCTAAAAGTTGGGTTACTAATACCACTATGCAAAATATGTGCCTTTTTTGGGAACATTGTACTTATTTTATGTTAAATACCAAATTGGAATCTCTTATATACCGATGCCAATAGAAACTGCAGTGATAAAGCAGTTTATCACTGATTATAAGTATGATATATAGGGTATCTCATAAATATATGCAGGAACAATTAAATAGTGGGAGTTGCATATGTATAAAAATTATGTATTTTGTGTTATATAAGTATACCGGGGCCACATATATACATACCTTTTATAACTTAACTATATTAATTTATTATTATTCTCTATTGGCCAAGAACTTTAGTTGACATGACAATATATAACAACTTAATTAACTGTTAAATATTTTGATTTTAATGTTTTTCTGAAGTTGGCCTAAAATGTAGAAATTTTCATCTCCTGATAAAGTTATCTGACAAATATTTACCATGGAAACAATTGTTCGAACAAGCGCTTCTATGGTAAATATCTATCAAGCAAATTTGTTAGGAGATGGGAAGATGGGACCGTACTTGTTTATGGTTTTATGCGATCTCATTAGTTACCAAATATATAACTTATAAAGAAACCTCAGTTAATCACATAAATTATTTTATGCGGAATTTATCAAGATCGAGAAAACTAACAGAGAATTACACAATGAATTAGTGCTCAAAATATCTCCGAGGAGATAAATGTGGATTAAATTGAAAAAAAAAACTAATTGTAAGAAAGGAAAAGAATGAGAAATCACTATAAGCAATATGGACCATTCAAATTTTATTCTGATGCACATCATCAATAAAAGTTACTAGATGATAACGCTTCACGCAGTGGTGTCATCTCGCACCTTGTATTTTTACAGTACTAATGAAGTGTAGCCATCTTTTGCCATGTAAATGTGTACAGGTAAATCATCTGTATCTATAATATGTCACTTTCCAAACTTTTAACTTAATTACAAATATACAATGTGGTTATCGTTTTATTGATGATGTGCATCGGAATAAAATTCAAATAAGCTAAAGGCCTATTCAGCTTGTAAAAATTTGTAATATAACATATATTTTTTTTTATAATTATTAACATGAAAAAATGTTAAATTCTTAACAATTCACATTTATTATAACAATAAAAATGTAACAAACTATTAAAATACCAATCAGTCAAACATTATATTATATATAATATATACGTATATCAGATTATTTTCTGATATATATTTTAACAGCTACCTATATTGCTAATTAAAATCACTGCAACAATTTATTAATTTTAAATTGTATTTTAGTAAACTATTATGTATCTTCTGGCTCTTCGTGAACATCACAAACAGTTTTTTGATTACTTTCATGACAGTTTGAAGCGGTAGATGTTGATGGTTGCGTGTAATGTAGATTGTATGGTTGTAGTGCTGGTGTTGTTTCAGAATCTTGTTCTAAACAGATATACACAGTGAATTTATTTTAACAGTAAGTACATTTATTTGCATATTTATGATTAATGTTACCTTTAGGTAGGAATTTAGGAGAAGGCACAAGGGTTTATTAATCTTGTTGAAAATTAGTATATTCCCCAATCTAAAATGTTGTTTGTGGAAATGGGATCTTGATATATAATGAATACAACTTTTATAACTTACCTGTTTGTTGGTAATTGGAAGCACAGAAAGTATCTCGAATTACTTGACAATTTTGCATATTTACTTTCATAAAACTAGGTCCAAATATAAAATATCCAATTCCACTACCTAGAATTAGAGAAATAACCATCCACCCATTGTAAACCATTACGGCCAACATTAAAATATATCCTAATACTTGAAAATTGAGCCAGAGAAATGCATCCCATAAAAAATATAATATTCTGCAGAAATAAAATTGATAAATTTAAATAAAATTAAACTTTTTAACAATTTCATACCTATGCGAAAGAGTAAATTTTATCGGTTCAATAACTTGTCTACTGTCAAATAAAAGGGCTGCACTTTCGGTCGGTGGACAAGAGGTGCGAATTTGATTAGCCCTCAAGAAAAGTTCTTTCTGTTGTTGTCGAACCTGCAGTAACTTGAGCCATTCCAAAAATATTGCTAATGCAGCTAAACCGAAACATGTCGATATTAACCCACCAACCGTCGTAATATTGTATCCAGTGAATAAAAAATTTGTTATTGTTAAATCCCACCAAAAGGACATATGCATTTTGCTTTTAAATTTAATGTCACGATAAATAAATAAACGAACATTGAATCTAAATGATTAAATGTCGACTACATACTTAAATATAATTCGATATGTTTCCTTTATTTTATCTTTTTGATTATAATGTAAACACTCCTTGATAACACTGACAAAACTTGAGAATAAACCAATAAAACAGTAGAATATTTGGCATTCTTAAGATAAATTAATTTTGACGAGTATCTATTGGTCCACTGTTATCTTTCAGGGAGTTTAGAAGCTTAACCTAAAATTTGTTGTATTTATTGTTGTTCTACTTTAAGTGGAAATTTTAAATACAATGGCTTTATATGATAATAAACTTTGGTTATTATCGCATATTCGCAATTCCTTTATATCTACAGATGACACAGGTTTGTTTATTGTTGTGTTAAGACAATTTTATTTATTTATATGTTGTACATATTTGTAGGAATGAGCGAGCTTGTAATGGTAGGCGAAGATGTACCAAAATATCTAGCCGATAAATTAGATTATTATCACGATCCAGAAGACAGTGAAGAGGACGAAGACGATATAAGTCGCGAACCGTACGATCTCCAATTAGATATGGATTTTGAAGTTCACAGGCAACGGTCAAATACTGCTGTTCGGCTTGAAAAAATGGATTTGGCCAAGAAGAGAGCAGCCAAAGTGAAAAATATTAAATGGGAAATTAGTTCTGTTCCACCTACTTGTGAAGATATAGAAGTGCTGTTTGTAAGAAAAAATTTAAATAAATCCAAAATCGCGTCTTCAAAAAAATCTTTACTATCCGAACAATTAGCAAAATGTACGAATTTGCCGCAAAATCCTTACATCGAATATGCAAAGTTTGATGGTAGCGCTCAAGTTGGTATTTTAACAAGAAAATATAAAATATTTTTGACAATGTTGCCCGAAGAACATAGAAATTATCCGATGATCGTCAGTTGTGTTGCTACTGCGAAAATTGAAGAACTAATTGGATTTATACTCTTAAAATGCAGGTTACTATTAAATTATCATAAATTCTCTACCGAAATATAATAACTAATAGAATTTGTTTTGGTAGCTGACTTTAAAGCAGCATTATTCTCAAAAATTCATCATACATCTTTTATTTTTAGTACGATACATGGCGATTTTCCTTTACAACCAGTTTCACATTACGGATTATATATAACGGAAGAAGATGGAGAAGTTGATCATGATTTTCCAAGTTTAGATTCAAAGGAATGCGTAGCTAAATTTGGTTTTACTTGTTTGGGGCTTGTCGAACATAAGCACAGTACTAAAAATGTTAGTTTCGAATCGTCTCAAGTTATTATACACAATGAACTTATCGAAGATGGCATAAATATATCTCTCAGTAATACACCTATAATAGATGAAGCCAAACAAATCACGGCTAACATGCAGTTAATGAAAGTTCATACAACTGCAATGGAAGCACCTCTTTACCAGTCTTATAGAGTATATATAGTCAATAAAATGAGAGTCAAGGCAGAGATACACTTAGGAATTAGTGGTGAAAAAATAGAAATTGACCCCTTACAGCAAAAAAGTTCCAAGTTTACCTTTGTACGTCAAAAACCAGTAAGCCATCATATAGATTCAGTTGCATGGTGTGAAATTACAGATACTAAAAGCAGCGGTACTGCATTTAGAGTAGTATACAGTTCAACTTTTGGTAGTGGAAGTTCTACTAGTATGGGTATTGCTTCCTTATATTTAGTATTTAAAACTTTTTTTTTTAATAATTTTAATTTTAGTTTCTAATCAGTCCCCAACTCTACAAACCTCTGCAAGTTTTAAACATTACGATTTTGAAGCAGATCATAATACTGCAGAAGAAATTGTACAAAAGATTAATTTAATACTCGAATTAAGATCTAGTGCAAGCAGGAAAGAATATTTAGCAACACGTGACCGAAAGCAACAGAAGAAAAAAAATATACATTTAATCAAATAAATAGCTTTTGAATTGCACGTTTGTAGATTGATCGTTTTGTACATATATTTAAATAAAAGATAATAGGTAATTTATTTATAATAATTTCGATTTATTTATTGTCAATTTCCTAAAGAAAAATATATGAAAATTTGAAATGTGAAGTGTTTGAAGACTATTTTTCAATAAATAAGTATATGTACTTAGTTCATGATTTTAAAAGCCTTCTTAGGCATGTTAATTTATACGATTTTGTTACAATTAAGAAGGTATATAAAAATGAAGCATATTTATATAATTATAAATCATTGATTTTAAAATGCCCGCTAGTAATAAATTTTGCAGGGAATTTTTGTTGGCAAGGACAAGTTTTAGTTATAAGCAAAGTCAGTGGAGTACTCCGATATTAAAAATTATTAAACGTTAATAATTTGATATTTAAGCTTTCTATTTAAAAAAAAACAAGTACTGAAATACACAAAACTAAAGCAAATCTCGTTAACAACGTGAATGAAATAACTCAAATAATTTAAAAAAATTCTCAACTTATTTTCGACCGCTACTGATTAAAAAAAATGTTTTTAAGTGATACCAACAGAAATTTACCGCAAAGTTTCAAATTAATTACATTAAATAAATATAATTATGACGCACGTATATTATAAAATTATCGACACGAACATTAATTTCAGCTATTTTTAATTATTTTATTTAACAATAATTTTATTGTAAACGATTTTTTTATGCTATATACATTATCATTAATCAAATAGTAATGAACCTTGTAAAATTTTTAACAAATTTCTACAAAATAGCGCTACTAACGATAATAGCGATAATTGTAATTTCACTCTTTAAAACAAATTAAGCGGCTGATTTTTAGGATATTAAAATAACATAGATAAGTATAAATTAAAAATCTAGGTAGAGGTATTATGTTTTATATTTTTAAAGAACACCATAAATATATTACTATGTACTATATAAAAAAAATTAGTATGTAAACTATTGTTAATAATTTCCTTTGGTCTTCGAATGTCTATAAAATATTACATTTTTCACTTCATACTGATCGACTTTATTATTATTAGGTACCTGAAATATAATTTTATTTTTAAAACTATATCGTACGTGTATGGAACTATAAGAAAGAAACCCAAATTCTGAGCAATAAATAAGTAGGTATGTAGCTATTGTAGCCTCTAAATGGCCCTATATCTAATTGCTAAAATTTAAAATAAACGTAGGTATAAGTATCTGTACAATATATAATTTATAATTAATTTATATATATATATGAAAGCACTTTTTGGATTAAAGCATGAATGAATGATAACAAACAATATGTTTGATAAATTTTGTCTATTCATGGTGAATTGTAGTCGTATTTAAATGATTAGAAATCATAGGAATCGTCTTCTTTCTTGACTTTAAATAAAAATTTGTACGTAAGACCAGCAAGTACACCTCCTGCTATTGGCCCTGCCCAGTATACCTGTAATAAAATTAATAAATAAACACTAAGAAATACATTTTGCTGATTTAATAGAACATTTAGTTTTTGTTCTGAACTTTTTTTACCAGCCCAGAATAGGGAGCTTTGGAGCATCAACTGCTATGGTTATTAGCTCCACGTATAAGCTACAAATTACTGAATCATTTTCGAAGTAAAATCAATATTTTGCGAAATATTTGCAAAAAACTGTTCATCATCCCCTTTTGCACCCTGGAAAAAATTTTGCACACGCGGCATCGATGGGGTCGTTTGGGAGATTGTTTAAAATGCCAATATCTAGCTGTATACAAAAATTCATCCGGGTGGGAAATTTTCCGCGGGTCAAAGTTAATTTATCCATTACTGTAATATATCTATTTAACACTTAAAGGAGCAATAAAAATAACATTAGTTCGATTTATTTTTATTTTATAATGTCGATAGCTTTGTTGTTCCTTTTATCTGTCATTACCAAATTATCACTTACCCAGTGGTTTTCCCATAAACCCATTATAACTGCTGGACCAAATGATCGTGCCGGATTCATACTCGATCCAGTGTACTTAATCTGGAAAATTCGCCTTCAACATGTTATCTATCTCAACGTATAGAAACCCACCCCGCAGAGATGACTGGCCGTGATACTAAGACCGATGGCAATAGGTGCAGAGCCTTTGATGTCATGTCTTCGAGAATCTGAAACGGCATGTACAACAAACACAAGAGGAAACGTTAGAACAACTTCCATTAGAAAAGCTTGAGCTGCACTAAGTGTATTCGGGAAATTGGTAATTCCCAAATTTTCTTCATACGCAGTCGGAGTTGCAACCTATGAGTAAAACAGTACCTTAGAATTTAAACCGATAATTTCAAACAGAAAATAAACAAGTTATTCAATAGTTTCGCCGTTGTTTCTCAAGACAAATTGTAAGAGAACAAGTGCGGGATATTATTGAAAAACATTTGTTACATTTGCAAAAAGCCCCGCAAAATTTACGGAATCTTAATCTTCGACTTCAAGAAGCACACGGAATAACGAGATACGTCATACCGATGTTGATCGTCTTATTGAAATTATACCACGAAGAGTAAATGAGTGCATAAGAAACAACGACGAAACTACTCGTTAGTTATTGAATGACTTGTTATGAATGTCCAGGAGATGGTGGAAAATCTAATGGGAGCATATAAACCATGTCAAAATAATGCCACAAGCGCCTATAATATTTTTTCATACGACGCTTTCCTGTTGAGATATTCACCTCGAAAGTTGACGAATAAAAATCAATTTTTTGAATAACAGTTTTATTTTTCGTTGGAAATTAATAATTTTTTGTGTATACACATAATACATTAAGATCTTTAAAATGGACTAGTAAATCTTTTGGTATTACCTCAAGAGCGCCCGGGTGCGCTACCCCTAACCGTTCTAACGCCAAAATGTTTCGGAGGTTTTAGTTTTAAAATTTTAAAGCCACTTGCCGATTTTCCAGACATTTTAATTTCAATAAAATAAACCACATTCCAGAATGTCACACTTAAATAATATCTAATTAAAAATAATATCTGGGATACTAAAAGGCATATTCTTATTCTTTATCTATCATTTTCTCGAATATGGCTCATTTTATCGCATTTAAACAGGAGTACTATTTTTATCCTAAAATGTCTGGAAAATTCGAAAACAAACTAAAATTTAAAAATTCAAACCTCTGGAAAATGTCGTTTAGGTTAGAAACGCTAGGGGTAGTGCACCCTGGCTCTCCTGAGTTGATTTCAAAAAAAATCTATTACATCATTTTAAAGAACTTTACGTATTACGTACGCGTACCAAAAATTATTAAATTACAGCGAAAAATAAAAATGTAATTTAAAAAAAATTAATTTTTACTGTACGTTTGGAGGTGAATATCTCAACAGCAGATGAGCGCCGTAAGAAAAAAAATCTATGGGGGACTTGTGGCATTATTTTAATATTGTTTATATGCTCCCGATAAATTTTCCACCATTTCCTGAACACGGCGTTCCCCCGTTTTTTGAGGGGTGACTCGCGGCCGAAGTTGCCTAAATCGGTTAGTCCGTTATTTAGACAGACTTAATAAAACTACTTTACGAGATAGAAACTCATTTGTGAAAATGTTCACCAGCTCTTATTAGTCCAGTATATAGGAATAAACAAAAAAAATTAATTATCTAACAATAAGTCAATGAGGTCAATTGATGATAAAACTGTAAACAAGAAAAAGTAAAAATACGGAAATAAAAAGAAAATTACCTTTACGTCTAGACTCTAGAGTGTTAAAAGGAAATCTTTTTTAAATAGATATATTAATAAAATAATAATCGTTTACCTTTTTAGCGTTTAATTTAAAAATAGATATATAAGCAGGCGTTTACCTAGGCAACTAATATAATAATAGTAAATTTCTGATTGTGAGCTGTAATTCAATAAAACCACGGGCAGTCATGAGCAGGGTCAGTGGCGCGTGTTTGTAGTGGCCACGGTTGTTCCGAGCCAGTGACCATCAAGTTCAATGTCTAGAACACTGGTGATTTCACTATAAGCTTACAAAGTTGAAGACATCTCCTTTTCCTTTAATGTTTTATTCAAATGGTAACGCAAATTTCTACAAATCTTAGAGTCGTATATGCTGCAAGATTTATAATTTCTGTTTAGGTACTTAAGTAGCGAATAATGGATTTTTTTAAGTAATACTACGTTAAATAATATACCCACGAAGTAAGGAATCCAACATTTTTTTTATAATTTCAAAAATAAATTGATTATTTTCTGATCGAAATTGAAATCATTATATTATGAACTACTTTTTAAAGTGAACGTTAAAATAGGCAATAAAAAATACCCTTTCACAGAAGTACCTAAATGTATTAATTAATCGATATAATTTATATTCATCATAACCATCCAATCTCTAATTATAAGATCTCCTCTTTCAAACGATGATTGATCAGACCGGCCTTTGAAAGTGCAAGGAAAACAAGCACAAGCAGTATTATTTAAAAGATACGCTCTAAATATGCAATTCAATAAAAAATTGCTTTACTTTTAAAAATTAGAACAAACCTATTAATCTTCTTTCCTTCCTTTCACTAAAACGTAATTGTGTTTATTTAAATAATCATAAACTTTACGATAATTTTTATTATACGTTCTTGTTTCAAATAATATTAATTTTTTGTTTCTAATTTATTATTTACACAATTAACGATTGTAAACAGCTATTAAAATTAATTGTAACTAATAATTAAAGTGTCGGTTTTAAAACGATATATTTTTTTATAGTTAAGCGCTTATTTGTTTAAAACAAATATTTTTTTGCCTAATAAAAAATAGGTTTTCAAATCGGTGTGGATTTTTTTTTTATGATTAATAAATTAAGTAGGTAGTAACTAATTTTTGATATCTGTCGATTAAATTAATTACTAAGGGTAACTTTGTTTTCACTTACTCTCAAAAGGGCGGCTCCGGCTGCAGCCCCAATGCATTGAATAGCGACGTAGAATAGAGCTTTCAATAATTTAATATCTCCAGTTACGAACAGCCCTAGTGTTACCGCTGGGTTAATATGACATCCACTCACGTGTCCCAAACACTAAAATAAATTTAATTATTACACCTGATGCTTATTTATTAATTCTAAGTCTTATCTAACGCATTTAAAACTATAAAAAGGTGTATTTTTTTTCATTTCTAAAACAGTTTGACATCTAAAACGGAGCGTCTACGGTAATAATTACTTTTTGCAATTTTTAGAAAAAACAAACAAACAAAAATTTAAGTTAATTTGCATTTCACATCACTTTGTTGTTAACTTGACGAATACGGTCAGTTTAGTGGCATTTCCGCAGAAAAGATGAACATATTATGGTATGTTAACAGTATGTTAACAAAAATGTTAACAGTACATAGGTACAAATTAAAGAATACAGATAAAAACAATATTAAAAAGAAAACAATTCCGTCTTATACTACACATAAACTACTTATACGGTTGGTAGAAAGGTATCGTTTTTTGGTTTTACTTTGAGCTTCATTTTTCTGTTATTCTTGTGCACCAAAGAGATATCAATAATATTAGGTATTATGAACTTGTTAAAACACGTAACACACATTAAAAAAGTTATCTGTGATACCTTAACCACACAGTGACTCTATTGCTTTTCTTGAAATTTCACCAATGTAAAATCATCGCAAACTGATGTCCAGTTTAAATCGGTTAAATCGGTTTAGGTATGTAATTTTTTCCACCACCAGAGTTTTGTAAGTTTATGTCATCGTCATCCGAGTCGCTTTTATTATTTTGTTCATTCGTAAGTAACTTTTCTCGATGCATTTGGTTTTTGAATTCGCTTTGGTTAGGTTATTATTTGTTATCAATTAATAAATTCGATAAATACGAACGAAAGAGAAGACTGCCATCGGAAGACGACAACCCTAACGTGATATAATCCGTCTTGGGTTTGTAAAAGCGGTCTATCTATAGATGAAAATCATTTTTCTCCTTCTCTACATATCCATCGTTTAGGAAAATAAAACGATTACACGCGCACGACGTGCATACGCAAAGATTAGAAATCTCTTTAACTGTTACGGAGCAATTTTGAAAGAGAAGCTCCGAGCAATTTTTAAAATCTAAAATTGCGAGTAACGGTGAAAGTTTATAAAAATTACTTTGAGATTAACATCAAACAGTTGAAGTGTTAACACAATAAAAGTTACGAGTGATGGAAACGTCACGCAGTTTACTAGAAAACGAATAATAAAATTTCTTATTTGGGTGCGACTGGAACTAGATATAAAGAGTTTGATATTTATTATAACTTGTTCAAACCGTAATACGGTATTAGCATATATGCGTGTCTCGATTGCGAAAGGTTAATATTTATTGAACCGTCTTCATATTTACGTTATGTAATAGTTAAAAGCTTATAAGGAGTTTTCCAGGATCCCTGCGATCGTTTCATCCAATTTTTCGTCACATCCGGTGGACCACTGCGTTGTGACGAAACCCCCTACTAACGCTGTTAACCTATAGCTGACAGCTAGTGCAATTTATGTTTGTCAGTGCATGCTTACGACTAACTCTTAGTTTAGTCGTCCTTCAACTTTGTAAATTCGGTCAAATATCATTCTTATTAATCGAAAAAAACTTATACGTGCTAACACGGTTTTGCAATACCTGTATGAAAAACCAACAATTCGTCATACTTTTCACTTATAGGAACAGGTGCACGCATAAGGCATATATCAAATAATTAGTTTTCTAAAGGTCAAATATTAATAATTCATTAAATTAATACCACTATAATATATTAAACGCTCGCGTACGTAATAGAGGGTAAAATAAGCTTTAGTGCGAAACCTCATATGCACAACTCTAAAATAATAATAATATATAATTAGTAAAGATACTCGTCGTCTGTGTTTTTCTAATACCATGTAATAATTTAAATAAATATTGCTTAAATTGACGATAAAAAATCGTGTAATTTAAAGTACCTAATAATCATAATTAATAAGCAGCATAAGAAGATTAATATAAAAATCATAAGTATAGGTACGTGTGATAAAACTAATATCGTTACTAGGTAGATTTATTTGACCTTAAGATGTTTAAAAGTAGAATAAATCTTTGACTTTATACAATACGGTGGTCTAATCATTTATAAAGTTCATTCAACTTATGGCAGGCATTGCACTTTTTTACCAAATCAAAATTTATACAGATAGGATCGATTAGCCTGTTTACGGTCCCTTTCGTCTATTAGCGGCCTCGACTCGTGCAGCACAAAAACATCTTTTGGACACCTAAAAGATATCTATCTGGGTTTGGATATCCATAATATCTAGTGGATATCATAACAACATCTAATGGATATACAAATGTCATAGACATCTATGTATATCCATTGACTGTATTTTTTACTACAGTAGATATTCAATGGATATCTATGGATCTACGATATATAAATATTACATAAATCATATCCATTATTCATTATTTAATGTTATAACTCTAACAACATCTATTTTGGGTCAGTTTTTCAATCATCGGTTAATCCTTAACCACCGGTCAAATATCTGTTTTGGCTAAAGTTTGTATGATAGATAATTGATCGACAGTTAGAGTTAACGGGCAATTAAAAAATCAGCCTTGAACTAATGTTCACTAATGTTATTTCTGAATTTATTCGATAGCATCAGTATGACGCAATAGATATTTAATAGATATCCAATTCGATGTATCAACATGTAGTACATGACAGATATCTACTGGATTAGACATCCTGTGTGTATCCAATGCATATTTGGTGATGTGTATGTGAACAAGAAAATACATTGAAATATCGGTAATGTAAGTAGGAGAGTCAGGTGGACCCCCGCTTTTGGCTGTCGACGATATGTAGAGGTCAGACCAAGATCTGGATGGTCCAAAGTGCGGGAGAGCCAAAAGGGACGAAGCACTGGCACGAAGCATAAAAGAAATGACAAGAAACCAGTTAAATCGAAAAATATACCTGCTCGCGTGCTCTTGGAAATGTTCTTCATTTTGACCGTTTTACTATTGTACCTACCAACCGTATTAAATAGCTATTGGGGCCGCGAATAGGCAAGGGGCCGTAAACAGACGAATCCATCATATTCCATCTTATTTATTAATACCATCGGCAGATTCTCGCGTATCGTGTTTTCATTAATTAAGTACATGATTAAGTACATGATTAAGTACACATGAACCACATCAGAAGCAAGACCAACTATGGAAATAATTCAAGGTTATTTATTTGATTGCGAGAACTGGCACAGTTTTATCGGAGTATGTAGGTGGTCAAATTCAGGTACAATCCTCTAGGGCATATAACTGGTTAACTTGTCACCCATTACACCGGTTTAAGACTTGTCCAGACGAACGGGCACCTCGCCAGATTTAAAATTATAAGTAATTTTGGTACATTTCCTTTGACACGATGGAAATGTAGTATCTCCGTTTTTCCGATAAATTAAAGTGGAACTTGTTTATCAATTATTATTATTGAAAATTCACTTATAGTTTTAGTCAGTATTTAACGAGTATTATTGATATTTTCATGATGATGCTCTTTAGAAAAAATTGTTTATTTATTACCACAATTATTTCACCCGATTTATAAATTAAATGTGTATTTATAAAATACCGAATAACCTGAATTATATGTAGAACGAAAGGACCTAAGTCTTCTAGTAGTTCGCCATAAACAGATAGTGAAAGCGGCCCAGCAAATCCGTCTAATAGGCACTAATTCGTGGTTTAGCGAAGGTATAATTTCTTGCTCGAAATTTAGGAAACGGTTGAGTAACTGATTAGCCTTTGGGTAAAACCGTCGCCGCGTCCTGCACATTTAATTGCTCGCAGAAATCGAACAAATAACGATGGAGTCGATGAAAAAAATTATTTTGTTTATATTAAATAGTTTTTGCTCAAGTATTTTTATCGTAGTATTATTAAAGAACAGCTCGTCCATACTACGTATATACGTACTAATGTGACGTTAGCAAAGTGTTGATTTAATTTGAAATCGCATTTTCGACGAAAGCGTTTATTTTTCTGAATATGCCACTCTCCGTTACTTTAAAATTCACTTTAATTTACCAACAATTATGATGTTGAACTGAAAGAACTTATTAAACCATTTATTCATTGTTATGCCGTATAATTGACCAATTTATCTATACGTAAATTAAGGACCTGCCATTTCGTAGTAAGTTTTACCAAACTTAATTAGTTAACACATGGCAATATTAAATTTATGAATAGCAAACTGATTAACGATTATCAAGAACAATGACGTACGTGTAGGTAGGTACGTACCAAAGCAGTTGTCGTTTTCAACTTATTTTGTGCAACGGGTACAGTTCGGGCATGAGAAAATTTTTAGATTTGTGTAACGATCGACTTAAATTCGCACATAGGTAATAACGGAGCTACATTATGTGTCACTATGTACTCTCGAATAAAATTATAAAGGAGTGCCAACTAGTTGGCCAGCAATACCGAAATAAGAAGTAACTGTTATAATTCCAACATAATTTCAAGATGTGAAGAAGCGTCGATATGCTGACATATAGACGTTTGTTTAAAACATAACTTGACGCGTTATTATATTAAATTGTAAGACACAATGATAATTGAGCGCAAATTGCATTTACTAATGAATAATGGATAGGAAAGGTGCCCGCGGCGTTGTTCAAGGGGCCGCGCCCGCAAGGGTTAATGCGTTGCATAATTTCTATTACCCACATTTGGGCTTGGTCTCCCCAATTTAAGATTCACAAATATTAACAGGATGTGACCCAAATATCTCGGTTAACCCAAGATTACGGTAACAATTATTTATTAACAACTTTTATTAAAATCGTTTAGATTTACGTTTCTATGCCGTGTACGTATGCATGCCTAGTAAAGTTGCAAGTAACCGAAGTGGATAATTATAACTTCACCCGCAGTCAACTTGGATGATTTGCGTTATTTTTATTTACGGATAAAAATCTAATAAATATCGTGGTGACTAACTATAGACAAGACGTTACGTAATAAATTTTAAACAGAGAAAATTAAAGCGAAGTAATTTAGTTGTCGACGAAAATTTTAATTTATAAACTAATTAGATATGTTGTATTCCAATGCGAGTGCGGTTTTACCTGCACGATCTTTAAATTATGTTTAGATTATATCGGCATTCTGTTTAGTTTTTGCATGTTAGATGACGATGTAGGGTGGTTCCGTGTCAAATCAACCAATCAATTGTATGAACCTCAACAGTCCAGAAATTCATCGTTCATTTCATACCAATAAAGTTGACAAAAACTGTAAAATTTCAGATTTTCATTAATTTTCAAAGGAGCAAAAATCGCCCCGAAAATGTCGACATCTTTAACTCTTTAAAAAGCTGTAACCCAAAAAAATATTTGTCCTATAGAGAGTTCGCTTTGGTGTTTTTAATGGGCTTTAATTTGATACGCGACACGACTACGATATTTAAATTTTATAATTTTTGAAGACCTCAAAAGAACTGTTTTTTATTTGAAAATCCTAAAAGCGTCCATTTTTAATTTTTTTTTGTGAAAAAGTCATGTTTTAAAGACATTAATTGACTATTCACGTGCCAAATTTATGTTGTTTTTTATATAAAAAAAGAAACATTTAAAAATTAAATGTTCGTATAGTATATAGGAGAAGAACATAAGCAAATTCTACTTTTGTAAGTTATAATAGAACTAGGTATGAAAAATTAATTTCACAGAAACGAGGTCACTTTTTTTTGTAATAAATAACGTTCAATTATATTACATTTGCCTTTAGGATTAGTAGATTTAATTCAAACAAGCAGACAATATGGGAAAATTTACATAACTAACGTAAGATAGATAGTATATAGTACCTATGTAGTAATTAAATCCATCTTAAAAGTTTAGTAACCACAAAAAATAGTCCGGTCCGTATTGGATTAAATAAAAACGAATATTATATGATCGATCGAACTAATTTACGGCAATGATTGACATGAACCGATTAGACGGAAGGTGTTTCTTACTACACCATTTTTTGAATGCGATACGTCGGCTAGTTAAAACCTTCAATAAAGTTTGCCGTCGAAGAATAAATTGACGTAGGCATTAAACAAAACGAGTAGGTAGGTATACATATATTGCGTTTTACGTTCTTGCTTCATTCGCTCGGTCTACATTTAAAATTCGTTTTCTTTTTAGGCGCTAACAATTTTATTGTATTAGTTGACATAAGTATGAAGGTTTTCAAACCGTCGATCCCGAAATCTCCCCTTTTTTTACATTGTACAAGTGGGCGCTGGTAGAACGATTAAATATTAAATTATCTCGATAATAAAAGACATTATTAGAAATTGATCGTCAATTGTTTTTAATTATTTCCAGTAAACACATAAAAAAAAGTTCAATCGAAACTGTTTATTAAAAGTAATCATCAATTATAAAAGCTAGTGTTTGTATGTATGTATTACATAAAAATAAGAACAATATAATGCGACCGATCTCCGTTCACTTTACTGTAAATGGTTTAATGTCGTTCATTAACAGGTTGTAAGTACACATCGCGAGTAAGCAGATACAAGTTTTTACCATAAGCGATAAACTTGATTTAGTTTGATACATAAAAAGTGTGTAGCTTTTGTAGGTACAGGGTTATTGGTTACATTTTGACCCCTCTCTCCCATTATTTATTTAATTATTACCGGTACAAAAAAAGTTTCGAATAAAAGTTACAAGAGTATATATTTGAATTTTTATAAAACTTATTAAACATTCAGTGACATGCTTAGGTCATGTTTTTTTTTTTTAAATGAGACACCTCGTATATTATGCCATTTGTCGAGTATACCTCTTTTCTCTAATTAAGACCACATCATGTTTACCTGCTGTGTGTCATACCTGTTTATTTTTTACAATTTTTGAGGTATTAGACTTTGAATGTGCAAAAGTGAAAAAATGTGAATTATAATTAAAAAAATATATATACCACACCAGACGTGGATGGATTTTCTGCCGTACTTTTTAATTCGTTTAACTTTGCCTGTGGTTTTAAACAAGTAATTAATTGTTCCATGACTGTCATTTTCACTAACACGCTTTTGTCGGGCATGGTCAACCGCTTTTTCATCGAAGAGACACATTTAAAGTCCAATACCTCGAAAATTGTAAAAACATAGACATAACATTATACGGTCGTAATCAGAGAAAAAGTCTCATTAGAAAAGTATCCCATTAAAAAAAAACAAACTAAATACTATTTGTAACACATGACCTAGGCACGCCACTGGATTTTTTAATACATTTTATAAAACTTCAGGTATACACTTACAAACTTTTATTTAAAACTTTTTTTGCACCGGTAATAATAAAATAAATAACGGATGGGTTAAAATACAACCATTAACCAGGTACTCACAAAAATAAATTTAATAAATTTATTTTAAGAATCACGTTATTATCGGCATATTTTTAAAATGCGATAGTAAACATAATTATTTTGCAAAATAAGTGGCTATTTAAATCGAAATGACTTATATTATTTGGTGCATAATTTAAGTAAAATAAAGGTGAATTAACACTATTCGAACAAAGTTTATTGTTTTGAAATTAAAAAAAATAACTAGTTTTATAGTTTAACGTGTTTTAAGTTATTTCAGTTTATTAACAAATATTTGGTGAACATCTACTAAAAGGTCGTCGCGGAACGGAACGGAATCGAACGCTCCGGAATCCGTCACAAAACGAAATCGATTAAATTGATTGGCTCGAAATTCGTGTGACATTTACGTTTCGCCAATCACTTCCATCGATTTGATTTTGGTGGATTTCGAAGGGTTCGATTCCGTTCCATAAATTAAACTATACCACGCGAATAAGTCTAATAACATTTTGTTTCTTCCCTCCCGGTAAATAAATTAAGATTTTTGCTACGTAATGTTTTACTAGTTTTTCCTGCGTCGAAAACGATTATCAAAGGATTAACCATTGTATTTTGGTAGCACCGAATAAGCAGAATTATACAGATTATAATTTGGAGCTTTTAACTATTAAAGGAATCGAACATTTTTCTTGAGAAAACAACATTTTTGCAATACCATATTTAAAAATTATAAAAATTAATAATTATATAGGATGTGCGCGAAACCTTTTTGAAAGTTTATATTATTAAAAGCTTAATTAACTTTTGTATAATTTTCATATTAGTATCTCTATTTAAGGCAGCAACATTTGCAACATATAAAATTATTAAATTAAAAAAAATTGTGCGCGTGAAAAATAGGAAAAAGTTAATTGAACGTTTTAAATTGTTTGCGCGGTTTATAATTTTCCAGATAATATGTACCTTTAATATATGGGTGCATGATAAATTGATAATTTTCTACATGATAATGAGAAAAAATATAATAACGACGCGAGATAGCTTTAATTTCAAATGTGTAATAGCGTTAATTATTAGGTATATACACGTTTGGTGTAATTGCATACGAAATACTAGTTAATAATAATCGACCGTGTATCATTAAATTTTAAATAAATGAAAATTCGCCGCCGAATTAGTTTTTGCAAAGATATGTCGTGAAAGAACATGCGTGAAAGATATTCATTATAATGAATAATATTTTTAATGTTCGAATCGTTGCAAGCGACGCCGACGTTACAATGTTGTTATAATTTGTAAGACAGTTTACGTAAAAATGAATACAATATAAACACGAAGGTTACGTTTGTTGAATTGTTGATAAACAATCTTTAATTGTGTAATAACTGTTTATTTTTAAAAAATATATAAAATTAATTTAAAATTATTTTGCGTAATATAACTGTATGTCCTTCACAATATACCTACACCATAATTTAAAAATATTTTTATAAATAAAACATATTTTACTTATTGTTAGGTAGATATGTATATAATTTATATCTTGTTAATCTCTACATGGTTTGTTAAAACAAAGTAAAAATAATTTTTAATTTTTTTTAGAAGTTACGGCATTTTAGAGTTTTTAACGACTAAAAATCTAGTTACCATGATTTAACGACAAATTGGAAATGACGTCATACACATTTTATTAAGGATTCATATTTCCTAAACGTTTGATCGATATGATTATATTTAATACATTATCGTACGCATTTGAAGACGGAAATAAAAATCAATAAAACAAACATCAAAGAATCAAAAATATTGAATAAAATATGTAAGTATATGATGTCGTTTGCAACCCTATAGCGTCCGAGCGATTTTCTTTAAAATTACATTTAAATTTCTCTTGTCAAATTTTGTAGATGCCTAGCAAACCACCCTATTTAACCACCAGAAGATTTAAATCATGACTATTTCGGTGAAGAACCACTGGAAATTTAAAATATTTCACTGAAGTATACGAATTGTGTAACGGTAGTGCTAATTAATCTGTGAAATGAATTGAATATAATTAAATATCCAGTATCTAGCAGACATCTATGATAAATAATAGATAAGAGTACCGAATACCTACTTATATTAAAAATAATTAATATTATCTTTCAGGGTACGATCTCGTATTTCTCAATTGAACCTAAATTCGTTGTTTCTTTTAATGAACAGTTAAGCTGGTGCTTTGTTATCATTTTTTCATTATTTTTTAAACTAGAACGAATACATATCGGATTCACTCCACGCAAATATCTTAAGCAATTTCTATACATACCTACAACATTATGTAGGTACATTATTTGCATAGAAACAAATTAAGTTTTCTTAACGTGGGACGTATTATATGCAATTTATCTAACAATGGATTTTTATTTCTTTTGTTAATGTTATTTATTTTTATGGTTTAATCGATATTAAACACGTTTTAAGTATGAGAACAACTTTTACTCTATTTTTAACTTTTATCTATCGGTTTTATAAAATATGGTTCCCGCACCGGCCAGGGAGAAAATAGGTATATGAAATCAATTTAACTACAGAAAAAATAATATAAATAATTATAATTATTATGTTCAAGTAAAATTAATTTGTTGAACTAGTGAAAATAAAATTTAAAGGAAAAAAATGCTCGAACGTCAAAATATCATTTATTGTATTTTTTATTCAAGCGACCGAGATTAAAATAAAGTTACCTACAATTATTATTTATTAATTAAGAAATGAAAAATTATATATTTTATGTGTTAATTATACGCCTTTTAGTATGCGCGATACCTTGAGATTAAGCAGTAGGCACTTAATATAATTTTATTAAATGATGACGATTTAATTTGTGTCTTCGCGCGAATAATATAAAGTGACTAATATGTTAAGTAATATTTATTTTGTAACGAATTATTTAAGGATAATTAACAATTTTTTTTAGATTTCGATCGACGAGTACCTACTTAAATAGTCATTTATTTGAACACCTTTTCAAACTTATGTCGCGCAAAAAAACATCGACGAAATAAAATTATATATCGATGACTGGAAATTGTTCTACTTCGTAGATTGCCCAAGGGCCCCATAATCCAACCGGTCCGGTCTATCGTGCCTTACCGTTAATTTCAATCTTTCCAATTCATTCTACCAACAATTAGCTTCAAAACGATTTAAGATTACATACTATTAATTAACGATTAAAGTGGAGATTTTCAAATCGAATTAGTATCAATATTGGATGTTTTATAATAAAATTAGTGACTATTAACGGACAAATTGCAAAGATGCTGGGCGCTATGGTATAATAGAACCAATAAAATCGTGCATGACATCGACCTCATTATGTAAATTGTAAATGTCAGTGAGTTTTTCAAATTACGTTTATTCTAATATTAAAAAATAACACGACACAACGTGCTCATTATGGATATAATTTTAAATCATGTATGTTATAATTGTTGCAATTGATATAACCGACGTTTAATGTTAAATCGTTTTCACGCAATATATTTTAAATTAATTAAACGCTAGTTTACTGACACGTTTAAATATCCGTTTAAATTGGTATATCGCTGGTTATAATAATTTAATATGATTTTAAAAAATCATATCGTTAAAGTACCAATGGACGACTCGATAGTTTTCCCTAGGATAGGTCAATATCTACAAGAAATCTCTATGCGTCGAAAACGTTAAACCAATACTTTAGCGATTAAGAAGTCATCTTCTTTAAGTTGCCGCGACTGCACCCTTCTCGAAGTGAATCCGCTCGTGTCTCCTAAATATGGCAAATTTTATTGAGGTTAAGGTTGATAAAAGTAACCCTGATAGGAAAGGACGCGATCATAACCGTCGGTTTTGTTAAGTATTTTGAGATATTTACAATACATGAAGATTTAAGCACCCGATAAAAAAATATACTTATTACTAAAGTTTAATGTTGTAGTTGAATGTGAAATTATTTAATCGAGTATAGGCATGACGATCCGATAAAACAGTTGTGGTACTTAAACAAGATTAGGAAAAGAAATTTTGAAAGATACGAAAACATCTAAAGAATGGCCAGAGAAAGTTGGTCGAATGCTATTCTAAATCGATTATTATTATTAATGAAAAAGAAATGTAAGGTAGCTAAGCAATTATTTATCGAGTTTATTAATTGAGACGTTAAAATAAATTTTAGATCATTTAACGTTTCTCGATAAACATTAAATTAATTGAAAATCTATACCTATATATATTATATTTTTATGTTTAGTAAGTATAGGTAGAATTTATTGGATCTAAATGGAACTGTTATTGCACATTATTGATCGTTTAATATAAAAAGATTGTGAAATTTTACTATCGATCTGAAACGCTTTTATTTTCTAAAAAAAATCACTTTGAAAAATTGTTCAGTTAGATACTCTAATTTCACTTTTGACGTAAATAAATAGAGAATAAACGGTTGTTGTTTTCGGGCATTCATAAATAAAACACCTTAGATAAATTATCATATCCACATTAAATTGCTTTTAATATTATTTTTTGGCCGATTATTTAACTACTAAGTAATTGTGTGTAAGCAATTAAAAATAACTTAACCAATAATATACGATTTGTCACGATCGGACAGAATGTGAAAACCGACTATGGACTTAATCTAATTATTGTTATTTTTGCAGTTATGCCCTTTTCTTATTAACTGGACAAATTAAGTTTGAGTTTCGCTATTTAACACATCTGGGACATCCTGTATATTTCGTATAAGAAATAACTAACCGATTTAAACTATTGACGAAGTAACTGTTTAAAACGCATTGTAAAATAAGATTAGAAGTGGATTTTTTTCATTTATTTAGTTGATTATAATGTAAGTATTGTACAGTACATATCATATGTATATATCTACGAGTAATAATAGAGGGTAATTAACTCTACATTAATATACGATAATTAAAAAATATCATGTTCAGTTAAAAAAAATTATAACATTTCTTGAACAATGTTAATGAGAATTATCATTATTTATTATTTTATACTAAAATTACCAAGATATTATATATACAGGGTGTTAGTGAATTAACATCGCGGAAAAAAACTACGGGTAGGTAAGATTAAAACAAACAAAAAACCTAAATAAAAATTTTTCCTAAAATCAATAATTTTCGAGTTATTGCTATTATTAATTTGATTATCTTCTTACTCGAGTATATTCCCTTTAAAGATTTTTAAGAACTCGGAAAGTGAAACTGACTGTTGGGTAAGCAGCTAAAACATCTGTACGCTTTAATTTATGGCCCCCGTTGTAGGAGAGTTCCGATTGTTGTGGATATTTTCATTTATGAATGCAATTCCTATTTTCGGTTTACATGTAAAAGTTAGATTACTTTATTTAACATAATTAATAACGTGCCTGTTTTTGGAACAGTTACGTTTAATATTGAGAGGCTTGAACTAAAAGGGGTACCGGTACTAGTTTTATGATTTTGAGAAATTGAGAAATTTCGAAGGGCTTTTAAAGTATAATTAAATGCAAATAGTCCAGTAGGTACTTTATTTTTTGGTTTCTTACCAAACATAAGGACCTAAAGCAAAATTTAAAAACTAAACATTCCATAATGACGCAACGAGTGTTAGTAACTTTCAGTGTTAATTCGAGTTTTTTCAGTTTTTTTTTCGAGTTATTTAACAAAAATTAATTAGAAATTTTATTAGAACAACACATACAGATGTAAAAGATTAAAATAAAATGAATAGCAAATGGCTACTTAAGTATCTACTTAAATGAGGAAACATTTTGAATATTTTTTACATTATAACTTGTCAATGACCGCAGAAGATATTTACGACTTCAACCCCTACAATCGTTTCTGTTTACTATCGTAGTAACCTAATGGAATGCCAGCTGAGATAACGGTACTTTTCAGAACCCACCAATGTCACTTGTTGAAGTTTAAAGAGGAACTACTGGTTTAATTTCTGGGACAATAACACAAAAATAAATTTGCTCAAATCAAAAAATGTTACTAAGATTTTTTGTTTGTATTAGTCTCAGGTACATGTACCTTTCTTCCGCGACATTAATTCACTAACACCCTGTATAATTCCGATAATTATATATTAATTATAGTTAATATTAATATTCGAGAAATTTTGTGCGGTTCGTTTTTCAAATAAAGTAAAAACAAAATTGGAATAAATTAAATGTAGACGTCTCAAACGTGCCCTTTTATGTAAAGTATGTACCTACTACCTATGTACATATATGTACTTTGCACAATTAGATACATAGTTTATACAAAGTGCTTTTCGCGTCCTTATTCTTGGAAGTTGTGTACCTACACCATGTTTACTTTATCAAACAGATCTTGTTTACTATAATAAAAGATCATCGTGCCGCTTACAGAAACCGACAACAGAAAACACGGTTTGTTTACACTATGACTGGTAATTATATAAATATTATGTATTTCCGTTACTGATTCATACTGAAGCATCCTAAAAAAGAACGGCTTTCCTCCAGTGTTAGGTAAATACTTAATATGTGGATGAGGAACAGTTTCTGATGGGGTTCGAATATTTTTAAAACAACAAAATAGCAGGTAAATGTCCTTTTATATTTTAAATGAGCACGAAACTTATACAGCCACTCAAGAGCTACTGCACGTAATACATTTCCGTTTTATATTTTTACAAGGTAGTTTTAGAATCACGAGGTGATTCGACCCTGTGTAACATGTTGTTATCGCAAAGGCGACTCCTTAATCACGCACTCTCCGCTTGCATTTGTTTATCTCTATCGCATGGGTTGGGTGAATAGAGTATAGTTATCCTCACTAAACTACCATTTCCGAAAATATTTTACTAAAACGAGCTTGCGTGAACTTTGTTGCGAACGGCTTTGCGCATTTTTGCGATTTTTTGTGCAAAATTGAACTGAAGCTCCTACAGTCAAAAAACGCAATCTGCGGAAGCTTCGTTAACTATTGTTATCGTCGAAAGGTACCTATCCTTCATCTAAAAAATTATGGGGTCGCTCTACGATTTCTTCGATAATCCCTATACTCGAATTTGATACTAATATATAAAAAAAACAATTTTCGTATGTTTTTGTGGTGTCGGTTATTTTAGCGAGTTGTCTCGGCAAATGGACTCGAGGACCCGATGTGTTTTTCTAAAATCGTAAAATTACATTTTTCGGGTGTCACACGTTCATTTAAAGGACACTAGATATGATGTTTAAAAGGAGGCCTATGTCACAAAGTGAACAGAAGAAGGCTAGAGAGACAGATGGCAGGTACCTACATAAATAAGGTCGTACATCATAATATATTCTGTGACTGCCGTAGTGAGAAATCATGAAAAAGTCATAATTCTGATGTACTTCGTAAGTCGTGTATGAAAAGAGGTGCGGAAGTGCGTTAATCCAACGCCCGTCAGTCCGACACCCCTTGTATAAGAAACAAATATTGTTAAAAAACTTCTTAAAATTTCATATAAAGTACAACATTGCACCATGCACATGCACCAGAACCGCATCTACAGATCGTGCTATATAGGAAAGGACCTGTCAATCATTTTGTTGGTGCCGCCCCTGTGCATCAGTATTTTTTAAGCGGAACAAATTATTAAAGTATGTTTTTAAACGGCCACTAAATAATTTCTATGTGCCGCTTAATTTAGTTCGGATTTAGATCTCGTCCTACTGTTCTTGCGCTATAATATAGAACGATTGACAGGTTCTTTTCTATACAGCACGAACTCTAGTATACATTATTTTATTTATTTAAAAAATTATTTCTTATTGTTACAATTTAAGTAAATAAATTAGCTATTGCACGTTGTTACGCAATATAAAATTAATAAATAGTTTATGTTGTAAAAAAATGAGTAAAAGAGAGTAATGTCGCCAACTTTTTATAACGTAAAAATATGCTAATTAATTATAAGCATTCATTAAATATAACTGAATAGTAACTCAGAGATGTATGACAGGTACCAGTAAATCATTCGTTAGTATCTATATCAACCGTTAACACATCATTGATAATTGAATATGTAATTATGGAAATTAAATACGCTATAGTTAGAAACCACTTACAGTTTATTTTCATGTAAAATTATTTGAAACGTGAATTGTAACAAGTAGGTAACTTGTTAATTAATCAATTACCTACCTGTAATCATTTAAAACGAAAAAAAAAGAGTTTTACCTGTGCTAAAGTTGCAACAACTAGTCCAAATGTGAATGCTACTTGCATTTCTGACGGGGCTTTTGTAATCGTTAAGGTTCCGCATCCGATATAAACTAGAAGTAATGTTCCTAAAAATTCAGCAACTAGCATTCTCCATATGTGACGGTTGTCTGTTATGTCGGATAGGCCAAGTACGCTTCCAGCACCTAAAATTTCGGGGGATTAGAAATTTAGGGCCCTACGCATGATACGATCCATCGCGTCATTTTTGATTGCGCGCATCGTCTTATCGAATAGATCTTGTTCGATAAAAAGATCGGGCGACAGATCGTCGCGATCGATCGTACTTATCATCCGCGGGGCCTTTAAATCACATTAGTGCCTAATCATAATTTATTTTATTATTTAACGTTATTTAAAAGTATTAAGTTTTACTTCTCAAACAAGAATAAATGCAAAAAGTAATTTATTATAGTTTAGACATAAGGTAAAATTAAATTTTGATAATTTTTTTTAAAATCAATAATCGTTTGGCAATTATGAAATAAGGCTGTAAGTTGTTAAAGTTCTTAAGTACTATCACCTCACCTATACAATACCTAAAGGAAATAAAATCAGCGACGAACTACGATAAAATGGTAAAAAGTTTTATTTCTATTTATTGACTTTGTATGTGTATGGTTTTTAATGGGTAACACTATTATAATACAAAGGTTAAAAATTAAAAATTTACTTCATTATCGGAATTCAACAATGTATTTATTGCAGTTTAAAATAACGAGTGGCGTGTTTGGGCACCTTGTCGAAAACTAAGGCGACATTACATCACGTAATTCTGGAAATTAGACGTTTTAGAAAAAAACACTATATAAGAAGCCTTCCTTAATTTTCGACAAGGAATTGTCCCTTGAAGCTTTTGGCTTTATTTATGAATCACCCTGTATAATATATGAGGGTTAGGTGTAGTTAATCAAATTATTGTGGGCCGATCAAAATTTATAATTTGTAAATTTTTGTACGAAGCTTTTATACAAGATAGATTTAGTTCGCAAATTAATAATTAAGAAAAAGTCATTAAATTGTATATTTGTAATGTGCAGTTTAACGTTTTAAACGTGGCATGTTCCACCGATGATTTACCTGCGCACATGTGACATATGTGCAGAAAGACTACAATTTATTAGTACTGCGAAAATACAAGATCTTATTGATGACGTGTTAGAATCTATCTTGAATAACGTATAGGTAGAAATGCAGTAGTGAAAATAAATTTGTTTAAAGTGTTTACGTTCTATATTAATTCACTTTTATATGAAATCAATTCAAATAAATATATATTTAAAAAATTCTCTATCGTGTTCTAGCCGTAGGGGAACATAGTGTCTTGACCTGTCTACTACAACATTTGAATATTAATGATCTTGCCTTATAAAAAAAAATTATACAAATTTGTAGTTTTATTTTGAAACCTTAGTCGTCGTTCCATCTCGCTTTCAAAACAATACCGGAATTAAGCGAAAATCCTACTTAAAATTTGGAAAGTTATCATCTTAAATGTTTATTTATGTTTAGCACCAAATAAAGTAATATTTGGAGCACGACCTTTCGGCGTGCACCTATAAAAAAGGTAAAATTAAAATTTTAAATTCTAGCACATCAATTATAATTAATTATACTTGACACTAATTAAATGTAGACTAAATTTTGAATAAACCATCGAGATTATTGAATTTATCATTCCTTATAATCGGCAATTAGTTGGCAATAATTTTAATATCGGCGACAATTTTTCTTTTTAAAACCCCGAACTAGACACCTACAGTTCACGTGAAGTTTATTCAGGCAAAATTTAATAGAATCTTGTTTTTTTAGTTTAATTGTTATTATTATAAAAAAAAAACTCGTTTTGTAGCTGAAATAAATAACGCGAGTGTTTTTGTTATTCAAAATTAATAAATATTTAGACGCGTTTATAGTAAATAATTGACGGTCTTACGATTAGATGGTACAACAAAACAGGTAGCGATTGTTCGAACAAATTATTTCGATCAATTGTTACGTAAATGATTAGCAAATCACTTTTTCGAGTTAAGGTAGAGGATCGATCTCAGAGCGAATTAAAGTTTTATCGTGCATTTAGATTATCGCACATTTTAACGATTATCAAATAATCCCCTTTTATTAAATAAACAATTTTATCAATATTGATTCGACGAAATTTCTTTGATTTAAAACGAAATTGTGATAGAAAATAATTTTATTCTTCCGAATATTTTGATAATAGTTATCTAATGTTGATATACGAACGTTTTTTTTTTAATATTTAAATTGTACTAAACATAATTAATTTAAAAATACGTATATTATCTATACCTGAATCAGATATATCCTTAGACATGGCGTTAAACTAAATCACAAACAATTGAAACACTGCTATCGTTTTATTGACAGTTCGTTTAATACTTCTAATGTCTTATGTTATCAAACTTTTCAAGTTTCTAAATGTCGGTCACCAACAGTGGTAAAGGAATGAATGGATAGAAACTCGCGAAACAGTTATATAGAAGGTATAAATTTGTGGCCGCGGAGAGCCGTGAAAAAGTATTAATACCTACTTGTCCATTATACCGGTCCAAACTCGGGTTTTATGTGGTACATACCTACCTTTATTACAGATAACGACAGTTAAGATAATATTATTAAATGTACACAGTTTCTAAATTAATTGAAAATAAATCGTTGCGAACGCGGGAACCTATTTATACCTATAGGTGATCTACTTTTTTTTTCATTTGATAAATAAATTTTCTATTTAATTTTTTTTTAACAAAAAACTAACAAAAGTCAGAGATAAATTATAAATATTTACTTCACAATAATTGCTCCTCGCTTTTTTCTTCGCTCGTCGATTATTCAACTCATCGATTGTGTAATTTTTTAGACCACTCTCCGTGTCTTTTACAAACCAAAATTATCCGAAATTGTTTTGTAAAAGCTGGTTTTGTTATCGCTCGCGAAAGATGCGCGCGATAGAAAGTACAAAAAAAATTGTTAAGTTTTAAAATTTAACACTTAATTTACCTATTTTGTAATTTAGTACTCCTATACAATTTTTTCTAAAGTACTCGGTGTTTCTTTTACAATTTCTTTGTCGTTTACTTTCTATTTCTTAAATTATAAAAGTAGTTCTGCCAATTATAACCAAATAGGCTACTATTTGAAAATTACTGAACTAAAAAATAACGCTTAATTATGGGGCCGCAATTATTAATTCCGTTACTACATTTGTGAATACCTACTGTAATAATGCGAAGCTTTATTATACATTTCCTTAAAAAAGTAATTGAGGAATTTAATTTTGAATGTTTAAATTATAGTTATTAAACAGGTGGACTAAGGTGTTTATTGTGTACTTATATTTTGATGCACATTTATTACACACGCGATTTTGACTTTATAAGTACAAGTACTTTATAAGTACAGCTTTAGACGAGCCCTTATATTGCATTCGACAATTATTAAAAATATATATATAGGTTTAACTTCGATAAAAATACAAGCACACGTCAGCCTTGTATTATTTCTTTACCGACGTGATGAGTGTTTTTGTTCAAAAACAGAATTGAATTTAAACAAATTTTTCAACGAATTAATTTGTATAAAATTACAATAAATTATACGAAATCAAAAATCGCTATTTATATTAATATTCTATTGTTTTGTAATAATTAAGATGAGGTTAAAACACTTTCGAGTAAGGTCACCTTAGGTAAGAGTATCTCCAAAATAGTAAATTTGAACTTATTAAACTGTCATTATATCCTAAACTGAAAAACTATTTGTTTCATCTATTGTAATAAATTTTTATGACACCAAAAAATTTTGCAATAATTTACGGTTAACTTTTTCGTTACTTATTGTGTAAACTTATTGTTAGTTTTTGCGTTAATTAAATTTTTTTATTTATGCCGAATAAGTAGCTTTAAATAAGCTTTAATTTTTTGACACAAGTCCAAAACAATTTGTCGAATATTTCACTTTGTACGGTAAATAGAAGATGTATTTTTAGTTCAAATTATTTACCATATCTGATTTATTTCAAAAGCTTTCGTTATGTCACTTACCCATCGTATTAAAAAAAAAATTGCACAATAGTATTGTTTGTTTTAAATTGTTAGTTGCTTTTAATATTATTTTTTACAACAGAATGGAAATTGTAACGACTACTTATCGTGAAGTTAAAAATCTAAGTAAATTTGTTCAGAAGCCGTGCGCTTAAAGTAACATTTGATTGCGATAAGAAAGTTTTATGTCCGTATTAGGTAGGTACGATTGTATGTGCTCTCGTGATAAACGTTCGCTATCCGTTGATTAAGAGCTAATCCACCTTACACATGTTTATTACAAGTGTTGACATAACTTTATCTCCATTAAAATTTTAATTAATTTAATTGTTTTAAAGTAAAAGAACGTTAACTACCTGTACAATATTTAGATAGGTACTTTAAAATTTACTCATTAAATGTTTTTTTGTTTTTTTTTAAATTGTGTTTATAGTAATTTTGATTTCAATATATGTGTAAGATGTACATATATTAATTAAAAGTAGATTTCTTAATTAGTTATTTATTATCTACTAAAAAAAAATATTTTAATTCTTAGGTAATAAGTAATTATTCAATAAAATTTAAAAAATGATGAAGGAGAATAAGTTTTACGGTCGATTTATATTTATAGTTTGTTATAGATACATATCATCTATAGTACACTATCACTTTCTCGTTTTAAGTAGTTTAAAAACAAACAACTCTTTTTTTTAACTAAAGATGTTCTTTATGTAAGGAAAGTAGGTACTTAAACATATGTAAGTACATACATAGCTGTATTGCAAAATTTAACGTTTCCGCTGTAACGTATTATACGTAAAAAGTGTGTTTTACAATTAAAATATTTCAAATACTTCCATAAAATCCATTACATTCAATCCTACCTATATTGTATAAAAATTAACTTATAAAGTCTAAATATTGAATATCTACATTTACGTAAACTTTAAATCTGAATGCTTAATATAAAAATTAAACAATATTTAAGGGTGGGTTTTTCAATCACTAGTTATTTTAATTAGAAAGCAACGAATCCATGTTTAAAATAATTTAAAACGAGAAACGACATTTTTGCGCACTTCGTGCGGCAATTTTGAGTTGCTAAAAACTAGTTATCACCTGGCCTTATCTTTAGGTATAAGTCGGCAATAAGAAAATTACTAAAATTGCACGCAATTATTCGCGCGATTCTATTTCATGCGACAAACTTGCCTCAACAAAATTGCACAGGTGCGAATCCTGCTTAACAACTCTAACAACTGAATACTTATCACACTTAACGTATGAAAACTCTTCAGTTAATTTGATCTACTATTCTAGGTTTGACGTTCTTAAAATTAACAGATATACCTACATTAATTTAACTATTGCCCACTACTATTTATATAAACTAAATAACTATTTATTTAACAATTTTACGTTTAACGCGGCCAATTTGAATTTTAAACTTTACTTAAAAATATTTCCTAAAAAAAGTTCGAATTGAAAACTTTTAAGTGGGCAACGCAAATATTTTGTAATCGGCACAGAAACATGTTTATTGCGGCGTCGAGCTCGGCAGGTTCCAAAGCATTTTAACATTAATTATATAAAGATATTAACATGGCATTTCTAAACAGTCGCAGTCAACGTGTTAATTTGTGAGTACTATTTTGTAAAACGTTGTTAATAAATGAAATGAAAAATGACATTAATAAGTATTGATATGACAAATTTGAATTTTTGAGGAAGGTCATTTGAAGAAATAACGCGTATCGATATAGGATAGTATGCGCGTTTACATAAATGCGTGTTGAACAACTATTTTGAGTAAACGCGCAATTATGAAAGCATCTAATAGCGATTTTCAAGTTGCGAAAATTTGATCGGTACCCACGTACTTACATATTTAAATCTTAAAGATACAGAAGAAGAAAAAGAAGCGATGAAAAAGTTACAAATTTTACTAACATCAAAACCTTTAGCGTCTTGGTTTTGTTAGCGTTTCTTCTTCTATGCATTAGCCCGTCCTTACGGACCGCGGGTTATTTTTTTGTTATTCAAAATATGTAAGTACGGTTTGTTTTTAGTTAGGTGGCGCAAGTTAGACACTCGCCTCAGGCGCTTCATGTCCTCGTTACGGCGTCGCGGTATTTGTTTATAATGGTCAATTTTCGGTTACATTTGGAGGTGTGAATTTATGCATTTTTCATAGTGGTCGTCGGAAAACCATATTATAAAGTGTACAGGTTGTAAAAATTATACGTGCGTTATAGGTACCAATAAACATGTCATTACATTACCTTCTAATAATGACATACTCGCAGTCTATAAAATTATCATGTAGATATTATAATTCATTTCTGAAAATAAACCTACACATATTGCATAAATATTGCAATCCTAAAACATTGTTGCAGTAGTAGGTGAAAAAATTTAAAGCTTACGCTTAATAATTTCGTTGTTATAAAACCATAAATCTAACAAATTGAAAAGGGCATTCTTTGTAATTTAAAATTTAATTAGATATGTAGATACCTAGCAAAAAATTAAATTGATTTACAACATTTCTTTTGTCGACCCAAACAATCAACTTCGATACTGTATAATATTATCCTAGATATTATAATGGTTGGTTTTTTTTTTAAATGTTTTACGTCCTAATATTTTAATATTAATGAAATCATTAAGTTGATTTGACAAACTTGATACAAAAAAATGTGTTTTTGCTATTCGAAGGAATTTAAAATATTTCACTAATATAATTTTTTACCTAGATCAATCTTATACATATATTTACATGTGTATTATTAAAAATGATGGAGCGATGCTTTTGTTTTTAAAAATTAGCATTCGCACCTAGATACGTGTGAATAAAATCCACCCTTTTTAGGTACCTACCATATAATTATAGGCGATGCGAATGTGTAGTTCAAGGCTGTTTATTTCATCTTTCAGTTAAAATACTAAAATCAAGGTTGTTAACTGTATATTAATTGAAATAGGTCAAATTTGAATGCTTTGCCTAACACTAATTATTAGTAATTACAGATAGACGTGATCATCGCACGTTATTTTATTATATTAGCAGTTTGAAAAAATAAAAGAACAAACATAATTATTATATTCAAATATTACATTAATTTATACGCAGATAAAGATAGGGAAATAAGCGGATACGTATCCTATTGTAAGTAAAAGGAATGGAAAATTCTGAAATTAGAATTACATTCAAATTGGTTACATCGTAAAAATACAAAATTAAATGAAATAGAAAGCGTTCAGATATAATCAACTTTTACTTCACCTTATTAAATTTTTTCAAAAAGAATTTTCAAGCGTTATTTATGAAAATGAAATTTTTGTTGTAAAAGTGTTAAAAGGACGTCGTTTTCGTTTAAGTTTTCAACAGTAGTAGTATTTACACTATTTACAAAGAATCACATGTGAACGGCACCGGCGCTCTTCAACAATAGTTTAATCCACATACACGTGTTTGCCCTAAATAAGAAATCATTTGAACTAAGTACTTACGTATGTACTATAATAAAGTGAATACTGAGAGACTCCTTTATTTATTTTTTACTAACAAATATATAGTAGACCCGATTGTGCACTTTCGTATGCATTGAATGAAGAAATTTAGCGACCTATTTTACCTAATAGAGGGTCAATTGTAGAGTACGAAACCACCTTTTGGCGACTTCAAAACCGTGTACTTTACTCCCCGCCATTCCCTAAAAGGTAAATATTTCAAAAGTAGCTATCTCGCTTATCTTTAAAGATAGAAATCTCGTTTTAAAACAAACACACGACAAATTTTATGGGGAATAAAAAAGTTTCTGACAATAATGACTGATTTTTCAATATTAAGCGAGATACTACGAAAAAAACGCACTTTAAATATCAAACCTCCATAAACATTGATAATTCTTTCTGAAACTAATAAGTTACGACCAAAATGCTTTAAATAAAATTTGCCCCCCACGCTTTCAGCTTTAATCCGATATATCTATATGACCGACCCAAAAATGAACGACCTATATTTTTGTGATCTAGCGATCGAGATCGGAGAAAATTCAAAACGGCATGTCTGGGTTCCGTCATCAAACAGGCTGCAATAGATGTATTTTCCTATGAAAATTTGCTAAATGTGCCTACAACAAATATTCAATTGTTGGGTAGTTTTCCATATCACCTTCGAGGTATTCTCCCAGGTGCGTTGTCTCAGTAAGGTCGAGACTTCACCTATAGCTCTACAGCACCTTCAAATTCCCTTACGTGGGTTACTTCGCGCAACCCACGGCAAACAAGCCAAGGTCGATTCAAAATCTTGACCTTCACAACGTACTCGATGTAACTTGTTTACAACTCTCGAACTTATTCTGTTTAATGTACATACATAATAGGCACACAGCTTCTTCACAAGACTATTGTATGGCGCGAATCTACTAAGGTCTTCTATAGCGTTCCGTCAACCCCTTCCATGTCTTCGTTTCTTCCTGAATGTCTCATTTACATCAACATGCCAGTCGTTAATGTGCCTTGTTTGATGATCAATTTCCAAAAGAAATCCATCTTATATTTGTCTTAACTTGAATTAAGTCTAGCTTAACAACAAATTGTAAAACTAAAGATCAATTTGCATGAACTAAACCTGATTGGATGGTAAGTTTTCAAACTTTCCTTATTTTTGAGTAGGTAGGTAATCAGTAAACTAACCAAACCGTATCTTTACTCCGACACGTTGCCTTATTTTCAGTTTGTTACTAAAATAACTATAACAATTGCATAAAAGTATTATAATATTTAGTAAAAAAAATTGAGACATTTAGAACAAGGAGAATTAAAAGGTTGCCATGAAAAAACTGGAGTTATTAGAATATTTTTTTTTAAGTAAAGAGTGGCAAAATAAAAAGTTAATCGATCAAATTTGTCTCGTTGTCAGCCTAAATTATTTAAAAATCAAAAATCAAACAATCAAAAATTTGAATTTCGTTTTTTACCCGTAAACGAATGCATTCAAAAGGTAAAATCTCGGAAGACAAGAGAAATTAATAAAAATAAAAAACATTAAAAAAAATAAAATCCCGAAATAGTTTTTTTTTACTAATACTTGCATAAAATGCACACTAACACTGTTGCCGCTGCGACTTTCACTTGTCTGTAACAGACAATTAAAAAAAATTAGAAACTTTTAAATTTTACCTTTTTCTCGTTTTCCCTCTATCGTCAATTTTGGGTGTAGATTCTTCCGTTGACTGAGAACTTACATTATTACGTATTTATACGCTTCACATTTCACTGTATTTCACCAACCACTGCGATCGCGAAAACGCGCGTAAGATAAAATTTCGTTCGCGAAATTGGACCGTCGAATGTTTGAGGGGAGCCCTAACCAAGTCCCTATCGAAGATCCTAATCGAGCTCGATTTTCAGAGAATTTGTGTTAGAGGTTAAAGGTCCATGTATTTACACTTTATAAATACATAGAGAATTAGTCGACAAAGAAAGATCCTACCTTTCCTCGTCGTATTAATCTGTTTTGTTTGTAATCAAACGACGCCGTAATTTAAAATTCGAACTAATGGAACAAGCACTACAGCTCTTTATCATTAACGCGAAGGATCTGAAACGGTCTAGCCAGAATTCTATATATAAATGTATTCGAGTTAAAACGTGGTTACTAAGAAATCCCCTTTTTATTTTAAAAACATTCAATTCTTTGTTCGCACTCCGATAAGATATTAAAGTAGGTGGTGCACATGTTTTATTAGTTTTATCGGTGTATCGATCGCATAAAAATGCGATTAAACTTTTATCTGGCTTATGGTTTGTAATAGGGAAATTTTCAATGTTTAAGGTCACACGAATAGTTTTTAAATTAAAAATAGAGTAAATTTATAATTCTGCGGTATAAAGGCAATAGATAGTGATTATTCAAATAATTTTAAACTGGTATTTGGTTTTGCATATTTTTTATTTAGATGCCGAAATTTTTATAAAGGGTGGTGGTACGAAATTCGATAAAGAATTACTAATGTTTAGGATGGGTTGATTTTATAAGTGCGTTTTTTTTTATAGCATTTCGATTAATATTGAAACTTTTTTATTCCACATACAATTTTTATGTTTTGGTTTTAAAACGAGAGCTCTATAGCTTATCCAAACCTATATGATGTTCACGTCATCAACAAAAAGTTACTAGATTGTTTTTTTTTGTAATTCGGTTTAAAGTTTGCAAAGTGACATATTCTTAGATGATTTACTTGCGCACATATTAGATGACATAAAGAAAGATTACAATTTATTAGAACTGTCAAAATACGAGGTACGAGGTGACAGCACCGTGTGAAACGTCATCATCTAGTTACCTTGTATTGATCACGTGAACATCATATAGGTTTGGATAAGCTATATCTTTAAAGATAAGTGAGATAGAGCCTTTTGAAATATTTACCTTTTAAGGGATAGAGGGAGTAAAGGACGAGATTTTGAAGTGTCTAATTAGTGATTTCGTACTTCACAATTAATTGACCCTCTATTAAGTAAAATAGGTCGCTAAATTTCTTCATTCGATGCACACGACAAGCTTAATATTAACACAAGCGAGTCTATTAATATGCATTTTTTGTATTTCTTCGGCCTTGATTTGTCCAAAGCTCTCCTTTAATTTTATCCATAAAACCCTATCATTTACTTTCTGACACCAGTTCTTTTCATCTATTTTCCTAAGATACTATATAATTTTTCTTTTGGGCATCTCTACCATATCTTTGATAAGTAAAAGATTTAATAACTGTTATCTAAATTGGAATATTTTTGCGAATTGCCTCCCTTAGAATCTGTGAGAATGTGATAATTTCAACCTCATTTAAGATTATGGGTTTGACAACCCATCTGGAGACTTAATCTGTTTGTTTCCACATTCACCATTTACTGTTTGGGGGTTGTTTGATCGTAATCTTTCACGGTAGTTAAACGAGACGAGTTGCAAAATGAGAATAGGATATAGGTTGGTTAAGTCGAGGTATGGTCGTGTTTAGGTTAGGGATAAATTTAAGAGTATAGCCGAATAATGATAAGCCGAAAATGACGTCATTAAATATTTTTGATTTTTTGATGTTTATTTTATTTAAAATAAATATTGTACTTCTATCTATATCTATTTCGGGGGAGTTCGGGAGAAGGGAGTGAAGTTTGAATCATCGTAAAGTTAACTTAACATCAATTACTAGTTCTGTAATTTTTTTTGCTTTACCTCTTTCTTTTGAATTTTAATAACTAATTTTCTACAACTCATTTTTCAGGCTGAGGGTGGAGTGGCGGGGCTATAATCCCTAAAACCTTCTTCTATACGTCAGTGGTTTATAAAATACAGAATATTTGCAACAAAAATAACCGTACCTAATACAAGAGACACTAAAGTAAATGTTGAAATGCATTATCATTTCTATTCAAGCACTTTCAAATCAATTCTAACTAACGTAAAATGGTTTGAAAACAAGTTAAAATTACGAGCATGTAGGTCGAATTTATATTATCAATAAAAAACCTGTTGTCTACTAACAGATGAAGGTTATATTATTGTCTTGTTTATATCAATAAATACGACCATTAAAAACAGTTGTTTTTTTTTATATTACTATACATTTAAATTAAACTAATATGCGTAGCATCTTCTTAAAATGAGAACGGTCGCACCTTCGGATAGTCGCATTTATGTGTGTAGGTAAACATTCTGATGGAAATTTTTATTATTGTGCAACTTTGAAATTGTAACAGAACAATTACAGTGGAATTGATTTCTAAGAATTAGTAATGGTATTCGAAGCGTTAAATTGCATGCATTTCAAGGACTAGATTCGATGTAGGTATTCTTCTCGATGCGAGATCGTCTATGAATCCAAATAAATTAATTTTTTTTGCGATTAAATTTTTTACGTTCTCAACTTTTTAATAGTTGTTCTGATGACAGTGACGATAAAACTATAACGACAGAAATTGCGCAGTATTTTATTAGCTGATGTATGATTGTCGCCGATCTCTTGTTAATCATAACATTCCTGTGAGATGCAAACATTTTAGATTACCCATTCATTTTTGGTTTTGCCCATTTTTTGCTTGTTTTCATAATAAAAAAGGTGTAGGACGACAAATTACAAGTCGTTTTCAAGGATATAGTTAATAACTAAATTGCATCCACGAATTAATAGGTAGGTACTCCGTAAGATTTTCGCAAAGAAATGGCAAAACATATTTATTGCGATTAATTCAAACAGTCGATGACATATTAAGATAAATCTAAATTATGTACGACACGTTTAGACCCTACCCTCGTTTGATTGTGGTTAAAAAATATTCATAAAGCGGACGAATTGCGACAAAAGTGAAAAAAGAAAACTTTTATACGAACTAGTAGTCGTAAGTAATTAGATCAACACGAACATTTAAAATTAATTACTATTCCGAGATAGGCAATAAAAATTTAAGATATGATTTTTGATGAAAAATTTAATTTAGAATGAAAGTTTGTTTGTTTGCTTTTTTAACTAGAACTAATTTGCACACAATTACGGAACATTACACATAAATAAATTTCAGATTAAATAAATAGGTAACTAACATTTTAAATCGGTAATTGTATGGGTACGCATTTTATTTATAATAAGTAGGCTAGGCATATTAAAGTTAAAAAAATGATAATTAAAAATACGTCTTTTACGCTTAGTGTTTTTGAATCTTTTAAATGTTGCTTTTCTCTTTAATAATTAAACAATTAACTATTCAACTTTTAATACAAACTATATTAAAACAAAATCAACATTAGGTCCAGAATTAGTAAAATTTTCAGATCGTGAAGAATTATATACCTTAATTTCATACAGCCACGTAGTGAACTCGTAAATTTGTGGTAGATAGGTTAATATAACATACATAATGCAGTACAACATACACACTTATACATTATGTTTAAAATGTACATTCGTAGTTTATGAAGTTAATGGAAAGAATATATTGCCTTTCTTGAATGATGGATGTTTGTTGCATTTCAAAATAACTTTCGGATATAAAATTAAACAGTAAAAAATTGAAAGTAACGATTTTTTAATGTATATTATTGTTCTTACGCGATTTAGTTTTGAAACGATAACAATATGGATTCTTTGAATATTTTAGATTTACATGTACCTAAGTGGCCGTGGCGTGAAGTGTGCCGTTTGTTATATAACATACATAGATACTAGATAAATATGTAAAATGAAGAATTTTGAAGCTTTTCATTCTCCATTATTATTTAAAATAATAGGTACAGGATATCATAATTAATTATTACTAGGCATTCAGGTAATTAAAAAAAAATGATAATCGGTCCTTATAAGTAGGTAAGTGGATTTATTGCATTTATAGTTGAAAATAAATTTTTATGCAAATTTTTAATGGTACCTGAATATTAATTATTTCCGAAAGAAATAAAAACTGACCTCGAGATACCTATTTACTTCTAGTAATAATACAATTAGCCAAAATGTATCTATACATTTTTTATTGATTACCTATTACCCATATAAATTTACCAGATAAAACTTTTTATTATACGAAATTTTACCAATATATTGTTTTTAAATACTCGATAGATTTTTCTATTTTTTAAATAGGGTCCTAGGCATTTTTAAATAATGTTAGAAAATAATTAATTATAATAAATTATATTAAATTATAATATTATGTATAAACAAAACAATTAGTTTGCTTAATTTGTTTTAAAATAAAATAGAGCTAATAAATCATTTTATGAAAGTGACAAAAAGGCATAAAAATCTTGTAAAATAAAATTTTAAAGAAATTTACCTAATGTAACCACCGCGGAGTTGTACCATCTTAAATTCTAATTTGGAGAAAGCCGCATTTCTAGATTTAGCGCATAATAAATTGAATTATCTGCATAAGTAGCTCAAGGCTAATGTTTATTTATATAGGAAAACGTTTAAATGTCGAGAATTTAATATTTGACTAATTATACTTAATATACGATTCTAAAATCATAGATCGATAAATAATTGAATGCGGGGGGTAGATGTTTCAATTTGTTTTTTTTTTACTTGTTTGTATAACGAAGAGCTCATTTTCAAAACGTAACAAGTTTACTTTTTACCGTTTTTAGATATAAATAAAATCGTAATGCAAAATGGACGTCTTGCAAGTCTCAACATGTAATTTTCAAAACGTTGCAAGTTAATTTCGTAACTCAGCAGATATTAATATATAAAGTAACATGACTAATAAATTAATAATATTATAATATTACCTAATAGATGACTTTACACCTGAAAATAGTAACAGCGCTGATTAACTGAGCAAAATCAACTGATCAATTCTGTGAATGCGACCTTAAAATGTTATAATAATGTAAAAACAAATTAGGTATATATATATATATATATATATATATATATATAAATATCTTTAGCTATCGACTAGTAAATAAATATCATCTGTACACCATAATATGTATCGATAGATACAGTAGTAATTAATATTATAATTATAATGTCGCCTGTCACGTTCAATATGAGTAATAAATAATAAGAAATTAAGCAAATCGATACGTAACGAAACATAAATATTATAAGTGCTTATACGTAGGTATATTATATGCATGGGATATATAACAATAATATAACAACATGTCGTTTGCCGATGACATTAATTATGTCCACGACTGTATCTGCATATTAATGCTTAATAAGCATATTTGTTTCGTTCAAATTGCTTTCTCTGCTATAATTAAAATTTTATAGAACCTAAGTCCCTTTTTATACGGGAAGATAGTCTCGACGTTCGCGTGGGTTTCCTAGAACTTAACCCCTGCGAATTTTAAAGGATTACTGCACAACAATAAATTTTATGAAATATTCATCGTCAGCGTCGGCATAAATATAAAAGCAAATATTCCCAATTTTCCAAAAAGTTGACAAATGGGCTTATTTTGAAAATGAGCTCCTCATGTTATTTACGATAGTCAAAGTAGATAGACATCTCTATATTATGTAAACAAATATATTGTCAAACGTCTTTCAATAGCTTTTTGATACTGAAAAATTGAGTGCAATTTATAATTCTATATCAACACGATCTTATATGCAACATTATACTTATATCAACAATAAATACTTAGCAAATTCGCAAACTAGTTTACTGTATATCACAGTTTCGCAAAAATTTCGCAATTTTGCTTGGCAAGTTTTTTGAATGAACTATAAAAAATCCGAACGTTTTATACCTACAAAAACAAGATCATTAACATTAAATATCAAGGAGCTAGGGAACAAATTTAATTTATTTTTCTGTAAATTGATCGCGTTATTGTGTAACGAACTGTTCTACGTTAATTATTATAATTTTGTCAACACTCTTACGTTAACTAATAAAGTAAGATTTTAACTGACGTCGGTACATCAAAAGGGTTTCGCAATATCCCTTTTGAGTAGACGTCGACTAATTAATTTTTATTTGGAGATGTAAAAAGCTCTTCATTAAATTTGATCATATAGTTTATGTTTCGATAGTAAAATATCAAGCTGATTAAAATCTGATTAATAAAATCGGTGTCTTGCATACGAATAATATCATGCTTATTGGTAAATGGCATATCGAGAATAGAATTAACTAATAACACGCCCTTTGAAAAAGTTTGGTAAAAGTTGAACGTATATAAACGAAATGTCCCAGATTAACTAAAATTATTACTATTATTATTTGATTTTAAGAAGAAAGTTCTGTACCTATAGAATTATCCATGTCCATTTTACATCGAGGAGTAAAAAAAATTAAATCACGAGTATTTATCAATGTATTCTATGTAAATACATAGTAGGTATGTACATACTTACCTATAATTTAAAGATGTTTCCATTTCTTTCCCATCATCATTAGTGTAGATATATTGATTGATGTTTCTATGGTGATAACCGTTATTTTTACGCGCGATAATAGTAGATTGTTATGGTAATTTATCGTTTTATATGTTGTGCATTACATACGTAATACCTAAGTATTGATAGAAAAATCTCGATGGTTTTTCCTAGAATCGAACTGTTAGAGCGGTCGTAGTAATGTAAAATACTTAACACTTTGCAATGATAATTTATTAATAAGAGACGATTTTTGTCCCCATCGAATTTTAAACGAAATTTTGCACGTAGTTAGAATACATACATCAAACGTCGTGATTCGAATAAATTTCAAGGGCGATCTTTGTGTTCCTCATCCTTATTTTTATATACGACAATGACCTGTTTTCAATTTCGTTTAGCAACTCGATCGTACTTCAAAAACTGTGCGAACAATAGGATGTGTTTTGAGTATCCTTATTCGGTGTTATTGACCATGTAAAAAACATGTAAGTAAACGCGAACAATCTATAAACACGGAACAGGTCCGTATTTTTACAATGTTGCAAATAGGTACAAATTAGAAAATAAAGAATAACAAAGCAAAAACGAATTTTAATTTATATTTTTTTAATTGGTTTAATGTTCACACGCAAAAAAGTCAAAACGGCACGAATTTCGATTTTCAAATGTCAAGTTCCAGCAACTGCAAAATTTTTAGAAGATTTATTTAGGTAGATAAATAGTGTATTTTGTTTTACGAAAGCGCGCAAGAAAAATATGTAATATCTCTATAGGCCATTATATAGAGGTCCAAGGCGAACTAAGAAAAAAATTATTGTAAAAATCGATAAACGTAAAATTTTACCGTTCCAGCATTTTCCTGAGAGGGGGAGTCGCCGACGAACTTGTCAAAAGAAAAACTTTATTAACAGTACGTTCAAATTCAATTTTAAAAAGTGTGTCACAACGAAAAACCGAGAAAACAAATCGCTAAATAGCCTAATATTGTAAAATATGTAAATTATACCTATAAGTATCTATGGGTAATTAAAAAAAATATGTAAATTTAGTTTCCAATTTTAATAAGTAAAAAATCTTAAACACAAGTTTAATTTACCTAATACAAAATTTAATAATTATATACGGACGTCTGCCATTTTATATAAAACAAATTTTTCAGACATCGTAATAGTAATTTATGACCTTTAAACATTTGTATGTGATTAATTCCTATTGACCTAAACGATTTCTTACCAATGCATTTAAGGTAAGGTAAGTATGATGTACATTTTATTTGTCAAAAATAATATTTGCATTTCAATGACACGTTTTAAGACGCTAGGTGCATATAATATGTTTTAATA
Source organism: Rhagophthalmus giganteus (assembly GCA_036326145.1). Taxonomy (NCBI): domain Eukaryota; kingdom Metazoa; phylum Arthropoda; class Insecta; order Coleoptera; family Rhagophthalmidae; genus Rhagophthalmus; species Rhagophthalmus giganteus. The sequence continues at coordinate 8,020,681 of JARFJA010000067.1, read as the reverse complement.
AGTATACCGTCTATTATTATTACGTAATCAAATATAATTCAAATTGAAGTATTTCGAACCGTAATCATTTTATTGGCCGTACACTTACACGAAACTGTTTAACTTGAGGTTTAAATTTCTTGGAGCGATAGCCCCCCCGAAATTTTCAAGTTCGCATTTGTTTTCGATTCGCAAACGTTACGCATTAAACAATTAAATTTTACTTAATATTATTTTTCTAACAATAAGTAAGATCTAAAATTTTGCCGTCAAATTATTTACCCAATTGCAAGTTTGCCTATTAAATATTGCAACGTTTTTAATTAGAAATTTGAAAAACTATACAGATTAATTTTAAATAAGCAGCTATTTATCATTATTATAACACTGTATTTAGCAGACACGGTAAATTTGTAAATTAGCGCTTCTCCTTTATTTAATTACCTATCCATTACCGGTAATTTACATATAGATAGGTACCTAAGTATTGTATGAAATATGTTTGTTACTAAATAATTTAATTATAACGTTTTTTTGTAATGAATTAGATAGATCACAAAGCTTTATACCTACCTAATTATTACTCTAAAAGGAATGAATTGAAATGATCTATTATCATATATTATGATGTGTATTCCGATTTCGTACTAATATTTATTATTTAAAGTAGATATGTAATTACATTATACAATTTAGATGTCGCCGTTTTCTATAATTAAAAAGAAATTGGTCGTCTTTATATAAAAATCTGTAAAATATTGCCATTCATTACTTACCAGATGGCAGCAGGCAGATAGTTGTGGAAAATAAATCAATTATTTATAACAAGCCAATTTATTTGTAATTAAATGATGTATTGTATTCTATATTTATAACATTTACATAAAATAATTATCTTATTGTTATCTTTGTACTTTTACAATTTACTATCTACTTTGACTTGGGGAGTTAGATCACACTGGATTTTCTCATGTTTTACGTAATTATTATATTACTAGAGTTCGTGCAGTTTAAGATTGGGAATGTCAATCATAATAGTTACTAGTTTTTCTTTCATGGAGTTACAAAGAGATAGACAATATTGCATCTCTTTGTCTTATCACTTTCCATCAACTATAATTATTAATTATTTTATTATATGGATACGCGGATGTATCTACTACCTTCAGGTTCTTCGTCACTTTTAAAGTACGAGGTAAAAGGGGTAAAGTGCCTGGAGGTAGTATGCAGTATATCCACGTATTTATATAATAAAAAATAATTATAGTAACTATTATGGTTGACATTCTCTTTTATCAAACTTTTCTCAAAACTTTTGTCTAAAACATGTTCGTCAATTTTCTTTAATTTATCTAGGTTAGTACCTCGCACAATACGCGATACTCGGTACATATCTAAGCAGTTGTGTTTCACATTAGGTACCTATTTATTTAAAAAAATCTTTTCGGGCCAGTTATAGTTTCAAGAAATAAATAAACTAAATCCCAATAATAAATCAACATTCCAACAACTTTGTTCCCGAAGAACTATGTAAGAGATACCGAGAACTTCAAGGTAAAGATTGAAAGGGAGGGCAAAGGAAGAAATCTTCTTTTTAAGAATATTATCCCTACCTCTTTATAGAGCGCTTTCCCGTCGAAAAATTAAAGACCTCAAAGAATTTTTAAAAGCGATCCCAAAAGATGCTTTACTTTTTTTTTAACTTTTTGCGAACGTTGATGGAGACGGTTGCACGGGGGGAGGGCTCTTTAGTTAACCTACTTCTTGTAACGAATATCCGAAATAAATTTTTTTGTGTACGTAGCTATTTTACAATGCGTGTATAACCGATGTTGGTGCATAATTTTAAATTTTATGACGACTAAAAGTAAATCGTTACAGAATAATCGCTCGACCGTGAACTTTTATTAAGTTTAGAGTTTGAATACTTACAATTAGCATAATTTGTTTCACAAGTGAAGTAGGACTTTTTAATACGCAACGAGTTTAATGTACAATTAAACTATTTTTAACCGAATTACACGGTAAATATAATATAAAGGTGCCTAATGACAATAGTACTAATCTACTATGCCAATAATAACGACATGGCAAATGACGGAAGTAATGAATATTAATGAAACAAAAACTAAGAGATATTTCGCTACTTATTGCAACAATTTGAATAAATATTTAGCTTCGCCATATTACATTACTTTGATAAAATCAACGCATTTGTAAGTATAAACAGCGTTCGTAAGGTATACATACATACTATGTGTACAGGGTGTTAGTGAATTAACATCGCGGAAAAAAACTACGGGCAGGTAAGGTTAAAACAAACAAAAAACCTAAATAAAAATTTTTCTTAAAATCAATAATTTTCGAGTTTTCTATTATTAATTTGATAATCGTCTTACTCGAGTATATTCCCTTTAAAGATTTTTAAGAACTCGGAAAGTGAAACTGACTGTTGGGTCAGCAGCTAAAACATCTGTACGCTTTAATTTATGGCCCCCGTTGTAGGAGAGTTCCGATTGTTGTGGATATTTTCATTTATGAATGCAATTCCTATTTTCGGTTTACACGTAAAAGTTAGATTACTTTATTTAACATAATTAATAACGTACCTGTTTTTGGAACAGTTACGTTTAATATTGAGAGGCTTGAACTAAAAGGGGTACCGGTACTAGTTTTATGATTTTGAGAAATTGAGAAATTTCGAAGGGCTTTTAAAGTATAATTAAATGCAAATAGTCCAGTAGGTACTTTATTTTTTGGTTTCTTACCAAACATAAGGACCTAAAGCAAAATTTAAAAACTAAACATTCCATAATGACGCAACGAGTGTTAGTAACTTTCGGTGTTAATTCGAGTTTTTTCAGTTTTTTTTTCGAGTTATTTCACAAAAATTAATTAGAAATTTTATTAGAACAACACATGCAGATGTAAAAGATTAAAATAAAATGAATAACAAATAGCTACTTAGGTATCTACTTAAATGAGGAAACATTTTGAATATTTTTTACATTACAACTTGTCAATGGCCGCAAAAGATATTTACGACTTCAACCCCTACAATCGTTTCTGTTTACTATCGTAGTAACCTAATGGAATGCCAGCTGAGATAACGGTACTTTTCAGAACCCACCCCCTTTTCACTTGTTGAAGTTTAAAGAGGAACTACTGGTTTAATTTCTGGGACAATAACACAAAAGTAAATTTGCTCAAATCAAAAAATGTTACTAAGATTTTTGTTTGTATTAGTCTCAGGTACATGTACCTTTCTTCCGCGACATTAATTCACTAACACTCTGTATGTATAGTACACAAACAACATTAGTGTGCACTTTCCTGACACATATTTTTTTCTTTAATAAATACAAATGTAGGTATATTTTTTTAGTTTTTACAGTTTCAGTAATTTGAAATAGGGATTTTTAGTAATTGAAACTCTTGTTTTAGGTACGTACTTATAATTTATTAGATTATCATTAGCTAGATTAACATTGAGATAAACGAAAATTAATTAAAAATCGGTTAATAAAAAAATAGTTTTCGCAAACTTTGAAAATTAAAATAAACATACGGGTAGGCGCATTTTCAAAATTAACTAAACTCCGAATTCATCTGAAAACTTTTAAAGATTCACCCGTTTATTATTTATTTATTTGAGCTTTACTTTTTTAAAATATGAAGGCTGTTAACTTTCTTATAAACATCGAAGCCTAATCATTTTTTTAATAATAATCCAACTTAATAATTGAAGAAAATTTGAAAATCTCAAAAACTAATTAAAGGACCACGCACACTTTATATGGAAAACTAGGAACCACTCAAATCGATTTTTTGTTATATCAATCGACGCGTCTTAATGTGACGAATAATTATTATCATTGCGCCAATTTTGTTAATTTATAAATAAAGCCGCAATCTTTAATTAACGCTCTTATGAGAATTTCGTGAGAGCAAAAGAGAACCTACTAAAATCAAATTTGTTTGAGTTCATAAATCAACTTTGTTATTTATTGCGGGTACTTAACAACGACGGGTCGGTACCTACCTACTTAAACTGGCCTGGGATTTAAAACGATTGAAATAATTCTTTAAATGGCATAAAATTCTTGGCTTTGTGCACATTAAAAATGTGTACAAAACTAAAAATTATTTGTATCTATCTATAAAAGATAATATCGATGGCATTTTGTCAAAAGTGCGTAACCCATACTTTCTATTAAAATGAATTATTGAATTAAACGAAGACATAATCTGTTAAAATATGGTAACAATATTTCGATTTTTTCACCGGAAAAATCAATTTGTATTTCCGTCGAACGTATCTTCTAATAGCTACACGACAACACAACATGTGTTCTTCGGTAAAATTTACTTTTGTGGGTTACACCCTTCTGGAAAACCTGCGTCGATATTTAATATCAGCTTGCTTTTTACAATTGCTGCTATAATACAATTGCTGTTGCTGTTAACGTTAATAATTGAAATAAAGTCTATTAATATATATATATATTAATAACATTAACAAACAATTCAAATAAAAACAAAACACATTCACGAATAACAAATTAATAAAAATAATAATTCTTCATATATTCAAAATTGTGACTCAAATAAATAAATAATAAAATTATCTAATATAAGACAAAAATACATTTACTGTAGCTGTTTATTTTTCTACCTCTATTAAAAATGTTCACCATAAAATATCTATAGGTAACTCCAAATTATTAATTTTATTTTAGTGGGGTAGTAGTGATCATCCTCATTAGAGATCTCTGTCAAGTAACTTTAAAATAATTTTGTAATGTAATAAATAATTCAATAAATCATTAATATTGAAAATATTGAAAAAGAAATCTTCCGCATAAAATTGTCGCTATTATAACAATTACGGTCTATCCAAACCTATAGGCAATTCACGTCATCAATAAAGTCACTAGATTGATTATTTGTAATTCGGTTTAAAGTTTGGAAAGTGACGTATTCTATAGATGATTTACTTGCGCATATATTAAATGGTGTAAAGAAAGACTACAATTTATTAGAACTGTCGAAATACGAGGTACGAAGTGACAGCACTGTGTGAAACGTCATCATCTAGTAACCTTTTATCGATGACGTAAATTGCCTATAGCTGGGGTGGCCAAGCTCCTTGATAGTCCGAGCCATTTTTCAAAATTTGAAATTTTTCGCGAGCCGCAATTAAATACGTAAGAGATATGCAAAAAAGGTATTAAAAATTTTTTTACAGAAATTATATTTATTAAATATAATAGCATAAAAATGAAAAGGGAACTCGGGTACATTTATCGAGAGCAATCCTTCAAAGAGCCGCATGTGGCTCGCGAGCCTGCAGGTTGCCTCCCCTGGCCTATAGGTTTGGATAAAATGTAACTAACAAAATGATTAGTTTTAGGCAATTCTTTTATTCCAGGTTTTAAGCTCGCTTACAGTAGATAGTTACCTTCCTAATTCTATTCTAACGATTCTAAAATAGTAGGATTGAATTCAGAATTTAAATGCTACCGTCAATTCAATATGAATACGGGTTTAAAATTTTTAATTACAACAAGGAATTTTACAATTTTTAGTTACAACAAGGAACCGAACAATATAATACTTTATGAGCACTATTTTACTATTTTCTACCTGCTACTTACATTTGTGTCGTTTCTTAGAATAGTATTTACCACGACCCCTCCATAAATAACGAGCGACAGATTTATTAACTTCCGACATATTTAAAGCCCAAATTTTTTCAATAAATTGTTCATTAACGGGTTTAATAATGAAGTTACAGATTTGGCGCAATGATAATAATTATTCGTCACATTAAGACGCGTCGATTGATATAAAAAAAAATCGATTTGAGTGGTTCCTATTTTTCCATATAAAGTGTGCGTGGTCCTTTGAAAGAAAGATTAATCGACTTAAGTCTAATTGTAAGTTTACACGATCAAGCAAATACGAGAAGTACAAAAATCTATTTATTAAAAAGGAAGTACAGCGTAAACTAATCTGCAACGTGGTTTGCCTCTCGTCACAACCTAATCAAATTTTCGTGCAATTTACCTCCCAAAAGTGAAAGTACCCGCTTCTTAAGCCTTTAAAAGCTAAACTTTTTTAACCCGCAACATTTTGCATCCTTTTTCATTTCTGTACTCTCTCTATCGTTGTCTTTACGTTTCCTTTTTTATAATTGATTCTTGTACTTTTTCTATTAGATAATACGTATGTCATAAAATATGTGGGGAGGTAAATTTAACATAATAATATGATTGATTATAAAGCGAAGTGGGTATTTCTCTCTTACCTTTCATCGACATCTATGTTTATAAGGTAACAGTATGAAAAAAATAACTTATCATTTTATTTTTGATGAGCAAAATACTTTGTAAGTTTGGCCTCTTTAACATTAATTAAACTTTTCCATTATCGGATAATGTTCGCTTTTCTATTCCTTCTACATAAATTTTGATGGGCGCATATTCGATTTCATGTTTGGGAACTCCGTACTCTTCCAACTTGTCGTGATACGTTTCAAGTAATTCATTGTGGGCGACACACACCCTTTCCAGTTCGGACTGAAGATATTTTATGGTCGCATTCTTGTTGGAGAGAATTTCCTGTAGAATTAAACCAGAATCGAAATCAAATTACAGCAAAAATTGTTCATCGGAAGGGTCGGAAGACGACGCGAAACTTTTCAGAACCCACCCCTTTTCACTTGTTGAAGTTTAAAGAGGAACTACTGGTTTAATTTCTGGGACAATAACACAAAAGTAAATTTGCTCAAATCAAAAAATGTTACTAAGATTTTTGTTTGTATTAGTCTCAGGTACATGTACCTTTCTTCCGCGACATTAATTCACTAACACTCTGTATGTATAGTACACAAACAACATTAGTGTGCACTTTACCTGACACATATTTTTTCTTTAATAAATACAAATGTAGGTATATTTTTTTAGTTTTTACAGTTTCAGTAATTTGAAATAGGGATTTTTAGTAATTGAAACTCTTGTTTTAGGTACGTACTTATAATTTATTAGATTATCATTAGCTAGATTAACATTGAGATAAACGAAAATTAATTAAAAATCGGTTAATAAAAAAATAGTTTTCGCAAACTTTGAAAATTAAAATAAACATACGGGTAGGCGCATTTTCAAAATTAACTAAACTCCGAATTCATCTGAAAACTTTTAAAGATTCACCCGTTTATTATTTATTTATTTGAGCTTTACTTTTTTAAAATATGAAGGCTGTTAACTTTCTTATAAACATCGAAGCCTAATCATTTTTTTAATAATAATCCAACTTAATAATTGAAGAAAATTTGAAAATCTCAAAAACTAATTAAAGGACCACGCACACTTTATATGGAAAACTAGGAACCACTCAAATCGATTTTTTGTTATATCAATCGACGCGTCTTAATGTGACGAATAATTATTATCATTGCGCCAATTTTGTTAATTTATAAATAAAGCCGCAATCTTTAATTAACGCTCTTATGAGAATTTCGTGAGAGCAAAAGAGAACCTACTAAAATCAAATTTGTTTGAGTTCATAAATCAACTTTGTTATTTATTGCGGGGTACTTAACAACGACGGGTCGGTACCTACCTACTTAAACTGGCCTGGGATTTAAAACGATTGAAATAATTCTTTAAATGGCATAAAAATTCTTGGCTTTGTGCACATTAAAAATGTGTACAAAACTAAAAAATTATTTGTATCTATCTATAAAAAGATAATATCGATGGCATTTTGTCAAAAGTGCGTAACCCATACTTTCTATTAAAATGAATTATTGAATTAAACGAAGACATAATCTGTTAAAATATGGTAACAATATTTCGATTTTTTCACCGGAAAAATCAATTTGTATTTCCGTCGAACGTATCTTCTAATAGCTACACGACAACACAACATGTGTTCTTCGGTAAAATTTACTTTTTGTGGGTTACACCCTTCTGGAAAACCTGCGTCGATATTTAATATCAGCTTGCTTTTTACAATTGCTGCTATAATACAATTGCTGTTGCTGTTAACGTTAATAATTGGAAATAAAGTCTATTAATATATATATATATTAATAACATTAACAAACAATTCAAATAAAAAACAAAACACATTCACGAATAACAAATTAATAAAAAATAATAATTCTTCATATATTCAAAATTGTGACTCAAATAAATAAATAATAAAATTATCTAATATAAGACAAAAATACATTTACTGTAGCTGTTTATTTTTCTACCTCTATTAAAAATGTTCACCATAAAATATCTATAGGTAACTCCAAATTATTAATTTTATTTTAGTGGGGGTAGTAGTGATCATCCTCATTAGAGATCTCTGTCAAGTAACTTTAAAATAATTTTGTAATGTAATAAATAATTCAATAAATCATTAATATTGAAAAATATTGAAAAAAGAAATCTTCCGCATAAAATTGTCGCTATTATAACAATTACGGTCTATCCAAACCTATAGGCAATTCACGTCATCAATAAAGTCACTAGATTGATTATTTGTAATTCGGTTTAAAGTTTGGAAAGTGACGTATTCTATAGATGATTTACTTGCGCATATATTAAATGGTGTAAAGAAAGACTACAATTTATTAGAACTGTCGAAATACGAGGTACGAAGTGACAGCACTGTGTGAAACGTCATCATCTAGTAACCTTTTATCGATGACGTAAATTGCCTATAGCTGGGGTGGCCAAGCTCCTTGATAGTCCGAGCCATTTTTCAAAATTTGAAATTTTTCGCGAGCCGCAATTAAATACGTAAGAGATATGCAAAAAAGGTATTAAAAATTTTTTTTTTACAGAAATTATATTTATTAAATATAATAGCATAAAAATGAAAAGGGAACTCGGGTACATTTATCGAGAGCAATCCTTCAAAGAGCCGCATGTGGCTCGCGAGCCGCAGGTTGCCTCCCCCCCTGGCCTATAGGTTTGGATAAAATGTAACTAACAAAATGATTAGTTTTTAGGCAATTCTTTTATTCCAGGTTTTAAGCTCGCTTACAGTAGATAGTTACCTTCCTAATTCTATTCTAACGATTCTAAAATAGTAGGATTGAATTCAGAATTTAAATGCTACCGTCAATTCAATATGAATACGGGTTTAAAATTTTTAATTACAACAAGGAATTTTACAATTTTTAGTTACAACAAGGAACCGAACAATATAATACTTTATGAGCACTATTTTACTATTTTCTACCTGCTACTTACATTTGTGTCGTTTCTTAGAATAGTATTTACCACGACCCCTCCATAAATAACGAGCGACAGATTTATTAACTTCCGACATATTTAAAGCCCAAATTTTTTCAATAAATTGTTCATTAACGGGTTTAATAATGAAGTTACAGATTTGGCGCAATGATAATAATTATTCGTCACATTAAGACGCGTCGATTGATATAAAAAAAAATCGATTTGAGTGGTTCCTATTTTTCCATATAAAGTGTGCGTGGTCCTTTGAAAGAAAGATTAATCGACTTAAGTCTAATTGTAAGTTTATACGATCAAGCAAATACGAGAAAGTACAAAAATCTATTTATTAAAAAGGAAGTACAGCGTAAACTAATCTACAACGTGGTTTGCCTCTCGTCACAACCTAATCAAATTTTCGTGAAATTTACCTCCCAAAAGTGAAAGTACCCGCTTCTTAAGCCTTTAAAAGCTAAACTTTTTTAACCCGCAACATTTTGTATCCTTTTTCATTTCTGATCTCTCTCTATCGTTGTCTTTACGTTTCCTTTTTATAATTGATTCTTGTACTTTTCTATTAGATAATACGTATGTCATAAAATATGCGGGAGGTAAATTTAACATAATAATATGATTGATTATAAAGCGAAGTGGGTATTTCTCTCTTACCTTTCATCGACATCTATGTTTATAAGGTAACAGTATGAAAAAAATAACTTATCATTTTATTTTTGATGAGCAAAATACTTTGTAAGTTTGGCCTCTTTAACATTAATTAAACTTTTCCATTATCGGATAATGTTCGCTTTTCTATTCCTTCTACATAAATTTTGATGGGCGCATATTCGATTTCATGTTTTGGAACTCCGTACTCTTCCAACTTGTCGTGATACGTTTCAAGTAATTCATTGTGGGCCACGCACACCCTTTCCAGTTCGGACTGAAGATATTTTATGGTCGCATTCTTGTTGGAGAGAATTTCCTGTAGAATTAAACCAGAATCGAAATCAAATTACAGCAAAAATTGTTCATCGGAAGGGTCGGAAGACGACGCGAAACTTTTTTTACAGGAAAATCACGTGCACTTGCCTCTAATTTTGTATTGGTACCGTGTGACGGTATGCCAGCTAAATTCGTCAATTCGGCAACTACCGCTTGATGATATTCGGTTGCATTATTCAGAGTTTCGATTTTTTTCTGCAAAATAGCACTCTTCATACTGCTTTTTTGTTGCACCTCCATAACCATCATTGCAAACTTCTCGTAGAGCTCGTCCCTTTCTACCTGCAACTTTAAATGTATTAGTTGAAAGTGACGATAAACGTTCACGGGGCACCACTTGCTTGTTCAAAACGTAATTCTAACGCAGCGTACAGCCACCGTATATTATCGAGTTCCTTTTTTGTATCGTGAAACTTTGCTTTTACGTTCTATAATTTAAAAGTCAAATAAACAATTTAGATAGGTATCTTATTAGGTGCTCACGTTTAAAGACAGTTTATCTTTTTCATAATTTTCTAGTTGTTTTTATATTTAATTACTTCCGCTTCGGCTTTTTGTAAAGGTTCGATTAGTTTACGATTTTCGACGGATAAATCGGCTGCTTCTTTTGCTGTCTTTTCATTTTGAGCTATAAGTACTTGCATTTGATCCTTAAATAGTTTTTTTTTTAGATTTTTTAATTATAAAACGGTACCTCACTGGCGCACCTTTAAACTACTAATTAGTGCTAAATTATTGAGAGTTATGTCATCGTAATAATTTTTAATGTCGTTAAACGCTCGTTCGTGATTTTTTGTTAATTTCGATATATGACAATTTTTTCTTTCTTCCATCTCGCCGATTTCCATTCTGTTAAATTTAATTAATTAATTATATGACGTACGAAATCGGTGATTTTTAAATGTGAATTACTTGTATTTAACGTCTAGTTCTTCAGTTAGTTGAAGACATTTATTCGAATATTTTCGTTCGGTTTCTTTAAGTTTTTTTTCAAATTGACATCTCATTTCGTTTATGGCTTCGCTGTGTTTCTGTAGAACAATTTATTTTGACAAACTTAACACGTACTAGTGAGTACTTACTAATTTTAGGGCCTTAATTAGATCTTGATAGGACGATTCTTGTTCTCTAATTTGTTTCTTTAATTGTTGTTTGTCTTTAAGTAATTCCCGCTCCGCCGCGATATGTTCATCTTGAGCTACTTTAAGAGACACTAAAGCCTCCGCTTTACTTTCCGTAATATTGTTTTGATGATCGTATTGAAGTAACTTCACTTTTTGTTTGTGAGTTTTGATTTCCTCCTCTTTCTTTTCTTCCGCTTCTTCTATTTGACGATCTTTGTTTCTAAAAAACTCGACGGTTTTACGAAAACGTTAAATGTAGACATCCGTTGCTTACCTTAATCGAGCTCTCACTTCTTCTAATTCGTTCCTCGTAATATCCCAGAAATTTCGCAGTTTATCTCTTTCAATTTGAAAATAGTTGCGTTCTTCTCTTTCTCTTTCGCTTTCCCCTCTAATTCTATGACAGAACACTTCTAATTGGTCTCTGTTCATCTGGCTTGTATCCACCCCATCTATGATTCCTCCTAATTTACAAATAAAATGATTAAGAAGTAAGCAACGATGCGCAAAAAAGAAAAGTCGTTCGTGAAGATATTACCAACTGCGCTGCTTTTTCCTTTCGATCCTTTCTTTTTGGGGCCTAAAATTATAATTATTAATAATAAAATATACCTGTAGGTAAACAACAATAATAGAAAACCTTACCATTTCGATTTGCGGTAGATATCAATCGATTTAACAATGGTTGCTTAGGTGGCACGATTCGTAGTAACCCCTTCCGTTATTTAAAAATAAGTAGATAATTTCTCTAATATTGGACGTTACCTAGTGATTTTTATAATTTTAGGTTATCAGTTTTAATCGATAGGTATATGATATTTGATTATTTCATCTGCGATTACTTTTAATTAATAAAATGCTGTGTTTACAGGGTGTTCCATTTTTTTGTAATCCCACATTATCTCCGTTATTTAGAAATAAGAATAGATAGAGAATGCTCGATTCGAGCAAATTATAACATTTCAGTCTATATAATTAATTTTAACCATAAAAACGATTATTATTTCAATAATCGTGTCTTTGGTGATTGACTGATCGTCAGAGTTAACTAGCGATTTTAAAACCGACCCTTAGGGCTAATAAATATTACAGTATTGGTTTAACTTTAGATTTTGGTTTAAACTACAAATCATTGTTGTTACCATAGAGGTATCTCAAAATTTATCTTAAACCAAGACTGAAATATCGGATTTAATGTAAGGATTTTTTTCGCCCCGTACGGCCCGCATTGCTATTTATTTTTAAATTTACTTAAGTTTATAAAAGTCACACCTAGTGTGATAGCCTAAAAAAGGCGATTTTTGGGAATTAAAAAAAAAACTACTGTATCAATTGTTTTAAAATTTTAAGGGTATATTTATACATATTTTAAGAATACACAGTAAAATTTTTGAAGAAAAAAATTAAAATTTTTTTGAGTTTCACGCGATCTCCGACGGCGCTAAAAAAAAAGGTCCTCCATTGCTGCAGTGATTCCGGCCTTCTCCGTGGATGAAACCTAAAAAAAAAATTCTCGTTAAACTAGAAGATATTGTCCGTACAATGATCCACGGTCGAAAAAAAATCAAAAATTGACAAAATGGTGGCGTTTTTTTAAAAAAAGTTGAATTTTACCCAAAATTTTGGTCGTTTTTGGCCTGCCAAAATTCGATTTTTGATCAGATCAAAAAACTGGTGGGTCGTTGTATGGAGAACTATATACAGAACATGCAGAAAAAATTTGATAGTGATCGGATCATTTGTCTCCGAGTAATCACTGCAGCAAATTTGAAGTGCTGTTTCGAAAAAAGCGCGTTTAAAGATAAAATGATCATTTTCACTGTTATAAATGGATTAAAATCATACTTACAGCTAATCTGCTATTCCAGGCCCATATAATTCACCTTTCTCTTCTTTAAAACGTGCTTGTTGAGCTGAAGAAGCTCTTCTTCGAGATGATCGACCCTCTTTTGGAGAAGCCCGTTGGCGATGATCAGCGATTCGTAGTCTCGTCTCGTCCTTAAGAACCGCATAATCTCTTGCTGCAGGTCCAACTATCACTCCCATTGGATTAAATATCTTCAAAATTGATGAATAACCGTCATTAAATATTGAAGTTGCAAAATTATTTGATAATTCGATAGTTTTAAGGCCTTTGTGAAGGTGCTTTGGTTAAAAGTGCCAAAGTAAACCGTTGTAACTTTCATTATTGTTTTGAGTATTACTACCTTTACATCTATCAAGCAATTCATATCGAGATAAGTCTTCATAAATAGGTTTAAGAGCTTCTTCAACTTCTGGATGCAGTGGGAGGTAATCGTGCTTAAACTTATTCATCGTTCCTTCAGCTTCCGCGCGGCGATAAGCGCACCAACACTCTGCGCCTTCTGGACAATTATCATGGTTTGGTTTCTTATCAGTTGAACACAAATGATAAAACGTAGCCCAGATTGCTTTATACATTTCGTCTACATTATCTTGATTTCTCATAATTGCCAAACCGTAATATTTTTGTAATTTATTTATTAAATTTACAGTTAACTTTTGCGATGTTTTACTTTTTCCTCCTAACTTCTTATTGGTTTTCTTTAAATTTCGGCATCGTGTTCCCATTCTTTTTTTCACATGTAAATAACATTCTAATTTTTCAACAGGAATATCATAAGGATTCAAATCTATTAATCCTTTATGAGTGGCACTATCACCATCACCAATGTAGCGAAAATATTTTACGCCATATTTACTAATCGAACGACCAAACATGTGTTTTACGCTATCTACTTCCATTTTTGAGGCAGATCCCTCATGATTAATATCACATTCTTCTTCGTGTAATGATAACCATTCTTCGTAAGCTTCAGGAGCACTCTCTTTTTTTTTCTCCCAAAAAACACAACTCTGACAGTAAGTAGACTCCATAAATATAATTAAATATAATAAATATAATTTATTGAATATTATTCTTTCTTTTAATACACGTGTGCCTACTTAATTAATTTTTGATTAATTGTACTTAGACTCGGTTTTACAAACATGATTTATACCACAGAATAGCTGCTATTCCTGAAATAACTGCTATGGAAACGTTTGTCGAGTTAATGGTTTTCATGAAAATTATTCCAGGAATAGCTTATCTAATGTATATTTCACAATTGTAAAACCGGCCCTTAGGGCGCAAAATTAGATTTTAACGTTTACCGAGAGTAGGTAAATTAAATTGACGAGTCTATTTACACACGTATTTCAAATGTTTTCTATAACTTACTCGAAATGTCACGACTCGCCATTTTATCATTGTAAATTTATTATTTTCGCGCTAGGTAACAATTTTCCCGTTTTATTTAATTAAATAAAAATGCAAATTAAAGCAGGTATTATTTTGTGGAGGTTGTTTTTACGAGACCATTTTGGATTGGGCTATTTTGTCGGGTCACCACTAAATTTAATAACTGCTTGAATATAGCCCCGACCGACTCATCTGGAACTATATCCCCCCCATCGTCAATCTTGGCTGTTTGCATGTTTTTTTCTTCGTATACAATATCATATAGTAGGTAGAATAAATAAAATCATCACCGACTTATTTTATAATTTATTATAATTATCGCTATTTATTTTTGGTCACCAAACCAGCAGGTCCTCTTGCAAGCCCGGCTTGTCCTTCCGGAATTATCCTTAGTGGAATGAAACCCAGCTCCTGTTTAGGAATTCCGAATTGCAACAGTTTTTCTTCGTAAGTATCTAACAAGTCGTCGTGGGCTTTACACACTCTTGCAAGTTCATATTGCAGATCTTTGATCGTGGCGTTTTTTTCTCCTAATATTTTCTACAATGTTTGGATTGTCCGACAAAATTTCAAACAAATGATACAATACACACCTTCAGTTGCCTATTAATAATCTCCGGACTTGATTTAGAATCGGCCGCCAATTTTCCAATAACGGAGTCTTGAACCTCGGCAGTCTCGACTAATGTCTTTATTCTATTTTGAAGAAGTTCGTTCTTCAGTGCAGTTTTCTGTTGAACTTCTAATATTGATTTCACAAATTTCTTATGGAGTTCGTCGCGTTCCACTTGCAACTAAAATGCAGGCCGTACTTTACAATTTTATTTTAACAACAGAGATTACCTTATCAAAACGTAACTCCAAGACCGCGTTAGTCCAAGTTAAATCGTCTAATTTCTTTTTAGTATCGGTCAGCATTATTTTGGTATTCTATAAATTTATTGCGAACGCAATAAAATTATTATAAGTTTAAATTGATTACATACAGCCAACGAAGTCTTATCTTTCAGATAATTTTGCAACTGTCTTTTATATTCAACAACGTCGGCCAAAGCAATTTTTAAAGGTTCTGTTAATTTACGGTTTTCTGCTGTCAAATCGGCCACCTGTTTGCTCATTCGTTCGTTTTGTTTTCTCAGCACTTCCATTTGATCCTATTAAAAAATTAACTATAACCAATAAAAATTGATAAACAAAGTAAATATCTCACTTTTAGGCTACCGATGAGAGCTAAGTTATTTAGAGTTATATCGTTATAATAATTTTTCATATCATTAAAGACCGTCTCGTGGTATTTGGTTAATTCGTAAATTTGACTATTTTTTCTTTCTTCTACTTCGGACATTTCCATTCTATAATTATGATAAGTTTATCAAAAAGTTTATCGTCAGTTGACGATACCCATATTGATATTAAAATTGATTCATTTACCTATGTTTAATTTCAAGCTCTTGTTTCAACGAGGTAAATTTCTTTTCATATTTGAGCTCCGTCTCCTTCACATTATTCTCAAAAGTTTGTCTAGCTCGATAAACCGAATCGCTGTGTTCCTATCGAAATTCGTGTAAACTTACGAGAATTACGATTTATTTAAATTTTTAGTTACAATTTTCAACTGTTTAACATAATTTTCGTGCGCGATCTCTTGTTCTCTCGCTAGTCGCTTTGCGTTACGTTTGTCGTTCAATAGTTCCCTTTCTTGGCTTATATGATCATCCACTGCGTTCGTAAGCGACACTTGAGCTTCGATTTTGGCTTGTGTTAAATTGCTTTGCTGCTCATACTGAATATGTTTAACTTTTTGTTTATAAAATTTTAATTCTGCATCATTATGTTCGGCCTCTTCTTCGATCTGTCGATCTTTATTCCTTTAAAAAATAACGATTAAAAGTTACAAAAACATCGACAACCAGATTTTACTACGTAGATGTACCTCAGTTTAGCTCGAGTTTCTTCCAACTCATTTCTGGTTATTTCCCAAAACATGCGCAGCTTATCGCGTTCCAATTGGAAGAAATTCCTTTCCTCTCTTTCTCGATCATTTTCTTCTTTGATTTTGAGAGCGAATACTTCTAGTTGCTCTCTTGACATGGGAGTTGTATCCACCCCATCGATGACTACATCGTTGAAATATTTGAAATTGAAGTATTAAGACTTTTTTAATGGCCATATAACTTACCTATAGCCTCTTTTTTAGCTTTCGGAGGCTACAAATGGATATTTAATAATAATGTTTAAATTAGGGATTCGCTTACCATTTTTTTTTAAATATAATATGTAATTTCTTTAAACGTCAAAAAATAATGAAAAATAGTTCCTGATAATTTACAAACGGCTATAGTTGATCAGAAATAAATATCAGTAAGAACATCAAGTTCAGAATTTATAACTGAATGATATAAATAAACTCATTTTCAACAAAAGCTTATCGTCTTTTTGCTACAGATTTATAAATTTGTCAAATTCTCGATTTAAAAATTATTTGTGTGGATTTAAAGATTGAAATCTTTCTTATAACCATCCAAAAACTATTTTAATGTTTAATCGCAATGACGTAATACAAAGCAACTAGTAGAACATCTCCGCTGGGAATTGATATACGCATTAGGAAAAAGGACGATAAGAAAGCAAGGAAATGCATTTCAAGAAAATTTCAGAATTTTCAATTTTTTAATGATTTTTACTTTTGAAATACGGATAAATAAAAATTAAACCACTGATATTAACAGATTTCTATTGATTCTTAAAACTTTAAATTTTGTTTCAAAATTATTTGAACTTTTTATTGGTCATTTCATTTAAATGTAATCATTTTATTTTTCGTTTTTAAAGCTATTCTTAATAAAACATTACTAAAAATATTCCCCATATTAAAAATAAATCTTTTAAACTATTTTAAGGAACAATTTATTCAACATTTAAGCAACCTTAATTTTCATTTTCCCTCTTACGCTGTTCAAAAAAAAAGATGAGAAAAAGTAAAATTTCGGAACTTGCTACCAAAACCGCACTGATGAGCGCTATTGATATTAGTTTTTATGGAGTTTTTTAACTGACGTAAGTTATTCTTTAGACTTAAAATTTATTGGCAGACTAGGCTTAATTTAAACTAACAAGGGGACACTACATCCAGTACATCGAAATTTGGGATGTCGATTTTTTTGATGATTTTAGAGGTCAAAAACAAATATACGTGTCTTGGCGTTTTGTCGAATGCTCCATAGTTTTCGAAATATAAATTAAAAAAGAAATCAAAAAGTGAAATTGCTGTTTAATAACCGTCCCCGTTAGTAAGTTTTTTGGCAATGCCGTTGTGGCGCTTTGAGTAATGTTCTCGCTTCGTAATTAGTAGGCGAGGGGTCGGTAACTTATGTATTAGTGTGTATTTATTTCTAGAATGTAATACAGAATTACTTTGTATTACTTTGAATTACCTTGAATTACTTATGAATTACTTGAATTACTTTTGAATTACATTGAATTACTTTGTATTACTTTGAATTACTTATGAATTACTTGAATTACTTCTGAATTACATTGAATTACGTTGTATTACATTGTATTACTTTTGAATTACTTGAATTACTTTGAATTAGTATTACTGTGTATAAAATTTACTATAGTTACCGACCCCTCGTTAGTAGGTCGCTAGTTCGATCCCAGTGTCTACAAACTTTTTTTTTGTTTTCTATTTTTTTTTTAATTTCTCAGGGACTTCATTATTAATACCGACCAAACTAGTAGCGAGTATCGCGCCGATGTGCGCTGAATTCTCTCCATTAAAGCGAAAAAAGTACAAAAGATTTTTAGGGAGATTTCATTGTAAATAAAATTACGTATTCTTATACAACTCACATTATATGTGAAAATTAATGAATTTATAGAGTTGTCTTCTGTCAAAACTAGCAAGTTGGAACAAAAAAAAAGTTTGAAGACACGGGGTTCGAACTAGTGACATACTAATTACGAAGCGAGAACATTACTCAAAGCGCCACAACATTGTCAAAAAACGTACTAACGGGGACGGTTATTAAACAGCAACGTCACTTTTTGATTTCTTTTTTAATTTATATCTCGAAAACTACGAAACATTCGACAAAACGCCAAGACACGTATATTTGTTTTTGACCTCTAAAATCATCAAAAAAATCGACATCCCAAATTTCAATGTACTGGACGTAGTCTCCCCTTGTAAGTTAGATATATAAAATGGATGTTTTTTTTTAATTGACTTCCAAAGAAGATACATCAACAAATGGATCGACGACTTGAATGTTTCAATGCAACTTGATATAATTGAAGCTTTCAAAAAAACACGAGTATCAGGTCAGTTTTACTCCGAGGAAATTCGTGAAATTAGCATTTAGTAGAACAAGCAACAAAGATTAAATCAAATATAGCAAGAGATTGACAGATACGTAGAATTGGGTGAAGAAAAATTGGCTGTGTCGTATTACATAAAATAGAAGTAATTCGAAAGTTGTAAACAATTTACGCTAAGATGCGTTGTATAAGGGTCAAGATTTCAAGTTGACCTTGACTTCTTTGCTGTTCGGTTACGTAGAAGAGAGTTTGAACGAGAGTTGGTGTAGTAGGGCTATAGGCGAAGTCTCGACCTATAGAGACAACGCACCTGGGGGAGTACCTCAAAGGTGGCGTGGAAAACTCCCCGCCATTTAATGTTTGTTGTACTCCTTTAAAATGTGTTATACATACGTTAATTAAATAAAATAATTGTGCAGTTAAATGTGGAGTAAATTTTCCTGTATTTTGAGAATCAATAAAAATGGCATGGTAAAGTACCTGCCTATATTACAAAATTTTATTATACGATATGGAAGTATAACATTTATTTACTTATAATATTAAAATAAAATTATTATGCAGTAAAAATGGTTGTGCATAAAGAAATTTCAAAATCCTTGTTCATTTGTTCAAAAGAATGTTTGTTTTTCACAGATAATTGTCAACCAAAATCGCGCGACTTCACAATTTTAACCGTTTAAAATGGGAATTTTTCGTATCCAAAGATTAGGTAAATCAATTATGGGTACACGTTAATGTTTAAACATGCTTGTCAAGCAATTCTCCATAAATGACTGCATGTTTCGCAGAATTAAATTTTTTGTTATTTTCCTAAAACATGGTGCACGTACTCAGGTAGAACTGTGAAATGCAACAACTTTAGGCTCAACAGTAGGTATCTACTAATAAATTGTAGTCTTTCTTAGTTAGTGCAAGTAAATCATCGGTAGAGTATGTCACTTTCAAAACTTTAAACTGAATACAACATTGACATAAAACATTTTAATTGATGACGTGCATCGAAATTAGATTTGGATGGCCCGTATGTATCGAATATACGTAAAATGTATACATATATGAGAAGAATTTTAATTTTGTTTGACATGTTAACAGATCATTTACAAAATAAATCAGGATAAATGTAATATTTTTTTTGTCTTAAAATAATAAAATTCTTACATTAGAAATATGCACTTCCTGTACTTTTGCTACAATTAATTACTAAAATAAACCCACGTACCTATTCACATTTTTAAATTAATTTTAATAAACGTTTTTTTCATCTCTTTTTTAATTGCACAGAAATTAGTGCATGCATCAGTTAACTTTTTTATTAATCATAAAGCAGAGCAACTATGCAGAATTTCCCTAGTGGTCTCCATATTCAAATATCGGCCGCGCCCAAAGTTGTTAAAACTACGATGATCCGATGGTATCAGTTTCGTCGAGGTTAGATGATTGCTTGTATACAGTTTTAACATTCACAAGTTAATTAATTTTGGGTAAAATTAAAATGAATCGTCGATTGACAATAATATTTTTTAGTACATTACGATAAGAATGAAATATCAATCGGATATAGTTTAAGAAACCTTTTTATTATTTTTTGAGAAATTGACGTTGAAAATCAAGGAGTTATTCCTCGTCAAAATCTGTAGTATCTTGTGTCAGGGTGTCCTGACTTCTCCAGCTGTTCCAGTAATATTGAATAAAAATTCCGAGCCACTTATATTCAAATTGCAATAAAAATACAACAAAATTCAAACATTATTTATTACAATTATGATTTAAAAAACAACAAAAAAGTAAAAAAAGCAACTAAGTGTGCAAAAGTCACGATGTTCACTACCAAAACTATCTACAAGCATGATTTGTGAGCCACGTTAAGATTCATCATAAAAAAAGATATTATAGACGCTACCTATAAAATTGAAAAGCACTAATAACATATTGTAGTATTTTAAAGATGATTATTTAGGTCACAGCATGAGATCGAGCTGTGCTCGTACGTAAAACGATAAGCATTGGCGTTTCTTATTTCATTCAGTCCGCGTACGGCCAAAGCATTTAATAAACGTATTAACAATTAAATCAATTCATTTCAAGCATACTGATTAGATTTTCCCTGATTTCCAGGATCAAAATAAAATTCCCCGACTTTTCCAGGTTTTCCAGAAAATCGACATGTGAAACGTACCCTGAGTCTGCGATTCAGAGCTTGCGAGGCTCTACAACGTATTTAACCTACTGTTAACTTTAACTGTGACTGTTAACGCTTTTATTTTAATAGATTATAAAAATGCGACTCTTGCTATTTATCCGATACAGTTTTAACATTGGTGTGTTGTCGAAGCATCCCGCAATTTATCGATTTATTTATTTATTACTTATTTATTAGGAGATGTGTAAGTTATTGAGACCAACACGACTCTAGCTTTTTCATTATGGCTTATCAATTCATGAAATTTCTATATTTACAATTGAATTACGTTATATAATGGCTTGTAAGTACTTCTATTATGTAACTAAATAATTACCCAATGGTTAGTTCTGTATTAGTTAAATTATCGATTTTTTGTCAATTCAAATACAATTCAACATTGCAAAACGACGAGGCCGTAGTGAACTAGAGAGCTAGACACTTGCCTAGTAAACCAACGGCTTGTGGTTCGAATCCCGAAATCGTGGATATGTTTGCGATCGTCCTACTGGTCAATAATCAATGTAATCAAAGAAATAAAAACAAAAAAAAAGTAAAATATGCGACTACACCTACCTAGTTTATTTAAAACTAACCGTATTTATGCCCTTATGCCCCCCTGCCCTTTGTACGAAAAACTAGTCGTTAATTCGAAAATGCTTTAACAATTTAACATCGAATGCTCTTTTTACATTAAATTTATAAATTAACGTACAGTCGAAGAAAGCAGCGCGATTAAATAAGTCAAAGTATTAAATAAAAAATTAAGATCGAGGTTACTGTGCAATAGGGACACAAGCTACAATTTAGTGTATACGTCATAAATGACTTAAATGGGTAGTTTATATATGACTAGTTGCAATGTAAGTACATACGCAGATTTTATAGTCACTACAAAACAATTCTTATTGCTCCTTTGTTCGGCCTGAGCTTGTGGGACTATAAAATTTCATTCGGGTGTAAGTGTTTATTTAAATTGTAACAATTACGAATCGCGTTTTTTAGAATCAATAATCACTGACAAAAATATTTTGGTGATACCGTCTTTAGTAGTGCAGATAGAATTTGATTATGTCATCGAGTGGGAGGACGCGTTTTTTAACGCTTCTTGTAGGAAGACAATTTGCTCTCCTTTAAAAACCATTCTGTACAATTACGTCTGTTTTATATAGTCATTTTTTTTGCATTTCATGCTGTTCGAAATCGTTAATCATACACGTGCATGCCCATATTATTTGCACATTAAATGCCTAATTACGTACACACTCTAATACAATTTACAAGTGTTTGAGATTATTGTAAAATTAACTTTAGCGCAATACCTCTACTCTTTTTTTTTAAGGTATAGTGAAGTCACTTTTAAAATAAACGTTATAAGAACGAGCGTCATTCTTTTACACCTGACTATTTAAAAGCATACCTGTCGTTAATTCTTGGGATATTCATCTAGAATAATTTGTTAGTTTGAAGTATAACGATTACGTGATTGTTATTGTTAGATCTAATCCCCCACTCATTATGGTTGAGTGAAACGAAGGGCCCCTTCCTCAAACCATACCTAACGTGTTCGAAGCTCCAGTTTGTGTATATAATTGTGACGAAAGCTTAGCGCCTTTCTACATTTTTTTCATATAAGTACCAAGTAAGGGTAAGTGATAATAAACAATTTATTTTTAATGATAGTGCGTGCAACTTAATGTTAGAATCGTTAGATGCTCAAGTAACGTATCGAAAATTTCATGGGAAAATAACTCGACAAAATGCTAATTTCATTTAAACACACGTACTAATCTAAATTCAAGTTTATTATTAAATTTAATTTACACCCAGAACTCGTTTATACAATATTAACGCGACTGACTACAAAGTAAATTAGGAGTATTATTTAACGTTTTAATCGTAATTTTTTATCAAAGGGCGTCGATGGAAAAATTAATGAAAATCACGAATTTTTTTTTTTAATTTTTGGTTCAGTTTTACGATAAACATGTTCATTAAATATTCATAAATTAATATGACAAAAAAATGTGCATTTAATTTCTTTCAAAATACTAAATTTTAGTGACGCCCGTTAGGTTTTTGATATTTTATAAAATAAATCAAATAATACTTGCTTAACGGACGCGAAGTTTTATTAAAATTTACAAAACTGCGATAAGTTTAAAATCTATTAAAAATGTGACAGTCCATAAAATAATGTTTTTGTTTTAAAATGATCTTAACGAACTGCATGTATGTAAATGTGGGCCGTCTTAATAAATAATTGCAGCTGTAATATAACAATGACCCTCTAACACTATAAGAAAATTACGCATAAGAATGTCAACATAATTATAGTTTGGGGAATGCATTTGTTTAAATTAAGATTAACCGAAATTGTGTTTTGTATTTTTAGATATAATATATATATTTTTTTAATTTCGATCATTTTTAATTATAGACCGAATTATGCGTTCATTCAAAACATCAAACTTCTTTTATAGTAGATTACATAATATTCTAAAATTAAAACGATATATTACTGAAGATGTTTAAAATGCACAACAATAATAATATACAATACAAATAGGTAAACAATTATGATACGATTTCTATTTAAACTGGAAAAATTGGCAAATGACTGAAAACAAACGATGATAAAATTCCTAAAATTATCCTCGACATAATTTGAACTTTTAATGAAAGCTCTAGGTTAAATGGTGATTTTTATTTAAAATATACACAGAAGCCTTAAAATATTTATAGGATTTAATACGAAAATATTTATCTGGAGCGTATTGATTGCAACTAATTATGGACACGCTGTATGTTTAACAGTTTATTTTTAATTTTTTTATGTTATACATAAAATTCGGATTAAAATTTAAAAATAAGTACGTAACTACCAATTTTATTAAGTTAAGTTGTACTTTTGTTACAATTCAATTTAATAAAATTCTTATCTTTTAAATTAGATTAATATGACACATTTTCATATTATTTACAATAAAATTAGTCAACGTTTTGACGTTTTTCATTAGGTACCTACTTAATTAGTTCTGAAAATAATAAATGCACACATTAACTGAAGGCATTTAATGTATACAAAACCTAATTTTGAAATGTAGGTAATTACCTATAAACAAATATATATATTCGCTGAATTACTAAATTCGCCCGATCAAAACAATGCAAGCAATTGTTAGATGGCTCGGTAAATAAGATTGCACACTCGGGGCAAAATTAATGTCGCGAATTACGAACGTTGGACGGGCGATATATGGCATAATGAACAAATTTGCGAGGCTCTACAACGTATTTAACCTACTGTTAACTTTAACTGTGACTGTTAACGCTTTTATTTTAATAGATTATAAAAATGCGACTCTTGCTATTTATCCGATACAGTTTTAACATTGGTGTGTTGTCGAAGCATCCCGCAATTTATCGATTTATTTATTTATTACTTATTTATTAGGAGATGTGTAAGTTATTGAGACGAAAACGACTCTAGCTTTTTCATTATGGCTTATCAATTCATGAAATTTCTATATTTACAATTGAATTACGTTATATAATGGCTTGTAAGTACTTCTATTATGTAACTAAATAATTACCCAATGGTTAGTTCTGTATTAGTTAAATTATCGATTTTTTGTCAATTCAAATACAATTCAACATTGCAAAACGACGAGGCCGTAGTGAACTAGAGAGCTAGACACTTGCCTAGTAAACCAACGGCTTGTGGTTCGAATCCCGAAATCGTGGATATGTTTGCGATCGTCCTACTGGTCAATAATCAATGTAATCAAAGAAATAAAAACAAAAAAAAAGTAAAATATGCGACTACACCTACCTAGTTTATTTAAAACTAACCGTATTTATGCCCTTATGCCCCCCTGCCCTTTGTACGAAAAACTAGTCGTTAATTCGAAAATGCTTTAACAATTTAACATCGAATGCTCTTTTTACATTAAATTTATAAATTAACGTACAGTCGAAGAAAGCAGCGCGATTAAATAAGTCAAAGTATTAAATAAAAAATTAAGATCGAGGTTACTGTGCAATAGGGACACAAGCTACAATTTAGTGTATACGTCATAAATGACTTAAATGGGTAGTTTATATATGACTAGTTGCAATGTAAGTACATACGCAGATTTTATAGTCACTACAAAACAATTCTTATTGCTCCTTTGTTCGGCCTGAGCTTGTGGGACTATAAAATTTCATTCGGGTGTAAGTGTTTATTTAAATTGTAACAATTACGAATCGCGTTTTTTAGAATCAATAATCACTGACAAAAATATTTTGGTGATACCGTCTTTAGTAGTGCAGATAGAATTTGATTATGTCATCGAGTGGGAGGACGCGTTTTTTAACGCTTCTTGTAGGAAGACAATTTGCTCTCCTTTAAAAACCATTCTGTACAATTACGTCTGTTTTATATAGTCATTTTTTTTGCATTTCATGCTGTTCGAAATCGTTAATCATACACGTGCATGCCCATATTATTTGCACATTAAATGCCTAATTACGTACACACTCTAATACAATTTACAAGTGTTTGAGATTATTGTAAAATTAACTTTAGCGCAATACCTCTACTCTTTTTTTTTAAGGTATAGTGAAGTCACTTTTAAAATAAACGTTATAAGAACGAGCGTCATTCTTTTACACCTGACTATTTAAAAGCATACCTGTCGTTAATTCTTGGGATATTCATCTAGAATAATTTGTTAGTTTGAAGTATAACGATTACGTGATTGTTATTGTTAGATCTAATCCCCCACTCATTATGGTTGAGTGAAACGAAGGGCCCCTTCCTCAAACCATACCTAACGTGTTCGAAGCTCCAGTTTGTGTATATAATTGTGACGAAAGCTTAGCGCCTTTCTACATTTTTTTCATATAAGTACCAAGTAAGGGTAAGTGATAATAAACAATTTATTTTTAATGATAGTGCGTGCAACTTAATGTTAGAATCGTTAGATGCTCAAGTAACGTATCGAAAATTTCATGGGAAAATAACTCGACAAAATGCTAATTTCATTTAAACACACGTACTAATCTAAATTCAAGTTTATTATTAAATTTAATTTACACCCAGAACTCGTTTATACAATATTAACGCGACTGACTACAAAGTAAATTAGGAGTATTATTTAACGTTTTAATCGTAATTTTTTATCAAAGGGCGTCGATGGAAAAATTAATGAAAATCACGAATTTTTTTTTTTAATTTTTGGTTCAGTTTTACGATAAACATGTTCATTAAATATTCATAAATTAATATGACAAAAAAATGTGCATTTAATTTCTTTCAAAATACTAAATTTTAGTGACGCCCGTTAGGTTTTTGATATTTTATAAAATAAATCAAATAATACTTGCTTAACGGACGCGAAGTTTTATTAAAATTTACAAAACTGCGATAAGTTTAAAATCTATTAAAAATGTGACAGTCCATAAAATAATGTTTTTGTTTTAAAATGATCTTAACGAACTGCATGTATGTAAATGTGGGCCGTCTTAATAAATAATTGCAGCTGTAATATAACAATGACCCTCTAACACTATAAGAAAATTACGCATAAGAATGTCAACATAATTATAGTTTGGGGAATGCATTTGTTTAAATTAAGATTAACCGAAATTGTGTTTTGTATTTTTAGATATAATATATATATTTTTTTAATTTCGATCATTTTTAATTATAGACCGAATTATGCGTTCATTCAAAACATCAAACTTCTTTTATAGTAGATTACATAATATTCTAAAATTAAAACGATATATTACTGAAGATGTTTAAAAATGCACAACAATAATAATATACAATACAAATAGGTAAACAATTATGATACGATTTCTATTTAAACTGGAAAAATTGGCAAATGACTGAAAACAAACGATGATAAAATTCCTAAAATTATCCTCGACATAATTTGAACTTTTAATGAAAGCTCTAGGTTAAATGGTGATTTTTATTTAAAATATACACAGAAGCCTTAAAATATTTATAGGATTTAATACGAAAATATTTATCTGGAGCGTATTGATTGCAACTAATTATGGACACGCTGTATGTTTAACAGTTTATTTTTAATTTTTTTATGTTATACATAAAATTCGGATTAAAATTTAAAAATAAGTACGTAACTACCAATTTTATTAAGTTAAGTTGTACTTTTTGTTACAATTCAATTTAATAAAATTCTTATCTTTTTAAATTAGATTAATATGACACATTTTCATATTATTTACAATAAAATTAGTCAACGTTTTGACGTTTTTCATTAGGTACCTACTTAATTAGTTCTGAAAATAATAAATGCACACATTAACTGAAGGCATTTAATGTATACAAAACCTAATTTTGAAATGTAGGTAATTACCTATAAACAAATATATATATTCGCTGAATTACTAAATTCGCCCGATCAAAACAATGCAAGCAATTGTTAGATGGCTCGGTAAATAAGATTGCACACTCGGGGGCAAAATTAATGTCGCGAATTACGAACGTTGGACGGGCGATATATGGCATAATGAACAAATTTACGATAAGTGTGACAAATTACAAATTTGTTCGTTGTGCCGTGCGCGTGTGCCCGCGTAATGCTAGGGATTAACGACATTAATTCTGCGCCCGACTGTACGTTTAAAAACTGTTTTGTTTTGCCACCGGTTAATAGGCATAAATAATTTCTTACACACAACCTTGATTTTTTTATTTTCTATACTTGGACAATCTAATTCACTGTCGAGATTCGTATTTGATTACTATAATTTTTCGACACGCACGTACACACACACACACACATCGGTCGTCATTTTCATTGAATTTTTATCGTCCCCATTTAACCCCATATTTAAAAATTAAACAACTAATTAATATGTAAATTAAGTCACAAAGTGTGGCCTAGTTTTTTTAGGTTCGTGTTAATTGAATTAATTTTGGGGGTGCGCCGCGGAAACGCGCCCTGTTGAGCGTATTGCTGAGAAAAATTTAATGGCGTTCGATAAGGGACAAGGTTGTTTTTGCGAATTTCTAATTATAATTTGTTTCACGTTAAGGTACACCGATGGGCAACGGTATTTTGTTTCAAGGTAATACGTATAGGTATTACCTACCATACCTTTGAAATTTTTTATTATTTATTTGAAGAAATTGATTTCATTTTTATATAATCGAATTCATGAATCATTCTAAAAATTGCAATATGAAAACTTAGAGTGGTCATTTTTATTTAAAGCTTTTTAATTTAATGTTTGCATTAGCCTTGAATTTTTAACGCTATTAAAGTGTCTAATCTTGATATTAACATCGATGATTATTTTGAATACGTATCACTTTTCTGAGATTTTCTTCGTAAATCTATTTAACGAGCACATACGCATTTATTAATTGTGATATGTAGGTAGATAAGTACTTGTAATGTTTACCGCTTTAAATTCAATTAGAATATAATTTAGTACAATTTTGCCAGAGAAAGAATTTCTGCAATTTTGATATGCACACATTTCGACAATTATAAGTTAATTATGGTTCGTAAAGATTAGTTACATCATAGCTTAATTTCTAATTAAGATAAATAGGCAATAGTCAAAAGAATTCGATGTCGCTTCATTTTAATTTCTTATAGCAATAATGCATTTAAGTGTGACATTTCTTTAGAGAAGTTAATTAAAAATTTTACGTTATCATGTGGATACGATTTGTTCAAAGTTTATTGTTCATGATGTCATAAACATTTTATTAAATATTTTGATTTCCCGAAGGTTTGTTTGACAATTGTTTAATGCATTATCTTGCGCATTTGTCGGCATAAATAAAAATATATAAATTAAATAAAACAAATATAAAGAAATATATTTTTTTTAATAAAATGTGTATGACGTAATAAGTAATTAACTTCGAACAAACGTGCAATAATATGAATTATAGATATATTTTAAATTATTAATAAGAAGATTAGAGCGATTTCTGAAAAAGCACCTTTTCACATAAATAATTATTTCACAGAAAAGATACTTAATTTAATTGTAAATTAATCGTCGGAAACGACTACCTATACATATACTACCTGGAAATATTCGCATTTAGATACAAATTAGTCAACAGAAAACTTTAAACCTATATAATTATTACGTATAGCACGTATGTACACGAAATTATTCTGCGATAATCAAATTGTTAAACAAAACCCGAGAATCACTTAGGTATTTATATTATAGTTGAAATTTATAATTTAAATTGTTTACTCATTTTAAACATTGTAAATTATAAAATTGTAAGCATCGGTTAAAATTTCGTCATTAAAAAAAAGGGATTTGTGCAAAAAACTTCGACCCATTGTAAAAAAAAAGTAGGATCACCGTATTATTATAGTTTTAATCAAATACAAAACATTATAACCATGACGAAACGCGGTTAAATCTATTTTATTCATTTCCCTGTTGAAAAATTACGCACCGTAAATCCCTCGTTTTACTAGAAAAACAAAAATGGCATCCG
Organism: Rhagophthalmus giganteus; assembly: GCA_036326145.1. Lineage (NCBI taxonomy): Eukaryota > Metazoa > Arthropoda > Insecta > Coleoptera > Rhagophthalmidae > Rhagophthalmus > Rhagophthalmus giganteus. The sequence continues at coordinate 7,991,067 of JARFJA010000067.1, read as the reverse complement.
GTTATTTCTACTACCAAATCTTAGTCAATTTTAATTGTTGGACCATAAAAAACGGAAGAGTATAATGAAACGATTTGTTACAGATTAATTTTCGAGAATGGCCGGCGGATTCAACGAAACCCTCGGTATTGACGAATTTAAGACGAAAAAAGCCAACATATGGAAGGCTATGTTGGCCGAATTTATTGGCAACCTACTATTGAACTTCTTTGGATGCGCAGCCTGTGTCTTTGTTAGTCATAAATTGCAGAACTACAACTTCGTTCTTATTGCAATGACTTTTGGTTTCACCGTTTTCGTTGTTGTGCAGGTACGTAAATTAAAGATAAATAAAATTTTCCCATAAAAATATATAATATTCAATAGCAAATCTTGAATTTATTTAACTAAATGATTACAAAATAGAACTCGTAATTCGTCTTAAAAAAAGTAATATAGGTGCAGTACCTACTAGTCAAAATTAGTATACATACAAAATCTAATGGAGAATTTTAAACCTAGACAGCAATTACGGCACAACAGGATATCCATAGAGATGTGTTTTGCGGTTTATATTTTGTTTATTTGGTTTATAATTGGTGCTGCCAATAATTATCTCCGGTTCATAACATCAATTAAAATCAAAGCAGATAAGATGGCACTTAAATAATAATTCGATGGCATTTTGGCAGAACACTGTAAATAACACTTTTTTGAGAAAATGAGTTATTCTGACTATTTTATGCGTCTAAGGCAAAGACATCGTCATTCTGTTAAAATTTGGTAACAATATTTCGATTTTTTCCACCAGAAAAATTGATTTGTATTTACGTAAAAAGTATCTGCTTATAGTTAAGCAACATTACAACATAGAATGTGTGCTCCTGTAAAATTTACTTTTTGTCATCTACGACGTTCAATTGTTCAATGTTCAAATTTCAGTGGAATATCAAACTCAAACGTTTTACTGTAGTTTACTCCCGTATAGTACAGTGGAACCTTTATAAGTCGAATATCTCGATTACTCGAACTGGCTGTGTGAATTACAAATAAAATTCTCAAGTAAATATATCTCGACAACTCAAACTTTCGATAGCTCGAAGTTTTCTTCTCTTCCCTTCAGATTTGAGTTTTACTTTAAAGCGTAACAATTTAAAATTTGTAGCGGGTTGTCCATCAGAGATATTTACCTTTAAACTTTTCAAAAAAATGTGAAAAAAGGGGACAAATATCAGGAGTCTATTATTTATTTTCACAAACTACCCTAACATAAATACAGTGCTCTTCCTCTACAGTTCCGCAGTTGGGCATGAGGGGAATAACTTTTCTTAGAAATTAAGTCGAACAGAGTTCCCCTACCAAGCGCCTTTCGTAGCGCTCGAACGAATTCACTTGCGTCTTTCTTAATAGTTCCATCTTACACTCGTCCTAATAAAATGTTTTTCTTTTGTTTTGATTTCCTACTGATGGTTTTCCTCTGTTCGGCAGTTAGTTGTTGTTCGTACGCTCGTGCTAATCTATATCTTTATAATATAAAATGTCACAAATCAACGTAATATATTTTGTTTTTATACTTCTTTTAATAAATATAAATAAATAATAATAATAAAATAATAAATACAATATAAATTACTTAATTTGTGCTATATATATTGGATACACTCGATTTTTCAAGCCTTACAGCGCGCGGAACTGTATGGAGAGAGCCATTTGAATCTCGAGGTACGCGCTGATGTCTTAAGAGTGGGGTACTAGTCGAGTCGAAAACTGGGGAAGCGGAACTGTTGAGGAAGGAACTATAGAGGGAGAGCACTGTAATTGTAAAAGAAATTTGAAGGCCGATATTTAAATCCTTCCCTAAGGAAGGATTTCCCATCTTTCCGAAGTTTGAATTTTTTGTAATTGCAAATGTCAAGTTTGGCATGAAATTTCGGACATAAGAAAACAATATACGAAAACTGACGTACGTAATAAAAATGTAATATGAAGTATGTCAAAACTAATAGTTTTTGTTTGAGAGATGTGCGATAAACCATAACTGAAATACAGCATTTTCCGCAAACCTCTAGAAACGCAAAAATCGAGTAAAAATAATAAATTAATGATAAAATATATTGAATTTAAACTGCCCACGTGCAGGGGTCTTTGTCAGCAAAAAAACATATATTTTTTAAATGGTAGAGCAATCAGGCTTAAGATGGATTGATCCATACGTACTCTTACTAATAATAAAATTAACGTAATTACATTGTTCAGACAATTAATATATTTAAACATCATTTTATAAATTTTATAAAGTATCATTTTATAAAGTAACAATAATTTATAAATATAAAAATAAAATTCAATCTAACCGCACTTTTACTTGCCATAAATAAATAGGAAAATTATGTATTCAACAAAATCTAAATGAAACTAAGCACGTTACATACATTTTTATATTAAATTGTCCAATATTTATTCAAAAAATAAATTAAATCAACATACGCTATTTAAAAGTTAAGCAACGAATTAAAACTAAAATTCTTAGAACCGTAGTACTACGCTAAAACACCGTATTGTCATGGTAACGACCTTGCTAGTAAAATGGCGACCACAACTTCATTGAAAACTATCGTATAAACCACGCCTACGTCTAATTTAAGAATGAAAAGTATTCTATAATACGTTGTTAAGTACAGTATCGAATTATAATTGAGACTAATGTTTAGAACAATTCGTAATTTTAAATATATCGTGAAATAGCTATAATCTATCATATAATAGTAAAAATGTAGTTTAATCTAACTTCACTTTTATTTATTTCTGAACGTACAAACATATATTTTATTTTTAAACTACAAACGCCCCATAACGTTTACATTATAATTTAAATTATTGTTAATTCAAAGTAAAAGAACAATATTTATTTTGGAAGTTTTTCTAATTTAACTTCATTGGATCGGGAAAAACTTCCATTTTTATTATTCCGGTGCTTGTTTGAAATATTCGATTGTTAAATACAGAATGTTTTGACTGTTTATAGAGATCTTAAATTTTCCCAATTATTTTAGAGTAAAGATCAAATATCTATTTCTGTCGATTTAAATAATCATTCGATTATCATTATATTACTATATATGGTACGTTAACGATTTTATATTCATGTTTGATTTATGTTGTAATTCAGGATGTAATTTTTAAATTGTATGCTTCAGGCATTAGGACACGTTAGTGGAGGACACATAAATCCCGCAATTACGGCAGGAATGTTGGTGACGCAAAATATTTCTATAATAAAGGGATTTCTTTACATCGTAGCTCAATTGTTAGGAGCGATCGTTGGTTCAGGATTATTAATGGTAATTATTTTTGTGTAGTTTTAGTTGTAGAAAATTGTTTCGCAAAAATTCCACTTCTTGCCACTACTTAACCATTTCATGATTTGGAAAGTAAGTTATTGTGGTCAATATAATGTTTAGCAAAGTAGTTTTAAATCATCGCATACAAGAAAATTTAGCTACCTATCTATTTATAATATATTAACTTTTATAAAAATTTACAGGCAGCTACACCAGAAGAACTTCATAAAACTGAATTAGGGGTCACTCGTCTTTCCGTTTCACCTGCACAAGGTCTTTTGGTCGAATTTTTACTTGGATTTATTCTTGTATTAACAGTCTTTGGCGTGTGTGATCCTAACAAGCATGAAGCAAAACCGGCAGGTGCCCTTGCTATCGGTGTATCTATTGTTGTTGGGCATCTGGCAACGATTGATTTTACGGGATCAAGCATGAATCCCGCAAGAAGTTTTGGATCGGCAGTAATTGCAAATGTGTGGGACGATCATTGGGTATGAAAATAATTAACTGACAAATTCTTTTTTTAATTTTATACAATTATGTATTTAGGTTTACTGGGTTGGTCCAATTTTGGGTGGAATTGCTGCTGGTTTGTTATATAAGTATGTATTTTCTGCTCCCTCTGTAGGAACTCTGAAAATAATCGAGAGATATACAGCTGTAGTAACCGACGAAAAAGAGGTAAGTGATGAATTCGATATTATAGCAAATTCAAAATAATATCCCTATTTTTTCCTTTGCTACAAGCAGACAAGCATAAGGACAATCGAAAATGAAGGGATAAAACATTCCTTGTAACTAAATACAGGTTATTCATAATAATATTTAGCGAATAAACTTATAGTTTAAAATTTAATAAACAAATTATTTACTAATTGTAAATAGTTTTTTTATTGTTAATATGTTCGTTAAAATGTATTTTACTTATACCTACATATTTATGGATTTCAGTTAAAACGCTTGGATGAAAGCAAACATGACATCAGCTTGTCTTAAACATCACGCTGTATTTTACAGAAAACACCACATTTTAAAGCTTCAATTATGTATGTATATTTATAATATTAAATTATATTATTACTGCCAGAAAAGTGTATTTATAAGTAGTTATTTCATTACATATAGTAGACATACATATTTTTTACAATTTATTATTTATGAAATTTAAATAAAAATGTTTAAAATTATTTAGTATTTTTATTTCACATGGCATATAGTTATAATTATTATCGAATTCCATAATTTAATAAACAATTTTTATTTAAGCAAGGATATGAATTAATTTGTTTTGTTATAGAAGTGCTACTGATACAAGATTTTTAAAGTTAAACTCTTACACTTGAATGATTACAACTGTCGAGGCCAACTTCTAAAACCTTTTTCGATGCGGTTCATGCAATCATAGACAGATGACTAATACTAATATAACTTAAATACCTAGTTTGCAACAGAATTTTCCTCTGTTCGGCAGTTAGTTGTTGTTCGTACGCTCGTGCTAATCTATATCTTTATAATATAAAATGTCACAAATCAACGTAATATATTTTGTTTTTATACTTCTTTTAATAAATATAAATAAATAATAATAATAAAATAATAAATACAATATAAATTACTTAATTTGTGCTATATATATTGGATACACTCGATTTTTCAAGCCTTACAGCGCGCGGAACTGTATGGAGAGAGCCATTTGAATCTCGAGGTACGCGCTGATGTCTTAAGAGTGGGGGTACTAGTCGAGTCGAAAACTGGGGAAGCGGAACTGTTGAGGAAGGAACTATAGAGGGAGAGCACTGTAATTGTAAAAGAAATTTGAAGGCCGATATTTAAATCCTTCCCTAAGGAAGGATTTCCCATCTTTCCGAAGTTTGAATTTTTTGTAATTGCAAATGTCAAGTTTGGCATGAAATTTCGGACATAAGAAAACAATATACGAAAACTGACGTACGTAATAAAAATGTAATATGAAGTATGTCAAAACTAATAGTTTTTGTTTGAGAGATGTGCGATAAACTATAACTGAAATACAGCATTTTCCGCAGACCTTTAGAAACGCAAAAATCATTATATTAATTAAAATATATTGAATTTAAACTGCCCACGTGCAGGGGCCTTTGTCAGCCAAAAAAAAAAACATATTTTTTAAATGGTAGAGCAATCAGGCTTAAGATGGATTGATCCATACGTACTCTTACTAATAATAAAATTAACGTAATTACATTGTTCAGACAATTAATATATTTAAACATCATTTTATAAAGTAACAGTAATTTATAAATATAAAAATAAAATTCAATCTAACCGCACTTTTGCTTGCCATAAATAAATAGGAAAATTATGTATTCAACAAAATCTAAATGAAACTAAGCACGTTACATACATTTTTATATTAAATTGTCCAATATTTATTCAAAAAATAAATTAAATCAACATACGCTATTTAAAAGTTAAGCAACGAATTAAAACTAAAATTCTTAGAACCGTAGTACTACGCTAAAACACCGTATTGTCATGGTAACGACCTTACTAGTAAAATGGCGACCACAACTTCATTGAAAACTATCGTATAAACCACGCCTACGTCTAATTTAAGAATGAAAAGTATTCTATAATATGTTGTTAAGTACAGTATCGAATTATAATTAAGACTAATGTTTAGAACAATTTGTAATTTTAAATATATCGTGAAATAGCTATAATCTATCATATAATAGTAAAAATGTAGTTTAATCTAACTTCACTTTTGTTTATTTCTGAATGTACAAACATATATTTTATTTTTAAACTACAAACGCCCCATAACGTTTACATTATAATTTAAATTATTGTTAATTCAAGGTAAAAGAACAATATTTATTTTGGAAGTTTTTCTAATTTAACTTCATTGGATCGGGAAAAACTTCCATTTTTATTATTCCGGTGCTTGTTTGAAATATTCGATTGTTAAATACAGAATGTTTTGACTGTTTATAGAGATCTTAAATTTTCCCAATTATTTTAGAGTAAAGATCAAATATCTATTTCTGTCGATTTAAATAATCATTCGATTATCATTATATTACTATATATGGTACGTTAACGATTTTATATTCATGTTTGATTTATGTTGTAATTCAGGATGTAATTTTTAAATTGTATGCTTCAGGCATTAGGACACGTTAGTGGAGGACACATAAATCCCGCAATTACGGCAGGAATGTTGGTGACGCAAAATATTTCTATAATAAAGGGATTTCTTTACATCGTAGCTCAATTGTTAGGAGCGATCGTTGGTTCAGGATTATTAATGGTAATTATTTTTGTGTAGTTTTAGTTGTAGAAAATTGTTTCAAAAATTCCACTTCTTGCCACTACTTAACCATTTCATGATTTGGAAAGTAAGTTATTGTGGTCAATATAATGTTTAGCAAAGTAGTTTTAAATCATCGCATACAAGAAAATTTAGCTACCTATCTATTTATAATATATTAACTTTTATAAAAATTTACAGGCAGCTACACCAGAAGAACTTCATAAAACTGAATTAGGGGTCACTCGTCTTTCCGTTTCACCTGCACAAGGTCTTTTGGTCGAATTTTTACTCGGATTTATTCTTGTATTAACAGTCTTTGGCGTGTGTGATCCTAACAAGCATGAAGCAAAACCGGCAGGTGCCCTTGCTATCGGTGTATCTATTGTTGTTGGGCATCTGGCAACGATTGATTTTACGGGATCAAGCATGAATCCCGCAAGAAGTTTTGGATCGGCAGTAATTGCAAATGTGTGGGACGATCATTGGGTATGAAAATAATTAAATGACAAATTCTTTTTTAATTTCATACAATTATGTATTTAGGTTTACTGGGTTGGTCCAATTTTGGGTGGAATTGCTGCTGGTTTGTTATATAAGTATGTATTTTCTGCTCCCTCTGTAGGAACTCTGAAAATAATCGAGAGATATACAGCTGTAGTAACCGCGAAAAAGAGGTAAGTGATGAATTCGATATTATAGCAAATTCAAAATAATATCCCTATTTTTTCCTTTGCTACAAGCAGACAAGCATAAGGACAATCGAAAATGAAGGGATAAAACATTCCTTGTAACTAAATACAGGTTATTCATAATAATATTTAGCGAATAAACTTATAGTTTAAAATTTAATAAACAAATTATTTACTAATTGTAAATAGTTTTTTTATTGTTAATATGTTCGTTAAAATGTATTTTACTTATACCTACATATTTATGGATTTCAGTTAAAACGCTTGGATGAAAGCAAACATGACATCAGCTTGTCTTAAACATCACGCTGTATTTTACAGAAAACACCACATTTTAAAGCTTCAATTATGTATGTATATTTATAATATTAAATTATATTATTACTGCCAGAAAAGTGTATTTATAAGTAGTTATTTCATTACATATAGTAGACATACATATTTTTTACAATTTATTATTTATGAAATTTAAATAAAAATGTTTAAAATTATTTAGTATTTTTATTTCACATGGCATATAGTTATAATTATTATCGAATTCCATAATTTAATAAACAATTTTTATTTAAGCAAGGATATGAATTAATTTGTTTTGTTATAGAAGTGCTACTGATACAAGATTTTTAAAGTTAAACTCTCTACACTTGAATGATTACAACTGTCGAGGCCAACTTCTAAAACCTTTTTCGATGCGGTTCATGCAATCATAGACAGATGACTAATACTAATATAACTTAAATACCTAGTTTGCAACAGAATTTTATAATCAATATGGACTATATTAATATACCCGCTACTGTTTACAGTTAACCTTGACAACAAATCCTTCATGTGTAAAAAACATCAAGATGTAGCTAACAAAAAATAAATTGTGTAAGGAAACATTTCTATACACAGAATTGCATATCAGCATAATTTTAATGTAATAAATTCTATATTTACAAGCTACTGCTTGCATCTGGAGCCTATTTCACAACAAAATACAACTTTAATATTACAAGTGTTACCATATAGTAACGAGTAAAATAAATCAATAAGCGAGTCGAGCAAACTTGACTGTTTGCATACTATTATTTAAGAAACTTCGATTTTCTTAAGATAAAATTCGACTTGAAACGATTTAGAAGATAAAAGAAAATTTTGTTATGAAAAATAATTACAAAATTTAATTGTTTAATTTCATTTAAAAAACATACTTATACATTCATTGTAAAAATAAATATGCAAATAAAATTTTCACGCATTTTTACGAAACGTACGATTTAATTTTTAAAATATCAAACCTTTCAATATTTTTTAAACCTTTCAAAAAACAAAGTACGATAATCTACTATTAACAATCTAATTCTAGATAAAAGTTATACATATATTCTAGTCATATATAATTTTGCATTTATGCTCGTCCATTACTTACACATCGGCTTCTTCAATGCCCTCGTCCTTAGTTCCTAAATTATCATTGTTTATCGTTATTTGTGCAGCGGATTCCTCGCATTCTCCTTCAACTTGTTTATTTTCCGAACTGCCATCTGTTGCAACATCGGCTTGCGGTATAGACTTTTTAACATAAGTTTTTGGCGGCGTAATCACTTTTACGCTTGTTAATAGTTTTACATCGTCAATCGCCGACTGTAGATTGGTGGACTTAAACTGGACCTGCTGATCAGACTCGCTTTTCTGTTTTGTTTTATCAAACAAATTTCCAACCGAATTTTTAAGCAAAATTGTATTTCCTTTCATTTCAATTTTTCCTTGACGTGCCATCGCCTCGATTTCTGCTTTGGTCATCATTAGTTTTTGCACTCGAACCGTTTTATCGCCAATTTTCATATCCACAAACTTTTTATTAGTCAACGCACTGACAGTTTGTTTAGAAAGTCCTAATTGTTCGAGCGAAGTAAATTGCGGTTGTGTAATTTGTTCCAAAGGTGCAGTTTCTATTTCTTCGGGTTTTATTAATGAAACAGTTTTGGGTTTTATCGGTATCGTTTTCCTAGTGTATACTTTCGTACCTTCTATTCTGACAACTGGCTTAATTGTTTCTTCTTCGTTTTCACTCTCGTTGCTGTCTTGATCTTCAATTTCGTCCTCTACATCCGAACCTAACTCGTCTTTTAAAAATTGAGCGTAATTTTTTATCTTGGTTTCTCTCTTCGATCTTCGAATAACCTCGGGATTTTCGGGATTAGTTATTGTAAATTCTGCTATGTCGTCGCCCGAAGAATCATCGTCTTCGTCTTCTTCTTGTGCTTGTTGGACTTCGAGCGATACTTCTTTTTCGATTTGTTCTTCGTATTCCATTTCGGCATGTTTCAATTCATGTTCTTCTAGTTGATCTTGTGTGTTAAATGAATAGTCGCACCTACAATTGTTATTTAAGTAATAGTTATTTTTAATAAATCTAAATTCATTATACCTACCTATCGCAAGGGTAAGGCAGACCAGACAAATGAGTAGTAATATGATCCTTGACCATTTTGGCATTTTCGAAAGCGGTATTACAAATAACACACTTGAGGTTAACCATAGAATGTATAGCGCTATGATTTATTAGAGAATCCTTACGACGGAAACTCATACTACAAACGTCGCACTTATGTTGCCCCACTGGTATAACGTTCGAGGACTTGGCCGCATAATGACTTCTCATATGTCTAGTAAGATGGTGACTAAGAAGGAAAGTGCGTCCACACAATTTACAAGGATATGGACGTAAACCAGCATGTGAAGTGATGTGACGCGTAAGCTTTATGGGAGACGTGAAGCTTGCTTCGCAATAATTACATTTGTGAGGTTTCTGATCGGCATGGGTCAACTCGTGCCTTTCCAAACCTTGCTTGAACACAAATCGCTTATTGCATAATCTGCAAGCAAACGGTCTCTTCTTCTTATGCTTTTCTGTATGTATATCTAAATCGTCGCTTGTCAAGAATGTTCTATCGCAATAAGAACATAAATATTTAGGTACGTCCACGTGAATTTTTTCGTGTCGATGTAAAAGCGTTTCTCGGAAAACTTTTTTTTACAAATGACACATTCGAACGGCTTCAAATCCGAGTGTGTTTGAATATGCTTTCCTAAATCGTATTTGGTAAAAAATTTCCTTCCGCAATCGTCGCAACCGAAACTTCGCTCACGTTCGTGATTTCTCAAATGAATTTCGAGTAGTTGTTTCAAAGGAAACGATCGTTCGCAGTGGTTACAAGGAAAAACGTGCGTTTCAACCTTAACAAAATAATAAATTTAAAAACTTCAATAAAACGGTTTTAAGATGTACCTGTGGCACTTTTAATATTGGATTGATGTTGTCTTCATCTTCAATTACCTGTCCTACGATGTTTTGCTCAGATAAATTGTGTTCGATTACTTCTTCGAAGGACTCGATTTCATCTGTACTCATAATGTCGTCTCTATCTTCGTTAATTTCATCAGAATTTCCTGAAATATTAATACCGTGTTTCGAAATTTCAAGAGGCGTAGAATAATTCAGAGTGACAATTTCAGAAGAATGTGGAGTTTTCTGCTTTTTTTGCGAGTCGTGCAATTTCTCTAGAATTGGGCGTTTTCTTGTTTTTAACTTTTCTTTCAGTATATTATCATTAGATTGATTATCGGTTGGTTTAATTAAATTTCCTGTGGCCAAATATAATTTCAGAGCATCGTCAGATCGTTTACATGTCGTTTTAAAATCGTAAGCTTTATTGGTTAGATGTCGACAATTATTACATATCAGTTGTGGCATTCCGTCGTTAGAAAACACCTACAATTCGAATATTTAATCGCACACCTGACACTAATTATAGAATTTATAAATGCTAGGGCACAGTTTTTCAGTTTATATCACTTCATTTTTATAAATAAAACATTAATTCGATTACATTAAAAATGCGATCGTTTATGTTTACTAATTTTGAAATATGTCATGTACCAAACAGAAAATTACAGAAAACAGTAAATTAACGAACCTCAATCGCGACACAAGCCATAATCTGTAGAGGTAGAGGAACCGTTTGTTTACCAATTTTCTCGTAAATATTTGTAAGCGGTTCTTCCTCGTTTAAACAGAACCTACATATTTTCATATCTCGCAAAATATTTGCCCTCTTTTCCATTTTGCGATTTATATAGCAATTTAACGTTTCTAAAATCAAAAAGAATCTACAAAATACACCATAAAATGGTGGTCGGCTTGGCTTCTTTTCACAAAAATAATTGAAATTTTGCAGATTTCCGTTTTTATCGGTAGGGTAAAAATCGATGAGAGCCAAACGAATACTATATCATTGGTTTGTAACTTATATAAGTTCTAGTACTGAAACAACTCTGAAGATGGCTCTCGAATATTAAACTAGCTTCCGGTAATACAAACTAGGAAATAGCGTTTTAAATAGTTTTGAATATTTCTGAGCTTATTTATGAAGGCTTAAAGTTTCCTTTATAATAATATATTTTATTCGGGATTATATAGTTAAATTGTACGCACGAATGTCGATGCAAATAAAAATCTAATTTAAAATATAATAGTTTAGGAGTTAATATGTTCGTATAGGATTTTAAGGATTCCTTAAGATGAAGCTTTTAAATGATAATATGATTATATATGTATTATTAATGGCAACTTATCGTTAAGGAAATCCTTAAAGCTTTTGCTATAAACAAGTATTTTTAATTTTAAAGTAAAATTGTAGGTATACGTTATTCACGACAGGTGCCAAAGTACGTCATGCATAAAAAGTTAATAAATTATATATTTGTAATATTCAGCTTAAAGTTTTAAACATGGCATATTCTACCGACGATCTACCTGCATATATATGACATCGTAAAGAAAGACTACTATAATCTCTTTTACGTACTATAAAAACACGAGGTTTTATTGATGACGTGGGACTTGCACCTATATTGAATAACGTATAGAGTAAAGTGGGTTTAATACGCTGCAGATTGTTATTTGACTTACTAAGAAGATTGGCGATGAATATATTTACGGCGTTTTGGCAGAACGACGTAATCCACAAAAAGTATGTATGTATGTATAGATATGTATAAGTACATACCTATTTATATTTAAATCTACACATTCGTTAATAATAAACGTATAGAATTTTTAAATTCTCAAACAATACAGAATTCTATCAGTTGCGACTATGTTAATAAAACTATTAGATACACCTACTAATTCTGCAAGAAAAAGAAAGTGTGCACTTTTAAAAATACCTCGAAGTTTATTTAACTTAAAATTATCTTGAATATTTTAACTTTTTCGATTTATTTAGTTAAATTTTTGAAATTGACAATTTAATATAAGAATGTTATTTAAGATAAACAAAATTACCTATATACTAATCAACGTAATATAAGAAGTTATATAATAAAAAAGTCGGAAAGATATTTTAAAGTAAAATAAATAAATGGGATAATTTAATTTATAATTTAAACAAGTTTCATAAAAGTATATTGGACTGTATGATTTAAAATACAATTTCAATTGAGACGAACTCAAATATAAACCTGAAACTATTTTCCACCTATTTCTTTATAATTTTTATAATAATTCATGTTAATTAAGTATTTTTAAGTGCTTTTGAACAAAAAATCAAATCTTCGATACCCAGTTTTAGAACAAAATACCGTCCTTTTAAAAGGACAGAGTAGATTCAAATTAAAAAAAATGTATCAATTTCATAAACAAATGTTTAACTTGCAAATAGTATCTAGGTGCTTATTGTTAATTTCTGAAACTTTGGTATATTATCTACAATTACTTTCTCCAAATAATGAGAAAGTTCGAAACTAATCTTCCAATTTTATTATTTAATTTCTTGGAAGTTTTTTGGGACTATGTGTTACACTTAACAAAATACCTGCCTGTAAATTTTTAATTTAAATCATTTAAAAAAATATAAGAAGTCTTTGTGTGAATAGATGCAAGGTCAGTTAGGTTCGACTTATTGGTCGGGCCACGTTATAAGCTTAAGAACGGCGAAGAATCAACTAGTTATTCGATATGGCGCGACTATTAAACTTGGCCATCTTGCTTCTTGTTGCTGGTAAGTGCTCACATTTATTTGGTGTACGGATAATCTTAATTTTTGTATAGATATTTCGATACATATTACTTACGTAAATATTTACGAAATTATCCCAAAAATGTAAAATAGTTTGTTGAGGCACTACTAAATTTGGTTATAGATTATCTAATATTTAACATTTCTTTGAATGTAAAGTAGAAGGTGGAGTGTATAAATTAATGATGAGCAACTAACTGTAAATGTATGCAATGTGAAAGTGATTTTATAAATTCTTATTTTATTAAAGGCCAACTACAACCTCCAGGCATTCTTTTGTGTTGCTTACAAATTAGGTGTTCCTAATAAAAAATGAAAATCCAAAATTCCTTTTTTAAAAGGAATTCGACAATTTTCAATTTAAAAATTAATAAAATTTTCATTTGTAGGCCTCGCGATCGGTGCCCGTAAGCAACAAAGTTCCCGAATTAAAGAAGAAGATTTGGACACGGAAACGTCAGAACACTGTCCCGAACCATTCGGATTTTTCCCGGACGAAGAACAATGCGACAAATATTACGAATGCAACGACGAAGAAATTACAGAAAAACTATGTCCAGATGGGATGGTCTTTAACGATTTTAGTAGCGAATACGAAAAATGCGATTTGCCGTTCAACATCGATTGCTCGAAAAGGCCAAATCTCCGTAAGTTTTCGTTTCGATTTTGTTTCGCACTATTTACTCCTTTCTAAAATAAAATAGAGCAAACCTATCCGAAACTGTCGAGCGCAAAATTCACCGTCGATATCATTTCAACAAATCATTGCTTCCGTTTAATATCTTTTTATTCTACAGAAACTCCCCAACCAACCAAACACTGTCCTAGAAAACATGGATATTTTTCTCACGAAGAAAAAGACATTTGCGATCAGTTTTATTATTGCGTGGATGGACAATTCAACATGATTACTTGCCCTTCCGGACTGGTGTATAATGAAAAAACCGGAATCTGCACTTGGCCCGATGAAGCCAAAAAGAAGGGGTGCTCTTCAAAAGGTAATATCGTTTTTGCATCGAAAGAAAAAAAGTATATAACTACAATTAATGTGGTTACTTTGTTTATGAATAATTCAAAATTTTTTATTCGATAGCTTCTTTCGTATTTATATATATATATATATATATATATATATATATATATATATATATATATATATTTCTTTCGTATATATTTTAATTTACGAATTTTTCGTAAATATAATGTATATTTTTTAAGATAAAACATTTGGACTAACAACCTAAAGAACTAACAACCTAATTAGGTATAGCAACTTAAACCGTAGCCGACCATTAATGTTTACATTCATCGGTACCGTTTATTGTCGTCATTATCCATCAGTTTTTTTTCAGTCCAGAAATAGGTAAATATATAACGTAAGTCCATCTTAATTTTTAGATAAAAATTGCCTATAAGTAATTGTAAGATATAAAATTACCATCGAATTTTCAACTGATTAGACTTTGTACTGAAATATTCGAGTTCGAAGCTTTTAGAAAATATTTCAATATTTGGGTGAAATAATTAGTAAGGTAATAATAAGTACAAATTAAATATCGTGTTACGAAGCGTTACAGGGGGTAGTCGGGAGGCGGGGGCGGGAGGGGGGTCGTACTTTACTTCACAAAAAATACGTATGTACTTAGTATCCTATTAAGTAATTTTTTTATTACGTTTATTATCTACTCATATCCGAATAAACTACACAGGTTATAATTGAACGATGTAAAATTTTAGGAGAATTATTTATAAAAAAAATAATTTTAAAAGATTTTTCGACCTTTTCACGGAAAGCAACAAAATTTAATCTAGATAGGTATTAAAACCGGTATCGACTGACAATTTTTTTATCTTGCATAAATATCATACTTACATAATTAAGTAATGCATATGTCAAACATCATTAACCGGTATATTTTACGCTACTTAAAAAAATTCAAAAATTTTGGTTCATTAATTATTTAAAATTCCTATATAGCTTTCTTGCTTACAATTAGAAATTACTTTTTATTTTTTATTATCTTCATTAAGGTTGTTCGTCATTTTAATTTTGTGCAGTTGTAGGTCCTTACATTTTTATAATCGGAGAATTTCATTTTTATTTAAATATGTACAGATTATATACAGTAAAATATTCAATATAGGCATGTAAGTGCATACGTACCTACTAGTTTAAGAGCCGACGACACTTTTTGGTACGTCATCGAATAATGAATAAAGACGCATTTCCCACGAAATTGCTCCTTTAATGCTGTGCCGATGTGAACAAAATGGTTAATTTTTTTTGCGCATTTATGCGTCACATACGTTACCAATTTTGTAGAGGGGTTCAAACTGTGCCCGAAACTCGTTCGGTTACCACCCCTGTCGTGTTCGAAGCCGCGGCTATCCGATTTTAATCGAAATACTATATTATAGGCATTTTTTCGCCATCGAACAACGAGATGAACTTTACATGAAATGAAAGCTTCAAGTCTCCCGTTTACGAATACGTGACGGTTGCCAGAGGCAGTCCGACTTCAACGGTGATAATTAAACTTTTCTTTGCACGCTCCCGCGCATCCTAGTTCCTAGTGTGAAGGTTCAAGGTTTCGTTAAAAGATTTTCAAATTTTCCAACGTAGTTAAAAATATAAAAACTTAAACCTCGAAAAAATTTTGGGGTTAGAAAGGTTAGATACTTCAAATTTGGGAGCAAATATCTCGCAGGGGAGAGTAATAAGGAAAACGTTTGTCGAAACGTACTGTCGAAGTTTTATTTTGACGTGCTGTACGTCCACGGAAGATTAAAACTCACATCTCTTTGCCAAGTGACATATAAACACGCAAAGAAAAATTAACCTAAATTAACCATTTTATTTCCATCGGTACAGGATTAATAAGGAGCAATTTTTCGCGTTTCGCGTTTCATAAGATATTCGATGACGAACCAAAAAGTGTCATCGGCTTTTCTACTATTCTAATTTAGCAAAATATTTTAAAAGTAATTATTTATGTTTTAGTTTTGACTGTTTAAATTTGACAAAGTGCTGTTCGTGCGTAGTCCCCCTTAATTAGTGCGAGTAATCGAAAGTCGACTGTAATTCGAAGTTTTATTAATTTATACAGAATGTTTCAGGAGGAATGGGTACATACTTTGCTTTACTTTATAGTATGGTTTATTTTTAGCATAAAAGTGTCCAATTCTCAATCGTTACTAAGATACAGCCAATTGAATTACTACATAAGCGAATTTATTAGGAAAGTACGTAGGTACCTACTTTATTAATTCTGACATTTGACGTACAAAATAAAGTATACGTTGATTTTAGAAAAAATGATTCAAAAATCACACCGCCAAATTTGGCACATATCGCTGTTCTGATGGAAATATTGCGTATTGTGCCATGCAGTTCGTCCAGGTGCTCCTTTATTCGTGTAGCACTGGCCGCAATGCAAGCGATTAATTCAACACGCATGCGTACTTTTTCTTGATAAACATCACTTCTTATCCATCACCATAGTCCATAATCCAATGGAGTTAGATCCGGAAACCTAGCTGGCCAATGGATGCGACTACCACGACCGATTCACCGTTCTGTAAGAATTTGATTTAGGTATTGCGTCACCGGACGGCTGCATTGCAAAATACAATACGCAACATTTTCACTAGAACAAGGAAGTCGAGATGAGATTTTTTAACTAATTGTTTTCTAAAATCAATACTTTATTTTGTGTATCAAATGTTAGTTGTCAGAATTGGACACGTGTTCGTATTATGAACTTTTTTGCTAAAAATGAACGTCGATTCTGTAACATAGTAAAGTATGTGTTGTTCCTCCAGAAACACCCTGCATGTTACGGTATTCCGTTCAATAGGTAATTGAAATAAATAAAATGTATACACACTTATCACTGCACCCATTCTATAAATATCCTTTTAAATTTTTAATAAATCATATTACAACGCCAGAAAAACTTGAGTCTTCCATTTTTATAAAAAATTTCAGTAACACGAAATAATAATATTTAATAATAATAAAGTACCTACTAATTATAAGTAATTTTATTATAATTAAATAATAAAATGTGGTTTTTCAACAATAATTTTAGTAGATGTCATCTTAAATCATATTACGAACATACAAATTTTAAATAACAATTTAATATTTAAATAACGATTTTTTAATATACGATAACTTCATTTAATTTCGATTGAAATAATTTTAATAGTGTTTTAACGACGGCAGCAACCTATAAATCTGTTATATTATGTTAATAATATTAAAACAGGATTTCCACTAACAAGAATCAATTTTTTCGGTCGAAACTTTCTGTTTTTAAATTTGACTTTTATAGAGTTTTCTTAGAAATGAATTTAAATTTATAAATAATTAAGTGGGTGCATGTAGGAATTTCGCATGGGTTCAATCTCAAATAAATTTATGCACCGATTCAACCTTGAATGAGTATGTAATTCATTAAAGACGAGAAATGATAAACATTATTTTAATTCTTAATTCCAAGTATATAGGCACGGGAGAGTGCTAACAACAATTTATTGTTGCAAAGGTTAATTGTTAAAATTTTAAAAATTGATTGTATTACAGAGAATATCGAGTCAATGTAGTTATATATCTACATAGTTGTTTTCTTGTCGTATAAATTATGTAATTTATATTTACAGGTAGAATTATAAGTAGTTTATTTATATTATTTGATTTAGTAAAATATTTTTAAAATAGGTAGTTATTGATTACGTCTGTGCATATTGTATATATTAATTACCTAATTTTTTATTTTTGTTTATTGATAATATAAATTTGATAATTTAAAGATTTAATGGGGTACGCTCGTTCGATTGGAGTACCTAACTAATAATTAATACTAAATGGTTTTTTCATAATTATATAGCTATCTATTAGATAATAGTTTCGTAGATACAATTTTAAACATTAATCTTAACTAGTTAACAATAATTTTGGTTACCTACGCTGTTACTTTTAATTGTGGATATTGATTTAATCTGTATCTACTCGTCGAATTACATATTTAATCGTTATAGAGTATTTAAATTACATTTGGCATGTACAGAATAAATATTTTTGAACGGCATTACCTACTAAAAATAGAAATTTACCGGCAACTGTCACGTTTTTAAAACAGTGCCAGAGCACATTTAATTTTAATTCCTCGCTATTTTTTAATACAAATTAAATTTTTTAAGCGATTTCAGCTATAAATATATGTATCTATAATAAGTTTATTACATTATTTTACACGCCTTAATATAAATTACGAAAAATGACGATTTGAAGCGATTCGAAACTGCAACGCGGAATGCGGAAGTAACGGCGGTATATAAGGAAGAGAGACATTAAGTACGTGCATTCGAAACCAAATGAAAACAGCATTTCGACTAATGGGAAAATAATTAGAAGAACACTAACTTATAGATATCTATTGAATGAATACAAAAGAATTTTGATGCTATATCTATAGAAATTGTGGTACAATCTTATTGTTAGTATTAGCTAACGATTAGAGTAAACGAATAAAGAGAGTCTAATTAAGAAGTTGCATGACAAATATTCGAAAAATTCATAAATTTATTTTGATGCAAAATACTTTATATCTTTTCATTTTTATTTTTGTGCCATTACACCCTTTCGTAGCAAATTAATATACAATTTTATTTATCCGTTTTACGTATTACGATTTTGTTAAATAAATATAAATTATTTAAACAACACCGATAGCGTTTTGACAAAACGGCGTAAGTGACAAAAAGCAAGTTTTACAGAAGCGCACATTTTGTGTTGCAGCTTAACTATTAGCAAATACCTCTTGGATATCGCGTATATATAGGTAATTTGGGGCACGTTTGTACTAAATAACGTGCGAATTCTGCAATGCAGTTAGGGGCTTACGGATGTTTTTTCCATTATTTTCGCACAGTTCATTGCTACGTGTTCGGTACGTTTACGACGATTT
Organism: Rhagophthalmus giganteus; assembly: GCA_036326145.1. Taxonomy (NCBI): domain Eukaryota; kingdom Metazoa; phylum Arthropoda; class Insecta; order Coleoptera; family Rhagophthalmidae; genus Rhagophthalmus; species Rhagophthalmus giganteus. The sequence goes on along the minus strand of JARFJA010000067.1, from coordinate 7,971,723 downwards.
GGACTATACTAGAACGGTTTCTCAGTACGTACGAAAATACAAATCGACGTTTCTGGTGGAAAAAATCGAAATGACGTTACCAAATTTTACCAGATTAACTACTTTATCATATTTAACTTTTTTTTTCTACTAATAAGTATCTAATATTGTTATTTTATCGCATAAATAGGTTTTTGGCAGGTTTTATCAAATAAAATAAATTATCTAATTTAGGATTGTTTAAGTTGTTATGGTCATGGTAACTAAAGCTTTTGACCAATAGAAAATCATTATTAATTGTATTTTGGTTAATCCTTGTTTAATTTAGACAGGCGCAACCGAGCAATTTTATTAATCCACGTAGGTACGTAAAATCTTGATCAATTGTTTTTCTCGGAATAACACGACTAACAGTGAGTTCAACAAACCTATTACCTATTGTATTTCTTATTTTCATTTAATTATCTATATAGGTATTTGCTTATTGTTTTTTTTTTATAATTAGTTTATAAATTACATGCAATATATTTAATTTTGTTTATTTAAAAAGTTAATAGGTATCGTTTTTGTCATCTTGGATATTATTTATTGTTTTAGAGGTATTCCAATTTGATTGTCCGAAGGTAAACGAAAGTATTGCTGTGACGCACCCACGTTACCCTGACCCTGAGGATTGTCAGTACTTCTACGTATGTATTAATGGTGACACTCCTCGTCGTAATGGTTGTAAGCTAGGCCAAGCTTTCGACGACAGAAGTAAAAAATGCGACTGGGCTCGCAAAATTCCTGAATGGTATATATGTTTGCGTCGAGATTCCGATGTGACAGTAATCAAGTTCACGTTTTCTTTACAGCGTCGATTGGTACAAAGGCCAATTAACCGACGAAGAATTGGATGCTTTAGAACATCCACCAACGCGTAGACCAAAACCTGCGGTGCCCATTAATCGAAGGAAACCTTCCAGAAAACAACCTCGACCTGTCGAAGACGACGAATAAATATCATAAAAAAAATAACAGAGACTGAGTTTTAGTTGTGTTTAGTACTGTGCATATTTTCATTTGTTACAGGGAGTTTGTGCTTTAATAAGTACAATTGAATTAGCCTTAAATTTAATTAAAATAAATGTATTTAATTTAAACAGGAAATAACGATAGCGGCCTTCCTTGAAAGGATAATAGCTTTGCCGGTATAATGTCAATGATATTGTGATTTTTCATTACAACGATAAACCGTTTACCATTTACTTTCGTGTACCTACCACGAACGAAATTTGTATATTACGCTAAAAACATTAATTTTTCCTATTAATAAAGTATCAAGTGTTAGTTTCTCTTTTAGTCATACAAGTTGTTTATATCAACTCCATTAATAAAGTATAGAATACAATCTATAAATAGTATTCTAAACAAATAAATTAAAGGAGTTTCAAGATACTTATACTTAAATATATATTAACGTGGAAGTAAAGGTTCGCGCAATTTTAAGTTAATAATCGATTACGAAGATATCCATCAGATGATGAAACACGTGCATTAATTATTAAAGTTTTTCCTAGTAATTTATATGGTTACTTATTTAAAGGTAAATTTATTTTTAACAAAATTAAATCACAGGTGAGACCATTCTGTTTCTTTTATTTTTAAATAAAGTAAGCGATCAAAAAACCATTTAAACAACTTACGAACTGCACTTTTCAAATTATCTTTTAATTACTTTCTAATTACTTACTTCTAAAACTTATTCATTCTCCAATACGTCATTTCATTTCATCGATTGTCGCCGAATTACACATCGATTATTTACTAACAATTTCGTTACGTTAAAAAAAGTAATAGTTTCGCCATTAAAAAAATAAATGTAAATAAATCCTCTAATGTGCTCAATTACAAAAAAAAATTATCTAGATGCTTTTAGTTGGCCTTTTTCAAATGTCATCAATTTAAAACCAATAGCCTCCTTAAGGTGTCGAGTTGAAATTGAAATTGGGGGCCGACGATTAAAATACCAAATACGTTATATAACACGTTAAATATTCATTCGTCTGCTTTCTCAATATCACACAGCGGGTGTAGTGAAAGTGTGGATCGACGACAACGACATAAGTATTAGATTATACCTGTTCGATGTTTATTGAAAATTTGAAACGCCCGGTTATTATTTAGAACAATTAATGGAAAGTGAAGTTGCACTTCGAATTTCTTTTGTGGTAAAAACGAATAATTTTCAATGCAAAAGAATGCGCTATTTTTAAACATCTAACCTTGATAGGACGTTAGGGCATTAACCAACCATACACCGACAACGAGAAGACAAATAAAAATAAACGTTTTCGGTTAATACTACGCGGATTGTTAATTTTATAGGTAGATATTTTAAACCGCAACAAAAAATCGAACAATCGAAAGTCATTCAAATATCGGTTCGTAATAATATATAAACTATAGAGAAATCATTTACGATAGTAAAGAAAGGTTAACTTCTTTAACATTACGGTAGACAAAAGTAGCTGTCCAAGTGTAATAAATGTAAAATACTCTTAAACGTAAAACGTTCATAGATTGGTTGAACGGCTGAAAGAGAGCTTTTAAATAGAGGAAATTGGTACAAACTACCAGTTGGTATCGGGAGGTGGACATTGTCTCACCTGGTTTAAACTAATTAACTCAATTAGTGGTTAGGTTAAATTTCTTTTTGTGAAAATGAAAGTACTTTTAACCATCCTTCTTGTTACCTTCGTACGTAAGTATTCAGAAATCTTTTTAATAAAAATTTAAATTTCGTAAACGTGTTTGGAGAAAGTCGTGTTCATTATAATTTTTTTTTTTATATTTTACGATTCGAAATTCTATCCTACAGTTAGTATTAGTAATTTTAATTAATATACCTAGATTATTCATTAGCGTTTATTTTGATAGATAACTTTTGTATTCTAAACGTTTAAACAAATGTAATGCAGGAAATTTCGATGCAAGGTTAGACGACGATGCTTTAAATTTAGAGCGTAAGACACGCAACATAGAATATTCATATCAAACCGCGAATTTCGAAATAGTACCTTTAGAACGATACCTGCCCATCTTGCGACCGGTTTAGCGCATAGTTCACCTTTCACTTTCACATTAATCATTTATAATAAATCATCGTAAACCCTGAAAATATCATAGTTCTCGTACTACAGATGCCCAACATTTCAAATGTCCTCCCAAGGATGGTTTATATGAAGACTCAATTCAATGCGATAAATACTACCAATGCGAAGATGGGGTTGCAACCGAAAAACTCTGTGCGGATGGTTTAGTTTTTGATCAGCTTATACGAAAAATCAACAAATGCGACATAGCTTTCAACGTGGAATGCGGCGACCGCACGGAGCTTCGTAAGAAATTTTTGTAGGACGTCTTCGTAAAGAATTACGTCTATTACGTTTTTTTCCCCCAGAACCGCCACATCCGTCGAAATTTTGCCCCCGCAGGAACGGTTTCTTCGCTCATCCGGACCCTAAAGTTTGCAATATTTTCTTTAATTGCATCGAAGGCGACTACACCGAAATGAAATGCACGCCCGGTCTCTACTTCCACGAATATACCGGCACGTGCGTATGGCCCCACGCTGCCGAAAGAGAGGGTTGTATAGATACTAGTACCAGTAAGTACTTGCGAACTTTATACCGCATCACCATCATTATTAACGCAACATCTTTCAGCAACACTTAAAGATGGATTTACGTGCCCCAAAGAAGGACAAATAGATGCCAACGGTCAGTTGGTGGTTCATCCAAAATATGCACATCCTACAGATTGCCAAAGATTCTACGTATGTCTCAACGGTGCAGAACCGAGAGATTTAGGTTGTCAAGTTGGAGAAGTTTATAATGACGAAAGTCAAAAGTGCGATTCTCCAGACAACGTTCCGGGATGGTAGGTTAAACCATTAACTATTGGGAAATTTTATAATGTTATTTAACGGTAATCTGGTAGTCCTTGTAACAGATCGTAGGTAGTTAATTTCCGATTAAAATCAAAAGTCGCCGGTTTTTTTTTCGATCATACGCGACATTTTCTTTACGGAATAGTTTTTTTTTTAATTTCTAAGAAATAAGAGCTGACCGAGGAAATTTCAAAAATTTTCCAAATGTGCCCATTTTGATTTTTTTTTTAAGTGAAAAAAACGAAAACGTATACGGTTTTTGTAGTTTTATACTGTATTTTTCGAGAATACGTTTTACATGTTGTTAAAGCTATTAATTAATTAAATTTTAACTACCTACCGATTAATCTTATTAAATAATAGTTTATTGGGATTCATTTATTTTCAAAAATGTCCACTTTAAATTCCAAAAATGTTAGTAACGCGTTTTGTTTTTTTTTTAAATTTCAATTAATGCGGAACTTATCGAAAAAAAAAAATTTAAATATATCTACATAAATAAACATTGTTTACCGCATATATTCGTTATAAAATTAGAAACGATAAAGTTTACTTTTAGAGAGAAATCAACTACCTCAACCTTTTATTTTTAAGACGTTTAAGCGCTCTTTATTATATAAGACAAGAAAAGAGAAAATGTACGAACGTTTTTTTTTTCAATTAACCACAACCTGGGAATAATAATATTTTTATTACAGCGAAGACTGGTACAAAGAGGACGCTCCACCTAAAGCCGCGGCCGGAAAGAAGCCTTAGAAAATTTTCAAATTGTTACATTAACAATCTACAAATTTTCAATACATTTTTTACATTCGATCCAATTGTATCCTGTCGCACCTGTTGTTGTATATTTTTATAGTTGACGAAATTTGTTTAACATCTAGTGTACTATATTTATATATTTACGTTTAATTAAATTTGTGTAAGTGCAGGAAAATAAAGAATCTATAAAATATTAGAAAGTATAATTTATTTTAAAACGAAACTGGTCGTTTAGTTTGGGGCGAAAAAATTTGTAAATTTCGTGTAAACATCAGTTATGTAACTGAATCCGTATATCTGGATATATCGAAAAATTAGTTGCATCACAATTTTAAAATAAGCGCGGCATAATGTATTATGTCTAAAAAGTAGTAGTCTTTATATAACGTCGTTAATTAGTGGTCATTTGGTCAGTGGTGCGAGCTTCTTCGATTCAGGTTTCTTGTACGTACAAACAAGGTTCGTATTGAGATTCCAGCAACGACTTCTAGCAGTGAGACGTAAAAATCGAAATAAGTTCAGTTAGTGAGATGCGCGGTTCGTCATCAAAAGCCAAAAACGTCGCGTAACCTTCTTCGTTATTATAGATATACGTATTTCAGCCTAGTTATCTGGAATATATTTTAGTCCAACATTTGCCAGGATTGGATTTGTTTTCGCGTTCAAGAAAACCGACATTTACACCTACATTGTGTTTCGAAGCACATCACGATGTCTCCTGTTTTTTGTTTTCTATTTGTGTTTGTCCACCTTTATGGTAAGTTGAATTATAAGAACTTGTCGATAAATTTATCATTTTTCTTTTCGTGTAGGAATTAACGCTCAAGAGAGCTCGTGTCCACAACGTACAGGATTTTTCCCGGATCCTTATCAATGCGATCTTTATTACATATGTTCTAAAGGAATCGGCGAACCAAAGCTGTGCCCCGACGGTTTGGTTTTCGACGACAGGGATCCTAACCACGAAAGATGCGACATTCCAGCTAATGTAGCTTGCGGCGATCGCACCGAATTACGTAATTATTCAAATTTAAAATTTATTACCTACATTTAGCGCTTATTTATTTTATTAACTAAGACTCTTTTAGAGGAAGCTCGACCTAGTAAAGGTTGTCCGCGGGCCAATGGATATTTTCGACACGAGGACCCCTTAGCTTGCGATAAATTTTATAACTGCGTCGACGGAACCCCGCACGAACTTCCATGTCCGGCGGGACTCGTTTACGACGACGTCTCCAGCACGTGTGCGTGGCCTGGAAATAATCACAGAAAAGATTGCACAAAGCCCAAAAAAGGTAAAAATTTGAATTCTCGATAAATATTAACGTAGGAATTTATTTAAAAATAACATGATTTTAACGATCGTGATAATCGTTTGACATTCTTGCACCTAATTTATACGTGTAATGTATGTAACTGTTCTTTAATTACAAAAACTTGGGAAAACATAAAAATATACTATTAAGTAAGTAGGTGGGTGGGTACTCCTAGTAATTATATTTTCGAAAGTTGCAAAATTTTAAATACAACTTATAGCAAGGTTATCTTAGACAAATTAATCATATCGTACTTATGTAAAAATGTGTACATTTACGATATTAATTCTGTGTAGTAAAAATGTTTTTTTTTTAACGATTAACATAGTATCTATTTTTATATTTAAAAATAAATAATTTTCTATCATTCGAATGACATACGTTAGACCATAATTTCTACAGTTTACGTTTTTATCGTCAGTAATATCAATTTAGAAATAAGAAAATATATAGTAAAAACTTTACAATTAGCATCTACCCATAAGAAATTTTTTTCAAAAACAAGGTGTATTATAAAGTAATATTTTTACGTTTTTTTACGATGTTCCAAAAAAACGCGAACAAACAATATTATGGATTTACCAAATAAATTCCTAAGTAAATTCGTTGAATAATGACTAAAACGTATTCTGCACCATCTTCGTTTATCTATGAATGCAACCTTGACAAACGAACGAAATCAAATGCCACTTCAAGCTAAAAAAAAACTCGCGCTTCGTCATCATTTTTACCTACTTTACCCATCTGCATTGTTTCGAGTTTTATTTTTATTTATTTTTTGCTACGTCCATATTTAGAACTTCGTCATCCGAGTCATTCGAATCCTTTGTGTTTGTGCTCTGTGCCTTTTTGACATGTTAAGTTTATTATGAAAACATCTCTTTAGAATTTCTAATAATTATTATATAGAATTGATACCGTCAATTATAATTGACGGCAAAAGACAATGACGATTAAAGCAAGGGCGTGAACGTTTTATTAATGTTTGTTCATAAAACATTAAATAATAGTTACGCCGCACCGTAGCGACGATGGCGAAAAAAACGTCCGCCACGTGCGCAACTAGGTTTCGGGCGCAAAAACGTAAAAAGTATAACAATTAAAAATAAATAAATAGGTATCAAAGTCCGTTAGTTAATATTGTATTTTAAAATTATTGTCATTTTTGGGTTATGGGGGCGCAAGTTAAACACTTGCCGCAGGCACTTCATACCCTCGTTAAGGCGCAGCGCGGCGCGGTTCCTATACTTTAACGCCATAAATATTAAGATCTATAACAAATTATAGTACTGCAATTATTAAATTAGTTCGTTAAACTTTCCTGTTGTCAAAATACGCAATTTCGACAACTTTCATCGCTAGAGATTTCAACGATCGCGTAAGCGACGAACCCGAAAAATATACGAGTAACACTAACTTATACTATGTAGGTACTTGTGGGTATTATTGCAAGTACACATTTTAAAACTCTAGGTACACTTTATTTTTGTATAAAGCCTGTATGATGCGATGCTAAATTTTGTACAAAATGCATTGTCACCAACGTTACCACTCAATAAATACGAATAATTATTAATATTACTTCCTATATAGAACTTTTCAATTTATAACGTTGTAAACTTGTATTATATACAAAATTTTGTATTAAATTTAGGACTGTATTATACAGGCTTAAGATGATGAAGATTTGATTATTTATTTTAAAGTCTATACAAATTTCAAAATTCATTGTTTTATGTCATACGCAAAATATCATAATAAAATAAAAGTAAATAAATGTAAATAAAAGTAATAAAAACTATATCATAGTAAATAAAACAAATTTTTAGAAGTTGAACTGGGCCAAACATTTTCATGACAAGTTTTATCTACCATACGAGCGTCCACACGATAAACATGTTTAACAAACACCGAAATAAGGAGTTTTTCAAGTTTTGTTTATGTTTTGATAGGTGTCTTCACGGTAAAACTAGTTTTATGAAATTTGTTTTACCGTGAAAACGCCGCTTAGTGTCTAAAATTTCTTGTCCAGAGAAACCTCGCCTTCTATTTTGTGCAACTGTTGCTCGAATGAGTGTCTACTTATACCGTAGTCGTAGGTAGGGTCAATCGGGGCAACGAGAAATGCTTTTTACAAAATCGAGTTTGTGTTTACAATAGCACGACCTTTTACCCTCTGATTTAATCAAATGCTTGTCAATTAATCAAATGGCCGTGAAGGAAAGTTGTTAGATAAATAAAATTAATGATCAATTCTGGGACTAAAAAGCAAAGCAATCGTAGCTCAAGCTGGCAACGTAACTTAAAAATAAAATTACATAACCTTCAATGCAAAGTTAAATTCACACAGGCACAAACCAGTTTATATGCACAAAACCGTCAAATTACCATCGCCAACCTTCATCTAGCTCAATAATTGTGAATCTCGTTTCAACAAGTTATTTAAATTTTATTCCGAAGCACGTTATCAATAAACTGATGACTACATTGTGAAAGTAACGTAATATTCTATTCTATTAATAATATTCTTCCGATACATACACTTTGTCCAAACCTATATGCAACCACGTCATCAATAAAAGGTTACTGAATGATGACGTTTCATGCATGATCGTATCCCTCGTATCTGTGACAGTTCTAATAAATTGTAGTCTCTCTTTATACCATCTAATATGTGCGCAAGCAAATGATCTATAGAATATGTCACTTTCGAAACTTTAAAGCGAATTACAAATAAACAATCTAGTGACTTTATTTTGATGACGTAAATTGCATATAGGTTTGGATAGGCCATATGCACATATGTTACATGGCAAAGGAAGACTACAATTTATTAGTAAAAATTCGAGGTACGAGGTGGCACCACTATGTGGAACATCAGCATCTAGTAACTGTTTTTTTAATTACGGGCATCGGATTAAAATTTAAATGGTCTTTATAGAAGTTTTCCGATTTAACGATTTTATAATAAATTGTTTTGAGGAGACCACAAGATGGCGAAACGATAACGAGATCAAGAGCAAATCGAACAATGAGGGGTAAAAACAACCATTAATTTGACCGTATGTGCAAAAAATTAAAATTCGTCTTGTTATAATAAACCTGATTTTATGTGTCTACGCCAGCCTAACGATGTACATATTATGTACTATGGTATATTATAAACATTTTAATAAAGTTATAATTTTAGCAAAAAAATCGTAAAATTGCAATTGAGCCTTACGTTTCCCTCTTATAATTCAAAAACTAAATAAATAGACATTTTCGGTACAAAATTATACGAACAAATATAGTATAATTTATTATACCTATGAACGAGTCGGTGCTCCACTTTGAAATCGCCCTGTATAGTGTATTCGAGGATAATAAAAATCACTCGAACGTCACATTTCTCGATACAAATGTAAAACAACTGTTATATAGTTCTGAGGATAGTTTATCAAATTTTAAATGTAGACACAAATAAATTTAAAAAATAGTTGCAGCTAACCATAACCAGTACCCAATCGGAAATTACCAGTTGTAATTATTAACATTTTTGCGCTTGCGCTTGTTCATCGTTTATATAATATATGCTCGAAAACAACGATTTGAATTATAAAGTTAAATTATGCATGTTCAAGTAGTTTCTTGCAATTGAGTAATTTATAAAAAGAAAAATACGAACGGCATCGGCCCCTACCTTGAAACTCCAACACCGGCCAGCAATAAAACCATAACCAAACTAATGTAAGTAGATATTTCGAAAAGGTTCACTTTTCACTAGCACTTCGCCTTGCACTGTATTCATGTCTTACAAATCGGTCCATTCAAAGTCTACCGCACAACCAAAAGACACCATAAAACGCCGTCGAATATCAGTTTTGATAACAAAATGTAACGGTTACAAAGACACAAACATCCACAACGGCCGCGTCCGTCAGACTAACCAAACGATTTTTATAACTCTCTTCATTATCGGCAAACACCCGCACTTGATGCCCCATGCGGAATGTTTAAGAATAAATCTCTCGTTCCTTGTTCTATTCAAACGCAATCGGATTTTCCTATTCTTTCCAACTTACAATATAAGCAGTGCATTCCAACAGTTATGGTAATATTGTAACAATATAATTACGTATTTTAAAATAAGTGTATATTTATATATACACAAGGTGTTGCAGAATAATTATTCTTACTTTTACATTGGTATAGCTTATTCAAACCTATATAATGTTCACGTCATCGATACAAAGTTACTAGATGATGACGTTTCGCGCAATGCTGTCACCTCGTACTCCGTATTTTGACAGTTCTAATAAATTGTAGTCTTTCTTTATACCATCCAATGTGTGCAAGTAAATCATCTATAGAATATGTCACTTTCCAAACATTAAACCGAATTATAAATAAACAATCTAGTAACTTTTTGTTGATGACGTGATGTCATATAGGTTTGGATAAGCTATATCTCAGAAACGAGGCATTTTCAAACTTAAGTCTATTTGAACTTTTTTCTTAACTTGATGCTTCCTGTTACTTCTCAAAGTTCGGAAACAATCTTGTGAAATAAATTTTTTCATTGACGCACGCTTACATTGGTATGCAACCGGATTTTGTCGTTTATCTCGGTAAAGTGCAAATGGTTTTATTTTTGCAATTCACACCGAAAATTTTTAAAATTTCGTTTTTATCCGTAAACGAATGCATTGAAAAGGTAAAATGTCTCAAAATAAGAGAAATTAAAAGCCATTTAAAAAATTAAAATCCTGAAATAATTTTTTCTAATACTTACGTAAAATACAAACTAATACTGTTGCTGCTGGGACTACCACTTGTCTGTAACAGACTATTAAAAAAAATTAGAAACTTCTAAATTTTTCTTTGTATTTCCTACCTTTTTCTCGTCATTGTTTTCCCTCTATCACCAATTTCGAGCGTAGATTCTTCCGTTGACTGCGTACTTGCATTATTACGTACCTATACTTACGTTTGATATTTCACTGCAATTGCGAAAACGCGCGTAAGATAAAATTTCGTTCGCGAAATTGGACCGTCGAATGTTTGAGAGGAACCCTAACCAACACATAATACTCGCGCACTCACACGCAAAAAGGCCTTATAAATCGAACGAACACTCCTCGCACACACGAACAATACGACGCCGTAATTTAAAATTCGAACTACTGAAACAAGCACTACCGCTCTGTACCACCAACGCGAAAGATCTGAAACGGTTTTGCCAGAATTCTATAAATAAATGCATTCGAGTACACGGATACTATTATAGAAAATCCCGTTTTTATTTTAAAAACATTCAGTTGTTTGTTCAGATAAGTTATGAGAGTAGGTGGTGCACATGTTTTATTAGTTGCTTTGTATTTTATCGGTCGCATATAAATTCGATTAAACTTTTGTCTGGTTTATGGTTTGTAATAGGAAAATTTTCAATGTCGAGGAGCACACGAATATTTTTAAATTAAAAATAGAGTAAATCTATAATTCTGCGGTATAAAGGCAGTCGACAGTGATTATCCAGATAATTTTAAACTAGTAAGTATTAGCGAATTTTCATAGAAAATAAAGCTATTGCAGCCTGTCTGATGACGGGGCGCAGACGTGTCCTTTTGGCTTTTCTCCGATCTGGACTCCTAGAACGTGAACATCATATAGGTTTGGATAAGCTATAGGTAATTAAAAAATCACTGGAAAAGCAAGAATATGAAAACAACCTATGCAACTTTGCATAGGTACTATTTACTGTAAATATTAAAATTCTTAATATTATTTTTAGTTAACAGAGTGGTTTATCAGTTTAACGATAATAATATTAAAACTGGGCTTTTACAATACACCCAGTATAACCTATAAATTACACTTGGATTTTAATGTACGTTGGCGTATCGGTCCTAAAAATCAGTAACACATATTTTTTGTTTTTAAAAATATTGTAAATAAATACGTACTTTTAATGATTGGTCAACTTCGTGAAATGATTATAATTTAATAAAAGAGTCAGATTATTTTTACAACTAGATTTTTTTAATAACCGAATTATTGATAAATAAGACATTAAGTAAGAAAAAAATAATTAAAATATTGTAAAATCTACCATTTCAGAATCCACATTAATTTTAAACAAGTAATTTCCTACTTATAAAACGAATATTAAGTATTTAAATAATTTCATTCGCTACAATTTGCAATTAAAAATTGTCAAACGTCTACTTTAACCAAACAATGATAAGCGAACATTTTGTTTTTAAATAAAAAAATATTAACATGAATTAACATTATTTAAACGTGTTATTCTAATAGTAACATTTAAAACGTGGGATTGTCAAAATGAATTAAAGATTATTTTTAACTAAAATTCAGTAAACGTTTCTTTAGAATAAATCCGTTACTAATAGGAAATTTAAGTAATAAGACTAATTTTAGTAACCTTATTTTTTATAATACGTATATAACATTGCATTAACGAGATACCTATAAAATATTGTTTTACTCCTATGAATAAATTAGTGTCCTTAATTTTTATTTTGAAGGACTAAAATGCCATTTTTAATTATAGTCGGATCAAGTTTTTACAACCCTCGAAGGATTAAAGTAAGATGAACGAAGTTGTCTAGTGCCAAAATTTAGAAAATGTTATTATTAAAGCCGTTAATCTCTCAAATGATTGTTGCGAACAAATTTCACCGTTAAAATCAAAAGATGCATTTTGATTTCTTGGTATATCGAGTGTCGAAATAGAAATTAAAAGCAAATTAACCGTTTTCAAGTTAAAAGTGATTTTCTTTTACGAAAATTTAAATAATTTTGTTTCACTTTTTTGTGTTATTTATTTATCAGATATCCCAACCTAAAATTTAGCGTATGCAACACCTGTAAATAGTCAGTCGAGCTGCAAAAGCGAATTGAACAATGTTTTGCCAAATAATTCGATCAAGATCGGGCATTTTGAAAGGGCGCAGAATTATTTCTCGAAATCTAGGTTCTGTGTCGGTATATATGGATAATATGTTCATTAATAATTGTTTTGCGCCACTAAATTAATTGAAAACTAAACAAAGCACCCGAATTTTGTTTAAGATATCGAAAGAGAAAATCACTCTTATTACAAAACCGACTGATTTATTTGTTTTTGATCGTGCAATGTGCTTTTTAAATATTTAACCCTTTTTTCAATACCCCGCATAACGTATTAATCAATGTCAATTGTTTTCATTCGTCACAAATGAAAGTACGATTTATATTCCATAAATGAATCATATCCAAGCACGGAATTATCTAAACTAACAACAGGTGTTTATAAAACTGTGGAATGTTGCTTATTATTTTTAAATATTTCTCAACGTATACTAGATATATGATTTTTTAAACATTAATTTTTTTACAATTTCCCGCCATCCTCGTTCTCACGTTACGAATTCTTTAAATCGTTAATACAATATGTATTTCTTTTTATTTGGACCATTTATTCAAGAAATAGAATTTGCAATTTAACGGTTTATTAATTATAACCTTTTGTTTAGTAGTTAATTTAATTTTAATATATTTTTTTAAGATGTTTTGGACGACGGTTTCTCTTGTCCCGATGGACAAGTTCTAGGGCCAGGCGGAAGAATTCTTCCCCATCCAACGTACGCTCATCCGGACGACTGTCAAAAATTTTATATTTGCAGAAACGGCGTACAGCCGCAAAAAGGCTCTTGTTCCGTCGGTAGCGTTTACAACGAAGAAACTTTCACCTGCGACGAGCCCGAGAACGTGCCGGGATGGTAAAAAAAAAATGATCAAATTTCAAATATTAATCGATATTAATTGTGTTCGTTTTTCAGCGAGAACTACTACAACGAAAATAAGAAGAAAAATTAATTGTTATATTTAAGACACATTATCGTATTAGATATTTAATTTATAAGTCATTATAACGAATAAAATAATATTGCGCTAAAGAAATAAAATCGAGTATTTTTATTTTTCTTAGAATATGTGAGATTATGTAATGTGGATATAATCGGAGCAGTGAAAGTAGGTAGGTACCTATTCATTTTTTTTCGTTGAAACTGCTCGAAGGTATAGCTGTACTTGCGGTGGTATTATTAAAAGTACTAGAAAATTAAAGTCTACCGAAGGCAATCGAGTTTTAAACAAGAAAATTATTCCAAATTTACATAAACAAGCCAATTTCTTTGTTAGGTACTTTTAGGTAGATTTGCGCTATAAATAATTTTTATACGATTTAAAAGAAAATTAGTAAATATGTAGTGCTTTCTATTGACATTTATTTCGACAATAATCGATAAAGAAAACGACCGAAGAAACAAGATTCGTGCTCGTTCTTTTATTACGTGACTTGGTTTTAAATAATCTAAGATATTATAGGTACACGAATTGCGGTACTACTTCACGAACAACAGTATAGGTACCTTTGCAACTACTACCGACTGACTGCTTAGCATACCACTTTTATATAGGCAATAAACCACAACTAAAATATTAAACATTAATAGAGTCGGTGAAGGGTATTATGTATATACCTACCTAAAAGGCGACAACGAATGAGTAGTTTACTAGAAAGTTGTGAACGTTCGGTAGTCAGTCAGTAAGGATAGGTATACCAGTATGAAAGCCTTCCTAAGTGTTGCCGTTATTTTTGTAGCCCTTGTTTTTGGTATGTAAATAATATCTCGTATAATTTTAATTCTTATAGTTTCTACGATAACTTGTATTATTTAAACCTAGTTCTTTGTATTTAATTCCGTACATGTATTACAACTCTCTATGCTTCGGCCAGCAAATGGACATATTTGGTTCATGAAAGTTGTTTTCTTTAGATTTTTATCCCTTTTAATAACCTAGTTCACTTATAAGTATACATTAACTTAAAATGAAATATTGTTTATTTTTATGGCTCCACAAAAAAATTATACCCAGAATACTAATTATAATAGCATACCGATATTCTCAAGGTTTCTTGTTTTTATTGTTAATAACTTTCACGCACCTGCTTGTATAACGAGTACCTAACAACAATGCTCGCAAATTAAACGTTCTAGCGCATGGCGGTGTTCTTGTACAAGATGCCCCATCTTGTCCTAATGCTCATGGAATACATGCATACGCACATCCCGAGTCGTGCAACTTATTCTTTTTATGCACGAACGGAACATTGACGGTGGAACAATGCGAAAATGGTTTATTGTTCGATGGAAAAGGGGCCGTTCATCACCATTGCAATTACAATTGGGCCGTCGAATGCGGCGAACGTAAAGCCGACCGTAAGTAGATTTTGTTTATCTCAAAGACTTTTCGTTGAGAAAAATCATTAACAGTGACGCCGATAACCACCCCCGGCTGCGAGTACCAATTCGGAATATATCCAGATACGTCGGAATGCTCCGTTCATTACGTTAAATGCGCCCACGGAGAACCGCTTCCGCAACAATGCGAACCGGGACTTGCGTACGACGAAAAAAATCACGCGTGCAACTGGCCCGATTTGCTTTTGGAAAAGTGCAATCCCGAAGGTAAAACGGCAATATAAAAAGCGTTCCCGTACGTTTCGGTGCCCGTCTAACGTTTAATTTTTAGCCGTCGTCGGTTTCAAATGCCCAACCAAAGTACCAGCGCACAGTGCCGCCGCCAGATTTTGGCCCTATCCACGATTTGCCGTACCCGGAGACTGTCACCGTCTCATCACCTGCGTCAACGGATTTCCTCGTTTAATTTCCTGCGGCGACGAACAAGTTTTTGACGAGTCATCTTTAACTTGCGAAGAACCAGAATTGGTGACCCATTGTGGAGGGAATCATCTTTAAATGTAACTTACCACACTGTTTTCACTGAATAATTTTTGTCTGTCGTATTTTGAACAATTTTTGTATAAACATAAATCGAAAATAAATTATTTCCGTCGTACTATCGTTTTAGACTAATTTTCATGTATGAATTTAGGTACACTCGAACGAATTGTTCGATTTCTTTAATTCCGCAGAACTTGAAATACCTATGTACGTTTAATTGGCAATTGTAAATAAAGATTGGAAAGCTAAATAGTTTTGTATGTATGCAGTTTGTTCGAAACCAACTGGTGGTGCTCGATGATCCACAAACCTACATATTTCATTGCATTACGCCTTCGGCTACACGAATACGGCACTTACATCCCGGAATTTGTTGTTTATATTTTTCAATTAGTAACATTATTCGACGTGGCCGATTAAAAATGAAGAGATTTAAGAGTTCGCTCTTTAATTTTAACCAAAAATAAAAGATTCCCGTATAAATCAGACCGGATTTCTTAGGCATCCTTACTTTTTTTTCCTAATTATACTGTGCCGATGTAAAACCTGGGGGCACGAATTCCTTAATGATAGTTATTTTGTTGATAATGTGAGATTTAGAGATGGTATAAGATGGTCAGCGTAGAAGGGATATATAAGTTAGCATAGTGACCTAATTGTTTAGTTTACTAGCTGTTGTGTAGCACGTCTTGAAGTTTGAACGCAGGTGATGAGCGCGGAAGTGACATTTTTCTTAGGATAATCTACATTATGAAGGTACAAATAAATCTAATAATAATCAAACGGTTGTTTTTAATTTTGTCTATAGATAAATAGTAGGTTTATTGTCTTATAGGTGCGTGTAAAACCGAAAATAGTGTGCATCGGCTTTTAAGAAACCGTAGCATAATTTGTGTACGTTACCAATTTTAGACGTGGAACATAAAAATAGGTGTACTAATATTGAAATAACCGTACCTACTTTATTTAATTGTTACTAATTAAAACGTTAAAATATATTTAACGGCATCCAATCGTTACGTGAATTAAATTTAATCAAAATCGGTTTTTACGACTTCCAAATAATATCGAATATTTAAGAAAATACTTTTGCTTTATCAAACAATGTAGTTAAAAATTGCGATTTTTTAAATCCGATTAATTTAATTTTTTTGCAGTTTCATTTAAGTTCCACTTCAATCCTATTTATTACGGTAGCATGGCTAAATCAGGCTCAAGCGCAAGGTTCAATGGACCACAGATATAAAGTTCGTGGACCACCACGACCGCCGAGGCCGCCGATGTTGCCACAGTACGTTAAAAAATGGGAACAAAATCGACCTTCGCGAATCTCTAATAGACCACCTCCTAGACCAATTCCTATAGAACACGTGCAGCCAGTTTACATACCTCCTCCGGTAGGACCGTCGGTTTTACAAACGCCCGCGCCTCCGGTTAGGATCTATTGGAAAAACACGAAGGCGCCGTTCAAAGTGTTTCCAGAAAAACCGTTCCACTCGTCTCCGCCGATCCCCAAAACGCCCGAATACGAATACCATATTCAAACTAATAATATCCCAACGCACCCCGTGTCCATCAAACAAGTGGGCGAAAAGGGACCCATCCACACTATACCAGCTCCTAATTTAAGTTTAGCCGACAAGCCGATCGTTGTCGAAGAACAAAAAGTTAAACATCACCCATCATTTTCGTTGTCTCAGTTTTCTACTTTAGGACATCAGTACCAAGTAACGGAACATAATAGTGTTTTCAACAAGAATCAGCAAAATCGTGTGAAAGAGCAGGCGTTTTATCTTCCGTCGCAGTTGTTTAACGGAAATCAACCGTTAAATTATAAAAATAAGTTGGAAATAGAATTTCCGGAAAAAAATCCGAATAACTTGGGAGAAACCCAAATTAATCAACAAGAATTATATCAACTCCTAAACATTCATATGCAACAACAAGAGCAACAACAGAAACAGCAACAGCAACAGCTACAAGATAATTATAATACTCAAATCATACCACAACCACCTCAAATGCAGTACCAACAATCCGCAAGCTTCCAGTACCCTCAAGAAATATCTCTCGCCGAATACCAGGCCATGTTAGGTCAACCACAATTATTTTCGGCAGACACGCAATATCTGAATCAAATGCAACAGCACACGTTGAATAATCAAGTGCCCAACGATAATAATCAGCCTCAGCCTCAATTTCAAATGATTAATTACGAAAGACACGCTCCTAATAACTTCCCGAGCGATGCGGCTACAGATATAGCAACATTACGAGAACACGGAAAACCCGAACAACGAGCACCTTACATCCAAGAAGTTTTCGAATTAAACGAAGAGAAGCTGTCTAACGGTAACAACGTCGAAGTCAAATCCGATTCAAACGAACAAACGAAAGACGGCGACGGTTCGGGATCAATTTTTTATGCCACATTACCGAACAAACAAGCGGCAGAAACTCTCGCCTCCCTACAAGCGGCCGGCAAAATACACAACAATTTACGGCAGATAAGTCAAAATGCAGAAAACAGAACGCCATTGGACATTTACGTTCCAGATTCACAACAATATGGTAATTTTGGAACGCATTCTAATACGAGGCATAAAAAAGAGGACGTTAACCAACAAACTACTCAGGCCGAAACAGAATTAGACCGCGACTATGACGATGTTTCACTTGCAAACGATGCGAAACACGTTCAAGCCGACGATTCGAACAAGGACGTTCAAAAAAGTTACGGTCAACGATCAAAACCAAAGCGAAAACAATAATTTAAGTTAAAAAATGTAATTCTTATGATTGTTAGATATTTATTGTAATAGGCGTTCTATACGCGTTTATTTTTAATTTTATTCCGATTACATTAAATTATAAACAAAATCGAAATGGCGTCGTTTCAAATTTTTCATAATTAACGTCATTCGAAATTAACCCTCATACCGTAATTAATCAAATGGATAACAGTGTTCCACCGAAATCGCGAGTGGAAACGAGTAAACGTCGAAAAAAATATGAAACGGAAAAAAAACGAAACGGTGTCAAAGATAACGAAAATCGTCTTCCGCCGATTCATCGAGCAACTTGCAAGAATGAAGAAATTTGGTCAGTCAAAACTTTATCGTCGAATTGGAGTACGTAATTATAAATTGGATTTATTTTGATTTTAATTATAATTCTCTCGCTGTTATTAACATTCTCAAATATGTTAAAAATCTGGTGATGAATTATTTAATAGTACTTTGTTACGGTAAGTAATCATTTTCTAGAAAATAATGTGTTATTTATCTATATTTACCATACATATATATAAAGATTTGATAGTTCGTGATTTGTCTGATGTGTCTTCAGAGATAATACAGAGGAAATCGATTAAAAATGCGATTTTTGATAAATGATCTTCAGAAAAAGGAAAATTCTCAAAACAAAACCATTGTGGACTGTATTTTTCCTAATTGAAGAATTTTCTTTATACTTAAATGTTAAGTACCTATAAATTTTTTTTAATTTTCTAAATTTTCATTTCATTAAATCGTTTCACAAAACTACATTTTTTGCTAACTATTGTGATGTAAAATTCGATAAATGCAAATTAATATTCAAAATTAGTGCCTCGTAATGAACTCGAAGACGTATGAAACCTTTTTTAACATTATCGAAAAGCTTATCGTATGCGTTAAATAAAGATTACAATTACCTGTAAAACGTAACTACGTAAAAAACGTTTTTTGACAATAGCCACAACTATGATGTTCGCATTGAAAATTCATATTTGTAATTCATAAAGTTTAATTTTTTTAAATTTAAATTGTGTTATGGTATGTAAGTTAGGATAATTAAGAAAAATAAACTAGCGTTTTGATTTGTTTTTGTATAATGAAAGTCTATTTATAGATTTTTATAGGAAATATTAAACAGCACACAGCACTGTATACAGGGTATCCGCGAATTGAGTTTATAATATCTAGTCCGAAAATTTCATCGTACGATAAAAATTTATTCTTTATAAAATCTTGCGCTTGTATCGAAAACAAAGTTGTACGCTGTAAATTGTACATTATAAAGTATAAATACCTACTCGCGATCCGGGGACACCCTGTAAGTATATTATGATACTTATGTTTAGATTTTTATAAGGTAGGTACTTAATAAAGTGTCTTTTTAACCGCTACAAATATCACAGTGAAAGTATCTACACATAATATAATTTATCGGGATGATATACAATACTTAAGTAAATTAATTACCTATTTATTATTATTAATAAAATTCAACATTAGATACGTATAAGAAATTTAGAGAAACTGACGTCCCGACTAGTTTTATAAGCATAAATTTGTTTATAAATATTTATTAACATTGTTTTCTACTAATATTTAGCTTATCAATAAAGCAATTCTCACTTCAAATATATCTCTTTATCTAATGCGCCAAAAACATTGTATAAAAATCTTTGCAGTTTATAATCTTATACCGGATTATTAAACTGTAGTGAATGTGTTCTTATTTTCATGTAATTTCCTGTAGGTATAATTAATAGTAAATGTAAATTCGATAGAAAGAGAAAATAATGTAAATTAGAAATTAAAATAGTAAGTATAAAATTTAAATTGAAGTCAAAATTCGTTTATTATTTAGCGAGAATTTTACTATATAGCGATGCTCCCATTAACTATTGTTCGGAGAAATGAAATTGTTTAAGTAAAGGTATAATTATAACAGATATGCAAAAAAAATTAGAGGTATCTTGCCTACTTTGCGAGAAAATTAGAGACGAAAAAAGATAGATTAGAGAAAAGATAAAAGTCGGCCAAGAGAGATCGGATAGGAAAAGTAAAAGTAAAGGGATCTGCCCTAATAAAACAAGTTGAAACAAGAACAGATCCAGCTCGGCCATTTCGGGATCGCTAGTTCCCGTACTCAACAGACTTAATTTTATTAATATAGATTTTAATCATTTTTCGTACACCGATATAATATTTTTTTCTGTACATACACATTTGTAATTAAATAGATACTTATTGATATTTAATTTACAGTACCAGTATCGAAACCATCTTCGGTCATCGATAATTTAGAAAAGAAACGAAAAATGCGACACGACACTATTATTGATGGTATCGCAAATCAATGTAGTGCAGTTAACGAAGACGTCGAATTAAAAATAAGGCTGCAATCGGAATTCCTTAAAAACAAAATTTCTGAAAAAGAAATCGATATACAGAAGTACTTAAATATTATAAATGTCGATAAAGACGAGGTAAAATTAATATTTCTTTTGCGATCCTCGATAAATTTTGCATTACATTTCCAGATACAAATATTAAATAGAAAGCAATTTGAATTTGTAGGAAATAATCTGAGAAGAATTCACCCAAAGTGCCTGGAAATTATATCGGAATATTATGTTTCGTTACAAGCGCTTGAAGAATATCGTACCAATAAATATACGGAAATCTTAAAATCAGCTTATAACGAACTACACGAAATATCGTTCATTTTACCGTACGAAATTGAACAATATTTTGAAGACAAAATTCGCGTAATAATAAAATTCAAACGATATTAACCGGCGTGACGATTACATTTCCTTTTTAGAACTACAATCAAATAATTTTAAATAATCTTCGAAGATATGCGGATCTTCATCTTGAATTGAATATTAAGATGGAGAACGATATGCGCCTCCATTTACAATTGTACGATCAAATTGAGAGCGAGTGGAAATTGATAAAAAAGAAAGAAGCATTAACTATATTAAGGTATGCAAGTGTACTTTTAGTAATTATTACTCCTATTAGATAATTTAATTAGATAATTAGGGTTAAAAATTTAATATCTAATCATTAATGTTAATGCAAAACAAATATTTTTCAGTATTGCGAAATTGATGGAGCCCGATTGCGAGGCAATAATGTTGGAAACGGAACAAGGTCGAAAAGCAACAAAATTATTTTTAGCGAAAGAAGAAGATATGATGCGGATATGGAATCAAGTATCTCAATTACCAATCAGTACGATCGATGTCGAGGAATGGACGAAGATTACTCAAGACACGATAGACGGATTAGGTACAATTTAGCGATAAGCAATCTTATTACTAATTAAAATTTATCCGTGCCGTTAGATTGTTACGCTCGAACATTAATTATGTTATATAAAATGGCCGTCGTAAAAGTCTTTAACGGATACTTTGAAGAACTGCAGCACCTAACACAACACATGTTGAAAATGAGCGTTATCGAGAGAAAAGAATTAAGCTTATTAAGTTTAAATGTTTGTAAACCGACAATTGAAACTGTTACTAAACAATATAGCGACGAACTGGTCCATTTAGAGGTAAGTAGGTTGCGTAGGTTGAGTGGAGAAGTTTAAAACCTAACCTAACCTAAACTTCTTCATTCAACGATACTATCTAGTCGTTATTGTCGAATTCGACTTTTCAATTTTTAATATTCAGCTTCTATGGGAGTCGCTAATATCTCAACTACAAAACAAATTACAAATCACCTACGTATTTTTGGGGGACGCCGCACATTTGTGGGATTCACATTTTACACGAACAAAAGAAGCAGAAGAGATCGTGCTGAAAGACTTAAAAAAAGTTATAGAAATAAATGACAAAGCTAATCAAGTAGTCTATCAGCTTTTAAATAATTATACAATATTATTTATATTTTCTTTAAAACGTTTTAGGATCTAGAAATCAAATTAAACATAGTGTTAGATACAATGAGGCAAGCAGCAACGGAACTCGAGTTAGAAGAAATATTCGCAAACGCAAATTCTATTCTCGATAGTTTAAAAAATACGTAACTATTTCAGTATTTACGTGTTATAAATCGACAATAAATTATCTAATTTAGATATCTATTTTTAGTTATAATTCTAATTACGCGGCCGAATTTAAAGTAATCGAAAAATATGAAAACATAAGTATGCTGGAAACTGATTTTCTATTATCGGAATTAAATGAATTTTTGCACAAATTTCCGAAAAGTAAAAACGATATTATAGAAGAAGATGGTTCGGATTACAGTGACTCAACAACAGAAGTGTTAAGTTCGAGCTCGAGCCGGTGCAACGTTCTATTTAAAAAACTGAAACAGTGCGAAATACAAATTGATGCAGTTCAAAATTGGATGTCTGGGTAATGATTGTTTAGGTTTTGAATTTATTTCTCAATATTTAGCGGCTATATCTCCGAATCCAAGGCGAGGTCTTTTTCTTGAACTTTGAGGGAGTTAACATAGATTTATAAAAGAAAAAAGCAGGGTCGTCTTGCATTCCGGGGTAGTCTTGGATTCGGGGATATACGATGTAATCGACAACACAACGTATCTGTTATTGTAGATTGCAAGAAGCGATACATAGGTATACTTTAACTTGTAAAGATGACATCGTTCGGAAAACAAATTTATGGACAAGCGAAAATGTCAATAATCTACTTAAACGATTGGAAGTAAAATTAGCAATTCACAATCCTCGTTATCATAGAATCAAATACGACATCTACGATATCAGATTAGCCGAACTAAAAACTCACCAAGGAAGAATAGAAAGGCATACATTCGTAAACGAAAAACGGTAGCAGGTACATCTCGATCTACAAATTTAAAATAAAATTTCAGGCCGTCGAAAAAGAAATTACAGACGTGAAAGATTTCTGTGGAACAATAGAAACGCAATTTAAGGAATTTATCGAACAGCATCGTACGAAACTTACGAGTATTACTGCTAAAATGACAAAAGCCACTAATTCAACTCAAATTAAAGATCGCATCACAGATTTAACCTACAGTTCCAATAAATTTAATAAAGAAATAGAAAAACTTGCAAATGAACAAGAGAAATTCTTTTGCTGGAAATTACACAATTATTTCAGAGCCTCCGAAGATTTTTCTAAGAGCATAAGGTTCCACCAAAAAAAAAAAACAACAACAACAATTTAAAACCAACATTCTAACAATCATAAATTTTATTCTAGCTTATTTTACGAAGGTGGCAATTTTAATCACGAAGAAGCCAAAACCACCACCAAAAATCTAAAACAACTAGATAAAACGATTAAAAAAAAGTTTAATACCGTGAAGAAGGAAATCGATAATAGGAAGAAGAAATTATTAGTTCAAGTTCTTCAAGCGGAAGCAAAAACTCTGTCAATGTAGTATAAGTTAATTATCTGCATAATAGAAAACGGAAATTGTAATTAGGACGTGTTCCAGGTTAACCTGTTCTTTGGAAGAATTTCAATTTATCGAATTGTCCCTTACCATAATTCGAAATCTTCAATTAGATTTGAAACACGAAGTTTGCAAATTTAAGGCTGCCTATAAGGAAATGGAATTAAAATTTTACGCGCTCCAAAAGAAGGCAATGTCGAATTTGGGCGATGCGCAAAATTTAAGCGAACCGGAAGAAATCCTCGTCGGGACCGTTTCCGATATATCGTACATCGGCACGTTTCTTTGCGAATCGAAACCGGTCACGTATTGTAAATTGACGTACGTTTAATTGTTTCAACGTTATTTATTTTTAAACTATCGTAGTTCGTAAAATTAGTTTTTGCGACGTTTCCACCACGGTTCAACAGGAATCTTCTAAAACCAAGGAAACCTTTGAGACTAACGATTTATTCGATTATGACAACATACTATTCGAAAATAAACCAACACCAGAAAGTGATTCGCTTATGGCTAATCTATACTTTACTATCTATCGATCGTTTCAACATATACAGTCGGAAGCTAAGGTACGTAGTTTTGTCGTATTTGGAAAAAATTGTTATATATGACCGCAAACGCATGGACTTAAAATTGCCGGTTCTTGGTACCAATCGGGATCTCTTGCGACGCCGTTTCTTCGATAAAACGAGGCCTTTATGACTTGGCATCTACCGTAACGGACGGGCGTTGCTGTTCTCGAACTGTGCCACATGTTCCATCCATATTTAAAACCCATTGTTTCGGGAAAATAATACTTTTCTTCTGGAATAATCATTGTCCGCTTGTTAAGATAGTTCTTACGACCATCTTTTTCCGTACCTGTAATTCCAAAATATTATTAACCGATTTAGGCATCGATTTAGGCGAACAATCGAACCCATATAAATCAGTTTGTTAGTGAGATGATCGACAGGCTTCATGGTGTTGTAAATAGCGGCTGGGTCTATTAATGGAGGAGGTGGGTCGCCAATTTTTATGAGTGGATATTTTTCAACTCCTTCGTAGCGTGCTTGACGATCGCTGGCAACTTTTTCTAATACATCTGCAGCTACGGTTCTACTATTTGGTTTTTCTGTATATGCCACCAAGCGCTCTTCGTTTCTGCGAAACCATTTCAATCGTAATTTGGCTTCTTTTTCGAAAGAGTCCGTATATATTTGTATTTTAACTGCGTCGATCCCCATTTTGCACTTAAATTTTATTCGAATACAAAAAAAATTAAAAATGTTATTTGACAAAATTTTAATGTCAGAAATTTGTAATTCAATGTTTTTATTTTTATTGTCAGTGACATATATAACGTTCACAACTACTCAAAAAAAAACGATCATAGGCGTTTTCGATAACTGGTGATAATCAAAAGCTTGCGTTTTCAAAGATAACAAATTGAAAACTGAAAACAGTTGAAGAAAATTAAGTATTATTGCAATTAAGAAATTAAATTAAATAAGCAATTAAACATTATAAATGGCAACTGATCGTCAGATCGGAAGAGGTAACGTTTTTTTTCATCTCGCTTCACGCCTATGTTCAAATGTCTATATAACCTGCACACCATAAAAGAACGTCAGCTTGGTCTCGTTGTCAGAAGAATTAAATCTCGAAATTGAAAAAAGCTGTCCGAAATGATCTGCTCTGTATAGAAGAAGTAACTTTTCTTTAGATCGACAAGATGTCCAAAATTTAAAAGTATATAATATAATGATGATTCACGACGAAAAAGTTTTTATTTTCGATAACGATAAAATAATTATGTAATAAATAAAACTGATAGGTACTCTTTAAAGGACCGGTAGTCTGCAAATTAAGTAGGTAGATAGTTTTCAAATCCTTTTCGGCATCTCATCAAAATGATGACGTCGTGTTTCCGAATTTAATTAGGTAAATTCTGAATAGTTGTGTCAATTAGAGTTTTAGAATTTAAAAAAAGATTAGATATATCGGTTGTCGTTTATTATGCTATAAGGATATATGTTACTAAAACGTTTATCGCTTATAAAACAATAAAGGAAATGTTTTTTGAAAAATCAAAAATCGATAGCTTTGGTTTATTTGAAAATTATCTTAATAATAAATCTTAAAAAGGTATATTAATTAGTGTATAAAAAAATATACTTTTTTATTGTGTAAAACTCTAAAAGTTTTAATAACATATTCTTGCAGCACACGAAATTAAAGCTTATAAAAAACTGAAGAAAATGATACAAAAGGCAGTTCTCTAAGTCAAATAGTTTTTGAGATACAGCCATTCAAAGGTTTAAAAATGCGATTTTAATAGTTTTGGTAGAATAATTATGTAAAAAAATTATCAAGGTACATTTAGTCTATTGGAGTTGGTTGATTTTGCATGGAAGGCCCTTTTTTTTAATGCATCTATACTGTTTGACTTTTAATAAATGATTATCTAAACGATTGTTTATATTGGTATAATAATCGAATATAAGTATTTAAATACTTATGTATTATGTCCCATTATATAAATACAAAAATTAATTGTACGTACACGAATATTTTCTAGGAATTTTATGAACAGCACTTCAATATTGTAAATAAAAGAAAAATACAACCTGATTACCATAAATTTATGTCCGAAGTTCTAGAAAAATTTAACTTCTATCATCTACAATGTGAATTATTTTGGTTAAATTTAGTTAATGGTAACATTTAATACCAAATTGATGATATACCTAAATATATACATTTTGTTTTTTATAGACTTTACAAAAATGATACAAACTTTAGGGAAATTCTTAATAAATTTTCAAGCAGATTTTATGACGAAACATTATGCAAAGCACATAAATAAGATTAAACAAGAATATGAAGAACATTTAATAAAAATACAAAATATTCAATCTTCCAATTTAGAACAATTGAAATGCACACACGACAAGTTGAAACCATTATACGGTTACTGCAGAAATGAATATAAACTTGAAGAGTTGCAGCAAGAAATGTTGGAAATTGTTCAACAAATACGAAACATGGATATTCGTGGCTTACTACAACCTTTTAAAGTTTGATTTTAAATACAAATTTACGGATTTAATTTACATTTAATAGCAATCATTTTTAGGAATCACAACACGATCGAGAATTGCTTTACAAAGCAGAATTTGAAGAAGCACATTCGAAATTACAAACAATGTATATGGATAATTTTAAGAGTTTACTATATACGCCTTTGATAAACCAATTTGAAAAAAGACTATTACACATGCATAATTTAATTCATGATGTACCAGAAAAAGAGCAAATGCTTTCAGGTAGTAGCAAATATATTCACTTTGTATTTTAAAAATTATCTCAGATTTTATAATAAATAACATTTTCATTTTTTTAGAAATGGATCAAAATTATTATGCTCGATTAAAAACTATTAGAATTCCTTCTTCCTTTGAATTAAACCTAAAAAGTACAAAATTATTACAATCAGAAATACCGCAAGTTAAATATATTAACGACGAAGAAAACATAGATCCGTATATTTATTTAGAGGTACCTATTTTAAGTATTAATTTCTGCTCCACATACTATATTTTCAGAAATTTAAAGAACAGTGTGAAAAACAAATTGTGCACGTTAATCAGATCGAAGCTACTTGGTACAATGATGTCGATATGCATGAAGAAATCTTTAAAATAGATCTACAGAAAATTAGAGGTTTATATTCAGTTAAGTACCCTAATAAATAAAATAAAATAATCATTAAAAAGTTTTTGTTTTATTAAAAATCATTTATATAAAATTATTGTTTTGAAATTTTCAGTGGACGGAAAGTAAGAAGCTCGATATTACATTTTAGTAACCTTACTTTGCTAAACATGATAAGAAATACTGTCAATTTTAAAACATGCTATAAACCTACATAAAAAAACATTATATACATTTGCAAACACCTTTGGTTTTATCACTTGATTACAAAAATAAGTACATTCGACAACTTTACAAGAATAAGTACATTTTGATAACATTACAGTATCTCAAAATTTTTATGAAGTGATATACTGTAAATCACAGGTGCAGACTTTAATTTAGATACCGATTGGTAAATAGATAATAAATTTTACGAGTATTGTATTCAATATGATTTAAATGTTACTGTATTTCAATCTTTTATGTATCTAAGTCATAAGCACATACAATCGAATGTGTAAAACTCCCCATTTAAAATGTATGCACCCTAGTTGTAAAATACAATATATTAATACTACAATATGTTAAACAGTCTAAATATTTAAATAAATATTACATAATTTTTCTCATTGCTTTGAATTGAATTAATTCAATTCTACAAGCGCAATAATCGTCGTTGCTTAATTAGAATTCAAATAATTTTATAGAGATTGCTTCATATTATTAAGTATACACAAGCCTTTTAGTAAAAGTTGTCTATACTTATTTATAACAAAATAAATTAATAAAAATACTACATAATTACAATTTAAAAATCTAAGTAAAAATAATGATTATATTAGTCTTTCTTCAGGTGGCGGTTTAAGTACATGGTCTAATTCAACTCGAGGGTTACAAAATTCTTGCGCACTTGGGCTGTATGTACCTCGAGTGGCACGTTTACTTCGAGCCATATTTACCAAAACTATTGCAGCTACCATAAGCCCAATTAATATAATAACTATTATTGGAATTACTATATAAAGAACATTTAAACCTGTCGATTCTTGTCTAGCGTCCAACTGTGAAACATAAACACTATTAAAATATTAGATTTAATGCGGTACTTTTACCTTGTTATCTGAACAGTTTTTGCCTATCCAATATTCTTCACAATAACACAAATAGTCTGAAACGTCTGTACACATCGGTTCGCATTTTCCATGTTCGCATGGATTTTTTTGACAAGGGTCGTAAACTTCACATCCATAACCGCAACTGCCCGGAGGACAATCGCATCTATAACTCCCTGGTAAATTTTTACATCTACCTACACCACAAATATCATTTTGATTGCATTCGTCTATGTCTAATTCACAAAGAAGTCCCGAGTAGCCTAATAGTAACAAATAATTAGTAAGTATTCAGTTTAATAAAACAACTGTTACCTGTTCCTGTACAATTACAATCGTAACGATTGATGCCATCAATGCAATTACCACCGTTTTGACAGGGACTTCGACCTGTTGGTAATACACAATCATCTATATTAATTTCACAAAATTTACCATCAAATCCACGTTCGCATTGACACGATGGTTTTTGTTCAGTAATATTACAATTACCACCATTTTTACACGGTTCGTCCAAACAATAAGCAGTATCGCAAAGAGTTCCGACAAATCCTTCTGTACAAATGCAAGTGAAATTATTACCCGTATCGATATCTGGAAATACACATTGTTTAATACAGGCAAATTCTAATTGAATTACATCAGTACTTCTTCCATCCTGGCATATAGCTCCATCTTTACAAGGTCGATTTTCACACGTAATTATACGAATAGCTTCGCACTGTTTACCTACATAATCGTCTGGACATTCGCATTTAAATGCTGCCAGTAAATCTATACATGTTCCATTATGACGACACGGATTGCTTTCGCATTCGTTTATTTCATTTTCACAACTATAAGGGTTAATCAATAAATAAAATATCACTGGGTATTATGTACTAATGGGAAATACTCACTAATTTCCATCGAATCCAGGTAAACATTTACATTCATATTTCGCTATTTTATCTATGCATGTTGCATTGTTTTGACAGTGATTGTTTTCACATTCATTAATATCAATAGAACAATCATCGGCCGCAAAACCATCGGGGCATTGACATTTATAAGTATTTCTGGGATCACCGCATTGTCCACCATTATAACAATCTGTATTATAGCACAACTGACAACCTATGTGACCTTCATCTACCCCACGTAAATCGAAATACTGCTTCGGATAATTATTGTGATACAATTTCGGAGTCACATAAAATGGTAATAATAATTTACCAATTCGAATTTCCCCTAGACAACCCTAAAAAACGTCATCGAAACAAAGTTTTAAAAATCAGAAAATTACGCTTACTTTAAATCGATCCGTGGTTTTATTAATATCATATCTGTATATTGGTAATGGTGAATCAGTGGCAATGCCATTATCCGGCAATTCCATTGCATTATTTGTAAACGTGAAATCTGTCGTGCTCTCGATGTTTGTTGCATAAAAAGTGTTATTTGGATAATTGTTATCCAATGCACTTACGTAGTCGAAAGTTTTGTTATCGCTACCTCCCACATATACAGTACCTTTAATAAATAGCTCTGTGAAATTTGCAGAATCGAAATTATGCACAACAAAATTTGGAGCATCATCATTAATCATTTCTTTAAATCCTCCTTTTAAAATTTTATCTTTAACTTCTAAATGCAAAGTGAGCCATTGTCCTTGAAAATGATCTTTACGAAAGTGCCTATTTTGTGTGTCATCTCCGATATTCCAATCTATGATTACTTCATCGTGATAAATAAAAATGATGAAATGATTCTCTAAATATTTCGCAAATAATAAAGTGCCCCAAGACCTCGTGCGATAAGTTATTTCCAGTAAATCGAAAGATGGGACTTTTACCAAGTCGGTTGCAATTAAATTATAAAGAAGTGGAGGAGATGTTCCATCAAATGTTATATTTGCGATACACTCGTACCCATCTTCGAGATTTTTGCATTCCGAATCTTCCGGACACTGTTCTAATTCGCAAAATTCCACTTCTGTACAATCTTTTCCTTTAAAGCCGCGTTCACATATACAACTAAAATGAAAAAGTAATGCACGGTTTCTATGAAGATGTTATTTTATTACCGGTAATCATTCCACGTATTAACACATTTGCCATGTTTACATGGATTTATTTTGCAGGAATCGTCGGATAAAACTCCCTCTAAGATTGTGGTATTATCGAAACTAACAATTCCGAATGACATTGGAGTGTCGAGTTCTTCCACATTTAGTGGAAAAATTCTACAACCATTACTTTGGAACCATTACTTATCTAAAATGTAAGCATAAACTAATTTTGCAGCTTTTCAAAATAACGAATTAAGTAATCAATTTTTTTTTTGCTTTTATATCGCATCACCACAAAGTTTGGACGCTATTCCAGTTATTATTCTCAAAATAACTTCTATGAAACTTTTCATAATCGTTTTTATAATAAGTTTATTCGATATTTGTAAAATCGACTCCAAATTATGTTTAAGAGCAATTGTTCTAACAATCATTGCTGCAGAAATACACATGATTTAAATAAATATAAGATATATAAGAAAAATACAAATAAATAAATACCCACCGCGATCATGGTAATTTTGGGCTCAAAGCATTTACATAAAGAGTCAACAGAGAGACTGTTTGGTTTTACTTTCAGCTATATCAGTAATATATAAGATATAATATATCAGTATATATAAGATGCAATCATTATTTTTTCTATTAATAAATAAGAGCATTGCTAATTTAAACAGAAAAATGTGAATTCAAAAAGTAATTTCAAAAATTCAATAAAACAAAATGTACATTAATACAACAATTAATTTAATTAAATTTTTTGTCGGAGTTAGACGAACCACATTTACCTGAACATCTTGAATAATTCCTTTAAAGTGAATCATACTAAGAGGTGTTGTAACAGCAGCTGCAGAGCCAGTGGTCGCGGTCATGTCGGCTTTAAGAATAGTATTGGGACCATTTGCGGCCTGCCGAACGGGCCTTAATTGCGGCTGACCACCCAAGAATAATACCTGTGCATCTAAAGTGCCGGTGGCTGAAATTGTCTTACGAAAATACTCTGTACCATTCAATTTAACTTGCACAAGGGTAACATTACGAATAACCTAAATTAAAAAAAAAAATTAATACGAAGAAGTTTTAAATTAAAATTTTTCACCTCAATTAAATGATTATACCCATTGTTAAGTTTGACTCCACCAACTGTATATGCTTCCGGTGTTCCATTAAATTGAATACGAACCAATAATTCTCCACTTTCAAGCTGCGCAGCAATGTAAGTTTCTTCTACAACATTATTCGGTCCCAAAGCCGAACCCAGATAAAATATCTGTCCACGAGATTGTCGAGTACGAATAAACATGCTAATATCCACAATTAAACGTACTGCTCTACGAGCCACATCAACTACTGTCACAGTAACTAATGAACTTGTAGTATTTTCGTATCCGAATGTTGCAGCAGTGTAATCTAAACAACATAAACGTTGTAAGCTTTTCACTCGAGACATTTTTAACTAAACTTACTGTATTGACAGGTATGTCCTAAATATGGCCTTTCGCAAGTACAACTGAAATCTCTCCATTTATCAGTGCAATGACCTCCGGAATAGCAAGGGTTTGGATTACACTGGGGTTCGCGATGGCAACCTACTTCGACATCTTGAAATCCCATGCCCGATAAATTTTGTACTTCTGGAAGCACCCATTCGTTATTAATAAGCACATCTTCTAAACATCCCACTAAAAACGGTTGACCGTGGGTTAACTTTCTTAAATTACTAGGGATTCCGCCGATATAAGTTGTAGGAAAGCTTGTGGAAGTTACATTGTAATTTTCATTGAAAGTAATTGGATATATTGTTTGTTCATCATTTGCCGATAACACAAGATGTGACGAATTTATAGCAACAAATACCTACGGAAACAATTTAATAAGAAAAACAGAATTCAACTGTTCATAAAACTCACTTTTGCCAATTACTATCGTTTAAATTAGAACCGATAAAAACGCCTTCCCATTTATTTAGAAGACTAGAATGCAGATTTAACCTACCACGTGACAATTCCAAAATGTAATACGTTAAACCTTTACCAAGTGCCAACAAACCATCACCAAGGGTGGTTTTAAAACGAAATTGGATATCGTAACCTTCGTCTCTTGTGGTGTTAACAGTTACAAGGGAATATCCTGACAATGACATGGTGGTAACTTTTTCACAAGTATGACCGTGAAATCCATTTGAGCACGAACAATTAAATTTGTGTTCATTTTCATTTATCAAATAAGGTTTACATGTTCCGCCATTTGCGCAAGGATTTTCGATACACCCAACAAGTTGTACAGAACAATTCTTCCCACCATAATCTTGTTCACATTCGCAGTAATAGTTGGCACGTTTATCCACGCATATTCCTTGCTTGCACGGATGATATTTTTCGCATTCATCAATATCAATTTCACAATGTTCCCCTTCGAATCCTTCGTCGCATTCGCATATGTAGCCTCCAATTTTATCGACGCAAGTTCCTGTTATGCACGGAGAACTTTCACATTCGTTAATGTTTATTTCACAATTTCGTCCGGTCACACCAGCAAGACACAAACATTCATAACTGAAAAGCAAATTGATACTTAAATTTTCGATACTCGCTAATTAATTAAGGAATTACATACCCCGCAGCATCTGCATAATCAAATGTTTTATTGAAAGTTTCAGGTAAGGTTATATTCAGCGAAGGTACAATGTTAGGTTGATAAAGCGTAGCGTTCGACTTTTGGAGACAAACACCCGAATTTTTACATGGATTACTTTCACATTCGTTTACATCGTCTTCACAATTTTTTCCTATAAAAATATGTTTATATTAGAATCAGAAATTACTAGAAGTGGATAATTTTTACCTGTATAGCCGGGAAAACATTGACAATGATAATTTTTAACTTCATCAATGCATTTCCCACCATTTAGACATGGATCGCCAATACAATCGTCGATATTAATTTCACAATGTTTTCCTTTAAATCCAGTATCGGTACAGTTACAAGTGTAACTATTTAAACCATCAATACAATGAGCACCGTTCACACATGGAGACGACTGCAAGCATTTTAATGTAACCAAAAGAAGAATCAATACAATTAGTATTGATTTTTACAAAAAAAAATTTAGACGCTAAACAATCATATTACAACAATAAAAATTCACGATTAAGTATTGAATCAAAACAAGAAAATATAAATTCCCACTTACTTCACAGTCATCGATGTTAATGTGACAAAGTTTTCCCGTTAAACCCGGTAGGCAAACGCACGTATACTCATTAATTCCATCGATGCACGTCGATCCAGCCATACAGGGCATGGGTTCACATTCGTTGATGTTGATAGAACAATCTTTACCTATTCAGTACATTAAAAATGAATGAGAGCAAATGATGAAATTAAAAAATTTAAGAAATAAACAAACCTGCATAACCAGGAGGGCACACGCATTCAAAATTGTTAATTTTATTAAGGCACGTCGCGTTATTACGACAAGGCATGGAAAGGCACTCGTCAAAATCGACATTACAAGTTTCGCCTGTATAGCCCGGCATGCAATAGCATTGAAAACTTCCCGGTTTATTAACACATATTCCATGGTTACAGATTGGGGTACCAGGAAATTCACATTCATTTATGTCCAATTCACAAGTAGGACCTGTTTGAAAACCAAAGTGATTAATTATTATTATTTTTTTACTTAAAAGCATTTTGAAAGCACCCATTTCTACAAAAACTTCAGATAGCATTAAAGAAATCTAATTTGATTTAACGAGTAAAAATTCAAAAATGTTTTAATTTAAAATTGAAACTGCAAACAAGTATCAACATTCTATCAACATCAAGATTATTAAGCTATCACTTTCCTGTGTACCCTGATAGACAGGTGCAAGTAAAGTTGTGAGTAAGAGGATCAAGTATGCAAGTGCCTTCATTAGCACATGGGATCTGAACACAGGGATCAGCCAAGATGCTACAATTCTCACCGACATAGCCTGGAGGACAATGACATTCATATTTCCCAACGAGATCCACACAGACCTGCCCTTTTGGACAAACTACATCTAAACATTCGTCGATGTTAACTTCACAATTATACCCTTCGTAACCTATTATAATAATAAAAACGTTAATTTTAATAGACGTTAGTAAAAATTATAGCAAACCTTTTGCACAATCGCAAGTATACTCTCTTTTATTTATAGCTGCATTACACGTACTATTATTGAGACACGGTTTTTTTTCGCAAATATCATACGGTCGCTCACAAATTACGCCCATCCACTGATCAGTACAGTTGCAGTAAAATCCATTAGGTTTGTCAATGCAAACACCACCATTTAGACATGGCGAAGAAGTACATTCGTCTATATCAATTTGACAGTGTTTCCCTAAAATGATGTTAACAATTTGAGAATTAATATATTTACTTCCACAATGCCAATACACGTGTAAAGCAATAGGACATAAAAGCATGCAGTAATTGCAGAGTGCAAGAAAAAAATTAGGGGAAAACCTGTAAAAGACAGTTTTGTTCTTACGCTATTTTATTAAATTACCTGTGAAACCGTTATTACATTGACACCTGTAGGTGTCACGGAAATCTACACATGTACCATCATTTAAACAAGGCTTATGTAAACAACTGTCCATGTCTACATCACAACTGAAACCTGTCCAACCCGATTCGCAATTACAGTAATACGTATTACCCTATAAAATAGAATGTAAATTACGTTTGAAAAGTATCCTACGATATTAATTTATAATGAAAAGGCATACAATTTATAAATTTATATTTTGATGTTTAAAAAACAACAACAACAATCCAAAAATATGTTCATGCAAAATCAGTACAAAATGTTAAGATGCAAAATGAAAATAAATAAATTAACCCAGAGGTTAATTACTATAAAATATGACGTAAAATACCAATGAAAAATATTTAAAATACTTGTAGATTTTTAAAATAAGATATTAACCTCTTAGATTTTACCAAATCCCAATTTATATGTTTTATCTATAACACTTCCTGTTGCCTTTAGAACAATAAAGGAAGCGATTTAAAAAAAATGTTATAGATAATATAGTTAGGTAATTACTTACAAAATCACTGCAGCTAATAGCATGTTTGCAAGGATCATCTGCACATTGAACATATTGGCTACAATCCAAGCCTTTGAAGCCTTCAGGGCAAACACAATAGTAAGAATATACATCTTCACGGCAGCTACCTCCATTTCGACAGGTATTCCATTGACATAAATCAACACGCTCACATGCAGATCCTAATGGGTAACAATGTAAGCAGTGCAAGCAACATTTAGCAAAAGCCAGCCCGAGTAACCCACACACATTAACAAACAATAAGCAACTCATAAATTAAAAGCCAAACTAACAAAACATTGTTTATTGAAATAAATCGTTAAAACAGAATCGTACCTGTAAATCCAGTAGCACAAGTACAATTGTAGGAACCCATTGTCGAGCTACAAGTACCTCCATTTAAACAGGGATTGTTAGTGCACACGACGTCTGACGAACAGTTAGGATCAGAACCTATGCATGGAAATTCATGTAAACGAAGAACAAAATTGTATTCTCAAAGCTCACAGTAACTCTGATGTACTTCCAATTCACAATTAATTCCAGTATAACCGGGTTGACAATGGCATTCGTAGCTTCCAAGTTTATCTATGCACTGGCCATTATTTAAACAGGGATGTGAAACGCATTCATAAACGTTCTAAAATATTACCTAGATTTAATAAAGCATTTATTACAATTAAGATAGCACTTACATACTGACACGACTTTCCACCAAAGCCAGGTAAACACTGGCACGTGTAGCTGCCGTACGTATCGAAACATGTACCATGATTATGACAAGGACTGTTACGACATTCATCGATATTATTTTCACAGTTTTTACCCGAATAACCAGTATGACCACAATCGCATATGTAACTGTTGTTTCCATCTTTACAAAAACCGTTATTGAAACACGGATTAGATTGACACTCGTTAATGTTCGTTTCGCATTGTGATCCCGTAAAACCCGGAGCACATCTGCATTCAATTCTAGATGTTCCCGAATGTACCACGCACAGTCCATCGTTCAAACAGGGATTAGAAACGCACAAAGGATGAATCGTTACTTCTTGCTCGCAAAATTTTCCTAAAACGCAAACGTTATTTCAATTACGGTATTAAACATTTTAATATGTATTACCATCAAAACCTGGTAAACAGTTGCAATTATAGTTGCCATTATTTTCTATGCAAGTGCCTCCGTTTTTACATAATGTCGGATTTTTCTCGCAAATATTTCCTAAATCTATTTCACAATTTTTTCCCGAATAACGTGGTGAACATATGCAAGTATATGAATTTTGCCCGTTGATGCATACACCTTGTCTCATACAAGGTTCTGTGGTACAATAATCAATTGCTCGACTAGCTTTCATATCCTCTCTTGGTGTACCTTTTAAAAGTGCTCATCAGTCAAAATGTATAGTTGAAAATTATAACTTACAGCTGTTTGTTGGTATAGGACAACTTCCAAAAATTACATTATGGGGATGAATGAGGCTACTGTTAAAGGTAACCGAAGGACCTTCTAAAATGCAGCCACTGTAATGATTTCCTACAATGAGAATAGCACCATCGTCGTACAAATCTGGACTTGTTAATAGAATAGATTGGAACGTAGAGTTTGCCAGTAGCTATAAAATTGTAATTCGTTTTTAATATTAAAGAATTAAATACAACCACATTTTAAAACATAAATAAATTTAGTGTAAATTAGTGTGTTTGTACTTTTTCTAAAGTAGTAAATTTGGTTAAAACTTTATAATATAACATAATTTTATTTGCGATATATTTTGACTTAAAATGGGTAAAAATGTTAAAGTTAATATCTATATCAATTATGTAGTAATATACGATGTATTTTTTGTTTTATTTAATTGTGTCTCACAGTAAGATATGGGGAAAATAATTCAATTTAAA